>OY728121.1:1790803075-1793303075 GCA_963277665.1 Viscum album
GTTCTTCTTTTTTGGATGGAGGAACCCCAATGCTGAAGGATATTTCCGACTTGCCATGATTGATAGACTGTCCAGAGACCCTTTTATATTGATGAATCACATGGCCGATCGCACGACACTCATCATTGGTTGCTCTGGAGAAGAGGAGACAATCATCTGCGAAGAAGAGATGAGACACCGGTGGGCTTGCACGACAAACCTTTGTCCCATGGATTGTATGAGAGGATGTAGCCCTGGAAATGAGGTTAGAAAAAACATCAGCCACCGAAATAAAGAGAAAGGGGGAGAGAGGATCTCCCTGGCGCAGGCCTCGGGTTGGGGTGAAGCCTTGGGTGAGCGCTCCATTGACATTGATACGGAAGGAGATAGAAGAGACACAATGCATGACCATATCTGTCCATTTAGAGCAGAAGTCCATTTTTTGCATCACGACTCTGAGGAAATGCTATTCCACTTTATCGTAAGTTTTGGTCATATCCAGTTTCCAATCCATGGTTCCTCTTTTCGCGGTGGAGCGTGTTTTCATCAAGTGGAAAACTTCATGGACGACAATGACATTATCGGTGATCAGTCTCTTCGCCACGAAGGCGCTCTGATTTTCTGATATGATGTCAGGTAACCAAGTGCGCAGCCAGTTAACTAAGATCTTTGAGAAGATCTTGTAAGAGACATTGCAGAGGCTGATAGGTCTAAAATCGGGGACAACAAGAGGTTTCTTGATTTTGGGAATAAGGACGAAGACAGTTTCATTGATGTCAGAAATGTTTGTTTTCCCGTCCTAGATGTTCTTCATTAGGTTGCATATGTCGGGGCCAATAATATGCCAGTATTGTTTAAAGAAAAGTGCGTGAAATCCGTCCGGGCCCGGAGCCTTGGTAGGGTGGATCTGTTTCAGAGCCAGACGAATCTCGTCATCCGTCACATCTTTGGAAAGCTGCCTATTGATCTCTTCAGTAATCACCGGTCTGATGCGCTCCTCTACTTCAGGGGAAATGAAAGGGTTTCCTGCCGAAAAGAGGTTCTGGAAGTAGCTAGAGATAACCTCTTGGATTCCATCGGTATTGGAAACTTTGCTGCCATCTGGTTGCGAGATGCAGGATATAAAATTTTTCCGGCGCCTACTAGATGCTTTCTCATGAAAATAACGGGTGTTAGCGTCTTCTTCAGCAATGTGTGTGTCCCACGCCCGCATGTCCCAAAAACATTCCTTTATGTGCAGTGCTGCATCAAGATCCCTTTGAGTGGCTTCGATTTTAGAAAGATTGCAATTGGATGAGGGTTGGTTGGGAAGGTTGTACAATTTCCTTTCAAGGAAATCGCAGTGCCTGTCGGGATGACGAAATTTCTTCATGCTCCAAGGCCTCAGATCAGATGCGACCTGTTGCAGATTGGATCTAATGTCTGCAAAGTTACTCTTCCAGCTTGATCGGATAACGTTTTCGCACTCATTGTCTTTTGACCAGAAGCTTTCAAATCTGAAGGGTCTGCTAGATTTCATGTTGCGATTGCTTTGAGCACAGTTGATGACAATTGGGCAGTGGTCCGAGCAGCTGAACGTCAGGTGATTGATGTGGAACATGCTGAAGAGATTTGTCCAATCCGTTGAGCCCAAAAATCTGTCGAGCCGCTCAGCGATGCGGGTATCATCTATATTGCCCCAGAACCATGTGAACGGATTGCCCGCGTATCCCAGATCGACCAGGTCCGCCCTAGAGATCGCATTCTTAAAATTTGACATCGACGTCGAGGGCTGGAAGGCTCCACCTCTTTTTTCCTTATGATACATAATTTCGTTGAAATCACCTCCGAAGAGTATAGGGCTCGGCAGATCGTGTCGCAGCTGGCCGAGAAGATCCCAAGATTTCCACTTCTCATTAAGGGAGGACCAACCATAGAATCCCACAAAGGTCCAAGGCGGGGTGTGGTCCGCCTGAATGGTCGCAGCCACGTAGTGCGAGGAGGACAAGATCTTGACGTCAATGTTATCCTTCCATAGGAGACAGAGTCCCCCTGAGTGGCCTTGCCGGGAGACCGGGAGGCAGCCTTGGAAGCCGCATTACTGAGCAATGTTGGTGGTGTCCTTGCTTTCCAATATGGTTTTGGACAGGAAAACCATATCGGGGCGACTTTGGGTGCAATTGCGCTGGAACATTCGAACCGTTCATGGGTTGCCAAACCCACGACAGTTCCAACATAATATGATCATTGATCTAGGCGGGGCTGGGTCTTGCCCGCCTCCGCCTTTGAGTCCTCCGGTTTCATTTTTTCACCCGTCGTTTTCCATCTTTTTGGGGAGTTTCCCGCTTGCTGGCTCGTTTCAATTCGTCGTTTGAGATCCCCGGGTTTTTGTTCATCCGATTTTCCATCTCTATCTTCGCTTTGCACCCTTTTCCAAGTTCGATGGGTGATTGGGTCTGGTGGTGTAGATCCTGGCATCTCTGAGTCACCTTGTGCTAGGATGCCTGACATGGTTGTTTCTGAATCAGGGTCAGGGTCTGGTGGCTCGGTGGGCATTTGTCTTGGCTTCGGGCTTTGATTTAGTGGATCTTTTGGTATTGTCAACGACTCTATAAATGTTGAGGTAGTGTCCTTCGGGGGGGGGGGGGGGTAGGATATGTGCTTGATTCAGTGTAAAGCTTCTTCGTTCGGTTCTCTTGCCAACCCCCACTATTGCACCCGGTAATAAATTTCTGAGATGGCCTACCGGCTTCCCTTTGAGTGGTTGGGCTGTCTTCAGGGAAACCCGGTGGTCCAAGCATGATGACTTTATCATTTTCAATTTCCGCTTGCCTTATATGAGCCATCGTGAGACAGTTACGGTCCTTTGGTTTTTCCGTCTCAGGGATTAAGGCAAGTTTCGTCGTTTTTGCACGGATCCATGGACCATATTGTAAGATGATATTACCTGATTCGTTCTCTTTCTTTGACGCACACACTCTGTCCAGATGTCCGATACGTCCACAAAAAAAGAAAAAGATTGGGAGTTTCTCGAACTCGAATGATATCCAGGTTTTAGCGTCACCAATTTTCAAAAACATGCCCCTCATCAGAGGTTCATACACTTCAATCCCGACTTTAATCCGTACCACGGGTCCCCATTGGATTGGATCTGAGCAGTCCCACTCCAGGAATTGGCCAATGCGATCTTCAATTTCTCTCAGGACCCGTTCTGTTCTCCCATGAAATGAGATTCCTTTAATGCGTATCGAGAATGAGGATTGGGTGAGCTTAGTGTGCTGGATGTCTTCCCCCCCTTTAAATTCTTCCATGAGGAGGAGTTGATTATCAAAGGACCATGACCTGCATCTCAGGATTTTATCTCTATCCCTCTCATTGAAGAACTCAAAAACAAGGAGGTTGTTCCCCACTTCACGAATTGCCACCCCGTCTTCCAGTTTCCAATGATTCTGGAGGGTGTTTTTGAGGGCCCCTGGTTGACTGAGATTTTTTCCACAAATTTTTCGACAACCAACAAAGACATACGTTTTTCCAGGAGCGCATCTTCGTTTCTCCAAGCCTCAATCGACTCTTTCTCTTTGTCCGTCAAGGATATCCTCTTCCATTGGTTTATTAAATCCGCATCCATGATTCAAAGCCCGTATATCCAAACCTCCAGGAATCCACAATTAGTTTCACAGACCGGGTTTGAATGATAATTCACACAGGCCAGGCCCAACCCAACGATTTCTCTGTCCAGGCACGACCCGATAAAAGTCCTCCAGTCAGGTGCGGCCCGGAAGCTCCGCACCACTGTTTCTTTCCGCGACAAGCCCTGCACGACCAGATCCTTCAAGCTGGGTAAGACCACTTTCCGCGCCAAGTCCTGCGCGGCCAGATGCAACGCGCTGGGGAAAGCCTCTTTCCGCAACCAGCCTGTGCGGTTAGTTCCTTCGCGCTGGGTAACACGGTCGGATCTCGCGCAAGTCCCCTCGCGCTTCTAGAACGAGCAGACCACGAGGCGCTCCAACTTGCGCGCCGAGGGACTCTTCTTCGCGTCCACGCCCTCCGCGACCCGGGAAACCACCGCACCGCCCACAGAACAGGAGGTCAGACGTTCCGTTCTTCGCGGAGCAGATGTGTCGAAATCGCGTCCATTGCCTTCAAGATTCGGGGTACCCTTCGCGCCGACGTCTGCACAGAACACTCAATCGGTGTTCTTCTTCGGACCGCCTCCGAACTGCAGATCTGGAATGCCCCAAGAGGGGTCGTCGTCTGGAGGTCTTCGTGAAGGCGGGGAAGCAGAGTCCGCAAAAGATGCCGATTGAGCGAAACCAACCCCCTTCCCCTCTGAATCACAGGTGCTAGGGAACGTTAATGAGCTCAGAACATATGTTGCTGGAGCCGGGGAAGCCAGAAGCAACGGAGCCGGGACCGATGAGGTCCGAAGGAGCCGAATCACCAGAATTGGTCCTAGGAGCGGGAAATGGGAAATGGAGCCGAGGCGAGAGGGGAACCGGCGCTGTAGCGAGGAGAAAATGGTGGTGGCGATGACCGCCTGCAACCCGAAAGAAAACGATTTGGCCACCCGCCGCCACGAGCAAGACGCGAAAGAAGACGACTCAAACCCTAGGAGAACCCTTGGAGGACTCTCACACACCCGGGAGAGACTAGTTCCTTATGCTAATGACTTGTTTAAGTGCAATTTTATATTGCTGATATCCCTATTATGCACCGGTCCATTGTCTATATAATAAATTGTTATATTGTCAATTTTCTACTTACCATATTTCATTGCAAGCTTGCTTCTGCCGTGACCATGGCTATAAAATCCTTAAAAATTAAAATTATTTGGGAAAAAATAGTTTTGTAGTCCGGTGAGAGTGAAGGTGTGTGAAATGATGTTATAACAACATATCTTATCCTGTATGTGTGTCCTTTTCAGGTAATAGGAAATATATTTATGTGTTAATTTATTTGGTTGATTTCATCAAACATGTTTTTTTAAAAATTGAGGTTTTTCTTTTCTGTAAATGTTTTTCAAAATTGTTTGAGAGAGATTTTCTTTTATGTCCATAAAGGGGTTATAAAATATATTTCAGATTTGAAGCTTAATTATGTAACCTTTTAATAAATTTATTTCCTAAAAATTAACAGTTTTATTCTTGATTCTATTGTGTAACTTAAGTTAATCATAAAGGGTTGGTTCATATGTTGGGAAGGATAATTGATTTTATTTGATATAAACATTGGTTTGTTAGTTATTTAAAAAAAATCATGTTTTCAAATTATACTTTATGTTGTCAAATTTATATTATAGTAATATTTATGAAAGTGTTGTATAATGAAAATTTATTAATGCTAATATGAGTATTTCAAATCCCATGTGTATATATTTATTTTTGACCATATGCACATTTTATTTTAGCATCTATATACATATGTATATATTTATTTATTATAAATATAAATATACATACATATATATCGACATAGTAAACAATTGTTACATGTTTTGAATGCGCAAGCGAAACATGTATAAATATGGAATAAAATAATTTTCAATCCATAAGGATATATATATTTATATATATATATATGACTTTTAGGGTAAATTCAAGTTGTTTTTATAAATTTTAATTCCATAATATGTTTATAATTTATTTAATTTTAAATTCAAGATTGTTACGTATTTAAGCATATTTCAAGAAGTTATGAAAGTATTATATTTATGTTATATACATATATGATTAGAAATTAAAAGTTGATAATTTCAAATTCTACAAAATGAAAATTGTGTTATGTACATATCATTGACCCTCGTATAAAGAATAAATTTGTCGTTTCAATTTAAATTTTAAGGTTTAAATTCGAAATTAATCAGTATACTGTTTTCATGAAAGAGTGTTATTTTAAAGGTTACATTTATAGTTTTATGTGCGATACATAATTAGTTATTACTTCAGAATGTTATATAATTCAAAGTGTCACGACCCATCCTCGGGGCCCGTGCCGTGACTACCCCAAGCCCGCCTTCCATAGGCCATGGGCTGACGACTAGCACCAAAGGCGAAATCCCTGATAAGAAAGGGAAGACATTGCCTTTAAACCTGTATCACACACAGACTGAACACAACTAGTAGAAGCAACAAGTACTAATATAGAAAAGAAAGGTGTGCTGAAAGTAAGTGGGCCAGTATACAAACCCAACTGAACAACAAGTACAAGTAAAAAGGGGAAAACAACTCCTGGATCGTCCACCGGGGAATCCTACCCGAAGGGTAGGTACAAATCTCGAACAACTTGTCCCTGAGGTACATCCCATCTAGTCCAGCTCTGAGCAACCTCCCGTCCGTCACCCTCAGCCTCGATCACTGCTGACCGTCGTCTGCACAGAACACAACAAGGTGCGGGCGAAGCCCGTGCAGGGGTGAGTATAACAATACTCAGTAGGGGACCTCGAGACCCCCGAAGGTCTCCCAGAATCCACTAAGGATAAACCAAAGAAGAAAGATACAATCAAGAAGTATCAACCAACCCTACATAGGTATATGCCCATACATATACCTAAGTTACCTGTCACAGTTCAGCTCCAACTCTCGAGCCCAAGTACAACCCACTGCACAAAGGAAGTAAAGTCAATCACCTCGATGATAACAACTGAAAGACAAGACTCAGCTCACACAAGTATACAACACATGAAGAGGGGTAGAGATGATTAGATGTAGCCTCTGAATCATCTCCTCTGTCGAACCCACGTAGGATCCTGGAACAATATCAGCGCTGTCGAACCCACGATGGATCCTGTTACAGAAGTCATCACCGTCGAACCCACGGAGGATCCTGGTACAGAAGTCACCACTCTCGAACCCACGGAGGATCTCGGTACAGAAGTCATCGTTGTTGAACCCACGGAGGATTCTGGTGCAGTATCGTCATTGTCGAACCCACGGGGGATCCTGTCATCTCAGTCACAGCCAATCATAGGTTTCCCGTATACAACACGCTCGATTCCGGGAGGGTCCGCTCCTCGAGCCAAGTGTCGATACATAAACTACCATGAAGTCTCGAGTTGATGTATCCCGTAGTTCCGCTTCATCATAAGGAACCCAACATGACAGACGACGAGTCAATCAGACGTACGGTCTGTGAGTTATTGACATTTCCGTTCCAGGCGTTCGGTTGGTTTTTAGGTTCAAACCAACCCAATCGTATCTTAACTGTGTCCAAACCTCAAGTAGGATATGCCAAAAGAATCATCTCGCTCCAAGAATTCCATCGCCGTAGGCAGTTCGTCAATCGGACACCCGTATCCCAAGATATGGGCGGAAAGGTGAAAACTGGCCATAGCGGGTTCGGGTTTGGTCCGACCCAGTAGAAGCGACCCGACCCGACCCGGTCTGAGGGTCCGACCCGGTACGAGGAAACGGCCCGGCCTGAGGGGGTGGCCCGGCCCAAGGGCGGCTCGGTTGTGGGCGGCCCGGCGGCTTGCCCTAGCCGCGCCCAGGGGGGGTGGCGCACGCCCCCTGGCACCCGAACGGTATAACCATTCGGGTGAACCGAACTGGCGCCAGGTGGCGACAGTCCCACACATGCGGGACCCGACGGGGTCCCGCTCCTCACGGCTGGCCGAGCGGCCAGCCGCTCCGGCTCCACGACGGTCGGCCCGACCGGCCGCCACCATATCTCCACCGAGGCGCGACGACACTGCGGTCCTGCTGCCCTCCGCGCGACGCGACGACGCCGCACCATCACCGCCGCGACCCGGCCTGGTCGCGACCGCCTAGTTCTTCGCGCGACGCGACGACACCGCGCCTACTCCGCCGCGGCCTAGTTTGGCCGCGGCCCTCGACTCCTCCGCACGGCGTGACGGCTCCGCGTACCTCCGCCGCGGCCCGTCGTGGCCGCGACTCTCCTTCCGCGCGGCACGACGGTGCCGCGCTCTCTTTGCGACCCAGCGGCCTTGCGCCGCCGGTTTTCTTCACGGTCCACCTCCATCGTCCACAAACAAGAACAACCGAAGGGGGAGGGTCGGCTGTGTTCGTGCGGTCCGAACCCTCCTCGTCATGGCGATAACATATGGCATACAAATCCATAAATTTGAATGACGAAGAACGAAGGTTTAATCTCATATTTAAATTAACTCAAATCCTCATACCTCGCTTGTCATTTGTTGACAGTGGAAGAAGAGGAAAAGCGGACGTTGATTCGCCGACGTCGGGAAGCGTCTGAGGAAGAAGCGTCGTCGGCGTTCTTTGCGGGCGGCTCCTTCTCTTTTGTCTTGGTCGAAGATCGAAGACGGTGTTCGTCGTTCTTCGGAGATGAGGAGCATTCTTCGTTTGGAGAGGATGAAGTTCTTCCAAGAGTTCTTCAAAGCTCCACAAAAAATAATCACCAACCAAAATAAAATAATAGCTTCTCCATTGTTTTATTGTTTCCATGCATTCAAAAAGAATTCAAAAGTTTTCCAAAAGATAATTAATTGTGGTTTGGAACACTTATGAGGGAAGGTGGAAAGTTTCAAAATAAATAAAGGGAGAGTTGGCTTTATTAAACTCAAGGGGAGTTTAAGAGACTTGCCCCACTTAAATGAGGGGTTAAAGGGTGTTCTAGATCATGTGAGCCCCACCTAGTTATATCCTCCCAAGGGAGGTTATGTGCGGGTGGGCCCCACCTCCATAACCTCTCATGGGAGGTTATGGTGTGGTGACCCCCACCAATAACCTCCTCTTGGAGCTTATAACCACCATGAAATAAAAATAATCTATCACTTTATTTTTATTTAACTTTTTTTTAAGGAATCCCAAAAACTAACTTCCATTCACGTGAGAACGCAATTGCGGTGAAGGTCTCCTTAAGCGAATATCGGCGCTGCGAGTTCAACAGTGCCCTTAGATTTCAATTCCGAGCACCGGTTCAAAAGATATAAAATCTCGCACGTACGTTTATTAAACGTACCCGAACAAAACTTCAGAAATTGATTCCGGGCACACCGGGTCTCGGAATCAAGCGCCGTCAGAAACTGCGGACTCATAAAATTCCCAAGAATTTAAGAAAAAAAATTCCACAGAATTTCAGGGTCTTTACATTCTCCCCACCTCAGGGCTTTACGTCCCCGTAAGCTACAACTCACACTAAGGAAACAAATGGGGGTACTAAGAACGCATCTGAGACTCCCGCTCCCATGTGCTCTCCTGGAGGTTCCCGTGCTGCTAGCGAACGCGCACCAGAGGTATCAACCGTCCACGCAGGACCCGCTCCTGTCGATCCTCAATCTCCACTGGAACCTCCGTGAAAGTCGCCCCGTCATTGATGTCCATCTCCCCATGGTCGATGATGTGGGAAGGGTCGTACACGTATCTCCTCAGCTGAGATACATGAAAGACGTCGTGCACCCGGTGCAACTGAGGTAGAAGAGCCAGACGGTAAGCCACCCCGCCTACTATGCTGAGGACCTGGAACGGTCCGATGAATCGTGGAGATAACTTGCCGCCTCGGCCAAATCTCCGTAGACCTCGTCGAGGTGAGACCTGTAGAAAGATGTGGTCGCCATCCTCGAACTCCAGTGGTCTCCGTCTCCTATCAGCATAGGGCTTCTGTCTGCTCCGTGCAGTCTTCTTCCGCTCCTGGACGATCTGCACCTTCTCCATCGTAGCCTGCACCATCTCTGGTCTCGTAAGTGCTGACTCTCCTGGGTCAATCCATCACAGAGGCGATCTGCAAGGTCGGCCGTAAAGTGCCTCTAAGGTGCCATCCCGATGGTGGAGTGGTAACTGTTGTTATATGCAAACTCTACCAAGGGTAAATGATCCTCCCAGCTGCGACAAAAGTTGAGGATGTATGCATGGAGCATGTCCTCGAGAGTCTGAATGGTCCTCTCAGTCTGTCCATCCGTCTGAGGATCGAAGACGGTGCTCAAGCGAAGCTGCGTCCCGAAAGCCTCCTGCAACCCCTTCCATAGCCGGGAAGTGAAACGAGCATCTTGATCGGAGACGATCATCGATTGCACACCATGAAGCCGTACGATCTCCCGCACGCAGAGGCGTCCCAGGTTCTCTACTGAACTCTGATCTCTGATCGGTAGGAAGTGGGCCGACTTGGTGATTCGGTCGATAATCACCCAGATAGAGTCGTGTCCTCTGGATGTACGTGGAAGTCCCGTCATGAAATCCATGAATATCCCGTCCCACTTCTACTCTGGGACCTCTAAGGGCTGAACCAAGCCTGCAGGAACCTGGTGCTCCGCCTTCACTTACTGACAAGTGAGGCATCGAGAAACAAACTCTGCTACTGCCTTCTTCATACCTGGCCACCAGTGCTGTCATCGGAGGTCCTGATAAATCTTCGCCACTCCTGGATGTACCGCTAAAGGAGATGTGTGGAACTCTCTCAACACTTCCTCTTGTAGTGCAATTGGTACCATGGTACATCCTCTAAAGAGAATGACGTGCTCCCCACCTTCAGAAAATCCATCAGGTGCCTTCCCTGTGGATATCTGTGCACGTCGAGCCTCGCAGTCAACATCCCCACACTGCGCCTCCCTGACTCTCTGAAGAAGTGGAGGTGTGACTGTAAGAGACTGCAGAAAGGCTGCTCCGTCCCGATCCACAAAGGAAATCTGCAACGCGGCCAGCTGCTCCGTCGCCTCTCCTAGCAGCTGAATGCCTGATCTTCTGCTGAGAGCATCTGCTACAACGTTTCCCTTTCTAGGAGTATAAACTATCTCAAAGTTATAGTTCTGGAGAAACTCGAGCCATCGTCGTTGTCTCAGGTTCAGGTCCTTCTGTGAGAAGATGTACCTGAGACTCTGGTGGTCAGAGTAGACTGTAAAACGCTCGCCCATCAGATAGTGCTGCCACATCTTCAAGGCGAAGACCACTGCTACTAACTCCAGGTCATTGGTAGCGTAGTTCTGCTCGTGTTGTCTCAACTTCCGAGAACCATACGCGATCACTGCTCGCTCCTGCATCAGGACACACCCGAGTCCGGTCCCTAATGCGTCGCAGTAAACTATATACCAACGCCCTCCTTCGGTAGCCACAAGATGGGCGCACTAGTCAACCTCGCCTCAGCTCCTGAAAGCTCTGCTGACATCTCTCAAACCACACGAAGGGTTTCCCCTTCTTCGTCAATGCTGAAAGTGGTGCTGCAACTCTAGAGAAGTCTGACACAAATCTCCGATAGTACCCAACCAGTCCCAGAAAACTACGTACCTCCGTCACACTCCTGGGTGGCTCCCAAGAAAGTACTGCCTCGATCTTTACTGGATCCACTGCAACTCCAGCCTCTGAGATGACATGTCTCAAGAAGTGAACCTCTCGAATCCAAAACTGGCACTTCAAGAGCTTACCATAAAGCTGCTGCTCTCAAAGCGTGTCCAGTACTACCCGCAAATGGTAGGCATGCTCTTCCTCAGTAGTCGAGTAGATCGGTATGTTGTCGATGAAGACTACCACAAAGCGATCGAGGTAAGGCTGGAAGATCCTGTTCATGAGACTCATGAAAACTGCTGGAGCGTTGGTTATGCCGAAGGGCATAACCAAGAACTCGTAGTGGCCATACCGACACCTGAAGGCCATCTTATGCACATCCTCGTCTCAAACTCTGAGCTGGTGATAGCCTGACCTAAGGTCTATCTTCAAGAACCATTGTGCTCCCTTGAGATGATGAAAGATGTCTTCAATCCTCGGGAGTGGGTACTTGTTCTTCACGATCACCTGGTTCAGGTGCCGATAATCAACACACAGACGCAAGCTCCCATCCGCCTTCTTGGCGAACAAAATCGGGGATGCCCAGGGTGAAACACTGGGTCGGATAAATCCCTTCCCCTGTAAGTCCTCCAGCTCTACCCCCAGCTCACGAAGCTCGGCGAGAGCCATCCGATATGTTGGAGTAGATATCGGTGCCGTCCTGGGGTACATGTCAATGTAGAAGTCCACCTCTCTGTGAGGAGGTAGTCTCGAAACATCGTCAAGAAAAACATCCGCGTACTGATCCACCACAACAGGAAAAATCGGACTCCGCACATCAACCGCTCCGAGGATGAGACTAGCCAACTGATGTGTGATCGACTGCCCCCTCCTCTGGGTAAGTCCATCAAGCGCTGCAAAGGCCCCCTTCTCGCCGGTGAAGGTAAACCTCATCCCATCCTCGCGGACACAACACACATTCCACATAATACAGTCAATCTGAGCATGAACTGTGGATAACCAGTCCATACCCAAGATGACGTCGTAAGGCCTCGACGCTGCTATGAGGAGATCCCAGCCGAAGCTCTTGCCTCCTAGAGTAAGCTCACACTACTGGCACCAGTGCGTAATCGTCGAGTCTGCTCTCGTAGGAGTCTCTAGTCGTAAGGATCTAGCCAACGGCTCTGTCGGAATCTCCGAGTTCCGAACGAGGGCAGCGACAATAAAATAATGACTTGCACCTATGTCTATAAGTACTGTAGTAAGGGTGGAGTAGACACAGATAGTACCTCGAATCATCTCAGGTGCGTCGTGGTCGTAGGTGTCAACTGCCTGGAGATGAGCTCGCCTCTTTCCGCCAGCTCCTTGTGGTTGGGGTGGACCTCCTGGTGGTGGTGGTGGTGGTAGGGCCTCAAAACGTCATCCACCACCTGCTGCTCGGCCAGCTCCTCTGCCACGTTCGCCTGCTCCCGGCGGACCACAATGGTCGAACCTCTGCCTCTGCCTAGGAGGTCCCTCTACTGCCTGCTGCTCATCTGCATGGCGGTTCGGGCAGTCACGAGCCATGTGACCCTGCCCGCCGCATGCATAGCACTGCCTGCTCCTCGTATGGCTGACTCTGTCTCGTGTGCCCCGCACAACCGAACCTCTATCCTGAGGTCACCCACCTTATGGCTTGGTCCGCTTGGACCTCTGCGACATCTGTCTACTACCAGCTGCAGAAGACTCCGCTACATGTCGCCCTATGGTGGGTCTCGCTGCTGGTGATTGCTCAGCTAGAAAACTCTTCACAAGAAGGGCTCGCTCCAGCACCCCCTCCTGTGTCGGGATGTTGAGGGAGATCATCGAAGCCCTGATATCATGCATGAGTCCCTACTCGAAGGTCCGGGCCCTGAAGAATGGGTCCCGCACCATACCCGTGGAGTAGCGCGAGAGGTCGGTGAACCTCGCTGAGTACTGAGCTACTGTCATGCTGCCCTGCTGCAGATGAAGTAACTCCTGAATCCGCACCGCATGAAGGGTGGCTGGAACAAACTTTGACCGGAAGAGACTCTCGAAGTCTGCCCAGAGTAATGATGCCTCGTCATGCACCTGGAGCATCAGGCTCCACCATCTGTCTGCTGCTGCATGCAGGAGACTCGCAGCAAGGATCACCATGAGGTCGGCTGGTGTCCCTACCAATCTAAAAACTCTCACAACAGCCTCCATCCAATCTTCAGCTGCCTGTGAGTCCGTCTCTCCCCTGAACCTGGGCGGCCTCTGGCGCTGGAACTTTGCAACGCACTCATACGGCGTGCACTCTCTGCTGCTGGAGCTGGTGGCATCGGTGGCCCAACGGGTAGTGGTACCGCTGGTACCCCTTCGCTGTGATGGGGCCCTGCACCGAGGCCTCATCGCTCTGTGGGATACCATCTCATACAAAACTCGAAACCCTAGCTGGCTGCCTTTGTGGGGCCATCCTGAAAAGAAACAGGTGCGCCACAGTCAAAACAATATACCTGGTGAGCTGACACAAAGTAATCACGAAGAAAACTTTCAAAGGAAACACACACACAATCAGTGTTTTCGTGCACTGAGTCAGAAATCAGAAGTCAGAGTCCTAGTGTATGGATACGTCGGCCGCCAAACCAACACTGATTTCCCTAAACTGATAACCACACCCAAAACAATTAACACTATTTCCATTAAAAGAAATATCAGAGTCCTAAGTTCTGCGGTAGAACCGACTCCTCTGATACCAATTTGTCACGACCCGTCCTCGGGGCCCATGTCGTGACTACCCCAAGCCCACCTTCCATAAGTCAGGGGCTGGCGACTAGCACCAAATGTGAAATCTCTGATAATAAAGGGAAGACATTGCCTTTAAACCTGTATCACAAAAAGACTGAACGCAAGTAGTAGAAGCAACAAGTACTAATACAGAAAAGAAAGGTGTGCTGAAAGTAAGTGGACCAGTATACAAACCCAACTGAACAACAAGTATAAGTAAAAAGGGGAAAATAGCTCCTGGATCGTCCACTGGGGAATCCTACCTGAAGGGTAGGTACAGATCTCGAACAACTCGTCCCTGAGGCACGTCTTGTCTAGTCCAGCTCCGAGCAGCCTCCTGTCCGTCACCCTCAGCCTCGATCACTGCTGACCGTTGTCTGCACAGAACACAACAAGGTGTGGATGAAGCCCGTGCAGGGGTGAGTATAACAATACTCAGTAGGGGACCCCGAGACCCCCGAAGGTCTCCCAGAATCCACTAAGGATAAATCAAAGAAGAAAGATACAATCACGAAGTGTCAACCAACCCTACTTAGGTATATGACCATACATATACCTAAGTTACCAGTCACAGTCCGGCTTCAACTCTCAAGCCCAAGAACAACCCAGTCCACAAAGGAAGTAAAGTCAATCACCTCGATGATAACAACTGAAAGACAAGACTCAGCTCACACAGGTATACAACACAAGAAGAGGGGTAGAGATGATTAGATGTAGCCTCTGAATCATCTACTATGTCGAACCCACGTAGGATCCTGGAATAATACCAGCGCTGTCGAACCCACGGAGGATTTGGGTACAGAAGTCAGCACTATCGAACTCACAGAGGATCCCAGTACAGAAGTCACCACTGTCGAACCCAAGGAGGATCCCGGTACAGAAGTCATCGCTGTCGAACCCATGGAGGATCCTGGTACAGTATCGTCGCTGTCGAACCCATGGAGGATCCTGTCATCTCAGTCGCAGCCAGCCATAGGGTTCCCGCACACATCACGCTCGATTGTGGGGGGGTCCTCTCCTCGAGCCAAGTGTTGATACATAAACTATCACGAAGTCTCGAGTTGATGTATCCCGTAGTTCCGCTTCATCATATGGAACCCAACGCGACAGACGACGCATCAATCAGACGCCCGGTCTCTGAGTTATTGACATTTCCGTTCCAGGGGCCCGGTTGGTTTATAGATTCAAACCAACCCGACCGTATCCCAATTGTGTCCAAACCTCAAGTAGGATATGCCAAAAGAATCTTCTTGCTCCAAGAATTCTATCGCCGCAGACGGTTCGTCAATCAGACACCCGTAGCCCAAGATATGGGCAGAAAGGTGAAAACTGGCCATAGCGGGTCCGGGTTCGGTCCGACCTAGTCGGAGCGACCCCGACCAACCCGGTCCGGACCGGGGTCCGACCCGGTTCGAGGGTCTGACCTGGTCCAAGGAAACGACTTGGCCCGAGGGGGCGGCCCGACCGAGCCGCGCCCAAGGGGGGTGGCGCGCGCCCCTTGGCACCCGAACGGTATAACCGTTCGGGTGAACCAAACCGGCGCCAGGTGGTGCCGGTCCAGCACACGCGGGACCCGACGAGGTCCCTCTCCTCCCGGCTGGCCGAGCGGCCATCCGCTCCGGCTCCATGGCGGCCGGCCCGGCCGGCCGCCACCGCACCTCCACCGTGGCACGACGGCGCCGCGGTCCTGCTGCCCTCTACGCAGCGCGACGACGCTGCGTCTCCACCGCCGCAGCCCCGCCTGGCCGCGACCCCCTGGTTCTCCGCGCAGCACGATGGCGCCGCGCCTAGTCCGCCGCGACCCAGTTTGGTCACGACCCTCGGCTCCTCCGCACGGCGCGACGACGCCGCGTGCCTCCGCCGCGGCCCGTCGTGGCTGCGACTATCCTTCCGCACAGCACGACGATGCCACGCTCTCTTTGCGACCCGACGACCTTACGCCGCCGATTTTCTTCGCGGTCCGCTTCCATCGTCAACAAAAAAGAACAATCGAAGGGGGATGGTCGACTGTGTTCGTGCGGTCCGAACCCTCCGCGTCATGGTGATAACATTTGGCATACAAATCCAGAAATTTGAATGACGAAGAACGAAGGTTTAATCTCATATTTAAATTAACTCGAATCCCCCTACCTCGCTTGTCGTTTGTTAACGGTGGAAGAAGAGGAAAAGCGAACGTCGATTCGCCGACATCGGGAAGCGTCCGAGGAAGAAGCGTCGTCGGCGTTCTTTGCGGGCGACTCCTTCTCTTTTGGCTTGGTCGAAGATCGAAAACGGGGTTCGTCGTTCTTCGAAGATGAGGAGCGTTCTTCGTTTGGAGAGGATGAAGTTCTTCCAAGAGTTCTCTAATGCTTCACCAAAAAGAATCACCAACCAAAATAAAATAATAGCTTCTCCTTTATTTTATTGTTTCCATGCATTCAAAAAGAATTCAAAAGTTTTCAAAAGGATAATTAACTGTGGTTTGACACACTTATGAGGGAAGGTGGAAAGTTTCAAAATAAATAAAGGGAGAGTTGGCTTCATTAAACTCAATGGGAGTTTAAGAGACTTCCCCCACTTAAATGAGGGGTTAATGGGGGTTATAGCTCGTGTGGGCCCCACCTAGTTATATCCTCCCAAGGGAGATTATGTGCGGCTGGGCCCCACCTCCATAACCTCTCATGGGAGGTTATGGTGTGGTGGACCCCACCACTAACCTCCTCTTGGAGCTTATAACCACCCTGAAATAAAAATAAGCTATCACCTTATTTTTATTTAACTTTTTTTTAATGAATCCCAAAAACCAACATTCATTCACGTTAGAACGCAACTATAGTGAAGGTCTCCTTAAGCAAATACCGGCGCTGTGAGTTCAACGGTGCCCTCAGATTTCAATTCCGAGCACCGGTTCAAAAGATATAAAATTCCACACATACGTTTACTGAATGTACCCGAACAAAACTTCAGAAATTGATTCCGGGCACACCGAGCCTTGGAATCAAGCGCCGTTAGAAACTGCGGACTCGTAAAATTCCCAAGAATTTAATAAAAAAATTTCCATGGAATTTCCAGGTCTTTACACAAAGGGTAATTTACGAATGCTCTGGGAAGAATTTATATTTTCATGTCATCAACCTATGCATATAATCAATTATGAAATTGTGTGATCAATATATTTACATAAGATACTATTTTAAATTATCACTTTTAATAAAATGTATTACTTGTGTTAATGAATGGGATTTGGAGTACATGGATGATTAAAATTATTAAAATTTTATGTAACGTTAAATAACATAAGTTTTGGTGTTATCAAAACTCACTAGCGATTCCCAAGGAAAGTTTATAATATATATATATATATATATACAAGTATTATCTTCAAACCAAGGGTTATTCGCATTTTGGTGTGATTTAATTTATTTTGATGCAATGGGTGGTTTCATTGAAACTCTTAACTATTTTTCCAGAGTTACTAAATCCAAGTACAATTTCCAAGCCATTATTTCACTTATATATATATATATATAACAAAGGTTATGTTTTAAAGTTGATTTCATATAAACTTTGTCAATGGATATTCTGCATACAGTTATGGTTATGTGTCAAATGTAACATCGACGCATCATCCGTTCATAGTAAACTCACAGTTTCAAATAAATTTTCTGAGATTATCAAGAACATTGATTTCATCAGTAATTGAATTTTTTTATTTATTTATTGTAAAAGATTATTTTGAGAGGACAAAACTATATATGCATTTTTGATTAAATGTGCATTTATTTCATTATTTATTTTATGGATGAGCTACAAAAAAAAAGAAAATTATTTCAAGTATGGGATTAATATTTTTATGATTTTATATGGATTAAGAATCAAACATTTCAAAGTGGTATGAGACAATTTGAATTGTTTAAATAATATGTACCTCAACAATTTATCAATGAATTTATTTTCATCTATTATTACGATTTTAATAAATCAAAGTGGCACAAGACACTTTGATTTAAAGACATATTTTTATTAGACGCATGAGGAAAGCATTGGACTTATTATGTGATGGGTGAGACCTTTTATAGGCTCTCGATGCATCGGTAGGTCTCATGATACAAACAAGCGTCTTAGAACGAGGCCTTGACAAAATGATAATGTTGTCTGACATTATTCGTTCACACATGCATTGAACTTATTATGTGATGGGTGAGGCCCACTATAGCATGTCGATGCATCGGTAGGTCTAATGAGACAAACTGTGTCTTGACACAAGGACTTGACAAAATGGTTGTTTAGGGTCTTTGCATGAGGCCTTGACGGTATGGTTATGATGTCCCACATTATGCATTCCCACATTATGAATCTAGAAAGTGAAAGTCTATGTGATTATTAGACTAGTAGAATAACCATGGTTAAGAATCATGCTCTTATGAACATGTATTAATCAATTATACATTTTCAAGTTCATAAGGAATAATGTTTTATACTTATGTATATCACATACTTAGAAGGGATAATTGTTTGTTCCAATCCATAAACAAAGGTTACGAACATATCTATCATTTCATGGTTTTCATTTATGTGATAAATGATAATTGATATCATTTTCAGTGTAATTCAAAACAAGAAATATTTCAAGTGCAAATTTGTATCCTCATACCTGACATGTCATTAAATGATTAGGTATGGTCATTATCTAACTTATAAGAGGCATTTAACTCATATCTATTCAAGTGCATGCATATTTTTTAGTGTATTTTATTCGTAACTATTAAATAAGTTTATCTATTTTTAGCATGAGTTTATCCTTAAATTTGTTTAATAATTTCTCAAGAAAATGGTGATGAAATGTTATGAGAAATGTTAATTTCATTATTTAAAACATGTATTTTAAATAATTTTTTTTCTTAAAAATAAAAATTATTTCTTTATGGTTTTGTTTTGAAACCCCTTACTGGGCATATCCAATGCTCACCCCTTGTTTTAAAATTATTCTTCACCAGGAACATGGAAGTCCAATGTTGGATTCCCTTGTTTTTAGGCACATTGAAGCAAATTTACACATTTGTTTGTTTAATTTTATTACAACTCCGATTAATTGTAATTTTGTATCTAACTCTCTAGAAACTAGACCAGTAAAAGGTCCTCTTCAATATAATGTTTAATGTTAGGTCCTTACAGATATAGGTCTCACCTATGTCATAATGAAATCATGCATACATGTTCCACAAGATCATAAATAATCATATCATAACCCATGAATTGAAATGGGTATTATAAACATGTAATCATATCATAACCAGTGAAAAAAATAGTTTCATAATCATTTCATCATAAACATAACTTGTAAAAATAAGCGGGTTTTAAAAGCATATAACCCATGAATGAGAAATAGGTTTCATAATGACCATGACATTAAGCATAACTCATTCATAGAAATAATAAGAATGGAACCTTTATATCATTTTTTAAAAAGGCATGAATAACATCAATAAATTTCATTTTAGGTGGGATATAATTTTGAAATTTCATTCAAAAACATTTCTTGAGGAAATTATATTTTCTTTTTAAAAAAATGATATTTAAAACATATAATCATATTCCTAGAAAATACCGTGAAAACATATAATGAAGACATACAATCATTTTGAATACCTTTTTCCTAAAACAAATTATAAAATTGGATTCAAAATATATTAAAAACATTTTTTTGTTGAAAACACTTTAAATTTTTTTAAATAATATTGAATAAGTTCTGAAAACCTTTTTTTATAAGAAAACATATGAAAGAAGCTTGAATTTTTTTTTGAAATCCTTTTTCCTAGAAAACTTATAAAACAGGCTTTAAAAAATTTACAAAACCATTTTCATTGAATTCACTTTGAAAAATTATTAAGGAATATTGAAAATATTATGAAAAATTTCTTCCATGAAAATACATTGAAAACATAAAAATTAAGCTTGAAAAAATTTTGAAAACCATTTCTTTGAAAATACTTGTAAAACTTATAAATAATGCTTCAAAACGTTTTGAATACTTTGTCAATCCTAAAATATTTTTGAAAATATTTTTCTATGAAATCCACTTTAAAATTAACAAATATTCATAATATTAGGATAACTTTTACCTTTAAAAATATTAACTTTTTAATCTTGTAAAGGAAGGTTCAAGGTAATGACGGAGGGTAAATCCGTTCATGTCGTACGAGGTGCAAAGAACATTCCTTTTGTATGGTATAAAATATAGAAAATTTCCTCATTAAAAACTGAAAAGAAGATTCCTTTGAAAACATTGGTAAAATAATAAATGTTAAAAAGTTTCTTTAATGATCATTGGGGATTAGTATAATATTCATGGAAACCCTTTTTAGAAAACATGGTTTATATGGAACACATATTTCCGACCAAATATAGGGAAAATTTAGGCTTTCATAAAAATAATTTCTTAACTATCTTATGTACCAGAGTATAAAATGGTACCAATACATGAATATATCATGAATTACTAGAGTATAATAAATTTCATGAATTTATTGAGAGATGGAACATAATAATTCATCAAAGGAGACATAAACATAAACAATATCGAAGAGCGATGAGATTGTTTCAATAAACTCTTATCACTCGGTAACATGGGATCATACTCTCCATCTAAGAAAAGAAAATTACATGAAGCATAAAATAACATTAAAAAATTAGTTTCATGATATAAAATATAAAATGTAAGTATATACACCTCACAAAAAAATTGGTGCATAACAAAACATGAGTCTTAAAAAAGGAAAATTGAGACAAAACATTTTTACTGATTTGGTAACTTTTGAAACATAATTCCCATGAATGAAACTTCATAAAATGGATATTTTAATACCCATAAGTTTAGGTAAATTATACATAGAATAAAATCATGGGTATTAAATATACCACATAAATGGAATGAGTGGAGAATATTGCATGTATTTCATAGGAATATAAAGTGAGATGAAATCTCTTTACCTTGTGTCTGGACTCTCTTCATACCCATAAAAGATTCCTATATAATAAATATAAGTTTATTATAAATATTTTAATGAATCACATTCTTATATATAATACCATATATGGTTTTATTATTACCTTATATTAACCTCTTGTTAACGATCCTCTGTTAAGGTTTTACTTCGGGTATTATTCACTTTGTTCTTCGCATGTCGCTTAATTTGTTATATCGTTGGTACTTATATTTATAGCCTAATTACAAAATTTAAATCATGATATAAATATCATTTATATCCAGTATATTTATATTATAATAATATATACAATAATTAAGTACGAAATGGATACACCGTTCATGGAGAAGGTAAGTCTTACGTACACATGAACGTTATTTCAATTTTTATTGTCGTATTGGAAGAAAGTATGTAATTGAAATATTTATATATATATATATGTATTTATGTATATATATATATATTTATTCCATTACCATTATTATATCACATAATTTCACTAAACCTATCCTTAATACATTCCATGTGTTTTTTGAATGAATCCCATTACATTGAGGGTATGATATTCCACACTTCCTCAAACGTGATTATCGTATTAACACCAAATGGAAAGTAAAATGCTATGAGTTGAAAAAGGAATACATAAGCTTAAAGACATAATAAATAATATAAAAATAATATATAAACCTAGTTTCTACCATAATTTCCACTATGATTAGTGGTAAAGGAAAAATGAACAATGATCGTTTCGTGAGGATGTAGTTCACCGTACACAGAAACAATATGTTCGATATCCCTTAGATGGAGGTGTGTGTAAGTGTAGGTAGAAACCTTAGAATAAAAATATCCTTGTATATTGAGGATATAGGTGTTTTCATAAAATAATGGAATAAATATAGTAGAGGTGGTGGAGAGTAAAATAAATTAATGAAGCTTGAGAGAAGACGTTACCTCTCAATCGGGTAACTCCTTTTGGTTTGTGCCAAACAACTTCCTTGAGTTTCCTTCATCAAAGTTTATGTCTTCTAGGATAAAGGGAGGGAATTTTGGATCTTATTTGTGTAGAGTTTGGGCAATCCAATGGGCTTGATAGGTGTGAGGAAGTGGGTAGAGGTCGGTAGAGGTGGTGACATTTTATAGGAAAGGGAAAGGACACACTTGGAATTTTTAACAAAAGTTAGTTTTACCCATGATTTTACCTAAAAAAAGTCATAAAAATCCAAAAAAAACTCAATAATGGAAGTTAAATGGATGAATAATGGAAATAAAATAGGTTTTGGACAATTTCCTAGGTCTTTTTGGGTCTTATTATTATGGTTTACAAATTTTCTATCCTCATTTTCCTCTTAACCGATGTAATTAATTTTAATCACTTTCACTAATAGTTTTGGTCAAAAACAAATTTGACCTTATTATGAATTATAAATAATGATATTTCCAAATATGGATTGAATTTTTAAAAATTATAATCATATAAGTGTCAAAAATTAATTTAAAAATAATCCCGATAACGGGACAACACAACATGTTTTTAACGTAGAAAACGTACAAAAGTTTGCTAAGTTTTTATATCCAATTTCAATGTAAAATTGGTCCCAATGACATACATTTTATTAATTGATAAAAATATTATATTTCTAAAATATAAAACAAATTAAAAATATTATATATCCTTATAAAAAAATTAGATGAAAAATAAGTTTTGAATTAAAATCTAGTATTTTTAACTATTTATTAAAAGATGAAACTTTACATAAAAATAAAAAAATATTTATCCTAACTTAATTTATATGTTTTTAATAAAAAATATAAATTTTATATTGACATATTAAATCTATTGATGTTATAAATTTTTTACTTAAAATGGGATCTCCATTAAAGGTAGTAAAAATGCGTTAATAAAAATGTAGGTTTTAGGCATAAAATTGGTTTTGTTCTTATCTTATGTCTATCAAATCTATTGGATGAATATAAAAAATATTTTATTAGATATATATCATATTTATTACATCAATATTACTCAATGATTTTAATTAATTTAATTAATTTGTTTAAAATGGATTTATGACCATAATAATATTTTTCATTTAAATTCAATTGGTTTTCATATTCATTTCTAATTAATTAGTAACCTACGAATTAATATTATATTTTTTGTAAACCAAATATTTTCATAATTTAATTAATAATATTAATATCCATTAACTCAATGGCTAGGTTATATTTCATTATAATAATATTTTTAAAAATATATTGTAGTTACGTAATAATAAGTCATGCGTGTTACACAATCCATAGAGGAAGGTCAATATAGTGTATAATGTACAATATCCTTATTGTTCTGTTTAATGAACGCCATATCAATGTTTCATGTAACATACTCTAATATGGTGTCAATTTAAAGGAATGTTTTACTTTGTGAAAATATATTTTTAGTGTTCCGTGAAATGAAAAATATCAAATATTAAATTAATTCGAAAAAGAATTTAACAAAATTTCTAGGTATTACACCATTAGCTTCACTAGTTTCTAAAGAAGCTTTGTTTTCAAATAGGATGACTTGATCCTAAACTTTACAAAATGTAGGAACATAATCAAAGCATGTAGCTTCTTTTTTATGTATAAAAAAATTTAGATTCCCATATGATCTATAGTGAAAGAAGTTTTCGAAATGTATGATTCGAAGGTTCAAAATATCATTGATTAGTAAACTAATATATTTACATGTCTTGTAGGATATCAAATGAAAGAATGTTAAATTTATTTATCAGACTAAATATTTAGTGTAAGTGCTCAAAAAACCCGAAATAGTGGATTCAATGGTGATGGTAACTCCAATGGGTACCTAGATGAAATTATTAAAATATTTGGATATAAGGGATTATGATTTGTTGTAATATTAATACATTATTGGGAGTTAGTTTTTTCTCATAAAAACCAAACATGGTATATTTCTCCCCACATGCAATGATTCCCACTACTAATTTTATACCAGGGAGAGTCAAATTCTATAAATGAAGAGGATATGTTGATCTATCAATAATAAAATGAATTTAGGGTTATTTTATCATATAATATCATCATAGGGATTTTGGGATACATGGATATATATTGTGAATTTTTATCTAATAACCATAAGTTAACATATGGTGTTGATTTTTATCATAGAGGTTCTTCTATTTCTTAGAAAATTAAGAAGCATGATTTTACTTCATTGTGCATAGTAGAGGATGGGTATATTAACGATACTCAATTTAATAACTCTAATTATATTAATCTCAGAAAAAATTATATCCATCATTCAATTAAAAAATAATATTAAGATAATTTATCACTTTATCAACAAGAATATTGAATAAGGTCCACTGAATATTTATTATGTGTCTAAATAAGAACAAATTGTGGGTATTTTGATAGGGGTACTACCCAAGGAAGGGTTCTAAAGGCATAGACCGGATCTATGATTTCAATAAACTCCTAGATACATGTGACAATGGACCCCCACTCCCTAATGGGATATTCATTTATACCAATGAATCCTAGTACATTAGTATTACTTTAACTATCTAGTTATCTAACTCCCTATTGAAAATACACAGAGGAGTTATTTTTGGTTATCTAAAAAATGGGGTGAATGTGTTTTTGTGTACAAAGAGATAAGATGTCCATGGAGTGTTCCTTACATGGTATGTACCTTTTCATTGATAAAGGGAATAAATGTTGTGCTATAATAGGGGGTGTTTAAATTATTATTAGGGGGAGAAGTTTTTGAATTTATAATTTAATAGTATGAAGTTCAATGAATTATAAATGTCCTCCCATCTAACTCATTCTTCTCACATTTATCTTATCTAATGTGGTCTTACTGTTGGTAATTGGAAAATCATTGATAAAATCATTATTGAGCATATTTTTTTATATAAGGGAAAAAATTTCATGGAGGTTTACTCCTTATTGATAATGTAGATAAATGTTTTTAACATAATAGGGATATGTTTGAATAATTATAGGAGGAGTAGTTTTGGAAGATAATATTTAAGAGCATGAAGTTCAGTGAAATTTCCTTAAGAGGATTCTCTCTTTTAACTATTGTTTCTCACATGGATATTTCCTCACATGGGATTATAGTTAGTGATTGGTGAATCATTCGTAAAATCTATATAGGAAAGAGGTTGAAATAGTGGTACATGTCATATCTAATTTATTCTAATGTTTTCAAGGAAATAAGAGTTAAATATGTTTTGAAATTATCAAAAAACCCTAAGGGGGTGTATTATTAGAAATAATTTCTTGGCGTTTTAATGGATAAATTTTTATTATAATTCATTATGATGGGTTTTTATATGACTTGTAAAGGAATTTCAAATGTTAATAAGAGGAATGACTATGGTTTTAAATATATACAAGGAAATCTTATCTGAATATAGAAAATACACCAAAAAAACATTGGCTTCACTATATGATATGTTGTGTTCATTTTGGTCTCTCTTATATATTGGGAATTCCCTTGGTGAAAGTTTGAGGACCAAACCATTTTTTTTGCATTCAATATTTTTATGGGGTAAATTAAATGTAAAAATAATTTTTAAAAAGTTGACATCCTTAGCTTACTATAGGATCAAGGCACTACTAGTATCAGGTTGTGGGAAATATGAAACATATAAATCCAAGGTAGTGGTTGAGGTGAAGAGCTAGCATGGGATGGTGATAAATTAATTAGAATATATCTAGAGTGTTATAGTGTTAGGTGATAGCGAAATTGGTTATAGTTCAGGGTGAAACCATTGTAGATTTCTAGTAAATAGATGTTATACCATATTTGATATACCAAAGGCAGTCCATGTATTTTTCTAAGAATAATATCTATCATTCCATAGAATGATTCACTATGCTACATCAGTGACCAAGGATTGATAGTTTTTATTTATAGGTTTTTTCTATGAATTTATTTAGAGGATTATAATGGATCTTTGTAAGGATCATCTTAATGTTTACACAAGTGAAAATGATTTTGAATCATGGAGGTTTATATGAGGTTATAAATTATTAGAGGTTATTTTTCGTATCACTACTATTTTAGATACCTCCACACCATATACAATGAACTATTATAATATTAAATAATCAATTATAATTTTATATTACACCCATCACTGATTTTTTTATAAAAAATGATTAATTTCCAGTCAATGTTTATATTTTGATCATAAATACATAAGGAGAGAATTGTATGAATTCATTTTATTACACTACAATTAAATGTATTCTTCATAAAATTTAAAATTATAATCCAAATGACGTTATTATTATTTTATATTTTTTCTTATTTATATGAAAATAATGATTAAACTATATTATTTTTCAATTTATCCATTTGAAGTTCCATTTGGACCATACAAAAAGGCCCAATGAACCAATCAACAAAAATGGAACCACTATGAGGTCATATTTTTTAGGAGTAGTATATAAGTAAAAAATAATGGATACTAATACATAATTCCATGATAATTACATTAAAAATTGTATAAAAAATTGAATTCACAACTAAACTAAAATGGGCCCCATTTTTTCCTTGAAATTCTATCCCATAATTCTTTCTGAGATTTTAAAAGATCCCACAATTCTTAATTGATATCCCAATCTAGAAGTCCAATTGAGATGTAATTTAATAAGGATAAATTTAAGATATATAGTCCCAAATGTTTAGAATAAATGGTTCTTATTTGAGAAATCTTCAAGGCCTAAAATTAATTCATATTGTGGCCTTTGAAAAAGGTTGGATAGAAATGGAAAAATCACATTGTTTAGGAAAATAGACCTGAAGTTGGATAAAAATTTCCATTTCATCCTAAGTGTGGAGTTATAACTATAAATTTTAATATATATAACTTTTAATATGAATATATCTCCATATTTTGATTAATAAGGGGAAACATTGTCGAGCCGACATTAGGGGCATTTTTAAAATGCAAATAGTCCACCACCTTGGGCTATAAATAAATCCTCCCTTATCCTTGAAAGGGTTGAAATTTATAATATGAGTATAATAAATTGGAATGATAATATACCTAAATATGTCCTAGGAGTTCCTTGAAAACTCAATTTTATTCTTGATATAAATTTCCTCCACTCATTTGTTTCATGCCATTTTCTTTTATTTAAAATCTCATAAGTGTTTTAGTTTTAATTTTGTTTAAATATTAATAAAATTCTAATCATAATATATTATTATCATAAAAAATATATATACTTTTATTAATTTCCTTAAAATAGTTTAAATTATGTTGAAAAAAATTTCATCTTTCTCTTTCTTATTAAATCAAAAGCGTGTATTTAACTCCACTGTTAGTTTGTGTGTTGGGTAAACCAATCTTATCCTAATCCATTACTTTTATACTTATTTTAACTCATCACTATAAACATAATAAACATGATTAATAACCATCACAATGGATGTGTAAATCATCCTTTTAGATGAGTCATAATATGGGTATGATAAGTGATTGATAGTTTTTTCTCATTAAATATTCTTTTAGATAACAATGTTTATGTTAAACATAAAATGACAGGGATTAGTGAAATATTTTTTATGTGTTCAATCCATGGATTATTAGAACTGTAAATAAACTACAATAAAAATTTATTTATTTATATTAGAACCATAGTTATTTTATGTCATGTATTAAAGTCGCAACACTTGGTAATTCTGATCAAACTCGTCATGTGATGTGGGTTTTAATTTAATGTAACATAACACAACGATCAAAGATATAATAAGAATAAATCCACAATAATGAACTCACATATCTATTTTCCAAATTAGGAATTATTCATCTTCCATAAATTAATTTAATTAAAAACTGAAAACAACCCCCACCCCCCATTTAAAAGTAAAATTAAAAAACAATCAACTCTAAATAAATAGTACCATCATTGATGATTCAACCAGAGTTCCATTATAAAAATTAGTAGAGCACTAACCCATTAAATTGTTAATTGGAAACCATTTACCATTCATCAAAAGTTTCTGTTTTTTGGGATGGTACAAAAATTAGTTGATTGTTTTTTATTTTTATAGAAAAGAAATATAAAAAATAAAAAAAACAGAAACAAAAATCTAGAAAAAAACTCAAAGAAAAACCTAAATTCCTCATCATTGAAAATTTATCTAAATTACCCTTAGTCTCCCAAAAAATCCATCATATTAGTTTGACCCTTAAATTGAGAGAATTCTTTAACAACCTAGAAGGAACATCAGGGATAATCAAACCACTCTTGACCCAATCATTTTCTATCCAATTGATCTAAATATGGACAATACTAGGGAAAAAAACATAAGGAACTCACTAACCCGGATAGGAATTCAAAAAACCTTGGTATTTAATATTAAAATATTATATCTCATTTCGAACTCATATTAGGTTTCCATCAACTTTTTCCTTATTTCCATTGGATATCAAGTGAGGATCAACATGTTCACCTCAAAGTTTTCCAAGTGGTTTGCTCCACCAAAATATCTCATGGGGTTTTTGAAGAAAAAATAAATCACTGATCATTTCCATTTTATATAGATAAATATACCATGACACAGAATATTACCTCTATCCTATTTCCATTAAGAGATGGAGTGACCTAGAGCGACTCTTTTTATAGAAATTTATTTCTGCTTCATGATCTAATTTTCTCCAAAACAAAATTAGTGTTATACATAAATTCCCTAATTAATCACTATATGAGTACTAGTAGAGACCTCAAAAGATTATGGTGAATTTACCACACCACCAAATCCCTTACCAACTCTTGATTCGTTACTTATATAATTTTTTATTTTCTAAGGATATAACTATCATCGATGAATCATGTGGTAGTTATCTTGTTGATAAAACACTTACTACTACATGAGATCTCATAAGAAACATACCTTGCAACACATAGAAATTCCATAACCAGGATCATGCTCATGGTAAAAAATCCCATGATAATAAATCCACTGACCCTAATATGATGTTTATGTGGATTAGTGAAATTACAAGTCTTGTGCGACAACATGTGGTGACATCAAAATATCTTACCACATTTTCTTCACAATATCTCATCCCAATTCCTTTCAAAAAACTTTGGAATTTTTATCCCACCATATCACCCGCTGACACATGTCAACAATTACAATATGATCTAACATATTCTTCTAATTTAATGGATCTCAACATAGTATATGCTCACCATAACACCAACCCTCAACAATCTTTTCAGTTCATTATAAACTCCATCCAACACCACTCTGATCCATTCTCTTCTACCTATAAATCTGTCTTGAGGTATGGAAATACACTCTATCACCCCCTCAGTTCCCTCCTTAAAATCAACCCCAATTACAACATGTTCATGGTGGTAGTAACTTCCAAAAACCAAATCATTTTATATACCCTCATAAAATGAGTAATCCTCCTCCTCATAGTTTCTATTATCCTAGTGATCCTTCCAAAATAACAAACCAATAAAATCAGTATCCCAAGAACCAAAATAAAGGAAATATCAATTCAGGACATGCCTCTTCTTCTAAGAAACAAGGGATAGTTTTGAGTAATATCATTCCTCCTTCACTTGTTCTAGCCTCAAAAACATTTAAAACCAAATTAGTTAACTTTCATCCCACTGTAGCCATAAAAAAATCCAATTATTCCCAAATCCTAGATAAACCATTTCCCAACCCCAATGGTAATCTAAATGAAATTTAATATATATCTGTAAAAGAAATTGAAATTACTCAAGATAAATCCCTTAAATCCTCTTTAAATGTCTTGCTATAAAAATAAGAAAAGAGAAATCCATAAAAATAATTTGAATCTACTACCTTACATCCTTCTACTCTTCTAAGAGAACTAATTCATTTTCATCAAATAACCTCTAAATCAAAGAATACCATTGATCATAATTCTGAAATTCTATAAATGTTTAGATGGGTTGAAGTCAACATTCACATCTTGGATTCCATCAAACAAATCCATATATATGTAACGATTGTTAAGGAATTGTGAAACTATAAGAGACCACTTAAGACAATTAAAAATGTTTCAAACTAGTGGTACATTCCCATTATGTTAAAACGTCCACATATAGTTACTATTCCATACTCAATATGGAGTTTCAAAATTGATGATTCACTCATAGACCTAGGATCATCAATAAATGTCATCCCCAAATCCATCATCTCTAAATGTAGTCAATGTATAACCTTAGTTCGAGTAAGTAACAATTATTTTATGTATTTTAAGTATATATTGCGGTTGGTTGATGTTTTTGAGGTTTTTGAATATATTTGGAATGTTTTGGGGAATTTCTAAGGGTGCATAATTGGTGAACAATTTTTGAAAACCATGAAACACCTGTAGGAAACCATATACAATGAGATAGAGGCTAAGGATAAGGCACACAGGTGGATGTATGATTTTTCCAAACTATAAAATAAATTATAAGAAACCATGCCTTTAGATTTAGTCATATTTTTTTATGTTTTACGCGTGGTTTTTTATCCATGTAACTAACTGTGAACAATGTAAAAACTAGATCCATAAAAAGTGTATCTATCTCATGATTGTGTTGTAACCCCTTGTTTTCCCCCAAAATTTCCCTAACATGATATTTTATCCTCCTGAAGGTATTGGAGGCTTCTCCCATCAATCCTCAAGAAATCCAAAGGCATCTCTAGTTGGCTTTAAGATGGATTATCATGGTATGTCTTCATTCTTGGTAGTTTTTATTGGTTTTCCAAAGATCTACTTATCCCTCTCTCTATCTTGGATTCTTACATCTACTTCAAAAATGGATATATAAAAGGTACTTGATGCCAAATATAATTATATTTTTCCTTTTAGTTGATTGGGGAAGAGATCTAAGTCTTGTTTTTTGAGTTTCAATCTAGTTTTGTTGGAGCTTATGTGTCGTTCTTTGTTTTCTCCATAAAACCCAAGGTATGTGGATTCACTCTCAACTCATCTATTTGGAACTTGAATTCTCAGTTTCAAATTGATTATTTTGATTGATATTTGCTGTAAAATTTTGGTGAATTTCTTTTTTGAACCCCTATTTAGTGAAGGTTTGTTGATTTTGTGGTTTTGTCAAAATTATTTGTGTAAAGTGATTCATTTTCTTGATTTTAAAATTTTGATTTTAAAATGTTGATTTTCTGGAATTGTGATAAATGGTTTAATTCATTTGTTTTCTATAAAAGTGATGGTTTATATAAATCAATGGGAAAAATCAATTTGAAAGGGTTTGTTTGAATGGTTTTGAATAAAATAATGGTTTCATTAATATGTTTGAAATTTTTATTTTAGAATTAGTTTTTGGAAATATGGTCTTTTTTTTCAAGTGAATTCAGGACATATAAGTGTAAGAAGTCTATACCATAATTAGTGGGATGGATAAGGGTTAGAGAATTTACCTATAAAATGGTTCCTTAAGTGATAGCTAAGTGAAAGGATGGATCACCACTTATGAGTATAGGGAGGAATAGGTGGCGTGCTTGGTTGAATGTGTGGATATGTGGAATGGAATAGATTATTCCAAATTGGAAATTTTTAAATAGTTTTAATGTATTTTCTGGTTACTTCACTTGTAGAAATGGGTTTTTTTAAAACCTGTTGACGTGGAAATTGTATTATATTCTAATATAAACTATTTTTATAAACTATTTTTTTATAAATTTTTTTATATAAATGTTATAACATGTTGTATCCTAGTTTTATGAGTAGGGAATTAATTTAGGGAAATCCAACTAATCTTTATTACACATCACTACATTGGCACATTGGTTCTTTTGTGGATATTGTTTATCGGGACATAGGAAATCGTAATGCATCACAATTCTTTAGTGGGACATAGTGATACATTGGATGTTTGAGGAGGTTAATCATGGAGCATGTTGAATCTTTGGATTTATTTTTCTATCTTTGAGTTTTTTTTGTCTTTTCTTCCACTGTGTACTTGGATATTTTGATGTCTTCCACTATAGTAGTCTTTATAGTTGGTTTTGATATAAATGGTATTGTTTTGTATTTACTTTCACTAATATCATATATCATGGAGTGTTTTATTTTGTTAATGCATGTTTTTTTGGTTGTTATCTTATAAAAGGGAAAATAGTCCCACAACTGTTTATGAAGCCCATGGAATTTATTTTCAGCCATTGGCATATTGGGGTTGTATCCTAAGGCCATGTAAAGTCCTTCCATATTCTCAAGACAATGTTGAGGGGTGAAATGTTACATGTGGTATCATCATGTTTTGTCCTTTCCTAACTAGTGGTCTTTAGTTATCTCAGTCATGGAGTTGATATTAATTCTGGTTTTATCATTGAGTTGGGATTGTAGAAAGGATTAGGATTTTCAGGCTATTAAATGTAGAGCACAAAAATACTTAGCTAACATTTTTTATATTGAACATCAAGTTACTAGGGAGTTTTGTTCATAAGTGTTTCAGAGACACTTATGTGATTTTAAATCTAATTATCATTGATTTAACCAATGAGATAAAAATGACATGAATTATATAAATTACATCCCATTAGGAGTTTATATTTTATTTTGAGTAATGATATATGATTTGGAATAATATTGGATTTTTGAAAAATGTTGAAATAGTTTTCAAATGATTGATTTTGAAAAAATCATGGTTGTTTTATTTGGAAAATGTTTTTATTTTCCAATGAAAGTTTAAATTTTTAAGAAATGGTTGATCTTGGTAAAAGATGAATTTTGGAAGGAAATGTTGTGGTAGTATGTTATGATAGAATTTAGAATTTATAATACATCTATTGATAAGGAGTAATAATTATAGAATTTTTCATCTGTATAGATAATGAAACTTGGTAGGCTTCATAGGAATGGGTTGGATGAAGCCATTGAGAATGTGGTTTCACCTCATCCATAGGCGAACCAATAGTTGGTTCAAAGAATCATCGAATATTTTAAAACCATTACACTAGGATTGAAACCAGATACTATTTTTATGATATTATTCAATGTTGGAAATATATGTGGAGGAAGTATGTTTGAAATCATGAGAAGAGGTGAGAACTCTTACACTAATACCAATAGTAAGAGGGAAACCTATTTTCAACTACATGGAACACATCATAATCTTACCATAGGATCAATTAATCTTCCTCCAATACCCAAGATAAAGCACAAAAGTTTTCAGTGTTCTTATCTTAGTCACATAAATCAATTGTGTACAAAACAACCTAGATCATGGCACATTTGTAATCAGATGGGGAATATTCAGTGCTATTGTCGCAGTGCTCTAAGGATGGGTGTCCAGGAAACTTCTCATATGTTACACGAGTCGTATGTTTTGACAGGATGAGGCTAGTAGAATTAGTCTCATTGGAAGAATTGAATATTCCATTGTGATTTTAGGAATACCGTGAATCCTTAGAAAAGGAAATCTCAATAGGGATATAAGGAACAATGTGCTATGAGAAAAAAATTAAATTGAGTTGAGCAGGTTATTAGGGATGATAAATCTGGACCATCGATGGGGAAAGGTATGATTATTTTGAATTCTAACCTTATGGTAGATTATTTTGATAAAAGTGTATCACATTCCTTTATTTCATATTATGTTGTTGATTTTATGGGTTTAAAGTATGAGATAATTCATTTTGTGTCAAAAACCGCAAACTCCTCTTGGTCAAAGAGAATGTCGAGCCTTTGTGTGAAGAGAATGTTCTATAAATATGGATGGATATAAGATGATATCAAACTTCTCAATATAGGAAATGGATTTATATGAAATAATATAGGGTATGCATTGGATGAAAACATTCAAGCTCACCTCGACTATTATACCAGAATAGTTATTTTCACAATTGAGGATAGTGTCGAGCTTCTCTTCAAAAGAGAAAAAAATGTAAAGGAAGGTGCAATGAGATTCTTGGCACCAGAAGTTGGAATAATATCATACTAGTTTTCATATATGAATTTGGTATATATGGATGAGATCTATAATAAAAATTTTATAGTAGCAGTTGATCAATTTATAATTGTATTTCCCAAAAATTTCTTAGGGTTTCCACTTATATGGTAAATAGGCCTGAATGGCCTAAAGGCCTTCTTTTTAATTTTATTATAGATAATTCCCCTTTTTAAGGGATGAAGGGGAACCCGTAAATGACCCGTAGGCCCAAGGTACAAGGGTTCATCTCTCCTAGAATGTCTTCATGGGAAGCATCAGTCTTGTTTGTTAAAAGGGAATATGGAACTCTATGGTTGTGTGTGGATTATCATAAGCTTAATCATGTTATGATAAATAATCGATATCTAATTACGCACATTGATGATCTATTCAATCAGTTGAGGGAATCATAATGGTTCTCCAAAATTAACATACGATTAGGATATAATCAATTGTGGGTTTAGAAGGAGGATATTATAAAAACATATTTTAGGAGTAGATATAACCATTATGAATATTTTTTAATTCCTCCAGGTAATATTAATGCACCAAAAATCATTATAGAATTTATAAATTAGATATTTTAGTGACATCTAGATTCTTTTGTGGTGGTTTTTTTGGATGACATATTGGTGTAATCAAGGACAAGGTCTAAGAATGAGAAACATTTAGAAATAATGTTGGGAATCTGGAGTGATCATCAGTTGTATTCCAAATTATCAAAGTGTGATTTTTGGATACAACAGGTATGTTTCCTTGGATATGTAATCCTTGAATGAGGTGCTTCTATGGATCTAGAAAATATAGAAGTTGTTTTCTCTTAGAAACCGTCAAATAATTTCTTTGATATACACAGTTTCCTTGGACTATATGGTTATTACTGATGCCTCATTCATGATTTCTCATGACCGGCATCACCCATGAAATTTTTGATATGGAATAATGTTCCATTTCAATGGAACGATGAATGTTAAAAGTATTTTCAAGGACTTATAGTTTTCCTTACATAATCACCAATATATATTTTTTATAAATCAAACAAGGGTATGTGGTGTATTGTGATGATTCAGGATTATGTTTGGGATGTGTTCTCGTGTAGGGATACCATGTGGTTACTTATGGATCAAGGAAATTATTGTTTCATGAAAAGAACCACCCAACACATATTTGGATCATCATCGAGGGCCGTTTTAATTCATGATAAGTGATAATGTTTTCTTAAGGATCCCTCCATGTATTGGACATTGACATTTTGGGAAGCAGAGTAACTTATATCCTCAATACATAGTCACTATTGAGATACTTGACCAGGTCGGTGAGGTGGAATATCAGTTGGAATTTCCCCCATGATTGAGTTATATTCATAATGTGTTCCATGTATCTAATTTGTAAAAATTATTAGCCTGATCTTGACCATGTGATCAGATGAGGCCACATTGACCATGATATATATGTTTCTATAGCGAACATGCCAATCTAGATTGTGGATTTGAAAGAGATTGTCTTCCATGGGAAATGAATTGGTCTAGTGTTTGTTTTTTGGTATCATGGTCAGATTCTAAAAGAGACTTGGGAACATAAGAATGAAATGATCGAGAAATAGCCCGAAATATTTTGGAACACTAGTGGTTTTCTAATTTCTGGTGATGGAAGGTCCAATGGTGGGGATAAAGTTTCACCCATCAGTTTAAAATATGTAAGCCTTATATTTTTTATGTATATAAAGTTGTTGGGTTGTGTTTGGGTGGTTTTGTGAGAATTTTGGGATGTTTTGGAGAATTTTAAAGGGTGCACAGCTGGTTCACAGTTTTTGAAAATTGTGAAACACCTATAGTAATCGTGAAATTGTGATAGGAGCTAAGGAGAAGGTGCTTGGGTAGGCACAGAGTTATTCAAAAACTTTTTTCCACCTAGGAGAAACCATGCCTTTTGAGACAATCATATTTTTCTCAACTAGTGTATGGTTTTCTATCCATGTGAGGTACCCCCTTAAGGCAGTAGCTGGAAAACAGTTAACACATGGTTTACCTAACTACATGACTAACCATTAGTGGTTTAAAAACTGGATCCAAAAAAGTGGATCAAGATCGGGGCTAGGTTTAATCCCCTCGTTTTTACTGAAAAATTTCCATAATTCTAAAATTAATCCTTCAAAAGGTAGTAGTGGCATCTCCCATTAACCCGAATGTGGAATGAAGGCTTTTCTTGGTGATTTGATGTCGTATTCTCTCAATACACATTTTTTCATTGTAGTTTTTCTTGATATTCCTTATATCTTCTTATACCTCTCTATGTTCTGTAGATCTAATTCCACTATAGATAGATCTAAGGTATTTGATACCAAAAATGTATAAATTAGATCTTCTTATTGATATTGGAAGAGATCTATGGTGGGATTTGGTAGTTTAAAATGGGTGTCATTGGTGTTTTAGTGTAGTTCTTCATCTTCACCATAAAACCAAAGGTAGGTGGCTTCACTCTCGACTCCACTATTTAGAATATGAAGTAATAGTTTCAAATTGATTTTTTTGATTGAAATTGGTTGTGAAATTTTAGTGAATTTCATGTTTAAACCCCTCTTTAGTGATGGTTTGTGTTTTTGGTTGTTTTTTGGAAATTGGTTGTGTAATTTGCTTCAATTTAATGCTTTTAAAATGTTTAATTTAAATTGTGTATTTGATAGAATTATAGTAAATGGTTAAACTGAAATGTTTTCAATAAACAGGATGGTTTTATTGAAATGAATTGGAATGATCAATTTGAAAGGATTTATTTGAAAGGATTTCAATAAAATAATGGTTTTATAGAAATGGTTGAAATTTTTTTCTTGGATTTTGTTTTTGGAATAATGGTTTTGTGTGTTCATGTGCCTTCATGGTGGATAATGGTTAGAAGACTCCCCCATCATTAGTGGGATGGATAAGGGTCAGGTATTTCATCAAAAAATTGGATCATTAAGTGATTTATTAGTGGAAGGATGAATCACTACTCGCGAGTATAGGGAGGTCCAGGTAGCATGCATGGTTGGATGTGTGGATATGTGCAATGGAATAGACTATGAAAAAATAGAACTTATGAAATGATTTTAATGTATTTTTTGGTTATATCCCTCGAAAAAATGGTTTTTTTTTGTAAAAACTATTAACATGGAAATTGTTTTATATTCTTATATAAACTGGTGTAATAAATTTATTTTATAAATTGTTTTATTTAAATGTGATAACATGTTTTATCCTAGTGGAACAAGTAGGTAAGTCGTCTAGGGAAAACCTAATGAGATTCAGTACTCATCCCTAATTTGTAAATTTGGTTATTTTTATGATATTGTTTAATGGAACACATGAAAAGGTAAAGAATCAAACTTTTCTAGTGGTTCTTAGTGATTCTTGGAATTTTGTGGAGTTAGATCATGTAGAATGTTGGGGAATTGGAGTTATCTAATTGTCTTTGTGTTCTATTGGTCTTGCCTTCTATTTTGTACCTAGATGTTTTGTAGTCTTCCGTTGTGATAATCGTTGTAGTTGGTTTTAATATAAGTGGAATTCTGTTGAGTTGTATTTAATCTATGTCATGCATCATGTAGTGGATTATTTGGTTATGGAATATTTTGTTGGTTATATTATTTTCATAGGGAAAATCTTCCCTCAACTATTAAGGAATCCCTAAGAATTTATTATCGGCCTTTGGCATCTTGGGGATATCACTTAAGGCCAATTAATATCCTCTCACATTATCTATCCAATGAGGAGGGGTGGGATGTTATAGTCTAGGTACCTTGAACCCAATAAGTTTCTGCATCTAGTAATCCAATCGAATCAATTCTAGTCCTAAGAAAATAATAGATGATGACCTTGTTGGGACCAATGATATTTTCTTCCCAGCTATTTTTTATGTTTTTGAAATGGATGGAGAGATAACTTATTTCCAATATACACCGATTCTAGTAAATTATTTACTAATGAAATATTGATCCCATATTAACATCTATGATGGAATCTTATACATGGAACTTGGTGACCAACTGGTCAAGTTCATTATTTCTCAAGCCATGTGATACCTATCAGAAAATAACTCTATATTCTCTATCTATGAATGTAAAAGTATCTATAATTTTGTGATGAACCCAAATCCATCGTGTTATTCATGTTCAAATGATAGTGTATTTTGTGATGTTTTACCTCACTAACCCAGTCATAAATGGATAAGTAGATATTGATCGTCCACATGTAATCTCCATCAATCAAAAGGATCTTAAAAATTGTTTTGAAGCCCGTCTCACCTTTTATGTCCAATTATCCTACATGGATGGTAATGAGGAAAATTAAATATAATTATCTTTTATTTATTCAAATTATAATATCAAAAATTCATAATTTCCTATCCTTGATTTTGAAAATTCCGTTATATGTTAGGTAAACCCTGATAAAATGTGCATATCTTATGGCAATGGGAGCGATGTTTGTGATATTTTTTCCTTAATTAATAATGTGATCACTAGTGAGGTTAAAATAAAAAATTCATTCAAAAAAGAATTCATATAGGGGATATTAAATAATTTGTTGAGTCTCATGTCCCCTTGGATAATAATTATTCTACATTGAAAAGTGATGAAAAATAATAGTTAAACAAATTTGGATGTCACACACTAATTTCATATTGTTTAAACCACTCATAAATACACCATAAAAATTGAATTATCATCCTAAAATTCAAAGAATTAAAAACTAACACATGGTAAAATTCATCATTCCTAAAGTTGAAGGCCAACGGGAGGACACCCATAATCTATTTCCATCCCCATTGATTTAAAATCACTTAAATAATGAAGGGATAAAATTATCCAATGAAAAATACAAACTAAAAAAATATGAGTTTTTCTATAAGAATACTGGTGTTGAGAAAATATATAGGCCATAATTGGACTATGGTTAGTCTACTATAAAAATAAATTTGTAGAAAAAATAAATGAAATGATTTATGGGAGGAAACCTAAGTTCTCATTTACTTTTATGAAATTGTATTTTTCTTTTAGTTTTTCAGTAAATAAATAATGTTTTTTATTTTTTTACTAATTTAAAGGTAATGTAATTTTTCCCAAGATTCACAAGATAGGACACATGTCCTAGGAACCACATCATCTTCCATAAACCCAACAATGGATGAAGATTAAATCCCACTACATCCAAACCATGGGGACACTATTTCCCTTTAACTTCCTCTCCATCTCTACCTCCTTCACATTATCTTAGTTTCTATCTTTTTATTCTTATTCCTCTCTCATTCTAACCATCTCCATCATTTTTTACCACTTTCATCATCTAGTATTTTTTTCTTTTATGTGGATGTGTTTTAAAAAATTAAAAATTAAAAAATATAAAAAAATCACAATTATTCCCCACTAAAATTTGAAATTTTATCAAAAAATTGCCTAGAGCCCAATTAATTTTTTTATCTAAATCATTTTTTTCATTATATATTTGTATAATGGTTTTTTTAATAATAATACAATTTTAATATTCAATTTTTAATTTCAATAAAAAATGTATCCTATCAGGGGGATATAATATTTTATAAAAATGTCACCCATGTACATTATTGAGTTTATGGAACAATATGCTGAATTTCTTATATTATTATACATTAATATGATAGAATCATTTTCTGTAGCACTCTACAATCAAAATTTAAAAATAGCCTCCCATTAACCTTATATCAATAATCCTTTTTAACATCCCTTTGATCCAATGAATACATTTTTATAGCCAAATTTGAACCCAAAAACCTTATCCCACCCAAATTCTACATGAATTTTTATTTCAATATTTATTTAATTTTGTGTGTGGGGGAAATGTATTTAATTTTGGGTATCCTTTCCATGATTTTAAATGTTTCATTAGATGATTGTGGGAGAGCATCCATTTATGTGTTGGGAGAGGTTTTCATTTATCCTGTTTTGAACATTTATATATGATTTTGAAATATTATATGAATGTTATTGAAAAGTGTTAAAAAAATATAAAAAACTGAAAAAATAATTGTTTATGTCTTGTTTGGGTTAAAAAACTCTTCCTAAACCTTTGATATTGTTATAACTATTATAATTATTATTGTGAGGTGATAAAACATGGGTTTGTAGATGAGTGTGGGATTTTTTTGACATTCAATAACCCAAAAAAAAAGAAAGAAGATAACGAACACATGTATCAACTTTTCTTATTTCACTGGGATAAGTTATTTTTACATATTTCATCTTTTCATACTATTCAATTTTTTTTTTCTTTTATGTCTTCCATGAACCATTTTTTCCCGTATAAATATATTTTTTCAAAACCTTCCAAGTCTTATTTAAAAAAATTTGAATTTATTTTTCCATGTTTGTGTTCTAACCCTATTTTCCATTCTTTTGGTCATGTTATTACTACCATCCCATATCCACTAAAACCCTTAAAAATTCATATTTTTTTCTTCCACTTAAGATTAAGGAATTTATGTTGAGAGCTCTTATAGATTCTATGATTTATGTATTAGGATGGTGAATTTGTAATCTTCTTAGAATAAATTTATATCATTTTGAGAGGAGTGAGTTTCGAGTTCACATATTTTCAATTTATAATTTTTATAATGAAAAATGAATTATTTTTGGAACATTTATATGGTAACAATTATTGGTAGAATTCATTAAGGATAATTGAACAATTTTAGACCAACCAGAATGGAGAAAAACTTTAATATTCATTGGTGAGTGAATATGATTTTGTAAATTTTTATGTTTTTTCCCTGAGTACATGAACTGACTCAAGTGTGGGTAATTTGATATTAAATATTCATTCATGATTTTACATTACTACCATCACATATTTTTTACAAAAAATGATAATTTTCTATTCAATGTTCATAATTTGATCATAATAACATAAGGTGAGCATTATTCGAAATCATTCATTTATAACATAGATTAAGTTTTTGATCATCTATTTTGAAATAAAAATATAAATACTATGATTATTATTTTTTATGGATCCTCATTAAAATTAACAAAAATCATTAAAATAGATCATTCAACAATTTTTCCACTTTACGGTCCGTATTGACAACACAAAAAAGAAAAAATATTTTTTCAATAAAACTAGAGAAGATGTGGTATTATTTATTCTAGGATGAATCCAAATGTCCAAATTCCTAGATAATCCAAAATAATACCCAAATATTTATAGTACAACATGGATAAAAATTTAAATTCCAAACTCAACCAACAAGGGGCCCAATTGAAGTAAGTAATTCCATCGCACAATACTATATGTTTTTTTTAAAACTTTCCACTATAATTAAATTTTAACCAAATATAATGTCTAATGGATATATAAATTTTTAAGGTTAAATTCATGATATATGTATCAAATTTTTTATTTTAAATAGTTCATATTATATGCTTCTTCCAATCCTAAAATCCATTCACATTGTGGCCTTTCAGAAAGACTGGATAAAAATGGTCATCAACACATGTTTTAGGAAATTATCCAAAAAATTGTATAAAAAAATACAATGGAAACAAATTTTTTTGGGTGTTAATTAACCAACAATATATAAATATTTGAAGTAGAATGTTTCTCTAGATTTAGGTATCTAAATGGTTAAATGGTCAATCCAATATTAGGGGATGTTTTTGAATTCAAATAGTCCACCACCTTGGGATATAAATACAATCCCATATTCTCCATGAATGGGGTTGGAATTTAATAGCATAAAAGGATAAATTAGTATTAAAATAGCCTTTAAAAATTCCTAGTAGGATTATCCAAACTCACATTTCTACCTGAGATACCTTTCCTCCAAACATTATTTTTATGTTATTTTTCATTCGCTTTTATTTGTAATCTCATATGAGTTTGAGTTGTAATTTTTTGTAATATTAATGTTACTATATTAATCATATACTATTATAATACACATTATATAGTATAATATAAATGTTTTAAATATAGTTTAAATCATGTTGAAAAATATTTCCTCTATTGATTTATTATTCCATTAATAGAATGCATATTACTCCTTTCATAATTCATGCGTGTGTTCAGTGAACTACTCTAATATTGCCTATTTTTTTCTTATCTTTTCAAATCATCACCATAAAAAAATAAAACATATTAACAATAATATTAATAGATGATTAAATCATCAATATGGATGTCTCAGATTTTTGGGATGTCATGTTATTGAGAGCTTTTTCTCATTTTATAATATTTAGGACAAAACTGTGCATGTTGAATTTCAAATTTCATGGATTAATGATATGTTTTGTTTAATGTGAAGATCACATGGATTATTGGATCTGAAAATACACTAAAAATAACATTTATTTATTTATTTTAGAATCCTAGTTAGGTTATGGATTGGATTAAATATTCAACACTAGGAAATTCTAGTCAAAATCTTTTTATGGTGTGGGTGTTAATTTAATAAACTATAACACAAAGCTCAAGGATATCATATGATTAATCCAAATTAATTAACTCGCCCCACTAATTATCAAATTTATAAATAAAAATTTATCCATAAATTAGTTTGATTAATTTATGAAAACACCCCCCCCATTTAAATGTCAAATTAAAAAACTCTAGTTAAACAATAGTACCATCACTGAGGATTCAACCTGAGTGCCACTATTCACATTTTCATAGAACATGAACATTGAAAATTTTATGAGTGGAAATTATTAAAACTTCATATTCCATAAAGGATTAGTGTGTATGATTTTTTATTTTTAGTGTATTGTTTTTTATCTTATGAGAAAGGTTACAAGTCACAAAGGGAAAATTAGATGGACTATTCTGTCTCTATGACTTTGGAGATGGACATGTTTCATGATATATCCATACCATATAAATCTCAATAAAATGGTTATACAAACCACAATTTTGGGGACCATTATACATCCCTTTTGGTGATTAAGGTATATTGAGGAATGTTTTATGAAATTGTGGGTGTTTTAAAATAGACGGAAATTAGTGAATTGAGTGGATCTGATATTTTTCTAACCATCGCGTCACAGAAGGAAGACCATCCAATATAAATCTTGAATATAAGACATGTAAATTTTTTGTTAAGGATTATATACTATAGTAATTATTATTTTCTTGGTACATCTTGAATTCTAAATTCATGACTATGCATTAGATTCAAGGTTTCACTAAAATTTATTAGAAAAGTAATGAAAAAATTAATATTTTTGGTCCACATGTAACGTTATAAAGGGATTAATAATAAGAATATTTATCCTAAAAATTAGATAACGGGTTGATTCATAATGTTACTATAAAAAAATTGGTTATAGTTTTGGAAAAAATAGAAATTATAGTTGGGAAAAAAATCATAGATCCCATAGATAAGTTCTAGATCAATAAAATATTGTTGGATAAGGATGAGGGGGATATCTAGAATACTCTCTCACTATATAAATTTTAGAAATAATTAATTGGAAGTAATAGGATTTTATCAAAAAACCTCTCTTTGTGTTATCCAATTCATTGTTCAAGAATATAAAATCAGCAGCCCTTAGAAGATAAGAGTATTCCCCCATAATTTTAGAGTATTGATATTCATCTCATGAATGATGTGAACCTATAGGGTCAGCATGGACACTCCAAAATTTTTAATAAATAACCAATGATCTTTAGTGTTTTCAGATCATGTAAAAAATTTTATTCATTATTCATGGACTAGCTAATTTGAATAAACCATGTAAAAAAAATTTGTATGTTATATTTTTCATTTCATTCATAGAAGAATCTGAGGGGATGAGAGGAATGTTTCCTTCAAATAGGGAAAAATATCAATGGAAATGGTTGGAAAACATAATTCAGAATACCTTGATTTCACCCCCTCTTAGGATGTTCCCCCTTGTTTGGGGATAGAAAATTACCCTCCTTATCTCAGCTATTTTGTTGATATTTATTTTTTAGTTGTTGGTGGTACATCTTGACCATTTTTTAGATTATTCATTTATTTTACTTTATGGTTTTTGTTATTTTTAAATTTAATAATATTTATTATATTTTTTTATTTATATTTTATTCATTTTTATATCCTTTATTTATGTGGGAATTGTTTTCTTGTTCATTAGGATAATGTATCCTATATTGTGTGACTTGTATACTTGGTGTTAGTCACCAGTCCATGACCAATTAGAGTTAGTCTTGGGTTGGAACACCTGGCTTACCATTACCTATGATGGATCTTTGTGGATTATTTCATGAAACTATGATATGATTTTTCCCTATTTAATCTTTAATTTATTATAAAAATCTCATTTTGGTACTTTATATGAATGTTTTTAGCTAAAATACTATTTCAAAAACTCATTTTATGATAAAATGTTATAATAAATTTCCCAGAAAATACATGTATGTTTTTATTAAACAACATAGTGGTTTTATAACATGTATAAAACATAATTTTTATTATAAAAATTACATTGTAGTTAAGAAATACTTCATGAACCATGATCATTTTTTATAAAACAATTCTTATTACTACAAAATAACATTTCCATTATTCTTAATCTATATAATCTATTAATCCTAACAATATGGATGTGAATCTAATACCAATGATGAATTTTAGAGTTGAAATTTATTATCGAAATTCATTCTTAACAAAAAACCAAAAATTATTTTCCTATAGGATCTATCTATTGAATTTAGATTGAAAAATTATAAATAAAAAAAATACCTTAACTCTAAAAAAATTGATCATTCTGATAACATATAAGGGACCCAAAGAGATATTCCTAAAAATAATCCAATAAACTCCTCCTTCATATGGAATCCTTGTGATATTTTCAATATTTCAACTATTTGGAAGGATTCCTCAATAGTTTATGCTATTATAAAAAATGTTATTAAAGAATTAATAGAAATTATACTTTGTTTAGTAGTTTTACATAATGATCAAATCAAAATCTCACATACATATTTTTTATAAGAAAATAACTCATTTTCACATCAATCATAGGAAGATAATTAGAACTCATAAGTTAATAAAACTATTATCTATTAATGAAATGTTTCAAAAGTAATATTTTATTTTAAATATTTTAAAAATTATTTATTTTTTAAACAACGGATTTGGATATTTAAACTATTATAAATATAGTTTTATGATATTATAAACTGATCATGATATCATATATGATATAAAGATGAATCGACATAAATTATATTTTATAGTATACACTGAAATTCAAAAAATCTCAGCATAGTGAAATTTGATACATCATTTTTACAGCTATACAAACCATGATACCACCACATTTTCATTTAGTTTCAGTTAATACTTTTATTAATAACTCTTTAATTTTCCTTGTGAAAGGAATTACCTAGCCAAGATCTACTAAACATAATTATTTATCACTATCATTACCAAACTGAATATCTATAATTAAGGATCATAAAAAATGGGTAGTGAAGAATAATATTTAGTTATTTATAATAAATTTATTGATTTTTATAAATCATTATAATCATTCAGAATGTGGTTAGTAAATTCCCATTAATATTGCATACATTTTCACCATTTACTATCCTTTAAATAAATATAAGCATTGTATCCGTGTGATATGATTTAAATTCCCTTGATGACAAAAACAATCCAATTTCCTTGTAATAATTCTAATATTTTTACTATAGTAACAAAAAATTTTGCATTGTAACTAAAATAACAATAAACTCAACTATAATTTTTATGACATGTCATATAAAAACATATGAGAAATGTTAATACTACAACATTGTTTGTGATATACATGGATTGTAGAAATTTTCTTTATTATAATCTAAATTAGGAAGTGTTATTCCAAATATTAAATTCATGATAAACCTCCCCTATAATACAGTAGCTGTAAATTTCAAAATTACGTACATCCTATATTCATGGGTTTTTTTAATCCCGAGAAACATATGATATTTTTAATGAGAAGTTATTTGCTTATGGTGTTTTCTGTGATCTACCTCTCCAAATTTATATGGAATATTCGAAGATAATAATTTTTTTTCTGTATATATATGTTTTGTGGGAAATGTTTTCTACATCATACCATCTATATGACAAATTATTCATTCACTTTACTAAATTTTCTATATTCTTCTTTATTTTTTATAACTTTCCTACATGTTTTATTTATTAATAATCATATAATTATCCAAAAAATAAAACCAAGTATCTTCTTTAACTAATTAGGATCTTGAATTCCCAACCATTGTATTTTTTTGGGAATTCCAACAAAGAATCTCTGTATATTTCAAATAGAATCTATACAGATATGCAATAAATCATTAAATTTATACCCCTATTTAACCGCCCCCTAAATCAATAACTGTAACCATATAACCATAACTAGATCATCTATTTATTAAGAAAAAAATTGAATTTAAGTCATCATAGAATCTAAATTAGTAATTTTAATTTTTTGATATTTGAAAAGTAAAGACAAGTTTTGATGGTGTACAAGATATAAAACATTGACCTTAAACAAACAAAGAAATATTTAAATGGGATTCTTATAACCTAGTCATTAATTTTATAGGTATGAATAAATATAATTTATTTATAAAATAATTTTTTTTTCCTAATCAATATAAATTTATTTTTAAATCATTAGAAAACAATCACATAATTTATTTTATTTTTCAAAAATATGTTTTCTTAATAAATGGGTTTTCTTTCTTTTTGTGAGTGAATTTTATAACTAATGTTGAGAAATTTTAGAATACATATTTTAAAAAATTAATTTAATTTTTTAAATTATCAGGTCTATATTATCATAAGGTCAATTTTTTAGAATTTTATGAAAATATTTACTTTTCAATTAATGGTGAAAATAGATATTTTTATATGAAAACTATTTTTAAATTATTTTTAAAGTAAAATTACATATTTTTAATTATTTTCAAAATTTATTTAGATACTTATTATTTAAAATTATCCATTTTTTAAATGAATTTTAATCTTCAATTTATTATATGATCAGTTTATAGACAAAAGGCCATTTTCTGAAGGAAAAAAATTATTTTTCATCGTGTTTTTCTGATTTAATTTTAAAGTATATTATTTTAAATTTTTGTTAAAATTTTCTATTAAAATGTGTTACATATTAAGATTTAATTATTCCATATATAATAAATTTTTTCTTTTTGGTTAATATTTATAGAAACCATGTTATTATTTTTTAAAATAGTTAAAATTAAATTAGATATTTAATGGTTAAAAATGATATAATAAAGGCTATATAATTTACCTTAAATTTTTCTATATTTAATTGGTTAAGTGTATACTATCCATAATCATCCAAAGGTCAAATATATGACCTTTTTTCCTTTTTTATGTGATTAGGGCCACTATAATATTTTATTTCACAATATGAAAAAAAGTCTCACTCTTGTTTTCAATAACTATAATAATTTTAACATTGGGAAAATGAGATATATTCTGTTATAAATAATATTATTAAATATAAAATATTTATCTTCATAATTGTAATTTATTTTTATTTTTTAGTGAATAAATATATACCTTTAATAATTAGAGAATGTTAACGCAGTGATTTTTAAATTATTATTAAAATCCTTTAAATGAAATTAATAATATTAAAAGTAATAAAATTTGAGATAAATAATGTGATCCATTAAATTTTTACATGAACATTACATGTTAGGGATATTTTTTTTTAATTTTACATATTTTCATGATGTTAGTGAAATCAATTTAATGAATAGTTCTAAAAATTGACACTAATGATATTTTATAATAAATAATATTTCAATAAATGATATAGAATTCAAAAAAAACATATATTCGGAAAATTTATTTTAATATGATTAATAATGTCAATAATGGTCAATTTATGGGATTTTTTTCAATTTATATTAACTATATTAACCCTCTAAGAGTAAACAATCCTTGTTTTTATGGTAAGAGTGAACATAGTTTAAGAGTGGTTCAAACCAAATATTAAGGGGAAACTGTTACCTAAAATGGTTATAAAAAGTATAGTATGTGATTATTTATACCTATAACCATCCTATGTTTTGAATAAATCTGTTTGGAACCATTTTAAATTGATTATTAATTTATATTAATTTAATTTTTTGAGGAATTCCTACATTTCCCATCCCCTCTCTTTTAAAAGGGAACCACTTATTCTCATTTTTTCATACCTAATAATTCATTTTTCATCCAACTAAAACCCAATTAATTTTCTAGAGTCCCTTAACAAATAATTGATGCATGGTTTAGGGATAAAACCACATTTTGTGGTCTTAATGTGTTAATAAAATAAGGTTCTTTAAAGAATATGTATCATTTTTAATCGAGCATTTCTTATTTATTAATTCATCAACATCCTTAAAATATTATTTAGATATGATAAAATAATAAAAATAGTATCTTTTAGATAATTATATATTATTATATTAATATAATAACCTATATACATCTCATATTCCATCGAATGAGTAACGAAATCGTCATTTGTGTGTACGATGGACTGTTTCCACACAAACTGATGTAAATAGTTTTCCATAATCATAAATCATATATATAATATAATCATCAAATTATTTTTCTTAAATTATATTCATTACATATTTTTCAATATAAAAATATAAAATATCATTTAATATACTACCATTCCATTCACTAAAAAATGATCATGGTGCTCATGTGTATGTGTAGACTGCCACCTCTACAAAGCGGTGTGATTAATTTTTTCATCACCACATCAAATTGATGATATATATATATTAAATAGTTTCATATAATTTTTATTATTTTATTATAATTATTTAAATACAAAATAATACATAACTTGTTTTCAAAATTATCATTAAAAATTGGAAACTTTAGTCATGAAGACATACGGCCAACCATCTCTGTGGTTGTAACACTGTTTATTTTTCATAACAATATTTTATGGTTGGTTTTAAAAGTATAATTGATTTTTAAAAAGATAATTTTTATATGTTTGTTATTCTAGATATTATGCAGTAATAACCACTTTTACCATAGTCAACATGTCATAGTCATTTCTATAATATGAGCCGAATATTATAAAAAACACCTAACATGAACCTAATTTATTAAGTATTATATAAAACATGGTATTAAATTAAATAAAGGAATGATAAACTTGGAAATTTTTACTAAAAATGTAAAAAATAGCATATTTTTTGTTATTCATGAAGAAAAATAATGTACGTAATGAGTCATACTCAAGGAAAGGGATATACTTTTAAAAATCATTTTTTCATGTTTCCCTAAACCCTCTCTTTTTCTTATATATCCATATTTTCTAAAAATGTTTAAAATAAGTTTTTTTTCTAATCACTAATGAATTATTAAATTAATTTTTACCCATGTATCAATTTTATAACAATATTTTTGAAATGAATCTTAATGTTTTTTCTTAATGAGGTACTTTTTGAGATTTGTTGAAAGTGTAAAATGAATTTTTTTTAAAATTATTGGACATGAGAATATTTTCCTTCTGTCATGACAAATACTTATTATAAATAACCCATTTTAATTATACATGGTTATTTTTAATGAAAAATGTTTCCATTATAATTTCCCAATTTTTATAAAAATAAGTGTATCTAAAAGGGAAAGGATATAATCCTCAAGAAATGTTTCATGTGATATATCAAAATAATTTTATATATAAGTTGACAACATTTTATGTTACTTAGTGAGAATTTATTATCTTCCTTAAGAAAATTTTAATGATATTTTATTTAATTGAGAACACCCTTTCCCTTTTCATGGGTATTTTGGTATTGAAATGGGTTTTTAAATGATAATGGTATTTTTATATCAATTTTTTCATATAGGTTTTAAAAATAGTTATTCAATGGTTTCATGATGAATATATGATGGAATAAAAATTTTTATATGTTATATCAAAATTTAATGAGAAACAGATGATCCCAATACAACTTATACGAATGTTTGAACCCTATTGTAGATCATGGGGAATCCTGATACAACTTATACATTTGGTGCATGTAGATAGCACCGGGTGAGATCCTTATATATTTGGGTGTACCCAGATATAACTACAATGCATTGGGTAATGTAACGTGTCTTTTAAGGAAATAATGAGGGAGTTACCAAAGGGTTTATCCTATGGATTTAACTAAGATCTAGTTTTTTATGATACTCATTTAAAACTAGTTATGAATGTGATTATCAAAATTTCCTTAAAGGGTTTTTATTTTCTTTTTATTAGTATGATTGTTTTTCATTTTCATATGGAAATGATTTATTTCATATTATCAATGATCATTGTGATAAAGATAAATGATTCATGGGTTGACATGTATTTCACCGAACTAATGGATGTCTTGTTTTTATGTTCCTCACTACAATTGTTGTCCCCATATCACATTTTTAATCTATTTTACATAAGGTATTAATGATGGGTATGAAAAAAGAAGTGACCAATTTGAAAATAATTCATATTTTTTTATGAATATAATACATTTTTCATATTAAAGGACTTATATTGTGAAAAAATGGATATAGAATAGATTTTTCCACATTGTAATATATGAGTTTGTTTTGTAAAATTTATGATCTAACTCTCTAAAACTCTAAACCTAAAATAATCCTAAAATGTAAGGGAATGAATTCATTAATTAAAACTAAATATTATGTAATATTTAATTCTTGTTCCTTAAATTTGGTATTAGAGGATGGTTTAGATAACTATATAAGTAATGATGTAATTTAGTTACAATTTAATAGTGTTATATAACCACTATGGTTAGTATATTATGGATAATAATATTTTTTATAGAAGAATTGAAATAATTTGAGATAACATGAATAATGATTTATTAGTGTATATCCTACTCATAAGAAGGTATATTATAATTTTATTGATATTCTATCACCAATATTTTGGATTTTTGTAAATTAAAGTATCTAGTAGGAAACAACGTAACAATGGATGTAAAGGAAAATGAGGTGGTTGTATGGATGAGAAACCAAATGGAATGGGAGCTGTAGTTATAATTATTTTTTTATTATTAACCATCTATCAGGAATATTAATTAACAACTTGAACCCACCTGAGTTTAATAACGAATAAAATATAATGATAATGATTCCCTGTAGATGTTCAGGTGATAATTTCCATAAACATAAATATATTCAATGAAATTTGTTTCAGGAATGTAGAAATAACCACCATTTAAATGTCTTAAAATAATGGGACTATTTTATATATTTTTTTAATGGTGGTCATTTAGCAATACTCTCCCATGAAAAGGTAATAGTTTAGTAAACTCCTTGAAAGGGGTATGTTTTTCCTAATATATGAATTGATTATTTTGAATATGGAGAGAATGGTCATTATTCAAATTGATCTCCTTGGGGGGGGGGGTCATGAATGGGATAAAAAAGAATGTAATGATATATTTTTAGCAATTCCTAATTCCAATATTGTTTAAGATGAATAAATTATTAATGTCATGTGTAACTTATGGTTTATATGTTGGATTATTTTTTTATAATTATTTAATCATATGACATGATTTATATTTTTTTAGTATGAATAAAGTATTAAGTAATATGATAGAAAATAATGGTTAGGGATTATAAAGAAAATTGAATGACCAAGGTTTCTACATTCAATAGATATGATTTAGTGGTAGATTTAATGATGATCATAAGTTTAAAATCATTAATAAACTTTTTATGATTGGATAAATTACGATACTTTTATTGAGTTCTGATAATTTTTTTAGGTATATGTAATACTTATGTTTATCATGTAAAAATTTTAATTCTGGAAGAATGATCATTTTATTTCATTAATATAAGATTAAATATACCTATAACCCTTAGGTTTGATATGTTATTTGATTTTGAGGTAGCTATGGGTACTTGTTGTTATTGTTATTACTATTATTTTCATTTTGGGATGAAAAATGAATGGTATAAGATAACCCTTAAGGTTAAAATTTTTCTTTAATATTGAAAATATTATGTTTATATTTTAGTATGTTCATAAATTTTTTAAGATTGTTATAAAATTTATATTTTAGAAAAATGACAACACATAGGTCATGAGACAACCCCTCATATAGATAAAGGCCATGAGGAATGAATCCACAACCAAATGATGACCAGGGTTAAAAAACTACCACTTTCCAAAATTAATTCATGGTTAGTATGCCATTTTTTTCTTATTAAAGGATTTGGAAATTATTTACTACGTTTAATTTGGGAATATATTATTTATCAATAAGATATATGTTGAGATTGAAATTTTATTTAGTGATTAATTGACTAATATTATTTTGGAATAAATTCACTATTTTGTAAACCATATATGATTATGGTAAATGAAACACTACAACATTTTATTTGAGGAATAAATATTGAATTTTAATTTGGAAGCATATATGATTTTAATTTGGATTTGTGATTATTCAGGTTACTGTTGGAAATGATTATCAAATCTTGTAGTTTATGTGATTGGGGTTCAAACATTTGTGGTACGAGACATTAAGAGTGCCGATGTTATTTTGGAAGATAAATATAAAATATATCTTATAATACTATACGATCAAATTCTTCTGATTTTTTAGTTTCAATATTAGTTTAGAATTTTTTTAAGAAATTTAAAGATAGTTATTTCTTGAATAATCTAAGTTTAAATTTTGGTATTACTATTGAATTTTTGAAATAAAAGTTCATTTTCATTGTGTCATGGTTTATTTATTTTTTGAATTATCTTATCTTTTCATAAATTTTTTGTTATAGGTAATTTATATGGATATTAAAAATATATTTTGACCTTTTGGGTATTATGTAATCCATTAGAAATTGATTCTAGTGCTTCTAGAATAAGAATTCATCTTAATTATACTCATGATTTGGAGGAAAAAGGAGAGTTTGTGTGAAATTTCATAAATGATGAAATTATTCATGTCAAGTAAGGGTATTTATTTATGTTCATAGTAAAAGAAGTAAAATAATTCATCATCTTTAGGAAAGTTATTTTGAAAAATAAATCATTATTAATTTAAGTTTCTTACACAGAAATCAGTATCCTTTTAACCTATAACAGATTTATGGTTTATTAATGGTTAACATTATCAAGACCATGATATATATCACTCTTTAAAAACCATTAAAACTTAGGTTTTTCATGCATAAAATTTTTCTCACTTCCCACATATGTTATCCTACTTAGAAACCGACTATGGGATATTCTATATGACCAATGTATTTCGCTTTATCTCTTTTTGAGAGAGAGTTTTATTGACCATTTTTAGGATATGGGTTTTAAAAAAAGGTATTTTGAGAATCCAATACCTAGTTACCGAGATGAAATTAAAATTTAATAGATGTGATTTATTAATGTAGAGGGTAATTTTATATCCCACGATTTTAAAAGGAAATAAAATGTTTGATAGGACAAAATATATGCAACAACAATCTTTAACAAACTATAAAATATTTAAATTTTACTGTTATAAACATACTATTATTGGGAATGTTGAAATAGAAATGACATATTTATGAAATAAATTTAGAGTTTCTATATATATATAAACGTATAGATAAATTCTATGAAAATAATAAATTCATTTTTAATAAATTCATTTTATTCTTCAAAAATATGTTTTCATAAAAAAGGGGTCTTCATTCATTTAATGAGTAAATATTACAACTAATTTCTATAAATTATTGAAAATTAATTTTAAATAATGAATTTAATTTTTTAAATGATCATTTCAATGTAATATTATTGTGAATTTTTTGTAATTTTATCTAAATAATTATTTTGATATGAATAGTGAAAAATGAAAAATTTTATTTGAAAACTATATTTTCTTTTAAAGTATTTATAAATTAAAATACTTTTTTATTAGTTTTAAAATTTAATCAGATTATTATTATTTATAATAATACAATTTTTTTTCTTCAAAAAAATTATAAACTTGAATTTATTATTAAAACAATTTATACATAAAAGGGCATTTTTCAAAAAACTATTTTTCTTTGCATTTTTTGTGGTTTAATTTTTATTTAAAATTTCAAAATTATTTGTTTTGAATTTTGAAATATTTATTAAATATTTTTTTTTTGTGTTCCCATATTTAGTAAATAGTTTTCTTTAATTTTTGGTCAATATGAATAATAACCTTGATAAGTTTTTTTTACCAAGGTTAAAAGTAAATTGCTTAATTACGGGTTAACATTCATATGATTAGGGACATGAAATTAAAATAACACATGAATATTTTTCCATTGGATTATTATATATCACTCATAATAATAAAAATTTCAAATATATGATGTTTTTTTCCTGTTGAATGTGATTATGACCTTTAAAATATTTTATTTATTGAAAAGTCAAAAACATCACAATAATGTTTTTAATAACTATAATAATTAAAAAATGGGGAAATGCAGGAAATATGTTTGGATATAAAAATTATATTGAAGATAAAGGGTTTAGATTCATCATGATATTTTATTTTTAATTTATATTTTTGAAAGAAATACATTAAATATTTTTACAGCATTGAGATATTAATTATTCAATTAATGGAAAATATAAAATAAATGACATTAAAAATATTAAAATCAAAATAATAAAAGATTAATAATATGCTCCATGAATTTTATATATTTTCATGAAATATTAATGATATAATAAAATATATTTTTTGAATATTACTTATTTTCATGTTGTTATGAATGTCAATGTAATTAATAGTTCTAAAAATTGACATTAATGATATTTTATAATAAATAATATTTTGTTAAATGATTTAATTTTTTTAAAAAGGTTAGATTTGAAAAATTGAATATGATATAGTTTATAATATTAATAATGGTCCATTTATGGGATGTTTTACATTAATAGTAACTATGTTAACCCTCAATGAGTAAAGATCCTTGTGGTCATAGTAAAAGTGAAAGAGGTTAATGAGGTGTTAAAGACACATTCTAAGGGAATTAATGTTACCAAAACTTGTCCAAAAATGAATATAGGAAATATTTTTGAACCATACTCATCTTATGTTATAAATGAATCATTTTTTGATCTATTTTTAATTTAATATAAATTTTTATTAATTTATAATTTAGAGGAATTCCAAGAGTTTCCCTCTCCCCCCTTATGAAAGGGAACCACTTCTTCTCATGTTCTCACAAATGAAAACCCATTTGGACCAGAAAATACCAAACCAAATACCTTATTATAATCTCTAACCTCATTATTACAATATCATTTTATACTAAACACCATACTTAGTGGTATTATGTTGTTTAAAAAAGGTGATTTTTTAAAGTAAATGTATCATTTTTAATCGACCATTTCTGTTTTATTTCTTCCTCCAAGTCCTTCAAATCATCATACACGAAGATAAAATAATAAAAAATAGTATCCTATATATAATTATATTTTATGATGTTAATATCATAACCTATATCCATATCCTATTCCATCAAATAGAAAAAGAAACCATCATTCTTGTGTACGGCAGACTACTAGCATGCTAATAGATGTAATTCATTTTCCTTCACCCTCAATTATGGATGGATTATAATGATGGAATTAATTTTTATATATTATAATAATGAAATATTTATAATTATTAAAATTCAATATATTATTTACATTCTTACCTTTTAATTTACTTAAAAATTATAATGTTGTTCAAGCATATGCGTGGATAACCAACTCTATAAAGTGATGTGATTCATTTTTCATCAACGCATCATATGGATGATATATATACATATATATATTTAAAGGATTGATATGATATTAATGATTATATGATATTTATATAAAGATTAAATAATACTTATCCTCTTTCTACAATCATCATTTCAAAATGGAAATTTTACTCATGTGTATGTACAACCTTCAGTCTCCATGATTATAACACAGTTCTTTATTCATAACCATAATTTATGGATTTTTATAAAAATGTAATTTATGTATAAAAATAAAAAATTTACCACTCTTATTATTCTATATAATATTTAATTATTACAACTTTTTTCCATTGTTAACCAGCTGAAGTCATTTCTGATACATGATATTAATATCCTAAAAATTATTGACATGAATATGAATGATTAAATAATTATATATAACATGCTATTAAATGAAAAAAATGGTTAATGAAATTGAAAAAAATATTTTAAACATTTTTAAAATTGACATATATTTTGTATTCAGAAAAAGAAAGAACATACGTTATAAGTCAGACTCAATCAATGGGATATTATTTTAAAATATATATTTTAATGTTCCTCAAAAAGTTAAATTTTTCTTCAATATCCATATTTCCCAAAAAAAATAATGAATGATTTTATTATACACCTAAAAATGATTAGGTTCATATTTAATCATGATTTACTTTTTTACAAAATGGTTTTAAAGGAACCTTCGTATTATTTTCCAAAGGAGGTTCTTCTTAACTTTTACCGAATGTGTAAAAGGAATTTTTTTAACATATAATTCATCAGAGGTATTTCCTAGTGTAATGAGTTATCTTTTCAGTGAAGTATACATTACTAGTTTACAATGTTTTTTCAAAAACAAATTTTCTTTTATAATTGCGCAATTTAAAACACATGTTTTCTAAATAGAAAGGATATTTTTCTCAATAAATGAATATATATATCATTCAAAATATTTTTCCATATAATTTGAAATCCATTTATAGTACTCTAAGTTAAAAGATATTTATTGTTATGAATTTTTTAAGGAGAGTTTCTTTAATTAAAAACCCACTTTCCTTTTTTTTGGTATTTTATAATTGAAAATATGTTTTTAAATTATAAGTGTTTTTTGATATCCAAATGTGTTTTTCATATGGGTTTTAAAAAGTGTTTTTAATTTTTTTTATGATCAATATTTTCAAGAAGAAAATGTCTTATATGGTACTTGATCATTATATATGAAATGTGTGAGCTTGATGAATCTTATACCAGGGGTTCAGCCTTATTATATCTAATGGTAGACCCTAATATAGATTATATATATGGTGAATCTAGATAGCACTAGTGGACATCATTATTACCTTAGGTGAACCCAGTTATCACTCTAATTCATTGGGTAATGTACCTTGTCTTTTGGGGAAAGAAAAAGTGAGCAACTAATTTCTTTCTCCTATAAATTTTATTGGGATAAAATTATTTATATCATAGGTTTTAAACATGTTATGAATGTGATCCTATATGTTTCCTAAAAGAGTTTTTATTTTACTTCTATGAGTTTAATGTATTTCATTTAGAAACAATGTGTGTGATTTTCATGTTTAGATTACTTATTTCAACTACACAAATAAAATTCAGATAAAGGTAAACCATTCATGGGATTTCATGTTTTTCATTGGACTAATGTATTTCTTCTATTCATGTTTATTTCTAATTTTTTTCTCATCCTATGTTTATAAATTTTTTTACATAGGGTTTTATGGATGTGTATTAACAAAGAACAAATCAAGTTGAAATTTATGAATATTTTTCATGAAAAGAATTCATATTTTATTTTAAAGATTTTATGTTGTGAAAAAATTGATATAAATTAAAAGTGTGAACATTTTAATATATGTTTTTTATGTAATATTGATGACCTAATTATCTAGAAATAAAAGAATGAAAACATCATAAAATTTAAGGGAATGAATTAATTACATAAAACTCATGATTATGTATTGTTTAATGTTATATACTTATAGGAAAAAAAATGATTTTTTGAAAATTCCCTATATATGAATCAAATAATATTAAAAATAATTTAAATAAGTTAGTTAATTTATTGAATAATCTAATATCAAGATTATTAATAGATGAAAATAAACACATTTATATTGAGAATAGTTTTGTAATAATTCAGGAATCATAAGGATTTGAACACCAATATTTATATTATATTTTTCTTATCATGGTCTGCAAAAAGATATTTTAAGATATTTGTTTCCTATTTGTTAGTGGGTCTATATTAATGATTTCCCATATTACCCCAAATTTTACTCTATATGAAATAATAATTTGAGTTTATATTAATTTTCCAAAATTTATGCACTAAATTATTTCCCAAGTTGATTATACTATTGTTATCACAAATAATAAAAAAAAGGAGATTCACTATCTCAAAAAAAAGTTAATCTCTCTATATTAATTATGTTTGATCTTATATAATTGTAATATATTTTTCTTCTACTATCCCCAATGAAAATATATCTTATTTTTAACTTATAAATGAAATATACTTACCACTAAAGATGATATATACCATGATGTGGACTTCCTATAATAAGTTTAGCAAACCCAATCCAAATCAACAAATTAAAAATTTTCCTATAAATATTTTATTTCATAGAAAAAACCATACAAATTAGTTCATCTAACATGTCTCAATATAATATTTACTATAGAAATAAGACTCTCTATTAGTGTAATTTGAAATATAGTAACAAGGAAATTAGTAAACACAATATCCCATCCAAATTCTTATCAAAATAGTAATATCAAAATCATTATCTTATATTCAACGAGATTTATTTTTATCCCATATTAATAATTCATAATATTTTTTACAATGGTTTTTATTAGGCTTACTGGATCACTCTCTTCAATGTGGAACATCTTAATCATCTCCCTTGGAAATATTCTTTTTCATTTAAATTTGTTTTCACACTTATTTATAATAAATGAAAAACCCCCACACCCACATATCTACACTTATTTCTAAACATATATTCATTTCATCATAATATTAATTAAAAATAATAGGCAAAATAAAAAATTTAGTTTCATCAGATACTTGGTACATATCGATATAATTGAAAGGAATAATATTTCATAAAATATATTCCAAAACATTACACATTCTTATTTTAATAGAAACTATAAAAACATTAATATTTACATATGTATCATTCTGTATCATCCATATTCCTAATTAAAATCACAAGACAACATGGGTTAAATATATAAATATTATTAAGGGTTCATAAAAAACATATGGAATTGATCAAGTTTCATCTATAAAACTATAGTTAGAACATGATATAACCTAAAAATCATGAATAGATCTATAATATTCTTGATATATATACATATAAATTGATAAAACATATGAATAAAGGAATAATAATAAAATGTAATTAATCATTATGAGATATATATAATATAATATTTATGTTGGGATATATGAAAATATTATATTTTCATAGAAGATATATAATACATGAATTTTTAGAATCATAAAAAATAGAAATCTCCATATGAATTGCTTGAATATAGACATAATGTTTCCAAGGATCATTAATAATAAATAAAAAATATATTAAAGTGGCTCCATAATTAAGTATTATTAAAATTTTACCATGGCCTCATACCATGTAATCATAAGAATATTCTCATGTCTTGAAACCATGGTATCAAAATTTCTAAGATTCATATAAATGATTGAAATATATTTAAAAAATGATCAAGTAAACATTTATCACATGATATTAATTATCAATGTTATGAATTTTAATTTTTGTCTATATAAATCCAAACTCAATTTAGTATTTACTTTGGGGAATGTTTCTAATTTATTATAGGGATTGGGATATAAGGAGGAAACAATTACTTTGGTGTATTAATGTCTTATAAAAAGGTAATGATGAGAGGTAATGGGTAATATATTATTTATAATGGATCCAAATCATATTAAGTAAATTGTAATAAAATAATTAAATCACATGAATTAGATGTTCAAACATATTTTATGATTAAATTACCCTAATAAGAAATGTAAGTAGATAATTGGGAGGTATTAACTTTGACACAGTAATGGGTTATAAAAAGGGTATGATGAGAGGGAATCCATAATATTTCATTAATAATGTTTCCAAATCATGGGAATGAAATTTATTTATAATAATTTTAGAATATAAAATTTATGTTTAAATGATATTAAAACAAAAATATCTCAATTAATGACATATGATCATGAAACCTTAACTTTTCCTTTGGGTCATATCCTTTATAGTGAGTCTTAATCCTTTGAAGGAGGATCTCTTGGTTACCCTTGGGATCAAGGATGTGGACAAGAGATCTTAGAGAGTGATTTGGGTATATCATTGTTAAATTAATGTTTTCTGTAATTGATGGTAATGGGTTGGTGGAGGGGTGTTTATATATCCAAGTAGGAGGGGTATCATTGAAAATAATATTGATTAGTTAATTTTATGAATTTAAAAAATACATAAAATAATGTTTTTACCTTTGACTATTAATATTTTTTAATTCATAAATACATACTTTTTTAACAATGAAACACACCCAAAATGAAAAGGAATCTTTATAATAGTTAATTCAAAGTAATGAATCAAAACTTTAAATTAATTAAAATAAAATATAACATTGTATTTGAAATTTTATTTATAGATTTGAAAAATAAGATTATTTTTTATAAATAAATTATTTTACATAAAAAAAATAAATTTTAGGTTGTGTAAAATAGTTTATTAATTATTTAGTCAAGATTTAATCAGAATGATGTTATATAACATATAATTTATTGAAAAATTATATTTTTATTCATTTAGTTGAGAATTATCTTTAAAAGAATACCAAAAACTAACACAAATATAATTTTTACATAGTATTTCTATAAATAATATCCATTTCAAAAAATTTATCTTTGAATTATGTGAAATATATAATCTAAATACATATTTTGGAAAACTATTATGGTGTGATTAGCTTTATAGATTATGGGAAAAATACTATGTCAATGACTATATTATTTTTTAATAATTAACTTATTCAAATGTAATCCATATTGTATAATAAAAAGACTCCATATATTGTTTAAATTACATATTTGTAGGAAATAAATAAAAAATTAACAATATTCATTCAATGTAAAACTTGCTACTTAGTCATTTAAGATGAAATTTTAGAATATTGAAGAATTCACATAGATTCCGATAAAAAATGTTTAAACATTAAATGAATTATTATTGAAAAAAATAAATTTCACATAAAATAATAATCCAGTGTTAAAATATTATTTAACCATTTATTCATTCATATGATACATATAATGTACTTTGCGACCTTGAAAATTATCACGCAACTCTATATGGTTATATATTGTAATTATATCATTATTAAAGATTTTATAATATTATGTAGATAATTAGTATTCAATGAATAAATTAATATTAAAAACTACATATGAAAAATAAAAGTAACATTTAGATAAATTTTGTTATAAAATTAAACTACATGTGTATAAATAACCATGGATTCATTAAGATATATTTTTCTAAACAATTTTTGAAAAACATTTTCTATTTTTTGAAATTATTTATAATGAAATAATTAGAAATAATTATTTATTTTTATTTAATATAGTATTAATAATTTATACATATGAATAAATTAATAATTCCATGTAAAAATTAAAAATTCAAATATGAGAAATAAAAAACAAGATATAATGTCTTATATAATGACCCAATGTTTTATAAGTGAAATTTGCTTTTCAAATGAATTATTTATTTCTTAAAAAAATGAAATTATAGAAAACACATTCACTACATTGTTTATTCTAGATTTTAATAAGTTGTATACTGTAGGATTTTAAATACTATTAATTCATCAAAACTATTCATAATATTGTTGTTATATATTGATCATTATGATTTATATATGTATGCAGTTACAATAAATCAAATTAACACAGATAAAAGAAGCGATGTCCTCGAAAAGTATGATTATACCTTATGATTCCCATTTATCAATGATTCCATGGGAGGTGGAATCATTGGAATTTTTCTTTAACCAATCTCATGATAAGGTTCAACAACTAAAGAATGAGAAAAATAGTTTATGGAAGAACTTCAAGCTTATAGAGAACATGGACTAGACCATTATTATAGTTCCACATCAAGAAAGTGTCACCATAATACACCATACCCATATGGAATACACTTGTGTAATATGTTTTTATATATCTAGAACCTAACTTTAAGAATTTTATATTTTTAATTTTAATAAATTAATTATTATACCTATCCCTTTTTATTATAATTTATTACTTATTTAATATGAGTTTGATAAAAACTAGATTTCGATATGATGAAAACAAATAGATTTTTTGGGAAATATACAACTTCAAAAAATTAACACTTTTTAATTTATTCATTATTTTTTGAAAAAAATTATTTTAATTATATATTATTATAAAATAATATTTATTTAAATTTAAATGATAATAACATTTTTTGAAGTCATATGTAATTTTTATAATGGTTATAAAGCTATTATCATCTTAAAAACCCATATTTTTTAATAAATGGAGAATTTTTATTTATGTTTCAATTTTTCATATTTATAGAACTAAATTTTTAATAAACTATTATTTTTAAAATAAACACATCAAATTTATCCATCATTGAATGTTTCATAATTTTATAAGGTAGTGGAATTTTTTGGTGAAAATTAAATATGGTATAAATATATGGTATGCATTATGAAATAAAAAATACCAAAAGTTATGTAATAAATACTATAAAGAGTATCAACTAACATGAGTATGTTTCCCCTTTAAAATAAATTTTTATGGTATTTGATTAATTGTATATAACCATGATTAATCCTCTAAATCCCATATTTTATTTTAAGGTTGTAAAATTAATTCATTTTGTACATGACTCACTAACAAGTCACAATAGGTATTACATTAATGAGTTATGCTAATAGCGTTATATAATATTTAAAACAACTCATATTTTGTTAAAACCATTGTACAAAATTATATGAATGTTTTCAATTTTATTATTTGGTTATATAGATTCCAAAACCTATGTTTAGAAATTAATAAAAAAATCTCTCAAGTTTACTATAAAACCCCACTCTACCTCCCATTCATCTTCACTAAGACCACTTATATCATGATATTAATCATAATTAACCACTATATATACCCCGAAGGTTCCCTCAAAGATCTTAATAATATCCTCACATGCTTTGGGAAGATCCCTCTCTAGGTAAGGTATCTTCTTCATTCCCTATTTATTCATGATCCTTATTTATATTATAAATTTATTTCTAATTTTTAATGTTTTGATATGTTTTAACACATAATTATTACTATAAATATAGTATCATTGTGTTTTAAGGTCCTTTAAACTCTCATTAAAAATTTCCATAATCTTTATATACCCCCATTACGCTTTAGAAACTATTATAGGAATTTTCATGCCACACATTTGTGTCTTGAACACCCATAACCATTTCTACTATAAAGGAGTTCACCTAGATTTACACGTCAATGATTAATTGGGTACGTCCATGTATGTAACCCACACTCCATAATCATGGTATTACAAGTGATGATGGGAATATTTATGTTGCATGATATATAAGGAACACATATTCATGTACATGATATGAATGTGATAGATGATCCTGGAATTATATAGACCTCCAATGCATTGGGTTATGTTTTTATCTGATGAGATAAATTATATAGTTAATAGTAGGTTATCCTAAGAAGAATATATTATGATTTATAGATGGATAACCTTTATGATTTCACCCCTCTTATGTTACCTTGATATACCTCATAAACTAGATATACTAAATTACATTATGTAATTCTTTGATTACTCTCTTTATAGGATTTATATCTCACCCCTTACTTATGTAAATCCCAAGGTTATCCCTTGCAGTTTTAAAAGAGCAGTGGAGTTTTAAAGGAATATTGTAGAGTTTTTGAATAATGTTGTTATCACAAGTTTATTATTATTGTTCTATGTACCTAATTTAAAAAATGTAGTTGGCCTCACATTCTTCTGGGACAATATTGTGGGTACCTTTATATAATAAACATGAATTAATGGTTTATTAAAATACAAATTTTCATAGTTATTATTAGAGAAAAGTAATTTTTTTGGGGACCAGGATTAGAAAAATTTAGTGAGGTCACAGGGATTATAACAGACATAGGATAATATAACTAAATTTTCATATAGATATATTTGTTTCAAAAAAAATCTATGTTTGTATTCTAAAAATGGATGAAACTCTAGCATTTTTTTACAGAGGGGTAATTACCCTAAAATTTTGTCATTTGGATAGACTTGATCGTCACCTGATGAATGACAAAGAGGACTTATTTCACTCCTAGTGTGATACTAAATGGTGATATGATTTTTAAAATTCAAATTAACCTCAAAAACCATTATTAAGGGGAAATAAATATAAAAAACATCAAATTTTAGGAAATAGATCATGGATAACATATATTTAAACCTATAAATATATATATTATGGAATATATGTCACTTATGAGTCATCCCTTTAATATTCATAGTTTCCCTTTTAAGTGATTAATAGTTTTAAAACTATCATAATTACATGTATTTTTTTTGAATTAAATGTATATAAGTGTAATAATATACTAAAAGTTAGAGATATCATCTATTCAGGACCTTTAAACATCCTATGTGACTAGGGTTCTACTCATTCTTTTATATCATGCATGTTTAGTAAAACTATTCATGAACCACCTGAAAACATTTATGGGTATCTATATGTAAAAATATAAAATGTTACATTTATCACATTCCAATCATATACGTTATCCCCTATATATATTTTTAGGTTTAATCCCCCAGAAAACCATATGATACTCCCATTAGCCAAATTGGATATTATTATGGGCATGGATTGTATTTCCTTAAATAGAGATGACGCAAATTAATGAGACAAGGAAATCAACTTCCATATAAAAAATCACCATTAATTTCTATAAAAGTGTAAGGGGGACAATGAATATCTTTTTGAATCATCATCTCAAGAATTGATACTATTTCCTCATGAGAAAACGTGGCTAGATAAAATGATTAAGACTATGGAAAATATCATTCTAAATGACATGCAGATGCTAATAAAATATGTTCCTCAAATAATTTCATTATCTTCCACCTAATATAGAGGTTGGGTTCTCAAAATAACTTATTATGGGATCATTTAACATTATTATGGAATGTTATCACCAATAAAGGGATACCTGTTGTTCCTTTAGAAATAGAGTCTATTGGTGGATGGCCTAGATGAACATCAGCTTTAAGATCTAGTCTTTTTCTAGGTACACCTCTCTTTATTATTTTAGTTAACTATATTTGATTTGGTTTGTCTTTTTTTAAACACAAGATTTTAAACCTAGGTATGAGATAGATAATGTGTTTCTGGGGTGTAAAAAAAATAACAGGTGAGTTATAACTTTAAAAAAAAATTATTTTATGAATCCAATTCATGAACTATACTTTTTTTAGCACACCCCATGAATTTAATTCATGTACTGAATTATTGAACCCAATGAAATATTTACACACCAAATAACATTTACATAACTAGTACTATTTACACACCTAGTAATATTTACACTTCCTTTATAATTTACACACCTGGTAATATTTACACACCCTATAAACCTACCATGATAAGGGGCCCACATTGTGGAAATTTTTCTCAACGTGAAAAGATTAATTTAATTTATATTCAATTATTATAAAAATAAAATTGGGAAAAAATAAATGATATAATAATTTCGATATGTTTACAAAATTCTCATCATGAAATAGTCACGCATGGACCTTTTTAATCCCTATATCATTGCATTTTGTTATTGTTTTCCTCTCTCACTCCAATGTATACCTTCTATCGATGATGTTTGAGAGTCCACCTCGATTGAAAAGTGAACCTATATTGGTTATTGGATTTATTGACCTATATTATAAGGTACTTATTTCAATTATTCGTCCACTTCATGATCTATTTCTTATGGTATTTTGAATTCTCATTAAAAGGATGAAAGAAGGAAATCACTACCATGGAAGTGATATTTTTTCATCGCCTTCTCCACTTTCGATGTGGGTGTTCTAAATGATATTCCTTTTTTATGATTTAATTATCCATAGTTTATGTGATATGTGATGTTGCATTAGAATTCCGCATGCATGTCCATAGAAAATGGGTAATCCTGTTAAATTATAATCTTATATTTCATAAAAACTATTAGATCCCATTGGGTCTACAGGACTGGAAAATGATACCTATTTCCACTCAATAGGCATTCCATCATTGGACATTGTTGAGACTTGTCCAATTTGATATTATAAAACTATAATAAATTTTGAATAAAATTTTTTATTATTGGATTAATATTATCCATTGGAATAATATATACACTTTGATATTTTTAAGGTAGAATCTCCCCAGATAAATTGGGTTAACTATTGTTCTAATAAAAATAGGGCCTAAATCGTAGAGAAATGGGTTTTCCATAATTATGATGATAATTTGGAACCTGAATTAATGAAATATATTAGATTAGACATGTGATTATTTGATAAAAAGATTATTTTTTCATATGATGATAGATCTTGTAGGTGTTTTATTGGACTTTTGATTTTTGTTACTTAGTTTTTGGTATGTTACATTGATGTGATTGATACCTAAGGGTGGGATTATTATATTCATGTTGTGCTTTTTTGGATATGATTAATGATTTATTTTTATGCATGTTGGATAGGTTCATGTCTTCATACATCATGTGGGATAAGTGCACTAGTATTGGGGTCTTGAGGGAGGAGTATATGATTATATTGGATTTTTATAGACCATATTCAGTCTTTGGATACCTAAGGGTGATATTCATGATAACATGCTAGAAGATGCTTGTTTTTAATATTTGAGGTTTTGTGTGATTCATTATTGATAGGAGAATCTTCTATCGATTGGGTGATCTATCCTAAAAGATGAGGATCTTTCTGTAGATAGAGATATCAGGCAGGGTGTTGAAGTTGGTTTTTGGATGGCTAAGGGTGTAAAACCAGAACATGGGGGGTTAGTATGTTTAATTAATCTGTATTATTAATTTATAAAATCAATACCATATTATTCATTTTATTATATGCACTATATTTCATACGGTACATGACAGTGTTGACCTACTGAGTTGTACTCATACCCTATATGGGCCTTCGTATAGTACCCATACATATTTCATGGATTTAGGTTTGGAAAATATAAAGGAACCATATGTGTGATTTGTGGATTGCTGGATGGGTTGGAGCATGGAGACGACAATGACACAGGGTTCCATATCACGTCTCATTAGATTTTTATTTGAGTCAACTTAGACATTTATCTATATGAATTTTATCTTTTCATTTAGACACATTCATATTTTCATTACATTATAATTTTTATTATTTGAATTTATTCAGTGGGTTTTTTCTCATATTTCATTGTTTGATTACTTATTCATATTATTTCCACTACTTCTACTACTCTGCTATTATTTTCCCCTTTAATTGAAAAACATTACCCAATGGTATAATATCTCTACTATATTCTTCATACCCTAGCTTATAGTTAGTAGCCTCTAGAATACAGTCAGACATTCCTGATGTTACGTAGCCAAATGGATCTACAACATGGGGGAGCATTGGGTGGGGAATATTTTAAAGTGTTATTAGAGGATTTGTTTCTTATTTATTTATTTAAAATTTAGGAAATATATATAAGAGACTAGGATTTGTTGAGACATGGTAATGATCTTTTTCATGCACGTAGTAAACCTATTTATTGGGGAAATCTGAGTTCACATGGATGAAATTCTTGTTTAGGAAGTTTTATTGTTATGGTTTGATTTTATTTTACCTCAGTTGATTCACATGTTGTGTGATGTTAGTGTTTCATTTATTTTTTACATGAGGTCTGGTATGGAATGATATGAACATGGATGAATATGATAGGAATGTATGGATATATATATACACATAATTTTTTTGATAGGGAAATATTTATTGGTTGTGATATATTTTCCCATATGAAATGTGAAATTAGATACCTATTATATCTAAATAAAAGTGGAAAAAATGAATCGTTATATCATGAAAATTATCTTGTTAAGGCATGTTAAGAAATACCATGAGTTGGTACCTATCTATCATTATCACCTATTTAGGATAAACTATTATGTACCATATGTTATAAGGACTCTATTACTCATGTATAGAAAATATACCCTCTTGATCATCACATTAAGTATCAAGAGAGTGACAATCAGTGTGCTATTAACGATTCTATGTCGAAGATTCTTATATCTCCCCAGAATCAAGTGGATGTTTAGTTTCAAAAAATCATCAAATGGTTCATGAGAACTATTTAAGGGGATAAAATTCTCACATTTCCTTCAATGTCCAATTTTATGAGAGAGTTTCAGTTGCAGCATCCACATAAGTTAACAGGGGGAGGGAGTCCCCCATGCAGCTGATTTCTAGAATGATTCAATCAAGATGATCTTTGTGTTATCATGAAACCCGCATATTGGAGGGTGAAACATGATTTATACATTCTTTATGAACCTTCTAATCTTTGGTGGGATATTTTGGACCAATCCATATAGAAATAGGAGTTATCATGTCAGTAAATCGATGCAATGTTTCTGAGAAACTTCTATTATGAGATTTTTGTGGATGAGAATTCATGCATGTTCACGCATCTGACATGTGGGGTCATGTCATAAATGGACTACTGTAGATTCTTCACAGTCCTGTAGTGAATTCCCTTATCCTTATCATCTGATGATATCTCCAGGGTGATTCATTTCTCTGATGGGATTCACTATGAGATCATGTCATAGGTGAACATATTTCAGTTGAGAATCCTTGTGGATGTGATGAATTAGGCTCTCATCATGGAAAAGAACTTGAGAGAGGCCTTGGGTGGTGGAGAAATTGTTTCTGTAGGGTGATCTGAGAACTTGTCTTCTAGGGTATAAAATCACCATTATAATTTTTCCTCTAGGGATATATTTGGAAGAGAAATCATGACAGTCGAATTCCACCTCAAGACTATTCTTTGGTGTAGTAATTTTGATGTGTTAGGTTGGGAAACATATGACCATTGTGTCCTCAAAATGCATTGGAGTTTCATTTAAATATAATTTTTGGAAATATTTTTGATTTTATAGTAACTTCCCACAATGTAGAAGTGGTAGGGGATAATGATAGACACTTGAGTCTAGGAGGGACTCAACTACCCCTCATAAGACTGATAGCTGGATTTACACTATTCATTCATGATGAGGTCAGCAATGCGGTACCCTTGTGTAGAAGTGGTAGTACCACTCTAAGGGAAAAAGAAAGGGGATTCAGGTTAGATCCCATAGAAGATGGATAATCTATCCACATTCTATACAGTCATATCCAATAGGTTTTCATGCACAACCTTATATCATTAGAGGTATGATTCTTATGTAGTATAACATATCTTGTAGCTTTTTTTATATAGGAGAATCTAATTCATTTCTATCATATATATTTGTAAATGGGTTGTGTTTTGATATAGAAAGTATAGATGGGGTCATGACCATTGACACAATTTTGGGAATGAGGTAATAGGGTATTAAAAACTTTAAGGAGTGATTTATTTAAATTAGTGTCTATCGTTTCCCTTGGGAACATCTTTTTTCTGAAAGGATATGATTTTATTTGATTCTTGGAATGGATTTGATAGTTATAAACTACGGGAATATTTAATTTTATCATAGGAGTGTTTACTTTCTATCTCTAGATGATGGAATCTATACTCACTAGGGTGATGGGATCTTTAGGCTAGTAATGGGGGACCACTTCATAGAAGATTCGATTTCCTCATTCCTTAGATAGTAAGGCTCATTCCAGATAATAATGGAATGAAATAGAATAATTTTCCACTAGTGGGGGACATTTTTAGGTTGAATTCCCTAAAAATTTCTCTACATTAACACATGATCATGTGATTGAGTTCATGATCAAGATAGGTTTAGGAGTTGAGATAGTTTTTATCCTAACTTATAGGATGGTAGCAATAGAGTTTCATGATTTTACTATCTAGTTGGATGATCTAGAAGTGAAGGATTTCATACAATATATTAAATTTTCATGTGGTTCTATAGTCCTTTTTGATAAGAATGTTGATGGTACATTTCACTTATTCATGGATTATCTAATACTGAACCAGATGATGGTTAAGAAATGTAATCCTCTTCCATGCATTGATGATCTATTTGATCATAAAGTAGGTGATAATTTTTTCTCCAATATAAACATGAGGTTAGGGTACCACCATTTTTGGGTGAGGCTATCAGACATTCCATGAAGATCTTTAAGTAGAATTTATAGCTTATATAAGTATGTAAAAAAGACATTTGGTTTAACAAACACACTGGTTTTATTCATGGCCTTGATTAAAAAAATATTCCATCCCTTACTAGATTAGTTTTTGGTAGATATTATCAATGACACATTAGTGTTCCCCTAGTTAGAATATGATCATGAACAACATCTAACATCATTATGTGTACAGTAATATGGAATTAGATTTACACCAATCTGTCAAAATATAGTTTTAGTCTAATATAGTGAAGTTTTTAGGCCATTTCATCTTATAGGTGGGAGTTCCGCTGGAACCAAATATTGTTGCAGCCATGTTATATTGTGTGAAACCCAAGAATATCATTGAAATTCAGTGATTTATAGGTTTAACAGGTTATTATAGGTTCATTATATAAGACTTATACAATTTAGAAACACCAATTTTTGGGCTAACAAAGAAAGGGGTTATGATTTTTTTGTCTTATTCTTGAGAGAGACCTTTCCAAGAGATAAAGAGATAGATAACCTCAACACTAATACTCACCTTATCTTATCTTAGTAAGAAGTGTATTATGTTATGAGATGAATTTGGAGTCAGGATTAGAGAATTTAAGTTGCCGGAGGACCTTGTGGTCATTTATGGCTCTAGATAGTTAATTCTGCATGAGATAAATTATGCAACTCATTATTTGAAGTTAATTGCAATGGTACATGACCTAATAAACTAGAGGAAAAATATTTTTTTTGAGTAGTTTTGGGTTTACATGGACCACAAGATCCTCATGTATATATTTTAAAATAGATACTTAATACTTTGACAAAGGGAGCGGGTTGAGTATCTAAAGTCACTCGACTTCGAGTTGGCTTACACACCAGGAAAGGGAAACATCATTTCTAATTCCTTGTGGTAGAAGATACAGAAGTTTTGAAATTATGAGATGAGTGGACGATGGTTGAAATGTTTTTTGATATACATCTTGATGTTATATCGTTTCATGGAAATGTAGCTCCAACTTCACTATCTATTATACCAGTGCTTCATGAATGAATCAAGATAGAGAAGGTATATGTTCCAAAGGTCTCAGCTCTGAGGTACATTGTATATGGTGGGGATCTACTTTCAGTATGGTATCTATGTGGAATTGATGTTATTATCCTTAGTGGATGAGTATGGGTTCCTATGGGTTTGCACAAGGATTTGAGGAGAGAGGTTCACACTTCTAGATGGATGGTAAGTCTCGGTTTGTAAAAGATGTATCATGCTCATCATAGATGTTCTTAGTTTATTTGGATGAAGAAGTATATAATGATCTTAGTGGAGAGATGTTTCACCTATCAGTAAGAGAATGTCAAGAATCATATTCTTGCTAGGATGTTGAAGCCTCTACCTATTCCAGAGTAGAAGTGGGATGATTTCTCTATGGATTTTGTTATAGGATTACTCATATCACCTACCAAGAATGATGTTGTATAGGTGATTTTTGATCAATTGAAGATGTTAGTGTACTTATTTCTAATATGGTATACCTTCACTATTTATATTTTGTATATTATTTACATTTGTTAGATAGTCTGTTTCACTATGTTCCAAGGATCATTATTTCTGATCAAGATCATAATTTCACTTATCGATTTTAGAATGTTCTTTATAAGGATTTATGATTTTAGTTTTTTATAATTAGAGACCGCCATCCTCATTCTAATGGCCAATCTATGCAGATTTTTTTTATTTTATATGATATGTTACAAGCCTATGATTTCTATTTTTTTGTTCATTTGAGAATGTTTTTCACTCATAGAGTTTTCTTATAGTAACAAAATCAAAAAATCGATCCAAATAGATATTTTTTATGACTTTTATGGAATACCGTGTCATTATCCTATTTTTTTGTTAGAGGATGGTGATTAAGTGCTTGTTTGGCCTAGTATCATGCATGAGATGACTAGTTAGGCTCATTTGATCAGAAATTGGTTGGTGATTGTGCATTGTAGATAGAAATCATATGCTTACTATCAAATATAACATATTGAGTATGAGGTTGGTCATAAGTTTTTCATTAGGTGTCACCTAGGATGGGGAAATTCCATGTTAGAAATAAATGGAATCTAGCACTCAGGTATTTAAGGCCGTTCGATAGAGTGGAGAGGGTTGGTATAGTGGCACATCATTTGGCCCTTCCATATTAGTACAATACCATGAATGATGTGTTTTTTCTATCAAAACTTCAAATATATCATTATGACCCTTCTCACAAGATATATTTTTATTTCTTTGATCCTGTTGTGGATGTTTCCTTTTTAGTATCATCTGATTTGTTTCTTGGACCATAGTAAGGATAATATAAAAGGAAGGATTATTCTTCCAGTACATGTGTAGTTGTAGAATGGGAGGGTTCAAGAGGATACAATAGAGAGGGAGTATGACATGAGAGTACAATGGGCAATATTTTTTTTGATACCCCACAGTGATGCATAGACAATCTTAGGGATTAGATGGTATCTAGTGGGAAGGTTGTTAGAACCTCTCATTTTTAGGTTGACCTCTCATTATTATTTTTGGTTAACTTTCTTTGATTTTGATTTTATTTTTTTGAAACCTAGTTTTTATATCCTAGGGATGGGATGTGATAAAAATTTAAAAGGTGTAGTTGAACTAAGAGGTGAGTTATGGATTCCGAACATGTTGATGTTGTGAAACCACTTCATGATGTGTACTATTTTGGGAAGACCATGTGTATTTAATTTCAAACCTGAATTAATTCACCCCCTAAAATATTTACAAAAAATTTAATACTTACAAAACCTATAGTATTTACACTCCAATTAATATTCACAGATCCTATATTATTTACATATTTTGTAAACATCTGATGAAAATGAACTCACACTATGAAAACATTTCACAATGTGAAATGAATATTTTTAGTCTTTTTAATTCATGTGTGATGAAAATTGGAAAAATAAAATAACATAAATGATACTTCCATAAAGTGAAATAAATTTAAGTCTTGGAAGAGTCTCACCCATCACTTTTTGAAATCCCTCTAGTGACATGCATTATAAACTCATTCCTCTCTCTCCACTATAGACCTTCCATGGATGATGTCTAGAGAACTGATTTTTGACTTGTTAGACTGTTAAATATTTATATATATATTTAATAGCTAGGTTCTAATATGGTATATGATTCTGAGGCCCAGTGTTCTTGGAATTATTTTAATAAAAACAATAAATATATTTTATACTTTGTATGTGGCTTTAGATAAAGATAATGTGATAACTATTAAACAGGTGATAGGATTGGAAATATGATACCACAGTTGAGTTAGGAACGTGGTCTCTTCACTAGGTGTGATATAAAATGAGTCTTTGTGGGAAATTCAGAACCCTCTATCAGTAGCGGTGGATTATGTGGATTCATTTTATTCAATAAATATATTAATTCAATTCATTAGTCCTAAAATGGTGTATATAAATATATCGTTAAAATAAATATACAATGGTTGGACTCACAATTTCTCTAATCCACCGACAAGGTATCCCCCCTCCACACCTTGGTGAATCAACATGAACAATGATAGAACTTCATATTAGATCAGATTAGAACACAACGAACACATTATCTTATTCTAATTGTTGTGTTGAAATGTTATTCACCAACAATTGATCCAAAAGAGAGGTATGACTCTTTTTTCATTTTATACTCCTTTGGATTAAAATATTTAGTATATTGTTATTCCTTCTTTGATCTGTATCTTTTTGTGGAATTTTCATGAACCAAAGTACCATATTTCATTTTTTTAATCAATTTTCTTACCTCGGTTCCCCAATCTTTATTTTTGACCAATAACACTTGGATGTTGATATTTAAATATTTTTTATGGTGATTTACTTCCTTGATTATTCACTTTCCTCCCAGGTTATATCCCCATGTTCCTAGCTCAACATTTTCAGGTGGCACCCAACTCGATCGGGCCCCTAGATTCAAAGAGTATCGACAATGTGACAACAGTTTGGAGAAGAAAGCATAAATATGGAAACATTGTGCTAAAAGGTGATCGATCTGTTGGTATGAGATATATGATATAAGATATAATAAATGAGACCTGATATATAAGATATGGGGTATAATATATAAGATATAATATATGAGATATGAGATATAAGATATGATAAATAAGATATAGGATATGAGATATAATTTATAAGATATAGGATATGGTATATGAGATATAAAATATGAGATATAAATCGTGGTTAAATAATATTATATCAGTTATATCTCTTAACCGAATCATCAATTTGAGGAACCTTTAGTGAAAATATGATCCTATAATGGAGATAGTCATTTTAATACTGATATTGGATACCATTTTCAAACTCATGCCCCGGGTCAATGAAACACCTAATAATAATAAAATTATTATTTGTGTGAAATCTTGTATCTAACAGATCTCCCTCATATTATATTGGAATGATAGAAATTAAATGGTGTTGTGTCATTGAAATTTAGGTAGATGCTTCAAGATCAATATTGGGTATTTAATTTTTAATCATGTCTTGGGTCTAAGAGAAGCCATTCGAGCATGACATGGTGAAACGTGACTTTTTCACTAGGTGTCTGATTGAGGCAAGTGAATAGCCTATCTAAAGAGTTTTTCCTTGTAGAACGTGATGGTTCTATCTATTGTTACTTTTAACATATGATATGAGATGTTATAACCACGATGTACTAAGGAGACACTAGATGAAGACAACGATTGTACAAGATCCCCATAGCATTCTGGGCTTACCCATCAGTAGGGCTTGGCAGTGGTGTTCTTCAATGATCATCCTGAGTTACCCTCTAGCGGGGTTGGGAAGTGGAGTTCCTCGATGTTTCGGGATGACCCTCTAGTAGAGATACACAATGGAGTTCCCAAAAAACCATATTGGTCTTATCCTCGAGTAGGACTGGGTGGTGGAATTCCCTGATGAGCTTCCAGAGTGGTACCCTCCGGTAGGACTGCACAGTAGAGTTCCTTAGTGACTATCAGAGTAGACCCTCCTGTCATACCAAGATATGAGACCCTTATCCAGAATTTTTGTCCTCTTGACATTATTTCATATTGAAGAGACATGGTTTTCTATGGATTTAGAATCACAAGGAAGAGGGATTCTTTCCCTATAGAGATGTATTCTTGTGACGTAACCTAAAACCATTTGGGTGAGTGAGTGCCCACCAAAGAATATAGTATCAAGGTATGCCGATTGAGTCCCTAAAACTTGTGTGTTCACAGAATATGTGTGAGATGATGGGATTCATTGATGGAATTCTTCTGGAACTATTAGTGACTCTTCTTCTTGAGATGAGATGTGAGATGGAGATCCCCTTACTCTCTCATTTGGAATTCTTTGATTGATTATATATATATATATAATCTTTCTTATATATTCAAACTTTTTCTTTTGATATTATTATTCTAGGAGAGTCGATGATTTGTGGGGTATTCCACAAGCTTTTGGTGTCTATCATCTCATGGTTATATGAGTCTACTCTCCTACTATAGGTGTATAAGGCTCAAAAGGTACTTCATATACTCACTATGTTTATAGCCTTATTCTTGGATGATATTACTTTCACTCTCTTGTTGGGTTGAGCTATACTCCTTCAATGTACCATGTTATATTTACTGCTTTAATCTTTAGTTGTATCTCTTACTACTACCCCTTCACCCCTTTTGGGGTGTTCTACTGGGTATGTATATTCTCACCCCTACATGGGATTTTTCACACATTTAGTGTCTTTTTCATATCATGGGAAGGTCAACCATGACTATAGAGGAGACTAGTGATACTGGGTGCTTGGACCACATATGGTGGTTGTATCTTAGGATATAGGAGTTTGTGTCTCTAAATTTTTACCTTGTTCTAATTTTGTCAGGATGGGATACATATCTGGTTGGGGATATATTTCCCCTAAACATTTCAGTTTACACTACCGTACTGTTGTACTATGTATATGTTCATGCATCTTTGGTTTATTTAATATTACTTTTATATCTTTTCCTCTTTCCCTCTTAAAATTTTTATTTAGTTGGAAGTGTGTGTGTGTGTATAGGTACTTAGGAAAATTCCTAGTCGTGTTTAGTTAATACTTTGATGCTTTTCACCACCCCCTGTCCTATGGAGGCGGGCTTGGGGTTGTTGAGGCTTGAGCCCCTGTATGGGTCGGTTCATGACAGATTGGTATCAGATCATGTTCATTCCTTTGGACGTGGTCAGGATGTATCCCCTTCAAGGGGATCAATTGAGTTTTTGGAAACAATGTCAAAGTGTCTCAAGTGACGCTCCCTGGAAAGGGAGACCAGTGATGGTATGGGTGTCTGATGTATCCATTCACCATGAACTTGACTACCTGCATGTCAACTCAACATACCAAAAAATTGGTTTTATTAATCAATGGTAAATGAAAAATATATGATTTATTATTTTACTTCCCTTATTTAGTCATCTCCTAGTTGTTGTTGTTGTATATATATTCTCATCTAACTGTTTTACTCCTTGATAACTTTCAGAATGCCTCCGTGAGGTCATCCTACCAGGATACCGGCTATGGATTGTAACGACAACCCTATGAGTGACAAGGCCTCTATTCAAGGTCCATCATGTGATCCACTTTCTCTAGGTGGGTAGGTATAATCACTATCACCTATTAGGAAATAGATCATCCCAGTTGAATAGGCTGAGGAAGCATAAATTATTAGTGTGCTCCATGAGTTATAGTATCAGAGACCACAAAGGATCCACGATGAACCAAATAATAAGGTAGAATAGGATTGGATAGAGTTGGTGGTCCTCATCTTCTGGGTTTTTTAGACCCTGAAGGTTAAGGTGGGGTCTTTGGAAGCTATACTTTTTCATGGAGTTTCTGGACGTTGGTGGATCCTGGTTACATAGATTCATGATGAGTCAAAACTCTCATGGGGAAAATTCCATTATCTATTTTGTAAGGAGTAATAACCCTATTTATTTTGCTCAGTTTGGATCCAAAATCTTCTAGAATTACATAAGGTATGGGTTATGGGGGATGATTATGTGTTTAGGTTCACCGACCTTTGACGCTACTCACTTTACATGATCAGGGAAGGCTACATACGAGCATTGAATTTTGAGAAGGGACTCTGCTGATAGATTTGTGCTAGTATAGTGTAATTTTATATCACCACCTATGATGGGGTGCTATAGTATTCACTAGTGATATTTTTATTTCTTTCATAGGTATTCCACACAACTGGAGCTAGAGGTGGGCATCATGGAGCTGATTCATCTATTGTAGCTTCATCTTGAGGTTCCTACTAGGAATAATTCTTCTATATCTTTCATCTACCAGATTTGAGAGCTATGTCTTCAAAAAGAGAGATTCACATGGGACATTTTGGTCATCCCAATGGAACCCTATGATGTCATATTGTGTATGGATTGTATTTCCATGGTCTGAGTCTGGATATATTATGACCAGAGAGAAGTTAGATGCCTATGCACTGATAGGATGATATTCTTCTTCTCTAGAGAGAGAGATCTCATGGTTGGGAAAGAGGGTTAAGTGTTCAGGAGGCTACATCCCATCACCCATCAGTTAGAAAGTGTATCCCTTGGATCTTTTTTCTCTTAGGGAATCTGGGTTCATTTAACTATGGATGATTATATGGATGTATTCCACGAAGACATTCTAGGAAAACATCCAAGGTGGGAGATGGTGTTTTTCATTGACATGCATTATGGGACTACCCAGATATCTTCTATAGAATATCATATGGCACCTACTGAGATCAGAAATCTATGATTACAGTTAGATAACCTTTATGAGAAAGGTTTCATTAGACCCAGTGTTTCCCCTTAGAAAGCTCCAATTTTGTTCATGAAAAGGGAGAACATAAGATTAAGGTCATCCATGGATTATCTTAACCTGAACTAGGCCACAATAAAGAAAAAGTACCTCGTTTCAAGAATTTATGGCCTCTTTCATCAGTTGTGAGGTGTGAGATGGTTCTTGAAGATTGATATCATATCCATATACCACCAGTTTAATTTTCAGTAGGCTCACATTCAAAATTTATCATTTGATGTCACTAAGGACACTATGAGTTTTTAGTGATTCCCTTTGGTGCGATGAATTCCCCTACCACGTTTATGGATTTGAAGAACTAGGTATTCTAGCCATAATTGGAATAGTTTTTTTTGTTTTAATCAATTAAATAGTAGTCTACTCTACAAAATAGGTGGATCATGGAAAGCACTTGAGGATTTTCCTAGAATTTATTCAAGAGAACTACCTTTACAGAAAGTCTTTGAAGTTATAGTTATAGATACATGAGGTTCAATTTATAAGGAATTTCATTCCTGGACAAGGTTTAGTCATGGATCCAACAAATACTAAAGAAGTAATTTATTGGAATCCACCCCTAAATGTGTGGGAGGTATAGAGCTTCCTTTGATTGGAATGGTAATATAGGAGGATTATAGGAGACTTCTCCATAATCACAAAAACATGACCACCCTTACATAGAAAGGGAATCCTTTTACTAGGTCTGAATATTTCTAGAAGTCCTATGAGGAGTTGAGGAAGATGCAGACGATTCCTCCATTATTGACACTAAGAAAGGAGGGTGAGGAGTTCATCATGTATTGTGATGCCTCATAGCTGGTCTAGATTTTGTATTGATGCAGGAATAGGATGTTATTACATATGGGTTAAGGAAGTTGAGACCCCATGAGAAGAACTACGCAACTCACAACCTAGACTTGGTAGCAGTAGTATTCACCATTAGGATGTGGAGTCACTATCTTTTGGGAGATCCCATTATGTTTTACTCATACCACTAGATTCTTAGGTATGACTTCACTCAGAGTGACCTGAACTCAAGACAATGACTCTAGATGGGGATCCTGTATCACTATGATGTCGACATAGTATATAATCAAGGGAAGGGAAATGTTGTGGAAGATTTCCTTATAACGAAATCATAGGATCTCATAGTGAAGGAAGCTTCAGAGTAGTCAGCATCCCTGCAGCTGATCCTGGGGAAGCAGGGGGTACATATTTTCGCTTGTTGATGGTTTTCCCCCATCTCTCATTGTGTGTGTGATAGATTCACCACTAGGAGAAATTTATAGTGAGGACTTGTGTGATCATATATCCATAGTAAGCACACCATGTGGATATTATAAAGGATGGGATCACATTATCTTATTCCAAGGGAAAAAATGGTTTTATAAATGACGTTGGAAGAGGTGATGTGGGTGTTCCATACTTCTTCCCTAGCTGTACATCCCAGTGTGGGGAAGATGTACATATACCTTAAGTGTCACATTTTGTGGTCTATAATGATATGAATCGTAGCTAAGTTCATCCCTTGATTCCTCCCCTGTTAGTATGTAATGGATATTCACCATGTTTCAGCAGGTTTGTTGCAGTCCCATGAATTCCTAGAGTGGAAGTTGGATATCATATCAATGGACATAATCAAGGGGAATACACACATAGAAAAGGTCCAAGATGCCATATGGGTGATAATTGACTGACACACAATGTCGTCGCACATTATATCCATTATTGAGCAGAGTTTATTGGAGAGTTTAGAGAATCTATACATAAGGGAGATCATTCACCTTCACGTGGCACCCTCAATGATTGTCTTTGATCATAATGTGTGGTTTACGTCATGATTGTGCTGAGTCCTGTAGGAGTAATTTTGGACCCTGGTGTGGATGAGTACAATAGTTCATCCCCAACCTGATGGGAATACTAACCCCCTATCTAGGTGCTATAGGAGATTCTAAGGGATTGCGTGTTAGACTTCGACCAGAGGTGGAAGGATCACTTAACCTTAGTAGAGTTTCCATACAAAAATAGATACCACTCTAACAATAGAATATAACCATTTGAGTCTGTATATGAGAAACCATGTAGGTCACCCTTTTGTTGGATAGAGGTTACTAAGACATCTCATGTGAGCCCAGAGTTGGTTCAGGTGATAATGGAGAAAGACTAGGTTATCTAGGAGTAGATGATGATGGCCTAGAGCGTACATAAATCCTACGTAGACCACCATCGTAGTCCCTTGTAGTTAGATCAAGGAGGCCAAAATTTCTTGTGAGTCTCCCCTCAACCCATATTTCGGAGGTTCGATCAGGGAGGAAACCTATCCATGAAGTTCATCAGGCCACTCAAGATCATGTAGGGAGTTGGAGAGGTTTCATAATACCTCACCTTACCCTCATAGCTGGAGAATGTTAGCGATGTATTCCACATTTAATAGCTGGGGAGATATGTGCATGACCCTATACATGTCATCAACTAGGGAGATATAAACATCAAGGATATAGCCACCTTTGTGGAGTACCCAGTGGTGATCATGGATCTATAAGAGATGACACTTTACAAATGAACCATCGCTTTGGTTCATGTGTTTTGGAAGTACAGAAATGTGCAGGAGAGTTCCTAGGAGAGTGGGAGCCAAGTTAAGGTCCAATATCCTGAGTTTTTTCCTAGTTATTTATTTTTGGGGATGAAAATATTGAAGGAGGTAATTATGTATAGACCTTGTTTTTTTTCCTTTTAAGAAATTGATATATTTCTATATATATTTACAGAGCAAGGCGCTGGGACGACATGAAATTCAGAGTCCCGGTGTGCCTGGACTTAATTTTATAAAAATATTATACATATTATATATTTCACATGTGTGTTTTGATAAAGAAAATGGGATAACTATTAAAATGATGATCAGATCAGAAATCATAGACCACATTTGGATCTTAAATGTGGTTTTTGGTAGAGGAATGACATTAAATGAGTTGGTGTAGGACATTAGAACCCCTATATCATTAGAGGTGCATTAAGTGGAATCATTTAATTAATTTGATTTGGCCTAAAATGATGTGTATAAATATATAATTAAAGGAAATTTTCCATGTTTGGCCACATAGTTTTTGGAATTTGGAATTAAGAGATCATCCCTCCTCCCTTTGGCGAATCAGGATGAACGATGATAGAACATCAGATCAGATTAGATCAGGGTGCAAAAAATGCATCATCTTCTTCTAATCATTTTTCAGGCACGTTCTTCAACAATGATCAATCCAAATGCGTGGGAGGAATATTCTTTTGGTTTTTTACCCATTGTATTAAAATATTAAATTAATATTTACTCATTCATTTATCATCATCTAATCATGGCCTTTCCATGAGACCATGTATCAAATTTCATATCTTTTTAATCAATGCTCTTACACAAGTGTCCCATTCTTGATCGATGTCTTAGAATGCTTGGCCAATGATGTTTAAAAAATTATCTATAGTGGTTTTATCTTTAAATTATTCACTTTATTCAACTAATGGATCCCTGTGGTCCCTAATCGACATTTCTGGGTGGCACCGAGCTCGATCAGGACCCTATATTCATAGTGGATCAACTATGTGACAACAATTTGGCAAGAAAAGAAAAGATCTAGAATATTTGCGATATGGGGATGTTCGATCTATTGGTATGAGATATAATATATATAAGATATTAGATATGAGATATGAGATATGAGATATGATATACGCGACATAATATATGAGATATGAGATATAAGATATACAATAAAAGATATGGGATATAATATATGAGATATACATCCTAATTAAATAATATTATATCGGTTATATCATTTAACTGTGGCATCCATTTGATGAAATATCCTAAAAAAAATCATTCTAGAATTGAGATAGTCATTTTATGACTCATTTTGGATACATTTTTCATACTTGTTCCTCAGGTCAACAAAACACTCGACAATAATAGAATTATTATAGTTGTGGAATATTGTATCTAAAATATATTCCTCTTATGGTGTTAGAATGATGAACCATTTGTGATTCTATAACCATGAAATTTAGGAATAATTTTCAAGACCTATATCAGGTATTTAATTTGGACTCATGGATCAAGACCATAAGCCTCCATTTGAGCATGATGTGGTGAAACATGAATTTTTCACCGGTGTCTGATTGAGGAAATTGAATGACCATATCAAGCATTTTTTCTCTTATAATTTGATGGTTCCCTCCATTGTGATTTCTGATATATGACATGATACATTCTAATCATGATGCACTAAGGCAAAACCTAATGATTTAAGCGATCATACCAGATCACCAGACCATTCCATATGTACCCTATAACAGGGCTGGGAAGTGGATTTCCATAATGATTTTTTGATTTACCCAACAATAGGGTTGGTCAGTGGAGTTTTTATTATTCTAAGATCAACGTCAAGCATGGAAGGGTAGTGGAGTTCCACAAAGACCTTACTAGTCTTTCCCTGTAGTGGGATAGGGTATTGGTGTTCCCAGATGACCTTCTAGAGTGGTGGCCTCCAGTAGGACAAGATAGTGGAGTCCCTTGGTGACTTTCAGAGTATAACCCTCTTGTCGTACCAAGACATGAGATCTTTACCTAGAAATTGTGGCTCCATTGAGACACGTTCTTGTGATTCCACCTCAAAACATTAGGGTGAGTTAGTTCCACCCAAAGAGGATAGTATCATGCTATGGTGATTGAGTCCCTTATACTTGTGTGTTCTAGAAAGACACGTGAGATGTTGGGCATCATTGATGGACTTATTTTGAAACTATTGGAAACTATTCTTATTGGGATATGTTTTGAGATGGAGATCCACTTACTCTATCATTTTGGATTCATTGGATAACCATATATATATATATATATTATTTCTTCTAGATTCACATGACGGAATTGGATACATTCCTTCTAAGATAGGAGAAGATACATGGGGTATGCCATGTTCTTTCCATGTCTAAATTATCATAGTTGTATGAGAATACTCTCATACTATAGTTGGAAAAGGATTAATGGGTATTTCATATACTCACTGTGTTTAGAACCTTGTGCTTGGATGATCTTACTTTCACTCTCTTGTTGGTTTGAGATGTACTCTTTCATAGTAACTTTTTTTATCTACATCCTCCCTCTTAATTTATATCTCTAACTACTCCACATTCACCCATTTTGAGGCATTCTCCTAGGTATGTATATACTCACCCCTACATAGGATTTTACCACATGTGTCACTTCTTTGGAAGATGACAGATAGGTCGACCTAGACTTCATAGGAGCATAGGGATACTAGGTTCTCTGACTATGTATGATTTTCAATGCTTGGGATACAAGATTTGGGCTCTCTCATTTGTTTAAAATTTTCTAATTTTGTTAGGTGGGGACAAATTTCTAGTTGGGTGTGTATTTTACCCTTTAATTTTTAGTTTAAACTACCATACTCTTGTACTATTTTGAGGTTCATGCATCTCTAGTTTATTTTATAACACTGTTTCAAAATTTCCCCATTCCCTCTAAAACTTTTCATTGAGTTGGTTGTTTTTGGGTGTATAGGTACTTAGGAAATTTCCTCCCTGAGTTTAGTTTTTCCCTTAGTTATTTTCACCTCCCATTGGCCTATGGAGGAAGGATTGGGGTATTTGTGGCTCAAGCCCCAACATGGTTAGGGTTGTGACATGATGTCTTAGATTCTTCTTAGATCCAGAAGTGAACCCACAATGGATCATGGATTTTCATACCTATATTCTTACCATAATACTTTCAGTTCTTATACATCTTGAGATATTTCACATATAATTTTTTTTTCATCATTTAATGGATGGAAGAAGTTGATAACTAATGTGGATGAAGCATTTTAAATCACCTTCTCCGATTTTGAGGTAGGTGGTCAAAATATTATCCATATTGATTGATTTAATTATTTAAAGTATATGATATAATTTTAATCATTTATTCATGGAATGAGAACAAAAAAGAAATTGGATAATCCCTGTTAAATAATAATTTTACTTTTTAGACCATACATTGGACCTTTTTTGGTCAATAGGGATGGATACTCTAACCTATGACCAGCTGATAGGTGTGCCCTCCCAGGACCATGTTTGACTTGGTAAATTTAACATTAGAGACCTATGATAAATTTTGGAATAATTTGTTTTATTATTTTACTAATATTATGAATTTCCATAACATGTAGTCCTTGTGATTGATTAATGTAGAATCAACTCTACTAAATTTGGTTAACAAATTTTCTAAAAAACCTAGGTCTAAAATTTGGATGAGATAGGTTTGAAGTAATTATGATGATAATTTTGGACTTGATTTAATGAAATATATTTTTTTGGACAAATGATAACATGATAAATTGATAATTTTGTATTATGATGATATATCTTGAATGTGTGTAATTGGACTAGTGATTTTTCTTGTTTATATTTTGATCTTATGTGAAATTGATGTGATAATACATTAGGGTAAGATTGTTATTGGAATGTTTATTTTTTCTAAATATAAATCATGATTTATATTGATTCTCATGGGTTAGGATTATGTTCTCACACCACCTATATTCAAGGTGCAATGGTAATGGATTCTACATAGAGGGCTATATTATTATATAGTTTTTATAAGAAGTAAATTCATTATCTTTGGATTCCCGAAGGTGAGATTCTAGATAGCCTGCGAGCAGAGGCCTTTTTTGTAAAATTTGATATTGTGTGAGACTCATAATTGGTAGAAGAATATGCCACATATTTTCTAATATTTAATATTAAATGAGAATATTCTACATATAGTCTCTCCATTATATTATTTAGAAACTTAATGCTACTAGAAATCCTCTAGCATATAGTGGCACTCCTGAGGTCACATAGCCCACTTGCTCGGTCTCTTAAGGGAGAATCAGGCCATGGAATTTTCATTTCTAGTGGAGATATATAGTTTCCATGTACTAGTGGGGTACTATCCTCTTATTTGGAAAACATATTATAATTTTCAATAACACAATACAATATTACTCATAAGGGAGTGAATTTTTTCACGACTGGTGAATTCGAAGAGAGCATTAAAGATTTCACTAAGAGGGAATTAACTGTAACTCTACTCACATTACCCATTAGTGGGGAATGATTTCTGGTCTTCATTAATAAATCCAAAAAGGGCTTCAATTGAGTGCTAATTCTAGATAAAAAAGTGGAGTATGGTGCATTCCTCTAATTAATTATCCATGTACAAATATACCCAACCCATGATTAGAATTTTCTGTAATCTTCCCACTAAGGATTTGGTGAAATTATCTCTAATGGGTGATGTATGATGTATATATGGATAATAAAAGCCTCAATTACATATTAACACAAAAGTTTATCAATATTCCCCAGTAATGGTGGTAAGACCTGAATAAGGATTATGAATGTTCAATCCCTTACCATACTAAGAAGAGAAATAAAATGGAAGAAGTTCAAAGTGAAAAGGATCTCACAATTGTATCCATGATGATGATTACTAGGGATCCAATATTATTGGGAATACAAAGGATGTAAAATGGAATAATATAAGTAACAACATCATACCTTTTTCAAATAACTTATCAATCACGAATTATTGAGAGGATAATGGAGGCCCAAAAAGATGATAAGGTTCTATAAAAAAATATAGTGAATATTCCAGAGGTTAACTTTGTTAAATATGGTGGTATATTTTTTAGAACTCATATATGTTTCCCATAAAAACTATATATTGAAATGGATATTCTAGATTATTTTCATTATTCAACATTCTCTATTCATATTAGAATCATTAATATTTATAAAGATCGAAAGAAAAAAATTTGGTAGGATAAAATGAATATAAATATTTCATAATTTGTATCTTGATGCACGGTATGCAAAAAAGTTAATAAAAAATAACCATAATCTAAGTGTATGATGCAAATATTTCCAACATAATTATTGAAATGGGAAAACATATCCAGGTATTTCATCATATAACAACCAAGGAAATCTAATGTAATTAAATCCCTCTATGTAGATGTCTATCACCTTAGAACATTTGTGCATTTCATTGTTATCAATGATGATTTTTTTCATGACGCACTGACTAAAATATTCATAAGATAAGTCATAAGACTGCATGTTATTTCACTATCCATTATCTCTGACTGATATTTGTGGTTTACCACATGGTTATATATAAGGATTATGCATGTTTTGGATATAGATTTGAGTTTTAGTGCTACCTTTCACCCTCATGAAGATTACCAATCTATGAGAACCACTACAACTAGAAAGGATATGCTGTGATCTTGTATAATGAATTTCCATGGATTTTGGGATTAATATATTCTTATTGGGGTGTTCTTAAATAACCAACTATTCCACTAAATAATTCAAATCGTACATTATAAGGCCAAATATATGAAGAGGTGTCAGACTCCAATATGTTGGGATAATGTTGGATAGTGGAAGATGATGGGAAATGACCTTATCCAAGAGATAACAGAGATGGTTCAAACAATTTAGGGTCATATGAAATCCTTGAAAAGTTGATAGAAAATAAATGTAGACTATCATCGATGAGACCAAGAGATTGAGGTCAGAGATAAAGTGTTCTTTCTTATATCATATTGGAAAAAAGTCATGAGTTTTGGGAATAATGGAAAACTTAGTTTATGATATATAATCTCATTTGTGATACTTGATATCATTAGAGCTATGACTTATCAAATTTCACTCCCACTTAACCTATCTCATGTACATGATGAGTTCTATGTATCCCTATTGTGGAAGTACATACTAAAACCATCATAAGTACTTAATAAAAAGGTGGTACCATTAGAGAAGGTCATTCATAATAGGATCATCTGGTGTTGATCAAAGATTATAGAGATAAAGTTATTCTAAACAAGACAACTAACCTAGTCATAGAACTATGGTGGAACCACTTGTTGAGGAAGCAACATGGGAATCAGAAGAGGTGATGGAATACAAATACCCTCATCTATTTTAGCATATGAAATGAAATTTCAAGGGAAAAATTATGAAGTGTTGAATAATAAAGTGACCTAATTTTTTATAAATGAAATTACATTTTCAAATGAATAAATTCCTTATTATGAAATGAAATTATAGAAAAAAGATGCACTACATTGGTTATTATGGATACTCATAAGTTATATTCTATTGGACATAAAACATTGTTAAATAATCATAACCATTGATAATATAGTTTTTGTGAATTGATAATTATTATTAGTATATATAAAGGTTTATGGTAGAACCAATAATAATATACAAAATAAGTGATGTCTTCAACCAGTAGGATTGTATCAAATAAATCCAATTTGTGAAAGCTTTCAAGGGACAAAATCACTAGTATTTTACATTGACCAATCCCAATATGAGATTCATTAAATAAATAATGAGTGAACCCATTTACAATATAATGTCAAGATTATTTATATCATGGTAGAAATTGTCTTCACTAAACCACCCATAGAATGTGCTAGCATTTCACACCTTACTATTAGGGAATACATTTCGGTAACAAGGTGTTATGTATCTAGACCCTAAAAGTATGCATTTTTATATTTTTACATTTAATAAAATAAGTATTATATTCTTCCCTTTTTACTATTACTTTATAAATGATTAAATAATGAGATTGATAAAAAATATATTTTGTTATGATAAGACACCAATTTTACTTTTTTGAAATATATAATTTCAATAAAGACACTATTTTTAATAAATTCAATAATTTTATAAATAAATTTAATTTTTAATAAAATATCCTTATTAAATAATATTTATTTAAATATATATAATAAAATAATTTTACGATGTCAAATGTAATTTTTATAAGGGTAGAAGAACTGTTAATGTTGTAAAAAATACAATTTTTTTATAAAAGGATGTTTTTTATTAAAAGTTGAAAATTTTTTTATTTTGATTATTATTCTGATAAAATAAAAAAATTATAAATGTATCATGTCAATATTATTCAAGGAATAATTTTAAATACTTTTTTTGGGACAAAAAAAATGGGTAAAAATAAAATTATATATAAATATATAGTATGTATTATTCTATCCTAAAATCGAAAATGTGATGTAATAATTATTATAATCAGTATCCATTGCCAAAATTAAATTTCACACTTAAAATAACATATTTTTTTAGTAATTTGATTGATTTTTTAAACCATTAATGAATCCACCAATACATATGCTACATTTAATGTTTTTGAATTATTTTTTTATGAACGTGACTCACATATACATCCCCAAGGGTATTATTTTCATGAATTAGGTTCATATCCTTATAAAATATGAAAAAATTCCACTTTTATAGAAACCATAGTGAAAAACCATTGGAAGGTTTTTGATTTTAATCATTTTTTTATATTGAGTCCAAAACATAAGTTTAGAAATTTATAATGAATTCTCCCACTTTTCATATAAAACCCCAACAAACCTCTCATTATTGTTCACTCAAAAACCCATGAAGAATGATTTTACTCCACCATTACCACTTTATATCCCTCACAATGATCCCCCAAGATCATAAAAATCTCTTATGAAGATTTTAGAGGCTCCCTATAAAGGTATGGGATCCTCTCCTTATCCTAATTATTCAGGCACCTTCTTTATATTATGCCTTTGGATTTCCAATTTCCCAGGTGGTAATATATTTCTTCATATACCTATTATAGTCCATATGATTTCTGTATTATTAGAGTACCCTTTCACTCTCACTAAACATTTCATGGAATCATTATATTCCCCTGTTATTATTTTGAAATTATGATATGATTTTTGTTGAAAAACATTTGTTTCGTGAATACCCATCCCCAATTACACTAAAATTTACTCACCTAGATGTACCTATTTTTCATTGAATGGAGAATTCCATTTATATAATCTTCACTCTCTAATCATTTGATTAAAATTCATGGACGACATAATTATGTTGTATGATCTATGTTGAACACATATGAATGTACATGATATAAATGTGACATGTGGTCCTATAATTATATAGACTTATAATGAAATTGGTAAAGTTTTTATCTCATGATATACCATGAATATTTCATTGGTGGTTAACCTCATCAAGATATGTTTTTTATCTCTCAGTGGTTATACTTGAATTATGTATATGATGTATTTTTTATGTTTTTTCTTTATTTAGATGTGATCTATTTTTTATCATCTTATATCATTATTTTATGTTCATGTTTATGATTCTCAACCCTCTTATGATACACTGATATTACTATTCAATCAAATGTATTTATTTAACTTATTTGATAATTTTATTATTACATTAATGGTCTTTATACCTCAACACTTTCTTATGTATGTCATGAGGTTAGAACACGTTGTTTTAGAATAGAAATGGAATTTTAAGTGCATGTTGTGGGGTTTATAAATAATGTTGTTTTACCTGTGTTTCATGTTATTATGCTATTTACCTAATTTCACAAAGACACTATGCTAAAATATATTCTAGGATGGTATTATGTGTACCCTTATATAAAAAAATATAAATTAAGGTGTACAAAAATATGGGTTATCATACCTTTAGGACAAAATATAAGGAAATAATTACTATGTAAAATAATTTCAATTTGATTTATTTAATAATTTTGAATATAAATTCAATTTTCAGGTAATTAAATGAAAAAATTACAATTTTATTTTATATTTACACATTTTTGGGGGAAAATATATTCACGAAAAAATTAAGTTGTTAGAATTAGTATGCTTAAAAGATACTTAACTCATTAATGAGAGACATATTCAACACTCTCTACCAAAGTACATGAAAAAAAATTAGTTCCCTATATTATTGATCATTAAAATATTATTCCATGTATATAAACAAGTACTGTCATTTTGTTACAATTATTCCTCTTCACAAAGAGGTATTAATCAGTTCTTTCCTTATTGAACGTTAGTTTCTTTAGATAATAATAAATTCTCCATTAATAATCCCTTAATGCCTAATTTTATCTATATTATCCATTCATTAAAATTAAATTCCTTACTTCCATATAAATAAATTAATAATCCATTTTGTTAAATGATGAATAATTATTCCAATATTAGTCTATTTAGAATGAAATACTAGAGGTTGAATTAGTTTACAATTAATTTTTTTATATAGAAATAAAAAAGGAACAATTTAATGGAAAAAATTATTTATAATATTATAATGGAATCAATTACATTTTCACTATTAGTCTATAAATAATAAATATAAACAATTCATTCATTATACCTAAAAAACATTCCTTTCTCAGTCAACTTATTTCTATACACCCATTCAATGCTTATCACATTTTCGTCAATAATTATGGACATTGAATGCCATGTATTATAAATTTCTAGGTACAATATATCATCATTAATTTATTTGAAATAGTTCTCATACCCAAAATATTATTAAAATATATTTAGTTTTAAATAAGGGTAAATTTTTTATAACATATAGTCTCTTCATTTTATGGGCTTGAAAAGGATCTAATTTATCTGCTATAATTTTATTATAAAAAATATTTTAGCACATTAATATTAATTTAGATTAAACTAGAATAGTAATTCCATTTTCATTTTTAACTTAATTATCATTTTTTACTATGGAGTATTTATTATTAATTCGAGACATAGTAGTATCATATGTAGTTTCAACATTCTATTTTTCAATATCAACTCTCCTATCATAAATACCACTTTACCCTTTATCCACAATAACATACGTATTATCTAGTATATTATTTTTTCTATTTATAAAATATCTATAATAATAATTATTAAATTATTGTAATTAGAATATTTTTTTATATACATTATTTTATAAATTTTATATTAAATTTTTAATTTTTTTATAAATTTGATATAAATTTTTTATGGATCTATGAATGAGTTAATGGATCATGTATGTGGGCACTCACTAGTTCCTTCTAGGAAATATTTTTCATGCTTAAATTATAAGAAGTGGGAATCCCTTAAATAAAGAGATAAATTTATTATTCAGGTCAGTATTCTATAGTATAACATATTTATATGACATTTTAATGAGTGGATGAAACCGAGCTAATATGGAATAACTGGTCGGTTCCCTTATTTTATGATAGTATAATTGTTTATGATAAATTTATAGTGATATGATATTTATTATGGTCAACCACATATAAATAGATGGATATGTTTCTTATATGAGAGTATGAAATATAATACCATTGTAACCAAAGGGGTATCCATACTTAATAGATGAAACTTGAGATATCCAATGGTACAATGTATTGGTGTATGATTTTTAACACTAACAATGGGATTAGGCTGAGTCATTTTAGTGGATATAGAGGAAACCTTATAGGATTGTGATTAATCAAATAATGGTTATTAATATGAATATTTGATATTTAATAAACTTCCTTGAGATACCAAGATGGATAGGAAATGAATTTTTAATAATATTTCCTTAGTAAGATAACACCCCCTTATTGGTTCTCTTGGAGGTTAGAGTATGTATTATGATAGTGGTTAGATATTTTTTGAAAAATTCCCCAAGTAATCATTGACTGCTGAGTATTGAATTGTATAATTACATAGATTAATATATAATTTTAAAATTTTTAGAGTAAATATAAAATGCGTGATGTATCTTGTATTTAAGAGAATATATAACTATATTAATACCACTTAAACATGAGAATTATGTGTTACTTCAAAGGTACTAACAACACCAGTAAGGTGAGAGGGTAGTGTGGATCATAACATAGATGAGTTTATCAATTGTATCAGGATGGGATTCATGTGATATAGTTTGGGATATTAGTTGAGGGTTTTGTTGTGTTAGGTTTTTATCCAAATGATCTATGAGGTATTATATATATGGGATAGTTTTGATAGATTATGTCAGCATATTTGAATAATTTCCCTCACATTTCAATTATAATTTATAACATCGATTGCAAGGAGGGACAATGGTGACAACGTATGGCCTGATATTTAGATATCATCAGAGTGGATAATATTTTTAGTAACTTGTAATTATAGGATACTACATAGGGTTTGGTGACCACACCAAAATACTATAAAAAAGGTGAGTCATGTGGTTTTTAAATTCCACTAACCTTTTATCAGGATGACATCCATGTTTTCTTGATAGCTATTTATAGATTAGTACTTGGAACGATAATGTGAGTATACCAATTCTGTTATCTAGGGAATTCATCTAGGGAGTAGACACCACTTATTCACTATTAGGTTCCTAAAATTGATTTATTCTGAATTATTGTTAATATCAAGGGAACATCTCCATGTGATAGGATTTTGAGGAATTATACTCACTATTTATTAGTGTTTCTTCTCATTGGTACATGATTTTTATGATCATTAACCACCAAATATTAGGTGTTCCTATCCCCATGGCCAATTTAGTTATGATTACACTAGTTATATATTAAGATAACATTACTAATTAATAGAGGATGATAGAAATACGCTATTGGTTATAAGGGGGCCTTCACTCTATGGTTATACTCAATTGATATTTAACCACTGCATTTTATGGTAACATTTATCAACACTAATATATTCATTATTACACTTTTCCACTATCAGAGGATATTTTACAAAATAAATAGGATTAGAAACAAAACATATTCTAGATATGTTGAGTGTTTATCCATATTGTTAAATTATAAGGACTTTTACTCATCAGGTATTAGGGGAGCTGCTTCCTAAAACTATATTTTTATTATTTTATTAATTTTTAAGATGTTTTATTTCGTAGGAATATATAAAGACTTATATAGTGATCCAAATATTAAGGGTTATTTTACCTATGAATTGATTATGATGTGTAGTTTTAGTATATTATTAATGTGATTCTTCATAGAGATAGGTTTTTCTTAGATATCATGGGTAGACATACTCTGAACCCCTTAGGTTATATATATTTTTCCTACGATCAAAAAATTATATTATTGTTCCATTTATATCCTTTTGATTATATATTGAGATTAACCATACCATTTATAACACTATCTAAATCATTTATTATTTGACTATCCATGTGGATTCTTGAGTACCCAATAGTTTTACGAGTGTTTCTATGTTATGATTATATATTTAATTTTATTTGTTACATGATTAAAAATATACTTTTATATTATTTTGGACATTGTTGTGAATAGAAATATAATATTTATACCAACACACCACACATGAATGATGGTGTATGTGCATGATGGGATTTACATTCATAAAGGCTTGGTTGCATGTATGGTAAATCATGTTATTTACGATGGATAAACTATGAATCATAACGGTGGGTAAATTTGTATAGAAGGGTAACATTGGGGGTGTATTATTACTTATGTATATGATTTAAAATAAAATGGTGGAAATTTTAATCCAATGTGAGATTGATTCATATGGAATTCTATTTCCATGGGAACCATAGAGGGAGTGTTTAATAGACACATGTGGTAAGGAAGTTGGGAAGAAATGATCTTGTCCTGATAAGGTGGTATTATTGATTATCAATTTGTTCTTTTCGTTGAATACATTATAGAATATATTGATAAATTATTTTATAAATATTATTGTTTGGGAGATTTGGTATAATATCCAAATGACTTTGAAGGGACGGTCACTGTGAAAATACTCAATGAATGATTATTACCGATGAGCCTCCATATTATGATTGTTAGGTTAAATATGTAAAATTGTTCAATAAATCTTAAAACTATGTAGTGTACAAGACCTTGAGAGGTGACTTTGTATTATGTTTGAATTTTGACCCCTTATATCCTTGATTTCATGGATCTATGTTTTGATTATTTTGAAGAGACTCAATGAGTAATCACACATGGGGAAACCAATTAGGAAATTAACCCGATAATGGCATGAGAAACCTATATTTGACAAAAAAATATATAGGGGTTAGAATTGTGATTTTTTGTTTCATTATAGTTTTAGAATGAGTTTCTATAGGAATGGTCATGTGTTAATTGACCTATGAGTATTAGTGGAAGTATGGATTTTTTAGATTAATGTTATTGGGTATGCAGTGGGTAGTAATGTGAGATTCCCATAACAATGGGAATGATCACTACACATGAGATATATTCATCAATGTATAGGTTTCAGGAAGAGTTATTAATGGTAAAAATATATTAGGGTAATATTGATATCTAGTATATTCATGAATCCTTGAGAGGTGCTTATTGTATGGGTATTTCAAGATGTAGTGAGAATGGATCAAGAGTATCATTGTTTATATGATGATGTAATATATTGGGTTCTATGGATATAAATTAAGGAAAAGTGAAAATCTATAGTTGGTATAATTCCACCAATGGTTGTGGGTTTGGCCTCCATTATGGATAATTTTGGAGGGAATTGGGAGTAAAGTTCATATAAATGAACATATATTTTGGTTGAAGGTTTTCATATGTACTTGGATAAAAGTATCATGGGTGTGTTTAAGGAGTGAAAATACCTGGTTTGTGGGTATTTATCATGATAATTAGGTGAGTTGGTATAATCAGTAACTGGATTGGTGTGAGATGTTGAAAATGAAATGGTGTGATGACCAAGGTTTGGATAATTTTTCCACATACGAGAGAGTGTAATTATGTGAAAAATTGACCAATACATTATATTATATGTAAGATATTAATATGAATATTGAAATTCATGTGGTGTTTGATTCAAGAGATGATGAAATATAGTATTATTTGTGTGGGGGTTTTTCATTAACCATTGGAACCAATCCGAGGAGTATGATATCCTTAATGTGGTCATGTATGAATGTATATGAGATAAAAATATGTTAATGGAGTCAAAAAGAGTTTCTTAACATTAAAAACCCAATCCATTAAGTTTTCATTGGTAGTATGTCTAATGAGATACCAACTAGATGAAATTACATTTGAACAAGTGTGGTGACTCTAACAGGGGCCAACAAGCCTGTACCCGAGTGGTAAGGGCTCCTGCTTGGCATCTAAGAGACCCAGGTTCAAAACCGGGTGGAGGCGAATTCTCGGGTACTGTAGCAGTTACTATTCGGTACTGTAGCAGCCAGACCTATTCACCCGATTTGAGCCTTCAGGCCACCAGTTTGGGCCTACTGGTCTCCAGGGCCTTCAGGTCATCAAAGGACTTCAGGTTACAGGGCCTTCGGGTCATGTAGACCATGGAGTATCCCAGTTCACACAGAACAGGCCCCAGAAGAGGATCAGAGCAATATGAGTAGTAGCCACTAGATGAAGAGCTAATCAGATTGGAAGAATGAGAGGGTATGGCAGCTGCCATCGGGACCAGGAATCGTGAAAATTTGTACAGGGAAATGCTAGCCGATCAACAATGCAAGGTGGGGAGATAAGGTGATCAATGATGCAAGACGCTGGGGATGGGCAGTTCTAGTGGGATGGGCCAACGGGTCATGTATGGGCATGGTATGCCTCTGGGCCTTCAGGTCATGTATTGCGGGTCATGTCGGGCCTTGTGCCTTGGGCCTACGGGTCATGTACGAGTTCCCCTTAAACCCTTAAAAGGGGGATTATCTATAATAAAAATAAAAAAATAAGGACTTTGGTCCATTCGGTTGGTGGTGACTCTAATAGGGATTAATGCACATCATTTAAGGAATGGTTACTTAGTTAGATAAATTGAAGTAAGAGGCATCTAGTGGTTAGGTATAAATGTGAGATCATGTTTTGTATCACCATAGTTGTGACCAATAGATATATTGAGATGAGTGATGTTCACTATACCTCTATGAACAATTTTATAGAGAACCAAGATAGTTACATATATTATTACATGATTTTTAGAGTGATTATCCACTAAATACAAATCAAAGATCATAAATTATAGTGTATTTGAATGAGTAGGAAAATAAAATTAAAAGCATGAAACTATAATAAAACATATATTTATTAATATTCCATAATAACCTTGTAACATCCTTTGACCTCTTATATGTGAATAGAATAACATAGGGAATACATAGATGAAATGGATGAGCTAAAAATCCCAATAAGGGAATAAACATGGGAATGAATTATAATACATGATTTATAAAGCTATAACATGAAAACATAAATTTCATGGATCAAAAGAAAATATATGGAATGAAAAAATATTTAACATGGAATCATAATATCATGTAAATATTATAATTTGGAAGCAATAAACAACATGTCATAAACATTAATCAAGTTTATCTACCAAGACTATATAAGAGGGCGGAGAAAGTCCAATAATGAATTAGGTTTTCTCCCTAATCTCATACATGAAATAATTAGAGACTAAACATTACCTAGTGTATTGGAGTTTAATATGGGTACACCCATAATAACATGTTCATTCATATGTGTTCCATATAAGGAATCAAACATAAGGAATAATGGATACTCATGGAAAGAAATGGTTTTTTTAATCATGTCATAAGGCATAACCAAGTGGTGTATCATAATGATATATATGAAAGAAGGTATTTAAACATTTATGTTCAATAAAAAAATAAAAATTATAATAGGTCATGAATAAGTACGCCCAACTTAATTGAATACATGAAAAATAGTATTTAATAAACATTTCAATTGAGACACTTTTGTGCGGTTTAAGGTAAAAGAATAAAGAGTCATTAATGTGGATACAGATATTATTGATTTCATAAAACCATAAGTGGACTAAGATGTTTTATATGTTCAAATTATTGATTTTATAAATATATTTATGGATTAAAATATTTTATGGAGTGTACTTGAAAATGAGTAAGAAATGGAGATGTTCCCTTTAATTGGGTTTTCTTATTGAGAGGAATTGACAAGGAAACATCTTAAAAACATGTAATTACTCACCAAAGAAAGATGAATTGAGCTAACAAATTAATTATGGAATATAAATATAGAATATAGGGAAATTATATAAGATTAAATAATAAATACAATGGGTAATGATAGATAAAGTGTAACCCAAAGCTAATTTGGATGTTGAGAGAGATCCCTTACCTGAAATCCAAAATCATTCTAATCATGTACTTAATTTCATGGATAATAAAAATAAGTTAATTAATTAATTAATTAATAACCACTTACACATGTATTATATTTTTTATAATTTTATGAAGTTCATTTATAACTATTTTTATGAGTTTTAAAAATCAATTTCATCATTCTGGGAGTGTTTGTTTTATGGTCTCCTGATTGGTTAACTTGTGTATAATTATGGAAGTTCTTATAAAATGGGAATAAAACACCAGAAGTGAAATTAAAAGGTATTCATGAAAATTAATATGTTTAAATGGTTTAATATATAATTTTATTTTCACACAAGAGGATGATTCATTTTTTAAAACATTAATGATAAGTGTTTAGTTTATTTTGGATGTTTTTTAACATCATGAAACATGTTTTTATTACTAAATATTATTTCTATATATTAGTTAATTAATATGATAAAAATATATAATATTAATATTACAATATTATATAACCATAATAAGTTTTTATGTCCATATATGAAGGTGGTAATGAAAAATGAAAACTCATTATCCATGGAGACATTTAATAACCATAATTTGGAGAATAGTTTCCTTTCATTGAATTGTAGGAGATGATAAAAGGGGTGGAAATAAGATATTGTATAAGAAATAAAATATTAAATAATATAAAATATACTGTATTTATTATTTTATTATGGATATAGGAGGTGAGGAGAAGGTAGACAAAGAAAATAGATTAAAAGATATGGTTTGAGAAAGGTATCTCTTGGATATTACCTTTGGAAGGATCACTTGAAGAGTATGGAATTGGTCTTTTGGTGAGGCCAAAAGAACATGGAAATGGGTAGAGTGGATATTTAAATGGTTGAAAGATATTTGGAAAGATACAATTCATGGAAGTTTTGAGGAGAAGGGGTTGTAATGGTTGGTATTTATAAGGGAGAAGCGAGGTTTATTTTTGGAAATTTCTCACAAAATTTAATTATAATAAATTAATATTTTATCCAAATTACACCAAATATAAATTTATCAATATATAAGATAATATAGGGTTATAATATCATCAACCAATAAAATTTAGACATGATTTAGTTTTATTTTGAACCTTACCATTTTGATTAACCCTTAATTAACCAATTTTAATTTTAATTGTGGTAACCATTTTTTTAATATTAAAAGGATATAATTTTTACATATATGGTTTAATTGGAAAATAAATTTCCAATTTATGACAATATAGATCATATCATAATTTTTTTTTATTTTTATATGATTTTAATATTTCTGAATAATTTAATAAAATATTAATCCTAGTAAATATCATTATTGTCCATTTTGAATCTATTCACTACATTGCCTTTAAAAATACCAAAAAACATGAAAACATTAAAAAAAATTATTTAATAAAGCCCTAGAATGTCATAAATATGTATAAAATTCATGGATCACCTTAATTAATTCATATTATATTTATTATAATATTTAAAATATCATTTATTTGATATTTCCATTAATAAAATAAATAATGAATCAGTGTTGTGTCAACACATATGGTAAATATTTTATCCATTAGAAATATAAATAAATTACCATGGTATATAGAAATATTTTATAATTATATTTAATCATTATAGTCAATCATAAAGTTTGTTTATCCTGATATGAATAATATTACACTTATTAAAAATAAGGGTATGGCATTTTTTCACTTCCTTAGATGTTAATAATATCTATGTAATTTTCATGGAAAAGAGTCCATTGAATGATTAAATGTTAAAAATTAGGTACTATTTTTAAAATTTAACTCATTCAACAATATTTGATCAATATTTCAGGTAATTTTATAGTCCTTATAATATTATTTTTTACACTTAATTATCCAATTTACCCTTATTTGAGCTATTTTTTTGCCAAGGTTACTATTCATACTGGAAAAAAATAGAAAGGGTATATTTACTAAATTTTTACCTCATGATTAAAAATATGGTATCCATTTTTCAAAATTAAAAACATAGAATTTTCATAATTTAAATTAAATTTAAATCGGAAAATGGATGGAAAAATAGTTTTTACAAAAATGTCATTATAAAATGTTTTAATATTATATTAAAGTATTAAATCCATTTAAAAAATAATAATTAGATTATTTTAGTAAAAATTTATCTTTCTAAAATTTAAAACTAATCCAAAACATTAAATAAAAAAATACTGTTTTCTATGAAAATTAATATTTTTCAATATAAAAAATTGAAACTTCTCAGAAAAATTCCAAAAATTAACCCTATACTATTTTTGAAAATATTAATTCAAAAATTAAGTTTATTTTTTCAAATAAAATTTATTAAAGTGATAAATTTTAGTTTTAAAAAAATATTCTAGAAACAGGTGGAGAAACAACATTTATAAAAATACATATTTTTATGTGTACAATTTTATTCATTTTTATATCAAGTCTAAAAAAATATGATGAATGTTAAGAATTTTATTGAATATATTATATATTTATTTCATTAATATAATCCAAAAAGATTTTTTTTAGACTAAAACACACTTGGGCTCATTTAAATTATTTTTTCATAAAAAGATTTACTTTTATTTTGAAAAGGATTTTTTCATTTATAATTAATTGGTAATGAAAGAATTCATTATATATACATGTTTAAACCACATTTTCATAATTCAGTTAATATTTTTCATACCATGTAATGTCCTAGACCATGGTTCCACCCAATAGTGCCTCGAGCCAGGTTGGCCACATGGACTCAAGGGAATCTCCCAGAATTCCAGAGATTGTTGACTAGCATTGAGGGCCTAGTTTGTGTATATGGGGGGACTATTAACTCAATAATAGAATATAAAATAATATAATAACAATAAAAATCAAAAGTGTATGTATATATAAAAACCATAAAAAAATATATAAAAATGATATATGGGATTATGTACACAAATCCAGAATTATATAATATACAATGATGATGATAAATGTATCTACAAAGATTCCAACACAAGTACATGATAGTAAATACAATAAATGTATCAAAATACCAAGAATAAAATAATCACTATCTCTTTATAGCATTTGGAGCCTCATCTATGGCTTGTGCTCCCCATTTCCTAAGCATGTCACAAAATCAAGCATCGAACATTAGGCGCTTGCCCTGGTCTCTACCTCCATCCAAATAGCAAGTTCGGGTATCCAACGGTGTCTGGAACATGGTGCTAGACACAATTAATGTAGGTAAGTACCCAATGATCTATAACTATCCAGGATGTGGAATACATTCTATGTTGTGTTCAAGTAATTAGTTAAGCATCATCAAAGTAATGTGCCCATGTAATATTCATAACAAATATGTGATTGGTATATCCTTACATGGCTCCCTACAAAAAACAAGTGTAAAGATCTTATCATAGGTCAGCTACAAACAATATATAAATAACTAACATGAACTCAATGTTCATCTATACATATCACAATAACCATGAAATTTTTGTATAACCAGAAGTTAAATATCAACAAATATCCATATGTATAACTGGACATTTGACATTAATAATGGTCATACCATACAATGAAAGTGTCACCCCATGAAGTGGGTTGTCCAATGTGTAAGAGACCAATTAATCCTTATCGAGTCCCATGAGAATTTTGATAGAAACTAAGTTAGTCTTGATTTATTTTCAATGAAGAATGTCTACCGACCATGTCCACTTCAATCCAAAGGCAAACCATATCCAAATCGTAGAAAGGCCCAAGGCATCCCACCGAATTAATACCCAAGGAGAAATATATATCCAAGGCATATACTACCACATTCAAGATCTAAAGAGTAGTATCCAAGGTATCTAATGGGATCATTCATCATTAGATCCATTTATCAATTCAAAATAATTCAATAACATCCCATGAGTATACCCACTCATTAACCACAATTCACATTTAAAGGTAAAAAATGAGTATACCAACTCATTTAACAATCCTTACAACCTATTTGATCAATTTAACATAGGATAACATATTAACACATGTAAATGGAGGAAAACCATCTCTTATTAATCAATTAAACTTAATTTAGTTCCTTACAGGCTTCCTCTAATCGAGAAATCTCAAGACACACCCCCTTGGGTGGTTTAATAAATTGAAAAGGAAAAGGGAACACCCCATGGGTGTCCTTGGTTGGGGATAAATCCTCCCATGAGTCTCAAGGAATCTAAGGGGAACCCCTAATAGATTCTATTTAATTTAATTCAATTAATACAATTCAATCACATGGCCACGATGGAATGAATGATGGTTATCACAAAGGAAACTAGATTAATAAAACACAAAACCATATAGGAAATTCATTGACCACCTAACTTAGTTTGGTGGTAGAGTACTCATCCAGTATCAGCTCCTGATTCAATTTAGATATGAAGAAAAATTAAGAATGGATGGAGAACCTGAAATTAGGGCATATTTTATTTCACCTAAATAGTGCATCTTATACCAAAAAGAACGAGGAATGACCCAAAAGGAATTAAGAACTCACCTACTGGATCAAATGAGATAAAAGGTTCTCAATTCCAATATAAAATAAAGGAATAGGAAAAAATATACCATTTTTCTTCAAGGATGACCTCTCAATGTGTTTCTTCCAGCATGAAATAAGAATGAGGAATTAGGTTGAAATTATTATCATTTTAACGGTAATTTCATAGCTTTACTAAAATTATTGGGATGCATAGTTTGGAAGAATGTTGGGAAAAAATGTTCACCAAACATTCTCCCTTTTATGTAATAAGGGGAACCTCAAATGGTCAGTGTGCATGGTTTTAATAACCATGTGTAAACTGTGAAAAAATCTATTGTAAAAAACTCTATAGTTTTTTCAAGACCATGTTCCCCAAGGCACACTGTTTGTCTAACTTTTCAGTCTGTAGGTATCCACTTTCCATCCTAACACAATTATAAGTAACTATGCGACATTCCCCACATGATTTCTACCAACTGGGTAATAGGCCTATTTCTCCCAAAATTTTGGGTTCTAGCTCCGAAAAAACCCTGGACACCTAAAAACACCCCTTCTTAAATTGGGTACCCATAGTGGGAAATAATTAAGCATTGAAACCAAAAGAAAAAGGATCTGGTACATCATAAAAAACATGGGTTCTTATAATGTTCCACATTAATGAACTCTATCTCCAAATTCCCCTCTCAATGTTGGTCAATATTCATCTAAGAAAACATTCTTCCACTAAGCATGTACATCATCTTCTTACACCCAAGTCTAAACCTATAAACATCTATGATTCCATAGCACTCGTACTAGAGGAATTGAATGACCTCAAAAAAACTTCATGATCCTATCAATGATATAAATCAGATGCTTCTCATAGGATGCATCTATTGGTAACTCAACCTCCATAGCTACAAATCTTTATATGGGTCTGAATGATAACAACACAACTGAGATACATGGAAGACATCATGTATGGATCAATACTTATGAGTTTTCTGCAATTGATAGGCTACTGACTCGACTCTCTATATAATATTGAATGGTCCATCATATCATGATAATGGATTACCCCATCTATTGATCTATATAATTCCTAGACTTGGTGAAACACAAAAAAATACATGATCCCCAACATCAAATTCATGTGGTCATCTAAAATTATCATCATAAGATTTCTGTCGAGATTGTGCAGTATCCATTTAATTATGAATAAACTGGACCTTATGAAAAGTCTCCTAAATGAGATATGGTCCGAATAGATATACCTCACCTCCATCTAACCATAAATGTGGTGATCATCATGGACCACCATACATATCCTCACAATGTTCAATCAGTATAGCCACCTGATATCTTTTATTGTAGGAAAACTCAATAAGGGGTATATGCTTCTCCTGGGTGCCATTGAAATTTTGGTTGCATACTCTTAGAGTATCCTCAACCACCTAAATAATGAGATCTGACTAGCTATTAGTCTGAGGGTGGTATGTCATGCTTAGAATCACTTGTGTACTAAGCACCCTCTATAAACTCTACCAGAAATGAGACATTAATCGGGAATCCCTAACTAAAATTATAGTTTGAAGGAACACATGAAGGTGAACTATCTCATGGATATACAACATTAATGGGTCATACACAATGAAGGGATTATTTATTTTCATGAAATGGTTAACCTTCATGAGACATTCAACAAAAACCCACACAACTTATGTACCCCGAGTTTACCTAGGTAAACCAATCATGAAATCCATCATGACATCATCCCATTTCCACTCAGAAGAAGGTAACTATTTTAAAATTAAATCTAGATGATAATGTTCCACCTTCACCTAATAATAGGTGGAGCACATTTTATTGAGACCAGTTACATCACACTTAATACCTGACCACTGGTATAGATGATGAATGTGACTGTACATCATGTAGATATTGGGATGAACTAACCAAGATGAGGCATGAAACTCCCACATTAGATCTATAATTACCATGAATTATATCAATGAAAATTACTTTATTATTGCTACATTATATAGTATAAATAACATATAATCACAAATTGAACACAATAAAAGCATTATAAATAATGAACTAATGAAATAAAAGGTATTTCTAGAAGCTAAGGAACATTTGCCAATTGAATAATAACTTGACCTTTGGAATAGTAATGTGAAACTAATTGATAGTAAACCGGCCAATAGAACAGTAAACTAAACAATTACAGTAAATAAAAAATTTAGGCATCTTATAAATGAATATATGACATAATTATACCATGGTATAAGTAAATAAATGTTTTAGAAATTATAAACTAGGTTTTGTTATTTTTATAAAACATACATGTTTATTTTCAAATTTATAATTACTAAAATGATTTAAAAAAAAACTCATTTTCATAAAATAGATTCATAAATTAATATTTTGTTTTCTTATGATTTTAAGACAATTTTATATGACCTTAATTATTTTTCCATAGTGTTATAAAATCAATTATAATTTTAAAATCAGTATTTTCCAAGAAAATGATAAGTTTAATTAAAAATTATATACATCATATATAAAAAATATGTTTTAATAAAATGGAGTTCATTTTTTATTCTAAATGTCAAAAAATGGTTATGGTATTTTTTTTGTATTTTTCTAAAATAGTTCACTTTTTTTGAATAGTGAAATATGGTAATTTATGGTATAAGTGAATAAATGGATTTTTGAGTCATTATTTATCCACTGGTGATATAAGTGGAAATTGGTTTTAACTAATACACACTATTTACTATTTTTAGTTAGAATAATCCATACTATTAATATTCATAAGGTAAAATAATAAATTAATGAATAAAATAATGGGAAAACACCCTTATCCTCCACTAAAAATACCACCTTGACCATCCCTTCTCCTCACTCCTTTCGAGATTTTATCCCTATAAAAATTATTCCTAATAATATTCCTATTTATCTTCACATTTCCATGAGCCTCTTGTCTCAATAAATGACCAAACACAGGTGCCTCAATGAGGTTACCATGGAGAATAATTCAATAGGTAAAAACCCCTTTCCTTTTCATTTAACTTATTTCAAATTTGTTTTATATTATTATTATCTCACCACCTCCCCATATCCAAGTGGAATGGTAACTAACCTAACTCACATATACTATAATTTTATTGTGTAAATGTATCAACCCATCATCTTTTCTCTTCTCCTCTTCTTTTATTATAATAATGAAAACATTGTCTGTGAGGTGAAGATTTACCACCTTCATGGATGATGTGTTTTCATTTTTCAATTATGCCTTCAAGGGTAGTCATATATTTTTTCTAATTTTTAAACCATACTATTTAATATTTATTGTAATATATTTAATATTCTTTAAACAATATATATACATGATATTAAATAATGAATCCAAACTAGTTTGTGTTGATCGAAAAACCATCATATTTATCCGAGCAATTATCATTTATGTTTTATCTAAAGAATCATCTTTAAATTTGGAGAAAATGATATATAATACATTTTAATATTATTTATTTTCATTTATAACCTATAATTCCAATTATGGAAAAATATTTTCATTTTATATGGTTTTTCAAACATGTATACAAATGAACTAGTCATAAAAACCAAGGAAAGGAACACTCCTGAACGATGAAATTGTATATTATATCTAACAAAAAGGCCATAAATAAACTAAATAAAATTATAATAAATCAAATAAATGTACAAAAGGTTCTTAACTAATTAATTAAGGCATTTAATTTTATTATCCATTATATTAATATCAAATTCAGAACACTTTTGTATATAAGGTAAGGGATTCTCACCAAACCTCCATTTCCCATTATGTTACACTTTATCTCTTTTTATACCAATGTAAATATTCTTTATTTTTATTTAATTATTCTAAATTCTATTTATATGTTCCAATATCATGTATCCTAATCAATAAATCCTTATTTTTTGGGGAAATAAATGTTTTATAAATAGTTCACTTCTCAATTGTTCCTGATAAGAAACTCTAATCGGAGGGAACATCACGATTCTTTACCCATCTTCAACTGAACTCTATAATCTATTTTAATACACCATTATTTTTCTAAAATCACTAAATTTATCAAGACAAACTATATTTGTTCATTTATATTTTTATAGAAATAATTATTCATTTTCTGTTTTAAATAATCTATAATATTTTTATTAAACATCACTAAAACGATTTATTTATAATGTTGGTTAAACATATTTAAAATTTTTTCACTTCAGTTTGGCAAAAAATATCATGATCTATGACTATTTTTACTTATTAATTTCAATGTATGATTTAAATCCATTCTTTTAGGGAAACGTTTATGATTTATACATTTATTATGCTTTATGACATGAATATGATACACATTTTTCTCCATGGGTAACGCTTATATTTATTTTTCACGTGGCACACATATTCATCAACACGTTATGATGAGTGTTCCCAAATAGTTCCCCAATTAATTGTTTAATATTTAGTCTCCTGATACATCATGTGAAATTGTCATGGTGGTTTTCCATGACTCATGATCCATGTGCAACGGTCTTGGTGGTTGGCCTTGACTCGTGCTCCATGTGTAACGGTCTTGGTGCTTAGACTCGACTCGTGATCCTACATGTACAATGATACTTGACTCATGATTATTTCATTTTTTATTTTATTTCCACATTTTTATGATTCTATGATTACATGATCCCATGTTATATATGTTATGATTCCAAATGCTTATTCATGTTCCATGCCTTTGTATGTCATCATGTAATTCCTTCTAATCCATGTGATATGATTTATTCCTATGTGTATTCCCTTATAAGGCTTTTTAACTTATTCCATTGTTCAGGTATTCTCCAAGTTAACCTATGTAGATGTAAGGTCACAAATAATGTTGGGAGAATTTAATGATGATTAAATAAAAAATGTTTTATTTTAGTATCATGTTTTTTAATTGGGTATCCAATCTTCCAAAGACACTATAAATTATGATACTTGGTTTTTATTTGATACTTAATTATTCTTAAAATCATGTAATACTATGTGTACAAGTCTAGATCCATTATAATTGGTATTAGAGCGTAGTCTAGTTATTTTATTGTATATTAGGTCTAAGGAAATTTTGAATGAACCCTAAGGATAATTCTGACACCATGGTTAACCTATATTAAAACACAGGGAATCAACAATTAGAATATACTTTTACTTTACTTGTTTATCCTTTTAGGTTCCACATTTTCTTTTTATATTTTTATTAATGAAGTACTAAATCTCCTATAATTATACTTTCTTTTTTAGTCAATGGATATAAATATAAGAACCCAAGCTAACAATAAATGTGATAGGAAATTTTATGATTACCCAAATGAAATTCCAAATATTATGGGAATGGGTGCTCAAAAATTCAAGTTATTACTTGCCCAAATGGATAATGTTATGAATAATAACTTGATTAATGTTTAACTCCCTCCTTCTCTAATAAAAGAGATAGTTTCCATAAAATAATTCATGTGAAAAAGGCCTCCCATGTTTAGTGGATCTTCTCATCCCATCATCTTGGAACAATGGATTAAAACCATTGTAAAAATATTCTTTTTCCTCCATTACTCAAAAGAAGAGAAAGTTGTATTGGCGGGCTATCATTTTGATGGGGAAGCTAATCATCGGTGGGAATTGATTAAGAACACGACATCCATGGATGAAATTGATTCCATGGAATGGAAAGATTTTAGGAAAATATTATTCAATAAATATTTTTTCTGAAATTTTTGTCTTAAGATAGAAATGGAGTTTCTCAAATTGAAGTAAAAGGAAGAAGAGTCTATCAACGTATATGAGGAAAAAGTCACAAGTCTTGAACAGTCTGCCTCTGGAATTGTCATGAAAACTGAAGGCAAGGTGGATAACTTCTTTAGGGGACTAAAGTTAAGTCTATGAGAGATATTGGCGATTTAAGACATTAATTACTATGAAGATATAGTTTTTTGTTCCCTATAAGATTAAATATAGATTGGATACTCTTAGTGGTATTGTTGGACCAATTATAATAATTATAAAAATGAGTCTAATATTGGAGGATTAATAAATAAATCCCATTATAGAAATAAACCCCCACATCTAATGTGTCAAAATTGTGGGAGGAAGAATCCTAGGAACTATTTTAAGGGGGACACGAGATGCTTCAAATGTGGAAGAAATGATCATCTAGATATTAACTACCAATAATGTTTGATGAATCCAACAAATGTGGAAGAATAATTGATATTTTAGACTGAAAGTTATCCTATATTTTAGTGTTTCAACCACAATAAACATTGTCATTAGGAAAACCATTTCCCTAATCCAAGGGCGGTTGGAGGAAATCAACAACAACCTCCAAGGATGTAATAAAGGGAATATTCTATCACCATTACTGAGGTGGAGACCGATAATGATGTGGTGATAGGTACACTAGTTATTTATTAAAGAATATATAACACAATATTTTATTATGGTTCTATAAATTCTTTCATATCTTTCATGTTTAGTAGAACTATACAAACACCACCTCAATATATGAAGGTTAAGTTATCTTTCAGAACAAAAAATAGGGACATTAGTGCATCCAAAGTATATAAATCCTCCTTGGTTAATGTTTGTGTATTTAACCACTAAGAATATATTTTCTTACTTATTTTGGTGGAGTTTGATGCTATTCTGGTCATGGAATGTCTTTCTTTATACAAATCCAAAATCAATTTTTGGTAATGAGATATCACTCTTGACATCCTGAAGCATCCTCCAATTATTTAAAAGTGTAAAGAGAAATATGAAACTCATTCAGAATCTTAATCTCAAATATTTATATTATAGCCTTATGAGAAATAATATCTCGCATGAATGGTTTAGAAAAAATAAATAAACATGATCGAAGAAATGCCCATTGCGAGGGACTACACTAATGTGTTCCTTGAAGAGTTTCCTGGATATACTTGTGACTGAGAATATGATCTATCAATTGAACTTATTCCTGGATATCTACCAATATCAAATAAACCTTATATAATGGACACTATTGAGCTGGGAAAGCTAAAGAAGTAGTTACCAAAGAATCTAGAAAGGGATTTAAATGATCGATTGCTTCACTGTGGGGTTCAAAAATCCTCATTGTCAAGAATCATGATGGACCATTGTGCCTCTACATTGATTGTTGTGAGCTCAATAAAATCATGATAAATAATATGTATCCCCTTCCATGAATAGATGACTTTTTAAATCAACTATGTGGGGCCATGTATTTCTGGTAGGTGTACCTTCAGTTGGGATATCACCAATTAATGGAGGGTAAGGAATATATTCTCACAAATTCATTTCGATTGAGGTATAGAAACTATGACTTCATAATGATTCCCTTCAGACTCACTAATACTCTATCAATTTTCATGGACATAAAGAATAATGTCTTTAAATATCATCTTGTCCAATTTTTTGGTAGTATTTATTGATGATATTTTGATATACTCCACGATCAAGTAGGAACATGAGGAAAATTTGACTAATATTACAAAGACTTTGAGAAGTGTGAAAATACATGAATATTATAGTAAATGAGAGTTCTAGATGGATGAAGTATCATTCTTGGGGCATGTAATCACTAGAAAAGGGATATATGTGGGCCCTTCCAAGATAAAGACAATCAAAGAGTGGCCCATGCCAACATTTTTACCAGAGATCCATAATTTACTTGGTCTATCAAGGTATTATAGAATATTTATTAAGAACATTTCACAATTTTCAAACCCACGAACCAAGTTGACTCATATGGAAGTAAAGTTTATATGGACAAGTGAATACGAAGACTATTTCAAAGAGTTGAAAAATGGGACTATCACTATTTTAGTAATCACACTCAATATGTGGGGAACTCATTATGGTTTACAGAGATGAATTAAAGAAGGGATTAGGTTCTATACTGATGGAAAATTATTATTTGATATCCTAAACCTCATGTAATCAAAAAATTAATGACCAGTACTATCCGACACATGATCTAGAGTTGGATGCTATGAAATTTGTGATTAAAATATTGCTGCATTATCTCTATGGGGAGAAGTGTGAGATATATACTAATCATAAGAGTCTAATATATATATATTCACACATAATGATCTTAATATGCTCCATCAAATATTTTTAGTGCTCCTCAAATATTATGAGTGCTCAATCCACAACTATCCTAGTAAATAAAGTAAGTTGGAGGATTCTCTAAGTAGAAAGGATCTTGAATCATTATCAATATTGATAATTAAAAGGGATAAAGTATTATTAGACCTGAAATGTATAGGCATTGGAATAATTAAGAATGGAAAATCATCAATCCATTCTCAAATGATTTCTCAACCATCACATATGAAGCAAATAAAGGATGCTCAAAGTAATGATGTGGATATTCAGAAAAGGGTGTAAGATATTAGAAATGGAAAATCCTCTGAGTTTATGATTAATGAGGAGGGGGTCATAATAATTGGTTCATGTCAATGTGTACCATCCAATTCTGAGATAATGAAGGAACTTCTGATTGATACACATAGCTCAACCTTCTCTATTCACCCAGAGAGCCCCAAGATGTATTGACATCTCTATGAAAACTATTGGTGGGACAATATGAAGATAGAGACCATTGAATATACATCATAGTTCCTGGTACATCACAAAGTGAAGTATAAATGAAAAAAAGATTATGGGATTTTGAACTAATGACCCATACCATCATGGAAGTGGGAAAAAATCGTAATGGACTTTGTCATTGGACTTCTAAAGACACCAAGAGGAAAAACACTATATCTTTTGTTGCAGATTTCCTTACAAATACATCACAATTTATCCCAATTTTAGAGGACTTCTAACTAGATCAACATATTAAAATAATCATCAAATATTTGGTATGACTACATGGAGTACCAATATTGATTATATCTGATCAAGATCCAAGATTCACCTCCATGTTCTAGAAAAGTCTCCAACATGCTCTAAACACAAATCTGAACATCTATATGGTATTTCATCTTCAAAATGATGGCCAATATAAGTAGATTATTTAGAAAATGGAATAAATGTTGAGATCATGTTCTATGGACTTCAAATGAGGACGGTAACAACACCTACCTTTGGCCGAGTTCTCCTATAAAAATAGTTTCCACTCAAGCATCCAAAAGGCCCCATATGAATCCCTTTAAGGTAAAATACATATAGAACTAGATTTTTTTGTTTAAATTGGTGAATGTAAGCTACTAAGAACTAAAATGGTCTAATAAATGGTGGAAAAGGTGAAAATAATTCAATAGCATATCTGAGCATCTGAAAGATGACATTATAGTTATGCAGAGAGTCATAGACGAGACCTGGTTTTTGAGGTTAGAGACATGTAATTTATCCACATATCTCCATGGAAGAGCATCATGAGATTTGGGAAGAAAGGAATGATAATTCCTAGGTGCATCAGAAACATCTAGATTCATGATCAGGTTGGAGATGTGGCCTTTCAACTAGCACTTCCTCCAATAATGTCTCAAGTAAATGATGTATTCCACGTATCCCTCTTGATTAAGTACATACCAGATTCCTCGAATTTAATAAATTCATTGGAGGTAAAACTAGAAAATGATCATTCATGTGAAGAGCATCCAGTGAAGATCATATATTATATAGATGAAGTTCTTCACAAAAAGTCCACTCACCTGGTCAATGTAAAATGGTGGAACCATATGCACGAAGAGGCAACCTGGGAACCAGAGGAAGTGATGAAGGAAAAGTACCTTCAACTATTTTCACCTTAGTGTGTAAAAAAATTCAAGGGAGAAATTTCATAAGGGGGGAATAATTTAACGAACCATAATTATATTTATGGAAATTAACTTCTCATAATTATGTTATATAGTATAATGAAAATAAAATCTCATATAGAACACAAATTCAAACATTAAAAATGACGAATTAATTAAATAAGAGGTATTTCTAGAAATTAAGGAACCTTTACCAATGGAATAGTAACTTAACCATTGAAATAATAATGTGTCCCTTATGAAAAGTAAACCATCCAATAGAATAGTAAACTAACCAATGAATGTATAAGAAAAATTTAGTATTTTTATAAATGAAAATTTGAAATAGTTATATGAAAATATTAATAAATATTTTTTTTCCAAAATGATAAGTTATATTTTGGTATTTTTATAAAACATAATTGTTTATTTTAAAATTTATAATTAATAAAATTATTTTAAAGAAAATTTAGTTTCATAAAATAGATTCATAATTTACTATTTTGTCATCTTATGAGTTTAAGATAATTTTATGAGACCTTAATTAAATTTTCAATGTGTTATAAAATCAATTATAAATTCAAAATTGGTATTTTCCAAGTTAATAATTATTTTAATTAAAAATTAAATTACTCACATTTAAAAAATTATATTCACAAATGGAGTTCATTTTTTAATTGAACACATCAAAAAATAGTTAGGTTTAATATTTAGGATTTTTCTAAAATTGTTTAATTTTTGGTAAATATTGAAATACGATAATTTACAGTATAAGTAAATTAATGAATTTTTGAGGCATGCTTGAGTAATGGTGTAAAGAATCAGAATTTATGTATTTTTTTTTAATTATATGAGATTATTAAAAGACTCAGAAAATTGAAGGCATGTGATTTCAAGGCCCAAAGTGCCCGAAATGATCCGTCAAAAAATGTTAAGATTTAAATAGCATGTGTGAGTAGTTTTCTCGAAAAAGTGGAATAACTCTTAAATAGGTGGCTACATCAGAAATACAAGTGCACCATTATGTTCAGGATGACGGGTTTACCCTAAGTGTGACTTATGTTTAGTTGGCACATGCCTCTAGTGAGAAAACCCAAAACTAGCATAATTGTAAATAAAATAATTAAATAAAATTATTTTATTTTTCAAATGATTTTAACTCACGAATGGTGACTCTGATTAAAAATATGAGATCATCGCTGATCCCTTTAGGTTATTATTTCCTTAGGTAAATCCTAACATTGGTCGACGCAGGCCAATAGTGGAAGTTAGTTTTTGGTCGTAAATAAAATAATTTAATAACAATTATTTTAATATTAAATTCTTTAACTCCTAAACGGTAACTCAGATTGTAAATATGAGAGTACCATTGAGATCATGAGGGCATGTTCCCCTTTCGTAGAGCCTAACTTTGACCGGCGTGGGTCAAGCGTGACTGTTAATAATTTTTGAACTTTTTTTAAGGTACGTTCAATAAACGTGTAGGCGGTGAATTCTATCTTTTAAACCAGTGCTTAGATTAAAATTATAAGGGCAACATTGAATCCGAAATGCCAGGATTCACTTAAGGGAAGCTTAACATTGATTGGCAAGGGTCAGAAAAAAAGTTAATTTCTTGGGGTTTACAAAAAATAATAAAATAACTAATGGTTATTTTATTTTTATTTTTGAAATTGTTGGACAAATAGTGGTGGGACCGCAGTGCAACATCAAACCATTTAATGTATTGACTCTTAAGTTGCGTAACCACATCGTTGGGAGAAATAATGGGTTGTGTAACCGCACCGTTGAGAGAGTCAAGAGGTTAATTAATTAAACTCATTAATTAACCTCATTAATTTTGAAATGCATTAATCTCCACCTTCCCCTCTATTTAATTAGATGTCAGGCTTGGGTTTTGGGAGAGCTACGAGAAGATGCTCTGACGAAGCGTCGATGAATTTTTACTCCAATGAAGAACCTGATCGAGCGACGATTGTAGGGGAAACGATATGCGGTGATGAATACCGATGAACACCTTCAAACATGGACACTCCTTACTCTTCTACAATGCCTTATAACAAGCATGAGGTTGGGGGTTTTGTTTCTTAGTTAAGAATTGAAAATTATTGTATTGCTCCCATGTTATAATTCTAATACAGAGGGTGTGAGCTGAATGAACAAGGATTGGTCCCTCTGCCATTATTAGTTTGGTTTTATTTCTTCGTGGGTGACCGAGAAACAACGCGGAAAGGCCAAACCGAGAGCCACACAGTAATGGCAGCATCTCGAGTGGCCTGTATGCATAGTCGGTAGAGGAAACAGACCTCTAGAGCTTCACTGGAGGACCACAGAAGCTTCGCTGGTGCAGTGGCATCAGTGACCAGATAAGGTGGCGGCTGGCACCCACTAACTACAAAGAAGGGATGATGACACCCAAAGGTGCGATGATGAACTGGGTTGGCCGGCCAACACCGACCACGTTGATGATGGCGGTGTGTCACGACAGCGCACCGCAGAGGAGGGCCACAGATCCGAGACATGATAGAGGAAGGAACAACACCCCACGAGTCCCGTAGTTGACCGGTCCACGCAGACTGGCCAGGTGGACTGGTGCCAACTGGCACTGCTGTTTGAAGACCCCAAACAGACAAGCCATTTGGGAGGGGAACAGACCCTCGCGCCTAACCGGGTGGGCTGAGCTGCACCCGCAGCCCAGTGGACCTAACTTGTAGCATAGTGGGATGGACTCAGCCTAGCCAAATCAGATCGAGCCCATCCCCTTCAGGATGGGCCCAACGGGCCCGGTTGGGTTGGTCCGAATGGGTCGGGTTGGACCTAGACCCACATACAACCCAATTACGTTTAAATGAGCTTATCTCTTAAACCAGACGTCTGTTTGACGAACCGTCTATGGTGATGGAACCATTAGGGTAAGAAGGTCATTTTGAGGTACCCCACTTGAGTTTTTTATTAAGTTAGAGTACTATCGGGTTGGATTGAAACTAAATCTAACCAGGATCTCTGTACTAAAATGCCTATAACATATAGACTGGGCATCTGATTGATGTGCCTCCTATTGCATTGGAACCCTTATGAAATGGAGGTTCATCAGGTTACTTCATCGTGGGACTTAGTCGTAGTTTATGTACGACCGATGGCTTGAGGAGTGGATCCTCCCAAAATCAAGCGTGCTAAGTTTGGAAATCTAGTGGATGGATATGACGTGGACAATGAAGGGTGATCCTGGGTGGGTTAGTACTGATCGATCCTGTGTGGGTCAGATCCTGTGTGGGTCAGCGCTCAGTGATCCTATGTGGGTCAACACATACCGATCCTGTGTGGGTCAGCGCTCAGTGATCCTGTGTGGGTCAGCACCTAATGATCATGTACGAGTTAGCATCTATCAATCCAATGTGGGCCAGCATCTATCGATCCTTTTTGGGCCAGCATCTATCAATCCTTTACAGGTCAGCAGCAGAGCTTGTCAACAGAATAAGATGATCTAGCTTACGTCTAATTATCTGTACTTCTGCACTTAAGTTATACCTAGTGTGATCTGTCTTTTTCTTTGTGCTTTTTGATTGAGATCATGCTTTGTGGTTATTCCATTGTTAAATTCTGAGATACCTTCAGGGGTCTCGGGGTCCCTACTGAGTATTGTTATACTCACCCCTACACGGCCTTTTCCCGCACCTTATTGTGTCTTGTGCATACGATAGGTATCTTTGACCTTGACTCAGTTAGGTAGGACTTGGTAGTGTACGAAGGTAACCGGTTGATGTGAAGAGTCGTAGTGACGATCTGCACCTTCCCTTTAGGTAGGATCCTTAGCGGACAACCTTAGGATCTATTTTCCATTTTTTTGTATTTCTATTTCAGTTGGTCTTCTATTTTGGCCCCTTTACTTTAGTACTTACTTTTTTCACTCTTTGGTGGTTTTTAGTTGTGGTTTCACCTTTCTTCTTCTATTGTGTTTTACTTGTGCACAGAGTACCCTGTTTGTGTGTGTATAGGTTTTGAGGAAATGCCTTCCCATTTAGGAAAATTATTTTTTAGTGCTAGTCTCCAAACCATGGCATATGGAAGGTGGTATTGGGGTAGTCACAACATCAGCCCCAAGGGACTGGTCATAAAAAAGTGATATCAAAGGTGGTTTGTTCTACCAGAAGAACTAAGAGTCTATGATTTCAATGGATAAATAGTGTTAAGTGTCTTGAGTTCAGATTTCAGTTTAGGGAGTCCAATGTTGGTGCAACAACCGATGTATCTATACACAAGGACCCTGAATCATATTTTCTGACTCGGTACATGAAAACACTGATTTTATGTGTTTTTGAAATGTTTTTCTTTTGATATATTTTGAGTCATCTCACTAGGTATAACTTTTTGACCGTGGTTAATCTTGATTATCTTTCAAGATTCCTCTACGCAGAAATCCATCCATGATTCCAATGCATGACTATGAGGATGGTCCACAATGTGATTAGGCTTCAGTACAAGTATTGTTGCCCAAGATGGTACCTTCAGGTGGTGTCCCAATGATATCACTGCCCATTGGTCAGCAATTTCTACTGTTTCTACCGGCATAGGAAACATATAGGATTAGTTCCTTACACTAGTTTTAGTGATATATAACCCTCAGGTTATGAGGAAAGTATGACTCACGGGTGGCTAAGGACTGGCTTGAGGTGGTGACCGAGTTTCCATCTTGATAGAGAACCATTAGATCAGATGGTGGTCCCGGCAGTGAGCATTCTATGTGGCTCAGCAGGGCGATGACAGGGTTTAGATTACAAAAATCTTACAACGAGGTGAATTTTTCTGTGGACAGAGCTTGAGAAACTTCCTCAGAGTAGGGGGTCTCTTTCCATGAAAAGATATGGGGTTTGTGTTCCCAAGATCTTTTACAGTTTTTACAGGACAACATGTCATTAATTGAGTATTCATAGAGGTGTACTGAACATTATTGGTACTCGATGAATATGATATGACCAGTGCTTTAGGGATTGGACCTCTGAGTGATACATTTTTAGGGTCATTCGAGCCAACACTATTCCTCTGTGCATTCCTACATGTGATAGAGTCCTAGAGAGAACCTTTATGGTTGAAAATTATTTGGCTGAGTAGATGCAACCTTTGAATGTCAGTACTGGGAAATCAGGAAACCAACATCTGTCTTAGAGACTTAGACATGTAAAATGTTTTGCGAAGAGGAAGTGATAGGGACAGATGAATCAACGGGGCAGCAGACATAGAAGGGGAGCTAGGACAATATCAAGAGGTGGTGTACATTTCAACATGTTATAACCACCACCCCAATGTGGTCCCCACTAGGACTAGGGAGCTAGAGGAAAGGGGAAGGGAGTAGCTGCATGTGGTCAAGGAGTGTGACCCAAGGTCTCCATAAATGATTCAAGGTATGACCTATGTCTATTACTAGATGTTGTAATTAATAGACATAGGTACTAATCATTCCTTCTTGTAACTAATCTTGTTCAATACCTATAGTTTCTGGTTAAACCATTTAATTTAACCTTACTTCTAGAAATACCTATGATAAGAGAATCGATAATAACAGTTATGCTGACGGTGTGATCTAACCCTTGAGGTGATAGTTTTGGTTGGAACCTCTTGGTGGCAGGGTCGAGGCCTTATGATATTAGTTTGGGTATAGACTGGTCATCCATAGTTCATGCTCAGATTGACTATTTTAGGAAAAAACATTGTGGTATATCTACAGTGTTGGAATGGGTTTTTCCTTGGTCAGTGAAAAAGGCAAACCAAGCAGTATGGGATAAACTCATGCATAGGATGGTGAAACTGATTACTCTTGATTCGGTCAGCCTTACCCTCGTGGCTACAAATGTTTTGAGTTTTCAGTTCCCAAAAGTAGTGGAAGAGTTCGGGAACATCCTTTCAAAATATGTTTCTAGGATTACCTCCCTATAGGTAGAGGGACTTCTGCATTGGCTTGTTCCCAATGATGACACCAATATCTACAACTGAATATCAGATGACTCCTGCAGAGCTCCAGGAGCTGAGAGTATAGTCGGTAGAACATTTTACTATCTACTATGATCACAAGAGTCTCAGGTATATCTTCTTACAGAAGGACATGAACCTGAGACAACAGTGATGGATGGAGTTCATCCAGGAATATGACTTTGAGATTGTCTACACTCCTAGGAAGGGAAACGTAGCAGCAGATGCAATCAACAGGAGGTCAGGTCTACACCTGCTGAGTGAGGGTACATAACCATTATCCATGTTGCAGTTATCCTTCATGGATAGTGATAGAGTATCTTACCTCCAGTATATGATAGTCACTCCCCCATTTCATCAGCAAGTCAGGGAGAAAAAACTTGGGGATGTGTACTGCGAGACTCGACGTGCTCAGATATCCTTAGGACATGCTCCTGAATGATTTTATGAAGGTGGGGATCATGTCATCTTTTTTAGAGGACGCACCATGGTACTAATGACACTACAAGAGGAGGTATTGAGGTAGTTCCACAAATACCCCTTGGCGGTACATCCTGGAGTGGTGAAGATGTACTAGGACATTCGACGTTAGTAATACTGTCCAGGGATGAAGAAAGTAGTCATAGAGATCATTTCACAATGCCTCACTTTTCAGAAAGTGAAGGTTGAGCACTAGGTTCTAGCATGCTCAACTTATCCACTTGAAGTGAAATAGTAGAAGTGGGATGGAATCTCCATGGAATTTGTGACGGGACTACCACATACATCTAGGGGCCATGATTCCATCTGGGTGATCATTGAACAACTCACCATGTCGGCCCACATCCCAACCATCTGAGAGTAGGGATTAGTAGAGGGCTTGGGATGCCTCTATTCATAGGAGATTGTGTGGCTTCACGGGGTGCCATCAACAATCGTCTCAGATCACAACGATATTTTTACATCCTGGTTGTGGAAGGGATTACAAGAGGTGTTTGGGACTCTTATACACTTGAGCACCACCTTCCATCCTAAAAAATATGGTTAGATGGATCAGACCATACAGACACTCGAGGATGTGCTTCACGATTTCATCCTTGATTCTGGATACATTTGGGAGAACCACCTGCAACTAGTGGAGTTCGCATACAACAACAATTATCACTCCACTATCAGCATGGCCCTATTCGAGTCATTGTATGAGTGACCATGCAGATCACCTCTATACTGAATAGACCCAGAGGAGTCGGCACTTATGGGTCCAAAGTTGGTATCGGCTACCACTGAGAAGGTGCAGATCATCCAGGAGTGGATTAAGACTACACAGAGCTGGTAGAAGTATTATGCCATCAATAGACAGAGACCCTTGGAGTTATAGGAGGGAGACCATTTCTTCCTAAAAGTCTCACCCTGATGAGGATTGAAAAGCTTTGTCCAAGGAGGCAAGATATCTCTGAGGTTTATCTGACCTTTCCAGATTCTCAATAGATTGGGCGAGGTGGCGTACCATCTAGATCTTCCCCCAAAGATGCACCTGGTGCATAACGTTTTCCATGTGTCACAACTGAGGAGGTACATGCATGATTAATCATACATTTTTGACTGGGGAAATATGGACATTGATGATAGGGTGAAGTTCGTAGAGTTCTCGGTGGAGATAGAGGATCAACAGGAGCAGGTCCTTAGTGGGAGTTCGATTCATCTAGTGTGAGTTTGGTGGCAGCACAAAAACCTCCAGAAGAGCACATGGAAGCTGGAGGATCTGATACATACTCAGTACCCTTTGTTGTGTATTTCGGGGATGCAAAGACCTAAGGTGAGGATGAGGTAAAGACATGGAATTTTTGTTTTTTTTAATTATATGGGATTATTACGAGGCTACAAAAATTGACGGCACATGATTCTAAGACCCAGAGTGCCCAGAATGATCTGTTGAAAAAAATGTTAAGCTTTAAATATTGGGAATGAGAAATTTTCCTGAAAAAGTGGAATAACTCTTAAACGGGTTCCCAGATTAGAAATCCAAGGGCACCATTGTGTTCAGAATGGAGGGTTTACCCTAGGTGCAACTTAATATTAGTTGGCGCAGGCCTATAATGAGAAATCCAAAAAATGGAATAACAATAAATAAAATTATTAAATAAAATTATTTTATATTAAAAATTCTTATAACTCAAGAATGGTGACTTGGAATAAAATCCATGACCACCGATGAGATTTTGAGGGTATGCTTTCCTTAGGCAGATACTAACCTTGGCCGATGTGGGCCAACCGTTGAAGTTAGTTTTAGGTCATAAATAAAATAATTAAGTAATAATTATTTTATTGTTAAATTATTTAACTCCTAAATGGTAACTCAGATTGGAAATCTAAGAGTACCATTGAGCTCTTAAAGAAATTTTCCCTATTATTCAGAGCCTAACCACTACCGGTGTGGTTCAAGGGTGGTTGTTAATAAGTTTTGAACATTTTTAAGGCACGTTTAGTAAATGTGTGGGTGAGGAATTCTATCTTTTGAACCATTGCTTGGATTAAAAATCTGAGGGCTCTGTTGAATCTGCAGTGCTAGTATTCACTTAAGGGAAGCTTAACTTTTACCATCAAGGGTCGGACAAAAAAGTTAATTTCTTGGACTTTCCAAAAAAATGAAAAAATAACTAAAGGATATATTTTTTTTATTTTCACAACCATTAGACAAACGGTGGTGGGACCGCAATGAAACGTCAAACCATTTAATGGATTGAATCTTAAGTTTTGTAGCCACACTATTGGAAAAAATAATGGGCTGTGTAACTGCACTATTTAGAGAGTTAAGAGGTTCATTAATTAAACTCATTAATCATCCTCATTAATTGTGAGATGTGTTAATATCCACCTTCCCCTATATTTAATCTAATCTCAGGCTTGGGATTTGGGATAGCTGTGAGAGGAAGCTCTGACGAAGCATCAGTGACTATCTGATCCAATGAAGAATGTGATCGAGTGATAGTTGTTGGGGGAAATGAAGAGCGACGACGAACGCTGACAAACACCTTCAGACATAGAAAATCCTTCCTCTTCTACAATTCCTTATAACGAGGTTGAGGTAGGGGTTTCTTTGTTTAATTAAAATTTGTAAATTCTTGTATTGCTTCCCATGTTATAATGCTAATGTGGAGGGAGCAGGCTGAACGAACAAGGCCCAAACCCTCCTATGTTCTTGGTTTGGTCGTGTTTCTTCATGCGGGTCTGAGAAATAATGCGTCAAGGCCAAACTAGGAGCCACACAGTGATGGAAGTGTCATGGGTGGCCCATAGGTGCCATCAGTAGAGGAAACAGACCTTCAGAGCTTCACTGGAGGCCCACAGAAGCTTTGACGGCACAACGACACCGGCGACCAGAGAAGGCGACAGCTGGAACCCGCCAGCCGTGAAGAAGGGATGGTGGTGCCCAAAGACGCGGTGACAAACAGGGGAGGCTGACTGATGCCGACCACGTTGACGGTGGAATCGCACCACGGAGGACGGTTGCGACTTCGAGCCATGGAGGAGGGCCACAACTCAGAGCCGTGGTGGAGGGCGAACCCACACCCCATGGGTCTCACAGGTGACCGGTCCATGTGGACCGGCCAGGTGGAGCGGTGCCATCTGGCACAACTATTTGAAGACCCCGAACGGTTGAGCCATTCAGAAGGGGAGCGGACCCCCACACCAACCAGTGTGCTGGGCAGTTCTGCGGCCCCGTGGGCCGCGCCCAGCTGGGTGGGCTGGGTCAAACCCACGGCCCAGTGGACTTTGTGGAGGTTGAGTCACAATCGATGGATTGAGGATAATATCCTCCCGAAATCAAGCATTTTAAGTGAGAGAATCCAGTGAATGAATCTGATGTGGAGAATGACGGGTGATCCTATGTGGGTTAGTTCCAATCAATCCTGTGCGGGTCAGATCCTATGTGGGTCAGCACTCAACAATCCTGTGTGGGTCAGTACATACCGATCCTGTGTGGGTCAGCGCTGATCAATCCTGTTTGGGTCAGCGCCTAATGATACTGTGTGGGTCATCATCTATCGATCCTATGTGGGTCAACGTTTATCGATCCTGTGCGGGTCAGCAGTAGAGCCTCTGTATAGAATAAGATGATCTAGCTTACGTATAATCATATGTAATTATGTACTTAAGTTATACTTGGTGTGAGCTGTATTTTTGTTTGTGATTTGTGATTGAGATCATGCATTGTGGTTATTCCTTTGTGGAATTCTGGGAGACCTTCATGGGTATCGGGGTCCCTACTAAGTATTTTTATACTCACCCTTTCACGGGCTTCGTCCGCACCTTTTGTGTCTTGTGCAGACGACAGACAGCTTTGACTGTGACTCAGAGAGCCAGGACTTGGCAGTGTACAGAGGTGACCGGTTGACGTGGAGAGCCACAGTGACAAGCTGTACCTACCCTTTATGTGTGATCCTTGGTAGACAACCTTAGGAGTTATTTTCCCTTTTTGCTATATTTTCATTTTAGTTGTGCTTGTATTCTGGACCCTTTACTTCAATACTTACTTTTTACAATATGTGGTGGTTTTTAGTTGTGGTTTCACCTTTCTTCTTCTATTGTGTTTTACTTGTTCACAGAGTACCCAATCTGTGTGAGTACAAGTTTTGAACCAATTTCTTCCCATATAGGGAAATGCCTTTTCGATGCTAGTCACCAACCCCTGGCCTATGGAAGGTGGGCTTGGGGTAGTCACGGCACATTCCCTAGGGGATGGGTCATGACACATAAATGATATAAGTGGACATTGGTTATAAATTACATGCACTATTTACTATTTTGTGTCGATAGAATCCACACTATTCATATTCTTGAGGAAAAATAATAAACCAATGAATAAAATAAATGGAAAACACCCCCTTCCTCGCACGTAAATACCACCCCTCACCACCCCTTCTCCTCACACCATTCAATCAATGATACTTGTACAAATTCTTCCAAATAATCTTCACAAGTCTCTTACCCTTGTAAATAATACTTTGGTCTCAATAAAAAACTAAACACAAGTTCCTCAAGGAGAACAATTCAGAGGCAAACCTCTTTCCTTTTCATTTAACTTCATTCCAATTTCATTTATTATCTTATTCTCTCCTCACCCCCTTATCCAAGTGGCATGGTAACTCCAGTATCTCATGTTTACAAGAATTTTATTGTCTTAATGGGATGCCCCATCATATTTTTTCATCCTATCATCTTTTATTACAAAAAATGGGAACATCATCTCAGAGGTGCCGATTTACCGCCTTCATGGATGACATGATTTCGTTTTTCTATTCCGTCTTCAAGGATGATCAAATTTTTTTATGTGGTTAAACAAGAATACATTATATTTATTATTACCTATTTAATATTCTAAAACAAGTATATATACATGATATAAAATAATGAATCAAAACTAGTATGTGAGGATCGAAAAACCATCAAATTAATCCAAACGATCATCATTAATGTTTTATCTAATTAATCATCATTACATATGGAATAAATGATTTATAAGACATTTTAATTTTACATAATTTAATTAACAACATTTAATTTCATTTATTAGAAAATATTATCATTTTACATGATTTTCCATACATGTATACAACTGAACCAATCATGAAAACAAAGGAAACAAACACTCCCAAATGATGAAATTGTATCTTATAACTCACCAGAAATAACAAAAATGAACTGAATAAAATTATAATAAATCAAATAAATATAGAACAATTAATTAATTAATTAATGGATTATATTTTATTATCCATGATAATAAGATCAAGGGCATAACACTTTTGGACATAAGGTAAGGGATTCTCACCAAACCACCATTTCCCTTAATGTTACACATTATCTCTCTTTACCCTAATTTAAATACTCTTTAATTTTACATAATTATTATAAATTTTGTTTATAAATTTCATACTCATGTATCTAGATCCTAAAATCCTACGTTGATGGGGAGATACAAGTTTTAAAAACCATTCCCTTCACAATTATTCATGATAGGAAAGCTGATTAAAGGGAACTTTATGATTTATTAACATTTTTCCAAGATAAATCAATAATCTATTTTATCCCACCCATATTTTCCTAAAATCATAAATTTTATCATAAAAAACTATCATGGTTTATTTTTGGTTTTATACAAACAATTATGCCTTTTATGTTTTAACAAATCTTTAATATTTTCCTTAAACCGCATTCAAATGGTTTTTTTCTAAAGTTTCTTAAAAACTATTTTAAATGTATTCACTTTAGTTTGATATAAAATATCATGTACTATTCATATTTTCCATTATTAATTAAAATTTATTATTAAAATGAATTATTTCATGGATGTAACACCCCAAGCTTCCACGATATGCTTCTCTTTGAATAATACTGTAGCATGTGTTGTACGCAACTTCGAGTTCTAACACACACCACAAGCAATCAAACAAGCCATTATGAATAGTAATACCAATTTTTTGAAATTTAATAAATTTTATCTTTCAAAATGGACTTCATATTTGGATTTGGAATATCAAAATTAGCTTAGGGTGATTTTTTTGTATTTTTCTGAAAACATTCAATTTTTGATGAATAGTGAAAAAACATTGAGTTATAGTTTAAAACTGAATTTTTATTAAATTAATTATTTATTTAATTTAAATTTAACTAAGGTCAAAATAGATACATAATACATATATAATTTCAATGTAATTCATTGGAGTTAGTTTAGAATAATTTTATATATATAAAAAGTTTATTGAACTTTTCACCGTCTTTTACCCACCTCCTAGCAGAATTTGGAAATTCACATAAAAATTAATTTTACCGTTTCTGTGAGTGGAATTTATAAAATCCTAGATACACGGTTAATATCAAGGTTTAAAATGTGGTTCAATGAGATGAAAATAATTTTTGGTGAGTAGTAACTTTTTACTTTTATTTACCACGATTAAAAGTAAATAGGGTAATTAAGGGTAAAAATGATATTAATATTACCCTAAAATATGTGCTAATTCTATCTGACAAGTGTATCTCGACCAAAAACAACCTTAGGAATAAAATATTATCATTTAGGTCCACTTGGATTAGATTAGGACATTTATTATTATTTAATTAAAAGAAGTGTTAAAAGAGTTAAAATCAAAGTTTAATAACTAAAACATTTTTAATATATGGTTATACATAAGATAAATTCGATTATAAATATTCATTAGAAAGATAAAAATATTTCATACATAATGTTATTCTATTTATAATTTTTATACATTAAATAATTTAATTTATTTATGACACAATGGTGATGCAGTAATTTCCTAATTAATGAAATATTAAAATAATTGATATTATTAATATCCAAATAAATGTAATTTGAGACTTTTTATGAATTATAATAATTTTTTAGGTCACTATAACATATTATTATTGGTTATATAAATTTTTTTCGAAGTAATAATGCTGTTATGAATTTATCAAAAACAAAATACCCAATAGTGTCAAAATTGACATAAAAGAGTTTTTAAAACTAATATTATATTATTAATTGATATTATATTTTTAAAAATCTAAGGTTCGTCCAAAGGACTTATATCATGATAGGTGTATCATTAATGGACCACTTGGGGGTCTCTTGGAGGTATATAGTAAGTTCATTAACTATATAATATAAAAATACAAAGAGACATGGTAAATGTCAAACTATTTAACTAAGAGTTAAATATAAATTATAAGGTTAATATAGTGACCCAAACCTGTCTAAAATCTATTGGATCAAAGGATTTCGACCCATCCCCGCATTATATTTTTAATAATACACTTTAGAGCCATTAGAAACCCAATATGAATTTATTATAAACTAGTACTTTATGTTTTTCCTAAAGAGCCCCTCCCCCCCCCTTATAAAAGGCCACCACTTCTAACCAATTCTTCATACCTTCAAAGCCTTTTGGTTTGGCCAAACTCAGCCCAAATACCCTCCCAAATATCACCCCTTCATCCTAGAGACATTACTTTAGTCATAAAGCCAACATAAGGAGCCATTTTGATCAAATCAAAAGGAAGAACCCGAAGATGAGGTAATGTTTTCACCACCCTCTTTCAAGTTCCTTTCTTTTTCAACATATTCTTTCTTTGTTATTACCATTCTAAAATAATAACTCCAGTATCTTATATATACTGTGATGTTATTATAAATATGGTACAACCATATTCAGTATTCTATCCATCCTTTTATTGATATTTCACTATACGTGCGTACGTAGGACTTACCGTCTCCACGTCGTGGTGTAATTGTTATTCAAAACATTATTATTTGGATGGGTATAATAATGATGTGTAATTCATATAAATAATAAATATAAAATGATAATGATTCTATATAAATGATATACCATCCAATTATATATTTTTTTAATATCAAAATAATGATATTGTCGCTCGTGCGTACGTACGGACTACCGTCTCCACGAACGCGATGAGATTCATTCCCCATCTGATCCATTGAAGTATAATTCTCATTTGATGATTAAAAATAATGTTTAAGGACTTTATATCATTTTGGATATGAATAATATACATCCCATCCAAAACAAATATGGCTCACATAACAAAGAATATAAATAAAGATGAATCCGTTAACACCCGAAACGATGATAATACTAAGATATTATTAACAAATCAATGTTAAAAGATCATATATGATATCATATTAATGTATATGATTCTTGTATAATTTAGTAAAAATTATTTAACCATTATACCGGAGGTTAACCTACCCTCATCCAAGGAAAATTACAAGTTAAGGGTTTATTTCACAATCTCTTCATTATCCGAGGTTGTTTATACGTAATTATCTACTAGGAACTCTTTATCATCCACCTCCATGTTTCTTAAAAATGTATTTCAAAACATTCTTAATATTTTAAAGAATATGGGTTAAAGTCATTTATACCCTTGTTTTAATTTTTATATGATGTTTATAAAATAATTTTTCTGTCGTTTTCCAAACAAGGTCCTTTTTAACCTTTTCGAAAAAATTAAGGTAAGAATGTCTTTTTTTAACTTATACGGTGGGTGCAGCTATTTTCTACCTTTATAAACTCGTCGAAGCTTCCCTTATAATCTTATAAGAATATTTTAAAAGTAAATGTTTTATTTAATAATTATGTGACTCTTAAATGATTTCAAAATAGAAAGATAAATTTCTCTAAAAAGGGTTTTGATTTCATCTATGATAGATTTTATGTTTATTTGAAGTTGATTTATTATGATACAAAACTTCCATATTGTATTGAATGTTTTGTGATATGTTTGACTATGGATGTTCTATTTTTATACCATTCATGATTTATGGTTAAAGTATTTACATTTCGTATTCTATTTCTAATACGAATGTTTATGATATGTTTAAACCTTTTAATATGAGGAATGTATTGGACTAAGTAAGTGAAGGGTGGAGCCCGCTATAGCTCCTTGATGCATCGGTAGGTCTCATGAGACAACTAGACTTGGAATTGGAAGTGGCCCTTTCCCAATTCGATTTATGGTTTTTGCCGAGGCCTTAATCATTTTTTGATGTCTTGGCTGAGGCCTTGACAAAATGTTTCAGAATGTCTGAAATTATACATTCCCTCATTATGAAAATAATATTGATGGTTCATGTGGTCATTCAACTAGTAAAATACCCATGATTATGTTTTATTATGGCATTATTTACTCAGATCATATTCTTGCCATAAAAATATTGATGTTTATTATTGGTAAAGGCATGTGGTTTCAATTACTTACCATGCTTAATATTTATGTCATTTTCCTCTGTATTACTTACCCTTACTGAGCGTTTGAGCTCACCCCTTTCTTATTTTTCATTTTCCCAGGATATGAAGAAGTTAGTTATGAGTGAATAGAATTCATAATCTAGGAGGCTTGGATGTTTCAAATGAAATATATTTGTGTTGTATTTCTTTTCAAGTTGTAAAGCTAAACTTATGTATGTATCTAGTGTTTCCAAGGCTACTAAACTAACCGGTCTTTCAAGACTTGATCTTTTGTGATCATGCCAATGATATGTAATAATGCACTGACTCTGGGTAACTGGGGTCAGGGTGTTACAATGAACACTTTTATGATACTCCCTTTTATTATGATTTGTGACATGATTATGATACCCATTTATTTCTATGGGAAACACTTATGTTTTTTTTCAATGTGGCACACATATTCATGAAAACGTTTTGATGGGTTAACCTAGATAGCACTCCAAGTAATTGGGTAATTTTAGTATCATGAGCCATCATGTGCAATGGTTATGGTGGTTATCCTTGACTCATGCTGCATGTGCAATGGTTTCTATGGTTATCCTTGACTAGTGCTCCACGTGAAATGGTCTTGGTGGTTAGCCTTGATAGGTGCTTTTCCATTTGCAATGATACCCAACTCAAGATTATTTCATGTTTCATGTTGTTTCATCATTTCTATGAATCCATGATTACATAATACCATATTCTATATTTTATGATTCCATATGAATATTCATGTTTGATGAATTTATATTAAATCATGTTATGTCTTCTAACCAATGTGTTATGCTTTATTAAAATGTTTATTACCTTACTATGATTTTTTATCTCAACCCTTTATTCATGTATTCCTCAGGTTATAATTTTATTATATAAGGGATCAAATGATGTTAGGAGGTTTTTATTCATATTAAATAAAAGATATTTTATTTTGGTTCCATGCTGTTTAATTATGTATCTAATTTTCCAAAGACACTTGACTTTACGATCCTTGCTTTTAATTTTACATTTAATTTTGCTTAAAATCATGTAATAATATGTGTAAAAGGATAAATACTTTATAATATCCTCATGTATTAATACTATAACCCATACAAAACCATGATTACACATAACCTCAACCTCACCCACAGTCTAACCAAGATGAGGGTCCTCACCATCCACACTCTCATGTAGGATTAGGTCTTAGATTATGATAGTTTCATCATCGTTAAAATATACAATAAGGTAGAGGTCAAAGCTATGGGTGAAATAAATGTCTTCTTGAGACTATCCTACACTTCTAAGTGCATCTCATATAATAATTCCATAAGTTACCACTAGGTATTGGTATGGTGACCTACTAGTATCTGAGTCCTCATACTCAATGCATCTACCATTTTATTTCTGTTTCCATGTGTGCAGGAATGTTCAAAGTCAAAATACTATAGGTATTCAACCCACCTTTATGTCCTCATATTCATATCATAATGTGTAAATTTTTACTTTAGGATTTTTTGGTCTGTGTACAACAAAAAATGATATCTAAGTAAATTGTGTCTCCAATAATGCAATGAATGAACAACCACATCTAGATCAAGATCATGAATTGATAAATTCCTCTAATGTGGCCTAAACTACTGAGAATCATATTATGTGGCTCTATATCCCAGCATCATCACTACTCTATGAATGATAACTGATGCATCATAAAAAATAGTGTTGCTCCTACACTACTCTAGACCAATGCTAATGTAAATATCCATTTCATCTACAAAAAGTATTTCTCACAGGTATATGTCCATAAAAACATCACACAATTCTTAGTCAAGCATGTCACTGGAACTGCTAAAAATGAGAAGACCTGTATTAAATGTCTGTAAAATATATCTATCCTGAAGAAACTCCATACCTCAAAGACATTCTAGGTATGCTCCTAGGAAAATACAGCTCTCACCTACTTTGGGACTACTGATACTCCTGTATCTGAGATAATGTGACCCGATAAGTGAATCATATCCATTCAGAATTTATTCATTTTTATGTCATAATATAATTAGTTCTCTCTTAGTGTATCAAAAATTATCTCAATATTTTTTTCATGGTCATGTTGATTGTGATAATACACCAAGATATCTTCTAAAAAAACAACAAAAAATAAATCCTTGTAAGAATGAACAAATCAGTTTATTAGCACCATTAAAACTGCTAGTGCATTTATGAGATCAAATGGAATATCCATATATTTATATAGACCATAACATCTATGAAGTGTTATATGAGGTATGTATGTAGGTCAAACACAGACCTGTTGATATCCAAACCTCAAATCAATTTTTGTTAACGCCTGAGGTCCTTGAATTTGGTCGAATTATACATCTATCTTTTGAAAGGGACACTAGTTCTTAACCAAAAATTAGATCATTTTTTGTTAATCCACTAATATACTAAGTGTAACATCCTCCTTTATCACAAAATTACTAGTGAACCCCATTGGGAAGTACAAGGTCATATAGACTCTTTTCCCTCTAAATACTCTAGAAAATTCTTGAGCTACTAGAACTCCATTATAAACATCCCATAATAGGGAATGGATTCCAATGCTTCTCATGAAACTATATTAATAGAGAACTACACCTCTCTCTTAGGAGGTAAACTAGAAAAATTATCTCAGAATACATCCCTAAAATGATCAACCACTAGATGGAAATATGTCAATCACAATCCTTGATCATCTGAGTAAAAACTAGTGATTTGGGATATCATCCATCCCATACCATTGTGATCTAGTCCATATCAGCCCACATGGGAATCAAATTCACCCTTGTGAGTATAATATGAACCAACTTGTGATGTGAAAGTCACCCTCTGGTGATGGAAGTCAATATAGGACTGATAAGTTACTATCCATTCCATTCTGAGTAGGACTTAAAAACCGGCCATCATGAGGAAATAAGGATTCCAAAAGAAGGGACAAAAACCATCCTCAAGGGGGTACTCCATATACTAAAGTAAATCCCATGTTATGACCCCTAATAGAGTTTCAAGTGTCATAATTCCCTTAGAAAATCGTATATCAAGCCCCATGATTTCTACAATAGGCACATATATATTAAAATTTTTTGATAAACAACTATCAAAATGAGATGATACATGAGTTGAGGATACTAAGAGTGTACCTATCACCATAGATGGCCCGATCCCCTATTTATATGGGATAGGATATGCAGAATATATCTGGTATAACATGATTCCCTTTGACACATCCTCACTACGCGAAGTAGGACCACTCTATTTTCTTAGTGTAACTGGTGTCTGGATGCCTCAACCATGACCACCACCATATCAGATTGATTGAAATGTACTTCTCCAGCACAATGCCATACCTTGAGTAGATAAAACTTCTATTAAACTTGGTTTTAGAGTTTAGCCCCTACCACTCACTACTAGATAGATGGTCTAGAAAAAACGATGCATGTGGCCCATCCTAATGAAATATAAACACATGACTATGCCACATTCACATCGATTCTTCATGTGAACCTATCATTTAAACTGATGAAAGAAAACTAAACTACCTATGCTAGCAGCCTGGATGATGCTCATGACATGGGAAGCCTCAAAATGTTATTTTTTGATACCGGATATCGAACTATTGGGTCGAGAGATAGGAGTACCCTACTTTGTGCCCCCAGATTCCCTTAGGTTTCACACTATAATTAGAACCTAATCCACAACCATAGTATAGAGGTCAATCCGAACACATTGACCTGAGATATAATGGCATGTCAAAGACCTTCCTAGAAGCCTCTCACCCTCGATAACTCATCAGAAAGGTTTTTCTATGAAAAATGTTTTAACTGTGTAAATCATGCCAAGTACTCCATAACCATCATCATGCTCTGCTCTAAACATTTTTAATGACTAGATCTCTATTCTCACTGTGTCTTGGGGTAAAGTTATTCATATAACCTAGTCTTGAAATCAACTCAAACCATATCTCATTTCCTATCAATCTAGTTCAGAACATCCCACCAATGCTTTTATACTCCTACAAGAATATAATTTGGGTTCTTAACTCTCCTAATAGGTGGTTTCTCAATATTCTAAAAGATATATAGCATAGTATCAAGGCATAACTCATTATCTTGTTGATCATGATCCCCCAAAAACATGGTATGATGTTTCTACTAGAAAAAACAAATTAGATAAATAAATAACAAGGATGGATGTGGTGCTCACTGAAAAGCCTACATGAAGTGATAGAATCCACCATGGAAATGTGACTCAACACATAAGTCTAGTAAAAAAATTGGTGCAGTATTTGGCACTATAGGATGATCCATCAGTAACTCATGGCACACTGCTTCTAGAGCATGGTCGTCACCACCTTCCTAGCATATGGCTGGAGGTCATCATTATTGCATGGGTCTAAAATTCCAAACACAAAAATCATAAAAGAGAAATATCAATGTTCATATTTTGAAAGCATATGAATTTTTAGAACCATCATATAAACAGGTTATAGCATACAACCAACATCTTAATCTAGTACTTTAAAAAGAACATTAAAAAACGTCATAGGAGACACTACCTATTTCCCACTCAAAAGCTGGGTTTATATCTAGTTCTCTATTTCACATTTCAATTTATATTATAATTCATATTCATTTAACATGTCATTTTAAATTTATGAACCAAATGGTTCATCATTTCTGATTCATAATGGCCCGTAATCATTATGAATTGAAAAATGGTGTTGACCTAATCCACACCACAACATGTTCTAGTCCATGTGAATCACATTCCATGACTCAACGTACCAAAATTGGCTACTCATGGTGTTTTTATAGCCTAAGTAAGAAAACACTTATTATTTTACGGGTGGAAATTTGAGTATAAATCATGTTTCTCAAACCCCAATACACAATTCAATGAAAATATGTATAAATATCATGGAACCCATCACAATGTAATGGAAATTGGAAATTTATCCCATATGGATTGAAATAATTCATGGAATCTGATTTCTAATGAGTGCCTAAAATGATGAATGATATAGAATACCCTCATTTCATCTGGTTGCAAAAAAATAGAACCTAAATTCATTTCAACATTAACATCACAAAACAAATTTTTCACCTAATGGTGGAATCAAATAAACTATAATAGTAAATATCTAGAACATAAAAATTTACATTCGAGGTAATTTGGATTTTTACAACTTGTGGGTTATTTATGACCATGCAGAGCTCATTAAAAAATTCCCATTCCTTCGAATTATTATCTATTTGTCTCCAAATAGAAAAATACAAATAAAATAAAGGATATTATAAAACATTGTAACACCCCAGACCCGAGTTCTACTCAACAGTGCCCTGATCCTGGTAGGCCAAATTAATTCAAGAGCATCTCCATGAATTCCAATGTATTCAAACTAGCAACGAGGGCTTAGGCAGTGTCTATGGGGAGATTAATCCCTCAATTATAGAGTGTATCATAGTGTAATAACAATAATAGTAAATATAACAAGGAAATGAAACAACCAAAAAAAGATAAATAAACAAACTAGACAAGATTATGTTCACAACACCAGAAGTCTCATATATACAATAATTATGACATCTATATCTAAAAATCATCCAAAATAGTTACAAGTTAGTAAAATAAAATACATATATCATAATAATAAAAACACCAAAATTAACTATCTCATGATATCATCACAATCCATTGTTTGGTCTCATGCTCCCCAAATCCTAAGCATGGCCCAAAACCAAGCATCAAACTATAGGCGCTTTCCTCGATCCATACCTCCATCCAAATTTTCTATTCGAGTACCCAACGATAGCCCATAAAAGTTGTGAGATACAATCCTAGTAGGCAACCACCCAAAAATCTATAACTATCCAAGATATACAATATAATATAAGTAGTGTGCAAGTAATAATGTGACCAGTAATAAAGTAAGGTGCCAATGTAATATGCATAACAAACAAGTGAATTGTATATCCTTACAAGGCTCCCAAAAAAATAAGTTTCAGGATCCTATCACAAGAAAACATAAAAAAAATGTATAAATAAATAACATGGACTCTCTGTACATCCATATATATTATATCAGCCTCAGCATTTATGTAAAACAAAAAGTACCATAACAACCACAGATGAGCCGTAGAACTAGCCATATCACATTCACCATGTCCATGCTGTATATTCAATGTATCAAACCATGAAGGGAATGATCCAAGGTGTATAGGACCAAGTATTCCTCATTGATTCCCTGGAGAATCTCGATGGAAACTTAGTTAGGATTGAGTTCAAGTCCAAGGAACATGTCTACTAACAATGTCCACTATGAGCTCAAGGAAAATTAGATCCATTGGGTAGCAATGACCAAGGTATCCCACAAAATCAAGACCCAAGGATTAATCACTATATAATTCATCCACTACCACATTTAAGATCAATGGTGTAAAATATGTGGCAGATAATGTAATAATTCATCATTAGATCCATTTATAAATTCAAAAGCATCTAATGAAAAACCATGAGTATACACACACATTAACCACCATTCACATTGAAAAGAAAACAATGAGTATACCCACTCATTTAACAAACCACACAACAAATTGGATCAATTCATCAAGGAATAATATGTTAACACATGTAATGGGAGGAAAATGGCCTCTTATCAATAAATTCAAATTAATTCAATTCGTTATGGGATTCCTATAACTATGAAATCCCAATAAACACCCCATGGGTGGTTCAATAAGTGAAAAAGGCAAAGTTCACACCCTGTGGGTGGCCTTTCTTGGAAAGAACCCCTCTAAGAAATCTCAAAGAATATAAGTGGAACCCCTTAAAAAATCCATTTTATTCTAATTCAATTAATCAATTAAATTTTGGGGTTGTTCTAGAAAGTATGATGGGTGACATAAAAGAATATAGCTTAATAAAGCACCAAACCAAATGGGTAAAATATAGGTCACATGTTATAGGTCAGTAGTAGAGTAATCTAATATTATAATATAATTATTTGACTTGGATGAGAATAAAAATGAAGAAATAATGAATAACATGAAATTACGACATATTATCTTTCATTAAATAACATAGATGATTCTAAGAAGAATGAGGAACAACACAAATGAAATCGATAAACCATTGTGGATCCAATGAGAATGAAAACACTCGATTCTGATATTATATGATGGAATGAGATCAAAATCTACCATTTATCTTCAAGTTGAAGTTCACAAGTTATTTCTACCATCGTGAAATAATAATGATGAATTATGTTGAAATTATAAAAAATTTATAGGTAATTTTTTAATTTTACACAGATTACTAGGCCGCACAATTTGGCCAAAAGATTGGTCAAATTTCATGCCAATAATTCAACCTTTTCTATAGGTAGGCACCTCACATGGTTAGTGTGCACGATTTGACTAAACATGTGAAAAATTTGAAAAACTCCTCTATCAAAAGCTCTAAAGTTATTTCACAGCCTTCCACCCAAAGTCACATGTTTTTTCTTATCGCGTGGCCTATAATAATCCACTATCCAACCTTTAACAGTTATAAGTAACCATGAAACCTACCCCACATAGTTTCTAATAACCATGTACATTAACTTTTCTCCCAAAATGTTTGGTTCTAGTTTTAAAAAATCCACGAACATCCCTGAAACACTCGTGATCAAATTGGGTACTCACATTATGCCACAATTAAGCATTTTAACCAAAATTAGAAGGATACATACCTTATATGAATACCCAGGTTCTTACATACCCTACATTCTAATAGTTATGTTATAACTGTTACATTTAGATAACAATATTTAGTTGTTTGTTTATGCTCAATATTGTCTGAAACTCATGCTATTGATGAAATTAAATTATGTAAAGATAAATATTTCATAAAATATTGAGGTATCATAATATGATTATAATCTAATGATTGGTCCTCTAGGGGGTTAGTGTATTGAGTGGGGGTAATATTTAGTTTTTTACAAATCCCGGATTAGACAGTTGATGTGTGATTTAGGATTTAGAAAATTTCATTGACTAATGAATTATTGTATGAATTTGAGTGATCAAATATTGAAGATAGTTTTTTACATAAAAATGTGAGGATAGGTCAGTATCATGACCTCAAAAACAGAATAATTTTGTGTTATAACCACGAGGATAACAATAATAGTATGACGAGTGTCGAGTGGGTATATTTGAGAATGATATGACTATGTCTAAAAATTCAATCATTATTGGATGTATTTGATATGTTCAATTATATTATATAAGGGATAATATTGGTTGTGTTTGGATTTGATCAACCTCTGGTGAATGGGCTGATAGATGAGGGAAAATTTTCACAGAGCTTGGCCTCTAGTTTTTATTATTACCCTATAATTTATTTTTATGATAAATGTTATCGATTTCCTTATTTTGAAATTAGATATGGTATATAGAATACTATTTAGAAATACGTAAAGTGGATAATATGTGTATTAACATGTTATTAGATGATATTGTATAGGGTTGGGATACCTTACCAACCTATTATCATGATGGTTTGACATGGGTTTTGGGAGTTCTATCAAGATGAATGCCATGATTTCCTGAAAAATATTCCAATATAAGTGGCAGGGACCAAAAAATGGGTTTGTAATGTTTTTTATCAATGTATTTTATCCATATATTGGGTACTCACTTTAAAAACTATATTTTTAAAACCCATTTACTTTGTTTTGGAATATCAATAATTTTAAATTATCCCTTTTTTGAAAAATTTGCTAGCGTTGATTGTTTTTTCAAATGTGGATAATTTAGCAACATATTTGAATCCAAATTTCAAAACATGGATGATTTTTAATTTATCAATATTTTTAACAAAAAAATAGATAATTTATCATCATTTTTTATAAAAATGTGGCTAATTTAGTGATGTTTAGTTAGCCATTATTAAAATAAATCAGTTATTCCCACATAATCACATTTTATTGAAAATGTTTCTAATTTAGATATGATTTTTAGGAAATGTGGAAATTTTTAAATTTAGCACTTTTAAGAAAAAATTTCAATTTTAGTGACCTTTTTTACCACTGTTTTAAAACATGGATAATTATTTATAAGTATAATTATTTTTATATACATATGTATATATGTAGTTTTATAATTTTATATATATATATATATCTAAATTTATATTTATTTAGAAATTCATTGGAATGCATTTAAATATCATAATATTTATAGGCACACACCCAGAGAGAGATATATACATAGATTTTAGGGTGAACCTAGTGAAATATTCCACTATGAATCTTGATGTGGTCTTGAGTTTGAGCCTCATCGAGTTTGTCACTACTTTTTATTATTACATGCTTTTATTTGGAATGTATCACCTTTCCTCACATCAATCATAATATATATTTAGATATATATAAAAATATAAATGAAAACACACACACACACAAATATATATATATAAACATATAATATATATATATACACATGTATATATTTTTTTATAATTATATATATGCATATATTTATCTATATAAACATATATTTATACTTTAAATTTACCCATGTCTTTACAAACACATTGTTATTTTAGTGAAATTTTTACCAGTCTTCTAAAACATGGATAATGATATATATATATATATGTATATAATTTTAAATATATTAATTTACATAAATATATAGATAAGAATTTATAATTATAATTATATATATATATAAATTTATACTCATATACACATTCATTAAAATATATTTAAATATCATGATGTAAATATATATATAAGTCATATATATATAATGACACATACATACACACATATACACACACACACATATATACTCACAGACGCATATATAAGTATATATATATCTGTGTGTGTGTGTGTGTCTGTAAGAACAAACATGAACACATAAAAACACACACACAAACCAACACACACACACACACTCATTATTGTCTTGCAACACATCCTAGATCAGAAAAATAATGTGGATGAAGTATCAACCAATCCAAATGGGTTCTTCGGATTTGTATTATCATCTATTAGTAATAAATAATATATTTATAAATATAAACACACACACAAACATATATATATATATTTTAAAACTGATGTTTATTAATATGTGTTTAAATATATTATACTACATTTTTATATTTTCAATTTGTTTAAATATATCAGTGTGTTTGGGGACATTTAGCTGGTCGGTCGTGTCTTAAAATTTAGAGGGTTGCGGGCATCGTGTGAAGGGATCAAGGTGTTAATGATGATTTTTGAGGGATCAGGGGTGAATTGATGTCATTCGAAGGGAGAAAGGGTGATATCCCATTATTACTTAAAAATAAATAATTTTTTATACACAATAAAACCAGGGGGTGGTATTGGTGCTATTATAAAAACTAATAATTTAAAAATATATTTTATAACATCAATCTTAAAAAAATAGGCATGTTTATAGAAATCATGGCTATTTAATGGATCATTTAACATTGTTTACAAAAAAATTGGTAAATATTGTGTCACTAAATGTATTCCATTAATAAATGTGGACAAGCGATGATGTTGATTAACATTGTTAATTGAATATGTTTACAAACATCACTAAGTAGAGATAAAAAATTTCATAATGTTTTTTAGAAACTTTTATGAATTCATTATCAACATTTTAAAACATCACTAATTAAAAACAAATTTCATAATATTTCAAATTTCATAAAGTGAAAATTGTATTGTTATCATGTTCCAACCATGGATTTCATGTATATTGTATTATTTATATTGGTTTTTTCACCCCAATAATCAGATTTGTATGAATTTTACCCACCAAATATCTAGAATTTTTCTCCCTATGGAAAGATTCATATGAATTCTAATCACCTTATATAAAGGGACTTTATCACTATGGTAATATTTAAATGATTACCCTAGTAAATAATTAGGTTTGATTTCACTAATACTAATGTATCGACGATACATTACAATGACTATCAGTAATTCTTATCATTGTGAATATATTTTTATAACTTACACATTACACTTCAAGGGAACTTCTCCCAATTAATAGGTTATCATGATTAAACAAGACCTCTATTAGGGGTGTTTTACATAAGAATAAAGGATAATATATACTTACAATCGGATGACAAGGGAACATTTCCTAGATAATACATTTTTTTATGGATTTTACTTATAAGTTAACAATGAAACCTCTCCATATTGTGAGATTTTGATAATTATAGTAGTCTACTTTCAAGAGTGATTTATAGAGAGATAGTTGAGGATATATACACTAATTTTTATATCATAGGTTTCTCTCACTAGAGGTAAATATTGAAGTGTGATTTGATCCCCTTATCTGGTTTTTCCACTAGGGGATAGGTTTTTCTCTGACATTATGGGAAGGACCACTCCCAAGACACTATGGGATATTTATATTTTTTGTTTACATTATACAGAGAAATTCATATTTATATCCTTGTGATAAAATATTATGAGTAACTATCATATTTATACAATTGGTAGAATTAGGTATGAGTCAACCGATAGTCTATCCTCTTGAGCGAGAAATAGTTTTATAAGTGTATAAATGTGATATTTATAGATTATATTTAATTTAGTATATACATATTTAATTATTTTTTTATTTTTAGATACATTTTTAGTTGTTTTATAATGAGTTTTACTCTCATACCATACACATTATCCAAATAATTTTTATAAAACATATGGTTTGTCTAATGATAAGGTTGATTTACCTAGTATAGTTAAGTAGTAAATAATATTATATTGGGGTTATAGTTAAAGGTCAATGAAATGGAGATGGAAATTGTGAATCTATGAAATTCTAAATTATGAAAATTGTATTCAATAATGTGTATGACACACAACACCATGTGCATAAGGGAATATAATATCTCGACACATTAAAATTAATTTAATATTTTAAATAAAATAAATCTATGAAATATCTTGCAATGCACATGATAATGAGTTTTATTACATTATACCTAACAAATACATTATTCAATAGCTTTCATTACATGCAAGATCATGTTTTACATAACAATGATATATATTTAATATATTATTATTTAAAATAATAAGACTTAATTTTTTTAATAAATTAGAGGTTATTAATAGGATTAACTAACTTATGAATATATAATACTGCTATAGTACCCCAAAAATATGTATCCACCAAGATTTGATTACGGGTCTCTTGGATTCACTTGCTAAGTCCTCACCAACTGGGCTAATGCTCATGTGCAATATAAGAACTTATTGAATATAATGGGAATATTTTTATTTTTATTCTCACATATCTGTTTTATCCAAATAAATAAATTTAATTATAATTAGTGAGTGATATTAATGAAATATATTTTATATATTAAATAAAATATTATTTAAATTCATCCACTATATTTGATAATAATAATATTAGAACAAACCCAAAATTTTGCATCAAAATTAATATTCTTTTAATGGCACTTTTACCGCCTTGTAATGGAGAACCTATTTAAATCAAAATTTCGGAAATTTTATAAATATTATATGTCAATATAAAATTAATATGTGAAATAGTATAAAAAAATTATCTTATGGTAAAATAAATTTCTTATGAAGCTTCATTTTTTTGAAGAAAATTGAAGAATACTGAATTTTTATTTCAAATATTATTCTTCATCTAATTTATTTTTTTAGTTAAATTATGTTTTTATTTGGTTTTAATGTTTAATTAGATAAATTTTAAATCTATTATTAAAAATTTAATTCTTTTGAGTAAAATTATCATTGATATTGGATATAAACACATCACAAACTTTTGAACATTTTTACTTGAAAAACCTGCTTTGTCATCCCGTCAGAAGTATTAAATTTAAATTAATTTATTCTACTTCTATGATTGGAATTTAGAAATATGGATTAAATAATTTTATTTAGAATAAATTATTATATATAATAAGGTAAAATTATATTCTTACCAAAATGGTTAGTGAAATTCATTAATATTAATTATACAGATTGAGAGAATAATTAACAGAACAAAGGAATAAACCTTAAACTTAAGGGAAGAAATGAGCAAGAAACTTGTCCAAAATCTATTATGTGGACATATTTAGACCATATCCTCTATTTTATATAATTTTTTACATTTTGAGCCATTTTTTATGGTAAAAACGTTGGTGTTAGTCACTTTCAAAAAAATTACAAGCGTGCCACTCCTTCTCCACTATAAAAAGGAACTCAACCATCCCCCTTCCTCGTACCTATCAAGACACATTTTCTATACCAAAATCTAAAATAATAATCTCCCAAGATCACTCAACACAACCTAAAATCCTAACATTAGGATGAAATCAGTTAAAGTAAGTGTTTTGGTACAAAAAAAAAGGATGTACCCAAATAAGAGGTAACATCTTTTCTAAAGCCCTTTTGTTTATTTTCATTTTCCTCCCCATAAAATTTTATTATTTTATGTTTATATAATAAACTCAGTATCCTCAATATATTTATATTTTTCTATTCTATGGGTTTTACGTACACTTACAAACACTTCCATCTAATGGGTAACGAATGTACTGTTTATGTGTACGGTGAACTACCATCTTGAAAAACAATGTCATTCATTTATCCTTTACAACCTATCATGGTTTAGAACTATGATAAACACACAATTTATATATAATATTTATGATATTTATTTTTTCTTAATACTTATATAATTTATATATAATACATAACTTCATTTTATCTATTTTTTATAAATATTATAACATAATTTGGGGAAGTGAGGACTAACGCCTTCTAAGAGTGTTGTGATTCATTCACACTATAAAATAAATGTATAAAGGACGGTTCTAACAAATATATTTGAAATATATGAAATAAATACGAAACATTAATTATAAAATAAATTATAAAATAAATATTTATATATATCCTTTAATTTTCACTCTTTTAAATATGAAAAAGAAATGATAGTAGCATTCATGCATACGTACGACATGTTGTCTCCATTAACCGTGCATTTCATTTCCTTTCTAAAAATACTATGTATTATTATAAATACATATATAATGAATATATATAATATTTAAATCATGTTTACCTTATTTAGATGATGGAATGATGATTTAATTGATAAGTTCAACAAGTAACTGGTTGAATAATACTAAAAAAACTAGGAAATTAATACCTAAAATAGTGAAAAATGAAAGATTATTAAAAAACAGTAATTTGATATTATAAGAAGATCATATATGATATTATAAATTTGATTATAGATTTGTTATAAGTTATTAACATGTTTATAACCCTTATAAATGAGTTCAAATGGCGTTTATCGGAAATGAAACACATGGTAATAGATTTTTATCTCACTGTTTTCATGCGTTAGATAAATGTCGACTGAAATCTAAATTTTTACTAATAAGAAAATACGATTCAAACTAAATCAACATAAAAACAATAGGTAATAATTTCATGGGGGATTTAAGTAATTCAACCCGAGGGTTTCTCCTTCGATATATTTATTGCATTCGAAGGGTAAGGATCCAATGGTACTATAAATAATGAGATCACCATCCACTCTACATGAATGAGTTAACCCATTAGCTAGAAAATTCCCCTATCTCTAAACATTACCAATAATGTTTTCCTTCTTGATAAGTAACATATACTTCCTAACATAATAATCCAAATCCCATGGTGGGTCCTTTTTCCCTTGGAGTATATGAATTATCATTTAGCAGTACGATTCAATTTCATCAACCACAATATTAATCCTATCATAAAGATCAATACTAGTGTTCATAGCTCTTACCTCCGCACCCAAGAAATTTCCAGATCCATAAAAAGTATTGAACCCATGAATAACCAATCCATATATATCTCTCATTGAGCCACTACCCCTCATGAGTTCATCTATGAATAATCCATGCACATTCATTTTGAGGCCCTTTCATGGTGGAAGCCAATGTAACCAACGTCCCTGTAAAGCATGAGGAGCCTCCATAGTCATTGGAGGCCTAGGTAGAAAGCGACAAAGAAGAGAAGAATTACCTCGGCCTCTGATGAGAGACCCCAAGTCTACTAAAAGTTACCTCATACAAATTTTAAGGAATGTACATGAGTGATGATCAACCTCCCTAGCTACATTGTGGGATTCCAAGAGGGACCGACAGATTGCAACTAACATGAGAACATGAACCTGAATGTCCAGATCATGAGGACCTGCTATCTGGACCAAATATGTGATACTAAATTTTTTAATATATTATCTAATGAATTAATTTATCTTCGTAGTATTTAAAGATTTTTATGTTATCTATTTAATGTGTCTTATGATTCAAAAGTTACTATGTAGTATGAGACTTCACCTAAATTTCCATTCTTTGAGACATACTTTATTGTTGTGTAGCTAATTTTATATATGTCGAATAAATTCTGCAACTTTTACATGTAATATCATTATTCATTCATTATTTATTATATTTTGAGATTAAATTTGAATTATTTCATCTACTTTGATTTGAGTTAAGTGATACAAAATTGAAAAGAATTATATAAACCAATTACCTTTCATTGGGTTATATTACTTCTATGTTGTCGTTAATAGTATAAGATTATATTTGTAATAAAATTTTAAAATATATTGTTTTAATTCCACTTTTTTATTTTTATTTACATTTGACACACTTAATATATTCATTTATTTATTATCACATCAATGTTATAGTCTTTTAGAGGGTTTACTTCACAATATCATTTTGTTCAGGATTGTTTATACTTTAATTTTCATCAGAGGAAATTTTTGGATAATTGTTTAGTAAACCCTTTCATTTTATTATCCTATAATAATTAATGACCTTTATCTAGTAATAGTACCATTTTCCCACTATTTGGTACTTAAAATGTCTTTGAAAATATATACGAGAAAACCCAACTTAATTCTCTATTTATTCAGAGAACATATTTTTATTCTAAAAAACATATTTTCAAAAGTTATTTTCAATATTTTTTAACGTTTCCAAACATTTTTATTAAATAAATTTTAACCCTTTTTTTCTTAAATTTTTCATCAAAGGAGTCATTTTTTTACTTTCCAGAAAATACATTCTTCAAAGTATTTAGTGTGTAAAAGTAATTTTATTTTTACCTAGTACGACATATATGGATTTACCCACCATCATTTAATCAATGAATCAAATGAAAATTTAATAGGATAATTTTTAAATAAAATGTTTTAAAAATTTATTTTCAAAGAAATTGATTTTTAAAATGGTTTTTCAAAAAAAAACATTCCTCAAGAATGTTTTTGAAGTTCTTCTTTTATTTCATCAACGACAAAAAACCCTTTATGTCACTCCACTTGGGATATTTTTTATTGATACCATCATTATTCATCATATGTGATTTTATTGTTGATTTGTCCAGGCATTGTATTTTCATTCGCTTCCAAGATTCATTTTTTAGTACCCTTTTAAATTTTCAGTTTTCATTGATCATTTGACATTTAATTTACCATAATTATCTATATCATCTTCCCTGGATATGTTTATTTCCTAAATCGCATATCACTTTTACTTGTGGTGTTAAATTTGACATGGTATATCATGAATCATTTTATTTTCATTATATTTTATGTTTCATTTTATTCATGGGAAATTATTATTCAAATGTTTTGATGTCATATGGGACACATTGTAATATTTAAAGATTATTTTCCATAATAACATTTTAATGATATTTTAATGGTTTCTTTATTCATCAATGTAAAAACCCCTTGTTGTTAGTTATCCTCCACTGAGGAATTGTTGATAACTCTATATTCATATTTAAATATGGTTATATTATAAGGCACATTGTTTATTATTTATTTAGATTATTTAATATAAGGAATGATTTAAACTGACAATTTTGGGTGGGGGCCAAATGTTATATAACCCCTTGATGCATCGATATGTTTTCATGAGAAAAATTAGTTTCAAAAATTAAATAGGTTTATACATATAGAATTAAACAATATTATGAATGGTCTTGATGGTATAAGCTTTAATGTTATTGAGACATGTCATACAATAATTATAAATTTCACTCATTTTTATTCATAATTTATTATCCAGAATATTTTCACATTAAAAAATCCTATGGATTTATTTCATTCTTAGTTTATTTATTTAGTGGAATGTTTTTTCAATTTCTTACCATGCCATATAGAATTTTTATTTTCTATTTATTTTAATGGAATTTCTTTCCAGTTTACCTTACTAAATTATTTACACACTTCCTTCATAGTTTATTGATTTCATGGCACGTGACTTCAGTTATTACATTTCCATATTGATTATTCTCATTGATTCATTATTGCTTCTATTATACGTGAAAATTACTAATCATTTCCGCTCACACTTATTTTGTTTCAATTCTACAAGAATCCATGTAGTGTTCTAATAATGACATGTAGGGATATCATAGATGGAATAATGTTATCCTCAAAAATAAATTATGTTGTTATTAAAGTATTCAATTGTTATAAAATACTAATGTATATATATAGTTTACAATGACTACTATAATATTTGATCCTATAGGATTTGATTCCTTATAATCATTCCAATTTAATGGTAGTATACACCAACTCCAGACTTCTGGGGTAGGGTTTCTATTGTTGGTATCAAAGGATGTTTAGCAGAAACCCTGGTAACATGATTTAGGAAAACATATTTTTGGTAACATAACCCTAAGATATAATTTGATGATATGTATAAAATAACATCCTATAATTTTGGTTTGGTAGATATTATATGGGTATTACTAGAAACACATCCCCTTCTAGATACTACAAGTTCACCTGGTTCTGGTAAAGATATACCTAGGGGTTACAAATCTGAAAAAAGTGTGTCAATATTGACATGAGTGTAACATAGTACATGACAACAAACCTTACTGCGCACCTAGTTTGACCCTCTTATAGGATATTCTTTGGATAATTCACATTTTATTAATAAGAAATTATGAAGTATTTGAATAGATAATTACAATGAATAACCTAGGTTCAATTTTAGGCCATGTAATGACCTATGTGATAATAAATGGATGAAGTATTTATTTATTGATGTCATATTGAAAACCATAGTAAAAAATATTATTTAATTATTTAATTTCAAGGATTTACATCATACTCTTTTAAAATGTTGTAGGGGTTATATTAATTCTCTTTTATAAAAGGTCAATATTTATGCTAGACGACAACCCATAAATTCTAGAAAGGTCGTAGGACAAGAACAAATTACCAAAGGACAATATGGGCCTCACACCTACCATGGTACTAAGAAATGACTTAGATAATGAGTAATTGTTTTTATTTAATAAATTTGAAAAAAATATTATTGATGAACCATTATTGTTAATTTTAATATTTAGAGATTAATTTATTAACAATGGTGTCCTTAGATAATAGTTAGAGACCAATAGTTATAATTGTCTCTCTTTTATGGATCCTTAAAATATATTTAAAATGTATTTTTGTGCTTCACACATCAAAGTCAAGTTTTGGATATCTATTTGTTGAAATAAGGGATGAATTAAAAAGTTATTTAAGTACAATAAAAGGATGTAATTATATTCGTATAAATATTTTATGTAAGATTATTTCATTATATTTTTAGGCTGTAAAATAATTAATCGGCATTAACAAAATAATCCAAAAAAATATTTTCCTAATTACTTATTTTTTGTTGACTCAATGGTATTTTAAATAATCAAAGATTTATGTATTTGAGGCCATAAAATTTTCACTGATAATTCAATTATTTTTGAATGATGACCTCAATCAGACTGTATAAATATTTTCAATTTTCATTGATGTATGTATGTCCCAAACCAACCCAAGTAAACTCTACACCGGTCACTCAAGCCAATCCATGGCATGGATAGAAGGGCATTCCTGATCTCCACAGGCAGGCAACAAGTGTTGGGCATCAATAGAGTACAAAGAGGGAACAATTTCTCCTAATAAATTTACAAGAAAATAAACTATAGAAAGATGAAAAATAAGTCCAATATATATATATATATATATAAACTTAATTTAACATGTTATACATGAAGAAGAATGATACAAAACTATATAAATAAACCAACAATACCATATGAACAAACTAACTCCACGTGACCCCACAATTCACTATCTAAAAAAATGAGAAACCATCTCCCAAGGTGATCGAACTCTAACTAAACCTACACAAGGAATAAAAACATAATTAAACTATAATAATGAACATTAAAACTCAGTAGGCTATCCTAAAAATATATTTCCTATTTCAAATCCTTTAAAATAAAATAAAAAGTAATTTTTATGTTTGAACTAGAATATATCAAAGTATGATTTTCTATATGTTTTAATTAAAAACAATGTACAACTCATTTCCCGTATTCAATTTCAAAACCAGGTTCAATACAATAGTGATACCAAAACCTTTTCAAGGGGAATGTGATTCTTGTATTTTCAACTTGAAAAAATAGAGGGTGAAACCTGATTTTCTTTTAAAACAATTTTCAATAACCATTTTGAAAATAGCACATCACTTTCTTAGAAAATACTACATAATAAGGCACTAATGTAATTAAATAACAATGGAAATTTAAATATTCATACAAGTATCTGATTCATCATTGAATGTAGTTGAAATGTAATAGACATAGGTGAACCCAAATGATCAAGAATAATCTAGAAGAAACCAATAACTGAGACCCCATATATAGTAGAATTTCACATACAGTGAAATAAAAATTCTCTCCATGCTCAGAAACCCATTCATAGGATAGACCTAGGGAAAATACCATAGCAATGAACCCACTATATTTTCCTACTATGGGGCACTGGTTAGTACTGTGACCTAATAGTGCAACAATAATTCATAGAAAATTATCTCAATATGCCATATTCTTATGTCTCATGTATATAATGGGGGTGATCCAACTAATTCCATCCAATAATCCAATCACAAGGTTTATATATAATAATAATAATAATTCATAACAGGACTCACCCTGGGTCTCCTCGAGGACAAATATCCTGCCTTAAAATAAATAGAACCTAAAGGGTTCCAACCGAGGAACCCTAATAATGGGTCCCAATGATTCCAAATCGAGGATGTCCCATCTATTATATGATATGAGGCATGAGAAACATCCAACATAGTTTTTTAAAATAAACATTTTTCCCAATTTCACAATGTGGCCAAACGGGCCCTTAAACATTTCAAAAAAACCTTTCTTTATAAAAAATTCAATTCATTTCCAAGAAGAGGTTTCAAAAACACCCTTAACTTTTAATAACATTTATAAAACTCCATAAAAACGTTTCCACCTCATATTCATACCAAAATTGTTTTCTGTGAAAATGCCAACCTGTCCATTACCAGCTACATGTGCCCAAATATTTTAAAATCCAATCCACACACTTTTACAAAGCCAAAAATAATTTGGAATCCCAATATAAGGAACCTAAAAAACCATTTCTCACATTTACAATATATTGATAAATCAAAACTATGAATTTTATATTACAAAACACCAACAATATGCAACCGAGCACTTAATCAAACACTTGGAATGGACTATTTTACAAAACTAGTATAAATATCACAAAAAAGGCTTAAAAAAAGAATTTTTACAAAAAAAATTAAACCAATGACCATATATAAATATTTATAATTCATAGGAGGTTTCAAAATCAAGAAACCAAAATTTCTTAAATTACAAAGGCAAATGCATGGAAAATCCTACCTCGAATTCCTGGCGCAATGACGACACACCACCAGAAACACTATATAAGGGTTCAACAACCCTAAATATACCAATATGAACCCTAAAATAACAAAACATACAAAATAAATCAAGGAAAAAATGAACCCTAGGTCTATATGGCCATGGGAGAAGGGAAACCCAAGAGAAAACAAGAGAAATAGGGAGAGGGAGATAAGGAGAGGCGATTACCTTAAGAGATCTAGCCAAAAACATGAATAAAGCCTTTATATCCACATCCAAAGAAGAATGATAAGCTTATAGAATAAGGGAGTGGTCTACCTAGGGTTGTACAAACTAGGTGGGGATGGAATAGAGGGTTTTGGTTTGAAATCTTAAAAGTGGAAAAGTGGAAAACCCTAAAATTTAAAAACTGGTAAAGTCGCACGGTTAGGCCACACAGTTTGTCAAACCATGTGGTAAGCATGTGATTTCCACTATCCAACAATTATAAGACTCAAGGTTAACTAGAATTTGTGAAAAAATCATGCGGAAACTGTGCGGTAGGTTCTATATCCTTCTGCAAGCTTTTCAGGACTGGTCGTATGGTTAGCACTAACTGTACGGTAACCATGCACCAAGGTCTTCCTAGGTCAAACATTCATGTCTTCTAAAAATACTACGATCCAAACCAAGGATAAACCAAGGGGGAAAACATAGACAAGGAGACACTTTAAAACATAGCACCCATCACACCAAGAACTCAAAAAAACACCAAAATAACCATCGAATCAAAGCACAAGCCACAACTAGAAAAACCATATGTTATAATTATACCCATCATTAACACTTTCCACCATAAGAAAGACACAAATCTATCGATCCAATAGATCAAAGACTATGTATTTCATATTAACGTGACCCCCCTCAATACATCAAGGACATTTCTCCTACCAATAGCAGAACAAAACAAACCACAATGAGCAGAACTCAAGCCTCATGCCCGAAACGAAACAACAAACATCAAATAAATCCACAAGAAAAAGGAAAATATCAAAAAACTACATCCATAACCAGGTTTATAATCAAATTTTTTGGGCCTTCTCCCAAATATCCCAATGATTACCCAAACTTAAGAACACTCAAAAAATCCAAAGGTTTCCAAGAGTGGCCAGAACAGACTCCCCACCATTGAAAATAAAATAGATCCCGATGAATTCTCAAGAGACAATATAATGAGACCCATAGTGGGTCTCCCCACCATTAATAACCAAATAATAGTGGCATAATGAGAATTCAATAAAGACCGGAATTGGGCCTCTCCCACACAAGCCAACCAGAAATCCCTCACAACGGCCTATCTACCGTACCTAAGAGGAACACAAAATGAACATTTAAATTGATCAATCCCATACGGAGGGGACAAGAGTTGAACTGAAACATTATACATAGACAAAACCCCCACCCCATAGGGTGGGTAGGGATGGGGGCCCATTGATTGGAAAACTAAGACCAAAATAAAAAAATATAAAACACTTGACTATAAGGTAGATGTATGGGATTAACCAAACTTTAAATACTACTGGGGCCCCTGAGTACGCACTATCTTCACTCCGATACCTATTGGTTGGAGCTCTGATGGTTGAAGCATCGTCCAGAATCATTGTCAGGCTTTGATAATCCAAACAATAAGCATGTATAACTTGTTTAGAAATATGAATAATTGGGATTCATATAATGAAAACCACACTTTAATTTAAAATAGGAGTTCACCAAAATACCCACAATATCCAGTACATTTAAAAAACCAAGACACCACCAGCATAACCACCACAAATAAATAACTTGTACACTGGGAGGACACTAACAAAAAGAAACTAGAAATGATCCTCTGAATAGAACATTATTTATAAGAATTTCCTCCCTAGTGAATTCTAGAAACACCCCAACAAAATTTCTACAAGTTACCCATGTGTCCACAATAATGGTAGGGCTTAGTAGGACTTGTACATGGAAGCCTCTTATGACCCATATTGACACATTGATATCATATAATTACCTCACACTCAGAAGGGGTTGATGAAAGATATTGGGGACTTTTTATTCTACAGCCCCCTTCATCAACAACAAATCGCTTCCTCATCTCCTTACTAGAACCTTCCTTACAGCTCTGAGGGATTGATGGAGGGAGGATATCCTTAATCAACCCCACCTACATGGATTCAATATGAAATGGTTCCGTTACTACCTTGTAAAAAAATGTTACGTTGAACTACGAAACCTTCCACTAAAGATTGAAGTGAATCCCAATCTCAAAATTTCAAGCCTCCATATAATCACTGATAAAATATTTTTCAAGGTGAAAAATTAGATCTATAAACTTTTGGATATAATTTGACACTGATCCATCAAACTATTTCAAGCAACCCATCTCCATTCCATTTTCACCCTTTCTTTCTCATGGAAATATTGATGAACGAACGATGCCTTGAAGAAATGTAACAACCCAAAGTTTCATTAATGGAAATCCCTCTTGATCTAATTAAATATATATTTATGTTTATATAAAATTTCAACTTCTTTGGTTTTATGTTATGAATTTTGACCGTTGCTAATATAGCCGTTGAACAGTGATCACATGATTAGTATAAATATAGGGCTTTAACAAATCCAATTTACTCAGACAAAAGAAGTGATGGCCTCATCCAGTAGAATTGCTCCATACGAAGCCCATTTGTTGGAGCTCGGAAAAGAGGTGGTGTCCTTGGGATTTTCACTTGACCAAGACCAAGCTGAGCTTCATCATGTCAAGCTTGAACGGGACCATCTACGAGAGAAGTGTAAGTTGATAGAAATTACCACTCAAGCAATTTTATCCGAGCCACCCCAAGAGTCTGTCACCATCGCACAAGATGAACGTTCAAACCCCCTGATAAAGAACAAGTTGCTATCGGGATCTTCATGAGAAAAAGGCCTCCTACTTTTAGTGGATCATCTGATCCCACGATCGCTAAACAATGGGTCAACTCCATTGAAAAGATCTTCTCCATCCTTCAATGTTCTGAACAAGAGAAGGTTCTCCTGGAGGCTTATCGTATGGAGGGTGAAACTGATCAATGGTGGAAATTGATCAAAAATAAGAAGCCTGAGGAAAAGATCGAGGAATTAGAATGGAAGTATTTACGGAAGATGTTTTTCGATAAATATTTTCCGCGCACCCTCCAACTTAAGATGGAAAGGGACTTCCTTTCCCTCAAGAAAAAAGATGAAGAATCTTTTGGAGCGTATGAGGAAAACTTCACAAGTCTTGCACGATATGCTTTCGGCTTTGTCATTACCCTAGAATGAAAATTTTAACACTTATTTGGTGGGTTGAATCCTAGCCTATGAAAATAATTAGCAATCCGTGACTTCGACATATATGAGGAAATTGTCCGATGTGCCCTCAAGGTCGAAATAAAGATCGGAGAATCACAGGGGTATCATGGGGATAAGAAGCGTAAGGTGGACTTCAATGCTGGTGGTACAATGGATAAATCCAATGGTACTAAGATGATTCAGCACCCCACTTTCCAAAAGTGCAGAAAGAAGCACCCTATAAATTGCCTTAAGGGGACGAGGAAATGCTTCAGGTGTGGAAGATAAGGGCACCTAGCTATTAACTGTCGGCAAGAAAGACCCGTAGTTGCGACAGAGGAGAGGAATGCTCCGTTTGAACCTCAAAGCGTTGTTCAATGCTACAAATGAAAAGAACCAGGTCATTTTTCAAATCATTGCCCTAATCCAAGGGTTTTTGGAGGCAACCAACAACCTCCAAGGAAACAAGGAAGAGCTTTTTCCATCACTTCTACCAAAGTGAACCCCGACAACGAAGTGGTGATAGGTACGCTAGTTATTCATTCAAGAATAGCGAACATACTTTTTGATTTAGGTTCTACACATTATTTTATATCTCGAAAGTTTATTAGAACAATATTAGCACCACCAAAAATCATGGAAGTGAAGATGTCGGTGAGTACGGAAAATGGGGAAATCATTGCATCCCATGAATATAAGTCCTCCCCTATTATAATATGTGGATTTAATTTCCTGGAGAACCTCGTCATACTCCCTCTGGTGGAATTTGATGCAATTCTTGTCATGGATTGGCTTTCCTTATATAGATCCAGCATAAATTATCAGGAGAGGGAAATCACACTCCATATGGAGAATCGACCCTCGATTCTTTACAAGTGTAAGGAGGAAGATGAATCTTCTTTAGCTCCATCGTCTCAAGAATGGATATTACTACCCTATGAGCACGCGTATCTGTCTCAGATGATTGAGTCCAAGGAAGAAATCATCCTTGAAGAAATGCCTATTTTGAGGGAATTTGCTGAAGTGTTTCTCAAGGAACTGCCCGGTCTTCCTCCTAGAAGAGATATTGAATTCTCAATTGAACTTATACCCAGGGCATTAAAAATATCCAAGACTCCATATAGAATGGTTGTTTTATATCTTGAAGAGATGAAGAACCAACTACAGGAGAATCTAGATAAAGGGTTTATACGCCCAAGTGGTTCACCATGGGGTGCACCAGTCCTCTTCGTCAAGAAGAAGGATGGGTCAATGCGGATTTGCATCGATTATCGTGAACTTAACAAAATCACGATAAAGAACAAGTATCCTCTCCCATGAATTTATGAATTGTTCAATCAGATGCGTGGAGCCCAATACTTCTCCAAGGTGGACTTGCGGTTGGGATATTATCAAGTAAGGGTGAAGTAAGAAGATATCCCCAAGACTACTTTTCGCACAAGGTACGGGCACTGTGAATTCATAGTAATGCCTTTCGGACTCACTAATTCTCCAGCAATCTTCATGGACTTAATTAATAGAGTCTTTAGATATTACCTCGACAAATTTTTGGTAGTCTTTATATATGATATTCTAATATACTCCAAAACCAAGGAGGATCATGAGGAGCATTTAAGAACTGTACTAGAGACTTTGCGCAAGGAGAAGCTCTATGCAATGCACAACAAGTGTGAGTTCTAGTTAAAAGAGGTCTCATTATTGTGCCATATCATCACAATAAATTGGATATCTATGGATCCCTCCAAAATAGATGCAATTGAGGGATGGACGAGGCCAAAATTGGTAACGAATATCCATAGCTTCTTGGGGTTAGCTGGATATTATCGACGATTCGTGAGAAATTTCTCATGATTGTCCAGAACTCTTACCAAGCTTACTAGAAAGGGATTAAAGTTTGCTTGGAGTGAAAAATGCGAAGAAATATTCAAGGAGTTGAAAAGGTGGCTTATCACTGCGCCCATGCTCACTTTACCCACAAGTGGGGAACTTTTTGTTGTATTCAGTGATGCTTCAAATAAGGGCTTAGGTTGTGTTCTAATGTAGAATGATAAAGTGATATCCTATGCATCAAGGCAGTTGAAAATCCATGAGCTAAACTATCCAACACAAGATCTGGAGTTGGAAGCGGTGATCTTTGCCTTGAAAATATGGCGGCATTATCTCTATGGGGAGAAATGTGAGATATATACTGACCACAAGAGTCTTAAATATATATTCACATAGAAAGAGATTAATATGCGCCAGAGAAGATAGATAGAGCTCATCAAGGATTATGACTGTTCAATACATTACCACCCTGGGAAAGCGAACAAGGTGGAAGATGCCCTAATTAGAAAGGACCCAGCGATTCTATCAATGATGAGAATTGAGAGGGATCCAATCTTCTTAGACTTGATGAAGATGGACGTGGGAATCATAAATAAGGGAACATAATCAATCCTTTCACAAATGATTGCTTAACTATCTCTTTTGGAAAGGTTAAAGGATGATCAAAGGGATGATGTGGGACTTCAGGAAAAAGTGGAAGCTATCAAAAAAGGGAAATCCTAGGATTTTAATGTTAATGAAGAAGGAATTGTGAGATTTGGGAAATGACTATGTGTTCCATCGAGTCCGGAGCTGAAGAAGGAACTTTTGGATGATGCACATAGTTCAAATTTCTCTATTCACCCAGGGAGCACAAAGATGTATCGAGATCTTCGAGAAAACTTTTGGTGGGATAATATGAAGAAGGAGATCGCTGAATATACATCAAAGTGCCTGGTGTGTTAGCAAGTGTAGGAAGAGAGGCAGAAGTATAAGGTGATGATGAAACCATTGCCCATACCAGAATGAAAATGGGAGAACATCACCATGAACTTTTTCACCATACTTCCAAGGACACCCAAAGGAAATAATGAAATCTGGGTTGTTGTGGATCATCTTACAAAGACTACACACTTCACTTCTATTTGGGAGGATTTATCTTTGGATCAACTGGCATGGATATATATCAGGTAAGTGGTAAGGTTGCATGGAGTACCACTATCTATTATGTCTGACCGAGATCCAAGATTCATCTCTATGTTTTGGAAGAGTCTTCAACATGCTCTGAATAATGAAATGAACTTCAGTATGGCCTATCATCCTCAAACTGATGGCCAATCCGAGCGGACTATCCAAATATTTGAGGAAATTTTGAGAGCATGCTCAATGGACTTTAAAGGAGGATGGGATCAACATCTTCCTCTAGTTGAGTTATCTTATAATAACAGTTTCCACTCAATCATCTAAATGGTACTATATGAAGCCCTTTATGGGAAAAGGTGCAGAACACCAGCGTGTTGGGATGAGGTCGGTGAACGTAAGCTTCTTGGACCGGAAATGGTCGAAGAAATGGTGGAGAAGGTGAAAACCATTCAGCAGCATATCAAGGCAGCCCAGAGTCGACAGAAGAGTTATGCAGATAACCGTTGACAAGACCTTGAGTTTAAAGTTGGAGACATGGTGTTTCTATGCATATATCTATGGAAGAAGGTCATGAGGTTTGGATAGAAAGGGATGTTAAGTCCAAGGTACATCAGACCCTTTGAGATTCTTGATCGTGTCGGGGCTGTGGCCTATCGACTAGAACTTCCACCTACCATGGCCAAAGTCCATGATTTCTTTCATGTATACCTCTTAAGGAAGTACATACCAAACCCTTCACATGTACTCTCTTCTGAGGTGGTACAATTGGAAGATGATATTTCTTATGAGGAGAAACCAGTGAAGATATTAGATTGCAGAGAAAAAGTTATACGAAATAAGACAATTCCCCTAGTCACAGTGTTGTGGAGAAACCAAAAGTTTGCAGAAGCGACCTAGGAATCGGAGGAAATGATGAAGCTGAGTTACCCACATCTTTTTTAGTATGGGAAAAGGAAAATTTCGAGGGCGAAATTTCTTAAGGGGGGAATATTGTAATGACCCAAAGTTTCATTAATGGAAATCCCTCTTGATCTAATTAAATATCTCTTTATGTTTTTATAAAATGTCAACTTCTTTGGTTTTATGTTAAGAATTTTGACCGTTGCTAATATAGATGTTGAACATTGATCACATGATTAGTATAAATATTGGGCTTCAACAAATCAAATTTACTCAAACGAAAGAAGCGATGGCCTCATCCAGTAGAATTGCTCCATACGAAGCCAATTTGTTGGATATCAGAAAAGTGGTGGAGTCCTTGGGCTTCACTCTTGACCAAGCCCAAGCTGAGATTCATCATGTCAAGCTCGAACGGGACCGTCTACGGGAGAAGTGGAAGTTGATAGAAATTACCACTCGAGCAATGTTATCCGAGCCACCCCAAGAGTCTGTCACCATCGCACACCTTAACCTTAGGTCTTATGCGGTTGTTTTAAGGGGTTATGTAACAAATCTATAGTACTATTTTCATGTATATTATTTTTTTATATAATAATAAATATACCTTCTTGTCATTATCGATACATTGTAAATAGTTTTTAAAGTACAAATAGTGTTTTTAGTTATTATTTAATTAAGAATTATATTATTTTTAAATTAAGGGATTTTTGAATCAAATAATATTTTAATAAAATATTATTATTGTTATTAAATTAATTATTATTAAATATAAATGATCTTATAATTTTATGAATGCAATTATAATTTTTATTAAGGTTTGAAAGCCATTTTTGTCAAAACCCGTGAACTTTTGATAAATGTCGGTTTTTATTTTAAAAGTAAAAATTAAAATATTTAGAAAATTATTTAGATAAAAAAAATTTTATTTCTGGAATCAGGACGTCGAAATTATCCAACGATGAATTTTTCATAATTTTCTGAGATAGTCAAATTTTTGGGTAAAAATTAAATACCGTTTAAATATATAACGTGTTTTATGAGATCATAATGACCCAATAGTGATGTAATAAAATACTATAATATTTATGTTCGGAAAATATATGTTTTTCCATTAAAATAATGTGATTTTGGGTTTTTTTGAATTACTTTTCAAAGAATTAATGGGCCCCTCAAGACTTATTAAACACCTTGTTTTTTTAAATTAATTTCCCTGGGAGTGTGACTCACCTCCATATAAGAAACCATATTATTTTAAGAATTTTGGACTTTGGCCTTATAAAATATTATTTTCCTCTTTCATTTTCCAAAAACCATGGGCAAAAACTATGGGATGATTTTTGTTTTGGATTAATTTAATGTAAGGGGACCAAAACCTAAATAATAAATAATTCCCTCACCATTCCTATATAAACCCACCCAAGCTCCAAATTACTCCTCACTCAAAGCCTTTTGAGTTCATCCAAACTCTGCCCTACTCTCTCTAGAATCCTCTCAAGGTGACCCATGCTCCCAATAAGCCGCTCACAAGCCTCTCTCTATCCTTTGGAAGCACAATTCCAAGTAAGGGTTTTTTCTTCCTTTCTCATTTTTGTCCAATTTTCTTTAAGTTGTTTTTCCCATTTAATTTTAATTATGAATGTTGGGGTATGGTTTTTCACCTCCCTCATACTGACCTATTTATTTTTTAATGATGGGAGACCCCTTTCTCTCTCATTAGATGCCTCCCATGTACACCCGTTACTATGCCAAAATTCCGAAAGGAACTTCTCTCTCCTCATTTACATTAAAGAAATACTTTTGTATCATGAATCTAAATTCTATTAAAATTGTTGGGACATATATATATATAATCTAATTACTATCCATTACATGTAAATATGATGAGAAACCCCTTTCTCTCTCATTAATCGTTTTTATGAATTCTTATGTCACGCCGTTACGCTACCAAAATCGCACCGATTTTCTAAGCCAATGCCATTGTGTAGTGAATACCATGCTCATTTCTCCATCAAGGGTATTAACCTTTATGCACATTTAATTATTGATTATAAAGTTTCATGTATGAATTCCACATTCCTTTATCGTGGAATAAATTATTATGTTTTATGAATCCACGTTTTATGATCCATGTGGCACACTTATGCAAGAAATGAAATGTTTAAGAAGGGTGCACCCTTATAACGCTCTAATGCATTGAGTAAAGTATAGTATCATGATACATCATGTGTAGTGAGTGTTGAATCATTATAATTCAAGTGCAATGAGGGTTTACTCATTCTTCATGTGCAATGAGGATTTACTCATGCTCCATGTTCAATGATCCTTGGTTCATGCTAATTCCATGTTAAGTGTTGTTGCCACATTTCCCTGTTATGATTATCATGGTTTATCATGATTTTATGTTCATGTTTCTCTTGTTCTATATTGATATTCCTAATTTCTAACATGTATTTTAATCCTCATGTTATTCCATGTGTATTACATTACTGGGATTTATAGCTCACCCTTTTCTTATGCATGTCCTCAGGTTATCCCATGCAATGCAAAGTACGAGAGAATATAGTGGTCATGTAAAGGAAGTTTTCAATAAAGATGTTGTATTTCATGTTTCAAGTTTTTATGTAATGATCCTAATACCCAAAGACACTAAAACTATTAATATTCTTTGTTGTATCAAGTGAAGTTTTATGTAATAAATCTTTTTTAAGTTGTAATAAAAAACAGGGTTTTCATAAGAAATCCCAAGTAAGATATCCACGAGGATTGCTACTACATACTAACTTCCACTACATACACGATGAAACTTAAAGCATGAAGGTTGAAAAATTTACCTTCAATGACTCAGAAAACTCAATGAGGCTAAAGTTCTATTCAAAATTTCACATCCACTCTCCCGCTATGATAGGATCCACATGACCATAAATGATAGGTGGATCTAGTTTCCAAAAATCAATCACAAGATCCTTTTGTTGATCAATTAGAGGTTCCACCAATGAGGAATAACTCATAAATACACTAAGATCACCCATCGAATCTCCATGGGGGAAAACTATGAACAATAAAACGAAAGAACCATAGAAATTCCAACTCAAAAAAAAAATCTTTGAGATCAAACACTACATAGGTGAAAAGCATTGAACTCATGAAAACAAGCCATTATAGCATCAAAAAATTCCTTTTTAAAAAATAATTTATTTAAAACAAACATAGTGGGTGTATCACTCTCCATTAGTATTCCTTAGGGTCTCACTCATGTTCATGTTTTCATACCACGCCAGGCACCCATACACCATGCCATACCAGTCATCCATTCATATTCCAATATACAACCATGAATGCAAGCACCCAAAATAGTGCCCATGCTATAATAACACATCCTCATTTTCTAAAACAAATCATCCATACAATTTAAAAACCATGTACCTTACAAGGAACCCCAACCACCAATTCAAAAAACATTTTCAGATACCCACACATCAAACCATCTTATCGAGCATAAAAATTAAATCCCAATGATTTTCATAAAAATCATTTTAATTTTTATCAAACCATTTTCCTATAATTCAACAAACCTCATTTCATAAAAACCATTTGATTAAAAACTCAATTCCTTTAAATTGAAAATAATTCCAAAATAGATATCCTGATTCTATAACCCCATGGTTTTATTAATAAATACAAACCCCATTAAACCATTTCAATTTTACCCCTATGAATTCATTTTTTTAAAACTCATTTTTCTAATTCCTTTCACAAAATTGATTACAAAAATCATTTCTCCCACTCTCCAAAATCCAAACATTACTAATAAAGCACCATTTTCAAAATTCCTATACAAGGGATTTTCACAAAAACTTTCAAAATTCAAAGAAGACCCAAAACAAATAAAAAAGGAGAACTAGTGTTGGCGAGTGACTTAACCATATGGTTGGAAGCCTTATACCAAACACACCACCAATACAGAGAGACTTATAGGACCATACCCCTAGATCCATATGGCTTTCTAGGACCTGGGAGCTCACGAGGGCCATTGGTCCAACTCCCATTTCATATCCCAATCACCAAAAAATCCTTATAGACATAGAAACTAATAAAACTGAATTTCTCATGGAAACCCGAGGATCAAAACAAGAAAAATTTCACAACGCTCTTCCCGCACCTACCTATTGAGTCCCAAAATACTACTCCATATACTTAACATCTCAAAGTACAAAGGGTTCTACAAAAATAAAGATCTTCTAAGATCCGGTCTACTTTGATACTATTTTTTCATGAACCAACCTAGGTAAACCATGAACTGGTCGCTCAAGCCGATCAATGGACTTGCCCATTCCCAATCCCCACGGGTGAGAAACTAGTGCCGAAATCAATATATTACCAAGAGGCAATGATTTTTCCTAATAAATAAACTTGAAACTAAACAACATAATGATTCACATGCAGTCCAATATATATATAAAATTTGAACTGAACAACTTATACATGAAACCAAAGAATACAACAACAATACAAATAAAACAATTACACCAGATGACCACATTACCTCCATGAGACCCTCAGAGACACTCTCTAACACAATGATAAACCATCTCTTAGGGTGATCAAACTCAAGCTAAATCTGTACAAGGGATAAAAATAGAAGAAAAATATAGGCGTGAGTATTAAAACTCTATAGGCTAGCACGAAAATATTTTTCCCAATGCACATACATTAAAATAAAAGAAACATTAATTTTCAAGTTTGAAATACAATATATAAAATTATTTTTTTCTATATGTTTTACTTAAAAAAATTTAAAACTAATCTCCCTTATTCATCTACAAAACTAGGTTTAATCGAATAGTTTTACCAAAACCTTTTCAAGGGGGAAAGTGATTCATGTATTTTTCAACTTGCACAAAATAGGGTAAAAAAATATTTTCTTCTAAAAATAATTCATAAACCATTTTGAAACCAAAAAATCATTTTAAAAGAAAATAGTACAAAATAAGGCACTACTACAACTACTTAGCAAGGGAAATGGAAATAATCATACAATTAACCCAATCATCATTGGAAGTAGTTGAAAGCTAACTGAAATAGGTGAACCTAGGAGGTAAAGAACAATCCAGAAGACACCAATACCTAAGACCCCATCTATAGTAGAATGACACATATGATGAAATCAAAATTATCTACACGCTCATCCAACCTTTCTCATGATAAACCAATGGAAAATCCCATAGTAATGAACCCAATATATCCGCCTGCTATTGGCCACTAGTTAGTACTATGTCCTACCAGTGCATAAATCATTCATAAAAAAATCTCTCAATATGAAAGGTTCGTATGTATCAAGTATATAATGGCGGTGAGTTAACCAATGCCAGACAAGCATCCAATAACAATTTATATATATAATAATAATAATTCATAATATTCCTCACCCCTAGTCTCACCAAGGATTAATATCATGCTTTAAAATAAATAGAGCACAAAGGGTCCCAACCAAGGTACCCTGATAATGGATCTCGAGGATTCCACATTGAGGATATCCCATCCATTATACGAGATGAGGAACAAGAAATATCCAACATAGGTTTTCATAATAATCATTTTTCTCAATTTAAAAAAGTGGCCAAACGGGCCCTTAAACATTTCACAAAAACCAACCTTTATCTAAAATACAATTCATTTCCAAGAAGAGGTGTCAAACACACCCTAAATATATAATGTATTTTATAAAACTCTTTAAAAATGGTTCCACCTCACTTTCAAACCAAAAATATTTTCTGTAAAAATACCAACCTTACCATTACCAGCTACACGTTCCCAAACGTTTAAAAACCCAATTCAAACCCTTTAAAAAAGACCAAAACTACTTGGAAACCCCATATAAGTAACCACAAACATTATTTCACACATTTCCAATATATTTAGAAATCCAAACTATGCATTTTATATTACAAATCACCCAAAATAGCCAACCAACCATTTAATCGATCACTTGGTGTGTTCTATTTTAAAAAAAGTCTAACTATCCCAAAACAAGGATTAAAACTACCTTTTTCACTCTAAAAATTTAAAGTAATAACCATATATAAATATTTATTAATCATAGGAGGTTAAAAATCATGAAACCAACATTTTATAAATTAAAAAGGCAGGTACAAGAGAAATCCTGCCTCTATTCCATGGTGCAATGATAACGCACCACCGAAAACTCTCCACGAGGGTTACACAACCCTATATATACAAATATGAACCCTAAAAGAAAGAACCCCAAAATAAATCAAAGGAAAACCAAACCCTAGGTCCATATGACCATGGGATAAGGAAAAACCAAGAGAAAACAAGAGAAATAGGGAGATAGAGATGAGGAGAGGAGGTTACCATAAGAGATATAGCCCAAAACATGAAGAAAACCCTTAGATACACACCCAAAAAGTAGGATAAGATTAGAGGAGAAGGGAGGGTCATTCTAGGTTAACATAAACTTGGTGGATAAGGAATAGATGGTTTTTTGGTGAAAACCCCAAAAGGGGGAAAAGGGGAAAACCCTAATATTTAAAAAACTCGTTAATTCACATAGTTAGGAAGAATGGTTTGTCAAACTATTAAGTAACCATACGACAACCACTATCTACGAATAGTTAGACACATGAGTACCTGGAACGGGTTGTATGACCGTACAGAAACCGTGTAGTCTATTCTATAACATGATGCATTCTTTCCTATACTAGTTGTGCAGTTAGTAGTTACCATACAATAACCATGTGATAGGTTATTCCTAGGGAAAAGTTCCATGTTTTCTGAAAAAACACCATACCAAACCAAGGAAAAACCGATGGTAAAAACATAGAAAAGAAGAAATATTAAAACTCAGCACCTATCACACCCATAACTTAAGGAAAAGACTGAAAAACCCATTGAACTGGAGGATAAGACATAACTAGAAAAACTAGGTGTGACAATGTGTCTCCACATTTAACTAATGTTATCCTACTTAGATGTTAGTCAATGTGACCTTTATAATTCCCATTATACATTTTCTAGAGGATTTTTTACAAACCATTATCTCCATATGCTATTTAAACATTGGATATATCAAAATATATATTACTAAGATCGCGTTTAAATCTCTTGGACATAATTTATTTATGGTGGGGAGAATGTGACTCCTAGAAATTCTAATGTAAGAACACTTTATTCAATAACATGTATGACATGAAATACCAAGTGTGTAAGGGAATATAATATCCCAAAACATTATAGTATATGTACTATTTTAAATAAAATAAATCTGTCATATATATTTCAATTCATGTGAGGCTGAGTTATCCTGTGTTATACGTAACAAAGACTTTATTTTATAACATACATTACAAGTATGACTGAGTTTTACCGAATCAAAATATATCATTAAAATATTATTATTTTATATTATAAGACATAACCTTGCCATTAAATTAGTGTTTATAAATATTATTAATTTACTTATGAACAAATATTGTTCAATTCATTGGTTACCAATTAATTATAAATGAATATAAGAACCAATTGAATATAAAGTGAATATTTTTATTTTTATGCTCACAAAGATGTTTTATCCTAAAAAGTAAATTAATTATAATTTGTGACTTATATTAATGTAATATATATATATATATATATTATATTTAGTTAAATATTTTTGATATTCATACAATAATTTTTATAAGTATAATATAAGAAAACACACATTATTTCTAAAAAAAATCAATAATTTTCTAAAGGCACTATTACAACCTTTTAATAGAGAAAATATTTTAAATCCAATTTTTTGAAATTTTATAAATAATATATATAAACATAAAAATAATATTTGAAATAGTAACATAAAAAATTATCCTAGGTCAATTTTTTGGTATTTTTCTATAAAGTTTCATTGTTTGATTATTATTGAAAATAATGAATTTTATTTTAATTATTTTTATTAAAAAAAATTATACAGTTAAGTTAGGTTTTTATTTGTATTTAATGATTAATTATATCAATTATACATCAATAATTCATATTTTTTTCATTATAATCAATTTATCATTCAAATTGGATATAAATACATCATCCACTTTTAAATATTTTTACTTTAACACCCGACTTAGTCATCCCGAGTACGAGATTAATTTAAATTAATTTCTTACACTAAAATGATAGGAATATTGAAAAATAGATTCCATATTTTTAATAATAATAATTTCTAATTTCTAATAATTTTATCATTTTTGACCAAAAATATTTGTAAATTTAATTAAAATTAATTATAGAGATGAAGAGAAAAATTATCTTAATAGAGGACTAATCCATAAACATAAGGGCCAAAATGAAGATGAAATTTTTCCAAATACATTTTATGGACATATTGTGAACCTATAATTTATTTTATCTAATGTTTTCAATTATTAGTTCCCCGTTTCATGTATAAAAGTGCATGCAATTCCATTTCCAAATATTTACAAGAGTGTCACTCCTCCTCCACTATAAAAAGGCACTCTACCCTCCCACTTTATCACACCTCTCATTACAATTTGGCCCAATAAAACTCTCCCAAAATAAACTCCCAATATCCCTAAACTCATACTATAATCCTAACATTGGTAATAAATCCATTAAAGGTGGCCCTTTAGTGTAAACTGAAAGGAGTTACCCGAATAAGAGGAAAAATCCTTCTTCAAACTGTTTTATTTTATTTTCATTTTACACCCCTTAAATTATTCTTATTACCTAATTATATAATAAACATATTATTATAAATATACTGATATGTTTTTATTCTATATTTTGAACCTAAACTTATATACACTTCCTTCTAATGGGTAATGAAATTACGGTTTATGTTTACGATAAACTACTGCCTCGCAAAACAATGTCCTTCATTTTTCCATTACCATATCTCATGGTTAGGAATTATAATATACAAGATATTTATATATAATATAAATGGTATTTATTTTTCTTAATATATATTTAATTTTAATTCAATATATACCACCGTTCATTCCTTTTTTTGTAAATACGATAACATCATTTGTGGAAGTGTAGAGTAACGCCTCCTGAAAGCGATGTGATTCATTCACACTATATATAGAACATATAAAAGATGGATTTAATAAAACTATGTGACATATAGAAAATAAATATGATAATATAGTTATAATATATATATATATATATATCATTTTATTTTAATTTTTTAAATACAACAAAGAAATGAATGTTGCGTTCATGCGTATGTATGACCTACCATATCCCTGAATAGTGCATTTCATTTCCTATGTACAAATATTATATATTGTTATCAATAAATATATACTGAATATATATAATATATAAATTATTATATATATTATGTTTATTATTAATTGATGTTCTAATTAATAAGAACAACAAGTAAAAAAGTCAAGACATACTTGAAAAACTAGGAAATTAACACCCAAAATATTGAAAATAATGATAGATTATTAAAAAAGAGGGTAGAAAGATATTATAATAAGATCATATATGATTTTTAAAAAATAATAATATGGTTCTATTATAAGCTATTGACATTTTTATAACCTTTATAAAAGAGTTTAAATTATGTTCACCAAAAAGGATACACAAGGTAATTAATTTTCATCTCACTTTTTACATTTGTGAGATAAATGTCATATTTACCAGTTACCTATTTTGTTTGGTGTATCTAATAACCATTTTTATATATTATAAGATGAATTAATTTATATTAATGGTATTTGAGGTTTCTTTTGACTTGATATTTTTCATGGGGCTTATGGTTCCAATGTTACTGAGTAGTAAGGGACTTCATCTCAATTTCCATTCATTAAGACATACATTATTTTTTTTCAAATGAATTTATTATATATGGTGTACACAATTCCACATTTAAATTTAATATCACAATTAATTCATCATTAAATATATTTTGATTTCCAATTTGAAACATTTCATCAATGGTAAATTTAATTAAGCATTACCAAGTGGAAAATAATTTCATAACCAGATTCCTCTTCATTGGGTTATATTATTTAATCGTTGTCATTAATATTATAATATTATGTTTGTAAAAACTTTTTTACATTATATTATTTTAATTAAATTGTTTATGTGTGTTTATATTTGACTCAATTAATCTATTCATTTATTGATTCTAATATAATCATTATTGTCTTTTCAATGGTTTACATCATAATCTCAGTTTTCTCGGGATTATTTATATTTGAATTTCCTTCAGAGGAAATTATAGGATCCTTTTCTTAATAAACACATTAATTTTCTAATCCTCTAGTTATTAATGAAATTTAACAATTACTAGTAACATTTTACACTCCTTAGTACATGAAATGTTTTAGAGAATATTTTTCATAAAACCTAACATCATTTTCTCTTTAGTCGGAGCACCTATTTTTCTACTAAATAACCTATTTTATAAAAAGGTGTTAAATTTTCATACCTTTACAAACTAGTTTATTAATGAAAATTTTAGCCTCTTTATTTTACAAATGTTTTCAAATAAATATTCTTCTCTATTTATGAAGAATTCATTTTTATAACCTTTTTCTGTGAAAAAAGAGATTTTATTTTTACCATGTACAACATGTACGGATTTACCCACCATCATTTTATCAAATATTCCATTTCAAATTTAAAATGATAATTTTTAAACAATTTTATTAAAAAAAATTAAATGGAATGCATTTTTAAATGTTTTTTCAAAATAAAATGATATTTTACTCAATAATTTTTCTAAAGTTCTTATTTTATTTCATCAATTAAAACAACCCTATATTTTACTCCACTTTGGATATTTTGTATTGATACCTTCCTTATTTTTCCTTTGTATGGTTTATGATTGATTTTATTAGGTATTTTCATGAAATTAAATTCCATTATTATTCTGTTAGTCCCCTTTGAAATATTCAATTTACTATGATTATTTCATATTGAATTTCCTGTAATTATCCATATGATTTATCATGGGTACGTTTATTTCCTAAATCATATATCATTTTTTACATATGGTGTTTATATTACCATGTTATATCATGAATATCCTTATTCTCATGATATTCTACACTTCATTTAATTAATGGGAAATTACGAGTCAAATTTTTCAATGTGCTATAGGGCACTTTGGGATATCTAAATATTATTTTCCAATGAAATGTTTTAATGATATTTCAATGGTTTCTCTATTCATCAACGTCAAAAACCCTTATTTTTAGTTATCATACACTATGGAATTATTCATAAAACTATATTATTATATCAATAAAGATATTTGATAAGTCATATTATTTATTATTTATTTCCATTATTCAATATGAGGAATGATTTGGACTAGAAATGATGGGTCAGAGTTAGACATTATATAGCCCCTCGATACATCGATATGTTCTCATGAGAGAGATATGTTGTGAAATTAAATAGGTTGATACCTATATTTTAAACCATATTTTGAAAGGTCTTGATAGTATAAGTTTTCTTATTCCTGAGACATGACGTATAATAATTATATATTCAATTAATTTTGATTCTATATTTATTATCTAGGATATTTTCATAAAGAAAAAGTATATGGATGAATTTTGTTCTAACTTTATTGATTTTATGGAATGTGTTTACTATTTATTATGTTTATATATTGATTTTTCCTTATCTAGTTATTTGAATGGAATTTATTTCTTGTTAATTTCCTTGCTAAATTTTGTACATACTTCCATCCCATTTTATTGATTTCCTAGAATTTATCTTTATCTATTACATTCCATATATACTATTCTCATTGATTCATTATTATTCCACTATACATAAACATTACTAAGAATTTGAGCTCATCCTTATTTTTTTTACATTCCCTTATATGTGTACAGTAGAATATATTCAAGGATTTATCAGATCTAATACAATTATCCATGAAAAAAATTATGTTTTAATTGGTGAATTCACTTGCAATTGAATACCCATTTATGAATCTCATTTACAAATACCACTAAACTCTTCAATCCTTTAGGATTTTACTCCTTTTAATCTTTCCAATGCAATGGTTGTAGACACCATCTCCAAGATTCTGGGGTCAGGTTGCTATAGACAATGGTTTGGTCTCCTTAATTTGTTGTTAGTTTCTTCACAGTATATATTATTTTCACATTAAGAAATATTTAATTGATGTATATATTTATGATCTCTATTGGTGGTATCTGTTAGAGCATAATGTATGTTTATTTATATGGTATTTTTTTTAAAAAATCATTATTAAACTGTGATGCATATTTTTTATAGATCATTCAATTATTTTCAATTATTTTTATAATAATAATAATGGTATACTCTCTATTATATTGTGTTATCCAACCATTGAAACTAGTGAGTATATTCTCATTTATAGGGTGTTTTTTGTGGTCATTTAGTGAAAAGGATATTCAATTTAATGTTTTACTAGGACATAGATTTTATGACAAAATTACATCACAAAATAATCTTTAAAGGTTCTCTAATAATCTTCTATGATAGGTTCAATATAGGATTTCATTATATTAAAATATCTCACCAAACTAGTTATAAGAATTTAGAAAATAAATCAAATTCATTACTTATTTTTATTTTTAATGAAGAATCTATTTGTTATAGTCCTTTCCATAATCTCATGTATATACTGTATCATTGTCAAAAAAAAACTCACAACAACGAGTGAAATATCTATGATAAATTTCATTTAAACCATATCGATTATTCTAAAAATGAAATTTATAATAAATTACAATGATATAAGGATAAATATACTTTTAATATGACCATTTTTCATATGATATGTCTTTACACTATCTTGATATATATTATTTTCAAATACTTGATATTTTTTACAAATATTCAATCATACTATTCATTATTGTTTCAAGCATAATATGGTTCATATCCCAATATAACTTTACCCACGACACAGGGTCACTAACTATTAAGAGATTATTCCAAATTAATATATTATATATTCAAATATATTCCATCTATGATACTTACAAACATAGGATATTTTTATAAGTATGTGTATTGATTTTATAATCCATATTTATTTTAGTACCCAATACCAATCTTCTATTCTCAAACTTATACCATTTTATGTAATAGTCAGTTCATCATTAATTTTTTCCCACTAATAAATTTTTTCACTTTGAGATGAATAATGAATTCGTATCATGTGTTATCTTTAAAAGACTCTAGTTCTTTATCAAAATCTTTCAATTTATCCTCAATTTCTAGTGGTACCATGACATACTCCTTAATGAGATCATAAAAAAATTTAAAATTATATATACGATTATTAATATCATTTTATTCATATTAATTTTTGACCTCCATGTAAAAAAACTATCAAATTGCCTCACATCATAACTGAATTTATTAGCGACATCATGTTGATTTTGTATAAAATGCGGACTATAATCTTTGTAATTTTCAATTATTTCCACTTAATATACATCTAAAAAAACCTAATTAAATACATATTACTTTGATAGTAAATTTAATTCATTAAACATACATTGAACTCTATTTATCATTATTATTTAAAGATGTATTGTGTCTCTCTTTGTAAGGACTTAATCATCTTCATGTTCTTGAAACATGGTGAGAAATATAAACAAATGATTCTATATCTCCACAGACATGAATAAAGGTAATGGAAAACTCAATTTAAATAATAAATAAATATTTATTAATCCAATTTAATAAAAATACATCATTTGATCATCATTATCTCCCAATTTATAAATTATGGTGAGATTATACATTGATTTAAGAGTAACCTATGTTGTACCTCTCGTACCCCTCGTGGTTTGATTTTCATGATCACAATCACCCTCTTATTTATCTAATCCTCTTTCAAGTATTTTTGGATGATAGGAATCTTTTTAGGTGGGCAAGGAGTTCGGCCAAGAAAGCAAGGAAGCAAAAATGGACTCTCAGAGTCCACCGGCCAACCAGTGGCCTCAGCACCGGCCGGCCGGTAGAGCCCAGACCGAGAGTCCAGCCACTGCCTCAGCACCGGCCAACCGGTGGCCTCAGTACCGGCCAGCCGGTGGAGCCTGAGCCCGAAGGCCTCTCCATTTTTCACACACCGGCCAACCGGTGGCTCAGTACCGGTCAGCCGGTGGTGCCAGTCAAACTAGCCGTTGGGCTTTTGACCAGCCTGTCCACTTGCCTCCCAACGGCTCCGAAGCCCTTTCCAACGGCTCCGAAGACCTCCAAAGGCCATATGAGGGTTCCCCCTCTATAAATAAAGGACCTTGATCCCCCGGAATCCTAAGGAATATAGTCGGAACAATTGTGAAGCCAACAGACACATTTCTTATCATTTGGAAAACCTCCGGCGGACTTCCTCCAAGGAACCCCAATCGCTCCAACTCAATTCCACATCCAAGGAGCATCACCAAAGAAGCTTGGGAGTGCACGTCTTCAACTCCAATCATCCATTGGCTCCCAAGGCTTCTCCCAATACGGTTTTTATTGTTTTATCATTTTGAGCTTAAATTTGGGTTTGTGCCTACAAACCCCATCTCTTTCTCTCATCTCCTCTTTTGGGTTCTCACACCACCTTCAAGGTGTGAAGAGGTTGGCAAGCCTTTCCTTTAAAAGGATTGAGACATAGGTGAGCTAGCCTTCACCTGTAAGAAGGCTAGTGGGTTCTTGAATAACCATATAAAAGCAAGCTGTAATAGGTTCTAGACTACCTGTAAAGTCTAGTGGGTTTCTTGCTAAAACCATTTAAAAGCAAGAGGTAGAATCTCTCAATGGTTGAGTTGGGAGCGGAGACGTAGGCCGGGTTTTTGGCCGAACTCCGTTATCAATTCTTGTGTCTTGCCTCATTTATTTCCGCTGCACTTTCAACTTTGATTTTAATTTGTTAATCATTTTTTAAAAGGCAATTCACCCCCCCTCTTGCCATCACTCCTTTTCTCCGCCCAACAATTGGTATCAGAGGAAAATTTGAGTAATACCCTAACCGGTTTCAAATTTAAGATCCATTGTGATGGCTTCAACTTCTTTCGCCCCCGAAGGCTATTCTTTGGGTCGTGCTCCATTCTTTGATGGAACCGACTATAATTATTGGAAAACCCGCATGACCACTTTTCTTAGAAGCATAGGATATCCCATTTATAAAATTGTCATGCAAGGTTACACTCTCTCTTCCCCCGATGAATCCAAATGGACCCAAGCCGATATAAAAAATTTCGAGCTTGATGGAAAAGCCATGAATGCTCTTCATTGCGGCCTTGATCGTAATGAATTCAATCGAGTTTCCACATGCACCTCCTCACATGAAATCTGGAAACTTTTGGAGGTTACCCATGAGGGGACCAACAAAGTCAAGGATACTCGATTGGATATGTATCGTCAAGATTTCGAGTCTTTTACCATGCATCCATCTGAAAATATTACTGAAATGTTTACTCGTTTTACTGATGTTTGCAATGGGAGAAAGTCCCTTGGTGATGATGTTTCTGCAGAGACAATGGTCAAGAAGATCCTTTGGATCCTTCCAAGCTCATGGGCTCCAAAAGTGATGGCAATCCAAGAAGCGAAGGACATCAAGAACATGCCGGTCGAAGAGCTCATCGGATCCCTCATGACCTACGAAATCACCATGAGGAGGCAAGCTGAAAAGGAAGGCAAACCGATCAAAGTTGCAAAGAACATCGCCTTCAAGGTACAAAAAAAAGAAAGCTCATCCTCCTCCTCATCTTCTTCCTCTTCAAGCGGCGATTCTGAAATGGAGAACCTTTCCCGCAAGATGCACAAGTTCATGAAGAAGCACAAGAAGAAGAAATCTCGCAAGGCCCGCAAGGCTCAACCCAACGAAAAATCCGAGCCCAAGGTAACATGCTACGGGTGTGGCGAGAAAGGCCATTACAAGCCCGATTGCCCACTCAACAAGAAAAAGGACAAACAAAAGGAGAAGAAGAAGGCTTTCAAGGCCACATGGAGTGATAGCTCCACATCATCCTCCTCCTCCTCCTCGAGCGACAACGGTAACAAATGCCTAATGGCATTCCATGAGGTAACATCTTCTGACTCCTCATCCTCTTGTTCTTCAAATTCTTTCAATCACATGTCTTATGAGGATCTCCATCATGCTAGAGATCAATTGGAGGAAGGTTTTCACGAACTTTCTTCTAAATTTTTTACATTAAAAAAGAATTTCAAAAAACTCTCTTCCAAAAAAGAAAAACTTCTCAAAGAGAAGGAAGAGATGTCCCTCAAAATCCAAATCTTTCCCGATGTTGATTCCATGGAATCAACCATCAAAGATTTAAGGGAATCCCTAGCTAAGTTCACCCAAGGGGAACAAAATCTGACCAAACTCTTAGGTTCCCAATGTGTATCCCGAACCACCCAAGGGCTTGGCTATTCCAAGCAAGCTTCCTCTTCCCATGCACCTACTATTTTTGTAAGGGGGAGTTCTCAATTTAAATTTTGTAATTATTGCAAAAAACCCGGGCACTTAATCTATGAGTGCAATTGCAAAAATGCCCGGTACGGTAGGCCCAAAACCATTTTCCTTAACGATGAATTTTATAGGAGAAGACCTGCCACTAGACAAGTGTGGATTGAAAAATCCCTTCTAACGAGTCTTACCGGCCCAATATTTGTCTCGGTTTCAAAAACCTCTCCCCGGTGATTTGTTGTTTTTTAGGGGGAGTTAGGATCGTTTAAACCCTTTTAATTTCAATTTCAAAATTTTCGATTCAAACTTTCAATTTCAACACTTGGTTTCAAATTTTTTAATTTCAAACTGTTATTCAATTTTCTTTTCAAAACTTTCAATTCAAATTGTTATTCAATTTTTCGATTCAAAACTTTCAATTCAAACTGTTATTGAATTTTTGATTCAAAACTTTCAATTCAAATTTCAAAAATTTCATTTGGGTTAAAATCTCCATCTTGTTTTTCAAATCTATCCCTCAATCAAGTTTTATGCCCCGTGCTATTTTGATAATCACAAAGGGGGAGAAATTCTTGGTTGATTGGGGGAGAAATCCTTTAAAGCATGCTTTTCATTTCATTTTCTACATTGTTTGTTTTGGTGATTGTGATCATCAAAATAGGGGGAGATTGTTGTACCTCTCGTTCCCCTCGTGGTTTGATTTTCATGATCACAATCACCCTCTTATTTATATAATCCTCTTTCAAGTATTTTTGGATGATAGGAATCTTTTTAGGTGGGAAAGGAGTTCGGCCAAGAAAGCAAGGAAGCAAAAATGGACTCTCAGAAATCCTTTAAAGCATGATTTTCATTTCATTTTCTACATTGTTTGTTTTGGTGATTGTGATCATCAAAATAGGGGGAGATTGTTGTACCTCTCGTACCCCTCGTGGTTTGATTTTCATGATCACAATCACCCTCTTATTTATCTAATCCTCTTTCAAGTATTTTTGGATGATAGGAATCTTTTTAGGTGGGCAAGGAGTTCGGCCAAGAAAGCAAGGAAGCAAAATGGACTCTCAGAGTCCACCGGCCAACCGGTGGCCTCAGCACCGGCCGACCGGTAGAGCCCAGACCGAGAGTCCAGCCACTGCCTCAGCACCGGCCAGCCGGTGGCACCCAGATGAATAGTGGAAGCTACTGCCTCACCACCGGCCAACCGGTGGCCTCAGCACCGGCCAGCCGGTGGAGCCTGAGCCCGAAGGCCTCTCCATTTTGCACACACCGGCCAACCGGTGGCTCAGTACCGGTCAGCCGGTGGTGCCAGTCAAACTAGCCGTTGGGCTTTTGACCAGCCTGTCCACTTGCCTCCCAACGGCTCCGAAGCCCTTTCCAATGGCTCCGAAGACCTCTAAAGTCCATATGAGGGTTCCCCCTCTATAAATAAAGGACCTTGATCCCCTGGAAGCCTAAGGAACATAGTCGGAACAATTTTGAAGCCAACAGACACATTTCTTATCATTTGGCAAACCTCCGGCGGACTTCCTCCAAGGAACCCCAATCGCTCCAACTCAATTCCACATCCAAGGAGCATCACCAAAGAAGCTTGGGAGTGCACATCTTCAACTCCAATCATCCATTGGCGCCCAAGGCTTCTCCCAATACGATTTTTATTGTTTTATCATTTTGAGATTAAATTTGGGTTTGTGCCTACAAACCCCATCTCTTTCTCTCATCTCCTCTTTTGGGTTCTCACACCACCTTCAAGGTGTGAAGAGGTTGGCAAGCCTTTCCTTTAAAAGGATTGAGACATAGGTGAGCTATACTTCACCTGTAAGAAGGCTAGTGGGTTCTTGCATAACTATATAAAAGCAAGCTGTAATAGGTTCTAGACTACCTGTAAAGTCTAGTGGGTTTCTTGCTAAAACCATTGAAAAGAAAGCGGTAGAATCTCTCAACGGTTGAGTTGGGAGCGGATACGTAGGCCGGGTTTTTGGCCGAACTCCGTTATCAATTCTTGTGTCTTGCCTCATTTATTTCCGCTGCACTTTCAACTTTGATTTTAATTTGTTAATCATTTTTTAAAAGGCAATTCACCCCCCCTCTTGCCATCACTCCTTTTCTCCGCCCAACAACCTATCTATGGTTTGTCTAAATATTTGATAAAATTCCTATATCCTAATTTAATGATCCATTATTCTTATTTTTATTTCATAGATTTTCATATACATAGGGTCCTTATTTTCTAACAAAAAAATGGATTGAAATGCAGTGAAAATACCCTCATGGATTTATTATATATATATATATATATTTATATGTTATATCATTACCATTTACTCTCATATATCTAGAAATATTGATAAAACTATTCAAAAAAATATTCAGACACTACAACCTTCTTTAAATACAAAAAGTGATTTCATTGAATTTATATCTTAGTTTTTCTACCTTTATAGCCACCTTCCTATATATTAATAAAGTTTTTTCAAATATATTTATAAGATTTTAAATCATTAACTTTACTGTGTATATATTTGATAGTGCTCCTCAATGTGTGTTGACAGCTTTAAATCCACTTAAAGCACCTAATTATGTTTTTAAAAAATAAAAATTCCCTAGATAGTTCTAGGAAAAACCCCCAATACAAGTTTTCACAATTAGTTTTGAATTATGGTCTTCCATATTTTGATTTCATTTCATAAAAAATGACATTATTTTTTCAAATTTATATATATATATATATGTGTGTGTTTGTTTGTATGATTCATAAAAAATTCATAGATAAATTACAACCAATTATGTTTGAAAAATTCAATTTTAATACAAATTTCTAGTAATAAGATAATACTACCTATGAATACTTATGGTTGAAGATAGGGGTGAATAAATTCTTTAATATTTTACCAATTTATTTTAGTTAGGAATATATCTTTTGTTTTAAATAATGAGAGACATGATTCTTATATTTTAAATGATACTATAAAATAAAAAGTCAAAACAATGGTATAATGAATTACATGGTTCACCAAGTGTGTCATGTATCCAAGGTGTAATAAATCTCAATAAACCTCTTATAGTTATAGTCTAATTGCACTAACGAAACATATAAATAATGTGGGAAGACTCAAAAACATCCTTGTTATATCTCTAAAACATTAGGTTCAACTCAATTAAATCACCCAATTGATATATCAAAGAGAGTAATAAATTAGATAACTCATTTATATAATTAATACTTAATATAACATAGACAAATCTCTATATTATTTTTCATCAAAAATGTCATATTTCTATCTATAAACTAACATATTCTCAGTATAATCATCTATAATCTCACACACTTTTTCTCTATTTTTTCTCTTAATTATCTTTATTTATGGATATAGAAATTTATACTGTATCACACAACAAAAAAATCCATCGGTTATACATGATGTTTCTCAATCCATGGGAACCCATAATTATATTTTCATGATTTATTTCTAGAATTATAATAAATATGTGACACTCATTAGAATTTCAAACAATTTTATTATCCATCAACTAAAAAAAATTACATCACAATGATCTATATGATATTTAATAGTAGTTTCTAATAGTAACTCAAAAATATATCCTTTTGTAAGAAAACACTTAATTAGATTCTCTAAATACCATTATGAATTTATATAATACAAATATGGAATGATTTATTTTAAGAGTATAAAATGTTTGGAAACAAAGAATAATATTGGTACTTTCATAATGAGGGTTGTGATTTATCAAAAAAGTAATCCTTAATGGGTTTCTTTAATACCCCATTATCTTTTTTTAATCACTTGGTCATTATCTATTAATTCTACATAAATCATCATATTGGTCACTATTTTTTTACCAAACACATTCCATAAAAAAGGGTTTATTATAAATAAACATAAAATAAACTAAAAAGGATAAAAGAAAGAAAATCGAATTTAGTAATTAAATTTTTTTATATCCTTGGGAATCTTAATAAAAATATAGTCATTTTTTTCTTTATATGAGGATCTATTAAGAGAAACTAAACTTTAGGTAATTTAATTTCCCTATTTCATCCATCTATCTACTCTAAATAAAAAATTATAATAATAAATTAATAAAATAAAAATGAAAATAAATTTACATGAAAATTTATAAACATATATAGGGATTGTAAATAAAAATTATAGAATTCGCTGAAAAATAAATGTATTCATATTCAATTTGTCTCTCATTATTTTTCCCTATACTTTCATTTTGAATAAACTATATAATTTAATACTATTTTGGATTCCTAAAAAATATACTGTTGTCATAAATATTTGACTTCACATTATATATTTTTGAATCTTAAAAAGTTGGATAATGGTACGTAATTAATATTTTGTAATAATCATGAAGAAAAGTAGATAAATAATTTTTTAATCTAATATAAAATGGATTATAATATATAATAAAATAGTTTTTTTAAATGTAAGGATTTAATAATGGTTCGATTCACCTTATATTTTCTAAATATGTGTTTCAATAAGGAATTTATTTTGGATGTTTTCATTATTATAACTTAAAATTACCATATTATTTTACATGAATAACATAAAATATATGGAATTTTGATTATCATGATGTGGGATATTTTTGGATAATTTTTTTAAGAAACCATTCGAATACTTAGTTGTTATCTATCACAATACATGATCATATGTTCCTAATGATTTCATTGAATAATTATGAAATAAATTTATAAACATATAAAAACCTATCAATATTTATAATATCAACTATAATGTAAAATTATATTCAATGAGGATTAATAATTGGATATATATTTTAAAATAAAATTGAAATTTAATCATACTAATTATTTTATATTATTTATAATAATTTAAGTAATATATAACATTCAAATAATAGAAGGACCTGTATTAGTTAAGGGTACTGTAGTAGGAACTATAGTGGTAGTAGTACTATCGCAGGTAATGTAATAGCATGGGTACTGTAGCAATACTATTCACTAAAGGGAAATTTGGGCCAAAAAATGGGCTTTCAGGCCTTGTATTCTGACCACATGGTCTTGGGACCTTGAGATATATAATGGGTCTCCCTCTACCCATTCAGAAAGTGGTCTTTTCATTAATAATAAAATTGAGGTTTTGGCCCCATCCTTTATATAAAAAATGGATTTAAGACCATTTAATGCTTGGAGAAATGGAAACAGTTTAAGGATTAAAGATATAATGATCAAATAGAAGGATTAAAATTAAAATAATAAATGGTGGACTGTGTATAAACTAATGAAGATATGAATAAAGGTTATCTAATTAGATACTTTCTATATACTATTATTCATTCTAGATTATGCTTTAGCTCATTGGATATATTTAGTGAAAAATAAGAAAAATGATAGTTACACATGTCAAAAAAATTCCAAGGTCGAAGTAAAACATAAAGTACTAAGAATGTTGGAAGAAAAGGAAATAATAGTCACTATATCAATTTTTATATTCATTATTCTATAAATAATGAATATTTAAGATCCCCCATAACATTAATTCAACAAATAAAAAATAATCAAATATCACATAACTCTATAAAACTTCAATGAAATAACCCTTTTATTTTATACTAATTTATACATGTTCATTACAACTCATTACTTGTCTTATTTTTTACATTACATTAAAAATATATAATGGTTCAAATTTATATAATACTAAATTTTCCTCCATTAAATATTATAATACAATAATTTATATACATGATAAATTATTCTATATGGTAATTAATTGAATACATTTTTTTACCATTGAGATCTAGGTATGAAACCTTATTTCCAATTGTATATTATAAAAGAATCTATGTGTTTATAAAAAATAATTATATAATGAGTTCATAAATTAGGGATTGGTTATTTCTTATTTAAATCCCCTTTAAAAAAATTTGGGTCATTAATTTTTTTATCTTCATTTTTATTTATGATAAAAAATTATGAATTAATTTTAAATATATCAAATTTTTATACATTCTTATTCTATATCAAATTTTATCAAAGACATTATTATCCCCTAAAAAATAATTTTGTTCTGGAATTTTGGACATTATAACTTGATTTATAATCTTAATTTTATTTGTGAGTGGATTTTACCCTAAAAATTTTGAAACATTAATTTAACCATTATAGATGTTTATATACTTTGGAAAAAATATGCACACCAATCTGTAAACTGGGGAAATAATTATCCTAATAAATAAATTATTAAATGAAACTTGTTTGAAATTATAATCTGTATATTATTGAAAAATATTCTATATTTTTTTTATATTATTCTTTACATACATTATATATGGATTATCTAATAACGGTGATATAAATTACAAGACCCCTAATGAATAAAATATTTCCTGACGTGCTTATGATATGGTAATGACAATATCCATACCCATTAAGAATTGTTTTTTATATAATTTATTGATTATAAGATTATAATGTGCATAATTTTGTACTTTTTCATTTATGTTCTGTGTTTTATATGAAACATTACTGATTTTTTCCTTTATCATATTATAAATTTCACAGTTATACCATAATGTATCTACCATTATGTCAATACAATAACCATTACTGAGAATATGATATCACAGAATAAATTTTGTTTCCAAGTTTCTAAAGAAGTTGAATATGATTATATCGAAAATAATATGTTTCAATTCTAGTGAGAATGAATTTTCAAATTTGAATTCATGTAAAATTTATTCTACCCATTCATTGATATATAATTTATATGAAAATATTATGTTATTTAAGGATACTAAATTATTGATCCTTAGAACATACCATGAACTTCAAATATTATATATAAAATTTTTATAAACATTGGATGATTGAAGGTGTGCGTGTTATAATAGATCATCATTGTAATGAATCAAATTATGAAATTTTTAATCATCATGAAATAAAATTTTGATATAAATGTTACTCTAATTAAATGATGTTCATTTTATTTACCAAAAAATGTAAAATTTATTCTACATATAAAATTTTATAAGTGGTTTAGAATAGTTTAAATTAGTTTATATATCTTTTGATCACTTTTATAACACAAGAATTTGGTAGTTCCATTAATCAAAAATTAAATATTAGATATAAAAAATTTAGTAATTTTTTTGCCTCATGTGTCTGAACATGGTTTATTCCTATACCATAGATATTTGTTATTTTTTTCTATGGTTTGATATTGGGGGGTTATTAAAATTTCATGAATATTTATTAATAAAATAAATATAATTTCTGTAAAATAATTTTACTACTTACAATTATAAATTATTATTTTTCTTAATATATCAATTTATATTTTTAATAATTACGCATATTGATTAAATATAATTAAAATATAATTATTTTTTTAATAGTTTTCATATTTTATGAATTTAAAATTTATTAATTATTTATTTTAATTCCATTTTAAATTTTTATGTTTAAGATTTTATGATTTGGAGGATGAGATGATAAATTTTTATCTAGATAATGGCTGAACCCATAAAAGCTTCCCTAAAATGAGATCACATGATCGATTCATACATAATTCCTTTTCATCCCTAAATATTTGTGGTTGCTGTTTTTTTCTCTAAACCATGTTAATACCTCCACCCCTACTCTGATATCACATATCTACTTTCAAAATAACGGGCTTCTAGCTACTATCATTTTCTGTAAGGATATCTATGTTCATTCCTCAGATCTATTATTTCTTTTGGTTCGTATGTTCACTTCTCATTGTCTATTAAATAATTCTTTTACTAGAACATTGAATGTTTTTGGTTTTTCACACATCAATCTAGGCCTCATAGATTCCAAGAATCATTTTATTCATTCCTTTTTTAATGATGTGTATTATCATTTTAGGTATTTGGGATTATGAAAATTTTCTATATGCTCTATTAATATTATGAAATCTACTCCTAACATTGAAACTTATTTTAGGTCAATAATTTTCTAGATTTGTTTAGGGTTTATTGGTTTTCTAGTGAACCTCCTAAAATGGGATGACCTTTTTCCCTTTTTAGTGTAATTGGAGTATAGATAACGTATCTTATTACACATATCATTACATGATTTTAAGCATAATTAAACATCAAATTACAAGACAAGGATCATAAAGTCTAGTTTCTTTGATATTAGGTACCTAATTAAGCATCACGATTCCAAAATAGGAAAATATTTTAATTAAAAATCATAAAGAGATCCTAATTTCCATCGATCCCTTACATATTCATAGGATAACCTAGAGGAATACATGGCCAAGTGATGAGAAAAAACCCCCCATTAAGGAAATAAACATTAAAATAAAGCTTAGCACATGGCTTTGATGGAATAAAATATTGACATAAAAAGGAATAGAACATGATTAAACATATAGAATAATAAAATATAGAACATGGAATCATATAATCATAATAATGTGGAAAAAATATAAAATAATAATTTATCATGAGTCAAGGCTCATTGTACTTAGAAGAGCACGAGTAAAGGCTAACCACCAAGACAGTTGCACATGACGTCTCATGAGACTAAAAATTATCCAATTCATTGCAATGATAACTGGGTGAACCCATCATAAAATTTTAATGAATATGTGTTAGATGTGAATACTCATATATAAGGAATCAAACATAAACATAAGGGTTACCCATGGAATGAATTGGGTATCAGAATCATGTTAAAAGGTATAACAAAAGAGAATATTATAATGGTGTCCATGAAATAAAGGATTTAAATAATAAATGGACATTAATATGTGAAAATTGACATAAATATTAATAACTAAGTTCAAAATTAAGTTAATACATGTAAAAATAACATTTAAGAATCTTTATAAATAAAACATTTTAGTGGGGGTTAAAGAAAATATTAAAGATTATTTAAAATAGAAAATATGTACATGTTTGTTCGGAACCATAAATGAAACAAGATATATTTTTATGATAAAATGATTCATTTTATAAAAATTATGGTGTCTTAAAAAATATTATGGAGTGCACTTAAAAATAGGTATTAAATTAGGAATTTCCCCTTGAATCATGTTTTCTTTTTAGAAACATTTGAGAAGGAAACCCTATTAAAACATGTATTAACCCATCAAAGAAGGATGATATTACATGGATAAATGATTTTGGAATATATAAACATAATTTATAATTAGTAAATATAATGAAAGAATATTTTCATTTGGAAAATAGAAGGAAAATGTTACCCGAAGGAAATATGGGGGTTCAGAAAGGATCCCTTACCTTATATGTGAATTGGTTATTCACATGAAATTAATGTATTGAATAATAAAATTAGATTCATTATTTCATAATTATAAAACCTTTTATATATTTAATTGATTTATTATAATTTTAATCTGTTTATTTATGGCCTTTTTTATGAGTTATAATGTCCACTTTCATCGTTCAAGAGTGTTTGTTTTCTTAGTTTTCATAACTTGTTCGCTTTTATAAGAGTATGAAAGTTCATTTAGAATGGGTAAAATTATCTTGAATTGGAATTATATTTTATTAATGAAGAAATGTGTAATTGGAATTATATATTATTTTTTTCCATGAATGAGGAAGAATCATTACATTACATGTTAATGATAATCATTTGGATTGATTATAGCGTGTTTTCAATCACAAAAAACTCATTTTTATTTATTAATTAATTAAAGTAAATATAATTGATATATAACATTACATAATATATAATACATATATTATAATTTGGTTCATTCAAAAAAAAAATCATGACCAGCCTTGAATATGGTATTGGAAATTGAAATCTTGTCGTCGATGAATGTGATAAATTAACACATCAAGAACAATGCTATCGTTTTTAAATAGAAGGTGAGGGGAAATATTTGATGATGGATTGTTCCATAAAAAAAATGAAATTTTAGTATATTTATGTTATTTTAGTAATAATTCCATTTGGATAAGGGTGGGTGAGTATGGAATAAGAAAAAAAGAACTTCAAAAGAAAAGAGAATAGGAATTTACCTCTTGAATTCTCCTAATTGAGCACAACTTTATGGAATTTTTTTGGTTTTTTTTATTACAAAAATAGCTCACGGACATGGGGGAGAGGATTGGAAAGAGTATTGGGATGAATTTGGGCATTTTTAAATGATTGGAAGGTGTGAGGAGAATAGCTGGTGGGGGTGGTATTTATAGTGGAGGGGAGGGGTGTTTTCTCATTTTTTATTAATTAGATTATTATTTTTCTCAAGAAAAGAAATAATGATGATTATTGGGAATAAATAAAGTAATTAGATAATTTTATTTCTAAAAGAGGTTTCTTACATCATCCATGACTCTTGTAACCATTTATTTAACATATATTGTAAATATATCGTAAATTAACGTATTTTACTATTCACAAAAAATTATTATTTTTTAGAAAAATCCCAAAAACTCACCCTAAATTTTTTTCAACATGTATAATTCAACAAGGAACCAATTTTTTTTGTAAATAATTATTTAAATATGAGAATTTTGTTTTTTAATTAAAATCCCGATTTACTCATAAAATATATATTTTTAAAATATATCTAATTTAAAACACTTTAAAAAATTAAATAAGGTCTCATAAAATTATATTATAATCATAATATAACACAATATTAATTTATGAATACATTTTATGAAAATTATTTTTCTTTTAAATTATAAAATTAATCATAAAATTGTAATTAAATACTTATGACTTATAAAATCCCAACACTTAATTAATAATTATTAATAAATTTATTTAATTAATATATGATTGAATTGTATCATATTTTCATTTAAAAGATACCCAAATATAATTTATAATTATATAAGTAAGTTTACTATTCTATTGTCCAATTTACTATTCATAAGGGTGGCATTACTATTCTGATGGTCAAGTTACTATTTAATTGGTATAGGTTCCTTAAATTCAAGATATACTTCTTATTTCATTCATTATTCATTTATAATTTTTTATGTTGTGTTCTTTATGTGATTTATAATATATGAAATAACTATATGAATGTGATTTCCATTGGTTAAATTCTGGGTTGTACATTCTTCCCTCCTAATTAAATTTCATCCTCAAAATTCCATTTAACATTCTATGATAAAAAAATTTGTGGGAACTTCACCTTAATCACTTCCTTAAGTTTCCATGTTTCTTTCTCATAATTATGGTTATTCCATAGTATATTAACCAGGTGAGTAGTCTTATTTCATAAATCTTTATCTCTATGATACAAGATCTTCACGGTTTCTCCTTGTATGAGAGATCACATTCCAATTGTACCACCACTAAATTCAGTACATGTGAAGGATCTGGTATGTAATTCCGTGAAAGGGATATGTGGAATAAATCATGTAATTGAGACATGGGAGGTGGAAGTGCTAAATGATATGCCATTACTCCGACATGATCAAGGATTACTAAGGGGATAATGTATGTGGGAAATAACTTTCCTTTCTTCCAAAATCTCATGATCCTATTCTATGTATATATTTAGGGAAATATCATGTATATATACTTAAAATACAGGTCTTGTTGAAGATTTTATTCATAGTTCTTTTGTTAAATTTGGGCTACCTTGATGTGCTACTGAATGGTTTATACATTTTCCACCATTTGTTAGACCTATTCAGGTCCCAATAGCTTTCGTTCAAAGACCTTATAGTAGCATGCTGATGTTCTATATATTTTACCATAAAGGGGTTAATGTGGATCCTTTTATATATTTTAGTTGAAATAGTTTTTGTAGGGGAATGAAACCAGAGGAATATGTTGTTCATATCCTTCTTTGAATTTTATAGAACATGATCTCATTAGGAAAACTAGGGTATGAGTTGTATTCTCAAATTGCAATTCAATTTAAGGATGATTGTAAATACTGATGATTATCTCTGTGATTATAGAATGTTGAATACATTTCCTAAACTTGGTGGTGAATACTGGATGTCGATCAAATATAATTTATAGTGGTACTTCATATAGCCTTTCAAATTATTTGATCTATATCTATGCATGTTGATCCTGTAAGAATCCCTATCGAGTTGCGATAAAATGATATTTCATTATATGATGATCCACTACAACCCATATATAATTATTTCCTCAATATGTATTTTTAATTCAAGTTATAATTTCCATATAAATGTTCTCATAGTTTCATATTAGTGTGGGTAGTGGTTGCATCATCCCCTTATACTTTTTTCTTCCAGCCATCATTTTTTGACATATCATGTTCTTTTATGTATATTTAGTGATATCTTTATTCATAATGTCCCACCAATAGTTATCTCAGATATATCTATAGATGTTTGTTCTCCCTGGTTGAATAGAGAAAGTTAGTCTATGTGTGTCATTCACAAGCTCATTCTTTATCTTTGGATTAGATGGTACACATAGTCGTTACCCAAATATGAAAACTCCTTCCTCATTGATTTTAAATGCTATGGATATCCCCATTCTCATAACTTCTATCTTATTTTGGATATCCACATCATTCCTTTTAGCATCCTTTATTTACTCTATAGTGGATGGTTGGTCACTCATTTGAGAAAGGATTGATGAAGTTCCTTCTTAAATGGAACCCATGTTTATCCTTTGGAAATAAAAGAAGATTGGATCCTTTTTAATTATCATCATTGATACTGATGCATGATACTTTCTACATAGTCCATCTACCACCTTATTATCCTTACTAGGATGGTAGTGGATTGATTAGACATAATCCATGATGAGATATAACCATCTTCTCTAGAACATATTAAGCTCATTCTATGTGAATATATATTTGATACTCTTGTGATCAGTATATATCTCACACTTTTCCCAATATAGATAATGCCGCCATATTTTCAATGAAATGATCATAGAAAACAAACCCAGATCATGTGTGGGATACATTTATCATGAATTTTCAACTAATTTGAGGCTAAGGGTTTCACATAATCATTTTTCCTCAGTACACAACCTAATCCCTTAATTGAAGCATCACTGTACACCATAAGAGGTCCTCACTTATTAGAAATGTGATTACTGGTGTAGTGATAAGATTCTTCTTTAACTCATTGAAACAGTCTTCAAATTTACCAGTATATAGAAACTTCAATCCCATATGAGTAATATTGGTCAGTGTGTTTGAAAATCATGAGTTTTTCTACAGAAATTGTTGGTAATACCCTGCTAGACCAAGTAAACAACAGATCTCTATTATAGATGTTGGCCCAGGACATTGTTCGATTTCATTTTTCTTGAAAGGTTCTAAAGATATTCCTTTTCAATAGATAACATTCCCACTGAATGACACATACACCATCTAAAACTCACATTTAATATACATTGAATAATGTTTTCTCTCTTCACAAATTCTTCAACATAGTATTCATATACTCCTCATGTTCCTCATTTCTATTATGGTATATCAGAATATCATCGATAATGGCTACCAAAAGTTTTTCAATGAGATATCTAAGAATATATCCATTAATTTCATAAAATTTATGGAAAATTAATTAGTAAAAAGGGAATTAATTTGACCTCATAGTGTCCATACCTTGTTCAAAAGGCAGTCTTGGGAATATCTTCCTTCCTTATCTTTAATTGGTGATATTCTGACCTAAGGTCCACCTGATAGAAATACCTGGCCCCTTGTATCCCCTTAATTAATTCATCTATCCATGTTAGGGGATTATTTTTCTTTATCGTGATTTTTTTGAGCTCAAAATAATCAATTAAGTGTCATAGTGATCCATCCTTCCTCTTTACAAAGAGGACTAGTGCACCCCATGGTGATGCACTTGAGCATATAAAACCCTTGTTTATATTCATCTATAAATGATTATTCAATTATTAAAGCTTAATGGTGTCCACTATATAAGGTGTATTTGATATAGGAAAATAACCATGAATTAATTAAATTGTGAACTCAACCCCTCAATCAGGAGGAAGACCATGAAACTCTTCTAGGAACACATTAGTGTAGTTCCTCATAATGGGAATGTATTCGATCAGGATTCTCTCATTTGTCTCAATCATTTGAGATAAATATTATTTCTCATAAAGAAGTAATATACACAAATTGGAAAACGATTCTAAAAGAGATTAATCCTCCTCCTTCCACTTTTATATAATTGGAGGATTCTTCAGTATGTGAAGTGTAATATACCATTCCTGATATTTGATATTTTCTTTATATAATGATAGTGAATCCTTTCCCAAAATAGAAAAAAAAATCCACCAAAGGGATTTTGACATTATTTAGTTGGATCTTCAGTCCACAAAAATTAACTATGGAGGAGTAATAGTCCTTATATTCAATAATTTCCTCATATTCTATTCACACATATAACACAACCTCTAAATTTTTAGGTGGTATTTTAATAGTTCTAATACACATGCATGATATAAAATAATGTGTAGAACAAGAACCAAATAATATGTTCATTATTCATGAATAAATAATCATCTTACTTGTCACCACATCATTTTTGGACTCCACTTCAATAGTAATGATAGAAGATGACCTTTATTTTATCCTTGGAAATTGTTTTTGTTGATTTCCTCCAACAACCCTTGGATTAGGGAAATGGTTTTCATAATTACCATATTCTATGTAGTTGTAACACTTCACTATAGGCTAAGTATTGATCTGATCCTTCCCTTGTTCGTCCACATTCATGGGACTCTTTATATCCCTTCAGCAGTTATAAGGTAGATGCCCCATTCTTCCAAATTAGATGAATTTTCAAGTTCCCAGTAGACATTTCCTAGGATGATTCATCCCATGATATTCACATGTGGGGTATTGGGATTTCATTCCATCATGGGATTTATTTGCTGATCCACCCATATTAAACTCTATTTTCCTCTTTATGTTACTAGGCCCACATGACCACTAAGAGTTTTTGATCTCCATTTCAACCTGAAGGGAACAAAAAACAATTGCTTCATAGCTATGAAAGTATCAAATTTAAAAATATTTTTATAGAATTGGATTATTCCTCCAAAGAAGAAATCCATACTAATTTCTTTGTTTATGAGAAATTCAAAGGTGTATCAAGAATGCCTTGGGATGTTTGCCCCATACTCCTTGATAGACACATCTGTCTTCTCCTTCAGTTATAGGAATTCACTTTCCATCTATATATAGAGGGTTCAATGAAAATATTTTTTGAAAAATATTTTCATGAAATCTTCCCACTCCTTGGAGTAAGTTTCCTCCTTTGACTTCATGTTTTTTTTATCATTTTCCACCATTAATTAGCGTCCCCACAAAGATGATATACTTCTAGAACAATATTCTATTCTTCTTATCACTAGAGGACATACAATATCTTTTCAACATAGTTAATCCAGTATTTAGTGAGAAAGAGATCAAAATATCCATGAAACATTGGAGGGATTTGCTACATGAAGGATTCAATGGAAGTATTATCTCTCTTAGGAGAAGTAGTGAGTTCCACACAATTCAAGTAATTATTCATAAATTTATCCAAATAAGAAAGTAAAATCATTAATATCTAAGAACCCATTCTATTGAAATTTGGTATATCCTTAGGGAAATAAGTTCATTTCCTATCGTATTGATTGTTGGAAGGTGTTATTCTAATAATAATAATAAATAGGATCATTGAACATAAAAGGTTAAACTTATAAGGGAAAATTATATCCTAACTTATGATTCCTTAGGGTTAAATCTAGGTTATCCCTGATATCTTTCTTAACATATATTATTATTGGTATTTTTTTGATCTTTAAATAATGGTTCATAATGATCTTATGAATTTACCAAAGCATATCCCCCAGGGGTGTCAATCCAGGTGCATAGTAAGGCCCATTATTGTGTACCAGGTTACCCAGAGTCAGGCATGGAACATCTTTTTAGAGTTAATAATCCTTGGTAAATCTATTCTAGAACCACATCCACTTGTAGTATCCTAACATGGATATATTTTCATAATAAACAACATACTCTATATTAACCAAAATTTAGGGATGTTCTCTCATACATAGTCTTATGCCAAGGGTTCTTACTAAAGAGATCTATTCCTAGTCTCTAAAATTAACTAGACCTTCCCCTGATACCAACTATAGTGACCCGATCCTCTTACACATGTCATTAAATGATTCTATTCATAGTTTATCATCAAATTAAAAGTAAAGTATCATAAAGTGTAGTATCTTAGAGATTAGGTACATCATTAAACATCATGATTCTAAAATAAGAAACACAATCCAATTTTTCATATTTTATAAAAGCCACTTTTTGGAAAAGTGGGAACTAAACAAAAAGATCCACAAAATCACCCAAATTTTCCTTAAAAAAAACCAAAAAATCCATATTCAAAGTTCAACATCCAATATTAATGTTCCACAAAAACGAAATTCAAAGCACCACCAACACCATCCATATCATCCATCCACATTGTCTAGGTCGTCCACTCCACATTTCCCCCAATGAAATAAAAAATCCATTTCAAATTGTGAAATTAAAAAAAACATTAGATCATCATCACTACCTTAGTTTCCAAACCACCTATATACACACACTCCGACACTAAAGTTGTCTTCCATCAGATCACTGACAAGATTTTACCACCGTAAAACCCCCATCACCACCTTGAGAATCATTACGGTCACTGTAGAGTATCACTAGAAACCATCAACGAATTCGGTGAGAACACACTCATTGTCACTGTGAGACACCATCACCATAAGTCATCAGAACAAAAAATATGACGTTGTTCCACATAGATGACACTGACCATCACCAACAACATCTTCACCGTAAGAACCCACAGAGCTTGAAACATCCACCACTGGTCACGTCGCCTGGAACCACGTATCGATCCCCTATCACATTCCAAAACCTCATTAATAACCATCTCACCCAACTGACCAAGAAGGGAGAAAGGAAAAATGATTCTAGAGGAGGAAGGAGAAGTAAGGAAGGGTGGAAGAACCTACCGATGAATGGAATACCAAGAACAGAGAAAAAAAATCCTGAGGAAAGAACCACCTAGGAATAAGAAAGGGGAAATAATGACTGATCTCCTAAAGAAAAAAAATAACATTATGGAAATCAGGAGCTAAACCCCAAATAGAACCATCATGAGACAAGTAAGGGTAAATTGGGGCTAAAACCCAAAAAGAACATAAAGGATACTCGATTTCTAAAAATTACCCATTGAATTGGAGTGCTATCCAGGAAAACCTATAATAACATTTTCATGATTATGTGTGCCACATGAATAATCCTACTGAATGAATCAAACATAAACATAATGGTTACCCATGGAAAGAATTGTGTATCATAATAATGTCCAAAGGCATAACATAAAGTAATATTATAATGGTGTCCATGAAATAAATGATTTAAATCAAACATGGACATTAATATGGGAAAATATGTCTATATATTGATATTTTAGGTCAAACTAAAGTGAATAAATGTAAATATAGTTTTTAATAAACATTAAAAAACATTTTAGTGTGGTTTTAGGAAAATATTAAAGATTCTTTAAAATAGAAAAAGAATAAATTTTAATTTAGAACCATAAATTAAAGAATTTATATTTTCATGGTAAAATGAGATATTTTATAACAATAATGGTGGCTTGAAATATATTATGGAGTGAACATTAAAATAGGTAATAAATTGAGAATTTACTCTTGAATTGCGTTCTCTTTTTAGAAATATTTGAGATGGAAACATTATAAAATCATTTAGTACCCTTTCAAAGAAAGATGATACAACATCCATACATGAGTTTGGAGAATATAAATAGAATTTATAAGAATTATATAAAATAAATGTAGACTTACATTGGGTAAATAGGGAGAAAATATAACCTGAGGGAAATATGGAGGTTCATAAAGGATCCTTTACCTTATATCTGAAATGTTTTATCACTTGATCTTGATTTCCTGAATATTAAAATTAGATTAAAAAATAAATAATTAAATAATTTTTTATACATGTAATTGATTTATTATAATTTTATGAAGTTCATTTAGGCCCTTTTCGATGAGTTATAGTTTTCAATTTCATCATTCGAGAGTGTTTATTTTCTTAGTTTTCATGATTGGTTCGCTTGTAAATGAGTACGAATGTTTCATATGAGCCTTAACCTAGTTGGTGAGAACTCTTCAAGTGAATCCAAGAGACTCGAGATCAAATATGGGTGGGGTCATATTTCGGTATTATTGTAGAAGTGCTATAGTATGTACTATTTGGTACTGTAGCAACCCAAACTGTTTATCTATATCACTAGTTTGATCCTTGAGTCCTTCAAGGCCTTTGGGAACCTGAGGAATTCAGGCCAGTAAGTATTTAATGCCACCTCAAGGAATTTGGGCCACACAAAATCCTTTTGGCCACCTCAAGTCCTTTGGGACACATGGAATGGAGATGAAACAAGAATTATTTGAAAGGAAAAAGGATCTAGATGAGGATTCAGAGCAGGTGAATTAACCAGAGCAGAGCTAACTAGAATTGTAAGAATAAAGAGGTTATTTCATGGCCATCGATATCGGGCCTATGCACCTCTGCATAGGAAAACTAGCCAACTAGGCTTACAAAGGTGGAGAGATGACATCAAGATATATGTTGGGGAGGGAAAGGTCCATGTAGTATCTTTGGGATGAAATCCTCTAATACCTACGAGTAATTTAATGTTTCACTAAGCCTATGATCTATGTAATGGTTCCCCTTCAGCCCATAAAATTGTGATTATAAAAAATAAATAAAAAATGGAGGCCTATGGGCCATTTAGGCAGGAGTAAAAAAGTTCATGTAGAATGGGTATAATCCTCCATTATTGAAATTATATGTTATTAATGAAGAAAAAAAACTTTAATTAGTATTATATATTATTTTTTTCATTTATGAGAATACATCATTAAATAACATGTTAATGATAATCATTTGGATTAATTTTATCAGGTTTTTGATCCCAACAAACTTATTTTGTTCAATTATTTAATATCATGTAAATATAATGGTTATAGAACCATAAATAAGATATTATACATATATTATAATTTAGTTCAATGAAAAAATTGTTTCATGACCTTCCATGAAGACAGTAACAGAAATTTAAAACTTGTCATCCTTGAATGAGATAAATTAACACATTATGAATGATGTTAACATTTTTTAATCAAAAGGAGCAGGAAATGAATTGATGATTAATTATTATATAAATATAGTAAAATTAAGAAATTTGTAATTTACAAGGGTTATCATGAAATTTTGATGAGGGGAGGTGAGAATATAATAAGAAAAGAAATAACATGAAATGAAAATAAAAGAAAATAAAAGAGGAATTTAACTCTTCAATTTTCCTCCTTGAGAGAGCCTCCTTAGGGAAAATGTTTTGGAATTATGATGAGACCAAGATCTCTTAGACATGTGGTAGAGGTTTATAAAGAGTTTTGGGTAGATTTTTTATGGGGATAAAATCTTGGAAGGTGTGAGGAAAAGAGGGGGTGATGTGTGGTATTTATAGGTGAGAATGGGGAGATTTTTCTAATTATTTTATTCATTAGCTAATTATTTTTCTCAAGAAAAGAAATATTGATGATTTAAGTGAAAAAATATAATAATTATATCATGTGAGGTTTGAATAATGGTTCATACATCATACACGAGTCCTGGAAAAGTGTATTTAACTTATAATGTATATATACCGTAAATTACCACAATTTACTATTAAAAAAAATTCATGCATTTCATAAAAATCCCCAAAATTCACCCTAACAATTTTTCAACATGTAGAATTAAAAAATGAACCCCATTTTATGAATATAATTTTATACATATGATGAATTTATTTTTTAATTAAATTAATCATTTACTCTAAAAATCATATTTTAAAATTATATCTTATTTTATAACACTTGAAAATTTTAATATGGTCCCATAAAATTATATAATAATAATAAGATAAAAAAATATTATTTTATGAATAAATGTTATGAAAAAAAACTTTATTTTGAATTATAAAGTTAATCATAAAACTTTAATTAAATATTTAAGACTTATAATATACCAACAATTAATTAAATTTTTTTAAAACATTTATTTACCTAAAATAAAATATAATTATATCATATTTTCATTTATAAGATATGAAAATTTTATTTATTGTTTCATAGATATGGTTACTATTATATTGGCCACTTTACTGTTCATAAGGGTGACATTACTATTCCAAAGGTCAAATTACTATTTCATCAGTATTGGTTCTTTAACATCTAGAAATTCTTTTAATTTCATTCCTACTTCATTTATAATGTTTATATTGTGTTATTTATTTGATTTAATTTGAATTATACTATATGAAATACCTATAATAATGGTATTTCCATTGATAAAAGTTTGTTTTGTTACATGTTGTGTGGCTTAAAATAGACTCAACCACTATTAATATTTCCCTCCCCTCTATATCTAGGATTTTCACTGAGGTGGATCTATTGAAGCCAACACCTACTGTGATTTAAACAAAAATTTGAGATCATGGTCTCTAGAAGAATATATTTTATGAAAATATCCCAAAAGAGTATATTAATTGTTTTTAAAAAATCACCTATCTAAAAGTTTGTGAAAGAAGATACATTATTAATTTATTAAAGGTCGATCCCAAACTAAGAAAAAGTCTAATTGGGTAGAAAAAATAGTTTAATCAAGATCTTGTTAGTCTCTCTATGTTCTATAAAATAGAATTCCAAATCACTGATGAAATTATTCCAACCACACAAAACCAATCTATTGGACCTGATGGTTTTAATTTCATTGTGGATGTTGTTCTCATCTCAGCCGATCAGTTGGGTATTTTAGAATCAATGGGACATGGGTATTCCCCTGGGCTGGTTGACTCTCATTTGGGTAATAATCCTCCCTCATAGGGTGAGGATGATAAAAAATACAATGACTTAGTTGGGTATTATAAATATGATGAATCTAATAATAATTCAAATAACTAATTAAACCAAATTATTGATGATTTTTTTCATCCAGGTTTTAAAAAGGGAAGATTTTTTTTTATCTCAGACTAATATATCACTCCACCCCAAGAAATAATCAAAAACATATTGATTACTCCAAATTGGAATGAACTTTTGTCATTAGATCCTCAGGGTTAAACATGGAGAAAATTGGCATAACTTCTTAACTTGAGAATAAAATTAAGGATGACAATATTAAGTTTAACCCCATTAATAAATATGATACTACCAAAATTTATGTTGTCATTGATTTATAATTACCATATTTTTCTAGAAGTGATAGAGATAAAGAAGTTAATACCAAGATAAATATTTCCTATAAGGAAAAAGATAACATTGGGTATAATTGAATATCTATGATTGATGATAAAGTTAAAATTGTTTATAAAAAACATACTGATTGATAAATCAATATAGAGTATTATCATTAATAAATGATTGGGTGTTCATCAGGTTATAATCTGAGTTTTAATGCAAACATAATTTTAATTTTTTGGATTTTTTTGTGGTGATGAATTTCTTCTTTTATTGGTAGATCATTTTTCTTATTTAGGTGTTTCTTTTTATGGTCGTTTCATCAGTTTTTCATTGTATTTTCCTACTGTATATGTTATTTAGTTACTCAAATAATGGTGGTGGTTCTTGGTAAAATATTATCCCTAAGAATAGTGGGACATCATGAAAAAAATATATTTATAGAACCATTAAATGTTTAATATCTATTTGATTCATGTGACGAACCTATAAAGTAGTCAAATTTAAAGGGAATTTTTTTTATGATCCATATGTTTTCTATTTATATAGGCCCATTGAAAAGAATTTCCAAAGTCTGGTTGGATTAGCTTGGATATTTAATTTTTGTGTGGATTGGGACTATGAAGGTTTTACTAACTATAGACCATTTGAATATGAATTGGAGTTTTTTTAGCCCTCATGAATTCATTGATGTATACATTCATAGCTTGTTTTTATTTTTATTAGATTCCATGTTTCTAGATTTTTCCGGATCACATTATTGATAATGAAGGTTAGTGGATGTTAGGCATTTTTATTCCAATAATCACATAGGGATTCTATAATGAATAAATTTCTATCTCAGGTTGTGATTATATTATTCTACTACATTATTGAAAATATCTAACTAATATATTATTCAACCCATTATCTATTTATTAATTTGGATGTATAATTGATGTTTTAAATTTATAAAAAGATGGTATTTTACAATTTTGATGATGATACTTTCCAATTTTTTTTACAATGATGCTGGAAACAATTTTATTTCTAGTTAATGGACACATGCCTGATGATTGGGTGATTTATGAAGAAATGTTTTGTCCATGTTTATAGTGATGGTTGATTAGAATTGAATTAAAAATTATTTCTTGAGTAGATAAACCTCATGGTATAATAGTTGTAAATGATTATGGTCCGACATAATATCATCCGAGAAATTGGATTGATGTTTTACTTAATCTTACAATAATTCTTTTCTTCAAAATATACGAGAACTTTTTTTGGGTGTTCTTCCCAAAATTTAGTTGAACGTCAGATTGAACAAATGTAATGATTCATGTTAGTGATGAAACTATCATCTCATCCAGTATATTTCATGTAAAGGTTCACATTTTTGTTTCTTAAATACTTACACAGGTTCTGGAACTCTTGATGATTCATTGGTTTCTATGACCTTACCCCTGATTACCACTTATGTTCCTCCATGGTTGAGTGTTTTTCATGGATTTTTGACACCTTCAAAATGTATTCATTATCTATTGATGAAGTTGTTTTATTATTGATATGGTTTTTAGTTTTATATTTTAATATCCCTTGAAGATTATTAGGGGGTACACATGAATATTTATGAAATTTCAACGGTTATTATTATAGTTGATGATTATGTGGTGGGGTATTAGTTAGTTGTTGGATGAATACATTATAATTCCTTTTTTGGTTCATCTTTGGACATGGTTTTTCCATTTTATGTCATTTTCATGTGTATTCTCTAAATTCTATGTTAATTAAATAAAATTTCACCTCATACTCTCATATTTTATTATACATATAATTTCATAAATTCTAGGTGTGAAAATTGGGCCACCAACTCATTTGCAATTTTCTTCAGATGATAAATTTAATAAAAGTAAAATAATTATGGTAATTTAAATAAATATTTATGAAGTAAATATTTATTTTATTAATGTTTTGAAATATTTTATTTTCATTTTTGTAGAATTATTTAAAAAATAAAATTTTAAAAGTACTATTATATATATTTTTATAAATAATATTATCAGAAGTTTGCATATCAATTAAAAGGTGGACTAAACGTTATTAATAAAATATTTTTAATGTGTCTTGTTCATTCATGTTATAAAAAAGACATTAAAATATTATTAATGTATCTTTTATGAATGGACATGAGTATTGGTGGTTGTAATTCATCTTTAAATACTGGTGGTGGGTGATTCCTTTTCTTCAAAAAATAATTTCTCATATATTCATCTCATCTAAATTGGTGGATTTATTATTCCTACACCTACTATAAAAGGATATCCAAATAATTGAAATCAAAGAGTAATGATACCTCAAATACGTTTGAAGTCTGAATCATTGATTTTTCATTATTTTCTCACCTTTTCTTACAATCTTGTTTTAATTTATTTTTCCCGAATGGATAAAATTGTAATAATAAATTATTATATGGTTATGTAATACTTTTTCTTTATCATTATTCATTAATATTAATATTTTACATAGATATTACTTATTTATTCCTAACAAATATCATATAATAAGTATAAATTATAGTATTTGTTTTATATATATTTTATTCAATCTGGGGTAATTTTCTTAGTGGAAAGCCAAAGGGGAATGATGGCATGAAAAAGGAGGTAGTAGCATTCCAAAGGGGTATGTAATGTGGAATAACTATCTTTCCACTTACAGTTCATGGAATAACATACATCAAAAGAGTAGCACGAGTGTCATTATCAATCTATATTAGAGTATTTCCACTTATTTTATTTTATTCCAATTAATTATATTTTTGAATATGTTCATCTATGGTATCAAGGGGGCATGAATCATGTTTTTATATAATTCTAAAATACATATCCCATGTAATTTCTGTTTAATTTGATGATTGGGTCTTGTAAAAATTTAGGTAGACAGTGTTTTAGAAAGTGATAGTTTTTATTTGATGGTTTCTCAAATGGGGTATTTAAGATTTTTTTAAATTTGGATATTATGACCTGATGATTATGTTTTTTGAGTGTTTTTAAGAGTAATTAGCGATTTAATAAATTTATACTCACGATACTATAAAATATGAGATATTTTGAAAAGGATATACTAATATTGGGGAAAATTCAACATGCTAGGTTGATGCTATTTTAGTTATAAAATGTCACATAGATAAAATGTGTGCTTTTGATATAAAAGAGTTAAGTGAGAAAAAAACGCCACATATGATGTGTCTATCACTAAAAAACTATGTATGGTAAATCTCCTCCTCATAGTATTTCTATGATTTAAAGAGAAATAACAATTAAGCATTGGATATATATGACTCACTGGTGGGAATTAGTTTTCCATAATATAATCCCCCATATAATAAAAAGAAACTATACTAAAACCCATGGGGTGTTAGCCGAGTGGTACCTACTAGTTGTACCCTTCTCTCCCTATGGGAACTATCCTTGACTCGAGTCCCACCAGACTCAGACATTGTGAATATTATGCATAGGGAGATTCAAAGCCATTTTCCTAGTCGTGGAACGTGGGGTGCCCTCTGGGCATGGTGGGGCCACCCAGTGGGATTCAAGTGTCAACCTTACACATTTTTTTCTCATGGGTTGTTAGACAAGTGGTAATTTCTAGTTATACCCCATGCTCTCTGTGGGAACTTGCCCAGTCTTGAGTACCACCAGAATTAGACATTGCGCATATTATGCATAGGGAAATTCAAAGACATTTTCTTAGCAGGGGAACGTGCGGTGCACTCTGGACATGGTGGGGCCCCCAGTGGGAGTCGAGCATTTACCTTACACACATTTTTTGGATGGGCTTGTAAGGGTAACCTTCCACTAGGGGTTTTCTCTGTTGTCGCCTCCCTCCTTCCACCTTGAGTCAGCATCTCTCCTCATCGACATGTGTTTGATGTGATTGTAGCGACCTTTGTCTTTCATGATGGCATTGCATGAACTCGTGGGCTCATCTTGTTCATCATTTCGCATTTATACTATCCTTATTTCGCCTCACTTCATCATCTTTGGATAAGGATTCTCCTGGAAGTGCGATGATGGTCCAGTGGTCAAGTCCTAGCTCCAATGACTGAGGGTTATAGCTCATCCCAATTGTGTACATTGGGTGGTCTGTTGTAGTTTCTGATGGTGTTTTTGATGGTGGTGACAAGATTTGGATATGGAATTAACCCTTGGGTGGCTGTCTATTTGGTGATGTTTTCTTGATCATTGATTTTTCCTTCATTTTAGGCTTTTAGGATGTGGTTTCTCCTACTCGTGTGGTGGATTTGGGTGTTTCTACAATGATGTCTACTGTTTATTTAGTGTTTATGTGGTGTGAACTCAACATGTGATTTAAAGAGTGAAGGATTCTAGGTGGAGAAGCTTTTGGATTTCTATTTCACTATATCTTTTTATTGTGGATCTTTTTGTTTCTCAGGAATATTGGTGAAGGAGGAGTTGTTTTCTGAATTGCTTAAGGAGCCTATGATGGTGTTTTTGTTTTTGAGGTTTTTATTTAACTATATACTGGTGTGAAATATTTGGTATTGTGGATTTTTGATTCAGTTTCCTGTTGTTTGGTTCTATATTTGACTTCAATGGAGTAGCATGTGAGGAATTTGTGTTGGTGTTGGTTGAAATCTACTACTGAGTTTGGGTGATCTTCTTTGGTCATGCCTTTGTTTTTGGTTGAAATATGAAGTCGCTGTTAAGTTTTGGTGTGTTTTTTTCCAACACACTACATGGATCTACCTTATTTGAGGTTCAGAGCAAGAAGTTTTCTCCTGCGCATGCCATTCAGATTTGGAAGTTCGAGAGAGTATAGCTTTTCCATCGGTTTCATGTCCGTTCAATCCTACAAGGGACATCTATCTGAGAGGTAATGAGATGGTGAAGGCTTTTCATCATGATGTAGTCGCTAGGAGGGGTAGATCCTGTAGTCTATTTTAGGGCAGTACTCTTTAATGGTTTTTTTGGTTTTTTTGGTTTCTCACTTTTTTCCTCAAGTGTGTTTTGATAATAAAAAAGTTAAATTTCAGTCAGTATATTACATGTATTTGAAATAATAATAATTTTGAGAATATATTTGTTAACCTTATGTTACTATCATATCAACCTATTTTAGTTATATGATTTTTAGGATGGGGTAATGACCTTACAATAGGCATTCAAGCTATAGGATTTGATCCGTAGTGAGGTATATGATTTGGTTAAATGAAATAATTAATTATTTTGTATGGTTTGAATATTTTAAAATTAATGGGTTTGATATGAATATATGATGTGGTGTGTGACTTGTTTTAGTGAGTTATGTCGGAGTAGAACCATATAACTTTTCTATTGGATGTACAACACTGAATTCTAGGTGCATTGGAAAACCAAGATCTAGATACCTCCGCTAATCATATGTTACACCTAGAAACTGATTTATTATATTATAGGATGTTCTTACACTCTAATAACCATACTAAGATTCATATATAATTGATACATTCCATAAAACAAAACAAAAACATTCAAATTATTGAAAGAAATTAAGAAAGTACACTTTAGTTTTACAATATTTGGAAAATTAAGTCCCATGTCCATAAGATAACAATTCTACCATCTCCATTACTATCAGATGATAGAATGATTAAAAAAACAATCACTAATTTCAAATTATATTAATATAAATTTTATTCCAGGTCAAAACCGTAGTCAACAAATGTCCACATGACACGAAATAAGTTTTCCCACCCCAATGTTATAGTTGAACCTGACTGCTCTTCCAATTACACCACTGACTCTGATTCTTGAGTGATCACAAAAATGAACCTGATAATTGATGATATCAGGTAGAATTATACATATGACTACTGAATTTGGTGATCATTCAGATTCAAAATATAATATTTAATTTTCATTTAAACTCATATAGTTATAAAAATCTCAGAGTGCATATTTATTAGAAATACAATTCTATATTCCAACCTATGAACCACTAAAGATAACTATTTAAACTATCTACACTAAACATCAGTATAAAAAACATTTGAAGTGTCTATTTTTGGTAGACTTCATTGAGTAAATTGAAATATTATTTAAATACTGAAAATATCTCACATGAAAACTACTTCATGGTGATCCATATCAAAGATTAAGAAAGAATAAAGAGAAAACCATCATTTTGAAGCATGATTAGTCTGACAATGTTATGATAAGAAGAAGAATTAATAACTAAGGGGATATAAACTTCATACACATATAGAGATCATTGGTGTTGATCATTTTTTGAATTATGAGGAGTGGTTGTATTTGAGAATATCATAAGATCTTGATGAGTTTAGAAATTGAGGTGGGAATGTATGTTTAAGAGGTTTGAAGATGTGTAATATGTAGTGACAGAGTATCATGTGTTGTTATTGAAAAATAATTTATATTAAAAGGAATTTAATATAAGGTGGATGGATATCATCTTATAGGTGTAGGAAAATACATGTGATGATTTTTTTATCTACCTAAATATATAATAGACACCAATAAAATATGAATATTTATATATATAATTCGAAAATATTTTTGCTAAAATGGAATATGACCACTGTTTCACTAAACCCGTGGTGAAAATCTCAAAAATATTTTTCTTCTCAACTATCTTTTACAGAAATAACAAATTTTCCTCCTGAAAATTCTTGATGAAATGGTATTTCAGGTCAATATTCTTCATTTTTCCATAGAATACAAAATCATGTGATAATGGAATCATGTTATTACTACCATAGTATATAAATACTACCCTACCTCTATTCTATCTCTTCCAAGAGATTACTCAATGATATAAATTCATTCATTTATTCCATTGTTAAGATATATTCTACTTTATTTGTTGAAAAAAATAGTACCAGTTAAAATATTGATATCCATACCACCATTATTCCACTACATATAAAATAATTGATTTGTACTCTTTTGTGTATCTAAATCTCCCCTAATGTTTTCATGAAGATACCCCAATAAAGTATCAACTTTACCAAGAATAATTTTGTATTAACCATTTTTTTGTGATACAAGATGTTTTATTCTAGGGATTATTGGTATTCCCTCCATGGATTGAACAAAAAATGGATGAAACCCCCCACATAAAAATAATTTTTTTCGTGAGTTCACACCAATTCATACATGAGAATTTATAACAATAATGTGAACATAACCATATGTGCTTTGCCTCATCAAATGTTTATGGTACCTACTCCTTGTAAATCATTAATTTTCTATTAAACGGGGTCAACACAATCTATAATATGGTAATATTGAGTTTCTCCATAATCATTTAGTGATAATCCATCTATGAAAAAACTAATATTAATAATGTAACACCCCGAGATTTTATGAAAAATATTCTTTTTAATTTTATTGATGTCTTGTGTTGTACGATACACCAAAAGGAGCTTGCACTACATGCATCCCTGACTTGGCTTGCATTACACGCAATCGCGACCTTCCACGACAACGTATGTTGTACGCAATACCGAGTTTCACTAAACAATGATATGTTATATAAACTAGCCGTTATAAATAGTAATACCCACTTTTTGAAATTTTATTTTTCAAAATGGACTTAATTTTTGGATTCAGAATATCGAAATCAGTCTAGGGTGAATTTTTGGTATTTTTCTGAAAACTTTCATTTTTTGATGAATAGTGAAAACACTAGGTTACTATTTAAAACCCAAATTTTTATTTAAATAATTATTTATTTTATTTAAATTTATTTTAGGTCAAAATAGATACATAATACCCATATAAGTTCAATGTAATTAATTGGAGTCATTTTATAATAATTTTAGATATATATGAATTTTATTAAACTTTTCACCGTCTTTTACCCACCTCCTAGGAGAATTTGAAAATTTACATAAAACTTAATTTTACCGCTTCTGTGAGTGAAATTTCAAAAATCAGAGAGACACAGTTGATATCAGTAAGTAAAATTTGGTTCAATGAGATGAAAATAATTTTCAGTGAATAGTAACTTTTTACTTTTATTTACCCCGATTAAAAGTAAATAGGGTAATTAAGGGTAAAAATGATATTATTCTTACTTTAACACATGTCCTAATTCTATTGTATAAGTGTAATTCGACCAAAAAAAACCTTAGGAATATAATATTATCATTTAGGTCCACTTGGATTAGATTAGGACATTTATTATTATTTTATTTAAAGAAGAGTTAAAATAGTTAAAATCAAAGTTTAATAACTAAAACATTTTTAATAGAGGGTTATACATAAGATAAATTCTACTATAAATATTCATTATAAATATAATAAGATTTAATAAATAATGGTATTTTATTTATAATTTTTAGACATTAAATAATTTAATTTATTTATGACACAATGATGATGCCGTACTTACCTTATTAATGAAATATTAACATAATTGATGTTATAAATACCCAAATAAATGTAATTTTATAGTTTTTATGAATTAAAATAATTTTCTAGGTAAATATGACATGTTATTATTTATTTAATTAACTTTTTTATAACTAATCATTCTGTTATTATTTTCACAAAAAAATCAAGTACCAAATTGTGTCAAAATTGACATAAAATAGTTTTTAAAACAAATATTATATTATTAATTATTATTTTATTCCTAAAAATATAAGGTTAGGAAAAATGACTTATATAAGGATATATATTAATAATTAACCACTTTGGGTTCGTTTGTCTTGTTATAGTAAGTTTATTAACCATATAGTGTAAGAAAACAAAAAGACACGGTAAAAGTTAAATTATTTAACTTAGAGTTAAATCTAAATGATAAGGTTAAAATAGTAAACTAAACTTGTCTAAAATATATTGGTTGAGATGATTTCGACCCACACTCACCTTATCTTTGAAATAAATAAATTTGGAGCTATTCAAAACCGAATATGACTTTATTATAAAATAATATTTTATGTTTTCCTAAGGTGCCCGTCTCCTCCCATATAAAAAGAGAACCCCTTCCCTCTTATCTTCACACCCTTTTGAGGCTTGAAGCTCGACCAAACCATGAAAATTACTCTTATCAACATCTCTAGTTATATCATAGAGGTTCTGGTCTTCTCAAAATACCAACTCTAGTGCCCTAAGAAGAAGTTTAAAGGAGGTGCGTCGAGGAAGAGGTAATCTCTTCTACCGACTCTTTCAAGTTTCTTTCTTCTTATACTTCTTATTTAGTTTTTTCATTATAAAGTAATAAAATAAGTATTACTTATATACTTATATGTTATTATAAATATGAAACAACCCCATTTCACCTTCTATCGATCCTACGGAAAATGAAATCACCGTGCGTACGTACGTACGGAATACCATCTACACGTCGTGGTGTAATATATTTTTCCACCACCACCCTACTTGGATGGGTATAATGGTGTAAAGAATAACTATATATGATTATTATAACATCATAATGATTCTAAGATGTTATATAATCCACTCCAATTCCATTCAATAAAAATGGGAACGATATCATCGCTCTTGCGTACGTACGGATTACCGTCTCCATGACGCGATGAGATTAATTTTCCATGTTAACAATTCAAGAATGATTATAAAGTATATATAATAAGTAATCATGAAATATATGACATAATAATGCTACTGGATTTATATATATATATTTATGTATTTATTTCATCTACTTAATTCCCTTCAAGTCAATAAGGAAAGGAAAACAACGTTCATGCGTACGTACGACCTACCGTCTCCATGAACGGTGTATTTCATTTCATTTATCTATCTGTTATATATATATATATACTGAATATATATGATATATAAATCATGATTTACATTCTGGAAGTAATTAAATCATGATATAAGTAATAATAATATCAAGAACAACAAGTCCAAACAAGTACGATAAATAAAACGATTTTAATCAAAACGCTGCTTTAACATGAAATTTATAAAAGAACGGGTAGTATAAAGTCATAAGTGAACCATATATGATATAATAACAATGAATATGATTCTGTAATAAGTAAATGACATTATTTAAATCATTATACAGTAGGTTCAGATACGTACGAAGCATATTAGACCTAAGGTAAGGGATAATTTTTCAATCTAATTTTTATTCGAGATTGCTTATATGTAAGTATTTACTGGGGTTATATTTTAAATCCATGTCAATAAAAATGTTTTCATAAAGTGTTTAAAATTATTTCATGTATGTTTAAATTCATTTTTACCCATCTTTAGTTTTACTTTGTGTTATGGAAAGAATCTTGCTTTTGTTTACCATACGTGGTACTTTTTTGACTTTTCCATTAAAAGTACGAGGGGAATGTTTTCTTTATCTTATATGGAATGAATGGATTTTTACAGTTTTATAATGCCTTATTTTCATGAAACTTAATCTACAAGATTTCATGACTATTTTAAACAAAATAATTTTCTTTTAAAATTTCATGGCATTTTGTGAAAAGAAAATGATTTTGAATAAGAAAGGATATTTTCCTCAAGAATTCATTTCAAGTGTTTTATCAAAACCATTTTCCATTTAAGATGACATTATTTCATATGTGTATATTTCAAGTATAATGTATCTATGATTTACATGGTTTCAATTTTCTTATGATGAAATGATATCCATTTTTTTTATATGGATTATGATGGGATGATGTTTATGAAACCAATTTTATTCCTTGGGTTATGATGAATGATTTATGTTTATGTTGTGGAACAAGTAAGAATGATTTCATTATGAGATGGGTGGGACCTATATCTCACTCCAAAGAATTGGGTAAATATTTATATCTCATGAGATAGACATGGCTGGAACGGTAAGTTAATCTAGTTCAGTGATACAGGACTGGAACGAGGAGTGAACTCGATTCAGAAAGAGACTTTGTCCACTAAGATGGTCTTGGCAGCGATGCCTTGTCTAATATTGAAATCATATCACGTGATTAATGTTTTTACACAATTACAAGTTTTATTTCCAAGATATTTTATCATGATTAATGTTCCATTATGATCTATTCCTTACGTACTGCCATGTTTTATATAATTGCTCAAGATTTTGATGTTTAAATATTATATTCATGTTTTGAAGTTAAAATATATATGGTTTGTTTTATTTTCTCCATGCTTACCCTTAATGAGCATTTGAGCTCACCCTTTAAATGTTTTCTTTTCCCTAGGATATAAAGAAAGGTTTTAGGTAAGAAAAAAAGGGAAGATCTTTATGGGATAAGTTGAAGATCGTTCCCCACAATTAGAAGATTTTGTTCTGAGTTTCTAAATAAACTAAACTATTACGGTCCTTTGGTGTCTGTTTTTTTGTTATGTATTAAGTATTCTGCAAAATTAATGTAATGTCTATGTATTTCAGGCTTCGAGTCTCTCCATTTGGTATTATAGGAAAGGTTTAGTTAACCTTTAGAAACTAGGATGCAAAAACTTTAGTGAGATCCCTAGATATATTTCTAAGGTATGTCTAGGGATGTCCCTAAGGATAAGTATACATATAAGTTATAGTCCTAGAATTAAAGTAATGATCTTATAATTTATCCTAATATGTTAGATATTGATGGTACTCCCCCTTTATTATGTTGTTTTCCCTAGAATGATTTTTTCCTCTCACACTATTATTTTTGGGTTTTAGATGATGGATGGAACCCGAATAAACCGTGTTGATCAATATAATGGATGACGCAATGACTGTCCTCCTGAACAAACCAACGTTATGGGAGATGGAGTGAAAAATCTTATTACTATACTTACACAAGCTATGAATCATTCTGGACTTCCAAATGAGCAGGTAAGGGAACAATATTCTATTGATTCCTTCATGAGGCAACGTCTACCTTCTTTCAGTGGGTCTTCTGATCCACTTGTTGCTAAACAATGGATCAATACCATTGAAAAGATATTTTCCATACTTCGCTGTTCAGAACATGAAAAAGCCATTCTAGCTATTTACCGTTTAGAAGGTGAAGTAGATCAATGGTGGACTCTAATTAAGAATACGAGGCCTCGAGATAAAATTGAATCCATGGAATGGGATGAGTTCAAGAACTTATTTTTCAATAAGTACTTCCCTCGTATTCTGCGAAAAAAGATGGAAAAGGATTTCCTTGAGCTTAAGAAAAAGGATGATGAATCTGTTGGTATATACGAAGAGAATTTTACAAGGCTTTCAAGGTATGCATCTGGCTTTATCATCTAACCTGAAAGTAAAGTTGATCGATTCTTCAGTGGCTTAAAACCAAGTCTTCGTAGGGCATTATCTATAAAATACTTTAGTAGCTATGAAGAAATTGTGCATTGTGCTATCAAGGTAGAAATGGAAGTTGGTGCTACATATCCATCTCATGGTTTTGACAAGAAATGAAAGATATAGTTCAAGGAGAAATCTCCAAATAATGGTGAAAAGAAGATAAATGTTTCTTTATGCTCAAAGTGTGGAAAGAATCATGGTGGAGATTGTCTTAAAGGGACTAGAAAATGTTTTAAGTGTGGAAAAGAAGGTCATCAAGCAGCTGAGTGTCGAATTAATTGAAAAATGGTTGCTAATGATGTGAATAAAGAAAATACAGCAAAGAATGCACCACTAACACTTCAATGCTTCAAGTGCAAGGAAATGGGGCATTATGCTAATCAATGCCCTAATCCAAGGGTTAATGATGATCAACGTGAGAAACCTTTTAAGGCAAAGGACAAAGGAAGTCACATGCGTTCACTATTAGTAATGTTGAGTATAAAAATGATGTGGTGGAATGATTATGTGTTTATGTAAAGGGATTCCAAAATAATGTTGTGGAATATCATTTATAGTATTGTGGAACATTGGAATATCTATGGTTTATTCGATAATTATATGGTACTGGTAACCATGAAAAGTGATTAAAATATTTTGGAAAGAAGATGATATGTGTATAATGAAGGGATAAGGATAAAATTAAATGTTTGATAATATTCATGAGATCATGACTGATATGAAGACTAAGTGATATTATGGTTTGAGTATATAAATTTTTTGGGATTTTGGTATGTGGAAAGAGTTAACTTTTGACAACATTCATGTTTTCACTAAGGTTCAATGGGTATTCATTTTTGAAGAGAATACATGATTAAGGTATTCACATGTTTGGAATGTGACCAACAAGATATATCGTATGATAAATGATGGTATTCACATGCTCACTAGATGACATTACTAGTAATTGTTTTCTTTATACTATGAGTATGGACAAAAGTATTTTGGATAAGCCTAAAGATTGGAATGGATTATGTTGGACATAAGTTAGTGTTGTTTAAGGATATAACTTTTTTTTTCGATATTATTTCTGGAATGTTATAATAGTGTAGTTTTAGAAAAAGGGACAACCTGTAGGACGAGTAACAACCCCTCGCGTCAGACAAGGCTATTGGAATCGAACCCCCAACCAAAGTGTGACAGACCTTTATTTCCAACCACAGACCTACAGGAAGTCCCCAGATATTAGAAACTAGTTTTATTAAGCAGTATAATAGATGAAGTATATGTCCATTTTTGGAATCATATACGATTAACCTCACCATAAATGGACTTATGTATATTTGATAACATTTGCTAAACTTTTGTTTGAGACATATGGAATGACCCATCATTCTATCACATGATCTTCTAACACTTCACGAATGAAAAAATCAACTTTATTTCTTTAATAGATGAAGTGGAAATTGTTCAAGGCATGAAAAATAGTGATATTATACCAAAATAAAGTAATTATTTCTTCTAATTAAAATTCTTTAACTTTAGGGAAATCATCTTGAAAACCAAAAATGTTGTCCTAGTTCCTTTATATCTGATTAATCAGATGGTACCTTAGATCATCACAAATTTAGGGCTTTGTGATTGTTGGCTTTTTTATAGCCATGTTCTCTACCACTCTCCATCAGAACGTGATGGTTAGATTTCTCTTCCATATCCATATTTTCACCTATGTACTCCTATGTGGAAACCCAGTGATTAGTTAATTTGGGTAACCGTTACGTTTTATACTTTATATTTTAAAGATAAGTTTTGGTATTAATTTTTACGATGAGGGCTTCTGTTAAAGAAACTTTTGAGTAATAAACCATTTATAACCCTAACGAATTTCAAGGGCGAAATTCATTTTAAGGGGGGTAGAATGTAACACCCAAATATTTTATGAAAAATATTATTTTTAATTTCATTGATGTCTTGTGTTGTACGCTACACCAAAAGAAGCTTGCACTACACGCATCCCTGACTTGGCTTGCATTACACGCAATCACGACCATCCACGATAGCGTATGTTGTATGAAATACCGAGTTTCACTAAACACCAATATGTTATATAAACTAGCCGTTATTAATAGTAATACCCACTTTTTGATATTTTATTTTTCAAAATGGACTTCATTTTTGGATTCATAATATCAAAATTAGCCTAGGGTGAATTTTTGGTAATTTCTAAAAACTTTCAATTTTTGATGAATAGTGAAAACACTAGGTTACTATTTAAAACCCGACTTTTTATTTAAATAATTTTTTATTTTATTTAAATTTATTTTAGGTCAAAATAGATACATAATACCCATATAATTTCAATGTAATTAATTGGAGTCATTTTATAATAATTTTATATATATAAGAATTTTATTAAACTTTTCACCGTCTTTTACCCACCTCTTAGGAGAATTTGAAAATTTACATAAAACATAATTTTACCACTTCTGTGAGTGGAATTTCAAAAATCTGAGAGACATGAATGATATCAGTAAGTAAAATGTGGTACAATGAAATGAAAATAATTTTTGGTGAATAGTAACTTTATACTTTTGTTTACCACGGTTAAAAGTAAATAGGGTAATTAAGGGTAAAAATGATATTATTATTACCTTAACACGTTTACTAATTCTATTGTATAAGTTTAATTCGACCAAAAAAAACCTTAGGAATATAATATTATCATTTAGGTCCACTTGGATTAGATCAGGAAAATTATTTATATTTTATTTAAAGAAGAGTTAAAATAGTTAAAATAAAAGTTTAATAACTAAAACATTTTTAATATAAGGTTATACATAAGATAAAGTAGACTATAAATATTAATTATAAATATAAAAATATTTACTACATAATGGTATTTTATTTATAATTTTTAGACATTAAATAATTTAATTTATTTATGACACAATGATGATGCAATACTTACCTTATTAATGAAATATTAACATAATTGATGTTATAAATAACAAAATAAATGTAATTTTAGACTTTTTATGAATTATACTAATTTTATAGGTTAATATGACATGTTAGTATTGATTTAATTAACTTTTTTCGAACTAATAATGCTATTATTATTTTCACAAAAAACCAAGTACCAAATAGTGTCAAAATTGACATAAAATAGTTTTTAAAACAAATATTATTTTATTAACTGTTATGTTATTCCTAAAAATCTAAGGTTAGGAAAAATGAATTAGATAAAGATATATATATTAATAATGAATCACTTGGGGTTCGTTTGGCTTGTTATAGTAAGTTTATTAACCATATAGTGTAAGAAAACAAAAAGACACGGTAAAAGTTAAATTATTTAACTTAGAGTTAAATCTAAATTATAAGGTTAAAATAGTAACCTAAACTTGTCTAAAATCTATTGGTTGAGAGGATTTAGACCCATAATCACCTTATCTTCTAAATAAATTTTTTTGATCTATTAAAAACCAAATATGACTTTATTATAAAATAATATTTTAAGTTTTCCTAAGGTGCTCGTCTCCTCCCATATAAAAATGGAACCCCTTCCCTCTTCTCTTCACACCCTTTTTAGAATTTAAGCTCGGCCAACCCCTGAAAATTCCTCTTCTCAACATCTCTAGTTATATCATAGAGGTTCTGGTCTTCTCAAAATACCAACTCTAGTGCCCTAAGAAGAAGTTTAAAGGAGGTGCGTCGAGGAAGAGGTAATCTCTTCTACTGACTCTTTCAAGTTCATTTCTTTCTTCTACTTCTTCTTATTTAGTTGTTTCATTATAAAGTAATAACATCAGTATTACTTATATAATTATATGTTATTATAAATATTAAACAACCCCATTTCACCTTCTATCGATCCTACGGAAAACAAAATCATCGTGCGTACGTTCGTACGGAATACCGTCTACACACCGTTGTGTAATCTGTTTTTCCACCACCACCCTACATGGATGGGTATAATGGTGTAAATAATAACTATATATGATTATTATAACATCATACTGATTCTAAGATGTTATATAATCCACTCCAATTCCATTCAATAAAAATGGGAACGATATCATCGCTCGTGCGTACGTACGGATTACCGTCTCCACGACGCGATGAGATTCATTTTACATGTTAACAATTCAAGAATGATTATAAAGTATATATAATAAGTAATAATGAAATATATGAAATAATAATGCTACTGGATTTATGTATATATATATTTATGTCATCTACTTAATTCCATTCAAGTCAATAAGGAAAGGAAAACAGTGTTCATGCGTACGTACGGCCTACCGTCTCCATGAATGGTGTATTTCATTTCATTTATCTATCAATTATATATATATACTAAATATATGTGATATATAAATCATTATTTACATTCTGGAAGTAATTAAATCATGATATAAGTAATAATAATATTAATAACAAAAAGTCCAAACAAGTATGATAAATAAAATGATTTTACCCAGAACACTACTTTAACAAGGAATTTATAAAAGAACAGGTAATATAAAGTCATAAGTGAACCATATATGATATAATAATAATGAATATGATTCTGTAATAATTAAATGACATTATTTGAATCATTATACAGGAGGTTCGGATACATATGAAGCATATCAGACCTAAGGTAAGGGATAATTTTTCAATCTATTTTTTATTTGAGATTGCTTATACATAAGTATTTACTAGGGTTATATTTTTCATTCATTTCAATAAAAATGTTTCAATAAAGTGTTTAAAATTCTTCCATTTATTTTTAAAGTCATTTTAACCATCTTGACTTTTACTTTGTGTTATGGAAGAAATATTTCTTTTTTTTATCGTAGGTGGTAGTTTTTGACTTTTCCGTTATAAGTACGAGGAGGATGTTTTCTTTAACTTATATGGAATGAATGGATTTTTACAGTTTTATAATGCCTTATTTTCATGAAACTTAATCTACAAGATTTCATTACTATTTTCAAAAAAATAATTTTCTTTTAAAATTGCATGACATTTTGTGAAAAGAAAATGATTTTGAATAAGAAAGGATATTTTCCTCAAGAATTCATTTCAAGTGTTTTATCAAAACCATTTTCCATCTAATATGACATTATTTTATGTGTGTATGTTTCAAGTATAATGTATCTATGATTTACATGGTTTCAATTTTCTTATAATGAAATGATATCCATTTGTTTTATATGGATTATGATGGGATGATGTTTATGAAACCCATTTTATTATTTGGGTTATGATGAACGATTTATGTTTATATTGTGGAACAAGTAAGAATGATTTCATTATGAGATGGGTGGGACCTATATCTCCCTACAATGCATTGGGTAAAGATTTATATCTCATGATATAGACATGACTGGAATGGTAAGTTAATATGGTTCAGTGATACATGACTGGAATGAGGAGTGAACTCGATTCAGAAAGGGACATTGTCCACTAAGATGGTCTTAGCAGCAATACCTTGGATACTATGGAAATCATATCATGTGATTAATGTTTTTCCACAATTACAAGTTTTATTTCCAAGATATTTTATCATTATTGATGTTTCATTATGATCTATTCCTTATGTACTTCCATGTTTTATATCATTGCTCAAGATTTTGATGTTTAAATATTATGTTCATATTTTGAAGTTAAAATGTATATGGTTTGTTTTATTTTCTCCATACTTACCCTTACTGAGCATTTTAGATCACCATTTATATGATTTCTTTTCCCTAAGATATAAAGAAAGGTTTTAGGTAAGAAAAAAAGGGAATATCTTTATGGGAGATGTTGAATATCTTTCACAACGATTAGAAGATTTTGTTCCGAGTTTCCAAAGACACTAAACTATTACGGTCCTTTGGTGCCGGTTTTTGTTATGTATTAAGTATTCCGCAAAAGTAATGTAATTTCTATGTATGTCAGGCTTTTGGTATCTATAATTAATTTCCTATATTTCCCAATATACATCACCAAAATCTTCTTTTTATCACTAAAAAATTAATCTTGTAGATTCTGGATGACCGATCATTCAACTCTTGAATCCTACTAAATTATAGACCAACCCAAATAATTTCATCTATATAAATGAGGAAAAATATATAACTCTCATATTCAAACACATTCTATTAGAAACAATGGTCCTCATTTCCCCTTAAAAAACATTTGTCTGAAATAAAAACATTGAACAACTATTTCCATATTATCTATGATTGTTTCATTCCATAATGATTAAAATTAAACTTATAAAACATGTCTATATTTCAATGATTCATGAAACACACTAGTTTCATTATTTAAATATCCTCCCCCAAATCTCCATAGAAAAATGTTGTTTTCATATCCATTTTTTCTAAGTGTAAAATTTTAGAAACCACCATGATTAGTATTATCTTTATAGTAGTATTTTCACCTACCAATGAAAATAATTTAGAGAAGTCAACTGGCTATTTCTTTTTATACCCCTTCTAAACCATCTTTAAAATGTGTTGCTTCCTTATATCAATCTTTTATTTTTTTAGGAGGAACAAATTATTCCCAAGTAATTTACTTATATTTGTTAATCCTATTATCATCCAATATTTATTCTCAGGGAGTGAATCTATATCAAATTTAATTGAAAAGTCCCATATAATATAATCACAATATAACATTCGAATATATAAAAATTTATTTTAATTATATTCAAGTTGGTACCCCACAACCAACTTTTGTATAATTTATTATTACATGTATTGATAGTTTTTAATATTAATAAACTACATATCCCATCATGGTTGTTCTTTTTTGTAACATAGTAGGTGATAATTTCTTAAGAGTTGATGAGGAATTTTATGGCCATATATGTTCCCCTCTATGATGAGAACCCAAAAATTCCAAGAAAATATTCTTAAATATATGTTCTATATACTGATGAAATTATTTGAGGAACAAAAATTTTAAATGATACTTGGGGAAGAAACTAATAGGACATTGAGGCACCATCTCATAGTGTATTCCCTTTTTAATTTTCAATGTATTAGATATTAGAATACAACCAGAAATTAGGAAACCCACATTCATATATATCATTGGATAATTATATCTATTGATATGTGTATTTATTCTTATACATTAACATTATTATAAATGAAATTTTTTTTTGTCATCATTGATGTATTGTTGAAAATTATGATGGAATATGTTAAAAATTATGTATGATATATTCAATGGGTCATGAATAATATTTAATTAATGATAAATTCAAGAATGGAATTTTCCCTTCCATTCTTTAACCAAATTTTATATTTCAGGCCCTTTGATAGAAATGATATAGCCTTAACAAATCCATGTCCTTGGTGTTTTCTAGAAATGTTCAATTTCTAAATAGTCTAAGAAAGAGACATCAATCACATAGCTTGATGACACCAACATGCATCATACATAATTATAGATATCATGAAATAGGGATTATGTTAACCATTAAGAAATAATTTGCGGTTTTCATTCATTATGTCATTAGATTCACCCCTTTTGGGTTTTATGGAATGTTACTAGATGCTAACCATGGACTTCATGCTTCATGACCTAATTCGACTATGAAAAAATCCTATATGGGCACACACTAAGTGAATCCAGAACATAAATATAATATTAATATGAATTATTATTTAAAATTATGAATAAGTATTATTATTTGATATAGTTTAATAAGTATTCATTTTTTTATTGATTGAACGAATCTCATTAGCAGTTATTAAAGAAAATACTTTTTCATAGAATACTTAATAAATATTGATTTTCTGTTTAGTGAATTTAACGATTTGTTTATTTTTTTGATTAATGTATTGACACTTAATTATTAAGAAATTAGTAAATAATTATGGTCTAGTAAATATTTTGGAGGAATGGAGGATTGAGTTTAATAGTCCATTCAGAAATAATATAAATTATATATTTTTTGAATAAATAATATTTATACAATTATAAATTTTTTTCATTTCAAAAATAGAAATAATATTGTTATTATTATTAAAAAAATATGTTTCCAAAGGGATTAGGGAAATTATAAGGTTTCATGTGAAATTACTATTTTTTACCCTTATAGTATATTATACAAATTATAGTTTTTCTTTTGTGTTATTTCCATTTTATTTGGTTTTATACAACAATGTGTAGAGAATTATCTAATGGATTAGGAGAGCTGTCATCTCCATGAATTTTATCTACAATAGAGAGTGATCCACGTCAACTACCACTATTGATTCTAAGGAGGTCAAACAGAATACTCATTGGATCAATTTATAATGGGATCAATGATGAATCATACCAGTGTTAGGATCTATATTTATAAAACCCAGATATTACTATGTTGATGTTGGGATGTTCCTATAGCATGTGTGGATCCCCACTGAAGGGATTCTACTTTTCATTCCAACAATACAATCACGTTAAAATGTAGAGATGTTTCTTTATTCATCAATGAAGAAATAATTCAATGCTAGGTAATTATAAATTGTTTAAATTAGTTATAAATAAATATATGATGATACTATTATTGGTTCTATAATTCTCTCATCAATTAATTATTGATTCATTTCTATTGGTCATGGGGTTTATCATTGATGTATGTCTCATATTAATCACGGATTACAAAAAAAATTATTTTGGGAATACCCCATATACTGCTTCGGATGTGCCTAGAAACATAAAGTTATATTAGATTGGTTTCATAATTATTTAAAATTATATTAAGATAAATTATTTATTTATGCATTTGTTAATATTTTGAATTTTTTTAGTTATTATTTAATATGAATCATGATATATTCTCTTCCACCACAATTTTTACAAAAATATAATCTAAATAGATAAATTTTATGAATAAATACCATTTGGTTACCTCATTTTTTAGCGCTAAGTATTAATTTAACACCCTGATAATTTTTTATAATTTTTGAATTAATTTAAACTTTTTTATAATTTTCATTTCACGCAAAAATATATAGCTAGTGTTATATGAAAGCACCCAGTTTTTCTTTATTTATATGATACACCAACAGTAAAAAAATATCCATTATTGGTTATAATGTTTTTTGTTATTGGGCTAATATTTCATGAAAATAAACTATATAATAAGTTAATAAAGGAAAAATGAAAAAAAGGAAACCTGTAACACCCCAAGATTCCATAATATGCATCCTTTTTAAATAATTCAATAGCGTGCAATGTACGCAACACTGAGTTCAAGTGCACCATGAACTATCAAACTAACCATTTAAAAAACAATTATGAATAATATTAAACACATTTTAAAGTTTATATATCCCATATAATTTTAACATTAATATATTATATTTCTTAGACATAATATAAGGATAAATTCATTTTTTAGATAAAAGAAGCATTTCCCAAAAAATGCAGTTTTTCTGCCTTTTAATAGAGAACCCTTTTTAAAAACAATATTCAAAACTTTTATAAATTCAATTTGATGAAATTAAATTCTTCTATAGAATTTGGAAATAAAAATTTAGTTTGGACAATTTTTTGGTACTTTTTTGATAACTTTTATATTTTGATAAATAGTGAGTAAAACTAAATTATAATTGAAAACAACTTTTTTAATTGAAATAATTTATAGTGTTAAATTATAAATTTGAGTTGTTTTAAAGTATCATTAAATTATATTTTTATAATTTAATATAATTTATGTCGTTGGATATAACTTCACTTTTAAATTCTATATAAACACATGTCAATCTTTTGATAGTTTTTACTTCTTAAAAACACTCCTTTTGGTTTTGACAACGAGAATTAATTTTATATTAATTTATGCAACTTTGGTGTTTTAAATTTGTAAAAATATTTTCTATATTTGAAATAATCAGGTACAAATTGTATAAATAGGTAACTTTTATTTTTAGACATTATGAATAGTAACTTCTGTAAATATTTTATTTACCAGGGTTAAAGGATAAATCTGGAAAATAAGGGAAAAATAATATTATAATAATAGTAAATTACCTTGAAAAGTGTCCTAACCCTATTGGATGATACATTTATGACCATGAAAATCCTTTGGTCGATTTTGGGACCCCATGGTGCCACTTGTATGTGAAAATGACACTTTATAAAAATTAATTTAAAGTTGAGGAAATTGTAGCATAAACATTTTTTTAGTAAAAAAGATTTAATATGGGGTTATATAAGTGATATTTTAGAATATAAATATTAATTATAAAGATACAATTATTTCCTATATCATGGTATTTTATTTATAATTTTTATAAGTAAAATAATTATATTTATTTATGACACAATAATAATGCAATATTTTCCTCATTAATGAAAGAATCAAATAAAGGATATTATGAATATTAAAATAAATATAATTTGAATGTTTTGATGCTATAAATGAATTTTCTAGGTTACTATTATATTTTAGGGTTGATTCAATGTATTTTTTTTCTAAGTAATAAATATTTTATGACTTTCACAAAAACAAAATACTAAGTAGTGTCAAAATTGACATAAATGAGTTTTGAAAACAAATACCATATTATTAAATGATATAATATTCCTAAAAATATAAGATTCTTAAAAATGATTTATATAAGGTTATATGTGTCATTAATTAACCACTTGAGGTTCTCTTAGAATTTTATAGTATGTTTATAAACCATGTAATATAAAAATACAAGAAGAATTGGTAAATGTTAAACTATTTAACCAAGAGTTAAATCTAAAAGATAAGGTTAATATGGAGACCTAAACCTATCTAAAACCTACTGGTTGAGAGTATTTAGACCCATAACCACCTTATCCTCTAAATAAATCTATTTTGAGATATTATAAACCGAAATATATTTATAATAAATTAATATTTCAAACTTTTCCTAAAGTACCCCTCACCTACCTTATAAAAGGGTACTTCCTCTTATCTTAAATTCACACCTCCAAAGCCATTTATATTGGCCAAAAACTAATATAATATACTCCTAAATACCCTCACTTCAACCTATAGTCCTTAATTTGATCATTAATTCACCCTATGGAGCACTTTTGTTCAAATAAAAATGAATAACCCGAAGAAGAGGTAATTACTTCATCACCTATTTCAAAGTTTTTTTCTTATTCCACATACTTTTTCTTGGTTGTTTCCATACCAAATTAAAATATCCAGTAACTTATACATACTAAGATTTTATTATAAATATTCTACAACCATATTCATTATTATATCCATCCTATGAATGACAAGGTCACCATAGGTGTGTACGTACGACTTACTATCTCCACATCATGGTGTAGTTTGTTATTCAATGCTTCATTATTTGGATGGGTATAATATTGAGTATAATTGATGTAAATAATAAATATAACATGTTAAAGATTATTTATATATAATATGACATCAAATTACATATTATTTCACCATCAATATAATGATATCGTCGCTCGTGCGTACGTACGGCTTACCGTCTCCACGATGTGATGAGATTCATTTCCACGTTCATCATTCAACAAAGATTATTAAAATATATATTATTAATAAGTATTTTATATATGAAATAATAATTATACTGGTAATATACATATATATATATATATGTGTGTGTGTGTGTGTGTGTTTATTTACATATATCTCATTCACTTACTTCCGTTCAATACGATATGAAAACAGAAACAATTTTTATGCGTACATACGACCTACCATCTCCATAAACTGTGTTTTCCATTTCATATATATTTCTATTAAACATATTTATGTACTAAATATATGTGATACATAAATAATGTTTTATATTCTAGAAGTAATTAAATCATGATATAAGTGATACTATCAAGAATAACAAGTTAAAACACATACCATAGAGAAAGCGATTATTACCTAAAATGTTATTTTAACATGGAAATTATTTTTAAATGGGTAGTATAAAGTCATAAATTAATAAATAACAATATCATAAATATGAATATGGTTGTGGTATAATTTAATAACATACTGTGGTCAGTATATATGAGGTTAAACATACCCTCGACCAATGGAAAGTAAAAGGTAAGGGTTAATTCCTCAATCTCATTATTAACCGAGATTGTTTATGTGTATGTATTTACTGGGACATATTTAAAATCAATTTCCATGTTTTATAAAAAATTTCAAAAGTAATATTTTTTTTTCAGAATGGAATATTTTTCAAGATCATCATTTTAAATTTTTTAATGATTTATTTTTCTAAATATTTTTAATTAATGTCCATGTTTTTAAAATGATTTTAAGGATTAATTTATATGGACATGATTATTTTAAAATGTTAATTCTTTTCAAAAGTTTCAAAGTGGTATGTGACACTTTGATTAAAAAATCTATTTTAAATGAATTCCTTTATAAATATGTGAGTTTTAAATGATTTAAAAAAAATGATATTTCTCTCAAGAGTTTTACTGATCATTTTCAACTATGTTGACATACTTTACAGGATATTATTCTTGGTTGGGGTTGATTAATTATAATAAAATATTCCATATTATATTAAATGAGTTATGAAATTTTGGACTATGGATGTGCTATTTTTATACCATTCTTGATTTATAGTTAAATTATTGACATTTCAAATACAAGTTTTAATACAAATTTTTGGGTTATGTTTCACAATTTTCATATGATGAATGCATTGGACTTAGTAAGTGACAAGAATGGACCTCTATAGAACCTCGATGCATTAGTAGGTTTCATGAGACAAATTAGTGTATTGGAACAAGGCCTTGAAATTTTTTTTATTTATATTCTAGGCACAAGGCCTTGACTGTGTGGTTATGATGTACGGTATTATGCATTCCCTCGATATGAAATTAGTTATTACATATGATTGTTCCACTAGTATAATATCCATGCGCATGTTTATATGGTAATGTTTGATTTATTTTTGCCATATTATGCTCATGTTTATGTTTAAAAGGATGTTATCATTATTACACATCTTTCCTTAAAAGTTTATAGCTTCCACTAAATTATTTAACCTTACTAATCATCTAAGCTCACCTCTTTCTAATGTTTTGTTTTCCCAAGATGAGAAGAAGTATATTACAATTAAACTACAGGAATAGGCTAAGGGATATGAGTGTGTTCAAAGGGGACATAATTTTTTTGTTTTTCCATTTCATAATGTAATGTAAAACTTATATATGTATCTAGTACTACCAAGGCTACTAAACATATCAGTATTTCAGACTTGATCTCTTATGATAATTCGAATGTTGTATAACAATTCACCGACTCTGGGTAACTAGGGTCGAGGAATTAAATTTGGTATTAGAGAAAGTTTAGTACAAAACTTGGAAACTAGATTTAGAAAAACAATGACTAGATACATTATCCTAAGATATAATTTGAGGATTAGTATAGAAGAACATCCAAGAATTTTGGTAATGTATAGATTTTGTGAGTTTTCCAAGCAATGTATCCCTGTCTGGATACTATAAGTGGATGTTGTTCTAGAATAGATGTACCTAGGAGTGAGAACTATGATAAGGAGTTTCAGGCTTGACCCAAGGTATCCAGGTACATGACGACGGGCCTTACTGCGCACCTGGTTTGACACTCCCAGGGGATATGCATAGAATAATTTTTAATTTATTTAAAAACCATTATGAAGGATTTATAAGTAAATACGTCCCCAAAGAAAATATTTTTTATGATAATGGATTATATGCATAAACTGTTCAATTTATGTTACATATTCAACAAGTTTGGAATTATGTATTGTGATTCATAAAGTAATATAGTGTTTGACATTATTTAGAATTGGAACCTAGTGTAAGGAATGGAAACTGCATCAACACACATAATCCATAAAGGGATTGTCATCCTACTCAAGATAATTATATTAGAGTTGGTGATGTAATTGGTGCTGATCAGCTTATAATGGTACAGAGATAAATTGCTCAAGTTATGAATAATAAACATATCCATATGGAGCACTATGATCGATAATGCGAAGGATCAATGTTAGATCGCTTCATGAGGAAAAAACCACCAATGTTAAGTGGGACTACAAATCCTTTTCTAGATAAGTAGTGGATAAGTTCCTTAGAGAAAATAATTCATGCTTTGGGAAGTAATGAGAGGGAAAAGGTTGTCATGGCAGTTTATTGCCTCTCAGAAGATTCTGATCAATGGTGGTCATTAATTCAAAACACAAAGGAGGATGAAGAAGTGGGAAATATATAATAGAGGTAATTTAAAGAAATTTTTCTAGAGAAATACTTTCCTCATGAACTACAAGATTATATGGAAAGAAAATTTCTAAGCCTGAGGCAAAAGGAGGATGAGAATGTTGCAAAGTATGAGTCTAACTTCACAAGGCTAGAAAGGCATGCTACAAACTACATATGTAACCCAATAATTAGTATTGATCGATTATTTGATGGGTTAAAACCATTTCTCCATCGAGCATTAGTCTCACAATACTTCTCATTTTATGAAGATATAGTCTCATGTTCTATCAAGATAGAAAAGTAATTCTCTAAGTCTTATGACATTAAAGTAAATCAAGAGAAGAAGGGAATAGTGGAAAAAGAGATAGATAAAGAGAAAAAGGGAAATAAGGATTTTCCCTTATGTGTTATTTTTGGGAAGGATGACGCCGATACTTGGCTAAAAGGAATTGGAGTTTGTTTCAAATGTGTAGAAAAAGGTCACTAGTCTCATGATTCTAAGGGAAATAAATTAGTTGTACAATGTTATAATTGTAAAGATATGGGACATTATGAAAACGATTGTATAAAGTGTCAAGGAAGTATAGCTCAGAAAAAAAATGGATCAAGGTCAAACTTATGTTGTTAATACAATTGAAGTGGAATAATTAATGTATTTGTATTTTTGGATTTATGAATTATGTTTTAGTTATAAGAAGAATGTGATATAGATAAGTATTGTACTATAGTACCTTTTGTTTTCATCATGTTTTTAATACGATGAAGATAATCATTATGTGAAAATAAGTGAAACATTTCACTGTTTTAGAAATCTGATGTTACAATTGATTTTGGAAATTTAGAGATCTTTTAGAGAGATTTTGGAAAGAATTATTTTGGATAACTCTAAATTTTGGAATGGATTAAGTTGAAACATTAGAACTTATTTTTTATGGTTAAAACATTTGTTAAGATTGTTTTTGTAATGTTATAATACTATACATTTAAAAAATGGAAAACCTACAAGTCGGGTGATAACCCATCGCGTCAGACAAAACTGAGAGAATCAAACCCACAACCAAAGTGCGATAAGGATTTATCAACTACCACTATCCTATAGGAATTCCCTAGTTATGATAAAATATTTTTCTTCATTTAAATGGTATATGTTTATATTTAGAACATTATATGATTGAAATAAATAGAATATTTTTGAGTTTTATCTTTTGAGGAGAAATATGAGTTTGTGTAGAGGATGAGACAATACATGTAAATTAAGCATGATTCCTTGTGTTCTTAGTATATGAATTAAATTAATTATACAACACTAAGAAAAGGATCATAAAACCCAAAAAAATTTCTAGCACCTTCTTTTGTGATAGATCAAATGGTCTCTTAGATCATCACAGATTTATAGCTTTCAGATTGTTAACTTTCTCTTAATAATATTCTCTATCACTCTCTATCAGAACTTGATGGTTTGTTTTATCTTCCATATCCACGTTTTCCTACATGGAACTCTAGTATGTGTTATTTCTGGTAACCTTCATACTTACCTTCGTTATTTTAAAATAGAGGCCCCGTTAATCCATTTTTCAATGTGGGATTTCAACTAAGATATTTTGAAATGTCAAACCCATAGTTTTTAATCCTGAGTTTAAATTGATAAGATGTAATTTATTTAAGGAGGGGATAATTTAACACCCCAATCATCTACAATACTCTTCCTTTTTAAATAATTCAATAGCGTGCGATGTATGAAACACCTTGTTCAAGCGCACCATGACCTATCAAAATAGCTATTTAAAAAGCGGTTATGAATAGTATTAACCAAATTTTGAATTTTATATATCCAATATAATTTTAAAATTCATATATTATGTTTCTTATACATAATATAAGGAAAAATTAAAATTTTCAAATAAAAGAAGTATTTTTCAAAAAAATATAGTTTTCTCGACTTTTAATGGGGAATTATTTTTTAAATAAAATATTAAACACTTTTATATATTCAATTTGGTGAAATTATATTCTTCTTTATAAACATGACTTAAAATTTAGTTTGGATAATTATTTTGTACTTTTTTGATAACTTTCATATTTTGATGAATAATAAAAAATAAAAAATTTTAATTTAAAACAACTTTTTTAATCGAAATAATTTATAGTATTAAATTATAAATTTGAGTTGTTTTAAATTATAATTACATTATATTATTATAATTTAATATAATGTAGTTCATTGTATGTAATTTCACATTATTATTCTATATAAACACATGTCTATCTTTTGATAGTTTTTACTTCTTAAAAACTCGCTTTTTGGTTTTGACAATGGGGATTAATTTTAAATTAATTTCTAAAACTCTTGTGTTTTGAATGTGGAAAAATTTATTCAATATTTAGAATCAATAGGTCCAAATTTTTTAAATAGTTAACTTTTATTTTTCTACATTATGAATAGTAACTTCAGTAAATATTTTATTTACCATGGTTCAAGAATAAATCCAGTAAATAAGTTTAGAAAATAATATTATAATAATATTAAATTACTCTAACAATTGTCTTAACCCAGTTTACTTATACATGTACGACCATGGTAATCCTTGGGTCGATTGTTGGACCCCATGGAGCAACTTTTAAGTGAAAATGACACTTTATAAAAATTAATTTAAAGTTGAGGAAAATGTAGCAGAAACATATATCTTTTGGTAAAATAGTTTTTATATGGGGTTATATAAGTGATATTTTAGACTATAAATATTCATTATAAATAATTTTTTTTAATAAATAATGGTATTTTATTTATAACTTTTAGACAAAAATATATATTTAATTATGACACAATAATAATGTAGTATTTTCCTTAATAATGAATGAATCAAATAAAGGATATTATAAACATTAAAATAAATCTAATTTGATTTTTTTATGCCATTCAATAATTTTATAGGTTTATATTACATGTTAGGGTTGATTAAATGCATTTTTTTTGAAGTAATCAAGATTTTATGACTTTCAGAAAAACCAAATACTAAATAGTGTCAAAATTAACATTAATGATTTTTGAAAACAAATACCATATTATTAAATGATATAATATTCATAAAAATATAATATTTGGCAAAAGTATTTAGATATGGTTGTATAGGTCATTAATGAACCACTTTAGGTTCTCTTTTAATTTTATAGTAAGTTTATTAACTATGTAATATAAAAATACAAGAAGACATGGTAAATGTTAAACTATTTTACTAAGAGTTAAATCTAAAATATAAGGTTAATATGGAACCCTAAAATTTTCTAAAACCTATTGGTTGAGATGATTTATTCCCATACCCACATTATCCTAAAAATAAATCCATTTTAAGAAATTATAAATCGAAATCTAATTATTATAAATTAATATTTCCAACTTTTCCTAGTGTTCCCATCGTCTGCCATATAAAAAGGTACTTTCCCTTCTCTTAAATTCACAACTCCAAATCCATTTGGCTTGAACAATCCTGGATAAAATATCCTCTCTAGTACCCTAAATTAAACCTAGAGTCCTTACTTTGATTATAAATCCAACCTAAGGAGCCCTGTTGTTCACATCAAAAGGAAGAACCAGAAGAAGATGTAATTACTTCATCACCTCTTTCAAAGTTCTTTTCTTCTTCCAATTCCCATTTCTTGGTTGTTTCTATTCCAAAATAATAAATCCAATACCTTCTACATACTGAGTTATTATTATAAATATGGTACAACTATATTCATTATTCTATCCATCCTATGAATGATAAAGTCCTCATACGTGCGTACGTATGGCTTACCGTCTCCATGTTGTGGTGTAGTTTGTTATTCAACGCTTCATTATTTGGATCACTATAATAATGAGTATAATTGATGTAAATAAAAAATATAAAATTTTAATGATTATTTATATATAATATACCATCCAATTACATACTATTTCACCATCAATATAATGATATTGTTGGTCGTGCGTAAATACAACTTACCATCTCCACAACGTGAGGAGATTCATTTCCACATTCACCATTCAACGAAGAATATAAAAATATATATTATTAATAAGTATTTAATATATAAAATAATAATTATACTGATAATATATATATATATATATATTTACATATATCTAATCCACTTACTTTCGTTCAATATGAAATGAAAATGGAAATACCGTTTATGCGTACGTACGACCTACCGTCTCCATAAATGGTGTTTTCCATTTATTATATCTATCTATTATACATATTTATATTATTAATATATATGATAAATAAAAAATTATTTATATTCTAGAATCAATTAAATCATGATATATATGATACGATCAAGAATAAAAAGTTAAAACACGTACGATAAAGAAAGTGATTATTACCCAAAATGTTATTTTAAAATGGAAATTATTATTAAATGGGTAGTATAAAGTCATAAATGAATCAAGTATGATATCATAAATATTAATATGGTTCTGGTATAATTTAATAACATACTATGGTAATTATTCAAGAGTTTAAACATACCCTCGACCAAAGGAAAGTACAAGGTAAGGGTTAATTCCTCAATCTCACTATTATCTGAGATTGTTTATGTGTAAGTATTTACTCAGATATATTTAAAATCCATGTCCATGTTTCATAAAAATGTTTTCAAAAAAAATATTTTAAGGTTTTTTGGAAGGGAATATTTTGCAATATCATCATTTTAAATGTTTTAATGATTTATTTTTCTAAATATTTTTAATTAAAGTCCATGTTTTAAAAATGATTTTATGGATTTATTTATATAGACATGATTGTTTTAAAATTTTAATTCTATCCAGAAGTTTAAAAGTGGTATGGGAAACTTTGATTCAAAAATATTTTTTAAGTGACTTCCTTTATAAATGTGTGACTTTTAAATGATTTCAAAAAAAAGGACATTTACCTCAAAGAGTTTTACTGATCATTTTCAACTATGTCAACATCCTTTACTGGATATTATTCTTGATTGAGGTTGATTAATTATAATAAAATATTCCATATTGTATTTAATTAGTTATGATATTTCTGACTATGGATGTGCTATTTTTATACCGTTCATGTTTTATGGTTAAATTATTGACATTTTTATGCTAGTTTTAATATGAATGTTTATGTTATGTTTCACCATTTTCATATAAGGAATGAATTGGACTTAGTAAGTGATAGGTGGGGCCCACTATATGACCTCGATGCATTGGTAAGTCTCATGAGACAAATTAGTTTATTGTCACAAGGACTTGACAAAATTTTATTTCTAGTCTTGGTATGAGGCCTTGGCTTTGTTGTTATGATGTCTAAAATTATGCATTCCCTCATTATGAAATTAGTTATTAAATGTTATTATTTGACTAGTATAATATTCATGTTCTTGTTTATATGGTAATGTTTGATTTATTTTTTCCATATTATGTTCATGTTAATGTTTAAAAGGTTGTTGTTTTTGTTACACATCTTGCTTTAAAAGTTTGTAACTTCCACTAAATTTTTTACTCCTACTGAGCATCTGAGATCACCCTTTGTTATGTTTTTTCCAAGTATTCCAAGAATTGTATTATGATTGATATGTAGGGTTAAGATAGGTAATTAATGAAGTTATCAAATGATTATTTATTTTTTGTTTCATGTTAGAATGGTTAATTTAATGTTCATGTATGTAATCTATTTTCCAGGACTGCTAAACTGATTGGTCCCATAGGAATTGATTCCTTGAAATAATTCCAATTTATTAAAATAATGCACTTGATCTGGGTAACTAGGGTCGGGGTGTTACAAAACCTCCTTAAATTTATCATTTATAAAGAATTAGCGTGTAGAACAAGATACATAGTTTCATTTACAAACATTATTTAGATAGTTAAATGAATACGTTTCATGATAATTTAACTATAATTTTTAAACATGAATTATTTACATTTAATTCTTAACAAATTCTAATGTATGAATTATTTTCTAAATAATTAAATAAATTTGATGATGAAAATAAATCATTAAAGTGGTAGTAAATTCAATGAATAATTGTTTTCCATTAATGTTTTATATGAATATGTCATGTTATATAATTTTTTTTCTTAATATACCTTAATTACAATATTTTTTTTTAATTTAATGAAATTTAAATTGGATAAATAATGTCATAGTTAACATTAGTGCTACTTTACAAGAAATGATATATTATTAAATGATTTAAAAATAATAACAATAATATATACTTCCAATTTATTTTTATGTGTTTTTAAATATAAATTATGTTCCATTCAAAGACCATGTTACCTTTTATAATTAACATATTGAAACATAGATAATAAAATCATTGTTTCAACAGTCCCGGTTAAAGTAGTGTTTTCCATGTTACATACCATTATTTTAAAATTAACTGCCAAAACACATGGGATTTCTATATACTATATTAGATATAACATTTATAATTTATTGGGTCTTAAATTTCCCAAAAATCTCACTTTAATTTAGTGTTATAATAGAAATTACTTAGTATATAAAACTAGGTACTTTAACAAAAAATGATAAAAATAATAAAACATAGAAGTTATGGAAAATAATTACAAAAATAAAATTATTTTTCTGTGTTGTACGTTTTTATGGACTATAAAAAAACTTTTATGTATTATATTTCTATTTTATAGGAACATGAGGTAAGGGAGACCTCCCAAGAGAGTTTACCTTTTCGTATTTACAAGAATTTGACTTCACCTCCTTTATAAAAAAGAATTAAATTTTCCCCTTCCTTACACCTCTCAATCCAATTTGGTATACCAAAAACATTCCCATAAAAGCTCCCAAAATACCTACCATAATCCTATAGTAATCCATTTGGTAATAAATCCAACCAAGGAAACCCTTTGGTGATAACAAATAAGAGATACACAAAGAAGAGGTAACATCATTCCTCAAACTCCATTGTTTTAAATTCATTCTCCACCCCCTCAAATATAATTATTATATGATTATATAATAACCTATCTATCATAAATTTACTTATATGTTGTTATTATAATTTTTATACCTAAAATTAATCACACTTGCATCTATTGGTTATCCAACTTATCATTATTGTGTACGGTGAACTACCTCCTCATGAAACGTTATTAAATGTATTTACATTACCACATTTCATATGTGCGAATTATGATGAAACATTTGTTTTTATTTTACATATATAATATTATTTATTTATTTATGCTTATTTTAATATTATATAAAACATAACTTCATTATTTACATTTTGAGTAAATATGATAACTTTGTTTGTGGACCTGTGAACTACTAAATCCTTAAGGCAATGTGATTCGTTCCCAATTTACATGGAATATATTAAGGGTGAGTTTAGTGAATAATATGATATATACTTCTGAATAATTATAAATTAGTTATATTATATGTATATATACACATATATGTCATTTACATTATTTCTTTCAGTGTGACAATATAACAGAAACAACGTTCATGTGTACATACAACCTACCATCTCCATGAATGGTGTATACCATTTCATAATTATATAATATATATATTATTTTAAATATTTATATAGGGAATATATGTGATATTTATATAATTTTTTTATTTATATAAATAAGTAAATCATGATCTATATAAGAGTTTCATGAATAAAAAGTCAAGAAATATACAAAAAACAAAGCAGATATTACATGAAATGTAACATAAACATGGAATTGTTAATAAATGGGTAATATATTATCATAACCAATTAATATTTTTTTTTGGATACAACAATATGGTTCTATGTAATATTTATAATAAACATATATTTATTATACATGAGGCTAGTATGAGTGGGAACAAATTCAAGACGTAACGTAAGGGAATTTCATCTCACTTTTTATTTCTATGATATACATACCAAATTCACCACTCGATTATTTTGTGTGATGTATATAATTCCTTATAAAATGTTGTATAATCAATTTAATTTATTTTTATATATTATAATATTCAATTTATGTAATTATTTCAAAAGTATTGTAATCCAAAAGTTACCTATGAAGTATGTGTTTTCCCATCTCACTTTTATTTTTCATGAGACCCAAACCATGTTCACCACCTCTTTTCATATATATGGTGTCTATAATTCCCAAAAATATATTCTATGATTCTTATATATTAATTTATGGGTATTTTCATTCCCATTTTATGATCATTCTATAATCGGCTTTATGGTTTAATAGTTTCCAAATGAGTAATTTAATTTTTGTCATGTTATGAAACTATATTTTTCTTTAGGGTGTATATACTACCCTTTTACATGATATATCATGAATATAATTATTTAGAGATTTTATACACCTCATGTAATGTTATTATCTCATGTTTATTATGATTCAATGTTATGAAATTTGTAATAGTTTTTTCTATGATGTCATTGTTTAGCAGGATTCTATTATGATTATGATTTCATTGATGAAATATAGTGATCCATATTCCAAGAAAACACCTAAATTTTTACATCCTATAGTTATTCATTAAAAAATAATGTGTTGGTACCATTTTATCCACTATTTTTTACTTAATATAACTATGAATTTGTTTCTATGAAAACCTTTCATTACCTCTCATTGGTTGGAATTTTTTTGTTCTTTAGAACAAGGTATTCTATAATGGTTTTCAAAAATGTTTTATGATAAAAAGTGTTTAGAATATTTTCAAGAATTTTTTATGCGTTTAAATTTATTTTTAAAGAAAAAAATTTTCAAAACGTTTCCATGATTTATTTATATATTTTCAATGTTATATTCAAAAAATTTTTTCAAAATGTTTTCAAGGTTTATATATAATTTAGAAAATTTATTTTAAATGAATTAGTTTTCAAAACATTTTCATGACCTGTCTATAAGTTTTCGATATTATTTTAAGGGAAATGGTTTTCAAAATGTTTTCATGATTTCCTTATAACTTTCCAAAATTATCTTCAATGAAATGGTTTTCAAATTTTTTTCAATATTATTTTATATATTTTCAAGGAAAAATATTTTCAATATGTTTTCAAAATTTTTTCATAAGGTTTTTAGTAAAATGTTTTCAAAAATATTTGAATATTATTTTATATTTTTTCAAGGAAAAATGTTTTCAAGCTAATTTTATATGTTTTTAAGTAAAAATGATATCAAAATGTTTTATATACTCCATTATGATTATTCATGTTTAATTTTAAAAAGTTTTTCTCAAAAGGTTTTATCTTTTAAAAATTATTTTTAAAATAAGAAAGTATATTTTAATCATGATTTTTTTAAAAAATACATAAAAATCATTTTCAATTTAAGATGACATTTTTTTGTTACTCATTCCATTCAGGGGAAATTAAAATAATGTTCCACTCATATTCTTTCTCTAAATGGTTTATGTTTTTATGTAATGATGTTTATGAAAACCATTTTTCTCTCATAGGTTATATGTTATTGAAACTTGTTTCCCTTTCCCATGTTATATAATCATGATACATGTTTCTCTTTAATGGGTTATATATTTATGAAACCCATTTATTATTAGTGTTTTATATAATTATGAAAACAGATTCTATTTGTAGGATATGAGTTGATGAAATAATTATGAAACATAACTTTTTTTCACAGGTTATGATATGGTAATATTTTTATGATACTCAAATAATTTCATGTCTTATGATATGATTCTTTATGATATTGTGGTACATTTATGTATGATTTATTTTTGATATGGGTGAAAACTATATCTCTCTCCAATGTATTAGGTAAAAATTCATATATCATGAGATATAAATAAATGGAAAAAGGAGTGAACTCAGTTCAGTAAAGGACTTTGTCCACTAATAATTCCATGGGAGTGAACCTTGATTTCTAATATGGTTATAGAAGTGAAAATTGACTACCAATATGGCATGGGGAGTGAACTCATACTAATGAGATAGCCATGTTAGTGACACCTTGACTAATACGGAAATAATTTTATATGCTTATGTGTCTGCAACAAATTATATGTATTCTGTCACGACCCGTCCCAGTGGGGCCTGAGCCGTAACTCCCCAAGCCCACCTCCAATAGGCCAGGGGCTGGTGACTAGCACCGAGTAGGCATGCTACTAACATGGGAGGCATTTCCTATAAACCTGTAAACACACACACACATCTCCAAGCCCGACAAGCTAAAAAGTAAAAACTACTAAAAGGAAAAGATGCATGCATACCCTAAAAACCAACCAACAGAGTACCACAAGGAATTAAAGTACAGTAAAGTAAAACCCTGGGCCAAAAGTACAATCCCACCAAAATAAAGTCTGCAACAATTCCAACCTATAGAGAAAGGTACTCGGACTGCAACCTATCATCGAAGGAACACACCTCGGCCTGTCTGATCTCACTGAGCACCATCCGGTCCTGGTCCGCCTAGAATCCTATCAAAGGCTCGCTCGTCTGCACAAGACACGACACATGCGGGAAAAGCCTGTGTAGGGGTGAGTATAAAAATACCCAGTAGGACTCCCTGAAAACCACAAAGGAAAAATACCACGAAGAAAGGTACAATCATTTCTACATAGTATATGTCTACGAAACATACAACAAAAACATCCAGATATACTCATACACATGAAACCATCGTGAAACCACCACTAAGATCCAACTCAAAGATTCCACTAATCATAACATCGGGCGGACATACTCTTAGGTCTGAAGAGAGAGGCACAAAGTAATCGTTCCGGGAGAACACACTCCACAAGTACCTTGGGAACAAGATGATCAGATGAGGATCATAGCCAAGTCATGGGTTGATTCTGACAACTCAATCTGAGCTAATCCGCTAAACAGAGGATCGACGCCTGGGTAAAGTTGGTCACGTCAATACCAAGAACTCTACCTAGGGTTCCAGGAATGAATAGAGGATCCGAATCTAAGTCTCACATAGGGGATTCCAACAACTCTATTCAGGGAGTTCTGCTGAAGGGATCATACTTATGTATAAAGGAATTGACACCAGAACCTTCAGGGGATTACCAAGGGTACGGACCCTAAGAAATAGTCCAAGTCACAGAATGCAAGTGGCTAAATCCATGAAGAAAAAGTTACAAAGTGTTTATTATGGTTACAAACTATGTTACTTGACCCCGGGAACTGTCCGAATAAATGGACCGTGTCCTTCGTTCAAGCCGTGCAAAACCAAACTACACGGCATGTAGTAAAGTACACACTATGTTCCTTGACACCAGGTATTTCCCATGTAAACGGCCCGTGTCCTTCAGATTGTTAGATAGAAAACAACTACACGACATGTAGAGTAAATCACATTCCGTGTTCGACCACCTGGGCTCGCTCCGTGTACGCTGGCCATGTGCCCGTACACGGTCTCTGACCTGTCTGTATCGCCTGCCTGTGTACCAGTACACGGGGTATCCCATGTATCTGGCCAGGTCTGGCTAGGGAGGGGTATACATGGCGTGTCCATGGCCGTGTACCCTGCCCGTGTCCGTGTACTCCAAGAGTACACACTGGGTAACCCTTCTGACGGACACACGCCATGTAGCCCATACTACACGGCGTGCAGTAGGGAAAATTCCAGAACAGCGTCTTCCTCCACGCGCCTCGGCTGATCTCCTGGATCTCAAATCTGTCGTCCGTTCACCGTGAAACTTCAGATACCAGGTCTCCTCGTCTCCGTGAAGTCAAATCCGTGGGTTTCGGTCCTTCAATCGGCTCCAAAATCCGATACCGGCCATCCGAGCAGAAATCGTCCGAAGAACAATTTCTTCCGATCTGCTTCGATCCGTCCACTGAAACCGTCGTCGCACCTCCGCATGACCGCTGCGGTGTTGATCCATTAATTTGGGATCGTTGCATCGCAGAACGGATGCACAAAGATCTGTTGTTCATCGCCCCATGAAGAACGCTCACGAAGAACACGAGAATTTGGGGAAGAACACACAACAAATCGAGAGGGACGAATCTCGATCGATGTTCTTGTCGATCTTGGTTCGTCACCGTTAGAAGGTTGAACGAAACCAAACAAATAACAAGAATCAAATCCCCAAAAATCCCCGAAAAATCCCATCCCGCAAGAACGATCGATCCAGGGGATAACCTGTTCGTGGATTAGTCCGCGTTCATCGTGGAAATAAAAAACGGAGAAGAATTAAAATCACAACAACATCCTACCTGGATTCTCTGCGTTTTCCGGCGAAGATCCGCTCGCCGCGTCGTCGTCGCCATCGAAATCTGTCAAGAACGTCGCCGTCGCGTTGAGGATTTCCTCCAGATCTTCCCTAGAGCCTCCAGAGAATTTTCAGGGTTATGGGGATTGTAACCCTGATTCCCCTACGTAATCTATATTTAAAGGATAAGAGATATTTGACATAACAAGATTTAATAAAACATTTTAATTAAATATTTTATTATGGTTACGTCCAAAAACTATATTTCACCACCGACCTGCGCCGACCAAAGTTAGGCCTCGCCAAAGGTAAAAATCGTTGTTATGAACGCAACGGTGCCCTCAGATTTCTGCTCCGAGCACCCATTCAAGAGTTACTCCACTATTTCAGGAAAACTGCACGCGCGCGTAATTTAATTATTAAATTAAATTAAAACATTTGTTCCGGGATCACTGGGCCTCGGAACTGCACGCTGTCTCAGATCCTGGTCTTGAAAATATTCCCATATAATATTAAAATAATACATTAAAAAAAATCTGGGACATTACATATTCCTATGTTATATTATCGTTAATTTTGATCCTGATCCCCTTATGATTAATTTATTATGAAAAAACAATATTTATTCCATGACTAATGTACATGATCTTTGATATGTAGGATATGATCTTAAAATTTTATTCTCATGTTTCCTTATTCTCATGTTATGCTTATATATCTCTTTTTTTACCCTTACCATGGATTTGAGATCACCCCTTTATTATTTTTCCTTTCCCATGATATTAAGAATGTTTTAAGTTGAAGTAAGAAAGGGGATGATATTTTTGGGAAACATTAACAATATTTCACCAAGTTAAAATATTTTGTTCCATGTCTCCAATGAAACTAAAGTGTTACGGTCCATAGGCTTCTATTTTTGTAATAATCTGAATATTCATCTAAAATGATATAATATATATGTATATTAATCCTGGGTCATTATAGTAGGAATCAAAGGACTGTTTTTTCTCAGCCATTGGAAACTATGATGATAAAACTTTAGTGTGATCCCTAGGTTTATTTAAAAGGATATGTTTAGGGATATCTCTAATGATAAGACTACTGTGTCATAAATTAATGAAGGAGTCATAATTTAGAAATCCTATAATTTATTTTTCATACTTATGTGGTTTACACCATGATAATTTCTTCTCAAACTATTTTTTCTACTTTTAGCTAATGGAGGGAACCAGAAGGAACTGGGTTAACACTAAATGTGATGTAAATTTTTTGATGAGCAGTAAAATGTGATAATAAATAGTGTGTAGGATGTTGTGATCATACTTAATCAGTTTTCACAGAACATGATTAACAAAGTATACCTTAACCAACTCTCTTACACACCAAATATGATAAGGAATGAATTCTCTAAGAGTTTTAGTAATGGTTACCATGTAGGATAAAAGATTATGTTTCCATTATTTCAAGAACGTGGAAATAAGAACACAAATTAATGTCTCACAGGAATAGGCAGATGTTTTGACTATTGAAACTAAGGACATAATGAATGTAACTGAAAAGATAAAATGAAGGTTTAAGTTATCATAATTTATGGGAATATTGGCCTTCCCAATACATCTTAAAAGGTTTAATTCTTTAAGTGTGAAAAAAAAGTTCATTATGCAAAATGATGTCCCAAGTGGAAAGATCAAGAAGATAATAAGAATGTTTTTATGAGTAATGGTTATATTGTTGTTGAGGATAAGACTATATATAAAATGATTAAGGAAATTTTTATTATGAAATTAGATTAATTATCCTTGTTAATGGATTATTGATGAAGTAGAATAATAGAATTGATTGTGTATATTGATTCAAGAATTATAAATTGTGAAATATAAATATTTTTTAGTTTCTGTTTTTCACTAAGTATTTACAAGAATATATTAAATGGTTCCGATGGAATAGAAAAGTGATTTAATGGTAAGGTGATGTTAATTAGAAACACATGATCACGGGAAACAATACCATTAATATGTTCCTAATGTTGAGATATCGGTGTTTGGATAATTATGTGTTGGATATGAATAATAAAATTATATAGTAATTATGTCCTCTTAGCTGATAATGGATTTTTTTAAAAAGTTGTTATGCTATCATGGATGGAGTTTACAACAGTTTTTGACTTAGGATATATCAAATAAACATTGTAATAAGGAAATATTCATGATTCCAGTAAGAATTTATGGTAGTTAATGTTATTACTATCTTTAATGAGAACACATGATAAAGGTATTGAAATGTTTGTTATGTTAAAAATAAGAGCTACATTATTATATATGGGAGATCCATGTTAAAATGATTTTTATAAATTTAGTGACATTACATCTAATGTTTTGTACTTTCATATTTCATAAGGGATATAAATTTAACTATTTATGGGTTTTTTATGTCGAACATCACATTTGGTTTGAGATATTAATGTATTATCTTGGAATATGTGGATTTATGTGTATTATAAAACATGTTCTATCCATTTTTTTATGATAAATAAAAACATAACAAATAACTTATCATTGTATTTTTTGAACTTCTGATTTTCCAATTCACTGTGAATTTAAAATTAACCTTCATTTATTTAAATAAGATATGAAGTGTAAAGTGATCAAGGAAAAACAAAAGTTAAGGTATTACTAAAATCATGTAAGTATATATATTAATGAAAAATAATAAATTTTAGGAAAGTGGGTCTTTAAGTTAAATGTTTTCAGGTTTTCAATTTTTTTGATATCAATGACTTTTTGAAGAATCTTAAGTTTATGGGTTTGTGACTATTAACATTATCCTAACCATGTACTCTATCGATCTCCATAAAAAATTGATTATTATATTTCTCTTCCATATCCATGTTTTCACTTCCCACCAATGATCTCCTATGTGGAAACATAGTATTGTGTTACTTGGGTAAGCAATATGTTTCCAACATTCCATTTTTAAAGTAAGTTTTAGTATTAATATTTACAATGTGGGTTTCTATGGAAAAATATTCGAGTATTAAAACATTGATAACCTAGACTAATTTTGAGGGGGAAATTCATTTTAAGGGGGTAGAATATAACACCCTAATATTTTTTGATTTTTTTCTATTTAATTTAATTTTTTGGATTTTTTTTATTTCATGCCAGAAAAATATATATTTTTAATATGAATTCACCAATTTATTCATAAATTTAATATTACAATAAGTTAATATTTCATTATATTCTACACAAGATAAGCTTTCACTACATAGAACACCTATATGGCTTGCGTTACATGAAAAACTGAGTTTCTATGAAACAATATTTTACTATTAAAATTATTTAAATTATATAGTTATAAAATAAACATTAAACATAGTAATTGGAATATTAATAAAATATTTTTAATTATAATTTATCAATATTTGATATAAATAAAATATAATAATGATAAAACATATAATTTTTGGAAAATTCTTTATATATCTGAACTATTATTTTTCCAAAAGAACTACTTTATATGTCCTTCAATAAAAAATAATAAAATTAATTTAATTTTTTTAAATATAATTAGATATGAATTAATAATATTTTATTCATATTTTCAAAATTTTATTACGATGTTTTTTTTACTTTTATGAAATATTTCATTTTTTGGATGAATATAGAAAAGATAGAATTTTATTTGGAAAATTCATTTTCATATAATTTATTCATATTGTAAAATGATTTTTTAATTTTACATTATATTTAATTAGATTAATTTCACATCAATTAAAAACAATGTGTTTATTGGAACCAATTTCACATTGAAATTGTATAAAAAACAATTCAAACTTTTGATCTTTTATCCCTAAAACACCATTGTCTCGCAGTGTCTACAAGTATTAATTTTAAAATTAATTTTGAAACTTCTATAAATTAAATTTGGAAAAATGTACATACAGATTTTTATTAAGTATAATATTTATATTTGAATAATGTCAACTTATTTTTTGGCCAAAAATATTTGTGAATGCAATGAAAATTAATTAAACTAATTAAGGTATAATTAAACTTAACAAGGGACTAAACCTTAAACATAAAGGCCTAAATGATCTAGAAACTTATCCAAACTCCATTGTATGAAAGTATTTATACCACATCCCATCTTGGTTATAATTTTACGAGTTATTGGTATATTATTCCATGATAAGGCCCTATATAATAAGTAAATAAAAGGGAACTACAAAAAGGATCCTTCATTTAATTTAACATTTATAAATACTTAAATTATGCAAGAATCTACATAGGTTAAGCTACTAAAATTATTTTTAAAGTTAAATGAGTATTTTTAATAATTAAAAGTTGACTATAATTTTTAGTGTTAAATAAGTAACATAAATTTCTTAACAAACACTAAGACATTGATTATTTAGTTAATAATTAAATAAATTAGATGATGCTAAAAACATTAGAAGGGAAGTAAATTTAATTAATTATTGTGTTAAATTAGTTTTTTAGATGAATATATCATTTTAAAATTATTTTTACATAATATGATTGAATTCCAATATTGTTTGGATATATTTTTAAAATAAAATTAAATGAATAATTTAAAGATTGACATTAATGTTATTTTATAATAAAAGATATTTTTTAATGATTTAAAAATAATAAAAGTCATATATCCAACCAATTTTTTTATGAAATATAAAATATTTTCAATTTATGGAAAATTATATTTTAATATTTAAATATCTACCCATAGATCATAAAAAAATTGTTAACATAGTTTGGGTTAAATAAGTGTTTTTCATTTTACATGGGATTGTTTTAAAAGTAATTTCCAAGGAATTTGGGTTTGATATTTTTTGAATAAGATAAAACATTTATAATTCATCAGTTTTATTTTTTATAATAAATCTCACATTAATATATTACTAATGTTTCAATTAACTAGGATAGAAAACTAGTTATTTAATAATAACTAATATAATAAAAATAATGAAACATAAATGTTAAAGAGTATAATTATAAAAATACACATATTTTATATGGTGGTGGTTTGGATCTACCATTATTACCATTTACTCCATTATTTGACTATTTTGGATTAACCTGAGGTAATGTAGATATCCCAATAGTGTTTACCTTTTGGTATTGACATGAATGTCACTCCTCCTCCTCTATGTAAAAGCATTTAGTACTCTCCTTCCTTACACCTATTAAGACACTTCTTCTCATAAAAGAATGGAAAAAATTTTCTATAAACATAACTAAATTCATCCTAGATGAGTTAATTTGGTTAGAAATCCATCCAAGGATCCCCATTTGTGAAAACCAAGATGAGTTACCCATATAAGATGTAACATCCTTCCTCACACTCCTTTGTTTTATTTTCATTCTCCACCCACTCAACTCTTATTATTTCATTTTTATATAATAGCCTCTATATAACCAATATACTTAGATATTTTTATTATAATGGTTCAACTAAAACTTACACACCTTCCATATAATGGGTTATGAACTACATGTTCTTGTGTACGGTGAACTACTGCATCACGAAACGATGTTGTTCATTTTTTTACTTTACCCCTCTCATAGGTGGGAATTAGGATATAAACTCTATTTTTATATAATATATATTATATTTATAATTTATTTATCCTTATTTAATTATAATATAATAAATATCTTCATGATTTCTATTTATTTAATACGATTATATCATTTGTGGATGTATGGTCAACAATATCCTCAAAGTGATGTGATTTGTTCACACATTTCATAGAATATATTAAGAATGGTTTTAATGAAATTATATGATATATATGACATAATAATTCTAATTTAATGATATTATATATAAATATATATATTCATATATATAATTTAAATTCTTTAATTCAATATGATAATAAAATAGAAATAATGTTCATGCATACGTCTGGCATACCATCTCCATGAACAATATATTTCATTTAATAAGTCGATATTTTATAAATTATTATAAATATTTATATAGTGAATATATATGATATTTATGTAATATTTTAAATTATTTAAATATGTAAGTCACTATTTGACTAATATTATCAATAATCACAATTCAAAACATATATGAAAAACAAAGTAGATATTACCCGCAACATAACATTAACATGAAATTGTTAACAAATGGGTAATATAACATCATAAAAAATAATATATGTATTAGATATTATAATATACTTATTTTTTAAATTTATAATATTTTTATATTTTTTATACATTATTATTTTATGAGTATGAATAATGTCAACATTTAAGGTAATTTAATTTAATTTAATTTTTTATTTTTGTTCCATACATGCCATATTCCCCACTCTCTTATTTTTTGTGGTGTTTATACTACATTATTACATGTTATATCATTAGATTTATTTATATAATGATATTAAAATATTTAATTAATGTTATCATTTTACATGTATTGTGTTTTTAAAGTTACCCATGTAGTATGGCTTCTCTCATCTCACTTTTATTTTCCATGAGATACAAGCCATGTTCACCTTATCTTTACTTATATGTAGGGTGTATACCTCAAATTGATAGATTAGAATATTATTATACATTAATTTATGGGTATTTACATATCAATTTTATGTCCTTATTTTATGGGGTTTATGTTTCAAAATTCCCCAAATCTGTAATGTAATTTTTGCCTCAATTTCCCTTCATTGAAATACATGTCAAGTTATGAAACTATATTTTTCAATGGGTTGTATATAATGAAATTTGACATGATATATCATGAATATACTTCATTAATTATATTATAATATTATTTTAATGATATTATCGCATGTTTATTATTATTCAAATTTACCAAAGTGGAAATTTTTTATTTCTACAATCTCATAATTTATTAGGATTGTTGAAGATTAAAATTCCATTGATGAAATATTATCAAACATATCTAAATAACACTCATGAATTATCTTATCCTCTGGTTATTCTAGATTTATTCATACATGTCTACCATTTTCCAAATATATGGTACTTAATATTATTAATAAGTTTTTTTAAGAAAATCTTACATAATCTCCCACTTTGGTTGGAAGTTTGTGTAAATTAAAAACATGTGTTCTAAATAGAATTTCAGATATTTTTTATGCTTAAAAAGTGTTTAAAAGCATTTTACATAATTTTTTATAAGTTTTGAATGTATTTTCAAAGAATTATTTTTTAAAAACATTTTCATGATTTCTTCGTAAGTTTTCAATGTTATTTTGATATAAATGGTTTTCAATAAAAAATAAAACATTATTTATATGTTATCAAAGTTATTATGTTTTTTTTTCAAAAAAAATTCAATATTTCTTTACAATATTTATGTTTTATTTTCTATTAAATTATTTTAAAAACTTTTTCAATATTTCCGTATATTATTTCAATGTTATTTTTAATGGAATGGTTTTTTGAAAAAATTTCAATATTATTTTTAATATTTTCTAGGAAAAAGGTTTTTAATTTTTTTTAAATCTTCATTTATATGTTTTTAAGGAAAATGGTTTTCAAAAACTTTTCAAACTTATTTTATCTGTTTTTTGAAAAAAAGGATTTCAAAATGTTTTGATGTTTCTTTTATATGTTTTCAAGGAAAACGTATTAAAAATATTTTCTAGAACCTTTTAAAATTCTTCATGTTTATTTTAAAAGAAAATTGAATTCAAAATGTTTTATATTTTAAAAATTATTTTTCAAAGAAGAATGGATATTTTCCTCAAGAAAGTTTTTTAAAGATATTTCAAAATTATTTTCCACATATAATGACATCAGATGGTGTTACTCTTGCTATTTTGGGAAAATTATCGATATGTTCCAATCATATTCATTCTCATATGTATTTAAGTTTTGATTGCATGAGGTTTATGGAACCCATTCCACTCTCTTGGGGTATATGTTTATGAAACCCATTTAACTTTCACTTGTTATATGTTTAGGAAGCCTGTTTTTGTTTCATTAGTTATATATCTCTGAAAGCCATTTATTATTCATGGGTTATGTTTTTTTGAGACCCAATACTTTTCATGGGTTATAATTTGATGAAGTGATTATGAAACATGACTCTTTTCTACAGGTTATGATATGATTTCTAGTTTATTATGCCCATTTCATCTCATGGGTTATGAAATGATTTTTTATTGTGTTGTGGAACATGTATGTTTGACTTCATTATGATATGGGTTGGACCTATATCTCTCTCAAATGCATTGGGTAAATATTAATATCTCAAGTGATAGAAATTTCTATAATGGGGAGTGATCTAAGTTCAGTAAAGGACTTTGCCTGATCAGATGGTCTTGGGAGTGAACCTTTACTTATAATATGGTTATGGGAGTAAATTGTGACCACCAAGATGCTATGGGAGGGAACGCGTACTACGAAGATATCCTTGGCAGTGATTCCTTGACTACTATGAAAATTATATTATATGCTAATGTGTCTACCACAAATTCTATGTATTATTCTTATGTTATGTTTTCATGGATTAAGATCATTATTCCCTAATGATTTATGTCTTATTAACTACCAATTATTATTCCATTAGTCATGTATATGACATTTTATATTCATGATATTATCATGAAATGTTATCCTCATGTTATCATAACATTATTATCATGTTATGCATATATATCTCTTTTGATTGCCCTTAATGAACATCTAAGATCTTCACATTCTTATGTTTCCTTTACCTGGTTATAAAGAAGGATTTTAAGTAGAATTAATAAATAGGACGATCTTTGACTGTACCATTGATGATATTTCACTATGTTAGAAGACTTTGTTCCATGTTTCTAAATACACTAAACTATTACAGTCCTCTTCCATGTATTTTTTAAATTTCCATAATATTCATCTAATATGATGTAATATCAATGTATGTTGGGCATGGGTATCTATAATTATGTCCAAATAGCATAGTAATACACATTATATATCCCATTGGTACATGGTGTGTAACCATGTTCAACGCACTAAGGAAATTCATGAATTAATTAACAATTAATACATTTCATGTGCATTTACTACACACTGTGTATTCACCAAGCTATCCTGGGACATTGTTAGTCTGACTAATCTACATGTAACTCTCATACATGATGTGCAGTCCATTAGTTAAATATGGGACATGTATTTTATTACATAGAAAACATGACTAGTGATCATGTAACTTTAAGAGAACATAATGTGTTTCCCATGTACATGTTGTGCACTCCATTATTCTCTACGATAAAATTACACACTGAGTCCATAAGATTGTGTCACCAATAATGTGTAGTAATTTCACAAGCTATGTAGCTAGATATTACACACCATGTATATCATCAAATTAAATATAATTAGAAATTTAATTATTAAACATCTTAAACCTTATCAGTAAGTGTTCAATGTTTCATATGTTTTACTATTTACACGCCATGTGATGGGTTTAATATATATTGAATTTCTTATTAATTTTATTGTATTGTTCGAAACTAAAAATCATGTATAATATATAATATATTTATTTCTCTATATACATTGAAATGGAACATGATACATAAATAGAATGTGTTCTCTATGTTATTTTGGTGATAATTCATTTATAACACATACCAAATTTAAAAATAGTTTATGACTATAATACATGCTATGTAGTTTTGATGTATACCAACTTGTTTCCTCTAATTTTTATTTTGTTAACATAGTTTAGTTAAATACATTTATTTAATTCATTTTAAATTATGATGGATGAGAATCTCAAGAATGTTCATATGTTAATTAAGGTAAATAATTTATTATTTAAGGGTGAAAATTAATTGATCTAATCGTGATTTATCTTAAATAATATTGATCATAATTGAATTATAATTTTATTAAATGAATCAATTGTTACATGTTTGTGGAAGATCATTAGAATATATGAGGCCATTGTATATTATTGGTTTCTTTTAATATATAGTTAAATTAAATGGCTGGGAAACACATCATCCCTACACTCCTTATATAAGGTAATGTGTTCCCATTATTTTTTTTGTAATCCCATTAACCAATTCCTTGGTTTCCCATAACTTTGTAAGAGTAAAATCATATTTAATGGATAAAGATCCGATGAAGGTGGTACTAGATCAATTTTAGAGCTTAAGGAAAACCAATCTAAGAGGTACTAGGTTGGAAAGGAGGAAATATTTTACATGAACCATGTCATGGATCAAGGTTTTTCCATCCTAGGTTGAAGAATTTTTTTTCACCCACTAGATAAACTAGACATTTGAAAAATATCATGATCCCACCATTTTATTATTTTATTTATATCATGATTCATGTTTAATTTCATTATTTATGGTTAGTCATGACCACATGAATTAATGAGTTTGAAACCATGCAAGATGAAACAAAAATAAATTTAATTATTTATAAAAATTATCTAATAAATGATTAATCACCTATTTAAATCCAATTTATATTAATAATTAAGTTATAAAGATAAAATGGGAAATTTTTATAAATATAAAATCCCTCCATTACATATATTATGTAACAAACCATGTATTTATAGAATAATAAATTTTCATATCCATTATTATTTATGAATAAAATATTAATTTTTCATTAAGGAGGACATTTTTTCTGATAGAATACTCAAAACGCAACAAAGGGTTTCTTTGAAATCTTACGTTGCACACAACTTTAAGTTATGCTAAAAAATAATATAATAATAATATTATTTTAAATGGTAGTTAACACCTAGCTGTTTTATTGGAAGTGATGAAAAAAACTAACTACAAATGAATATACATGTTTATTAAATGTCTTTACATTTATCCAATAAATTTTAGAGGCTTAAAATAATAATGAATCCCATTTTAAGCATGAAATATTCTAATATTTTTAAAAGGTCGTTTTACCTCCTTTTGATGGTGAATCATTTTTAAATCCAGATTTTTTCACTATTATATAATATATTTGATAAAAAACATTTTCTATAGAATCGATATATCAAAATTTACTTTGGAATTTATTTTGGTAATTTTCTGATAAATTTTATTTATACATCATTTAAAGTTAAAACTACCTTTTCATATAATTTATTTATATAGATAGATTTTAATTTTAATTGGTTTTAAAGTGTAATTGGATTATATGATTATCATTTAATCCAATTTCTCTCATTTAAGTAATTTCAATTTGAAATTGGACATAAACACATTTCAATCTTTTGAAAGATATTACTTCTTAAAAACACGCTTTTTGGTTTTGACAACAAGAACTAATATTAAATTAATTACTAAAAATTATTTGTTTTGAATTTGTAAAAATGGATTCCATATTTGGAATTAGGATGTCCAAATTATGTTAATAATTACCTTTTATTTTTTAGACATTATGAATAGTAACTTTATTAATTATTTTATTTACCACGGTTAAAGGGTAAATATGGTAAATAAGGGTAAAAAATAATATTACAAAAATATTAAACTAAAATAACACATGTCTTAATCCTATTGGATGAGATTTTCCTGACCATGGCCATCCTTGGGCCTATTTTGGGACCCTCTAGAGCCACTTGTATGTGAAAATGACATTTTATAATAATTAATTTAAAGTAAAGAAAAATATAACATAAACATGTATATTTTATTAAAACAATTTTTATATAATATTATATAAGAGATACCTTCGACTATAAATATCCATTAGAAATATAATAATATTTCTTACATCATGGTATTTTATTTATAATTTTTAGACATAAAAGAAATAAATTTATTTATGAAACAATGATGATATAGTGATTACCTTAGTAAGGAATGATTTAAATAAATGTGATTAAAAATATTAAAATAAATTTATTTTGAAACTTTTCCTACTATCCATGAATTTTATGGATTCTTATGACTTTTCATATTTGAATTAATTAATTTCCTTAAAATTAATCAAGATGCTATATATTTTTAAAAAGTCATGATTTGAATAGTATAAAAATTGACATAAATGAGTTTAAAAAAAATACAATTTTATTAAATGATATAATAGTCTTAAAAATCCAAGATTTAGAAAAATGACTTAGATAATGTTTATAATTTCATTAAGGACCCACTTGAGGTTCTATTGGAATTTTCTAGTAATTATATTAACCATAGAGTATAAATATATAAGAAGACATGGTAAGAGTTAAATTAGTTAACTAAGGGTTAAACTAAAAGATAAGGTTGAAATTTTAACCTATATTAGATTAAAACCTATTGGTTGGGATTTTTTCGACCTAAAATCATTTTATATTTTAAATAAACTACTTTGGTATATTTCGAAATTGAAAATAATTTTATAATAAAATAATACTTTAAAACATTCCAAAAGTGCCCCTCCTCCCTCTTATAAAAAGGCATCACCCCTGCCCATTTAATCAAATCTATCAAGCCCCTTGGCCCATCCAAAGTCCTCCCAAATAAGTTTCCAACATCCCTCTATTCCTCCAATAAGACTTACCTTTTCCATAAGGAAATTCAAGAAAGCCTTTTGGCTCAAATCAAGGGGAGTTACAGGTTTTAGAGGAAGCGTCTTCTCTAAAGTTCATTTCCATTATTTTACTTCTTCACTCAATATTCTATTCTTATTATTTGATTAAATTACAACACCAGTATATTAAATATTCTAGTATGTTTTTATGATAGGTATTAAAACTACACTTACACACACACCTCCATCTAATGGATGCGAACATACTGTTTCTGTGGACGACGAACTACTACCTCACAAAACAACTATTGTTCGATTATCCCATACCACCTCTCATGGTGGACATTATGATAGAAATATATTGAATTATGATATGTATTATATTTATATATTCTCTATGATACTATAATTTTTATTTACAAACATACCTTTATGCTTTTCATGATGTGTAAATACGATGATTTCATTTGAGGAAGTGCGGACTACCGCCTCCTCAAAGTGATATGAATCATTCCTGCCATACATGGAACATATAATAGATTTAGTTAATGATATTATGTAACATATATATCATACTATGTTATAAATTAATTATAATATACCTATGTATAATTAATTTTCATTTATTTAATATGAAAATTAAATGAAAGTAGCCTTCATGCGTACGTACGACTTACAGTCTCCATGAACGGTGGATTTCATTTCTTATAAAAAAATATTATGGACTATTATAAATAATATATACCAGATTTATATGATATTTAAATCAATAATATCATTCTGTTGATAATGGACTTTTGACCACATGAACAATTTGTAATTAGGACAATTTTATTTTGGAATCAAGTACCAACTATCGAAAAAACAACCGATATTAACTTAAATAATTATGTAATGATAATTAAATAGTAATAAGTGATATAAAAGAAATAATAAACATGGAAAAGTTTCTTAAGAAAGTATAAATTATCTTAAGTTTATTATTTAGGAAGAACAAGGAACATATGCGACGATTCGGACTCAAGGTAAAGGACTTCATCTCAATCTCTATTAATTGAGACATATTTTAATTAATACATGAATTTCTTTTATATGGTGTATGAAACCATTTGAATTTTAATTTAATTCAAAAGGAATATTTTTTTACAAAGCATTTTACCAAACGACAAAAATAATGTTAATATTTAAGGTATGCGAGGACAATGACCTTTCCACCACCGCAAGCATTATTTGATATTTGGATTCCTTAACAAGCCATAACATTTTTAAAAGGAAAATAAATACCATATAACCTTTTATTGTATTTTTTATTGAAAATGTTTTTGAGTAATCATTGATTATGTCAATATCTTATAATGATACATTGTGATTGCAATGTGGAAATGTTATCTTTCTTTTATGCTTATTTTATGTGTTATGAATATGTTAAGGTTCTTGGGAATTATTTACATATACTTATGATTATGTTATATACCAAGGGATATTGAGATCAATATAGATCTCCAATTCATTGAGTAAAGTGATGGAGGTAAACATTATTGTTTCTCCTAGGAGATTTATGGAATAAACTGTGATGGGTATTCCAAACGTAAGTCCCTATGTGACTATGAAAGCTACAATGTAAGTGTGTTATAGATTCCACAAGTTACCTTTATGATTTATGATTTCTATCTATTATTCATAAATCTTATGATTTCATGAGTTATGTTAGAGATATTATGTTTTATGATTGAAAATTCTAATTTCATTGATTTGTATGTATTCATGGAAAATGTTTTCTTTCCTTGTTTTATACCCCTTAGTGAGATTTTTATTCTCATCCCAAGTTTTTGAAATATTTTTCAAAAGGTATAAGGAAGGGTAAGATAATAGAACAATTCAAGAAGATTTATATTAAGAAAATAATTATTTTTTATTTAAAGAGTTTTATTAATTTGAGAAAACATTGGATAGTGTAGAAGTGTCTACTTTGTAATTTTTTGAGATATAATATATATGTTATGACCTAATTATCTAAAACACTAAATTTGAGAAGATCCTCAATGTAGAATTATTGAATTAACTCAACGTTATGTTATGTTTAAGGCTGGGGCCTTATAGTAGGCATCATAGGCCGGTTTAGACAACTTTATGAGTTAGTATATTGTTAAATTAATATCCATAAATTTATTTATGGTAAGATTGAAATGATATTGCATTTGAAGATTACTATGTGTTTTAACCTAATATATTACTATGTTCAGAATGGTTTTCCACATAGGAAACATGGAAACTATGATGGGACAATACTAAGAGGAAAACAACCTTCCAAATCAGTAACCTGAGATGGTTGGAATCAGAACTGAATAGTTTTTTTTGCAGTGATGGCATGGTTGAATCAGGCTATAAATGGTGGTGATATCTATGCACGAGATCTTCCAGATCAACCACAGAGGAACATGTTAGTAGTGCAACATTTCATCAGGCAACATCCCCCATCATTTAGAGGATCATCTGACCCTATTTTGGATAAAGGGTGGATTAATACACTGGAAAAGATTTTGGATGCCATGGGTTGTCTAGAACATCAAAAATGTCAGTATTGTTGTTTATCATTTTGAAAGAGAAGTCGATTAGTGGTGGTAGATGATTAAAAATATTTGGGATAATGAGGAGATGGATTCTCTTGATTGGGATGAATTCAAAGTTATGTTTTTGAGAAATATTCTTCTCAGATGGTTCAACTTAGTATGGAAAAACACTTCTTGGAATTGAGGTAGGAGGATGAATCATTGGTTTCTTATGAAGAAAAATTCACACGAATGTAAAGGTATTCTCCAAATTTCATATAGGGCCTTGATATTAAAATCAATCATTTTTAATCAGGATTAAATCCAGTGTATCAAAGGGATTCAGCTTCTCATGATTTCGAAAGATTCAAAAAACTTTTTTGACGTGTGGAGAAGGTGGAAATAGAGTTTTACAATGATCATGTGTTCTTTGAAAAACAACAGAATAAGAGGTTGAAGTGGTTGAATAAAGGGATGAAATCTTCAAAAGATTCTGATGGTAGGAAACATAAGTCTATATTTTGTGAGAATTGTGGTCAAAAGAACATTTGAGAATTCCTTTTAAATTATGGTAAGTTCCTCTGATGTGGTAAAATGGGGCATAAGGCACATAATTGAACTAAAAAAGGTCAGGATAATGGTAAGAAAAAATTGGACTTACATTTAGTAAAATGTTTAAAGTGAAATAAAATGGGTCATTATGAAATGAGTGTCCAATGAAGAACTCAACTGAGGGAAACTAGTCAGACTTCAAGTAGAAAGGGGTGGTGAAATCTTTTTCAACTACTTTACTAGATGTTGGTCTATAAAATGAAGTAGTATCAGCTCTAGAGAGATCAATATGTTTCTAATATTGACATGAGGATGAGGTACCATCAGTTGAAAGTAAAGGAAGAAGACATTCATAAGACCATGTTTTGTACTATATATAGCCATTATGAATTTTTAGTTATGGATTTTGGGTTAACCAATACACCTGCTGTATTCATGGATCTTATGAAAAAATTTTCCATGATTTCTTAGATATGTTCGTGGATGTGTTTATTTATGATATTTTCGTATATTCTAAAAGTAAAGAGGAGAATGAAAGTCATTTAAGGGTTGTATTGAAAACCTTAAAACAAAAGAAATTGTATGTGAAATTCAGAAAGTGTGAGTTTTGGTTAAAAAAAATTTCATCTAATGGTCACATTGTTTATAAAGATGGAATAGTTATTTATCATGCTAAAAAAAGTTGTTAAAGGATGTCCAAGACCCATAAATATAATTGAGATCCTCAGTTTTTATGGTTTAGCAATTTATTACTAGAGGTTTGTTGAAAATGTTTCACAGTAATCTAGCCCACTGACTAAGTTAACTTGAAAAGGTGTTATGTTCATCTAGAAAAAATAATGTGATGAATTTTTTCATGAATTTAAAAGAAGATTGGTTAATGATCCAGTTTTGGCACTTCCTTCTAAAATGGTGAATTTGTTATCTATAATATTGCTTCATTGAAAGTACATTGTTGCATTCTAAGGAAGAATGATCAGGTAATTTCTTATTCATCACATTAGTTGAAACCTCCTGAGTTAAATTACCCTGCACAAGATTTGGAATTAAATATTGTTGTTTTTTCATTAAAAAATAAGAGGCATCATTTGTATGGTGTAAAGTGTCTAATATATATTGATAAAAAAAGTTTGAAGTATATATTTAATCCAGAAGAATTGAACATTAGATAGAGAATATGGCTGGAGTTAATCAAGGATTATGATTTCATGATTCATTACTATCTAGGAAAAGAAAATAAAGTGGCTGATTCTTTGAGTTAGAAATGTAATTCAACATTAACCATGTTATGTTTGGAATGAGATCTTTTGGTTTTTGATTTTATGAATTTTATATTGGAAGTTGTTGGTGCAGGTAATTCCTCTATTTTTTTCATGTGGAAGTGAAATCGTCTCTAGAATAAATAATAAGGAATGAATAGAAAGAAGACAATGAGTTGTAAAAAAAGGAAAAATTGTTTTAGAAGGTTAAGTTACATGAATTTAACCTTTATAAAGATTTTTTTGAGGTTTGGATGGAGTTTATGTGTGCCTTGTGATTCATAGTTTAAGAAAGAGTTGTTATGTGAAGCTCATAGTTCTCCATTTCATTTCATCCTAGAAGAACTAAAATATACAGAGATCATTAGGATTATTACTGGTGGGAAGGAATGAAAAGAGATATTGCTGACTTTATAGTGAAGTGTTTAAATTTTCAATAGGTTAAAGCAGAATGATAGTTACCAAAAGGGATACTTTATCCTTTTCCAATTTTAGAGTTTAAATGGGAAAAAGTGTCCATAGATTTAATATTGGGATTAGTTAATACTTCTCAAGGTAATAATGAAATTTGGGTTATTTTTGATCTACTTAGTAAATATGATCATTTTCTTCTTATTCGATCTACTCTGTTTCTAGATAAAATTTCTCGATTATATATTAAATATATAATCATTTCCCATGCGGTTTTTATCTCCATTGTATCTAATCGTGATCCCAAGTTTAATACTAACTTTTGTAAAGGCCTTCAGAAGTCATTGGGTACAAAATTAAATTTTAGTAAAGCTTTTAATCCTCAATAAAACAGATAGTTAGAATGAATAATTTATACATTGGAAGATATGTTGCATTCTTGTTCAATGGATTACCAGAGAATTTTGGACAAACATATTTATTTGGTTGACTTTTCTTATAATTTTTTTTTTCAATCCATTATACCGATTGTACCAGTTTAGGAATTATAAGGAAATCATTGTCGAACTCCATCTTTTTGGGACTAAGTAGGTGATAGAATATTTATGGGACCAGAATTGGTAGAAGAGTTGGCTGAAAAAGTTCATTTGATTTAGAAGAAAACATGAATATCTCAGAGTAGGCAAAAAAGTTATGCAGATAACTGGAGTAAGGATCTTTCTTTGGAGGTAGGTGATCATGTCTTTCTCAATGTTTCTCCTTGGAAAAGTGTGATGTGTTTTTGTAAGAAAGGAAACCAAATTTTGAGGTTCATTGGACCCAATAAAATCCTGGAGAAATTTGGATCAGTTTCTTACAGAGTGGTTTTACCTCTAATTTTATACTAGGTACACAATTTTTTTCATGTTTCAATGTTGAGAAAGTATATATCGAATCTATCTCATGTTTTGAGTCTAAAGGTAGTTCATTTGAAAGAGAATCTTTCTTATAAAAAAACAGTCTATATTCTTGACCGAAGAGAGAATGTGTGGAGGAATAAGGTAATTCATAAGGTAAAGGATTTATGGAAATACTTTACGGTTGAAGAGGAAACAAGGTAATATGATAATTATATGAGGGATAAATACCCCCACTTATTTGATAAGTTAATAGAATTGCTGGTACACAATTCGTAGAAGGGGGAAGGATATAACAACCAAGGTATTTATAGAATAATAATTTTTCACATCTATTATTTTTTATGAATAAAATATTAATTTTACATTAAAGAGGATATTTTTTCTGATGATGTACTCAACACGCAACAACGAGTTTTTTTTTGAAATCTTATGTTGCATACACCTTTGATTTATACCGAAAAATTATATAATAATTTTATTATTTTAAATTGTAGTTAACTCCTAGCTATTCTATTTCCCGGAATTAACAGAACTAACTAAAATATTATTATACATATTTTTTGATGTCATTATATTTATCTAATAAATTTTATAGGCTTAAAATAATAATTAATTTTATTTTAATCACGAAATAATCTAATATTTGTAAAAGGTTGGTTTACCACCTTTCTACAGAGAACCCTCTTTAAATCTAGTTTTTTCACTTTTATATTTTCTATATAAAAAAAATTACTTATTCTATTGAATTAGGACATCAAAACCTAATTTGGATAAAATTTGGGAGATTTTATGATAAAGTTCATTTTTTAATGAATATTAAAAAATACCCCATTTTACGTCAAAACTACCTTTTCATATTATTTATTTATATATTTAGATTGTACTTATAATTGGTATTAAAGTGTAATTGGATTAAAATTTTATCATTTAATACAATTTGTTTTCATTAGAAATAATTTCTCTTTGAAATTGGATATAAACATATGTCAATCTTTTGAGAGTTATAACTCCTTAAAAACAAACTTTTTGGATTTGGCAATGGGAATTAATTTTAAAGTAATTAATGAAAATTATGTGATTTTAATATAAAAAAATGGATTCAATATTTGGAATCCGGAGGTCTAAATTGTGTTAATAGGTACCTTTTATATTTAATACATTATTAATAGTAACTTCAGTAATTATTTTAGTTTCCATGGTTAAAGGGAAAATTTGGTAAATAAAGGTAAAAAATAATATTATAATAATATTGAACTACCATAAGACATGTTATAATATTATTGGATGAGATATGTATGACCATGGGCATCCTTGGGTCTATTTTGGGATCCCATGGAGCTACATGGATGTGGAAATGAAAGTTACTAATAATTAATTCAAAGTAAAGAAAAATGTAGCATAAAAATGTATCTTTTATTAAAAAAAATTTATAAGGGGTTATATAAGTGATATCTTCAACTATAAATAGTCATTATAAATCTAAAAGGATTTCCTAAATCATGGAATTTTATTTATAATTTTAGACATCAAATAATTAAATTTATTCATGACATGAAGATGATGTGGTGATTACCTTATTAATGAATGATTCAAATAAATGAGATTACAAAAATTAAAATAAATTTATTTTCAATGTTTTTATTCCATCCAAAAATTTTACAGACGATCATTACTTGTTATATTTGAATTACTGAAATTTTATAGAAATAATCAAGTTTTTATGAATTTTTAAAAAGCAATGATATGAATAGTATAAAAATTGTCAAAAATGAGTTTTAAAACAAATATAATTATATTAAATGATATAATACTCCTAATAATATAATATTTAGAAAAATGACTTAGATAATTTTTAACATGTCATAAATTATCCACTTTAGGTTCTATTTTCATTTTATAATAACTATATTAACCATATAGTATGAAGATACAAGAAGATATGGTAAGAGTTAAATTAGTTAACTAAGGGTTAAACTAAAAGATAAGGTTAAATTTGTGTCCTAGATTTTACTAAAAACTATTTTTTGTGAGGTATTCGACCCAATACCATCTTACATTTTAAATAAATGACTTTGGGACGTTTTTAATCTAAAAATAATTTTATAATAAAATAATACTTCAAAACTTCTTAAAGTTCCCCTCTGCCATCTTATAAAAGGGGATCACACCAACCCATTTAATTAAAATTATAAAGCCCCATGTATAGTCCAAAATATTCCCAAATAATCTCACAACATCCCTATATTTCTCCTAGAATCCTTACCTTGGGAAGAAGGCAATTCATAAAATACTTTTGGCTAAAATCGAAGGGAGTTACACGTTTTAGAGGTAGTGTCTTCTCAAAATTTTCTTTCCATTATTTTAATTCTTCACTCTCTATTATATTATAGTTATTTGACTAAATAACAGCACCAATATATTCAATATAATAGTATGTTTTTATGAGAATTATTCAAACTACACTTACACACACACCTCCATCTAATGGATACGAACATACTGTTTCTGTTGACGATGAACTACTGGCTCATGAAACAATGATTGTTCAATTTCCCCTACCACCTCTCATGGTGAAAATTATGATGGAACTTTATTGATATATGATTTATATTATATATATATATATTGTCTCTATGATACTATAATTTTTATTTACAAACACACCTTTATGATTTTTATTATGTGTAAATATAATAATTTCATTTGAGGAAGTGAGGACTACCGCCCCCTCAAAGTGATATGACTCGCTCATACCTTACATAGAACATATAAAGGATGGAGTTAATGAACTTATGTAAAATATATATCATATGAGGTTATACTATAATTATAATATACCTATGTATCATTTAGTTTTCATTTATTTAATATGACAAGTAAATGAAAGTTGCATTCATGAGTAAGTACGGATTAATGTCTCCATGAATGGGGTATTTAATTTCTTATCTCCAACTTTTAGTGACTATTATAAATGCATATATACTGGATATATATGATATTTAAATCAATAATATCATTATGTAGATAATGTATATTTGACCACATGGACAATTTGTAATTTTGAAAAGTTCATTTTTTACTCAATTACCGATTATTGACAAAATGAATGATATTAAAATAAATAATTATGTAATATTATTGAGTGGTAATTATTGTTATAAAAGGAATACTAAACTTTAAAATGGTTCTTAAGAAAGTTTAAATTTACTTAATTTTATTATTCAGGAAGAAAAAGGAACATACATGACGAGTCAGAGTCAAGGTAAGGGACTTTGTCTCAATCTCCTTTCATTGAGGCATATTTTTATTTATACATGACTTTATTTTATAATGTGTATAAAAACCTTTGAATTTTAATTTCATTCAAAGGAAATCTTTTTTTAGGAAATTTTTTAATAAATGAAAAAAGTAATGTTTCTTTTTAACATACGCGACGACAATGACCTTTCCGCCACCGCAAGCATTATTTGATATTTGGATTCCTTAACAAGTCGTAACATTTTTAAAGGAAAATAAATACCATATACCCTTTTCATTTATTTTGGTATTGAAAATGGTTTTTAGATTTCATTGATTATGTCAATATCTTGAAATGAAATATTGTGATTATAATGTGGAAATTTTATCTTTCTTTTATTCTTGTTTATCTGTTATGAATATGTTATGGTTCTTGGGTATTGTTTATGTATATGGGTGGTTCTATTATAATCCAAGGGCGGGTGAGCCCAAGATAGATCTATAATTAATTGTGTAACACAACGAAGGTACATGTTAATGTTTCTCCTAAGATATTTAGGAAATATACTGTGATGGGTATTCCAAAGGTAACTCCCTATGTGGCTATTACAACTATAATGTAAGTGTGTTATGGATGCCACAAGTTACCTTTATGATTTATGATTTCTATGTGTTATTCATAAATATTATGATTTCATGAGGTATGTTAAAGACAATATGTTTTATGATTGAAAATTATAAATTCATTGATTCATATATATTCCCAGACTAATCTTTTCTTTCCTTATTTTATAACCCTTACTGAGATTTTTATGCTGACCCCATGTTTTTGAATTTTTTTCAAAATGTATAAGGAAGGGTAAGAGAAAGTAATAATTAAAGAATATTTATATCAAGAAAATAAATCTTGTTTTATTTAAGCAGTTTTATAGTTGTGAGAAAAATTTGGATAGAGTAGAAGTGTCTACTTTGTAATTTTTTGAGATGTAATATAATAGTTATGGCCCAATTCTCTAAAACTCTAAAACTGAAGAGATCATCAATGTAGAATTATTAAATTACTCAATATTTTGTTATGTTTAAGGATAGTTCTTTACATATTATGTTTGTATATCATTCCATTACTTTTGAGAAAATCAAACCATAGTTCAATGTGCTTGACCATCCCAATTCAGGGTGCTTTCAATTATCAACAAATTTGAACGTGATGTTTTTGATTGGTTTAACATAGTTCACATAAAGGGTTCACTTCCCAAGTAGGTCATTGTTTAACCTATATTCAAGGGTTTTGGAAATCAAATTAAAGGATTTTAGTATTGGGTATTCCACTCAACTAATCAAGGAAATATGAGTTAATGCAGTTGTTATTTTAATTCCTACTAGAAACCCTTAGAATAACTTTTCGAACAAATGTATGGGTTATTAGAAGGGGAATATTACTAATAAAAATATAATATAAATTAAACATTATATTTTTTAATCCAGGAGTTAGTGGGATATTAATAAATATAATACTTCTTTATCTATTTTTTCAAATAAAGTATTTAAATTATATCATGTTAATTATAGAAATGAAAATAAATATTACTTTAGTCCTATTATTGTGATATATACTTGATAAATATATACTTTTCACTGGAACTAATTTACTGCAATTCAAAGTCACTTACATGTTATCTTAAGCCATGAATGAAAATTATACGTGCTAAAATAACCTATTCATGAAAAACCTACCCAAAAAGATATTTAGGAACATTTTTCTCTCTATGGGAAACATTGTAATGATTCCACATATGTCCAATAATTCATGCTATAATCTATGAACTATGATATCCCCATTAAATATAAATACATGGATGTGTATAACATGATGTCTCACCATTGTGACCACTACCAAGATATGTTTATAATGATATGATATATCTAATTCATTGTATACATGTATGATTAGAGAGTCAGTTCCAGCTATGCCTCATGTAGTCAAGATTATGAGTCACATTTATTTCTATGAATTAATGGGAATTAAATTCCCACATTATTTTCACACATATCTCATAATTTCCTCACTACCTAAGTCCCTCTCTGGTTTAAATGTTAAATATAACATGATAAATAATGAGAATAATATTTCATAACTACTTACTCTCATTCACCAACTTGACATAGGCATTGGTCATGAAAAACCATGGATACTTATAGTAAATAATAAAAGTATAAAAAATGAATAGGGTACCAAGACTCATAACAAGTCTAAATCTCCTGAAAACCAAACATTAATGAAGTATAAGATCTGGTGGCGGAATATGAAATGTATCCAAATGAAAGGAAATGATAATGGGGCATTCATTATAAAATGTAATCTTTAAATATATACACTTTTGGTATTATATAAATCTTGTGGTTATCAAATATATATATATATATATATATATCAAAATATAGTAACCAAATATGTTTTTAAAGATTTATTGAAGAGTGGTGGATTTGTAGGCTTCCAATGTTGTAGGAATAACTGCTCTATCCATTTAAGACTAAAGCCTTCTGTTTCATATAGGAATGATATTGGGTTTTATATATTGTTATTATATACTGATTTATACCAAAACATAATTTATATATCCTACCTAATTATATAGGGTTTTATGTTCATGTTTGTAAATAAAATAAGTTTCTTTTATACAGATGGAATATGTTATGGCATGGAACATTTAAATTATGGTAATTATATTTTTTTTTTTGAAAACATAGTATTGGAAATTTATAATGAATCATGTTTTCATGATTCATATAACACCCCACTATGGAATCACCATCTTGGTTCTGTAAGTGATATGTTTATGAAAAATCTATACAAAGATGGTGATTCAGACTATTTTGAGCTAAAACAATTTTAATTATTTCATTTTTTTTATAAAGAAAAATGTTTATACCACCAATTGGTGGATAGGGTGAAATGGATATATGGATTCTAGGATTGGTAAACAGTAATGTGTGTAGGCCATTTATTATAGAATATAAAGATAATTATTCTTACTTTATAACTTTTACTGATAACACGAGTATATATGGATATTTCTACTTCATGAGGTATAAGTCTAGATCCTTTAAAAATTATAAGAATTAAATATTGAAGTAGATAATCAATATGGAATTTATATAAAGAATTTTTTATCAAATTAATGTGGTGTACATCTTAAACTAAAATTTATCAAAATTCTATGGGAGTTTCGTATTATTTATCAACTCACACAACCTTGGAAACCATAATGGAATGATTTTAGTGGAAGGAGGAACTATACATTTATAGACACGGTATATTAAATGATTAGTCATGTTGATCATACAATATCATTTTAGGGGTATCCATTATAAACTACTATATAAACATTAAACTGAGTACCAACTATAGTAAAAAATAGAATTCCCTTTGAGTTATGGAGTAGAAAGAAACCAAATTTTTCACATCCATGTTTATAGGAATCTGAGGATTTTATTAAGATCATCTCATGAAACAATATAGCTCAATGTATCCTAAATTTTAACATTATATGGTATTATAAAGGAAAATTTGGATACTAAAATTACAATCCCATGGAAAACAATGTGATTTCCACTAAAAAATCTGTGTTTTTTAGAGTAAGAACATAATTAATAAGGACAGTGGTAACAAGATTTACATTTATATATTTTATCCTCAAGATAGACAATAGATTGTATAGGAACATATTCTATGGGTCCCCATAGAATAATTTGTTCTTGAAAAATAATTACAGTGTAGAAGTTTGCAATAGGTAAGACAAATAGATAGATATCGTTTTATAGTCCCTAAATAAGGTGACTCATTATTCGTTGAAAATAATGAACCCATATATTATAAATAGTTAGTATAGATATAAAAGGACACATGATTCAAAGAAGACATGAATTCAAAAATGAATTCCATGATTCAGAACCAAGTTAGGGTTCTTTTTAGTCCTTTAGTTAATGTAAATAATGTTGGTTGAAAAGGGCATTAAAGAGTAATCAGGGAATGGAAGGTGATTTAAGTACCTAAAAATAAAGGATAGTGGTGAATGGGTTTAAAAATAATTAATTCATTGACTATGAAAAAACTTTTTATCTATTTTACAAGTTTAAATCCATTATAATTATACTCTCTATAATGGATTACAATGACTATGAAATTTTGTATATGCACATCAAAATATATTTCCATAAGGACAATATGTAGGAAGATTTTTATATAAAACACCCTTAATTATTTATGACTCCATGTGGTGCCAAAAATATATATCACTTACATAGATCCATTTATTGATTGAAGTGACAATCTAGGACATGGAAAATTTAGTTCCATAAAGTAATAAAATAATTCTTTTTCATTAATAATGAACGTGAGAAATTTATTTACAATCAGTGTAGAAGGAATTCATTAGTTATCCTAGTATTTTTTGGTTAGGAAATATTACTTATTGTAAATTTCATACATGTCATACATCCGACTAAATATTGGTAAAAAATGATTCCCCGTGATGTTCCTAAAAGAAATATCTTTATTATAGGGATTATGATCATTATTTATAGGTCTAATATGATTCTTGGAATAAGTCAAGTGTATACATTGACTAGATACTAAATGGATTTGGTATGGAACAATACAAGAGGGGATTGGTTCCAGTGTATAATAGTAAACATCATTCTAAGGATATGTTCCTACTTTATAAAGGAGATGTAAGGCCCAAACTTAATCATTACTTACTCTTGAGGTAAGTCAATAATTTGACTTTAATTCACCTCGAGGATCTTTTCAGGTTTAGAGATTTATATAATTAGATCATAACTCATACATAACAACTTAAATATTACAAGTATACACCTTTAATCACAATCCATTTTTTTTCATACAACAAAAAATCTTTAGAAATAACCATGTTTCCTTTCATGTTTTAAATAACATGAATTTTCCATGATCCCATCCTTGACTCTATTTTTCAATAAGTCATATGAAAAACATTTCAAAACTTTGGATGATCATAAAAATCTCAATAAATGATACATAATTAATTAAAACTATTAGTCTTGCGATAACATGAGAACCATGAATACTTTATCATAAAGTAATACTTTTCACCTATATGAAGTAATAAATATACTTTACTGAATATAAGCTCACTGCTTAACATTTCGTAACCAAAAAATTACCATAAATCTCATAGAAATAAAAATATAGAATATAAAGTTAACATGGGACATAAACATACTTAAATGGACTAACTACAAGGTCTACTTCCACACATACCACTAAATGGAATAACCATACGACTGAATTACATGCACAATGCATTGGAGGTCAAAATGTAACCACCCATAATTGGTTTATCAGGGAACCACCCGTCATATGGTTTATAAAGTAACCACCCATCATTGGTTTATCACGTAACCACATATCAAATGTCCAAGTACTATTATATAATCATAACACATAAAATATTGAAAATATCAACATTTCACTAATTTCATATGCAATCACAATAAATAATTTCAAGATATTGAAATAGTAAATCCACTTTAAAAACCATTTTCAATACCAAAACAACCAAAAGGGAAATAGGGATTTCTTTTCCATTTTAAAAAATTAAGGCTTATAGAGGAAGAAAAATATAAAATAAAGGTCACGACGATAGAGAGGTTGTTGTCACCACATACATAAAAAACATTTGTTTTGTCACTTTGTAAAATGATTAATATAAAAAATATTCCCATTGAATGAAATTAAAATTCAAAGGGGTTTAGTATACACTGTATAAAAAAGGAGGGTCATATTATCAAAATATACCCTAATGAAAAAAGATTGAAAAGAAGTCCCTTACCTTGTGTCCATATTGTCTCATTCATTATTTATATTACTGAATAATAAACATAGGTTATTTTATAATTTATTTATAACCTTTTTCATTTTTATTATTTATTTTATATTACTTATTATCATTTTATAATAATTATATTATTATTTAACTTCATATAAGTCCTTTGGTCGATGTTTGGTACATGAGTCGAAAATGAACACGTTTTGATGTAAATTGTCCATGAATTCAAAAGTAAAACATCTCCATAATGATATTAATGATTTAAATATCATATATATCCACTATATATGTATTTATAATAGTTTATACCAATCATATATAATAAATAAAATGGACCATTCATGGAGACGGTAGGCCGTACGTATGCATGAACGCTACTTTATTTTCATTGTGATACTAAAAGAATTATAATCAAATGATATAGATGTATATTTATAATACTAGTATTATATTTATTTCATTTATTTCTCATTGTTTTAATAATACCTTCCTTTATATGTTACATGTATAGCATGACCAAGTCAAATCACTTTGAAAGGGTGGTAGTCCACACTTCCTAAAATGAAATTATCGTATTTATACATCATTGAAAGAATAAAGGTATATTGTAAATAAAAATTAAATAATAATAGATAAAATATAAATATAATATATATCAAATATAAATAAATTTCTATAATAATGTCCACCATGAGAGGTGCTAGGGTAAAATCGAACAATCATCGTTTCGTGAGGCAGTAGTTCACCGTACACAGAAACATTATGTCGGTATCCATTAGATGGAGGGGTGTGTATGTGTAGTTCAAATACTTATCATAAAAAAATAACAGTTTATTGAGTATACTTGTGTTTTTATTTATTCAAAGAATAATATGATCATAGGGAGTGGATCAGGAAAATAAAGTAAAGAAACTTGAGGGAAGACGTTGCCTCTAAATCAAGTAACTTCTTTTGATTTGAGCAAAAAGGAATTCTTGAATTGCCTTATTCCCAAGGTAATGATTATAATAGGAAGTTATGGTTTTTGGGAACTTATTTGAGCATAATTTGGACAATAAAAGGTTCTTGAGATGTGTTAGTAAGTGGGTAGAGGTGGTGGCATTTTATAAGAGGGAGGAGGGGCACTTTAGAAAAGCCTTGAAATATTAATTTGTTATAAATTATATTTCAATTATAAATGATTAAAAATTAATTTATTTATAAGATAATATGAATATAAATCTAAATAAAATCATCCAATAATAACTATATAGGTTTTGGATATTTTATTAATCCTTATCTTTTTTATTTTACCCTTTTTTACTGTTACCATTTTATCAAGTATTTAACACTTTGAGAATCAAAATAATTATGAAAACATGAAAAATGTCCAATAAAAGAGTCATTAATAATATTTTAGACATAGAATAACCATTTTTCCGAATATTATGTTTTTTTGGGAATTTTATAATATTTAATAAAATATTTTATTTTTTAAAATATGAATTATGTCAATTTTGACACTATTCAAATCTTGACTTTTTAAAAATCCATAACAACCTGATTCCTTTGAAAAAAATTTATTAATACAAGGATAAAATGTCTTATTCATAAAAAAAATTCTTTTATGGAATCAAAATAATCAAATGAAATTTATTTTTATATTTATAAAATCATTTATTTGAATCCTTTGTTAATAAAGCAATAACTGCATCGTCATTGTCTCACAATTAAATTTATTTATTTTATATATAAAAATTATAAATAAAATATCATCATATAGGAAATTATATTATCTTTATAATTACTATTAAGAGTTAAATATATCTATTATATAACCCCATATCAAATTTTTTTTACTAAAAGATACATGTTTATGTTATATTTACCTTTTCATTAAATTAAAAATTATAAAATGTCCTTTTACACCCAAGTAGCTTCCAAATGAAACCATTTAGGCTTAAGGATGATAATGGTTGGACATATCTCATCCAATATAATTATCACACGTTTTTGGGTAGTTTAATATTATTATAATATTATTATTTTTACCATTATTTACCAGATTTACCCTTTAACCATGGTAAATAAAATAATTACTGAAGTTACTATTAATAATGTCCAAAAATAAAAGGTACCTATTTACAAAATTTATACCTTCTGATTCCAAATATTGAATACATTTTTCCAAATTCAAATCACATAATTGTAGTAAATAATTTAAAGTTAATTCCCATTATAAAAATGAGAAAGCGTGTTTTTAAGATGTAAAAACTACCAAAAGATTGACATGTGTTTATGTCCAATGTCAATGTGAAATTACATATATGACAAAATTTTGATTAATTTATAAAAATATATTCCATTTATACTTTAAAACCAATAAATAATATGATTTAACAATATAAATTGTCACGATCGAAAATGTTTTTTTCAGTTAAAAATTTAGTGTATTTTTACTATTCATCAAAAGTCATGGTTATCAGAAAAATATCAAAAATTAATCCAAAGTAAAATTTGATGTCCATATTCTAAAGAATAAGTTTTTTTCTCAAATAGAACTTAAAAAAGCGTAAAAAACCAAATTTAAAAATGGTTCTCTATTAAAAGGTTGTTAAACTGCATTTTTAGAAAAAGATTTCTCTCTTCCAAAATATGGAATTTTTTCCAATATCACATCTAGAAAACATATAAGATGAATTTAAAACATTAAATTGAATATATAAAAAACATTATTCACTAAATAAAAATCCATAAAGTGTGATATTATTTTATAAACACAATTATTCTCTTTTAAATAGGTTTTCATAAAAACTCATCATTTATATTCAATTGGTTTATATTTTAATTTTTATGAAATTTAGTAACCAATGAATAATTTTTATACATGTGTAAACAATATTTTCATAATTCAGTTGATACTATTCATTATAACCATTCCAACAACTCTGTCATAATGGTAACATGTAAAATATAATATTTAGTTGTTCGATTAAGCGCGATGTAGTGTATCATGTATACTATTTATCATAGTGTTTCTTTCTTAAAAAATGGGATGTTACATCATTCCCCGATTTTTCAAATAACATCCTTGCAATTTAGAAAATATGGAATGATAACTTTATTAAGAACCCCACAACATAAAAAAAGTTAATAAAAATATAACTTTAAAATAAATAAAGAGAAATACAAAGATAATAAGAGATATCATAATTTAGGGGGTTTTGAGGGAAAATATAGACATGGATGATTAAACTAACACTCTAAGACCGATAGAGAGTGATAGAGAACATATTCATTGGAAGGTTATCCATGAAAAATCCATAATTTTGTGGTGGGTAAAAATTCCATTTAAAAAACGTAAATGAAATAATGCTTTTGTTTTATGATCCTTTCCATAATGTTGAATAATTTTATTACTACCTAGACCATGATCAAAAGGAAATATACTTACTTTAAAAGTATCATTTCAACCTTTAATGAATTTCCCCCACAAGTTTTATTTTTTTTTCAACGATGAGTATTCAAGATGAATCAAATTATAGAGAATTACATAATCCATAAAAAGATTAACAATCTATTCATCCTATCTTGAAAAATTAATGAGAACTAAAATGGTTCTTAAAAGATCAAATAAACCCCCCCAAAAGAATAATCCTTTATAATAAAAGAAAAAAATGGCTACTTTTTATCTCCAAAATTGAACAGTAATATCCAAAAGTTCAATATAGACCATTAAATAAACAATTTTACTAATTTTTTTTAAAAATAATTCAAACTAAGATTTAAACCAAAAATTTGGAAGGATTTTATCACATAGTATTCTACAATAAATCTTAATATTTATCACCAAATAAAATCTATTACTCTTAAATTCTCATACATAAAAGTAATTAAACTAATCACATATTTTCTATGACAGGTTAATCATTTCCATAAAAACAAAAAATATCCATATGTACACAATAAAAACATAGATTATTCCAAAATAAAATTCAACCATTACTCCAAAAATGATATCCCATAGTATTCTATTTTCCATAGGCATATAGTGTTTCCTAAATAGAGAATTTCTTCCAAAATAAAATTTATCACATAATAACCAAATCATTTTTCTATACTAAGGATATCAATTTGATAAAATATAAGTTCAAAATACCAACTTATTATTAATCCATAAAATTATTTAAATAAAAATAATAAGTAATACTGACCATGGACATCATGTAGTCCAGTGTTAGGTGATATATCCCAGTCACACTTTGGTTGTGGGTTCGATTACTAAATATTTTTTTCCACATGATGGGTTTTCACATGGTCTGTGAGTTTTCATTTTTCAAAAACTATATAATTTTATAAAATTCCTCAAAATGATATAAATTACTCAAAAATAACCATAACATATTTTAACCTCAAAGGTTATCTCCAACCTCAAATTTTTCATCCCAAAAAGTAATAACATATAATTTTTTCAAATTAAAGGATTATATAAACCCTAATGGTTCTTTGTAACTATATCCACAAAAGAAAAGATAATTCTTTATCCATTAACATTTATATATAACAACTTAATGGTTAAAAATACTATAAGTCTTCCAAAGTAATCCCATCATTAATACATTTAAACATATCATCATCCATATATCCAACAGTACATTTCAATTCCTAAAATGTAGACATATTAGTCATTAGAAATTCTTCATGATCCTTTATCCATGTTTTTTCCATATTATTCTTTTATACTTCCTTACTAAAAACAAAATCTTGCATAATTTCATAAAATCCAATAATGTAAAAACATGAGATAAGAAATAATCTATAACTTTCTTATGTAATTTTCAGTTTCCTCATCTTCAATTGGAATGAAATTTGGTATTCATAAATATATATTTTTATGGTCTTTCTGATCCCATTCTCTAACCTTCTTTATAGGACATATATTTGCGTAATGACCATGCACCCCACATTTAAAACATTCAATTGATCCCTCAGAAAGTACTTATTTCCCATTCCTAGACTAAACGGAACACTTCCTTTTTCCATGGAAGGTTATTGCTTTATGACCTTCATTAACACATCTATGACATCTTCGCATTGATTTGAATCAATTTCCTAGGTGTTTCATTCCACATCCTTGACACATGAGTTTTTGAATATACTTACCTTTATGATTATAATATAACCCTGCTTTTTATTGCACACTTAAACATGATTTATTAAATAAAATATTCACTTGATACAACATAGAAGATAGAGGGGTCTAGTGTATTTGGGGCTTAGGAACATTACATAACAACTTAGAACATAAAACACACAACATATTTATTTAAAACTTCCTTTACATGACCACTACATTCCCTCTTACTTAGCATTGCATGGGATAACCTGAGGACATGCATAAGAAAAGGGTGAGATATAAAGCCCAGTAATGGAATAAACATGGAATAACATGAGGAATACAATAAATTTTAGAAAACAGGAATAAAAATGGATCATAAGAGAAACATGAACATAAAGTAATGATAAAGCATGATAAACATAACATGGAAATGTGTCAACAACACTTAACATGTAATTAGCATGGGCGATGGATCATTGCATATAAAGAATGAGTAAACCATCATTGCACATAAAGCATGAGTAAAACCTTGTTTCACTTGAATTATCATGATTAAAAACCCATTCCACATGACGTATCATGATACGATACTTTACCCAATGCATTTGAGTGCAATCGGGGAGAACCCTTCTTAAAAATTTCATTTCATGCATAAGTGTGGCACATGGATCATAAAATATGGAATCAATAATCATAATTTATTAAATGATAAAGGGATGAAAAATAAATAAATGAATATTTATAATCAATAAGTAAAATTTCATAAATGTTAATACCCTTGATAGAAAAATGGGCATGGTATTCACTACACAATGACTTTGGCGTGAAAAAATGCGATGCAATTTCGACAGCAAAACGGAGTGGCATAAGGATTCATAAAAATGTTTTATGAGAGAGAAATGGGTGTCTCACCATATTTATATAAAATTTATAGTAAGGGGGTCCTATAGATACATCTCCTAACAAATGTAATTTAATTTAGATGCATAATACAAAATAATTACTTGGATGTAAAAGGGGAGAGAGGAATTCCTCACGGAATTTCGGCATGGTAACATGTGTACATGTGTGGAAATAATGAGAGAGAAAAGGGTCTCCCATTATCCAAACATAAAGAGGGTAGTATTGGTGAGGTGAGAAATCATACCCCAATATTTTTAATTGAAAAAAAGGGCATAACAACTTAAAGAAAATAGGAAAAAAATGAGAAAGGACGAAATCCCTTACTTGGAAGTGTGATTCCAAAGGCTTGGGAGAGGCTTGATAGAGGCTTATTGGGAGCTTGGGGAACCTTGGAAGTATTATAGAGAGAGTAGGGCAGGGGTTAGCCTAACTCCAAATGCTTTGAGTGAAGAGGAAGTGGGAGCTTGTGTGGGTTTATATAGGAAACGATAGGTAATTCGTTATTATTTAGGTTTAGGGCACCTCACATTAAACTAATCAATACCACAAACCAGAATGTGGTTTTTGACCATGGTTTTTTCCAAAGGGGAGTGGGAAAAATATTTTATAAGGAAAATGGCTGAAATTCGTAAAATAATAGTGTTGCTTATGTGGAGGTGAGTCACACTCCTAAGGAAAACAATTTAAAAAGACAAAATATTTTATAAGTCTTGGAGCATCCACTAAAGCATTGTAAAATAAATCAAACAAGCCCAAAATAACATTATTTTAATGTTAAAACATATTTTGGCTGAAAATAATGTTTATATTATTTTATTACAACACTATTGGGTCATTATGATGTCATAAAACACATTATATATTTAAACAGTATTTAATTTTAACCCAAAAAATTCGACTGTCTCAGAAAATTATGAAAAATTCACGGTTGAATAATTTCAATGACCTGATTCCAAAAATTTTATTCATTTTATCTGAATAATTTTCTAAGAATGTTAATTTTTACTTTTAAAATAAAAATAGACATTTATCGAATTCATGGGTTTTGACAAAACAACTTTAAAACCTTAATAAAAATTACAATTGAATTCATAAAATTATATGATAACTTATATTTAATAAAAATTAATTTAATAATAATAATAATATTCTATTAAAATATTATTTAATTCAAAAATCCATTATTTCATTAAAATAGATTTCTTAGTTGAATATTAACTAAAAATACTATTTATGCTTTAAAAACTATTCACAAAGTAACAATAATAAAATGAAAGCACATTAATTATACAAAAATAATGTACATAGTCATAGTTCTAGAGTCTTGTTACATAACCCCTTATAAAACCCGCATAAGACCGAAGGGTAAGGTGTGTGATGGTTACTGACTCTTGGGGTGACTCAGATAACATCGCTCATGTGGTAATCTATATTAACTTTCACTTCTCCCATAGTTGGTTCCGCTCAAGCTTAACATGTTCAAGATCGGCTTGAGCTTGGTCAAGAGTGAAGCCCAATGACACTACCTCCTTTCTGAGATCCAAAAAATGGGATTCGTATGGGGAAAGTCTACTGGATGAGGCCATCTCTTCCTTTGTCTATTTAAATTGGATTTGTTAAAGCCCTATATTTATAATAATCATGTGATCACTGTTCAACAACTTTATTAGAAACGATCAAAATTCATAATGTTATTTTAAAATCCAGAAACATAAATCCAATGAAGTTCACATTTTATATTACCATAATAGGACATTTAATTAGATCAAGAGGAATTTTTATTAATGAAAGTTTGGGTTGTTAAAATCTTCCCCCCTTAAGAAATTTCACCCTCAAAATTTCCTTTTCCAACACCAAAACAGATGCGGGTAACTTTACTTCATCACTTCCTATGATTCCCATGTCACTTCTTCAAACTTGTGGTTTCTCCACAAAACCTTGATGAGAGGAATTGTCTTATTTCGTAGAACTTTTTCTCTATGAGCTAAGATCTTCACTGGTTTCTCCTCGTAAGAAATATCATCCTCTAGTTGTACTACCTATGAAGGGAGTACATGTGAAGGGTCTGGTATGTACTTACTTTAGAGGGATACATGAGGGATACATGAAATACAACACATACTTTGGCCATGGTAGGTGTAAGTGCTAGTCGATAGGCCACAACCCCAAAATGATCAAGAATATTGAAGGGGCCAATGTACCTAGACTTAAATTCCATTTTCTTTCAAAACCTCATGACCTTCTTCCATAATGATATGGATAGAAATACCATGTCTACATCTTTAAACTCAAGGTCTCATTGACGGTTATCTTCATAACTCTTCTGTCGACTCTGGGCTGCGTTGATATGCTGCTGAATGGTTTTCACCTTCTCCACCATTTCTTCAACCATTTCTAGTCCTAGCCGCTTATGCTCACCAACTTCATCCCAACATGCCATTATTATGAAATTCTTCCCATACCGGGCTTCATAAGGTTCCATTCAGATGCTCGAGTTTTATTATAAGAGAATTCAACCAGAGGAAGATGTTGATCCCAACCTCCTTTGAAGTCCATAGAACATGATCGTAACTTATCCTATAGTGTCTGAATTGTTCTCTTAGATTTTCCATCTATTTATGGATGATAGGCCATACTGAAGTTCAGTTCAGTATACATATCATGTTGAATACTCTTCCAAAACATAGATGTGAATCTTGGATCTCGATCAGATACAATAGATAGTGGTAAACCATACTGCCTTACCACTTCCCTGATGTATATCTGTGCCAGTTGATCCAATGAGAAATCCTCCCGAATTGCAATGAGGTGTGTAGACTTTGTAAGATGATCCACAACAACCCAGATTGAATTATTTCCTTTGGATGTCTTCAGAAGTCCAGGGACAAATTCCATAGTGATGTTCTCCCATTTCCATGCTGGTATGGGAAATGGTTGCATCATCCCCTTAGACTTCTATCTCTCAGCCTTCACTTTCTGACACACCAGGAACTTTGATGTATACTCAATGATATCCTACTTCATATTATCCCACCAATAATTCTCTCAGAGATCTCGATACATCTTTGTGTTTATTGGGTGAATAGATAAATCTGAACTATGCGCATCATCCAAAAGTTCCTTCTTCAGCTCCAGACTTGATGGATCACACAATCTTTTTCCAATTCTCACAATTACTTCTTCATTAACATTAAACTATGAGGATTTCCCTTTTCTGATAGCTTCCACTCTCTTTTGAATTCCCACATCATCCTTTTGAACATCCTTTAACCATTCCCAAAGAGACGGTTGAGCAATAATTTGTGAAATTATTGATGATGTTCCCTTCTTTATGATTCCAATATCAATCTTCATAAAATATAATAAGATTGGGTCCTTCTCAATTCTCATCAATGATAGAATTTCTGAGTTCTTTCTACTTTGAGAATCTTCCACCTTGTTCGCTTTCCCAGGGTGGTAATGGATTGAGTATTCATAGTCTTTGATCAGCTCTAAACATATTTGTTATTGCATGTTCAACTCTTTATGTGTGAATATATTATTGAGGCTTTTTTGGTCCGTATATATTTCACACTTCTCCCTAAAGAGATAATGCCGCAAAAATTTTAAATCGAAGATCACCACATCCAACTCCAAATCATGTGTTGGATAATTCTGCTCATGAACTTTCAATTTCCTTGAATCATAAGCAATGACTTTGTCATTTTGCATCAACACACAACTTATTCCCTTCTTCTAAGCATCACTAAATACCCCAAAAAGTTCTCCACTTGTGGGTAAAGTGAGAATGAGTGTAGTGATAAGCCTCCTTTTTAAATCTTTGAATATTTCTTCACATTCATCACTCTAAACAAACTTTACCCCCTTTCGAGTTATCTTGGTAAGAGGGTTGGACAATCATGAGAAATTTCTCACAAATCATCAATAATATCCAGCTGACCCCAAGAAGTTATGGGTATCTGTTACCGATGTTGGCCTCATCCATCCAGAAATTCCATCTGTTTTGGAGGGATCCATAAATATCCCATTACTTGTGATGATATGACCCAATAATGAGGCCTCCTTCAACCATAACTCACACTTACTGTACTTTTCATAGAGATTCTCCTTCCGCAAGGTCTCTAGTACAGTTCTTAGATGCTCCTCATGATCCTCCTTGGTTTTGGAGTATATCAGAATATCATCTATAAATACTACCACAAAATTTTCAAGGTAATACCTAAAGACTCTATTCATCAAGTCCTTGAATATTTTTAGAGAATTAGTGAGTCTGAAAGGAATTACTATGAATTCATAGTGCTCGTATCTTGTACGAAAAGCAGTCTTGGGGATATATTCCTTCTTCACCCTTACTTGATAATATCTCGACCAAAAATCCACCTTGGAGAAGTATTGTGCTCTACATAGCTTATCGAACAAGTCATTAATTCATGGGAGAGTATACTTGTTCTTTATTGTGATTTTGTTAAGATCACGATAATTGATGCAAAGGCACATTGAACCATCCTTCTTCTTGACGAAGAAGATTGGTGCACCCCATGGTGAAGCACTTGGGCATATAAACCCTTTATCCCGATTTTCCGGTAATTGTTTCTTCAGCTCCTCAAGATCCAAAACAACCATTCTATATGGAGTCTTGGATATTGGGAAATCCCCATGTATAATATTAATTGAGAGTTCAACATCTCTAATAGGAGGAAGACTAGGGAATTCCTCGGGAAATACTTCAGTGAATTCCCTTACAATAGGCATGTCTTCAAGGATGGTTGTCTCCTTAGAATCAATCATCTGAGCCAAATATGCATGATCATAGGGAAGTAACATCCGCACATGAGATGATTAAGCTAATGAATATTCATCTTCCTCCTTACACTAGTATAGAATCGTGGGTCGATTCTCCACATGGAGAGTGATTTCCCTCTCACAACAATTTATGTTGGATCTATATAAGGAAAGCCAATCCATGCTAATAATTGAATCAAATTACACCAGAGGGATTATGATGAGGTTCACCAGGAAATTCAACCCACAGATTATGATAGGGGAGGATTTATATTCATGGGATGCAATTATTGACCCATTTTCCATACTCACTGTCATCTTTACTTCCATGATTTTAGTGGTGCTGGGATTGTTCTACTAAACTTTTGGGATATAAATGAATGCGTAGAACCTGAATCAAAAAGTACATCTTCTATTCTTGAATGAATAACTACTGTATTTGTCACCACTTCATTGTCAAGGATCACTTCGGCAGTAGTGATGTCAAAAGTTCTCCCTTGCTTCCTTGGAGGTTGTCGGTTGCCTTAAAAAACCCTTGGATTAGGGAACTGATTTGCAAGATGCCCTGGTTCTTTGCAGTTGTAGCAATGAAAATTGTGTTGAGGTTTGAACGGATCATTCCTCTCCTCTACTGAAGCCTCTTGTTTTTCTTGTCGGCAGTTAACAGCTAGGTTTCCTTATCTTCCAAACCTAAATCATTTCCTCGTCCCCTTCAAGAAATTTCTGGAGAGCTTCTTTCCGCAACTTTGGAAAGTGGGGTGTTGGATCTTCTTAGAACCATTGGATTTATCCATCAGACCGCCAGCAATGAAATCCACCTTACAATTCTTATCCCCATGTTACCCCTGAGATTCACTAATCTCCATTTCAACCTTGAGGGAACATCGGAAAATTTCCTCATAGATATCGAAGTCATAGATCGCCAGTGCTTTCCGTAGGCTAGGTTTCATCCCACCAAAGAAGTGGTAAACCATGCATTCAGGTGTAACAACAAAGCTGGGGGCATATCGTGCAAGCCTTTTTAAGTTTTCCTCGTACAATCCAATAGATTCATCATCTTTTTTGCTTGAGGTTAAGGAAGTACCTTTCCATCTTAAGCTGGAGGGTGCGTGAAAAATAATAATCAAAAAACATCTTTCAGAAATCCTTTCTTTCCAATGTCTTGATATCCTCCTCAGGCTTTATATTTTTGATTAACATCCACCATTGATTAGCTTCACCCTCCATATGATATGTAGCTTGGAGAACCATCTCTAGTTCAGAACATTGAAGGATGGAGAATATCTTTCCAATGGAGTTGATCCGTTGTTCGACAATTGATGGATCAGATAATCCATTAAAAGTAGGAGGAATTTATCTCATGAATATTTCGATAGCGACTTGTTCTTTCATGGGGGGGGGGGTTGAATGTTCCTCTTGACCCATGTTTCTATTCAAATCTTGAGTTAACAGAGAGAGAAGTGTGAAAAAGTTCGTGATTCCCGCTCCCATCGGATTGGGAATCTCATTAGCACAGTCATCACATTTATCTTCACATCGGTTGTTAGCCCAAGTCCTCCTATTACCAGCCATTGGCTAGAATAAAAGGAAAATTAGGGGTAACACATAAATGGTAATCCAAGGACAAAAATGACGACTAATAAAAAACTTTTATTTCCTTAGCTTATGAATCCATAGGCTTCAATCTATGATATTCATGATCTACTTTCTAACATATATGCTTAGGGGTATTTTTTTAATTCCTTTAATAAAGGTTCATACTAATCTTGTGAATTTACCAAATAATATCCCCCAGGAGTGTCGAAACCAAGAGTACAGCAAGACCCACTATTGTGCACCATTTACCATTCGAGTCTAGCTCAAAGCGCTATTTTCTGGTTTTACCCCTAGGGTACATCTGTGCCAAAGCCGCCTCTACCCGCTCATATCCAGAAAAGGATGTATTTTCTTGATAAACCACTTACTCAATACTCACCAATACTTAGGGATGTTTTTATTATACTTATTATTGTCTTTAAGTCTTCACTAGGGTTTTCTAATCCTAATCCCCGAAATAACTAAACCTATCCTTTGATACCAACTATAACAACCCTACTTTTTATTACACACTTAAAACTGATTTATTACATAAAATTTTCACTAGATAAAACATAGAAGATAGAGAGGTATAGTGTCTTTGGGGCTTAGGAATATCACATAATATCTTAGAACATAAAACACAAAACATCTTTATTGAAAAATTCCTTTACATGACCACTACATTCCCTCGTACTTAGCATAGTATGGGATAACCGGAGGACATGCATAAGAAAAGGGTGAGCTATAAAGCCCAGTAAGGGAATAAACATGGAATAAAATGAAGAATAAAATACATGTTATACAATAGGAATATCAATGGATCACATGAGAAACATGAACATAAAGGCATGATAAATCATGATAATCATAACATTGATATGTGGCAAAAACACTTAACATGGAATTAGCATGAGCCAAGGCTCATTTCATATGAAGCATGAGTAAAACCTCATTTAACATGAAGAACGAGTAAAACCTTGTTTCACATGAATTAGAATGATTCAAAACCCATTTCACATGACATATCATGATACTATACTTTACCAAATTCATTGGAGTTCAATCAAGGTTCAACCTTCTTAAAAATATCATTTCACGCATAAATGTGCCACATGGATCATACAACATGGAATCAATCATCATAATTTATTACATGATAAATGTATATGGAATCTATACATGAATTTTTACAATCAATAAGTAAAAATTCATAAAGGTGTATACCATTGATAGAGAAATGGGTATGGTATTCACTACACAATGACATTGACTTGAAAAAATGTGGTGCAATTTCGGCAGCATAAAAATGTGAAATAAGGATTCATGAAAATGGTTGATGAGAGCGAAATGAGTGTCTCATCATATTTACATGAAATAGACAGTATGGGGGTCGTATAGATACATTTACAAACAAATGTAATGGAATTTAGATGAATAATACAATAGAATTACTTGGATGTAAAAGGGGAGAGAGGAATCCCTCACGGAATTTTGGCATGGTAGTGAGTGTACATGGGAGGCATTAATGAGAGAGAAAGGGGTATACCATCATCAAAAAATAAAGAGGGCAGTATGGGAGAGGTGATAAATCAGACCCCAACATTTGTAATTGAAAACAAAAGGTCATAACAACTTAAATAAAATTGGACAAAATGAGAAAGGAAGAAATCCCTTACTTGGAAGTGTGGTCCCAAAGGATTAGGAGAGGCCTGAGAGAGGCTTCTTAGGATATTTGGGCACCTTTGGAGGATTATAGAGAGAGGATGTCAAGGGTTGGTCGAACTACAAAGGCTTTTATTGAAGATGAAGTGGGGGATTGGGTGGGTTTATATAGGAAAGGAGAGATAATTCTTTATTATTCAGGTTTGGGACACCTCACATTAAACTAATCAATACCACAAACCAGCCCATGGTTTTTGCCCATTGTTTTTACCAAAAAGGATTGAAAAAAAATATTTTATAAGTCCAATGTCCTAACTTCATAAAATAATATGGTTGCTTATGTGGAGGTGAGTTAGACTCTTAAGGAAAACAATTTAAAAACACAAAATGTTTTTAAGTCTTGGAGGGTCCACTAAATCATTGTAAAATAAATAAAAAAAATCACATTATTTTAATGGTAAAACATATATTGGCCGAAAAAATGTTTATATTATTTTATTATATCATTATTGGGTAATTATGATGTCATAAAACACACTATATATTTAAACGGTATTTAATTTTTACCCAAAAATTCGACTGTCTCAGAAAATTATGAAACATTCACCACAAGATAATTTCAAAATCCTGATTCAAAAAATTATATTCATTTAATCTAAATAATTTTCAAAATATTTTAATTTTTACTTTTAAAATAAAAACATACATTTACCGGAAATTCATGGGTTTTGACAAAACAACTCTTAAAAATTAATAAAAATCACAATTGTATTCATAAAATTATATGATAATTTATATTTAATAAAAAATAATTTAATTATAATAATAATATTTTATTAAAATATTATTTAATTCAAAAATCTATTAATTCATAAAAATATATTTCTTAGTTGAATATTAACTAAAAATACTATTTGTGCTTTAAAAACTATTTACAAAGTAACAATAATAAAATGAATGCAAATTCTTTATAAAAAAATAATGTACATAGTCATAGTCATAGGGTATTGTTACATAAAAACTTATAACACTCACATAATACCGAAGTGTAAGGTGTGTGATGGTGACATACTCTTGGGGTGGCTCAAATAACATCGCTTGGGTGGTAATCTCTATTAACTTCCACTTCTCCCGTAGTCAGTTCCTCTCAAGTTTAACGTGTTCAAGCTTGGCTTGGGCTTGGTCAAGAGGGAAGCCCAATGATGACACCTATTTTCTGAGCTCCAAAAAATGGGCTTTGTACGAGGAAAGTCTTATGTATGAGGCCATCGCTTCCTTTGTCTAAGTAAATTGGAATTGTTAAAGATTTATATTTATACTAATCCTGTGATCATTGTTCAATGACTATATTAGCAATGATCACAATTCATAATATTATTTTAAAATATAGAAACATAAAACCAATGAAGTTCACATTTTATATTACCATAATAAGACATTTAATTAGATCAAGAGTAATTTTCATTAATGAATGTTTGGGTTCTTACATACAACCTGAGCTTTTATAGGGATTCTTTTCTTACATATATAATTCCATAGAAAAATAACCAAGGTTCAAGTTGTCAATCATTACTCCAGGTGGTTGGTTAAGAATAAACAAAAGAGTTCTTATTAAGACACCTATTTCATTTGGTTTCTTGTTAAGAAAACCCCAACAGTTTTCTTTACATCAATTGTTACTTTTGTGCCTAATAGATCTATCCATTTACTAAAACAAAAAATGTCATTGTGATTATGTCAGTAAAATCATCATATACTATCTTATGAGGAGGGTAAACACTAAGATATATTTATTCATGTTATCTTAAACTCATTAAATTTATCTAAAATAACTATGGATCTTTATAATATTCTAACCATTATGGTTATATAAAATATTTCACTTATTCTTAAATAACCCTCTAACCTATGAAGGTATCTAAACTGATCTCTAATTCAAACTGTAAGGCCCCGAAATTTAACATTACTTAATCTTTAGGTAAGTCAATATTTTGACTTTAATTCACATAGAAGATCTTTTCAGGGTTAGATATTTAGATAATATGGTCATAACTCATAGATAAAAACTTAAATATTACTAGTAGACACCTATACTCACTATCAATTTTTTCTTAAAACAAAAACTATTTAAAAATAAACATGTTTTGTTTAATGTTTTAAACAACATAACTTTTCCTTGATCCCATACTTTACTCTATTCATATTTATGCCCTTTTATTTTTTTCAAAACTTGGGATGATCATAAAAAGTGCAATAAGGGATACACAATTAATTAAAACTATTAGTAATTTAATAACATGAAAATCATGAATACTTTATCATAAAGTAAAACATTTCACCTTTAAGAAGTTGTGAATATACTTTACTAAGTATAAGCTCATTTATAACCCTTTTTGCAACCAAAATATTTCTATAAATCCAATAGAAATCAACATAGAGAGTAAAAAAGGTAACTTGGTACATAAACATATTTAAATGGAATAACCACACATTCGGTTTCCACACATATCACTAAATGGAATAGTCATATGGATGACTTCCACATCCAATGCATTAGAGGTTATAATGTAAACACTCATCCTTGGTTTATCATGGATGCACCCATAATTTGGTTTTTCATGTAACCACATGTCATTGGTTTATCACATAACCACCCATCAAATATACAAGTACCATTATATAATCATAATGCATAAAATATTTTAAATATCAACATTTCACTAATTTCATATGAAATCACAAGAAATCATTTCAATATATTGAAATAGTAAATCCACATTCAAAACCATTTTCAATACCAAAACACCCAAAAGAGAAGTATATATTTTTTCCCTTAAAAACATTATGGCTTATATAGGAAGCCAAATATCAAATAACAGTTGCAGCGACAAAGAGTTTATTGTCACCGCATACATTAAAAACATTCCTTTTATCACTTAATAAATAACTTTGTAGAAAAAAATATTCCCTTTGAATGTAATTAAAAAACATAGTGGTTTATTATACACCATATAAAAGAAGGAGCTGTATATTATCAAAATACACCTCAATGAAAGGATATTGAGACGAAGTCCCATACCTTGAGTCTAATATGTCTCGTTCGTTCTCTATTTTAATGAATAACAAACACAGTTTAATTTATAATTTCTTCAGAACATTTTTCAAGTTTATTATTAATTTTATATTACTTATTATCATGTTATAAAAATTATATAATTATTTAAGTTCATATGGGATCTTCTTTCAATGTTCGGTACATGAGTTAGAAATGAACTCATTTTGATGTAAAATGTCCATGTATTCAAAAGTACATCATCTATAGAATAATATTCATTATTTAAATATCATATATATCTATTATATATGTATTTATAATATCCCATAACATTTGGAGATAAGAAATTAAATGCACCATTCACGGACACCGTAGGCCATACATACTAATGAACTCTACTTTCATTTCTTTTTCATAATAATATAATAATAATAAAATGATATAAATTTATATTTATAATACCAATATTATATTTATGTCATGTATTTATAAATGGTTTACTAAAACTATCCTTTATAATTTCCATGTATAGCATGAACGAGTCATATCACTTTGAGAGGGCGGTAGTCCACACTTCCTCAAATGAAAATATTGTATTTACACATCCTGGGAAGAATAAATGTATGTTGTAAATAAAAATTACAGAATCATAGAGACAATATAAATATAATATATATCATATATCATCATAGTTATATCAAAATGGAAACCATGATATGTGGTATAGGAAAATCAAACAATCATTGTTTCGTGAGGCAATTGTTCACCATCCATAGAAACAATATGTCTGTATCCATTAGATGGAGTTGTGTGTAAGTGTAGTTAAAATACTTCTCATAAAAACATCCTAGTACATTTATTATACTTATTTTGTTATGTAATTAAATAATAAAGGGATCATAGGGAGTGGAACATGAAAATATTGTAAAGTAACTTGGGAGAAGATGTTACCTCTAAATCCGGTAACTTATTTTGATTTGAGAGAAAAAGATTTCTTAAATTGAATTATTTTTAAAGTAAGGATTATAGGAATAAAGTAGGGATGTTGGGAGAATATTTGAGCATATTTCAGATGATCCAATAGGCTTGAGAGGTGTTAGTAAGTGGGGAGAGGTGGTGGATTTTTATAAGAGGGAGAAAGAGAAATTTAGGAAAGTCTTGAAATATTAAATTAGTATAAATTATATTTCAATTATAAATGAGTAAAAAATAATTTAGTTCTAATATAATATGAAAATAAGTGTAAATAAAATCATCCAATAATAATTAGATTGGTTTTGGATATTTGTTTATTCCTTATCTTTTTTATTTAATACTTTTTTACTCTTACCATTTTATCAAGCATTTAACGCTTTGAGAATGAAAATAGTTACCAAAACATGATTAATGTCCAATAGAAGAGAAAATAATACAATTTTTAAATTATAACCACCATTTTAGAAAATATTATATATTTTTTTGGAATTTTACAATAGTTAATAAAATATTTTATATTTTAAAATATGAATTATGTCAATTTTGACACAATTATTAGACTAAATTTTTAAAAATCTATAACAAAATGATTAAAAATACATCATTAATAAAAATATAAAATGTCATATTCATCCATAATACTATTTTATGGCATAAAAATGATCAAATTACATTTATTTAAATATTTATAAAATAGTTTATTTGAATCCTTTAATAATGAAGAAATCACTACATCATCAATGTGTTATAATTAAAATTAATTTTTAATGTCTAAAAATTGTAAATAAAATATCATCATGTAAGAAATATTTATATATTTATAATGAATATTTATAGTTGAATCTATCACTTATATAACCCAATATTAAAATTGTTTTACTAAAAGATACATGTTTATGTTATATTTCCGTTTTCTTTAAATTAAAAATTATAAAATGTCATTTTCACACCCATGTGAATCCCAAATGACAAAATTTAGTCCTAAGGATGATCAAGGTAGGAAATATCTTATTAAATGGTATTAGTACATGTTTTAGGGTTGTTTAATATTATTATAATATTATTTTTTACTGTTATTTACCAGATTTATCCTTTAACCATAGTAAAGAAAATAATTACTAAAGTTACAATTCATAATGTCTAAAAATAAAAGGTACCTATTTAAACAATTTGTCCCTTTTAATTATAAATATAGAAGATATTTATCCAAATTATAAACATAGAAATTTATGTAATTAATTTAAAATTAATTCTCATTTTGAAAACCAGAAAGTGTGTTTTTAAGAAGTAAAAACCAGCAAAAGATTGACATGTATTTATGTACAATTTTAATGTAAAATTACTTATAATGAAAAAAATTGGATTAAATGATAAAAATTTATTCTATTTATACATTAAGTCCATTAAATAATCTTATTTAACCAAATAAATCATCTCATTGAAAAAATTTGTTTTAAATTAAAATTTAGCATATTTTTACTATTCATCAAAACATGATGGTTATTAGAAAAATTTAAAAAATTCATCAAAATTATTTTTTTTGTCTTCCTTCTAAAGAAGAATTTTATTTTGTCAAATATAACATAAAATGGCTTCAAAAACTAAGTTTAATAATCATTCTCCATCAAAAGGCGGTAAACTAAATTTCTAGAAAAAGACTTCTTTTATCCAAAAAATTGAATTTGTTCCTATATCATATCAAGAAAACATATAATATAAATTTAAAACATTACATTGAATAAAAATACATAATGTTTGATATGATATTATAAAAAAACTATTCTATTTTAAATAGGTTTTCATAAAAACACATTGTTTATATTCAATTGGTTTTTATTTCCATTTGGAATAAATTTAGTAACTAATGAATCATTATTTAAACATTTGTAAACCATATTTTCATAATTCAGTTGATACTATTCATTCCCACCATTCCAATGACCATGTTATAATTTTAATGTTTAAATAATTATATTTAGTTATTCATTTCTGTTCGCCGTAGCGTATCATGTATGATATAGATCATAGTGTTTATTTCTTAAAAATCGGGATGTTACAAGATATGAGGATATTTTAACCAAGGTTTATAGTGATTGTAGTTTTAAATTAGATCTGAATGATCTAATGTCATAATTAAGATCTATTTTTTGACTCAATGGATGATTTTGGAGTTGGATTAGTTCAAATAAACCATTTTTTATTAATTCTAAAGTAGAGTATGAGTATATAATGGATTTTGATGAGTCCAAATAAGACTTTATAATAAGAACAATTGTTACATAGGTTTATCTATAACCCATTTATAATGACCGTATCACACTATATTTTGATAATACTATAGTAGTAGACCTGGAAAATGACGCAAGATCACACCAACAAAAAAATCACATAATCTAGAAGTCTCACCTCTTCAAGTATTTTTATAATAAGTGTGAAGTGGAATTAAGTATAGTTTTCATAGAAGAAAACATGGAAAACACTTTTCTAAGGAATTATCTCTACAAAATAAAAAGTATCATGTGAGAGCTAGAAGAATAAATTTTGATACTATTTATCTCTTGTGAAAGGGAGATTATGTTGGTGTTTCTTCCTTTGAACCAACATTTGAGTACTTTATGATTACGGATATTAATAGTTTTCAATATTAAAAAACTAAATACCACATAATGATTATTCTTATATGTAACATAGTATGTGATAATGTCTAAAGAGTAGTTATCACACTAAATGGTAATAAATTTTCACCGATTTGAAAACAAACAAGAATTTGCATGATACTATTCATAAATATATGTTCTATAGATTGATAAATTCATTTTAGTGACCCAAATTATAGATTATATCAAGGTTTCAAATTCATAATACTTGGAATCACCTTCTCATGGTCCATGCACTTGGAAATTTCATATGTCTTAGATTATGATAACTTGACCTGTCAATAGGATATCAAAAATTATTTATGTTATTGGTTCTTTCTTTCTGTAGATATTTCCTATCATCCTTAGACTTTGAGATTATTAAAAATGGATATTATTATTTTAGTACTTTTATTTATTAATTAATGTTGAGATGACATATGTCAGGGGAGAGTTATGATGTGTTTGGTCCATCATGAGTATTATTTCATTAAAAATAATGGAAGAAAGGATTTGTAACCGATTTTATCTAATGAAATTTTATTTATCAGGAAATTTTATGGAAATGATATACCCTAAATAAATCCATTACCATGGTGTTCTGTAGGAATGTTCTATTTCCAAAAAGTAGATGAAATAGACATTGCTCAAACAGGTTTATGGAAGAAACATACAACCATCTTCATTAGAGATATTATAATAAAGGGATTATATTAACTAATACGAATTCGTATGATTTTTTATTTCATTATGGAATAAATTTATATCTTATGTGTTCCTTAGAGTATTGAAAGACACTAACAATGGAATTTGGGATTCTTGGCCTAATTCCAGTAAGAAAGATGCCTAGCAAGACACAAACTAAGTGTATCCAGAACATCAGTAAAATAATATTATTATATATTACTTAAGAAGTTGAATAAAATTTATTCTGATACATGCCATAATTTTTTTTTCATGTTTTATTGATTTTATGTATCTTCCACTAGATACTCAAGATAATATATTGTTAACATAATATTTATTAAATATATATTTTCAATTTATTTAATTATAAATTTTGGTATTTAATTCCGAATAATGTAGTGATATTTATTTATTAAATAAATAGTCATTATTCAAGGATTGATAAATATTGTGGAGGAATGGTTGACTAAGTATAATGGTCTGATGAGAAATAATATATATTAAATATTATTTTAATATTTAATACTTTATCAATTCAGTAGTTTTTTAAAATGTCAAGAAATAATAATAATACTACTATTATTATTGTCATTAATTTTATTTTTATTTTTATCAACATGTTTTTCCACAAGGATGATGGAAATAATATGGGTGCATGTTATATTATTATTTTCTAACCCTAGTTGTATATAAACCCAATTATATTATTTCTTTTATGTTGTTTCCATTTTTTAGTTATACACAATAACATTCAGATATTTCTCTCATGTATCTAGAGATATTCCTTATCTAATAACTCTATTAATAGTGGAGATACATCATTATACACCACCACTTATGATTCATAAGATATCAAATGGAATCCTTCTTAAATAATTTATTGAGGTGATCAAAGAGGAATGAAACGAGCATTATGATCTACCCCACTAGTACTCAGAGACTCGTATGTGGATGTTTAGAGGTTCATAAACCACGTGTGGATCACCACTAGATGGAATCTATATTTTATTCCAACAACGCAATGATGGTATGATGTAGAGGCATCATAAAATTCATTAATGAAGAAATAATCCATACCCAGGTAAATTTAAATTTCATAAATTAATTATAAATTATTATGTGATGATCCTTTATTTGGTTTTTTCATTCTCTCTTCAATTAAAATTTGATCAAATTCAGTTGGTCATGACATTTATCATCGATATAATTACTAGATTAGTCATAAATTATGAAAACAATTTGAGTTTGTAAAACCCCATAAACTAATTCTGATATTCTTTAAACCAACACATTAAATAATACATTCAACAACCTTCGTTATACACAATACATATCTTAAATGAACTATCTAATTATCCATGTTTTCTCAAGACGATAAATTGACTAGAAATGTGAATTTTTTTCTTTTAAATGCATAGAAGGTGTAAAATTTTCCTTTTCCATGTAAATATGATCTCGAATAATTATTTTAACCACTCTATTGGTTGAAAAAAATATGGTTTTTACCCTAAGTTAGTATTTTAGATTAATTATGATCTATTCAAATTTTCATGGAATAATTGATGTCTAATATTTAATTAATTAATTAATATTTTTTTTGTATTCTCATTTTGTGATACCTTTGAAATGGGGGATCAAATTTATATTTCATCTTTGCAGTTGAGTCCATAATGTTTGTTTTTTCCTAGTCAAGGCATAAACTCTTGTAGAGTGTTGAGCCTACACCTAGACCCCTTTTCTATTTTCTTTTTGTTTTTCTTCCTTTTTTCCCTTTTCATTCTTCCCCTACCATGTATTATCATATACAACCCCTTGTGGATTCTCATTACCATTATTCATAGAGATAATTTATTAGGGAGATATAGGGGAGAATGGGGGATCCGTCGCTGATCTTGAGAGGAGAGAGATTATCAGGCGACAATTATAGATCACAGATCGGGGGAAGCTTCGGTGGATTCCTTCGAAAGGTTTTACATTTTTATGTTTTTTCATAAATACTTGTGTATTTACATATTTCAAGCTTTAGGGCCCTATTATGGAATCTATAGTCTCCAATGGGGTTGATATATAATTAAAAGTGGGGAAGTGGTGGTTTCAGGTTCATTTTTGGGGTTTCCATTTAGGAAATCCTGATCACATGATGTGTGGTTCCATAACCATGCATCATCTGTTATTCCTATCATGGGATGATAAATTTTTGTATGTACACATCATGTAATGGTGATTTTATATATATCTGAGTATATGGGAAGATATAGTTTTGGGATTGCTCTCTGTGTACTTAGAGTATCCCATATATTCTCATACAAGGAAATGTGGTTGGGTACTTAAGAAGACAACCCATTCAAGAGAAATAAGGCCACATATAAGTACATAGCCAAAAAACATGTGTGTTTCTGTCATGTATATGTACAAAACTAGACCTCATGTATACCCTATTCATGTAGTAGTACACTACTAGATCCCATGTGTACTAGTCCATGTAAAACTACATTGCAATGAAGATGCTTTTGATGTTCAAACCATGTACTTAGGGTATACACTATGTACTTTTCTGCTATAACCCATTTAATGGTTCTTGATGATTTTACACCTTGGATGTGGAATTGAAAATATTATTAGTCAATTTGGATTATTTTTCTATGTATATTATCATGGTGTCACCCTTGGGGATATTTGAGGACTACTAAGATTCATTTTGAGTTGAGAGACCTGTAATGGATAGGTTCTTCCTACACTAGATGAATATTGTAGTCTCATGTGAGTGAGAAAGGGGATAAGACCTAGAAAAGGGTAATTGGAGTGGTTGGTAAATATGGAAGGGATCTCCAACATCCTCATTTGGTTATTTTATTGTAAAATATATGATGAGAGAGACTAGATTGAAACTTGTAGAGATGGATAGGTTGGGCATTCGAGCCAACATAGAGTGAGACATTAAACATATATGGGACATGATAAAAAACCCTTGAATAATGATTAGGTGTATTTTTCTTTTAATACACCTGTCTTTGGAGATGTTAGATTTGGATTAATAGGAAATGAGTTGTTACATATTGGTTTTTGGGTTGTGATTACCCCAAGAGATGGGTTTTGGCCCGAGGGACCAGTCTATTACTTGGGATCCCAAGAGGAATTTCTCCACATTGTTATTGTTTATGAGGATCCAAAAAGCAATTCATCTTATTTTTTGTTGACATATAAGATCTCAAGTGGGATTTATTTATCTATTTGTGGATCTCTATGATCTCATGACGATGCCTCTCCTCTGTATCAACCAAAAATACCCCAGTGGTTGCCCCAATAGATAACCCTAAGTCCTTCATGGGTTTGGGTAGAGATGGTAGCTTGTGTCACCTTAGAAACCATACCAAACTTGTAATACTCATGGGATATATAAGTAAAAATGATTTTGGGTATTTTTCCAACCTCATACCATATTTATGATTTCACATAGTTACTCTTGATGCAATTAATATATACAAAGGCACTTCATGGCATATGGATAATGATCTTGACTCTAATGAATATAAGATTGGGATACCTAGAGGTTCTTCCAAGGATCATAATTATGAGCCTTACATGTTTTTATACTAATATTACCAAAATTCCTAATTTCCATTAAGATTCCTCCTCATATAGTGATTACCAAGGAGATTGTTTTGTTCATATCAGAACCCCTATTATAATTCGATCACCTGAGAATGTATAGCTATCTAGAATCCTATTGATTTAAAATCCTTTTATGTTGGTTTATTTCTCGCAAGCATGATATGTTGATATCCCTGATGATTTACTATTTTCTCCTTGATACATGGCCTTATATTCTCCCTAAGAATTAGTTGATGCACTATTGCTGCATTACCCAATTTTTTTCTAGAATGAGGCTGTTCATGCTGTTATTGAAAAGATATCAAGTTATTACCTCTGTTATGTAAGAAATTCCTTATATATATCCAAGGGTCATCCGAAATACGGATTATCTTATTTCTAATTTCATGAATGCCTATGGATTTGGACCTAGGAAATAGAAATCAGATTATATTTTACATTCCTTTGATTGGTTTGACATAAAAAAAATGATGTAATTGTAGGATACCTAGTTGATACTTGTAATCCTTCATCTTAGTTATTAGATGCAAGTATGGGTGATCATAGGGCTAGGAAATTTATCCACCTGTAGTGATGTGTCTTGCTCATAGAAATTTCCATAAATAGTAAAAGAGTGTATCATTGATCAGGATCATAGACCCAAGGATCTGAAGGATTATACATAACATTAGTGGTATAACATAAATCTTAATGACTTATTCATAGGATGTCTAGTCAATCAGGATCTCAAATTCAAGGATTGATTATAGATCAATTATACTAATTTCATTCTAGTTTTTTTTCTAGTCTTAGCATATAAGGTGATAATGAATGTATGGAATCATGTTATAGGATTGTTGTAGGTGTTCCCTACTGATATTTATTTCTCACCAACATTATATGTACCTTGATGTTTATAAATACCTTATTTATTATTTAATGTTGATCATATATGAAAAAGAGACAATGTGAGGCATGAAGTCTCTTGATTGAGTAGAGCCACCCATGTGGATTCTTATGATTGGACTAGTGCATCTTAGAAGAGTCATTGGAGACTAGGAATGTGGTTAAACTCAGAGTAGTTTTAGAGACTTGTACTTTAATTTTTATTTATTTTATTCCTATATATGTATGGTCAACATAGTAGGTTATTAGTGTTGTATGTATGATGTGGTTTTTTGGTATTTACTACATTTAACTTTTTATTATAGAGTTTTAAAATGTATTAGTTCTACACTCTAATTATTTACTACTATGGATTAAGTTTGGTTATTTAAATTTCTTTCTTAATCTAATATAACATAATATTATCACTAGGGACACAACCTAGCCCCTCACTACTATTGTTATGATTCTAGAATATGGGAATGCATGATTGAGGCCATGTTTCAATTTGTATCAGCTACTGTTTATAGAGTGAGTCAGGTTAGGAAATGAAATTGGGGTATTAAATAAATTCTTTTAATATTGTATTAATATTTGGGACATGGTAGTAATGATTATTAGAAATATGTCTAATCCTTTGATGGATATCATATATTTTCATCGAGGATACTTATTCTAGTAAAAAGTTTATGTTTTTAGGGATATGGGACTTTTTTCCTGATACGGGATGTCTTATTTTTATGATATCTTCACATTGATAAATGTAAATGTGTTGTGGAGTTCATTATTTTTATTTATATATGAATATTGACCAATTGGAAGGAGGTCAATGATGGATTTCGAGTCTTGGTCGGCATAGGAATGAGGAGTTTTTTTATGTATTAAATTTGTAATGTTGGTTACAAATGTTATAGGAATTATGGTGTGAGATTTTGGATGATGATTGAGTACTAATATTTAAAGGTTAAATAAAAATGTAAATGGTGTTTTACCATATAGGTTATTTTTAATGTACCATCCTAGGATTCATGTAAAAAGTTCCAAGATTTGATAGGTCACATGGCCTCAAGTTTGCCTCCCCATATGCCAGAGGCTACCAAATAGCCGCAAGGATCCAATGGTGATATATTGGGGAGACTAAACCCACATTATCTAAGTAGAACTATGGAATATGAGATAATAAATCATTCCATTGTATAATTGGAATGATAAAAATGAAGTGGAAGGTAAATATAATTATCTGATAAACTATCCAACGCCAAAAATACAATCATACATGCATGTAAAAATGATAAAAAATAATCTAAGGTAGTAAACATAACTAAGAGGTCTTATATATGATAAAAAACAATAGAAATGATTCAATGGATACATGAATGAGCATCCTAATCTCCTGATTAGTCCTTTTCTCATAAGATCCCATGTAAAATGTAATAAAACAAGGAAAATCCATCACCCTACACCTACAAAAATGAGGTCATTTCATGTACCCTGGTCCAATGGAAGCATTAATAGGGTGTGTGGTATACTTATTTGACCACCACAAATGGTTTCTATAGATATCCAGTTCATGAGTATAAAATAAAATAGTGTGTGGGTGTAATGAAAAAATCATGATATAAATATATAAATGTAAATGATTCTGTACGGTTTCCTCTAGGGAACCCTACTAAACATACATGTTTCATCCAAATTTAGAAAATATATAAAACCAAATATTTTTGTATTTATATATACATTAAAAAATAATTTTCACATATATACATGCACTGGAGTGGACCTAGGTAGAAGGTCAAGGCATCCACATAAAATTAACAGAAAGGTCATTTATTTAATTAAGGAAAACAACTAGGTAATCCCTATTTACTAATAATCATATGGATATACTACTAGACATATGTTATAATAAACCTATTTAATATAATTCATTAATCCGATGAGCCTATCCAAGGATTCATGTAACTAGGTACCCACGTATGAACCATGGAGTCACAAAATGTCATTAATTTATAAGGTTATCCATGTTTTTAGTAAAGTGGAAACCCATATACTTCTCATAACATAAAAATTTCCTAAGATCCCATCTATGGGATTCCGAAAAAAGGATACTCACATATCTCATAGAGTGTGTGGATAAAATCTATCCTATGATCCCATCCAAGGCATTCCACAATTAGGTAAACCAATGTATTTCTCAATGTGTAATATAATTGTAATATGCTATGACCCCATGCATGGTATTTAAAATTAATGATACCAGTATTGATAATGGAACATATGATCTTAAATATCATTTTATCCCAACCTAGTGTTTTCATAAGAATTATCCATAACATATCTCAAGTCATATATATTTCATTTTATCATTTAAATTTATGTAATATGAAATGAAATGTTAGTTACAATGCATTATCATAATTATTAAATGAGTAATAAAGTGGTCATATCTAAAATCATTCTAGATCATAGTTAAAATGTAAATAATAAATTGTGCCATGCACTTAGGCATTCAATCTTACTAATCTTGCACATTCAAATATGTACATTCCCATTAACTCATTCAATTTCCATGTTTTATTAAATAAGAAAAATACCTCTATAATGGTTTAATTTTATAATGGCGGTAAAGAATAAATACTATATTTTTTTCAATTCTTTTAATTCATGTCAATTAAACCATACATGAGGAATTATTCAAAAAAAAGTTATCAAGAGTAAGAAAGTTTTAAATGTATGATCATTTGAGAAACAATCTATAAGGGTAGTTTAATTTTCCAAAAACGAATAGTGGACATGGACATATAAGAAATTTACCCAAGGGGAGGTTAATGTTTATAATATAATCCTTAAATGAAAAAATTCCATGGTAAAACCCATTTAGTTAAAGAAAATAGTGTATACACCATGAATTTACCAATTTATAGGTGTCACATGGAAAACTCAACAAGAATCAAAACACTTAAAATTAACAAACACAAATATATTTAGGTAAAATCCCTAGATCCCTAGACATTTATAAAATGAGTTCCACTTATACATTATCACCATTTAACTTGATCCATTTCAAAATAAAATTGATGATTTTAAAAACACTTTGATATTAGGGAAAAAGAGCTCACATGTATTTAGCATTCCATACAGAAAGGTAAATAAATTAATGAATCAAGAGGACTCAAGAGATTATTAAGGTATATCCAATGCATATAATAGTTCTCAATTTAAACACTATATATAAGATATTGAAGGGAAGCCTAGGAGAGGGGGTGGAGATGCTGTCACCTAGGCACCCTCATTTGTGAGAAAAAAATAAGGGGTTAATCATCGGGTTCGTTTTTATAAAACATATCCCTCATGATTCATGATGTGAACCAGTTTCATGTTGTGAAAAAAATTCATGAAATGAACTAGATACACATCATGAATTTCTTGGGTTAATCTCTATTTTATTTCACATCATGTATCTACTATATGTACCTTATGATACCCTTCCACAAAATCAATGGAATTCATGACAATAATTTCATGTCGCAACTATTTCCAAAATCCTAGTACAATTTTTCTTCTTACATTGTTTTCTCTAACCCATGAGACTTCAAGTAAAACTTTACCTAAATCTAAAAACATCATTTTTGAATGTTTAAATACTCATAAACACACTCCAACTCTCAAAATTAAAAAGATACTGCATATCAAATGAAGATTTAAAATAATTTTAGATGTTCTTCCCAATCCAAAACAAGGGATGTTACAACCTCCCCACCATAGCAATTATCATCCCCGATAATCATTGTGAAATAGAATGAAATTTTATATGGCGTACAAAGGTCATGAAAATTTGGCTAAAATGACCAAGTTCTATTTCAATCATCCAATACACCTACAAGAAACACCATTAAGCGTACAATAAATAAGCCATTAAAACTCAATCCAATTCTTGTATTACAAAAAGAAAATCAATAAGGTTATTATTGGATACCATCTAATATAATACATAATAATGTCATTATCTCTTTCCTCATCTAGCACATGGTGCTCCCACTATAGGTTATAATATTTAATTTCCAATTTTGAGTCATTGTACTCCAACTATTAGAATTTTCCAATTAACAATCCTATTAGAATTATCACAATGTTCCTTTCCTGATTCTATACTGATATAATGGTTGATTCCTAATTGACCAAATTTTAACATGTTTGAATATCCTGAAAATGCTTGACTTGTTAAGTTGATTCCTCAACCATCAGACTTGATGAATTTCATTCTAGGCACTTGATCATTATTAAAGAATGTTTACTAAACATTGTAACCATATTTTGATTATGTATCATTCCAAAAAAATCATTTCTATTTTTTTGTCCTAACATGAAAAATAATTTATACATGATCTAACACCCTTTAATTGTAACACTTTAATTAAATTCAAATGATCCCAATATCATGTTTGTGTAGACCTTAGAATCATAAATGGATGTCTAAGGAGATCATCCAATGGAGTCCATACCATTTCATCTAAAAGTTATACATCAGAACATATATGAGACGTCCATATATATAGCATCATGTCTTTTTATAACATAACTTTCATTCCATTACACGGAACTAAGGATCTTTAAGGTTTAGTGTCTTAGAAACAAGGAACATAAAACATGAAACAAAAAAAACATTCTTATTAAACACTTGAAAGGATTTTCCTCATGTTCACCCTAGGCTCATTACTGCATCTCATAACCTGGGGACATACATCAAAAGAAAGGGTGAGCAGAAGGCCCAGCAAGGGAAACAAGTGAAACATTTTACATATGAACTTGAGATACATCAATAAAGTCATGAAAAGAACTTTAAGGCATGAAAATGAAATCATGAGGCATATCATAATAAAAATAAAACTTTTTCATAACTTAAAGATTTGGATACATCATTTAACATAGACAATCATTAACATATCACCAAGGTCCATCCCCAAGGTGTAATTTGAAAATTACCAAGGTTATTCACCAAGGTATCGTGAAAATTGTAATCTCTAGTGGTTACATCATTACCCAATGCATTGGAGCGCTATCAGAGCGCACCCTTAAATTTTCCTTTATTATCATGTGATCCACATATATCATCATCAAACATTTCATAAATAACCCATATAGCATAAAATAAATGAGTTTCATTTCATAATCACAACGTTTTAAAAACTGCTTTAAAGACATGATCTTTACGTCACTTTAAAACCCACAGAAAAGGAAGGTGGGTCTCATGTATGTAAATCCCAGAATTTAAAATAGAACATTTTGGTATATATGTGAATACACCTTTAGAAGAAGGAGATTTGGGTATTCACTTAATAATATAAAATAACTTTAGAAAAAGAGAGAGGCATTTTGAGACGGAAATTCTGCAGCATAACGACTATGTTACGAGGTTTTAGAAGACATTAAAAAGAGAGGGAAAATGGGTCAAACATTCATAAATGAACCATAAAACAGTATATGGAAATAATAAGAAGGATACATGATCATGGTAATGAATGTTCAAGGACATACCATTTGAAATGAAAAACATGGAAGGAAGACAAAAATTAGATTTCTCTTATGAAAGTTCAGCAGCATAACGGTGTTACTTAAACTTCAACAAAAATGATTTGAAAAGATCAAATAGGGTCTCTCATCATGTGAACATAAGAGTTCAGTATGATAGATATAGAGATAATTCCCCAACATAATAAAAAGAACTTGAAAGACTTGACATGAAAGTAGAACTTTGAAAACAATGAGAAGGGTGAAAGAATCCCCTAAAAAATTCGGCAGCCTAACGGCGCCATTTAAAACTTCAAAATACTGAATTGAAGAGATCAAATGAGGTCTATCATCATATGAACATAAGAGTCCAGTATGATAGATATAGAGATCATACCCCAACATAACAAAAAAGAACTTGAAATAATTGACATGAAAGGAGAACTTCAAAACGAGAAGGGTGAAGAACCACTTAAAAATTCGGCAGCCTAACGGCGCCACTTAAAACTTCAAAATACTGAATTGAAGAGATAAAATGGGGTATCTCATCATATGATCATAAAATATCAGTATGATAAATTTAGAGATCATACCCCAACATAATAGAAAGGAACTTGAAATACTTTACATGAAAATAGATCTTGAAAAATGAGAAGGGAGAAAGAATCTGTTACAAAAATTTCGGCAGCCTAACGGCGCCACTTAAAACATCATAAAAAGAAATAATGAGAGTAATAGGGGATCTCTCATTATATGAACATTAAAAGGAAAGTAAGAGGAGTATAAAATAAAATCCTCCAACATAAGAACATGGAGAATAAAAGGAATGACATAAAAGAGATTACTTGAAATTAAAGAGAGAGGTCGGATCCCTTACCTTAAAACGTAACTCTTAAAACTCAAAGGTTTGGACCTTGAGGTCTTGGGGGAACCTTGGGAGGACTCCTTGGGAGGTAAGGAGACCATAACTTCGTTGGGGGAGAGTGGGGAGTCAAATGGATGAGAGGATGGCTTGGTATTTATAGGGAAAGTGAGGGGACAAGGCATTAATGGCCAAAGGACACCTCATTAGTAGTTTTGGCAAAAACATGGGCTTTCCCATGGTATTTTCCCATGGTATTGGCCACTTGGGACACCTCATACCTTATATTACTATTCATAAGTCGACCATATTGATTACATACATAATACATCATTTAATGATGTCATTAAACACCCGTAACTTAAAAACTGTATTTTCACTATTCATCGAAAATTCAACTTTCTCAGAATAGTCCCAAAATTTCACCTTAACCAAATATCAATGCTCTGATTTCAAAAATGAAATCCATTTTATAAAAATAATTTTCTAAATATTTTTAATTAAATTTTTAATTAAAAACACTATTCATCGAAAATTTATTTTTTTCAGAAAAATCCCCAAAAATTACCTTAACATAATATCGATGCTCTGAGTTCAAAAATGAAGTCCATTTTATAAAAATAATTTTCTAAATATTTTTAATTAAAATTTTAACTAAAAAACACTATTCATCTGAAAAAACTAATACTTGAATAATAATTTATGAAACCGTTATTTAACCATTTTATTGAATCACATTACTTAATCAAAGTGCCTAGATTATTTTAATACTTTAAGTGAGATTACTAATCCATTTGGACACATTATTAATCCTAATCATAAAATCACTATTCATAATTTACTATTCATCAAAAATCAAGTTGATCTTATTAGACTCTAAATTTCGTACTGAACATAATTGTAGAAGACAATTTTTTGAAAATCATTACACATTTTTAATTATTTAGGGTTTACATAAACATATTTAAAATATCCTTTTTCTAAAATTCATCAAAAATATGCATACTATATTTATCTGGTCATTTGAAAATTCATAAAAGAAATTGAAATTTTTATTTAAAACAAAGGATTACACAAGACAGTTACAGTCTCCTTACATAGCCCCTTATCACACCAGCATAGGACCTATGTGTAAGGTGTGCTAAGGTGAGAGAATCTGAGGGAGGCTCGGCCAACATCGCACGAGTAGTAATTTCTATCAGTTTGAACTTCTCGCGAAGGCGATCCTGTTCTAGCTTTATACGATGAAGTTCAGCTTGGGTTTGGTCCAGAGAAAAGCCCAGTGGTTCTACCTCCTTCCCAAGTTCTGTTAGATGGGCTTCGATCGGTCCAAGACTTCTGGGTGAGGCCATCGAATCTTCTTTATATATTAATTAACCAAGATTGATTGTATTTAGAGGCAATAGTCAAAATGTTTTAGTTTCCAGCGGTCATATTGACCAGTGGTCAAATAACATTCAAAACCCAACAGTCTCATTTTAATTATACTCATGTTTATCAAATGAAACATTTTTGTTGAGTATAAAAATAAAATAAAATAACACATAAAATTAGGAAACAATATTTATTTAAAATTTCAGGTCATTACAATATTCCCCCTTAAGAAATTGCGTCCTTGCAATTTTTTAAAATTGGGTTTTTAAATTTCATTGAAAGTACCACATCAGAAAAGGAGTCAGTAAAACTATTACTTTAAAATAAAGAAAGGGAAGTACAAAGGTCACCCGAGTTAACCCACACTAGGATTCCATGTAGGAAAACATGGACATGGAGGAGAAAACCAAGGGTCATGTTCTGAGGGAGAGTGATAGAGAACATTATTAGGAGAAAGTTAACCATAAGAAAATCCCAAACTTATGATGTGTGTAAATGGTCTTTGATTACCTAGTAGGAAACGTAAACCAACAACATCTTTGTTTTACGTTTCTTTTCATAATTTTGAGGAATTCATTTACTACATAGAACAAAAACATAAGAAAATATACCTACCTTCAAGTAGAGTTTCATCCTTTAATAAGTCCCTACCAACACTAATCTTTTCTCTAAATGATGAGACTTCAAAAACACTTGGTCTCATAAAAGCAAAAGAATCATCTTCTAGAGAATCACATAATCTACAAAAGATTAACTATCTATTTCTTCTATCTTTAAACATTATCCCAAAAATAGAAAGGTTAAGGTAAAACATCTCTTCAAAAATAAATAATCCCATAGGAATGGAAACTACTTTTAAATCTCCAATGTTCCATGGTACTACCCAAATTTCATCATAGACCATTTCATAAATAACGGTCCTTAAAATTCCTCAAAATAAACCAAACTAAGATTGAAACCCAAATACAAGAAGGATTTGATAACATAGTCTTCCAAAACAACTTCATTGTTCATCTCTAGACAACATCAACTACTCCTAACATCTTATAACAAAAGTAGCTAACCTAAACATATTTTACCCAAGATAGGTTAATCATTCCCATAAGTAACCTAAATTACTATAAGTCCGTCTTAAATTCATCAATTATTCAAAATATAGGTCAACCTTACTCCTCAATGAAAATACTATAGTAATCTATTTACCTCGATCATATAGGGTCCCCAAAATAGTGAACTTATTCCAAAGTAATAATCATCTTTTAATCCCCTAATCATCTCTGTCATATTAACACGGAAATTGTCGCATTTCCTATCACATTGGTTGTTGGGACACGTTATTCCATTTCCCACCATTAACTAAGAAGAGAAAGTATAATTAGAGGCTTAAATACTTAACCAATAATCATGAAAAGGAACTTAAAGCATATAAGGATAACTTGTAGAAGAAATGTATACCCTAACTTGTGATCCCCTAGGTTCCCATCTAGGTTATCCATGATCATATATTCTTATGTGAATCTTTATTTTATTTTATCTTTGTTCCTTCAACAATGGTTCATACCAAGCTTATGAATTTACCAAAGCATATCCCCCGGGAGTGTCGTAACCAAGAGTGCAGCAAGGCCCGTTGTCGTGTACCAGTTCCCGTTCGAGTCTAGCTCAAAGCGGTATTTTTGGGTTTTACCCCTATGTACATCTGTGCCAGAGACACCTCTACCTGCTCGTATCCAGATAGGGATGTATTTTTTTGGAAACCCCTTACTCAATACTCACCAAAATACCAGGAAGATTTCCTATATTTAAACTTTTCTATAGGGTTCTTCCTAGAGTTTTCATATCCTAATTTCCACAAATAACTAAACCATCCTTTGATACCAACTATAGCATCCTGTCTTTTTATAACATAACTTTCATTCCATTACACAGAACTGAGGATCTTTAAGGTTTAGTGTCTTGGAAACAAGGAACATAAAACATGAAACAAAAGAAAAACATTCTTCTTAAACACTTGAAAGGATTTTCCTCATGTTCACCCTCGGCTCATTACTGCATCTCATAACCTGGGGACATACATCAAAAGAAAGGGTGAGCAGAAGGCCCAGCAAGGGAAACAAGTGAAACATTTTACATATGAACTTGAGATACATCAATAAAGTCATGAAAAGAACTTTAAGGCATGAAAATGAAATCATGAGGCATATCATAATAAAAATAAAACTTTTTCATAAATTGAAGATGTGGCTACATCATTTAACATAGACAATCATGAACATATCACCAAGGTCCATCCCCAAGGTGTCATTTGAAAATTACCAAGGTTATTCACCAAGGTATCGTGAAAATTGTAATCTCTAGTGGTTACATCATTACCCAATGCATTGGAGCGCTATCAGGGCGCACCCTTAAATTTTCCTTTATTATCATGTGAGCCACATATGTCATCATAAAAAATTTCATAAATAACCCATATAGCATAAAATAAATGGGTTTCATTTCATAATCACAACGTTTTAAAAACTGCTTTAAAGACATGATCTTTATGTCACTTTAAAACCCACAGAAAAGGAAGGTGGGTCTCATTTATGTAAATCCCAGAATTTAAAATAGAACATTTTGGTATATATGTGAATACCCCTTTTGAAGAAAGAGCTTTGATTATTCACTTAATAATATAAATGAACATTAGAAAAAGAGAGAGACATTTTGAGATGAAAATTCTGCAGCATAACGGCTATGCTACGAGGTTTTAGAAGACATTAAAAAGAGAGGGAAAATGGGTCAAACATTCATAAATGACCCATAAAATAGTAGATGGACATAATAAGAAGGATACATGATCATGGAAATTAAAGTTCAAGGACATACCATTTGAAATGAAAAACATGGAAGGAAGACAAAAATTAGATTTCTCTTATGAAAGTTCAGCAGCCTAACGGCGTTACTTAATATTCAAAAAAAATGATTTGAAAAGATCAAATAGGGTCTCTCATCATGTGAACATAAGAGTTAAGTATGATAGATATAGAGATAATTCCCCAACATAATAAAAAAAACTTGAATGACTTGACATGAAAGTAGAACTTTGAAAAGAATGAGAAGGGTGAAAGAATCCCCTAAAAAATTCGGCAGCCTAACGGCGCCACTTAAAACTTAAAAATACTTAATTGAAGAGATCAAATGAGGTCTCTCATAATATGAACATAATATTCCAGTATGATATATATAGAGATCATACCCCAACATAACAAAAAATAACTTGAAATAATTGACATGAAAGTAGAACTTCAAAATGAGAAGGGTGAAGAACCACTTAAAAATTCGGCAGCCTAATGACGCCACTTAAAACTTCAAAATACTGAATTGAAGAGATCAAATGGGGTCTCTCATCATATGATCATAAAAGATAAGTATGATAAATTTAGATATCATACCCCAACATAATAAAAAGGAACTTGAAATACTTTACATGAAAATAGATCTTGAAAAATGAGAAGGGAGAAAGAATCCGTTACAAAAATTTCGGCAGCCTAACAGCGCCACTTAAAACATCATAAAACGAAATAATGAGAGTAAGAGGGGATATCTCATTATATGAACATGAAAAGGGAAGTAAGAGGAGTATAAAATAACATCCTCCAATATATGAACATGGAGCATAAAAGGAATTACATAAAAGAGATTACTTGAAATTAAAGAGAGAGGTCGGATCCCTTACCTTAAAACGTAACTCTTAAAAGTCAAAGGTTTGGACCTTGAGGGCTTGGGGGCACCTTTGGAGGACTCCTTGGGAGGTAAGGAGACCAGAACATTGTTGGGGGAGAGTGGGGAGTCGAATGGATGAGAGGATGGCTTGGTATTTATAGGGAAAGTGAGGGGACAAAGCATTAATGGCCAAAGGACACCTCATTAGTGGTTTTGGCAAAACCATGGGCTTGACCATGGTATTTTCCCATGGTATTGGCCACTTGGGACACCTCATAACTTATCTTACTATTCATAAGTCGACCATATTGATTACATACTTAATACATCATTTAATGATGTCATTAAACACCCGTAACTTAAAAACTGTATTTTCACTATTCATCAAAAATTCAACTTTCTCAGAATAGTCCCAAAATTTCACCTTAACCAAATATCAATGCTCTGATTTCAAAAATGAAATCCATTTTATAAAAATAATTTTCTAAATATTTTTAGTTAAATTTTTAATTAAAAACACTATTCATCGAAAATTTATTTTTTTCAGAAAAATCCCCAAAAATTACCTTAACATAATATTGATGCTCTGAGTTCAAAAATGAAGTCCATTTTATAAAAATAATTTTCTAAATATTTTTAATTAAAATTTTAATTAAAAAACACTATTCATCCGAAAAAACTAATACTTGAATAATAATTTATGAAACCGTTATTTAACCATTTTATTGAATCACATTACTTAATCAAAGTGCCTAGATTATTTTAATACTTTCTTTAAGTGAGATTACTAATCCATTTGGAAACATTATTAATCCTAATCATAAAATCACTATTCATAATTTACTATTCATCAAAAATCATGTTGATCTTATTAGACTCTAAATTTCGTACTGGACATAATTGTAGAAGACCATTTTTTGAAAATCATTACACATTTTTAATTATTTAGGGTTTACATAAACATATTTAAAATATCCTTTTTCTAAAATTCATCAAAAATATGCATAATATATTTATCCGGTCATTTTAAAATTCATAAAAGAAATCGAAATTTTTATTTAAAACAAAGGATTACACAAGACAGTTACGGTCTCCTTACATAGCCCCTTATCACACCAGCATAGGACCTAAGTGTAAGGTGTGCTAAGGTGAGAGAATCCGAGGGAGGCTCGGCCAACATCGCACGAGTAGTAATTTCTATCAGTTTGAACTTCTCGCGAAGGCGATCCCGTTCTAGCTTTATACGATGAAGTTCAGCTTGGGTTTGGTCCAGAGCAAAGCCCAGTGGTGCTACCTCCTTCCCAAGTTCTGTTAGATGGGCTTCAATCGGTCCAAGACTACTGGGTGAGGCCATCGAATCTTATTTCTATATTAATTAAACAATATTGCTTGTATTTAGAGACAATAGTCAAAACGTTTTAGTTTCCAGCGGTCATATTGACCAATGGTCAAATAACAGTAAAAACCCAACAGTCTCATTTTAATTATACTCATGTTTATCAAATGAAACATTTTTGTTGAGTATAAAAATAAAATAAAATAACACATAAAATTAGGAAACAATATTTATTTAAAATTTCGGGTCGTTACAATATATCAAGAACATTGGACAACCAAAACAATGGTAACTCACCTGGAGATCTAGTCAAATAGTCTAATGGTGCCTATGAGTCTATCCATAAAATTCTTACTTATGACCCCAGGTATCACTTAGTGCTAACAATGCCTCAATATGAAAATAAGATTTTAGAGTAAAAATATGAAAGATTTCTTTTATTTATCGACCAATGGAATAACCTCATCATTTAGCTCGACACATAATTGACACTCTCTTAGTGTACCCTAAGCAATTTCAAGATTATGGGAATGATTTTTTCAAAACAAAAAGTTCACTAAAAAGTTATCAATGATTTCCTAAAAGACTTGTTACCTTCCAATCATATCCATGATGAGGTTCCCATTATCATTTCTATCCAATCATATTCAATTATTCATATGGAGGAATAGTCTAAGAACTTATATATGACTTTCTTTACTAGTGTTTAGCCATAGATTATAATATGTAATCAATAACCAACCATAATTCCCTTACCACATAATTCATCCTATACTCAATCAAGAACAACCACTAAATCCCATCACTAATTAACAGTGTTTTCAAAGGTTGTGTATGCTGTTGATCATGTCATCATCATGCTTCCTTAGAAGAACCAACATATTTTGACCATCACTAGCCCCATGTGAATTAAAATTAAGTGATAACCATTTCCAACAAGTCATGTATTGTTGCATTCCTCCTACATGGAAGGATAAACTAAATTCCAGTTGATGTGATTCTCCCCAAAATTTGAGTGTCCTAGACATTTTTTAATAGGAATGGGAAGTCATCCCATGAAACATGTTCCATTGACCATTGAACCTCGCTCCTAAACATGGATAACACACTTTTACTATGTGATAACATGAAAAGAGAAGGAAACAAGATGCATAAAATCACAACAGATCATATTCACCTTCAGTCTTATGCCTAACACTCTTCTTAGGTTAATTCCACACATTCCATAACATTAGTCATAAAATCCAAATTAACCTAACATGTGATGTTATGAGAACTTTTACTTTTACAACATCATATCAAACATTAATCCAAGTCATAATTTCTTTAATGACCAGGTCTCCATAAATTAGAGATAACCTGTGATCGAAGTTTAATAGATCAAGGCATAAAAAATTTCCACCAATATCATACAATTCATTGAAAATTTTTATCAACATGATGAGTAACACATATTTAGACATATTCAACCTTGAGATTTTAAATCAATGAAATTGGTACATTTATCTTCCTTTGATTTGTAGGATTAGAAATACCATGCATATCTGTAAGAGGAACATATTACACCATCTAACAAGTAGTTGACCTTACCCATGGCATTTCTGACCTAATGAAACTAATAATGATTTGATGCTCATTCCCATAACAAGGGTTAATTCATTGAACAATCACCCCCAAATCTAGGGTTTGTTTTATAATTAAGAGTTTGGGTTGAAAAAAATGGATCATAAATGGAACCTCATTTGATCCAAGTATTTTCATAGTTAGAAATAGAGTTTATCTTGTGGTTTTTTTCAATCCACACTAGTATTCAATATTTAGTTTTATAGATAAGAAATATTATGATGCAAATGGATTTGGTGTTTATGGTGGATTCATATTTGAGGGAATGCCAGATTTTTTGATCCAAAAATAAAGAGAAAGGAACCAGATTCACAAAATATAGATTTACAAGATTGAATATTAAAATATATGGTAAAGGAATGAGTTTTTTGAATACTGGGTTTTGCAATGGCTGGTTTCCATGAATGGCGTAGCTTTAAAAAGGTTCAAAATATCAAAAATTCATGATGGAATGACATTATTCTCATGACAATGAGAATATTTTTGAATGTGAGATGGAGTGATGGTAAATCTATATAACTATAGGATTCATTGAAAATGGGTTAAATATCAGTGGAGTTAAAGAATAGAGAATCTTCATGATCATGATTGAAGAGGTTTTTAAAGGGCCATTGGGAGCATGGGATCTTTAAGAAGGGATGATTTTATAAATATGAGGCCACACCAATTCATTTCACATGATGATATTTTGAGAAAAGGATGAGTTGATCTAAATTTTTTATAGTCTACCTAATAAATAAATATTAATGAATTAGGAATCCTCCATGTGAGTTAGCTTCAAAAAGTGAATATAAATGAACTAGTTTATAATAAAAAATCTAAAAAATGAATCTTCAGGAAGAATGTAAGTTTTTTGATGGTTTTGAGTTGTGTGAAGTATGGGATATTCACGAAGTATTGAAGATTCATGAAGGATTATTTATTCTTAATAGTTGGGAGCTTCTCCAAAGTGTGTGGGTTCAAGAATTCTAGTATTTCATTGAAACATAAAGGGGGTTTCATGAAGTCCTGGAGCTTCAAAAATATTTTTTTGGAACATCGATTCTAAGTGAATATTGATTTCAAGTGTATCAACACCATTCTATGGTGAAATTTTATTACCATTATAATCAGGAAAAAGGCTAAAAATCCCAGTCAACTAATGTGAAATTCAAGTCTTTAAACTCAATAAGACTTCACTTGAGGATGTGATATAGGGTTCATTGACAGAAGTATTTTGAGGGAGTTCATTCACTATTCCAAAAATTATTTTAAAGTGAGTGTGCCGAGAATATAGTGACCATTTCTGAACTTCAGTATTCCATAATAAATAGTGAAGCTTAGGGGAAATAGGTACGACTAATACAATGTCGGCATATGATCCATAGAATATACCTTAGGGGTGAACCAAGTAAAATTGGTGTGTTATATTTTTTCATTTGAATGTTAAATATCTTCATAATTCCATAAAAAAGGCCTTATATGTTGTTTCAAATGTGGCAAAATGATCCATGAATTTAAAATAAAAAATTAAGACCCTAATTCATCCCTCCCCTCTCATGGTATTCCAGGGTCCTACATGTTGTATTAGAGGGTGCATGTTTTTATATAGTTAAATATATCCTCTTGTGTTCTTTGATATTAAAGAGAATATTAGGGATGTTCCTATCTTTGATGGAAGAGTATTACATATTCGGAATAATTGGAAGATATATCATCTGATATCCCTTGGAATGGATTTTATTTTTTCCATAGCTCAGGGAATTCAGGTCACTGATGTGACTAGTCTTTATATGACTAAAAAATATATTAAAATTCTTGATTTAGATTCCAAAGCCCAAGATTATCATATTGTATAACTTTATGATCAAATATATTTGAGTTTTATGATTTTACATTCATCCATGTCCATGTTTTAGAAACAATAAAACATATATGAAGTTAATACCAAAGTAAATGATTTAGCACTTCTAGTCTTGAAAAATTTGGTCAATGATCAATAAATGAATTCAGATGAAAATTTTGATAACTTCATTATTAATATAAATAATGTTGTTGGATATATTATCAGAATTCAGGAGGAAGTATAGGATATTGAAATTTTAAAGAAACTCATTAGACTTCTCCCACCACTATAAAATTCTAAACTATCAGCCCTTGTGGTATGAGATCTGTCTAAGATTTCTCTGTACGATATACTAAGCAGTATGGTGTCTTATGAAATGAGAATCAATAAAAAATATTTAAACATTTTTAAGAAATTAATTGGAAATAAAGTCCATGAAAAAAATATGATATTTCTGTAGTTAGTGATAAAGAGGGAGAAGAATTTATTTATCTATTTTCCAAGAAACTAAAGAGATAAAATCTAGATTTGAATGCAATCTTCCCTTGTATTTTTCAGTTTTTAATGTAGATAACATTTCCTCTTGATGACAAATGAAATTTGATGATTTGTAAAGTGAATAATAAATCATTCATAAGACCCACAAGAGGGTCCCTATGAATGTATAATTTAAATATATTAATAAATTTCATAGGTAAGTATTATTTTGTAATGAAGAAAAGGATGATGAAATATTTTTATAGGATGTGGAACCAGAGTTTAAATATGGACCCAAAGCATCCATAATGGATAATTGAAACAAAATAGATACAAAAGATAAATATAATCATTTTCACATTATTTTTGGTATCATGGTGGAACATGATGGTTCTATTGATGTTCTTGATAATAAAGGAATGAGAAATAGACTGATGAGAGCTGTTCACAATGGGTCATCAGAGTCTATTGGATGGATTTATGTATAAATTGATCGATTGTAAGGAGGGGAAATAGAAAACATAACAACTTCTAAAGGCTGAGAAGAAGTTTTGGAGTTTAAACATAGGATTTAACAACATGGAAAACTCATTAATGGATTTACATAAAATCCTAAGGAAAATGATAATATTTAAGTGTTTGATGAATAATTTTTTACTGTAACACCCCAAGATTCCACAATACGTTTCCCTTTGAAAAATGTAATAGCTTGAATTGTATGCAATTTCGAGATTCTAACACACCGCGACCAATCAAACTAGCCGTTATGAATAGTAATACCCAGTTTTTGAAATTTTATAAATTTTGTCATTCAAAATGGACTTCATTTTTGGATTCATAATATCAAAATTATCTTAGGGTGAAGTTTAAGCATTTTTCGGAAAACTTCAAATTTTTGATTAATAGTGAAAAACACTAAGTTATAGTTTAAAACCGAATTTTTATTTAATTAATTATTTATTTTATTTAAATATATTTTTGGTCAAAATATATACATAATACCTATATAAATTCAATGTAATTCATTGGAGTTAGTTTATAATAATTTTAGATATATAATAATTTTATTGAACTTCTTAACCATCTTTTACCCTCCTCCAAGGAGCATTTGAAAATTTGAATAAAAATTAATTTAACACTTCTGTGAATTGAATTTAAAAAATTTGAGAGACACGGTTGATATAAGTAAGAAATATGTGGTTCAATAAGATAAAAATAATTTTTGGATAATAGTAACTTTTGACTTTTATTTACCACGGTTAAAAGTAAATAGAGTAATTAAGGGTAAAAATGATATTATTATTACCCTACCACATGTTCTAATTCTATTGGATAAGTGTAATTCGACCAAAAACAACCTTAGGAATAAAATATTATCCTTTAAGTCAACATGGATTAGATTAGGACATTTATTATTATTTAATTCAAAGAAGAGTTAAAAGTGTTAAATTCAAATATTAATAACAAAACCATTTTTAATATAGGGTTATACATAAGATAAATTAGATTATAAATATTAATTAAAAGGCTAAAAATATTTCCTACATAATTTTATTTTATTTATATTTTTTATACATTAAATAATTTAATTTATTTATGACATAATGATGATGTAGTAATAATCAAATTAATGAAATATTAAAATATTTGATATTATAAATATCCAAATAAATGTAATTTGAGACTTTTTATGAATTCCACTAATTTTATAGGATAATATTATATGTTAGAGTTGGTTATATTATTTTTTCCAAAGTAATAATGATATTATGAATTTATCAAAAACAAAATACCAAATAGTGTCAAAATTGACATAAAAGAATTTTTTTAAAACAAATATTAAAATATTAATTGATATTCTATTCCTAAAAATCTAAGGTTCAGTAAAAATACTTATATAATGATATGTGTTTCATTAATGAACCACTTGGGGTTCTCTTGTAAGTATATAGTAATTTTATTAACCATATAATATAAAAATACAAAGAGACATGGTAAATGTCAAACTATTTAACAAAGAGTTAAATCTAAAAGATAAGGTTAATATAGTGACCGAAACCTGTCTAAAACATATTTATTCGGTGGTTTTAGACCCATTCCCACCTTATCCTTTAAATAATTCATTTTTGAACCATTAGAAACCGAAAATTATTTTATTATAAAATAATATTTATAGCTTTTCCTAAGGTGCCCCTCACCCCTCTTATAAAAGGTCACTCCTCATTCCCTCAAATTAACACCTTAAAATACTTTTGTCTCGGCCAAAATCTGACCAAATACTCTCCCAAATTTCCTCCCTTTATCCTAGAGGCCTTTTTTAGTCATAAATCCAACCTAAAGATCCCTTTTGATCAAATCAATAGGAAGAACCTGAAGAAGAGGTAAATATTTCATCACCTCTTTCAAGTTCCTTTCTTCTTCCACATCCTCTTTCTTTGTTTTTTCCATTATAAAATAATAAATCCAGTATATTATATATATTTTTATGTTATTATAATCATGTTACAACCTTATTCATTATTCTATCTATCCTTTGAACGACATGTCACCATACGTGCGTACGTACGACTTACCGTCTCCACGTCGTGGTGTAATTGTTATTCAATACATTATTATTTGGATGGGTATAATAATGACGTGTAATTTATGTAAATAATAAAAATTACATGACAATTATTATTTATATATAATATACCATCGAATTATATATTATTTTAATATCAAAAGAATGATATTGTCGCTCGTGCGTACGTACGGATTACCGTCTCCACGAACGCGATGAGATTAATTACACATCATAATCCATTCAAGAATAATTTTCATTAGATGATTAAAAATAATTTTTAAAGACTTAATATAATTCTTAATATGAATAAGATAAATCCTCTTCATAAAAAACACTATATACAAAACAAATAATATAAAGGAAAACAAATCAGTTAACACCCGAAACAACGATAATACTAAAATATTATTAAAAAATCAATATTAAAAGATCATATATGATATCAAATAAATGTATATGATTCTTGTAGAATTTAATAATAATTATTTCACCATTATAAAGGAGTTTAACCATCCCTCTACCAAGGAAAATTACAAAGAAATGGGTTTCTTATCTCACTTTTAATTCAGTGAGATTTCCATTGTTCGCCACTTATTTATTAAATGTGGTGTATTGTGTAATATCATTTGATATATATATATATATATATTATCACGATTCTATTTATTTTATTGGTATTATGTGATTCATTTGGTTTTTATTAACTTTTGGCCATACGACTAGATTGATTACAATGAAGTAAGGGTTTTATCTCACTTCCTATTTCCGTGATATTCATGCCATACTACCACTATTTCATTTTGTGTGGTGTATATACTGCCCAATGATTGTATTATTTGTGTAATATACTTTAATTTATGAATAATTACATCTTTTTTTATAATCCATCATTCTTGGTATGTATGTTTCGTAAGTTACCAAATTGGTAAGGGAATTTCAAATTTCAATTTCCACTCATTCAGCTTTACGCATACTTCATTGATTATTTTACTCCATGATTTTGTGTGGAATCACTATTTATTATTTTTGTAGTAATTTCCACTCCCCTTTCTATGGATACACTTTTGATACACATAATCACTCCATTGATAAATTCTCAAGTCATCGATATGAACTTGATAAGAGTAATTTTAACTCAATCTCCATTTATTTAGTTAAACATCCAATTCATTGGTGTTGTTTTTACAAGAATACGTATGAATGTCCTATGATTTATTTACACTAAATATCCAATAATATTGGGTGTATTTATATTTTTCACACATAATTATGTCATTTATTTATCCTTAACCTAAGGATACGATCTTTATAAGATATTTCATCTCAATTTACATTCCATTGAGTCTTTTTTCTGTTATATGACAATTCACTTTTATATGGTATATATAATGTACTTTAACATAGTATATCATGAATCCCTTTATTCCCATGATATTATAATTTTTTGATTACCTCAATTATTTGTATTCAAGTGTCTCTCTTTTGGTTAGGAACTCTAACTAAAATATCATTTTAAAATGTTTTAAAGATTTATTATTCTAAATATTTCTCATTAATGCACACGTTTTAAAAATGGTTTTAAGGATTTATTTATATGGACATCAAAGTTTTAAAATTAAAATTCATTTTAAAAGTTTCAAAGTAGGATGAGACACTTTGATTCAAAAATCTATTTTAAATGGCTTCTTGATAAATAGTGAGACTTTTAAATGTTTTCAATAAAAGGGGGATATTTCTCTCAAATAGTTTTGATGATTATTTGCATCTATGTCATTATCATTCATTATTCTCTATTTAGGTTGATATATTATAATACAATCTTTAATATTGTATTGAATGAGTTATGTTTGACTGTGGATGTTCTATTTTTATACCATTCATGGTTTGTGGTGAAAATATTGACATTTCGTATGCTAGTTTTAATACGAATGTTCCGATTATGTTTCAACCTTTTCATATAATGAATGCATTGGACTTAGTAAGTGAGGGGTGGAGCCTGATATAACTACTCAATGAATCGGTAGGTCTCATGAGACAAACTAGTTTCTTGGAACAAGGCCTTGACAAAATCTTATTTGTAGTCTTGGCACAAGTCCTTGACTATGTGGTTATGAAAGTCTGGCATTATGCATTCCATCATTATGAAAGTGGCTATTGATATTGCATGTGATTATTTGACTAGTAGAATATCCATGTGAATAAGTAAATGGAGTTATTTGATTTTATCTTTTCCATATTATGCTGAAGTTTAAGTTTAAATGGATTTTGTTTTAGTCTTATATATTGCCTTAAATGTTTATTCTTATTTATGAAAGTTTCCTCTATAATATTATCTTTACTGAACATCTGAGCTCACCCGTTTCTATGTTTTATTATTCCCATGATGTGAAGAATGATATTATGACTGACCTTCAGGGATAGTCTATGGGATCTCAGTGTTGTCTATGGAAACAATGTTGTTGTAGTTTTCCATTTTATGATGTAATGTAAACCTTATGAATGTATCTAGTACTTCCATGGATACTAAACTAATCGGTCATTAGAGACTTGATCTTTTGTGATCATGCCAATGATACTTAATAATACACCGACTCTGGGATTTTGGGGTCAAGGCGTTATAGTTGGTATTAGAGGAAGTTTAGTTAAAACCTTGGAAACTAGATTTAGATAAACTCTAATTAGAACACATAGCCCTAAGATAGACTTTGAGTATTCGTATAGAAGAACTTCCTAAAATTTTGGTATTGTAGAGATTTTTTGAGTTTTCCAAGCAATAAATCTCTATCTGGATACGAGCAGGTAGAGGGGGCTCTGGCACAGATGTACCTTGGGGTCAAACCCAAAAACACCGCTTTTATCTTGACTCGAACGGGAATTGGTGCACGAAAACGGGCCTTGCTGCACTCTTGGTTATGATACTCCCGAGAGATATGCTTAGGGTAATTTACATTTTCTTTACAAAAATATTTGAATGATTTTAATATAAGATGAGAATAAATGACCTTGGTTAATCCTAAGGTGTTTCAAATTGAAAATTTGGTGTCATGATATTATCTAAATAATTTTATGACTAATGTTACTCACATAATGCATTCTAGTTTTAGTCAATGGATGGATTCCAAGGAAGTACTAGTAACTTTGAGAATGATGTACAAGGTGGGAATGGTGGTGGAAATTAGAAACAAAATGGAATGTTGATAGGCATAAAAGATATCATGTTCATGCCAAATCAGTTTTCCAAAAATATGATCAACATAATATATATTAACCAACTCTCTGACTCAACAAAGAAGAGAAAGGCGATGAATGATAAGAGCTCTAGTAGTGGAGACGATGGAGAAAAGAATCCTCAATTTCTATCATACATGAAATGTGGAAGGAGACACCGAGGAAAGTATCTCAATGGAACAAAGAAATGATTTACGTGTGGGAAAGAAGGACATAAAGTAAATAATTGCCGAGAAAAAATGAAGAGTACTAAGGAAGAAAATAAAAATGGTCCCAAGAATCCATTTACAGTCATTTGCTATAAATGTAGGGGACCTGGCCATTACCTGAGTGAATTCCCTATTCTATAGGTTATTTTCTTTGTCAAAGAAGATGCTATGTGGAAATAAATGGTTTGAGAAATGTTTAAAATTATTAGTGAACCTTGTTGATGGGATTACTTTGGAATAATTTTCTCTTGTATTTGTAACCCTATAGTTTGTCATGTGAAAATAATATTTGAAGAATAATTATCTTTTCTCATGTGGATATAGTTATAGATAACCATTGGTTTTATATGATCATTGGGTTTGAGGCAATTACAAGTTATTATATTTTGGGATGAAAATTCAAGGTATGAGATAACATTTGTAGTTAAATTATGTTATGTTTATTTTGAGGAATTTATCTCATTTTGGTAATGTTATAAAATATAGTCTTTGAAAAAAGACAACATGCAGACCATGTATCAACCTGTCGCATCAGACAAAGCTATGGGAATCAAACCCACAACCAGAGTGCGATTGAGATTTATCACCTACCACTTGACTATGTGAAGTCCCTGGTTAGTGTGACTAATTATATTTAGTTAAATGATTTTATTGATAAATAATAAGTTGATTTGGGATCTTATGTCTTATCAAATTAATACCCTTAGTATAAGAAAATGATTTGGTGATTAAGTGATAAATGTTATTTTGGAAGATGTTCGCTCTGTTGGGAACACTATATACCTAAGGAAAATAGAATGCTATGGTATTTCATTTGAGGAGTAATGGTCAATTTTTATCTATATTTTTATTGTGGATTTATAGTGATTTGGGTTATTTATGGAAATGATTAATCTATAATAGAGAATATGTGATTAGATTAATTACTTTTATGTATGTGACTTTAAGAGTAGTCGATGTAATTTTGAGATATAATTTAACATGGAAGACTACATAGCCAAATTCTTCTAATTTTTGGGTTTAAATATTAGTTTGGATTATATTTAAGTATTTTACGGACATTTTTTATTGAATAGTATTTATTTAACTTTGGGGTATTGTTGGTTAAATTTTAGAAATTATGATTAGTGTTTCTTTCTCTAAAGGAATATCCTTTTGGGGGATCATCTGATCTTGTACTAATCATTTTGGTTTTGATTAATCTCTAAAGACAAGGTAAATATATAGTTTATACTTTTTGGATCATGTGATTCTCTATAAGTTGATTCTAGCTCTTCCGGTGTGACCAAGTCATCTTGAATACTCATCATTTGAAAAAAATGAGTTTGTGGTAGAAATTTAATAAAGAATGAAACTCTATTTAAAAATTAAGTATATCTCTTTATGTTCTTAGTCAATATTATAAAGAAATTCCTCATCTTTATGAAATGTAACTTAAAAAAAACTTTGTCCGTTTACTTTTCCTACTAGGAAACTAATGACAGTTTTTCCCATCAGAAGATTGTGGTTTTCTTGTTGTTAACTTTCTCCTGATCATGTTTTCTGTCCCTCTCCATCAGAACATGAAACTTAGTTTATCTTCCATATCCATGGTTTCCTACATGGAATCCTAGTATTGGTTATCTCAGGTGACCTTTGTACTTCTCTTTCTTTCTTTTAAAGTGATAGTTTTATTGACTCTTTTTCCTATGTGGGACATTAAATTATGTTCCCAAGCACAATTTTAAAAATTGTAAGGACACAATTTCCAAAAGGGGGGAAGAATGTAACACCCCAATCATCCACGATACGTTTCCATTTGAATAATGGAATCGCTTGCATTGTGCGCAACTTCGAGATTCTAACACACCGTGACCAATCAAACTAGCCATTATGAATAGTAATACCCACTTTTTAAAATTTTATAAATTTTATCTTTCAAAATGGACTTTATTTTTGGATTTGGAATTTCAATATTATCTTAGGGTGAATTTTTGGTATTTTTCAGAAAACTTTCAATTTTTGATGAATAGTGAAAAACAATGAGTTATAGTTTAAAACCAAATTTTTTTTTAAATAATTATTTATTTTATTTAAATTTATTTTAGGTCAAAATACATACATAATACATATATAAAATCAATGTAATTCATTGGAGTTAGTTTATAATAATTTTAGATATATAAAAATTTTATTGAACCTTTTAACCGTCTTTTACCCACCTCGGAGCATTTGCAAATTTGAATAAAACTTAATTTTACCTCTTTTGTGAATTGAATTTCAAAAATCTGAGAGACACGGTTTATATCAGTATGTAAAATGTGGTTAAATAAGATAAAAATATTTTTTTTGTGAATAGTAACTTTTGAATTTTATTTACCATAATTAAAAGTAAATAGGGTAATTAAGGGTAAAAATGATTTTATTATTACCCTAAAACGTGTCCTAATTATATTGGATAAGTTTAATTCGACTTAAAATAACCTTAGGAATAAAATATGATCCTTTAGGTCCACTTGGATTAGATTAGGAAATTTATTATTATTTAAATAAAAGAAGAGTTAAAAGTGTTAAATTCAAAACTTAGTAACTAAATCATTTTTAATATAGGGTTATACATAAGATAAATTAGATTATAAATATTCATTAGAAATATAAATTTTTTTCCTAAATAAATATATTTTATTTTTATTTTTTAGACATTAAATAATTTAATTTATTTATGACACAATGATGATGCAGTAATTACCTAATTAATGAAATATTAAGATATTTGATATTATAAATATCCAAATAAATGTAATTTGAGAGTTTTTATGAATTACACTAATTTTATAGGTTAATATGACATTTTAGGGTTGGTTAGATGAATTTTTTTTAAAGTAATAATGTTGTTTATGAATTCAGAAAAAACAAAATACCAAATAGTGTCAAAATTGACATAAAATAGTTTTTTAAAAACAAATATTATATTATTAATTGATATTCTATTCCTAAAAATCCAAGGTTCTGTAAAAAGACTTATATAATGATATTTTTATCATTAATAAACCACTTGGGGTTCTCTTGGAAGTATATAGTAAGTTTATTAACCATATAACATAAAAATACAAAGAGACATGATAAATGTCAAACTAGTTAACTAAGAGTTAAATCTAAAAGATAAGGTTAATATAGTGACCCAAACCCGTCTAAAACCTATTGGTTGAGTTGTTTTCGAATCATACCAACCTTATACTTTAAATAATTCATTTTGGAGCCATTATAAACCGAAAATTATTTTATTATAAAATAATATTTCTAGCTTTTTCTAAGGTGCCCCTCACCCCTCTTATAAAATGGAACTCCACCTTCCCTCAAATTCACACCTTCATAGCCTTTTTTATTGGCCAAAATCTACCCAAATACCCTCTCAACTATCCTCCCTTAATCCTAGAGGCCATAATTTCGTCATAAATCCACCCTAAGGATCCCTTTTGATCAAATTAAAAGGAAGAAACCGAAGAAGAGGTAAATATTTCATCACCTCTTTTAGGTTCCTTTCTTTTCCCACATCCTATTTCTTTGTTGTTTCCCTTATAAAATAATAACTCCAGTGTCTTATATATACTATGAGGTTATTATAAATATGGTACAACCATATTCATTATTCAATCCATCATTTGAACAACATGTCACTATACGTGTGTACGTACGACTTACCATCTCCACGTCGTGGTGTAATTGTTATTCAATACATTATTATTTGTATTGGTATAATAATGATGTGTAATTTATTTAAATAATAAATATAACATTATAATGATTCTGTATATATTATATACCATCCAATTATATATTATTTTAATATCAAAAGAATGATATTGTCGCTCGTGCGTACGTACGGATTACCGTCTCCACGAACGCGATGAGATTCATTCTCCATCGTAATCCATTCAAGAATAATTTTCATTAGAAGATTAAAAATAATGTTTAAATAACTAATATCATTCTGAATATGAATAATATGTATCCTATTCATAACAAACACTACTTAATGTATATGATTATTGTATAATTTAATAGAAATTATTTCACCATTATACAGGAGGTTAACCTACTCTATACCAAGGAAAAGTAAAAATTATGGGATTTCTTATCTCACTTTTAATTCTGTGAGATTTCCATTATTCTCCACTTATTTATTAAATGTGGTGTATTGTGTACTGTCATTTGATCTATATATATATATATATATTATAATGACTCCTTTTATATTCATGGTATTTTGTGATTCATTTGGTTTTTATTAACTTTCGGCCATATGACTCGATTGATTACAACGATGTAAGGGTTTTCATCTCACTTCCTATTTCCATGAGATTCATGCCATACTGCCACTATTTCTTTTTGTGTGGTGTATGTACTGCCCAATGATTGTATTATTTGTGTAATATAATTTAATTTATGATTTATTACATATTAATTTTATGATCCATTTTTCATGGGATGTATGTTTCTTAGGTTACCAAATTGGTAAAGGAATTTTAAATTTCAATTTCCACTCATTCAGCTTTACACATACTTCATTGATTATTTTACTCCATGATTATGTGTGGAATCACTATTTATTATTTTTTTTAGTAATTTACACTCTCGTTTATGTGGATATTCTTTTTATACACATAATCAGTCCATTGATAAATTCTCAAGTCATCGATATGAACTTGATAAGAGTAATTTTAACTCAATCTCCATTTATTGAGTTAAACATCCAATTCATTGGTGTTGTTTTTACAAGAATATGTGTGAATGTAATATTATTTATTTACATTGAATACCCAATTATATTGAGTGAATTTATATTTTTCACACATAATTATGTCTTTTATTTATCCTTAACCTAAGGATACAATCTTTATAAGAGATTTCATCTCAATTTACATTCCATTGAGACTTTTTTGTTGTTATACACCAATTCACTTTTATATGGTGTATATAATGTACTTTTACATAGTATATCATGAATCCATTTATTAACATGATATTATAAAGTGTTTATTCCCTCAATTATTTGTATTCAAGTGTCTCTCTTTTGGTTAGTAACTGTAACTAAAATATCATTTTAAAATGTTTTAAAGATTTATTATTCAAAATCATTCTCATTAATGTCCATGTTTAAAAAATAGTTTTAAGGATTTATTTATATGGACATTAAAGTTTTGAAGTTAAAATTAATTTTAAAAGTTTCAAATTAGTATGGGACAGTTTGATTCAAAAATCTATTTTAAACAACCTCTTGATAAATAGTGTGACTTTTAAATGTTTTCAAGAAAAAGGGGGATATTTATCTCAAATAATTTTGATGATTATTTTAATCTATGTCATTATCATTCATTATTATCTATTGAGGTTGATCTATTATAATACAATCTTGTATATTGTATTGAATGAGTTATTTTTGACTATGGATGTGCTATTTTTATACCATTCATGGTTTTTGGTTTAAATATTAACATTTCGTTTGCTAGTTTTAAAACGAATATTCCTATTATGTTTCAACCTTTTCATATGAGTAATGAATTATACTTAGTAAGTGATGGGTGGAACACACTATAGCTCCTAGATGCATTGGTAGGTCTCATGAGATAAACTAGTGTCTTGTCATAATGCCTTCACAAAATCTTATTTGTAGTCTTGGCACAAGGCCTAGACTATGTGGTTATGAAAGTCTGGCATTATGAATTTCATCATTATGAAAGTGGCTATTTATATTCTGTGTTATTATTCGACTAGTAGAATATCCATGTGAATATGTAAATGGAAATATTTTATTTTATATTTTCCATGTTATGCTGAAGTTCAAGTTTAAAAGGCTTTTGTTTTAGTTTAATACATTGCCTTAAATGTTTATGCTTATTTGTGAAAGTTTCCACTATAATGTTATCCTTATCGAGAATAGGAGCCCACCCCTTTCTATGTTTTATTTGGCCCAGGATGAGAAGAAGTATAATATGACTGACCTGCATGGATAGTCTATGGGATCTCAGTATTGTCTATGGAAGCAATGTTATTGTAGTTTTCTATTTTCTGATGTAATGTAAATCTTATGAATGTATATAGTAATTCAAAGGCTACTAAATTAATTGGTCTTTAGAGACTTTATCTTTTGTGATCATGCCAATGATGTGTAATAATGCACCGACTCTAGGCTTCTAGGGCTGGGGCATTATAGTTACACTAAGGAGAAAATTGTAAATTTAATAAAAATCATGGAAAATAAAGAATAAATTATAGTTTGGAATATTATCATATGTGGATCTGTTAAAAAAGATAAAATTGGTTTAGAAGGATTTAATATATCCTTGAATGATTAGATATCCATATTTCTGGGAAAAATATGAATTGTTTATTATATATAAACATCAATGGATAGAAATGGAATAAACAAAAATAACGGTAAGTTTAAAGTTAGACAATTTAAAAAGGACCTTGATGTCCCCAAAAATAATTCAACAATCTATATAGAAAAGTGGTGATAAACTAATCCTCAATTATCAAAAAAGGATAACCATTAAAATACCATTAAAAAATATGTGGGCATGCGGATTAATAAAAGTGACAAGATCTTTCTCCTTATGATGTGTCAATTCTAGGTATTCGTAGGCTAAACCATTCTTTATAGTGAATAAGATAGAAGCTATATTAATGGGGAAGAACCTGAAAGTCATCAAAGGATAATCAACCCATATCCTTCATCAAACAAAAGAAATATTTTCTATATATATTGTTTTCACTATTCAATTTATGGCCATAATTTTACCCATTGGGGGAATAGGAAATGTGGGAACAATTACTACATAACTCTAAGGTTATTCAATACCTGTCAACCATGTAGAATAACCCTTGAATTTTTTTATTCACCTATAGAAGAGGAATACAATTATATTGAATTCATGCATATTGAAAAGATATTAGAAGGGACATGGTTTTATGATTCTCAATTAGGTATATCATGGAAGGGAAAAAAGAAAATTGAGAAATCCAATCTGGTATAAATATACCTCAATGATATAAATAACATTAGACCCTTGATTCATTATAGTGTATGATCATCCCATATGAGAGGAAATAAATATTTATTGAAGAATGTTAAGAAAAATGGTTGATGGAATAGTGATATTTTTAAATGATTGTTCTTTAATGATCAAATTATATGGAAATATAGAACTAAAAAATGAATAGATGAGGAAAACTAAAGTTCTCTGTGTAGAAGATTTGAATCACAATATCTTGAGTGTTAGTTAACTCTACAAGTCACAAATGATAGTGGAATTTACTCATAAGGGGTAAACTTTCAAATGAAATACATTTAAGCTTTCATTTCAATATGCATAATAGATGTCAATTTATCCTAGATTGATTGTGAAGGGAACATTTTTTATATGAAATTTGAATACGAAAACAACTTGCGGCACCAGAGCTTGGGTCATATTAATATGAAGATCATGGAAGAGATATATAATCTTATGATAGTTGTCTATATTCCAAATATGAAGTGTGATTGAGAAAATACATTTGATTCATGTATACAAAGAAAATATGGTCAAGAGTTCCTATCGACCGAAGAAAAAAAGGGAATCAAATCTACTTAATCATATCTGTAATGTTGTTTTTTGTCCAATGAATGTGTCTGGAACAAATGGAGATAGGTACTTTGTTATTGTTATTAATGATTATAGTATAATGGCTTGTGAAATTCTTATATAGATTAAACAACAAGTGCCTGATTTGATGAATAGTTATCAATTAATATATGAAAATGAAAGTAGATACACAAACAAGGTACTATTACTAGACAATAGAGGAAATAAAAATCCATTGAATTTGAAATTTGACTTGAAAAACATGGGATAAATCATGAGGTGTCTATAGTGAGAACCCCTTAACAAAATGAGCTTATTGAAAAAAATATTGATAGGTGAAAAATATGGATATAACAATACTGATTGAGAGATGTGTTTCATATCATTATAGGAAAGAGGTTGTTCAAGTAGTAGTGTAAACTCAAAATTTTATAGGAATTTTTATTAGAGAAACCAAGAGATCATATTAGATATAGCATGAAAATAATCCCTCTCTGAATAATTTTCTTAATTTTCAAAATAAAATTTTCATCCAAAACAAAAAAGGAAATCAATGAAGGTATAGTGATACTGCGTATAATTAACTATTCCATGGATATTCAATGAAGAGTAAATCCTAAAAATTATACAATAATAATTTTAGATATATTTTTAGTGAAGTGATTTTATGTTCATTTATTATAAAAACATTAATACCTCAAGGAGATCATATTTTTATATGATTTTATATGAAGAATAATGAGAAAAATGGAATGATTCAATTCAAAAAAATAGTGGAAGGCCAACAAAATGTCTAGGGCTCACAAAATGGTGGTGATTTAGAAGAATAATATTAAGGGGAAACCAATGATGAAGAATCATAATCTGAACCTCATATGGGAAATAAATGAGAAGAAATTGATCAATCAAACATGATTGGAAATTATAACGAACCTATATAGACAATGATAATGAAGAATCATATGCATTCTATCTTCATATCAATTGTGGGTCAAACCTCATTTGGGGAAACATTGATGAATAAATCATGGGTTAAGTCCATGAATGTTTAACTAGATCAGATTTATAAGAACCAAACATGGGATTTTGTTAAGAGAACAAAAATCAAAATGTAATTAGAAAAAAAGTGTATTTTTAAAAATGAACTTTGATTAGCATGGAAATGAGATCAGAAACAATTAATGATGAGGGTGTAAAGGATATCAACATAATGTTCTTTAATAATAATTCTACATTGAACAACCATTGAGATTTTTGATTAGAAATGATGTGACTATGGATTATGGATTTATGGAGGCTCTTGATGGTTTGAATTTGGCCCCAAAATCATGGTATTCTAAATTGGACGTGTATTTGAAAAAGATTTAATTAAAAAGAGAAGTTTTTGACTATAATCTCTTTGTGAATAATTCTCATGAAGACCTATTTATGGTTCTTCCTTATGTGGTTGATAATATTTTTGGAAAATTTAGGAAGGGATCCATGGAATAATTTTCCAATCACATGAAATATTAATTTAAATGACTATGATTAGTGAACTTGCATACTTTTTAGGGAATCTAGTGGTTCAAAAAATGATTAGACCTTAATTTATCATAAAAAAATATCCAAGATAGGTATTGACAAAATTCAAATTTCATGAATCCAAAAAATGTCAACTATGATTGTGATTGGGAAAAAACATGGAATATATGAGGATGGGACATATATGGATCCCACTCTATATGGGATAATAATTAGATGTTTATTACACATGACTGTAACACAAAACAATATCATGTTTTCATCATTCTTAGCAACTCACTTTCAAAGTAATTCAAAGGAAGATAATTTTGTAGCATTTAAATGAATGATGATTTAAATTCAAGGTACTCTCAATTTTAGATTATAATTTATCAAAGGAAGTGATAATGAATTATCATCATTTCATGTTGTTGACTGGGCTGGAGACATAGTGGATAGAAATTCACCTAATGGTGGTTCATTTTTCATTGGAAACTAATGTAGGGGATGGTTGAGTAAGAAACAAGAATGAAGTTATTTTAGTATGGTTGAAGAAGAATATATCTCCCCTAGAAAGGAATAAAATCTATAATTACGTATAAAGGAAAAATGACTGATATTGGTTATGAAGTCAAACAACCAATGGTGATTCACTTTTACAATAATAACGTGTTCGATCATTTGATGAATATCATTCAACACTCTCATAAAAAACATATTGAGATGAGATATCAATTAATTAATGATAAATTTGAATAAGGTGTGATTAAAATGGATCATATTGGAACCGATGATCATGTGGATCACATTTTGAAAAAGTTTTTTGGAAATATGAATGTTTTAGAAACATCAGTTGATCCTTGGTTTTCTGCAAAATCCTAGTGCCTAATGAGGTTTTTGGTTACTCACCTCTCCCCAGTTGTTTTAAATATTTTAATATTATTTTGGAGGATATGTACGTTTATGGGGGAGATTTGATCTAGTGGGTGTTTATGTTAGACACTAAGAATTCAAATACTGGTTATTTTGGGTTTATTTACAAAGGGGGGATAAGTGAATTCAATGGGTTTTTGGATTTCTGGATGTTTGTAGGATTGGTCTACGGACTTTAGTATCATGAAATTTTATTTTCCCACTATTTATTTCTACCCTGATGTTTTATCACATATAATTAGAGTGATGGGAGAGTTATTCCATTAATATCATGTTTTTCATCAAGGATGGTGTTTTTTGTGAATTTATATATAGATTTACAACAAACCAGAAGTGGGATATTATTAGAACAAAGTATTTTCATAGCTGGAAATGGTGTTTGTTTTTTGTTTTTTTTAATCCACACAAGGATAGATTAGGGAGATTTCATGAAAATAGTTCTTATAGAGTATATGGCTTCACTGTTGAATGTGGGGCCATTTCCCAGTATTATCCAAATTTTTGGAGCTCAAAATTCATAAGAAGGTTCAAGATTCATGAAAGGTAAATTTTTCAAGATTGAATCTTCGCAAATAGGGTAAAGGCATGAGTTTCATGAAAAATGGTTTTCACAAAGACTTGGTTCCATGAAAGGTTGAGATTCACAAAGTTATAGATCATCACGATTGTGAAATGTAATGATGGTGTTATTGCAACTATGAGAATCTTCACGAATGTGTCATGGAGTGATGGTAAATCTATGAAACTACAAGATGCTTTGAAAATGGGTTAAATTTCAATTGATCTACATGAATGGAGTAGTTTCATTACCATGAATGAATACATTCTCAAAAATGATGTTGGGAGTGTGTGATCATCATAAAGTGTTGAGAATATATATTGGTAGCCACACCCACTTCATTTCATTTGAATTGAATTGGACAAAAGTAATAATTTATCTGATTTCACAAAGGTATAACTAATAAGTAAATATAATAAAACAGGGAATAATTCACGAGCTTTATCTTCAAGAATTTAATGGATATAAACTGATTGATACGAAGGAATATTGGAAAAGGATGTTTTATAATGACTAGGAGTTTCACAAATATTTTGAGTTTTGTGATGTATGGGAGATTCATGAAGTCTAGTCACTACAAAAATTCTGGATTATTTATGATGGTGTTGATATTTGTGAAATGGTGTGGGTTTTTGAATGCGGGTATTTCATTGAAGCCTAAATGGTGATTCGAGATGGGTGGGAGCTTCATGAAATTTTGTGTTGAACATCTTGTTTAAGTGAATAGTTCTCTCAAGTGAATCAAATCTGTAATGAGGTGAAAGAAGTGTAACTTTCTAATCAATGAAAAATACATGAATTCCTAATCTACTGATGGAATCTTCAAGTCATTAAAATGAGTAATACATCACTCGAGGTAGTGAGCTACATGGAGTCAAGAAAAGTGTTTTGAGGGAGGCAATGTGTTATCCCTTAAATTTTTTTAAATGTAGTGTGTCTCGAATATATTGAATATGTCTAAACATCTGTATTACATTATAAATAGTGATTCTTAGTGGATTTAGGTAAGACTGACACACTATCAGTGCAAGCTACTAGTACTATCCCTTAGTGGTGAACAAAGTAAAAATGATGTGTTATCTCTCTAAATATGAATGTAAAATAATCATACGATTATATTAGATAGGTTTTATAGGTTTCTTCAAATGTGGGAACAAGATCCTTCCTTTTAAATTAAAAATTTGACACCATGATTCACCCCTCCCCTCTCAGGTTGTTCTGGTGTCCTACACACCTAACATCGAAAAATTCATCAAAACATTTAGATATAAAATATGATATGAGGGTGATAACACAACTGGTATAACCCCATCCTTTTTAATATAAGGTATAAAATCCTAAATCTATAGTCATGATAAAGGTAACACTCATTTTAATGTCCTAATTTATATATCAATATGACAGTAATTTCAAAGAGATCCACAAGTGATGTACACATTCCCATTCTTGGCATTACTCATAGAAACATTCAACAAGCCCCTTACACATGGTCCTAGGATAAGAACACCATATTAAGGTTTTTACTAAACCATTTAACTAACTCAAATTTACTAATATAAAGTACCATTCATATGGAAAATATTATTGGTACATTATTTAGTTATCACTATAAGTAAAACTATTCATGATATATTAAACATTGTTTTAAGAATGTTTATTTAACTGGTGTCCTTTCATACATTGAAAATTTATCATGTAAGTTTTTTTATAAATTTTATTTATCCATATTTATCTCAAAATTTTGGATTCGTTAAATAAAATTTCAATTCCAATATATAGAGGAAAACACCCTTTAGGTAGAAATTGGAATTTTAATTAACTTACACCTCATATAAGTTGTGGTCAAAAGATATTAGTATGTTTTTATTAATTTTAATGATCTGGATAAGTAAGATTCCCCCCATACATTAATGTATAACACTATATTTATTACTTCATTAACATTAAATAACCATCCCCATGTAACCTGAATATACCCTCATGGATTTTAGTATTTAGGTATTTCAGAATAAAGGTAGACTATAAGGGTCCCACCAATTATTCTAAGATTCAATCACAAACTTTGTGGCATTAACTCATAATCATAAAGCTCCATAACTGACATACTTGGTTTGAGTGAATTATATCTCATAACTATAATTGGTCAAGACCGACCTACTTGGGTCTTGTAACCAAGAAGGTTCATTAGCTACCAATTTATTTTAAGTCCTAATTTATCATATTTTATAATTATAAAATACCCTCAAGGTATATCAAGTACTTATACTATGGTTTTATTAAATGGGTTACCATTTTCCAAATTATAAATCTCCCATACACTTTATGGATTGAAAATTGGATCCCATTTAATTGAAACCAATATATTTCATCCCATGCAACCAATTGTAGATTTCTTAAACAGGTCATAATGGATTGGTTAAATTGAATTTAACCATCAATATATGTGATAAAATTCATTTTTGTTGATTTTAAAACTTTATTTAACCAACCATGTTTCTTAATTATAAAAAGGAATGAAATAACAAGATGTAAATATAGGTAACATTGAAAATAATCACCTAATCAAATTAAGACACTAAAAATTTAATAAACCACAGAGACATTGTATATAAGAAAATAATTCTAAATAATAACCTAATGTGTTATAGAGATAAGTATTCTAAACATGTATGAATAATCCTAGAAAAATGTTTTATAATAAAACCAACTAAAAAACTACACATCATGATATACTAACAAGCATATAGAAGAAATCACAGAAGTCACATCTATCAATGAAACTATATTCCATGAATACACATTTCATACGAACCTCTATGTCCCTATAATTATTCATGTAGTTTTACTTCCATTCTATATTGTTCCATAGGTAAAAAACTATAAATCACGTAAATCAGTATCAGCAGAAATTACACCATTCACCCAAGATGAAATCATAATCAACTATATTAACAAAGAGAGTGAAAAAATTTACATTCCAATCCACTTAGTGTTTTCCCTATGAATGGGTTGATCAATCCCAACCATATCTATTTACCAAGTGATTTTACATTCATATTATCCTTTCTACCATTCAATCATAGTGGGAAAAAAATACCTCTTCCATAAATTTCTAACATCTTGACCCAAGATCCACTTAAATAGTGCCCCTATCCAGTACATGACATGGCCTCATTCACACCTCACTATACAACATAGGATGAAAACTAGAAGGTAGGGTCCAATGTAGGTATGTTGGGGAGAATATACCATCATGACAATAGTAACAAAATAGTATATAAGATAGTACATCAATCCAATGTTGATGCAGTATTCTAAAAAGGAAGTGGATGATAAATATAATATACTGTTAAACTAGATAACACCAAATATACAATCATGCATTCATTTCCAGATGGTTCTACACAATCCAAGGTAGTAAAAATACATAAGGGAGAATATAAATGATATAATAGAAGGAAAAATCCTAAATGGATATCACCACAAGCAACCTAATTTCCATCTTACTCATGTTATCTTAAGCCCCATATATATTGTTATACCAATAAAATAATCCATAACATTGAACCTACAATCATGCGTTCCATTAATTTACCTCTATGTAATGAATAATATAATAAGGAGTGTTATATACAAAGTAGGAAACCACCAAAGGTGTTTGTAACTATCCAGTTCATGATTATAAAATATAGTAGTGTGAGGTATAATGAATAATAAAGGGAATGAATAAATAAATTTAAATAAGTCAGAATGGGGTCCTCTTGGACACCCTGCTGACCATACCTTCTTTGAGAAAAGATGAAGTATCTCTTAATTCCTTGAATCTTTTATATATAACCATACATCAAGAAATAATTTTCATAGATATACATGCACTGGCATGGACCCAGTCATAAGGCCAATCCATCGACATAAAAGTCTCATAAGGGTCATTTAATTAATTAAGGAAAACAACCAATGAATCATACTATAATAGTCATCATAAGAAGATAATACTATCCATATGAATAATAAGAATGAATATTATAATTTGATCAACCTATGATCCTATCAAAGTAGTATCAAAATGAGGAATCTAACTATATCCCAAGGAGCCGTGTGATGTTTTTAATTTATGATTCCTTAATTAGAGTTCAGTAAATATGAAACCCAATGATAACTTGTAATATTAAACATTAATATGATCCCATCGATGGTGTTCCAAAAAAAAGAAAATGTAGGTATCACCTAGAGTGTTTGGAAAAACTCTAGCCTATGATCCAATCTAAGGAAATCCAAAATGAGGTAAACCCAAGTATTTCAAGTCGCATAATGTAATTCTCATAACCTATGATCCCATTCATGGTATTATGTAATATGATAACTAGTTTCTATGATGGAAAATATACTCTTAAACAATATATCATCCCATGAAATGAATTCCATAAAAGGAAGAAAATAATCACACAAGGCATTTATAATTCATTTTTCCATCTAAATATAAATAATATAGAAGTCCATGTTATTAATCATGCCTTATCATAATTCATAAATATGTAATAAAGTTTTAATGTATAAAATCATTCCATATGAAAATTGAATTGTGATGAAAAAATGGTGCCATGTACGTAATAATTAAATATTACTAGTCAAGTATACCCAAAGAGGGACATTCCGATTTATCAATTCAATTATCTTGTTCAATTTCCCCATTATTTAGAAGAATACATCACATCACCCAGTCATTTTATTATATAATAGGGGAATGGAATAAAACCCATATCATTGTAAATTAACCTATTTAAAGTTAATTATACCTTTTAATAGGCTTTATTTGTCACACATAAAAATGAGATCAAGAGTAAGAAATCATTATAAATATGAGCATTTAGGAAACACCCTATACGGGGATTTAATTATCCAAATAGGCATAGTGGAAAATGTATTATAAGAAAAACACCCCTAGGGTGTTCTACATTGAGGGGATAAACCTCTAATAAAAAAAATATAATGGTAACAAATATTTATTTCAAGTAATTGGGTTCTACACTATCAATTTCACATTTTTGAGGTGTAAAAAAACCCCAAAAAGTAGCATAATGTTGTAAATTATAAAACACCAAGACTTTGATTGAAATGATATAGACCAAATACCTTATACAAAGGGAGATATAATCATACATTATCAAAATTTAACTTGATCGAAATTGTGATAAAATGGAAGATTTGAAAAAATCATGGGAAATCTAGAAAAAAGGGATTACATGGATTTAGAATTCAATACAGAAAGGTAAATGAATGAAGGAAGAAAGAGGACTTTAGAGATTACTGAGGTATATTCAATGCATAATATGGAACTAAATTTGAACACTTGATGGAGGATATCCAAGGGAAACCTATGAGAGTGGGGAGGAGCTACTACCACTTGGGAAACCTCTTGTGCATGTAGAATATAAGGGGTCGAGCCCCTACTTCCCATATTTGAAAATACATCCCATTGGATTCACAATTTGAACCATGTTCACATTTTTAACCAAATTAATGATGTGAAAAATATAAATGTCATGAATTCCTTAGGATAACCCCCCTAGTATTTGACATTATATGTTTTTTTGTAACATCCCAGACCAGAACGACCAACCAAACAGGGCTAAATAGGCCAGGTGTTACTGCCTTAGGCGCACCTCCCTGAACACCAAAGGCTGTCGACTAGTTGAGAGGGTGTAATAGGTATAGTGGGGAGGTTATAACCTCAATAAGGATAATAATGTTACTGTTTCAAGTAATAATATTTAACATGCAGTGCAAATAAACAACTCAGAAGACTAAAACCAGACCCGAAGAGTGGATACACAATCAATAGAAGATAAACAACGAAAGGAAAATAGAAACAAAAACAAAAAAAATGTAAACAAATATCTAGACAACAATCACATGAAACCACTACTAAACAACATGAATACATCCATAACAGGTCATATATGTAAATATATATAAATGGATCCAATTTATAACCAAATGTTTCAACATACTAAAGTAATCATTCTAATATAGGAAAGAATGTAAAACCAAAATAAACTCTAGCTAGGCATTACTGCAAGGTCTACACCATCTCCATGTAAAACTGAAAAATGATCCATCTCCCAAGGATGATCAATTTCCAACACGTAAATCCATAAAGTCTATATGAATCTTGAAGGGCCCATGCAAGGTGTGATACAAATCTTAGTAGGATACCACCCAATGGTGCCTACCTAGTATAAGTGTTTAAGAAGAAATGCATTTATAAGGAAATTAGTAAAATACATGATACACAAATAAACATGAACTCCACTAGTGCTCATCAGCCACCATGGAGTGTCACCTACTTTGGACAATGCTGGAATCTATGTCAAGTAACCCAATCCATGCCAAACCTGACAGTCACATTCCCTCAAGCTGACATCCATGACACCCAATCCTGTGGTCAGAACCACCTAATGTAATCCGGGCCAAGCCCAACCTTTGATCAGCATCACTGAACAATACCCAGGCCATGCCCAACACAACCCTAAGGTTCCATCATATACAATGTCACACATCACATATATATTTTTAAAAGATATACTTTAAATAGGAAAACAAAAAAAAAGTGGAATTGCACTAGCGATGTGATTTCCCATGCCAGCACTGAGGTCTTGGAAGTCTTTAAAAAACATAATCATAAATAAAAATTCAAACATAGCAATTTAATTCACAATAATTAAATTATAACCATTTGGTTACCCCCTGCCAAAATGCCCCAAATGAGCAGTGACCTCTAACCCGGCCCCGCCCAACCACAACATGATAAGGGAAAGCCCAATAGCATCCCATAAGGCATACTATCCATTTTATATAAAGAAACATGGGTCTCACTCAATACCTGACGTTGATCTAAATACCTGCAACCCCCAAATGACCATGAAAACTTGAAATAAAGTATAAACCACCTACCCGGGACTCGTAGATGTATGCACGTCCTATATCAAGCTCCAATTCTAAGCTGATTTTCGTAGATATACATTTCTGTCAAATCTTGTCCATTCTGATCAGATGGAAACTGTAGTGCATGATGAAAAAGACTACAAAGAAAGAGGGTGCACAGGTTTAGCTATCCCGATGCGATCCCACAACCACCGACAGATCAAAGAAAAGACATCAGATGATGATTCTGGGGTAAGGTATATTCTTCGGGATTTTAGAATGGAGTTTTTCCAAAATTGGGGAAGAAGAAGACGTTTTCTGAAATTAGACTTGACACCCTCCCATATAAACGAATAAAAATAAATGTACATGATGTGTATGAAGAACTACATGCTATGTAGTATCCTTGTCTATACTCCAACTTAAGAAAAGGTATCCACATGGATTGGAAGCACCATACGGTTCTGCACACGACTATGATTCAATCGTTACGTGGAAGAAATATACACAGTGTGTCAAGTAACACTATAGGCCGTGGAATAGGAAATTATTACATGGTCACCACACAGAGTGTACTCACTAATCATGCGACCAGTACACGCCTAACATACACACATCATATACTTTGGATTACATGGAATGTAATCTGGAAATCTCCAGAACTTCCCACGTTTTCTTAGTTTTCTCAGAAAACAAGTCAAAAATTCAAATAGGGTCTGGATTTTGACCCATTCTAAAAACCCAGGTTATTAAAATCTCTGCACCTTATCATAGCTCATCCCTGAGCTATCAAACGAAACATAGATATGGAACCAAACGTACACATCACAGTCAAAGTAACCCAGACTACCCCGGTCATAATGGTTCTAGCTAAATTACTCAAGGGGATCCCCACCTTAGGAATTTCCTAACTCAGTCTCAACCCGACAAAAATCAAACCAAGAAAAGGTCCAACATCCTATTTGCTAGACCCATGGTCCTCTAGTGGTGCATTGTCACCCCTGTACATCATTAGTGATCTCTTATCGTTTTTGACACCCAAACGTATCCCACACCGCATCAATGTCTACCTCCACGAGGTCCTGTATCCCATGGATGGTTAGAATAAGACCAGGTGCCATGCACCTCAAGTAACCCACATCCTCGATGCCCTGATGCCCACAAAAACTCAAGTAACCTGTATCTGTGATACTCCTAATTCTACACATCTCACAAAAATATAAATAAAAATATCACACACCCGATATGGTGTTAATCCCATTGACCATCATCTAGTCAGTGCACATATATCTTGTGCATCATGTGCACTCAAAATAAAAATTCCTCAACATGTAATATAAAAAATAAAATAAGGAAGTCATGACCACACTCTCTATGTACGTATAACTATCATCAGCTCATCAGCCTGCTCATCCCCTAGCAGCTCCACGACATGAAATTGACATGACAAATAGCTTCCTGAAGCATGTCCTCCCTATGGTGCTGCACCATTCATCGGACACTAACCCCTCAGCTGGGTCCACTGTCTCTACTGTGTCCTCCTTGTGCAACTAAAACTTGGATACCCTCTTCTAGTGCTAATCCTGACCCAACTCAAGATGCCATAGTCTATCATATTCCCTGATTACCAGTCGTCAGAGAAGGTTTCTTATAGAGCCTCTCCAGATTCTCAACCTATCCACATGACCGACACTCCATTAGAGGCCTATCGCATGATGTCTGGACATACCCTGGCTACCCACAGTAAAATAAAACCACCGAAGAACTTCTACAAGGTAGTTTACCTAAGTCCTTGGCCTGACTACCCTGCTAGAACTCATCCCTTCCTTGCTTCCTACTATCTGAACCATCACCTGAAGTCATCTTCTGGCCTAAGTGAGACCCCTCTTTCTCATTTACCTCTGCTATGAGCGCCTGATTCACCACCTATAAGAAAGAACCCATCCCAAAGATATTTACCTAGATCCGAATGGCGTGTCATAATCCATCCTCAAAGTCCCTGACCCTTGTCGAGTCATCCCTTACCATACTAGGTGAAAATAAGAACAACTCAATGAATGTTGCTTCATATTCCATGACAGACATGTCTCCCTACTGAAGGCTCAAGAACTCCCAAGCTCTCTCAACCCTCAGTGTATATTGATAAAAGTGCTCAAAGAACCTATCCACGAAGTCCTTCTATGATAGTCCTTGATGTCTACATGCCTGGACCTGCACATTCCACTAACACTTCACTACTCCTCTCAGCATGTATAATGCTAGATTGACCCTCTGCCCAGGAGGCATCTCGAGTTTCTCAAAGGCAATCTACATGCTCTCTATCCAATTCATAGATTCCTATGAACCACCCTAACCCTAAAAAAGTAGTGGTTATTACTACTAGAACTCCCATGTCATATATTCCATAGAGGGATATATCCCCTGTTCACCTCTATCAATCCCCATCAAGACACATACCAGGCTAGTTCAGAGATACTCATTGAGCCATAGTCCAAACACTTCCAAACCAGGCTTCTACCCTACCTGCAATAGATTGTGAACCTGATCTTGTCCCTGATCCTATACCTTGAGCTCTTTCTTTGCCTGCCCCTTAGGGTTCTGAACCTCATCATGCTCATGCAGCACTGTACCATCTCCCACCCAACTCTCCATTTGAATCGTCTTGGAGGAACACCCTAAATACCATAATGGTTTGACATCCCACATATATAACAATATATATATATATATACATATCATGCAGATAATGAAAGTATTAAAGAGGCGTCATATAACAACTACCCTTACTCTCCCCCCATTTCTACCCATTCCCATGACATCTCGACCTCATGGCCTCCTTACCCACCCTCAACAGAGCCATGTATCAAATGTACCTCGGGCCATGCCTGTCTGTACAACTAATGTTTCCTCAAACCGATGATCAAGTCGCATAATCCTAGTGATCAAAATCACCTCAACCATAGTACCTACCTGCTCGTACAAGAGACATACCAACATACCCTACCACATGAAATTCTACAATATATATAAATCATGTAATATGAAATTGAAATAAATAATCAATTCAATCAGGATTTTCACCCTTAACATTTCAAAATCATATATATCATGGAAATTGATATTATTAACATGGTATTATCACTTCAAAAAGCATACGTGTAGTTATGATATTGTAATACCCTAAAAACGTTCCTATTAGGAACCAAACAATCATTTTTTTTACATACATAGACAAGGTCCAATTTTCCCTTACCGTACTGGGTCAAGGGTCACATATTACAAACAACAAAATTACACACCAAGTGATCCACAGAGGTGGAAATCATATAAAATATAACCTCATAAAAAGAAAAATAAAACTTTTCACCCAAGTAAACTTGGTCAATCCCTCATACATGGGGCTGCAGGCACCCAAGCACAAGCTAGAAACATAGATCTAATTACAATGTATATCTAGTCTACCATATCTCAAATAGTAATCCAATAGAAATAAAAAGGGAAGTCTCAATCTAATTTATACCCAGAAAAGTACTGCTAGTAAATCCCTGTCAAGAACTCCTCTGATACCACTATGTAACATCCTGGACCCAAACAACCACCCAAACCGTGCTAAACGGGTCAGGTGTTACTAACTTAGGTGCACCTCCCAGGACACCAAAGACTGTTTACTATCAGCAAGGGTGTAATAGGTTTAGTGGGTAGGTGATACCATCTCATAGGATAATAATGGCACTGGTTTGAGTAATAGTATTTAAAATGAAGTGGAAATAAATGACTCAGCAGACTCGAACCAGATTTGCAGTGTAGAATCACAATCAATTGCAGATAAATAACAGATGGAAAATAGTAACAATAGTAGTAGGAAGTAAACAGACAGCATGCTATAAATCACTTTAAACCACTACTAAACAACAAGAATACATCCATAACATGTATTATATGTCAATCTATATAAATGGTGCCCATGGATGACCAACAGTTTCTACATAATAATGTGATAATTCTGATACAGGAAACAAAGTAAAACCAAAATAAACTTCAGCTTGGCATGTATACATGGTCTACACCATCTCTATGTCAAACAGTAATACGATCCAGCTCCTGAGGCTGATCACTTCCCTGCACGTAAATATATAATGTCTACACACATCCTGAAGGGCTGGTGTAGGGTGTGAGAAGAATCTTAGTAGGATACCACCCAATGGTGTGTACCTAGTATAAGTGTTTAAGGAGGCATGAATTTATAAGGAAAGCAGTAACTCATACGATGCAAAAATAAACATGAACTCCACTGGTGCTCAATAGCCCCCTAGAGTGTCACTTGCTTCGGCCAATAAATATATCTATATCGTGTAACCCGACACCATGTTCCTCCTCACACCTCATGTCCTAAGTAACGACGTCCCAAAGACACGCCCAAACAATAGTAACCTTACTCGAAAGCCCATGCTTTCCCATGGCACAACAACTAGAGGAGAAACGATGCCTTTCCTCAAACAAGAACCAGAGGGACATCGATGTCTGCCCTCAAACCAGTAACCAGAGGGGAAATGATGTCTAACCTCAAATCAATAACTGGAGGAAAATCAATGCCTTACCTTAAATAACAGAAAGCCTCTACCCCCAACCTGATGGTCTCAACGTTATCCCTTAAAGGCTCCTCACCTTCCATGTGGATTCCTATGGAAGGTTCCCCCAAACCAATTGAACCTAATAGCATCTATCAGGGGCCTCTACCCCACGAGTGTTAAAAACATCCTCATCATAGAGTCTACCTATATGGTCACTACTCAATGTTCTGAGAGAGCGGTAATCAACGAAATAAGTCCCCAAGCCACAAAATCTCTGAAACTTTATGCCCCTAGGACCTTGTCGCTCAAGTCCGACGGTATCTCCCTCCATGTAACTCAATCCAGGACCAACCTTCTAGTCACACTACCTCAAACCAATGTCCATAACGCCTAATCCCAGGGTCAGAACCACCTAATGTACTCCGAGAAAATCCCAACCTATGACCAACATCACTCAACAATACCCAAGCCTTTCCCAACACAACCCGAAGGTTCCAACATATGAAATATCACACATCATATATATGTTTTCTAAAGAAATACTTAAAATAGGAGAAACAAACAAAACAGTTGAATTTCACTAGCCACGTGTTGTCCCATTCCAGCACCGAGGTCTTGGATGTCTCTAACAAAATTAATCATGCTTAACAATTGAAACTTTGTAGTTCAATTAATAACTATTCAATTATAACCATTTTGGAACCCCGACCAAAATGCACCAAATGAGTTGCGTCCTCTAACCCAGCCTCACTCAAGCATAACAAGATAAGGGAATGCTCAACATAATCCCATAAGGAATAAAATCAATTTAATAAAAAGAATCATGGGTCTCGCTCAATACTCAACGTTCCACTAAAAAGCCGCAACCCCCAATTGACCACGAAAACATGAAAGAAGGTATGAACAACCTACCTAAGACTCATATACAAAGGAACTTAAGATATTGAGTTCCAATTCGAAGTTGATCTACATGGATCTACGTTTCCATCAAATCTTGGCAATTATGCTCAGATGGAAACTGTGGTTCGTGAGGCAAATAAACTAGAATGAAAGAGGGTGTGCAAGTTTATCCCTCCAAATGCGACCCTACAGACACTAAAGGGTCGAATAATGGATGGAATATGTTCATTATAGGGTAAGGTATATTATTCAGGATTTTAGAACAGAGCTGTTCTAAAATTTGGGAAGAAGAAGACATTTTCTGAAATTAGGCACGACACCCTCCTGTATCAATGAATAAAAATAAAAGTACACAACATTTATAAATAACTACATGCTGAGTAGTAGCCTTGTATGTACTTCTACTTAATAAGAGGTAGCCACATGGTTTGGATGCACCACATGGGTCAACATGCGGCTAATATTTAGTTGGTATGTGGAAGAAAGATACACTGCATGTCAAGTAACACTACACGCTATTTAGTAGGAAATTATTACACAGTCACCACACGACATGTACTCTGCCAGCACGCAGATAGTACATGCCTAACATAAACACGACATGTACTTTGGAGTACTCAGTGTGTAATCTATAAATTTCCTGAACATCTCAAATTTTCCCAGTTTTCTCAAAAACAGGTCAAAAATTCAAACATGGTTGGGATTTTGACCCATTCTAAAAACCTGGGTTCTTACATTATCTACCACACCCCATGAAATACTTTCAAACCTTGAATGGGATTCATGAAGTGAATTTTCTAGCAAAGCTATTTCCAAGATCCTAGAATGCCCTTTATTCCGTTAGTGTTCACTAAAACCCCTAAGACTTCCATTAAAACATATCCCCTGTCAAAAATATTATTTATGGACATTATAAAACCAATGGAACCTCACTATGATTCTAGAAATTTAAAAAAAAATCTATCCATCAAATGATGATTTCAAATTCCTTTGGATGTTCAACCCATTCTAAAAAATAGGAAATTACATTCCTGGGGGAATTAAACTCAGTTAGATTGAATATTATTTATATTTCCTTCTAATGGTAGGACATGTAGACTACATGGAGATATTTTATAGTGGGGATGATGACTATTTATTCATAAACAAGAGGTGCAGTAAATGTATTATGTTGATAAAGAACATGATTTCTAAGTGTTTGACAACACATGGGGAATTTTTTCTTAGTTTCAACTATACAGAGTTACATTTTTTCAATCATAAGAGTTTAAGATGGCTACCTGGTGGTGAATTGTATTTCCAAAATTTAAACAAATATAAAAACAAATAATTTTTTTATCATAGTGATCTGAATTAGAATATTTTTTCTTATCAGAGTATGTATTGGATTCTAGAATCATCTGATAAATTAATATTATTATCACTCTAAAAAATACACTGATAAAAAAATTTATTCAAAATGTTTTTATAGACAAACATTCTAATGTAAAATTCACAATGGAATGTATAATTTTAGAGATAAGTAATATGAAAACTTTTCACAATGTAAGAATTAATTACAAGCTTTATAAAAGTTTTTTTACTCTTTAACATAAATTTTTAAGGAATTCCAAAATTTATACATGAGATATCCATGATTTACACATAACATTAATATCCTGTCTTTCCACAGCATTTAATCCCTTAATAAAATGATCAGAATGTATCCATCTTCCAAAACCCAGGATGTGCTCAATCCAAAAGATAGGTATCAACTTTTTCCAACAAAAAACAACAAATCCCTCTATATGAGGATTAAAATTCTATATCTTCCAAACCCCAAGAAGATCTCTATCTAATAGAGAAATATCATCTCATTCACTATTACGTAATAAATCCCTTGATATAATTATTGGAATGCCTTTCTATCCTTATCCCTAGAAGCCCTAGATCCCAAGGATTATGTTAAACTATCTTCATATCATCTAAAACCCTATATCTAACCATGATCAGACACACTGTATAAAAAATCAATTACAATTATAAATATTTTACAATTACCTACACATAATTCTTAGAGCATAACTCTCTGGGAAATTATAAATCATGAGAACATGACGATAAGGTAGAGAAAAATCTCGTACGTATTGAGTTTTTAATACAACCACTCCCATATCCTCAAATTCACACTATTTATAGGCATTACATCAAAGGATATATTTTCATTATTTAGAGAGTTAGTCGAAACGTTCTTAGATGATCCTCACTTGATAGCTCAGTATAATGTTTTCTCCTGATGTTGTTTTGGTTAAAAAACATACAATGTTGTTATAGATTCAATATGATAGAAACATTTCTACTTTTATTTATTTTAATATTTGGACAGTCTAATGGACTATACAATTTTTTTTCAATATGAAAAATGGAACATATTTTAGTCCAATGAATTAGTACTATTGTTAGTCTGATGGATATGAATTAAGTTATTCTGATAGTTAGAATACATAGTCAACCAACTAGTTTTAAAAAAAGTTATTTCGATGGTGTAGAAAAATTGTTAGCCTAATGAATCAGATTTTAGAATAAAAGATAATATTTATTATATATCAGAACCATTTCGTTATTCGGTGGAAAGATGCATTTTCTATAAAATAATTCTAAAATACTTAGGATAAATGTAGTTTTTAAAATATATTTTTAAGAAAGTATTAATGTGTTTTTTATTTTCAAAAACAAGGATTTTAAAAGAATAATGTATAACATTTTAAAAAAAATGTCCCCATTTTTTGGAATGCACAAAAGACAAAAATAAAAATGAAAATCTACTAACTTGAAATATATAAAACCTATTCCTATTTTATAAAAATCTAATAGAATATTCATAGAAAAATATTATCTTACCATATCATAACTCCTCAATATTTTTATAATTTTTTGGATATAATTGTTTTTAGGTCCAACATAACGTTACATCTTCGGATTCTACCCATTAATAAATTTTCTCCCATAGATAAATTTATTAACTTTTAAAAAAATATCCCTTGGAGTATTTCTCCCCCTTTTTTATTTTAAAAATAAAAATATGAAATTAATATAATATCCCAATTTGTTAAAAAAAATATTAAAAAATTCTATATGAATTAAATATTCATCTAATATATAAAAGAAATAAAATTCACCCAAAATGATTTGAAAAAATTCAGAAAAAATATAATTAGTTAAAATTCCTTAAAAATAAATTTCAATAAAAAAATTTAGTTGTTTCAAGAGTTTAGTAACAAATGTTCATTTTTTTATATAAATTTTTGAATATTTCATTTCATTTAATCAAAACATCATAGTTCTTATCAGTTTCAACAAATAAATATTCATACATTACAATACTACACTCCATGACTAATTTCCTATAAATATCTCTTCCTTCAAACATCAAAACTCTTCTTAAAATTTTTTTATCTTCTTATTTTACTACTTAATCTAGCGAAATCAACATCGAAAGAAAAAAAGAATTCATTTAATTAACTAAAATTTTAAATTTATTATTTCTAAACATTTAATACCTTAATCTGATTATTAGACATATCTTTGAACTATTCCAAAAACTTCACTCTGTCTCATACATAAAATGAGAACATTTCAAATATATCAGAAATCTCAAGATAACTTTTCATGACTTCAACTATCTGATAATGACGATCCTTTAAATAGCCATCAACATTCGTTTAACCTCTTACAATATAATTTAATCTTCTCTTGTGTGTTGTATTAATTATTTTTAATTTTTTGAATACTTCCACATTTTGAATCAGATAATCAGTTAACAACTCAAATTATTACAACTTTCAATTCATACTATTTTGAATCTATTTACATATGCCTTTGATATTCAGTAGTTATGACATCAAATAATTTAATTGTTTCAGAGCTTTGAAAATGTAATCAATATTATTCTAATCTTCTATATTAGATGATTTTGATGACTCTAATGTTTCCTATAAAATATGTAGTCTATATTTTCCATATTCTAACTTTTCATTCTCTTCAACATTATCTTCTTCTAAAACTGCTATAACATAAAAAAATTTATCAGTCTCAGCTTTGTATGATACTTTAGTATGTGAATTATGGTCTTACTCTTCTTATTTTGATGAAATTTGAAAATTAACGAAAACATCAAGAAAATGATTAATATCAGGATAATTTCAAAAATAATTATATAGGGATGATGATTCTAATGAAATTTTATCTTCCTTTGTTTATTACTCAATTTATTCCTCTTATTTTTTCTATTTCATCCAATTATTTTACTATTTGTCACACGGTTCTTAAAATTCCATTTAAAAAATTCTTAATTAACATTTGTTTCTTCGTCTTCGATTTTTTAGCTTATGTATGAACCTATTATTGAAATGATTTTTGATTTTTATGTTCTTCCACAACTTATTCTAAAATATGTTTTTTGTTTCTTTTATTAACATCAGTTTGAATGACTAATGGAACTACTAAATATTAAATAAAATTTAATCCAAAATTAGGAATTTCCTATTTAGGATGTGGAATAATTTCATACTTTGGAGCTAGTTGAACAATTGATAATGGAGAAACTAAAAAGGGTGTTTCTTCAAAGAATATTTCATCTAACTTCAAAAATCATTCAACCATTCTTCCATTAGTAAATATTTTCTTAATTTTCTTATTTTAATCACCCACTTTTAACCCATCAGTATTATGGTTATTTAAGGCCAATGCCTCATCCTTATCAAGTCCAAAATTTGGATCCCCTTATTTCTTCAAGGCTTTATATGATATGAGCTTCTCAAAATCATCATATAACATTAATTTTAGTCTTTTTATACTTTTATAGGTGAATACTCCTCCTTTATAATTTCTTAAAGTATTTTTTTTTCCTAAATGGTTCATCTTTAGATGTAACTTTATACCTCTTCCCAAAAATTTATTTTAACTTTGAAATAAGAAAAAAACATCCTCTCAACCATTGTTTCTTCACAAATGAGAGAAAAAATTTCTCTCATAGCATAATTCTTATTCTTATTTTTGGAAAAATCCAAACAGTTATCATACCTCTGGTTAATGATGGAAGGAAACCTAAGAGTTTTTAACTTCATAAATGCCTTCATAATTGATTCCATAGAGAGAAACACAATCATTACATGATTAATTTGTATCACTTTAAAATTGAATTCCAAAAAAATGATGTCATGGAATTTCATAAAGTCCCTATCTCCCTTTCTAGGTATGAGGTAACATTATATCCAAATGGTAACCACTATAACATCTTCAGTTAGATTAAATACTTTTCCAACATTTTCTGAATAGCTGAATATAGAAGCTCCAACCTTTCACATATTAAAAATCCAAATATTTTCCCAAATCATTAGAGAATTTAAATATGCTTTCCCCAACTAGGTTACCTTCAATAAGTCAACTACTTTTTTATATATTAGTTGATAACATTGATCAAAACATGTTAAAATAATGACTTCTTTACCTTATTTCAAATTAAATTATACTATAGAATAAAAAATTGTAACTTTTTTTGGTTAATGTTTATCAAATTATTATTTTTCAACATAATATTTCTCCCATATTTGATATATAATAACCATTTCAATAATGGAATCATTTTAATCATTCCAATATCTTTCTACAAATGTTTCTCTAACAACTTCACTTTTCACAAATTCTTTAATAGAGAACATTGTACTAGAGAATATATCAGAAACTCGGTCTGTTGGAATTTATTGGATGGATGGAAGAACAATCATACTATGAAATAATAGGGGTTCCATGTGCCATGAATAATAATTAAAAATCAACATGGGACATGGATACCACACCCATATATATATGTACGAGAGGGATACCTCAAATTACAGAAAATATGATAGCTCATATTGAAAACCCATCCATGATGATATAATGATATTTAATCCCTGAATGTTTCAAAAAATAATAACTCTTTATTTTTTATGATAAGTAATCATCATAATAATTTTAACGTCCCGACCTAGGTGACACAGACCATTTCCCCAAGTCGTCCTGCAATGTAACCTCAGGCACACATCCCTGTATGATAGAGGCTGCTGACTTGTAGTGAGGGTCTAATATCAATCAGGGGGAGACTGTACCCCATTTTTATTAGAGAAATACACCATTGTAAGTAATAAAAATAACCAAATTATTTTACATAAACAGAATTAGATGAGTTTTAAAAGATGGCCAAAATAGGAAATAAAATATCCAAACTGAATAGTGTACGTTCCATGATATTGTACAGCTAAGTGTCAAAATGAAACTCAAAATTAAATACACTGAAAACTACCAAGCAGATCATAGACTATGTCTATCTTCCTAATACATACTCCAAACCAAAACTACCATATAACATAGGGGAATTTCCATTATCCTATCCTACAAACATGAAGTCTATTTAGGTACTGATCAGGAATCCCAGGTAGGGTGTGATTACTACTCATTAGTCCACACCAATGGTGCCTAAAATAATATCCAGTCATATATTAGTGTATGTGGTTTTATAAAGAAATAATTACAGTGCATATGTAAATAATTAACACATTATAAATTAATATTTAATTAATCACTTAAACCCCTATGTTCCCATAGACACCCATACCTCAATACCAACATTAGCCCATCCCATAGCCCGAAATATCCCTAAGGGATATCATATCTCATAATTATATTTTCATTATTAATCATCTCATCCAACACATGAATACCATTATTACCATTCATTATCTTAGTTAACACATGAATTAAACTATTATCCATCATTTTTTTATAAAAAAAATGAATGTCTATGTAACCATTCATTATCACAATTAACACAATTATTCCACTATTAACATTACTTATTCTATAAGATATACAAATGTCCATGATACCATTCATTATCAAAATTCACATTTCAATGTCTATGTTACCATTCATTATCACAATTCACATATAACAAAAAAGCACATTAATTAATAAACAATTAATTGATCAAATTAAAAAATTCGGTATTCACATCATCCCATTAATTATTATAATAATTAATTAATCCCTTTATTCTCATTACTAATAAAAAAATAAGTTCATCACATCAATACCCTAAATTAATTTCCCAATTAATTAAAAACATAAATTCCATTAAATAATTCACCAATTAATTACTCAGTATTCACAAACTCAGTATTCCATAATTACATAAAAAATTAATTATCTCAAATCAAAAATTTCAATATCTCATAATTAATTGAATAAATTTTTATTCAAAGTCTACAATCCCATTATCTCCTAATTAATTCAACAATAAATTATCCTAAGTCTATAATTTCCATATCTCATAATTAATTCAACAATTAATTATCCTAAGTATACAACTAAATATATAATAACTAACACAACAATTAATTATCTCAAATAAATATTCTTAATACATCATAATTGATTAAACAATTGATTATCCAAAGTCTGCCTCCCAATATCCCAAATTTCACATTTTCGAAAATTTATTAATTCTATAAATTATTTAATTCAATAAAGTATTAAATTGCTAAAAATATATTAGAAATTATATAATTATATACAAAAAATTTCCATCAGCATGTTTTGATTTGAATTATAAACTATCTACCTTAATTCATTGATTTATCTTCACCCCATTGAGTAACCCCAATTTAAAGAGAATTAATCAAGAATGCAATGGTGAGCATGGTCTAGATCCGAAACTTATATACCCAATTAATCAAAAAAAATATCTCTTAAATCTAGATGTAGATCCATAAATCCTAGTTCTGTATTTAGAAAACCATGATCTAGATCCATCAAAATTGAGAATAATATCCCCTAAAAAGATTGGGTGGTAAAAGGGAAACCAATACAGAAGAGACCATATACCCAAAGAGGTGAAGATCATACAAGAGGTCTTTGAATATACATGAATAGAGGTCAAAGGTCACTGGAATCCCTCTAAGAGGATTTGGAATTGACATAAAATGATTATTAGTTGAGCTAGGGTGTTCTATAGTAATAGATTTGGGTTCAATAGTTTTTTTAATAAAATTCATGGTATTAAAATCCCCCACGCACGATTTGCTACTCGAGGTGAAATATTTCCCCTAAATGTGTTCATAAACTGTGTGCCTATTCTATGGGGGTGAGTGTCACGAACCAAATCTGGTCGCCATCAAAACCGGCACCCGAACCGGCCCGTAACAAGGCCCGAAGGGCATTCACGATCCCCACGGGCTGGAACAAGTGCCCGGGTATCATAAAATGATGTTTTGGAACTATTTACCCAAGTTTATAAACATTAAACAACAAAGAAACTCAATAAAATGAATCTGGATTTTTCAACTAAAACCATCTTTTAAAAAATTCAGAACTGAATTACATATTTTAAAACAACTCAATAAGACTATAAAAAGGTACAAAATCAAAATTAAATGGCCCAAGAACCTTCATGGAAAGGGTAACCTCCCTCAATCCATCTCCACAAGACTTCACCACCAAGGACATGCTAGAAACCCGAACCACTGGAACTAAAAACTGTATCCTAACCTAAAACAACAAAATAACCAAATCTACTTACACACAAGGGTGTAAGTAGGGTGTGAGACAATGCCCAGTAGAATACCACCACTAAGAGATTCCATGTGATAAACATTCAAAGACAAAAAGCTTGCAAGTTTTCATAAACAGAAAATGCTAGTTACAATTTCTAAAAGATGAAACTAAAAAAAATAAAACAGTTTTCAAGTGGGATATCATTAAAATCAACACTTTTAAAAATAATGTCCACACTAATAAATTTTCCATCCAAATATACCATATGCCGACGGTAAGAACAAAGTAACTAATGAGCACAAGCAATAGGAAATGACCCCTAGGCACTAGCTCGTTGTGGGTCCCAGGTACCTCGTATCTCAGTGAGAGTAACCATCACAATATCCGTTCTCATGCACGATCCACTAGTAGGGAACATACCCATAACCTAGTGGTCCCCAATCATCATCATCATAGTTTATTTAGAGTTGTAAGCGTCAATCTTGCTAAGTGAAACTCAGGACAAACCCCACGGATTCACTAGCATACTAGTACACGTCCACCCACCTAGATACCCGGGTTTTCCCCTTGTGCTCAGACAAGTTCAACAAGTCAATAAATATACTTTTCACATGAAAATATCATTTTCACATCAAAAATTACCCAAATAGTCCACATGTATTCCACAAAATACTAAAAATCCACTTTTTCATTCAAATGAATTTTGAAATCATACTCACACAAAAAATAGCCCACATCACATTTTGCACATCTTTCACAATTCAAAAAATCTATTAACAATTTTATAAAATATTTCCCTATATGTTAAACATCACATAACATCCCACTCACATATTACATAATACCGTTTTCATAAACAAAGTCCATTTTTCACATCACACTCACGCAAAACAGCCCGAAAACACGTTTCACACCCTCATCCCAATTTCACAAATCCCCTCGAAAAATTACAAAACATTACCAAAATTTTTTACAACATAACTGACCACTTTATGTTTCAAAAACTCATTTTAGGAACATACTATCACCAAAACAGTACATAAGCAACCATTTCACACTTTGTGTAACTCATTAAATCATTTACAGTTTTCATAAAACCAACACAAGAGGTGCAACCATGGTTGGCATACAAAACCCATTTCAAAAACCTAATTCAAGACCAAAAAAATGCCAATAACAATCTAAATCAGAATTGGAAGCCCTAAAAACATTTATTAAACCACCCCAAGTTTTATACAAATACCTCAAACAATACCACAAAAGGTACACATGAAAAACACATGTTTTCACAAATCATGTTTAAGAAGTACAACATGGTTTCACACATTAAAACCATTCAAAAACCCCATTACAAGGCCAAAATGACATTAAGGAATTAACAAAACATATTTTTCATCCCCTTTAAACACTAATAAATCAATTTCAAATCTTATAAAATCCACCCCAATATTTCCCCAAGAGCCACGCATGAAAAGAACCCAATTCCAAGCAATAATGCAACTACAAAATTAAAAACTTAACTCAATACATCACAAAAACAATTTTTTCACCACACAAAACAGATTTTAAACATACTAAATTAATAAACCAAGCAAGATAACTCATCATAAAATGGTTATACATGGAATCACCTACCTTTTATGCTGAAACACTCAAAACATGGTGCGAAACATAAACCGCACCACCGCCGCACCTCAAGGAATTTAAATCCAACCTAAAACCAGAAGATTTCACACAAAAGACAAGATATAAAACCCTAGGATTGAAGCCTAACTTCTGGAAATTAGGAACCTTATGGATAAGGTATGAAACCCTAAACACATGGAATGTAACCCTAAGCAAATTGAAAGAAGAATGCAGAAGACCAACTTACTTGAGGGATCTTGTATAAATCGCCTCACATACACCAGTATATGAATTTTAAAATAGCCAAACATTTAATGGAGTTTCGAACAAGGATTAGGAGACCATGTAAGAATTTTAATGGGGAAAAAATAGTGAGAATTGAAGGATTTATGAAGGAAACAAATTACCTTTATTAATCTTCCCGAAATGTGAGTGCTTCAGAAGTTTCGACCTAAACTGTGATGCAAATGAGCTGGAAAGAGGGTGGGAGGATATTTTAAGCGCTTCTGGGTTCAAGGGGCGTGTTTGGGGCTTGGAATCACAAAAAAATCCTTAATATTGGATAAGTTATTAATTAAACAAATTTTATTTTTAAAACTGGAATTGGGCTTTCGGGGAGGCCCAATCCCTTAAATAAAAACCCATATACAACTTGTTTATGGTTTTATAAAGGCTCCAAACTACAATGGTGGTGTTTATATATCAGGGGAGACCATTTAGTAACTTGAATGGTTGAAAAATATTAAAAATTGAAAAAGTTATAAAATAAGCAAAATTTATTTTTAAATCTGTAATTGGGCTCACAGTTTGGCCCAATTCATGAAAACTCACCCATTCTACCATAAAAGCATGAGAAAAACCCCAAAAACAATGCATAAATGAAAATTAAATGAAATTTAACTTTAAAATAAGTCATATATGTGACAGTGAGTGGATTATCTTAAAAGAGAATGTGTCTTGGAAAACCATGAACAAGACATGAAAAACCCCTATACCCAGGGTTTTGTGTTTTTTTAGTCTATGGTTCACAGTTAGGGAAAACTATGTGCCAACCATGCACTACCCCTGTTCCACCATTTTTCTTAAATTTTCACCAACACTCACCCCATGGTAAAACCAAAATGAAATTTACCCAACAGAAGATAAAATAATACATATAAATTATCCTGATACATCTCCAGAAAATTCTAGAGTTTTACAATCTCCCCACATTATAATAGATCACCCACAAGTTGTACTCCTAAGAGTCTCTATGATTTTGAGTCAAAAAGATTGGTCCATTAAGACATTATATTTTCCTATATTTACTATGTTTCCTCTTGAACACGAATATGTTTCCACAATACAAAAACTATTAGCATGAAATTTTCCCACAACAATTTCTCGTTCTGATCCAACATGCATATCATATATACCTCAAAGAATGCATCTATATCAAGCTCAAAATAATACACATCGATCAAATAAGAAGGTTCGAGGTGATAATATTGATGTTTTGAAAAATGGAAAACATCATGCATATCATTATATCTCTATGGATGATCCAATCGATATCCCACTAATCCGAATCCCTCCACCACCTCATATAGTCCAACAAACCTCGGATCTAACTTGCCATATATTTGTACCCTATGATGACCCAATCAAGGAATCACCTGAAGTAATACATGATCACCCTCTATAAATACCAGGGGTAATCATCATCTATTGTGATATGAATTTTGTCTACTCAGAGTCATAACAATATGATTTTTATTCAACTGATCCTGCTCCAATGTCTCCTGTACGAGAGTCTATCCCAACAACTCTGACTCACCAGCCTCTATCTAGCATATAGGTGATCTGCATGGCCTACAATAATGATCCATGTATGGGTTCATATGTATAGTTTCCTAATATGATTTGTTATAGGAGAAATCTGCCAATTTTTTTTTATTTCTCCTAAGACCCACAAAATTATAGGACACATTCCTATAACATATCCTTAAACACCTGAAAAGTGAATTCTGGCATCCCATCTATCTGTGGGTAGAATTTCATATTCAGAAAAAACCTATGTACTAAGAATCTTATGTAATACCTTCCATAATAATAATGTAAAACATGAATTTAGATCTGAAACAATATTTTTTGACACCCCATGTAGATGTTCTATCTCTCAAACAAATATTTCACTAAACTACCCCACTAAGAAATTCTCTCGTATTAGAGAGAAGTGTTCTAACTTCATTAGTCTATCCAAAAAAACCCAAAACAGTTTCATTCATATAACTATTTCATAGTATACCAAGAATAAAATCCATGGTCATGTCAACACACATCCATTCATGAATGGGAAATGACCTCACTAAACCACAAGGTCATTGATGCTCAGCCGTCATCAGCTGACAAGTGTAGCATTGTGTCATGAACCCTGATATCTCATTTCTCTTTCCTGACCGCCAAAAAAATCGACATAGGTCACAGTACATTTTGGTAACACATGTATATACCACCCAATTTGAGTAATTAAACTCACACATCATCGCCTCCCAGAGACACATAAGCACCACAACATGATTCCTACCATAGATGATCTCATCCTCATCTATGATCCAATCAGAAGACGAATCCCCACCTTTAAGGCTTTAGCTTAATGAAAAAAACTTATAATCCTCATATTGTATATCCCTGATCCATCTCAAAAGTGTATACTCTACTAAAACGGATTTGAGTGTCACATTCTCCTAACTCTCCTAAACCACAACATACATCTCAACCAGCAAAGTCATCATCTTCCACTCATCTCTAGACTCCAAAACTACCTTAGTCTTATTTTTAATGATCAAACCATAATCCAAACAATTTACCTTCCTAGGAATATATGATAGCTAAAAATAAAATTACTGCATATACTCAAAGCACCTTTGACTTTTTATATTCAAATATCATTATTAGAAGATTAATGTTAATATATTTTGATCTGAATACACAGTAATTTTTTTACCAAATAGATAATGTCTCCAATAGTTAAAATCATAAACCACTATAGCTAACAGAAGGTCGTGAATTGGGTTGTTCCATTCCTGATGCCTCAAGTTCCAAGACATGTATGTAACAACTTGATCTCCCTAAATCAAAATTTCTCCAATTATAATCTGAGAACTATCACAAAACACTGTATAGTCCTCACCTAGCTTAGATTGGATCATGATTAGTTCTGATGTCATGGGAATGTTCTACTCCATAAAGGAATTATCACATGATTTCAACCATTGAATATTTATCTATTTCTTATTAATGTCTGGAAGAATAACTTCCTATCATGAAATGTCATGGATAAATATAAAATAATATCCCGATAACCCTAAAAAACTTCAATTATCAAACACGTTATTGGCATCATACCAAGAAACAACTGACTGAACTTTTTATGGGTCCACAAACACACCAACTCTGAGATGATGTGACCCACAAAGTTTACCTGATCAATCCAAAAATAAAACATAGATAGAGTGGAGTATAATCTATGATCTCTATGTGTACTAAGGATGATGTAATTGTGTTTGGAAGGATCATCATGAGACTCTGAGTACATCAAGATGTCATCCAGGAACACTACTACAAACTGATCTAGGTATTGTTGAGAAATTATGTTCCACAAGGCCATAAACACTACTGGTTCATTCATCATAAAGGGACCTAGAACACCTTGAGAGGGGAGGGGTAAATTGGGGTGTCAAATGTTTATTTTTAATTGATGGATCATGTTCCCACATTGGTAGGAACTTGTTAAACCTATCTAAAGAGAAAGTGAAGAAAATAAACAATCACATGAAACACAATGACACAATAAGTTTACTTAGTTCATCACTAAGGGCTACGTCTAAGGAGCATACACTGAAAGTGTTTCGTTCATACAAAAAAAAACTAATCTTTATAAGCTATGAATTACAAGGGTTTAACACAACCATTATTTGCCAAGTGCACTTCCTTTACATGTTTTTTGTGATAGAACACTATGTCCCAAGGATCACTTCCACTAACTCCCCCTTGCTCACTGACTTGGAAGAATCTTCACTCAGTTTATCGACATGAAGTTTGTTTCATTGGTTTAGCATTAAATCATGAATCCTTAGCTGTAAATAGATGCTCTGTTCAAGTCCTGTAATCACCTACATATGCAATTTCTTTTTCTGTATGTAGATATGTTATGGAAATTAATTTTGAAAACTGATTTTGTTATTTTTAGGTTTCCTTGGGTGTTTCGCGTATTGTGTTCTGTGTATGGTTCATAGACCACCACCTCTGTGTGCCACTACTGTTTCAGTATACCGTCCAGCTTATTTGTAAAATTCCATACTATTTGTAGTGCCTTCCTCCGCATACTACTCAGCTTCTCGGCATACTTCCCTACTCCGTGTGCTGCCTTTCTCTATCACGCACTGCAATAGTTTCCTCCAAGAACTACACTTTCTTCCAAAAACTATTTTTATTAGGTGAATGTTTCTCTCCGTGTACCATCTTCTCCCCCACGTACCACTTCAAACATTACTGGATTTTTTCCTGAAATTTTAATCTCTAATTCGGCCACATAACAAAGGGGATTACTATTCCTTAAACAGGAATGTAGCTCCACAAATTTCTCTAATTCGATTTACCCAAATTTTCAATGTGGGAAAATTTTCAATGTATACAGAACTTTACATGAATATGGTTATCCTCCACCATGTACCACCTCTATTTAACGAACAGTAGTAGTCCCACCAACCTTCATCACTCCACGTACCACATTTCTTCATCGCGTACCATCACTGTGAACCATTTTTCGTTTCAACCTTCATCATTCCGCGTACCACATGCCTTCAACATGCACCATTGCTGCAAACTATTTTTTGTTCCATGTACCGCTCTGCGTACCACTCCACATACCATTCTCACAGCCTATAATGCGGCCGCAAACCATTCTCAGAACATGGTATGTGGTCCATGTTCCCAGGTAAGCGGTTCCCTTATTTTTCTGATTTTCTTTGTCATTTTGCATACCATTCACTCCTATCTATTAAATCATTATTTTCCAACACCAAACTCTGGATTTTTGAGGCCCAAAATTTGGAAAACACAAGGAAAATGTGCCACCATCAATACTATTTTCAGCCTCAAAATTATCACCTCATTCCGTGCAAACTCCCTAGTCATCCATGTGAAAATTTAAACCAAACACAAACCAAACATTATTATTAGAAATGAACAGCCTTGGTTTCAACAATCCCCCCCTTTGGGTTTATTGGAAATCTCCAAATAAATTCACTAATGCACCATCCATGATTAAAACATGAACCTTCAAGAAACAAATATTCTATCACTCTAAGTATACGTGAGTAGTTCTCAATGTAGAAAATAAGATAGAGGACATGAATTGTGTTCTCATACTTTTCTTTTCTCCCCCATAGACGCATTTATGGATATTTCTATTCTCCATCTATCCTGTATCCAGAAAAAAATAGATCACTCTCCATTGAATTTATCCATTCCCCCCATTGTCCATAAACCCACATACCAATTAAATAATCATTAAAGAGCTCAGAAAAAAATCCTCCTAGATCGTATCTCCCCCATGAACCTGAAACACTTTCACAAAAAGATTAACACACATAAAAAAGATGGGGAGAGGGGAATATCATAACCTCATTAAGAACTAGGAGGTGGATGAACACAAAGGTTCAACCGATGTTAATCAAACATAGCTACTAACAGTGGCTTGGTCATAATGTCAGCCACATGCTCATCAGTTCCCACATGGTCCATTTTGATCATGAAATGTTCCAATTTTTCCTTGATGAAGTGATATCTGATCTAAATATGTTTTGGACAAGAATGAAGAATAGTATTCTTTGTAAGATCAATTTCACTCTTGTTATAATAGTAAATCATCATTGGTTGTTTCACCTGATCACCTATTTCTATCAGCTTCTAATTCATCCAAAGTAGTTGAGTACACACCTTGGTAGCAGATATATATTCAGCTTCAATAGTACTAAGTGAGGTACATTCCTGTTTCTTTCTTAACCATCCCACACATTTCATCCAAATATAGAATGGTCCTCCAACGGTAGATTTTCTGTCCACGTCATCTCTAGCCCAATCAACATCATAAAATACTGATAGATCACTATCTCGTCCTGCATAAAATTATACCCTTAATTATGTGTACCTTGAATGTATCTCATGATTCTTTTAACTATCTCTATATGTTCTCACTTTGGATTACTCTCAAATGGGCCACTGGGCAAGTTGCAAAGACAATATCTGGCCATCTCACTGTCATGTATAGTCGGCTTCCAATGATTCTTTTTTACATGGTGGGATCCAAAGAAGTCCATTTCTCATGATTTATGAGCTTTGATCCAATTAAAATTAGAGTCTTCATTGGGTTTGAATCAATCATATTGAATTCATTCAACAACTATCTTGCATACTTTTCTTGATAAATGAAAGTGTAATCCTACTTCTAATGTATCTACAACCCTAAAAATAATGTGAGTTCACCAATCGTGGACATTTCAAATTCAGATTTCGTGTGACTGGAAAATTCATCCGTTGATCCTTATATGCTTCAAAAAAATAATATCATCCATGTATACCAATACCATGAACTAATCCTTTTTAGAGTTCTTTACAAAGAGATTATCATCCACTCCCCCCTTTTAAACTCATTATTTCTCAGATAATAGTCCAATAGAGAGTACCATGCCCGTGGTGCCTATTTCAGACCAAAAAGAGCATTCTTCAATTTTAAAACCTTTAGTTCATCATTACCAAGAAATAACCCCATGGGGTTTTCAATGAATACTTCTTCTTACAATACTCCATTCATGAAATCTATCTTGATATCCATTTGATACACTTTATAACCTCCTTGGATTTACATGGATTGAAGTAGCTTTATTTTCTCCAGTCTTGCTACTAGAGCAAATGAATCCTCAACATCAACGCATTAGATTTGTGAATATCCTTTACAGACCAAGAACACCTTATTTCTGATCACATTTCCACGTTCTTCAATTTTTTTTGAAAATACAGTTTGCACCAATCACATTATGATCTTCAGGTCTTTTAAAAAGATCCCATTTCTGATTTTTATCAATATGATCTAACTCTTCATTCACTGGTTTCACCAATAACTCATCCTTTTAAGACTCTTTAAATGAGGATGGTTATACAACTGATATAAATTCATATTGTGAATTATTCCACAATATCCTTGTCTGTGTTGGTGAATTCCAATCCCTAATAATATTGGATTGATCAATCTATTCTCTTTATTTTATCCTTTTTTGTTCGAATTAATTATCTCCTTCAATGGATTCCTCTTCCAATTTATCTTCTCTGTCAATATCATAATGTGACTCCTAAGTGTTTTATATACCTTCCTCTACCACTGTATTAGCATTTGTTCTATGTTCTCATTCTTCCTCATCTTCTATCACACCGAAATTATAATTCACTGAAGCATTCATGTTTTCTCTACAATAATATTTACATCACTACATTCCACAATTCTTCTCAAGCACTTATTGAAACACTTGTAGGATTTTCAGTTCATTGAGTATCCCAGAAATATTCCTTCATCTACATTGTCTTCATACTTTCCTTAATTTCCTTCTTCATTTTGGATAAAACATCTTCCTCTGAAACTGTGAAAATATTTCAAAGAGGGATTACTTCTATGACGCAATTAATATAGTGTATTTGTCTCACCCATATATAGCACTGTTCGATTTTGAATATACACTGTAACTTTTATTGCCTAATTCTAGTAATGTCAAGGAATACAACTCTCAATCATCATAGTTCTGGCCATGTTATTTACCTGCTGATTACTGCAAGCAGCAACTCCATTTTTCTATGGAGTTCTGACAACTTACACCTATTGTTGTATCCCAAGCTTCTATAGGTAATTTTCAAATTAAATGGACATGTATTCCCTTCCATTTTCAGACAGTAGGACATTGATATTCTTTCCAGTATCATTATCGGTGATTAGACAGTAGGTTTTCATGCTATCAACCACTTATCTCTTCTTGTGTATAAAGATCCCACATTCCATTCTACTATAATCATCTATGAAATGAAAAAAGTATCTTTCCCCATGTGTTATAGCAACATTTATCGGGCCACATACATCTATATGGATGAGGTCAAGGAGATTTGATGCTATTTTCTTCTTTGGCCGGTAGAAACTACATACCAGTTTCCCTTACATGGAAGAATCACATGTCTTTTAATATTCACACTTCAGATTAGAGATATCCATGACTATATTCAGCTTAGATATTTTTCTATGTCATGCCAATTTATGTTCCCCAATATCTGATTCCATAATTTTTTCCTATTCAACTATTATATAATAGATGTTCTCTTTTCTATCAACCTGATATAAGTTTCCATTTGTTCGATAGCCTTTCATGAGAGAATTACCTAACTTTCCTCTTATAGTACATCCATTCTGATTGAATGTCACAATAAGACCGGAGTCACAAAATTGAATCACAATAAAAAGATTGTGACGTAGGCCATCCACATAAAGGATTTCAATTTTCTTCAACTCTTCATTAGATAGCTCAGTACTTCCACTTACTTTTATATTCAAAGCACCACGGTTACGAAATCGCATTTTTATATCAACCTTTCTCATGAAATTATTTAATATGTATGCATTACCTATTGTGTGGGATGAACATCAACTACCAATAATCCAAGTGTTGTTTTTCTTTTCATCTTTGATGGCTACTTCTGAAAAATTGGATTTTTTAATTTTCCACTTTTCATTCAGTGACATATTGGATTGAGAATAAGACACTAATGGTATTTCAATTATCTATTCCATGTTCACCGGTTCTTCATATTCAAATTAATCTCCCATAGGATCAAAAACTTTTTAAAATAGAACCAACATATGGATGATGAGTATTGAATCATATCTAATTATTGAAATAATTTCTCATGTTATACCTTTACCTATAATACACAGATTTATGTCCAATGATAGAACTGTGAAAACAATATCCACAGAAATTATTTCTTCTATAAGAAGTAGTATAAGAATATGTTCTCATTTTTTGAACTCCTAACTCTTCCCCATTCATATATCTCCTTACCTCCTCATAGTAAGACATGGTATGACCCAGATAGCCAAAACACTAACATTTCATGATAGGAAATGTCTTCTCACTTCCATTTATCCTCATCCCTTATTCCTCTGGAAAATTGTTTGAATACCTAACTTTTATATAAATGTGAGGATAATATTTAGTTATCCCATCATTTTGATTCAAGGGTTTCCTTTTCAACTCTTCTAGAGGATTTTCAACAAGTTCAAATTTCAACTTAACTTTATTCCGGTTCACTTTATTTATATCATTTTACGTTTTAACATCACAACCAATTCTAATATTTCCCATGCATGTGGTTATTTGATCACTCAATATCTTGTCAACTCCATTAGAACGACAGTTTTCTCTCTCCAGTAGATCAAAATCCAAGAACCTTCCAAATTTTATTTTCTTCTTTTCTCCTTTTGAAATTGATTCACTTTCTAGTTTACTTCTCATAGTAACAACTTCTTCTTTGAGTACCTTAATGGTCTTGGAATTCTCCTCCAATATCGAGGTAAGGTCATTGATGAAATTTTCTTGTTCTTTTATTTGGATTTTTTATTCCACAACATCATTAGTTATTTCAAGAATTGATGATTATACTTTCATCAGTTCATCCTGTCGTTAAATTTTCTCTTCCAACAGATCAATATATTCTGAAGATTCCTCCACCATTTCTTTCCACTTATTTCTTCTCTTACATTTATTATCAAGCTTACCAAAAGAATCCTTAAGTTTCATCTTAGGACCTACATTAGTAGTCAAATGATTATATCATGCTTCTAATATCAATGGTTTGGAATTTTCAATGGTTTCCATCATGGAAACATGGTTCCCAGATTTTAATTTTTCTTCCTCTTCCTGAAAGAGTTCATTTCCATCATCTTCCTTTTCACAAAAAAACTCTTTTGTTGAAATTTATTACCATATTTGAAGTCTCTCTTTTAGAAAAACATTTTTTGAGGCATTTTAATGTCTCCATATTATATTTCTTCATCGTTGAACTTTCTTGGTATATGAGAGGAAATGTGGCCACATCATCCACAATTAAAACAAGCTAGAGGTAGGTTTCCTTAAATTTTTTTTGTTCCCTTATTGAGTTTCTTGTAAATGAGAGAATGATCTTATTTTTCTTCATCATCTTCATTTACAAAATCTTATGAAATTTATTTTTTGTCAGTGGCCTTGAATTCCATTTCCTTTCTTACATGGGTCGTTGTATCTTCTACGTTGAGTCTCATCTCGCATGCCACCAGGATGCTCAGCAGATTATAGAGAAAATGTTTGGAAAAATCCCTTTCTTTAAGAGATGAATAATTTGCATTATAAATGGGAAGAAGTATCCTTAGGATTTTATTTACAATATCAATTCCTTTTATCTCTTCCACAAGACCTTGAATTGAACCTACAACTTCAGTAATTCAATTGATGAAATAATATGAATTTTCATTAGGTTGCATCTTTATATCATCGAACCTGTTGTGTAAAACATGGATCTTCACCTCCCTCACATTGCTGTCACCTTCATAAATATTATACATTTTCTCCCACATAGACATTGCTGACATACAGTTCATCACCTTCATATATATTGGTTTAGAAAGAGCTAAAGTTAGGGAATTCTATGATTTAGCATTAGCATCCAGAATTTTCCTGTCTATATCTATCAAAGATAGACCGGTTGGGATAGTGACCAATATTCCTTGTGAAGTGGAGAAAAGTACATCAATTACAAGAGATATTAGATGAGATCTCATACTATTCATCCATATTTTAATGACAGTTCCATCAAAATAAGGAACTCCTCTAGCATTAACTATATTCTCCATGTTCGAAAAATAGGACAAATTTAACACCAAAAAACTTTACCCTCTGATACCACTTGAAGGACCTTGAAATATCCTGATAGGGGAGAGGTCAATCAGGGTTTCATTTTTTTAAATTGATGGATCTTTTTCCCACGTTGGTAGGAACCTATTAAACTTGTCTAAAGAGGAAGTGTAGAAAATAAACAATCACATGGAATGCAATGACACAACAATTTTACTTGGTTAACCACTAAGGGCTATGTCTAAGGATCATACACCAAAAGTGTGTTGGTCATACCGAAAATCACTAATATTCAAAAGTTTTGTATTAAAAGTGTTTATCCCAACCACTCTATTCCAGGAGCACTGCCTTTACAAGGTTTTAGGGATAACACAATGCATCACTCGAATCACTTCCACTAACTCCCCATTATTCACTGCATTGGAAGAATCTTCACTCAATTTATCGACTTGAAGGTCACTTCCTTGGTTTAGCATTAAATCAATAATCCTAAACTCTAAATGAATGCTCTATTGAAGTCCTGAAATCACCCAAAGATGAAATTTATTTTTTCATATACTGATATGTTATGGAACTTAATTTTGAAAACTGATTTGGTTAATTTTTAGGCTTCCTTGGGTGTTCTATGTACTGTGTTATGAGTATGGTGCACAGACCTCCTCCTCCGCATACCACTACTATTTCCTTATACCATCCAACTCCTTAGAGAACTACCATGCTCCGCATACTATCATCCTCCACGTACTGCTCAACTTCATCGCGTACTGCCCTACTCCGTGTGCTACCTTGCTCCGTCGCGTACTACGAGACCTTCCTCTGGGAACTACACTTTCTTCCACAGACTGTTTGACTTATGTGGATGGTTCTCTTCACGTACCGTCTTCCCCTTTGCATACCACTTCAAAATTTACCATATTTATTCCCATAATTTTAATATCTAATCCATTTACATAACAATGGGGATTACAATTCCTTAAATAGGCACGTATCTTCGCAAATTTTTCTAATCCAATTTACACAAATTTTCAATGTGGGACAATCATCATTGTACAATGAACTCGATCTGCATATGGTTATCCTCCACCACATACTACTTTTGTTTCAAAAACCATAGCAGTCCTGCAGACATTCAACACTTCGCGTACCACATTCCTTCACCGCGTACCGTCGCTACGAATTGTTTTTCGTTTCAACCTTTAGAATTCCGCATACCACCTGCCTTCACCATGTCCCATTGATGTGAACTATTTTTGGTTCCTCTCGCTTCTCCACATACAGCTCCGCGTACCTCTCTGCACATTACTCTTCACACCGCTCTGCGTACCGTTCCCACTACCTAGAAAGCAGCTTCGAACCATTCTTAGAACATGGTATGTGGTCTATGTTCCGAGGTATGCGGTTCCATTAATTTTCTGATTTTATTTTTCATTTTTCATACCATTCCTTGCTATCTGAAAAACCATTGTTTTCCAACACCAAACTCCTGATTTTGTGGCCTAAAAATTTGGCAAACACAAGGAAATTGTGCCAGCTTCAATATAGGTTTTAGCCTCAAACATATGACCTCATTCTGTGAAAACTTCCTAGTCATCCATGTGTATATTGAATAAAAAAAAAACAAAAACACAAACCAAAATTTATTATTAGAAATGAATATCCTTGGTTCCAAAAATCTCCGCTTTGGGTTTATTGGAAATATCTTGATAAATTCATTGATGCGCCAGCCACGATCAAAACATGAACCTTCCATAAACAACTCATCCGTCACTATAAGTTTACATGATTTGTTCTTGGTGTAGAAAAGAAGTGACGGGACATGAGTTGAGTTCTAATCCTTTTCTTTTCTTCCCCATAGTTTCATTACTGGCTGTTTCTAATATACATCTATCATATATCCATAAAAATAGATCATTATCCATTGAATTCATCCATCCCCCCATTGGAAATAAACCCAAGGACTGGTAATTTAATCATTATAGAGATCAGAAAAAACTCACCCTGGATTGTATCTCTCCCATGAACTTGAAACACATCCACGAAAAGATTAACACACAATAAACAGTTATGGATAAGGGAAAATCAAATCATCCTTAAGCACTAGGAGGTGGCTGAACAGCGAGGTTCAACTGGTGTTTCTCAAACACAACTGCTAACATTGGCTTGTTCATAATGATAGCCACCTACTCATCAGTTCCCACATGGTCCATTTTGATCATGCATTGTTCCAATTTATCCTTGATGTAGTGATATCTGATCTCAATATGTTTTGTACGAGAATAATGAACATGATTCTTAGTAAGATCAATTGAAATATACTTATCATAGTAAATCACCATTGGTTGTTTCACCTCATCACTTATGTAAATTAGTTGCTGCTTCATCCAAAGTAACTGAGTGCACTACTTGGTAGCAGATATATATATTAAGCTTCAGTAGTATTAAGTGATGTACTTTCCTATTTCCTACTTAACCAACCCACACATTTCATCCCAATATAGAATGCTCCACCACTGGTAGAATTTCTATCCACTACATCTCTACCCCAGAGAGCATCATAAAATTCTAATAGTTCACTCCCTCTTCCTACAAGAAAGTATTTCCCATAATTATGTGTACCTTGAATGTATATCATGATTCTTTCCACTATCTCCATATGTTCTCCCTTTTGATTACTCTGAAAGTGGGCTTCTAGGAATGTTTTAAAGAAAATATCTTGGTGTTTCACTATCAGGTACAATAGGCTTGGAGTGATTCTTCTATACATGGTGGGATACATAGAAGTCCCTTCCTCATGCTTTCTGAGCTTTGATCCAATTCCAATTGGATCTATCATTAGTTTGAAATCATTCATATTGAATTTATTAAAAAAGTCTCTTGCATACTTTTCATGATAAATGAAAGGTTACTCCAACTTCTAAAGTACCTACAACCATAAAAAGTATGTCAGTTCACCAATCATGGACATTATAAATTTGGATTTCATGTGATTGGAAAATTCATACATTGATCCCTATCTGCTTCCACCAAAATTTTTACCATCCACGTATACCAAAACCATGAACTGACCCTTTTGAGAGTTCTTCGCATAGGTATTTTGATCCACTCGTCCCCTTTTAAACTCAATATTTCTCAGATAAGAGTCTAATATAGAGTACCATTTTCTGTGGTGCCTGTTTTAGACCATAAAGATCTTTATTTCATTTTCAATCATTCAGTTCATCATTTCCCATAAAGAACCCCATGGGTTGTTCAATGTAAACTTATTCTTCCAATAATCAATTCATTAATGATGTCTTGACATCCATTTCATACAATTTATAACCTATTTTGATTTACATGTAAATGAATATCCTGATTTTCTTTAGTCTCGTTACTAGAGGAAATGTCCTCCCAACATCAATGCCTTAGATTTTTTAATATGATTTATAGACAAAGCGCACCTTATTTCGGATCACATTTCCATTTTCATCAATTTTTTTAAAAAATAGACTTCCTACCAATCACATTATGATCTTCAAGAATTTTAAAAAGATCCCATGTATGATTTTCATCAATCTGATCTAGCTATTCAATCATTGCTTTCACCCATGACTCATCCTTTGAAGCCTATTTAAATGAGGATGGTTCCACAGCTAATAGAAATTAAGATTGTGCATTATTCCACATTATCCTTATATGTTTAGGTGAATTTCAATCCCAAATAATGTTGGAATAATCAATATCTGCTCTTCGATTTCTTCTTTTTTGTTCGACCGAATTCTCTCCAGCTATGGCTTCCTCTTCCGATTCTTCATTTGAGTCAACATTAGGATGTGAATCTTGAGAGTTTTTTACACCATCCTCTACCACTGTATTAGAATTTGTTCACATTATTCCCCATATTTTATCATGTTAGAATTATAATTCCTCGAAGCATTCGTGTTTTTATCTTTAATTACCTTTACATCACTACTTTCCACAATTCTTCCCAAGCATCTCATGAAGCATCTATCAATCCTATAAGGAGCGACCTTCACCTTTGTCTATCGAGGGAGAACTAGATCTTATCTAAGTATCGTTTACATCAAGTGGATGGGCTCACTCCTTGTAACTATATTTGATAGTCGAGGGAGCTCCAACTTCAATGGAGGACCCACTCCCTACTGCTTCTCGGGAAGAGGGAGTGCAAATTCATATGTGAGGACCCACATCCAGATCCCACAGGGGAGTACGAATTCATATGTTGATGACTAGAACCCTACCAAATAGGGGAGTACTACTCATTGAGTAGAAGACCCACGCCCTAGTACGACAGGGGAGTACTGACTCTGTCAGTTCATGTGTAGAGGATCTACACCCTAGAACAACAACGGAGTATTGAATTCTATAATAGAGGACCCTCAACCTACCTGGTAGGGGATAATCGACTCTATGTATGTTAGATATGAAATTCCCACATCCTTGTCCCATATGGGAGTACCTACTGTTCCTTTAAAAAAATCACCAGGAACCCATGCCTAGCCCTTCAGGGAACTAACACCCCCGCAAAATCTACCCAAAGGAAGCAAACCCACTCCCACAATGTGGAGAGTCATATATTTATGAAACCTGCTAGTTTCCACTAAAGAGTTATAGTGACATGAGGACCTACAAATCAAACCATTATTCCATATGTAAACTTACAGAAAAAATCACTTGGGGTATCTCAAAAGGATCATCTTGTCGTAAGGGTCCCAACTCCATAAATGGCTCATCAATCAGACGCTCCGTTTTAATGTTATGGGCATTTTAGGAGAAAGGGGCTGGTTGGGTCCATGTCTGATCCGATTGGCACAACCCAGTTGGGGGTACACTAACCCGACCCAGTTTGATGGGTCCAACACAACCCATTGGGTCACCTGGCCCACTTGGCCCGACCTGACCTACCCAGGTTGGGCCGAGCTGTTCAGCCTATGGGGCCGCTCCGTGTCTTACGGGCCTGTCTCCTCTAGCATGCGACTCAGTCGTGTTCCGCATCACACTGCACTAGGGGTCACGCCACCCCCACCTCTACCAGACAGTCCACTGACTACATGCCGCCGACTCGATGCAACATATCAGCATCTCCATCCTGCTCTGCCATGGCCCACCCTAGCCACAACCTCATCACCACCTACGACCGAGCCACCATGAGTTCCTCTGGCTTCCACCATGGGTGGCCTGATTCCACCTCATTGGCATGCGTCCGACACTCTAGTTGGGTCCTCCTCGGGCCAACAGATGCAATCTAGGGGTCTGTTTCTCATTCCAGAAGATGTTTTGGAATCCTAGGGTTTCCATCATCACTATCATGGGCTTGGATCCTTGCCATGATCCATCCCAATGTATTTTCATTTGAGTGGAGATATTTCATGAACCAACTCAATCCATTCGCCACCATTTTCATTGCACCTTTTTCATGTCACATTAATCCTAGGTTCATGATGTTATATCATTGAGCTAAGAACCAAGTGAAAAAAATCAACTTATCAGGACGTGTTGAGTCATGGGAAAAATAAAGAACTCCCACGACAAACGATGAGTTGGGGGAGAAAAGAAAAAAGAGAGTAAAATAACTTTATTGATGTTCATGTTGATCTCGATCCATCCCTGTTATAAAGACAATCTAATAAACCACAAGAAATTTCCAAGACTAATCTCTCATTAAAACCCTGTAAAGATTACACCCTTCCCGCAGTAAAACGACCCAAAAATCAATCCATTTATTGATTTATTCACATTAATTGTTGAAAATAATAATGGGGAAAATAAAAAAAAAATAAAAAATCACCCTACCTGTAGTTATCATCGGTCGGAATCAGGGTTCGATCGTCGATCCTTGATCCTTGATTCGTTCGATCCACTGCTCTCTGATCAGCGTTCTGACCTTGATCAGTCAATCTGTTGGCATTTGTTAGAGGGGATCCTTCTCCTTCCTTCAAAGGATTATAAGGTTATGTAAATAACACTATAAATTATGAAAAACATATTAAAATAAACCAACACTATGTTAATAAAAAAATTATTAAATATTTTTTATGATGATAAAATCAAGAAAGTAACTTTCACCCTTGATCTGCGCCGATCATGGTTATGACCAACATAGGGTAAAGTCGATGTTATGGATGCAAAAATTCCCTCATATTTTTGGTCTGGGAATCTGTTTGGTAGATACAAAAGTACAAAGTTTTCCTCCTGAGGTATTTTAATTAAAAAATAATCTCTATTCAATGATTTATTATGGGAACATCAGGACATGGAATTTCATGATGTCTCAACACCCTTTCTTGGAATGTCCCCCAATAATTTCTAAACATAAATTCAGGAAAAATCTAGGTCATTATATTTTCCCCACCTTAGGGATTTTTTCCCCAAAAAGAAAAATCCTACCTCATTGGAGGAAAAGTTGAGCTCCCTACTAGGATCCCATGATAGCGAGCTCATCAAGGGTCCCTATGTTGCTTACAAGCACACACTCAGATGAACCACTTTGATCAAACAATCTCATGTCCAGCTTCTGCTAGTCCAACCCCATGCAACAACGTCACATGTCTCTTTAGCTATGACAGGTGGGAAAGCACCAAGCACCATGGTCCACCTGTTGTCATGGGGTCTAACAGCTCACCTTCATGATAACCAGACACAAATACTGATGGAGCTCTATAGTCCACATCCACCCTTGGATTAACTGTACAACTTCACCCACAGGATTTGCACATTATAGGTTGATGTTGAATTGAAAATGGTATTTATGAACAAAACAGCCATGCCCAAGAGTGAACAATGGGTCTTACTAGGCCCTTTGTCTAAAACCTCTAGCTTCCACACATCTTGCTTGAATCAAAACACTTCCACACACACTAGTGGAATCCCTGTTGAGTATGGATGGTTAGAAACCATTCCATACTATGGAAACATCACGACGTCTAACTCTACCACCTTGGAAACAATCTCAAGAAAAAGATATCGAGTAGAAAAACTCCACTGGTAGGGATATGATCTGCTCTGATGCTTCATCACAAAACCTCACCCATAATACACAACATAAAGTGATTTTCTAACTATACCACAATATTGGGTTTTACGAACCCCATTATTTGTAATCCCATTACAAGGGTCTACCATGTGATGCATGGGTTTCCCTTTCACAAATAAAGAAAAACCCATTTCATCATCACGGACACACCACACCATTTTCCAAAAATAGTCAATCTGGGCATGAACTGTAGTAGTCCATACAAAGGATGAAGTCATAAGGCCTTGATGCTATGACCAATAGATCCCAACCAGAACTCTTTCCTCCAAGAGTTGGTTCACACTATCAACGCAAGTGTATGATTACCGATCCTCCTCCAACCAGAGTCAGTAAGTGTGAGGGTCAAGTCCACGTTTTGACCAGAACCTCAATGTCTCAAACAAAACTCATAGAAAATGGAGAAAGACTATAACCAATATACATTAATATGGAATCAAAATGTAAAAGAAACATATCATACCTTAGATATCTCCTAGATCCTCTGGGTCATATGCCATTATAGGATGCAGCTTTCCTCACCCACATCCTCCGACTCTTGGAGCCTGGCACAGACCACCTTTTACAACTCTTCCAGATCCTCTACCTCACCAGGAATATTATGGAATGCCTTGCTGTAGGCACTATCTCTGTAGAGGAGGCTTGTCAGCTAACTCCCTCTTAGTGGCACAGTGGGTTAGACACTCTCCCAGGAGATTCCTCCAGCCATCAGAATCAAAACACCACCTCTTATGTGGATGATCTGGTCCTCGTCACTACTTATGCGCCACAGACCCACATTTTTGAGTTCTATAATGGGTATGCCTCCTACACCGCGATCCTATCACCAATTGTGTACAAGCTCCCATAAAAACCTCAGTCTCATGACCTCTACTATGGGTCACATCCATTAGCTCCTCAGATAAGAAACTCTCAACCACCAGGGCTTTCTCTATCATTCAAACATTGGTGGGAATACTCAGTGGAATTACTGATTCGCTGATCTCTCATTGTGAGCCCTACCCAAAGGTTTCAGATCTGAAAAAAATTTCTCATAGCATGTCCAGTGAGTGCTGTGAGAAGTCAGTGAACCTCTTCCAAAACTACGCACGTCATGTTTCACTGTCGAAGCTGCAGAAGATCTTGGAAACGTACTGACCTCAGCATGAATGGGTAAAACTCTTCCTATAATATTTGTTCTAACTCCTCCCAAGTGAGTATCTCATCTTAATTTGTTTTGGTCGTGAATCTCCACCATCATCCCTCTTAACCATGAATAAGGCTTGTGGCTAGGACCACCATCTAATCGTGAGGTGTCCTCACTAAGAGGAAAACTCAAGTGACAGCCTCAAGACATTGATTAACTACCAATGAGTATAGATCACCTCGGTATCTCATATTGTTATTCTTATAGAAGTCACGTAGCACACTCATCCTGCACACATCCTAGGACTGAATGACCGGTAAAACTTGTTGCTCTACGGGTTGTGGCACCACCTGTAGTCCACCCAGAGGAAATACCTCAGAACCAGTGTCCTATACTGAAGCCTCCTCATGGGGAAGATCTTCATCACAATCATGTAGTATAATCCTATCTAGTTACTGTTGTGGAGGAATCCTAAAATATATCAATATGAACCGCGATTAATAGATTATATCTAGAGATCTGACTCAATATGGACATGGAAAACACAAAACATTCATATATGAAGAATGTACCATTTATTTCCGAATGACTAGTGTCCAAATGTACTGAGTCAAAAAGAAGGTTATCAGAGTCCTAATGAATGGATACATCAGCCACCACACCACCACAATAACCTATGTCATGAGAACTGAGCTCGAAACTTCTTAACATTACCACTATGCTACCCAAACCAAGATAAAAAATTACCAGTCCCAATGTGGAATCAAACCACCTCAGATACCACTCTGTCATGACCTATCCCTTGTGACACATGTCGTGACTACCCCAACCCTACCTCTAATAGGCCAGGGGATGACAACTAGCACTAAGTAGGAATATCCCTCATTTGAAAGGAATTTTCCTCTAAACATGTACAAACACAACTAACTCCAAACCATAGTGGTTGGAGAGAGAAAACACTAAATAAATAGAATGAATTCATACCACTACAACCCAAAAATATAGTACCGCAGAAAGTAAATAAGTAAAGTAAAACCGAGCCAGAATACAATCCCACTAAAAGAAAGATAACTGTACGGTTTAACCTGTAAACACGGGTATTGAAGCTATTATATGAAGCTTCCAAAAAGACCTCAACTCATCTGATATCACAAGGAACCATCTGGTCCTAGTCCTAGTCCTACTATACCTAGGACACCACCAAAGAATTGTTCAACTACATAAGACACGACACAAGATGGAAAAGGCCTTGTAAGGGTGAGTTAAAAAATAATCATTAGGACACCCCGAAAACCACAAAGAAAACCCAAAAGGAAAAAATACACAAGGTAAAGTCTTATCTAAATAGGTATATTCTCATACATATACCAATAAAATCAAGATATACTCTTCTAAGGCACTAAGAATCATGATGTTTCAAATTCATAACCAAAAAAAGGATTCTCATTGTTGGTTCTAAAGGAAACACATAAAACTTGGAGATCACACTCCACAAGCTCGACCATCCTAGATGGAACCCGTTTAAGAGGTACACTCCATCAGTAACAAATTTATCATTCATAATGGGATTTTCAGGAAAATTTTCTCAATAGAGAACATCTTTCTAGGTCCATCTATAGTTCTCAACAGCAGAGGTCCAGTCATCAATTTCCTATTCCCAACGCTAGACTAAAGAAACCCAAGTGGACAGGCCCACGCCCACTATTGTAAACAGATGATGGAGCCCTGGTCCTAACAATATCGTGAAACCTCTATCACAACTATAAGGAGTGACCCACAAATTAGTCCAATGAGGGAGCACTAGATCCTATCTAGGTATCGTTTACATCAACTGGATGATCCCACACCTCGTAACTGTATCCAACAACCGAGGGATCTCCAAATACAGAGGTGGAACCACTCCCCACCACTTCTTGGGATGGTGGAGTGAAACACCGTAAGTGAGGGCTGACACCCAGATTCTAAAGGGTAGTATGAATCATGATGGACCATCACCCTGATCCCACATGGGAGTACAACTTTGTAAGTTGAGGACCCGCACCCTAACTGGTAGGGGAATACCACTCAGTGACTACATGACCAACTCACTGGTATGATAAGATAGTATGAACTCTATTAGTTCGAGTGTGGAGGACCTATGCCCTGGAACAATAGGGTACTACAGACTCCTATAATAGAGGACCCACACCCTACCCGGTAGGGGAGTACCGACTCAATGTACATTAGATATGGAAGAACCACACTCTAGTCCAACATTGGAGTACTTAATTTTCCTTCAAAAACATCACCGGGAACCCATTCCCCCAGTCCTTCAAGGGGGTAACACCCTTGTAAGAATCTACCCAAAGGAAAGAAACCTTCTCCCACGACGTGTGGAGTCTTATCATTATAAAACACGCTGATATTCTCTCAAGCATGCTAATATCAGGAGGAAATACTCTTGAAACCATTAGGCTATATGTAAAATTTCATAAAAACTCACTTGGAGCATATCAACAGGACTATCTCATCATAAGGGTCCCAACTCCGTAGCTAGATCGTCAAACTGATGCTCCGTGTGAATGTTATGGGAATTTCAGAGAAAGTGGCAGGTGGGGCTTGGGGTCGGGCTGACCAGGTCTGACCGACCCGACCCAACCAGGCCCAGGGGTCCTCCGACCTGACCTGGTTGGATGGGTCTGACCAGACCCTCCATGTTGACCCGACCTACTGGGCCCAGCCTGCCCCAAGAGGGCCGAGCTATTCAGCCCGTCAGGCCACCCTGCGGCCCGGTTCACCCAATTTGGCCCACGTCGGATGAGCCAGTCTCCACTAGCACAAATCTCAGCCATATTCCACTTCACCTGACATAACTAGGAACCTTAACCCACATCTTCCATTCGGTCCTCTTACACGGTTTGGGATTCTCGCACTCAGTCTGCTGACCGCGTGCCACCGGCTCGACACGACGCAGTCATGCCACCGGTCAGCTCTGCCACAGACTGCTTGACTGATGGCCCCATAAACACCCATGGATAAGCCTCCATGGGATCTTCTATCCACCTCCATAGGCTTCATGATTTAGCCGCATTAACATGTAGTTGGTACATCTTGGGGTCTTCTATAGGCCACCAGATACAGTCTGGTGGTCTATTCTTTGATCGAGAAGATGTTCTAGAATCCACATGTTTCTATCTTCACTGTCTTGGGATGGAATCATTACCACAATCCATCCTGGTGCAGTGATGTTTGAGTAGAAATATTTTCCACACTGCCTTGATCTGTTGGCCACTGTCATCATCACACCTCCATCATTCCACATCCATCCCATGTCCACAATATCAAATCTTTTTGCCAAGAACTGAGTGTGCAACGATGAACTTATAAAAATGTGTTGAGTCACATTCCAAATGAAAACCGCCTATGATGAATGATGAATTGGGGGAGAAAATAACAAGGACCAAAGAGAGGAATGGACCTTGATCAATATTTGTGACGATCTCGATCTGTCACCATTAGAATGGAAATCGAATAAACCATAAGAAATCTCTAGGATTAATCTCCCATTAAAACCCCATAAAGATAAATCTCTTACAAAAATACACATGATCCTCGAGTCATTCCATTTGTCAATTGTTTCACATTTATTTTTGAAAATAAGAATTGGGAAAATCCCAAAAGGAACAATGACCCTAACTAGAGTTTGGATCGGTCAGCATTAGGGTTCGTTCTTCGATCATTGATCCTTGATTCATTGGATCCACCGCTCTCTGATCCATGTTCTGACCTCGATCTGAAATTTTTTTGGCATTTATTGAAGTGGATCCTTCTACTTTCCTTAAAGGATTCTTGGGTTATGGAAATAACCCTATAAATTCTGACAAAATACATATTAAAATAAAATCTACGCTGTGTCAACAAATTTTTTTATTAAATATTTTTATGAAGATAACGGAAAAAAAATTACATTCACCATCAACCTGCGTCGGTCGAGGTTAGGCCCCACCTAGGGTAAATTTGATACTCCAGATGAAATGGTACCCTCGAATGTTGGATCTAGGAATCCGTTTGAATGATACTAAAGTTAATGTTTAACACCCAATAACTTTTAATTAAAAACTGAACTTTTTTCAATTATTTATTCCAGCCACATCGGGCCTCAGAACCGTATGCCGTATCATCACACATTCTCATAATTTTCCAAAATAATTTCTAAAAAAAATTAGGAATAATTCTTGTCAGTACATTTTCCCCACCATATGGATTTTCATCCATGAAAAGAAAAATCCTACACTCGAGGAAGGAAAATATTGAGTTCCCTACTAGGCTCCCATGCTAGTGAGCTCATCAAGGGTCCCTATGCTGATTACAATAACCCACTCATAGGAACCAATTGGATCAACCACTCTCATGTACAGCTTCTGATAGGACAACATAGTGAAACAATGACACAAGTCTCTTTATCTAGGACAAGTGGGAAAACACCAATCACCATAGTACACCAACTTTCATGGGGTCTAGTGGATCACCTAGATGATAACCTAACATAGATAACGATGTAACTTTATAGTTCACATCCACCATTGCATGAAATATACAATAGCCCCCACAATAATTATGAATTATACGTTCATGTTGAACATGCAATGGTATTTACGAAAAAAACTGGTCTACCCATTGGTGAATGTTGGGTCTTACTAGGCCCTCTATCTACAACCTCTAGCAACCACAAATCTTGCTAGAATGGAAACACCGCCACACCTACTAGTGTCTTCCCAGTCATGTATGGATGGTTAGAAACCATTTCATATTATGAAAAAAGGGGTTTAAATCTACCACCACATAAATGATACCATAGAAAATAATTCAAGTACAAAAACTCCATTCGTAGGGCTAGGATCTGTTCCCTTGCTTCATCTCAAAAGCTCTCCTACAATATGCAAGTCTAAGTGATTCTACCACCATACCTCAATACAAGTTTTCATGAAATTCCTTCTCATTAATCCCTTTGTCAGGGTCCACCGTGTGATGTTTGGGTATCCCTTTCACCGATATGGAAACCTCGTTTCATCATTGAGGGCACACCTCACCCATCACCTAAAATAGTCAATATGTTCATGAACATTAGTAGTCCATAAAAAGGATGATTCCATAAGGCCTCAATGATATGACCAAGATATCCCAACCGTAACTCTTACCTCTAAGATTCCGATCACACTATATGTAGAAGTGTGTGATTATCAATCCTCCTCCAATTGGAGTCTCTTAACATGAGTTTCAAGTCCATGGTTTGACCGGAACCACTAGGTTTCAAAAAAACTCTCAAAAAAAGGAGAAAGACTTTCACTAATGTCCATTAATATGGTAGAAAAAAGGAAAAGACATAGGTCATCACTTGGATCTCTCCTAGATCCTATGGGTCATAAGACATTACTGCATGTAGTTGTGCATGACCAAACACTTTGGCTCTCAATGCCTGGCATGGACCACCTCCTACTACTCTTCGAGGTCCTCTACATCACCCGCCATCTTTTGGAACTCCATACGCCAAGCGTTGTCTCCTCCAACGAGGATCATCAGCTGGGTCCCACTCAGTGGAAATTTGGGTTGGAAAATCTCTAAAGAGATTCCCCCGACCATCGCAAGCATTACACTACCTCTACTATGGAAAATAGAATTCCTAGTTCTGCTCAGGCGCTACAGACCTACGCATCTGGGTTTGGGAATTTTTATGCCTCATATGCCATGATCCTTTCAAATGTATTCTATTAGTTCTTACAGACACCTCTATCTTGTGACCTCTATTGTGGGTCACATCAATCCTCTTCCTAGCTAGGAAACTCTCAACCACCAAGGCTCTCTCTAGCACTCCAGCATAGGTGGGATACTGAGTGGAATTACTAATGCCTTGATCTCTCAGTGTAATCCCTACATGATGGTTCGAGCTCCACAAAATTGGCATCGCACCATGTCTAGGGAATATCGTGACATGCTGGTGATCCTCACCAACAGCTCCACCACTATCATGTTTCAATGCTGAAGTAGCAGAAGATATTGGATATGTACTGACCTCATCATGGTTGTGTAAAACTCTTCCTTGAAGATTTTTTCAAACTCCTCCCAAGTGTGTGCCACCTCATCACGTGTTTGGGTCACTAAACTCCACCATCATCCCACTGATCCCTAATGAAGGCTCACAGCTAGGAACACCATATGATCAGGAGGTGTCCCCACTATGCAGAAAACTCAAGTGTCTACCTTGATACAGTCATCTTCTTCTTGGGGGTTTTGATCACCCTGGTACCTTAAAGGTCACTAGAACTAGTATTCGTGAAGCACACTCAGCCTGCACGCATCCTTAGACTGAACTTTTGGTAAAACATGCTTCTTTATGAATGGTGGAACAACTGGCAGACCACCCGGAGGAAATTCCTCAGAACCATTGTTTTATACAAAAGCCTCCCTATAGGGTAGATCACAATTATGATCACGTTGTAGAATCCTATTTGGTTGATGTCGTGGAGGCATCCCGAAATGGATCAAGATGAACCATGATTAATAGAGTATATCTGGAGAGATGACTCAATAAGGACATGGAAAATAAAAACCATTTCTATATGATGCATGTACCATTTATTTCTCTAGGACTAGTGTCCTTATGTACCAAGTAAAAAAGAAAGTAATCAGTGTCCCAATGAATGGATATGTCGGCCACTGCACCAAAACTAGGACCTCTGTCTTGAGAACTGAGATCGAAACATCTTAACACTGCCGCTATGTAACACCCCAAGCTTCCAGGGTACGCTCCTCTTTGAATAATAGAGCAGCGTGTGTTGTACGCAACCTTGAGTTCTAACACACCGCGACCAATAAAAGTAGCAGTTATGAATATTAATAACCAATTTTTGAAATTATATATATTTTAAATTTCAAAATGGACTTCATTTTTGGATTCGTAATATCGAAATTATCCTATGTTGAATTTTTGGTATTTTTCGGAAAACTTCCAATTTTTTATGAATTGTGAAAAATACTTAAAAACAAATTTTTTAATCAAAATAATTTATAGTGATAACTTATACTATTGAGTGGTTTTAAAGTATAATTATAATATATTTTTACTATTTTATCCAATGGTGGTCATTATAATTAATTTAACATTGATATTGGACATAAATAATTGTCAATCTTTTGATATATATTGTTTCTTAAAAACACGCTATTTGTTGTGACAACGGGAATTAATTATAAAATTAATTAATGAAACTTATATGTTTGGAATTTTGTAAAATAGACATCATTTTTTAATTTTGAATATCAATTATAGCTTAGGGTGAAATTTTGGCATTATTCTGAAAAACTTCAATTTTTGATGAATAGTGAAACCACTAAGTGGTAGTTAAATAACTGATTTTTTCATTTATAAGAAATTTTACCACTTCTGTGATTTGATTTTCAAAAATATTACATAAATGGTTGTCATTAGTAAGTAAAATTTGGTTCAATGAGATTAAAATAATTTTTTGGTGAATAGTAACTTTTAAGTTTAATTAATCGCGATTAAAGGAAATTAGTGAAATTTAAGGTAAAAATGATATTATAAAAATATTAAATGACCTTAACACTTGTAATAAACCTGTTGGATAAGTCATGGATGACCAAGAAAAAACATGGGTCAACTTGGGGACCCCATGGAGCCACTTTGGCAGGAAAATGACATAAATAACTTTTATTTAAAGTTAAAATAAAAATGTCACAAACATAAGTTATTTTACTAAAACAATTTTTAAATGGGGTAATACAAGTCATATTTTTCACTATAAATATTCATTAGAAAGATAAAAATATTTCCTACATCAGTATAATTTTTTTATAATTTTTAGACATTAAATAAATTAAATTATTTATGACAAAATGATGATGTCGCGATTACCTCATTAATTAATGATATAAATAAAATGAAAGGATAATGTAAAATATAAGGCTTACACTTGTCAAAAACCTATTGGATGAGGAGATTTCGAACCCTTATCACATTATCATCGAAATATATCATTGTGGGACCTTTATAATCCGAAAATCATTTCTTAATAAAGTAACATTTCATGACATTCCAAGAGTGCCCCTCCTCTCCTCTTATAAAAGGCCCCCACCTTTACCACCTTATTCACACTTTAAAGCCATTTGGATCGGCCAAACTCTGCTCAAATACTCTCCCAACATTCCTCCCTTACTCCTAGAAGCATCAATTTGGGAATAACTCTTCCGAAGGAAGCCTTTGGATCAAATCAAAAGAGTTACCCGATTTTAAGGTAATGTCTTCGCTTATGTTATTTTGTTTTTTTTTGCTTATCCAACCCCCTAAACTCTTTTTATTCATTTCTTTTGTAACAACACCAGTATCCAAAATATAATAGGATTTTTTTATAAGAATTATTCGAGCTACACTTACACACACCTACATCTAATGGTTAAAGAACATACTGTTTCTGTGGATGGCGAATTTCTGCCTCACGAAACGATGATTGTTCAATACTCATCTAACACCATCAATGGTGGCCATTAAGATGTCACTCTATTTATACATAATATATAATATGTTTATGTTTTACTTAAGGTTATGTATTTTTCATTTATGGAATACCTTTATATTTTCCATTATGGGTAAACGCGATATTTTCATTTTAGGAAGTGCGGACTACCGCCCCCTCAAAGTGATTTTAATCGTTAATGCCATATGTGGGATTTATAAAGGATGGAGTAAATGATATTATATATTATATTATACTGGAATTATAATATACCTTTATATCATTATGATTTCATTAAATACGAAATAGAAATGAAAGTAGCGTTCATGTATACGTACGGATTACCGTCTCCATGAACGGTGCATTTCATTTCTTACCTCTAAACGTTATGAAATATTATAAATGCATGTATATACTGGATATATATGAGATATATGATATCTATATCATGAACATTATTTTGGATATAATGGATATTTCACCACATGAACAACTTGTAATTATAAGTAGTTTATTTTTGACTCAAGTACCAACGATCGAAAAAACGACTGTTATTAACTTAAATAATTACATAATGTTCATGACATGGTAATAAGTGATATAAATGGAATAAAAAACTTGAAAAAGGTTCTTAAGAAATTATAAATTAACTCTAGTTTATTATTCAGGAGGTTAAAGAACGTTCGAGTCAAGACATGACGCAAGGTAAGGGAACTTCTTAACCCAATTTCCATTCTTTGGGTTAATCTCCTAGTTTCAAATTATGTCATTATATTATTATGTCCTATATTGTATTTGTACTTTCTTTAGGTGTACCTATAGTGAATACACATAATAGATCTATTTTATTTAAAAAATGATATTTTTAAGGGACTTCGTCTCAATATCCTTTCATCGAGGCATATTTGGTTTTATACACAACTTTCCTTTATACGGTGTATAAACCCCTTTGAATTTTAATTTTATTCAAAAGGAATCTTTTTATACGAAGCGTTTTTACTAAACGAAAAAAGGAATGTTTTTTGTACGTATGCGGCGACAACGACTTCTCCGCCACTGTGACCATTATTTGAGTTTCGTCTTCCTCTACAAGCCATACCTTTTTTTTAAAAGAAAAATAAATACCTTGTTTTACTTTTCTTTTATTTTGGTATTGAAAATAGTTTTGAAAGTGTTTTTATTATATCAATGTGTTGTATTGATATCTTGGGATTGAAATTTGGAAATTTTATGTTTCCTTTATGCATGTTTTATGTGATACGATTATGTTATGGTTTATGATATGTTTAAACCTACTCATATGAGGAATGCATTGGACTTAATAAGTGAGGGTGGAGCCCGATATAGCTCCTCAATGCATCGGTAGGTCTCATGAGACAAACTAGTGTCTTAGCGCGAGGCCTTGACAAAATCTTATTTGTGGTCTTGGCACGAGGCCTTGGCTACGTGGTTATGATAGTCTGGCATTATGCATTCCATCATTATGAAAGTGGTTATTGATACTGCATGTGATTATTCGACCAGTAGAATATCCATGTGAAGAAGTAAATGGCATTATCTCATTTTACTTTTGCCATATTATGTTGAAGTTCAAGTTTAAAAGGCTTTTTTTTAGTTATACATTGCCTTAAATGTTAATTTTTATTGATGAAAGCTTCCGCTATATTGTTATCCTTACTGAGCATCTGAGCTCACCCCTTTCAATGTTTTAATATTTTACAGGATGTGATGAAGTATTTTATGAATGACCTACAAGGATAGTAAGAAGAGGATATGAGTGTGGAATATGGAGACTTTGTTATTGTAGTTTCATACTCTATGATGTAATGTAAGACTTATGAATGTATCTAGTGTTTTCAAGGCTACAAAACTAATCGGTCTTTCGAGACTTGATCTTTTGTGATCATTCCAATGTTACGAAGTAATGCACCGACTCCGGGTAACTGGGGTCGGGGTGTTACAGTTGGTATCAGAGGCAGTTTAGTACTAACCTTGGAAGCTAGATTTAGATAAACACTGATTATAGCACATAGCCCAAAGATAGACTTTGAGGATTAGTATAGAAGAACTTCCTAGAATTTTGGTATTATAGAGATGTTGTGAGTTTTCCGAGAAATACATCCCTGTCTGGATACGAGCAGGTAGAGGCGGCTCTGGCACAGATGTACCTAGGGGTAAAACCCGAAAACACCGCTTTGAGCTAGACTCAAACGAGAACTGGTTCACAACAACGGGCCTTGCTGCACTCTTGGTTACGACACTCCCGGAGGATATGATTAGGATAATTATCATTTTCTTTAGAAACCATTATTAAGGGATTATGAATATATACTTCCTCAAAGAAATTTTTTTTATGATTATGGATTATATCCATAAATAGTTCAATTTATGTTAAGTGTTTTGCAAGTTTGTTATTATGTATTTCGATTCATAAACTAACCTAGTTTATGTCATTGTATAGAAATGGCGCCCAGTAGAAGGAATGTGAACTCCATCAATACGTATGATCCAAAGAGTAAGAAGGATCATATCTTTCATGGTATTAAGCCAATATTTAGAAGGGAAATATTCTCCAATGTGTTCTCAACATATGAAGAAATAGTATCATGTGTTAATAAGATAAGTAAAGAATTCTATGAGTCTTATGGATTTGAAGGGTTGAAAGAGAAGAAAAGGATGGAAGAGAGAATGATGGATAAAGGGATGAGGGAAAAGAAGAATTTTCCAATATGTGATAACTGTGGGAAGAAACAACTTGGAACTTGCCTGAAGGGAATGGGATTTTTTTATAAGTGTAGAGGAAAAGGACACAAAGTGTGTGACTGCAAGGGTAAGAAAAAGGTTTCAAATGTACAATGCTTCATCTGCAAGGATTGGGGACACTACGCAAACCAATGTCCAAATCATCAGAGTATGCCCCAAATGATGTTATTGGATAATAATCAAGTTATGATACTACCACAGATGAGGAGGAATGATTAGAGTTCTTATGATGTTACTAATAATTTTGTCATTTGAGTTTTGTGTCAATGATGTACTGGTTATATTAATTATGGAGTATATAAGGATTGTACTGCAGTACTATTTCATCAAGGACTTGAGATTGTGTGGAACCAAGAAAAGTGACTCCACAACAGATTAAATTTTTGGAAAATATATGGTTGGGTGAAAGATAAACCATAATATGGTTCTGATACCGAGATAGTGATTTTGGAATAATACATGATTTATTTGGATAAATTATATTGGATATTCTTAACTTCCTTGAAACTGATTAATGATTTGTATACATTTTTGGATAGAAGGAGTATATCTAGTATTCTATAAGGAATAAGGGATCATGAATGTAATCAATAAGGATTTATATTAATTCAATATGTTTCATTGTTTTAAAAGAATACATGATGAAGGTGTTCACATGTTGTTATGTGGAAAAAATGATCTTCATTATGTTTACGTTCCTTATATAATTTGGACTGTGAGTTGGAAAGAAGTATTTTGGATAACTATAAAGGTTGGAATGGATTAACTTGAACTTTGAATAGTATTTTTTAAGGTTAAAACATTTCTGAAGATTATTTTTGGAATATTATAATACTATATTTTTAGGAAAAGGACAACCTGCAGGGTGGGGCATAACCCATCGCGTCGGACAAAGCTGCAGGAATCGAACCCACAACCATAGTGCGACAGGCCTTTATTACCTACCACTAGCCTACAGGAAGTCCCTGGTTATTCCAAAATAGTTTTACTAATCTAAATGGTATGTGTTAATATTTGGAACCTTATACAATTAGGATAAATAGAATATTTTTGAGTTCTATTACCTTTTAGAGTGAAAGATGGGTTTGTGGTAAAAATTTATTAAAGAATGAAAGTCTACATGACAAGTATGTATATTCCCTTACGTCCTTAGTAAATCTCCTAAATAAATTCCTCAAATTTATAAAAGGTAAATTAAAAGAAAAACGTTTTCAGTTAACTTTTCCAACTGGAGATTCAATGACCGTTTAACCAATCACAAGTTTGTGATTTTCTTATGGTTAACTTTCTCCTAATCCAGTTTTCTACAACTCTCCATCAGACCTTGATGGTTTGTTTTTCCTCCATATCCGTATTTTCATATAATCCTATTATGGGCTATCTCGGGTGACCTTTGTACTTATCTTTCTTTCTTTTAAAGTTATATTTTTATTAACCTTATTTCTGATGTGGGTTTTCCACAAAGGTATTTTCTATTTTCAACCTTTTATTTTCAAAGAAAAATTTCAAATTTCGAGGATGCAATTTATTGAAGGAGGGGAGAATGTAACACCCCAAGCTTCCATGGTATGCTCCTCTTTGTATAATAGAGAAGCGTGTGTTGTACGCAACCTCGAGTTATAACACACCGCGACCAATAAAAGTAGCAGTTATGAATAGTAATAACCAATTTTTAAAATTATATATATTTTACATTTCAAAATGGACTTCATTTTTGGATTCGTAATATCGAAATTAGCCTATGTTGAATTTTTGGTATTTTTCTGAGAACTTCCAATTTTTTATGAATAGTGAAAAATACTTAAAAGCAACTTTTTTAATCAAAATAATTTATAGTGATAACTTATACTATTGAGTGGTTTTAATGTATAATTAGAATATATTTTTACTATTTTATCCAATTGTGGTCATTATAATTAATTTAACAATGAAATTGGACATAAACAATTGTCAATCTTTTGATATATATTGTTTCTTAAAAACACGCTATTTGTTGTGACAGCAGGAATTAATTATAAAATTAATTAATGCAACTTATATGTTTCGAATTTTGTAAAATAGACATAATTTTTGAATTTTGAATATCAATTATAGCTTAGGGTGAAATTTTGGCATTATTATGAAAAACATCAATTTTTGATGAATAGTGAAACCACTAAGTGGTAGTTAAATAACTGATTTTTTCATTTCTAAGAAATATTACCTCTTCTGTGATTTGATTTTCAAAAATCTTACATAAATGGTTGTCATTAGGAAGTAAAATGTGGTTCAATGGGATTAAAATAATTTTTTTGGTGAATAGTAACTTTTAAGTTTAATTAATCGCGATTAAAGGTAATTAGTGAAATTTAAGGTAAAAATGATATTATAAAAATATGAAATGACCTTGACACTTGTCCTAAACCTATTGGATGAGTCATGGACGACCAAGACAATACATGTGTCAACTTGGGGACCCCATGGATCCACTTTGGTAGGAAAATGACATAAATAACTTTTATTTAAAGTTAAAATAAAAATGTCACAAACATAATTTGTTTTACTAAAACAATTTTTAAATGGGGTTATACAAGTCATATTTTTGTCTATAAATATTCCTTAAAAATATAAAAAGATTTAATACATCATGATAATTTTTTTATAATTTTTAGACATTAAATTAATTAAATTATTTATGACACAATGATGATGCCGTGATTACCTTATTAATTAACGATTTAAATAAAATGAAAGGATAATGTAAAATTTAAGGCTTAAACTTGTCAAAACCCTTTTGGATGAGGATATTTCGAACCCTTATCACCTTATCCTCGAATTATATCATTGTGGGACCTTTAGAATCCGAAAAGCATTTCTTAATAAACTAACATTTCATGACATTCCAAGAGTGCCCCTCCTCTCCTCTTATAAAAGGCCCCCACCTTTACCACCTTATTCACACTTTCAATCCATTTGTCTTGGAAAACCTCTGCTAAAATACTCTCCCAACTTCCCTCCCTTACTCCTAGAAGCATCACTTTGGGCAGAACTCTTCCCAAGGAAGCCTTTGGCTCAAATCAAAAGAGTTACTCGATTTTAAGGTAATGTCTTCGCTTATGTTATTTTGTTTTATTTTTCTTATCCAACCCCCTAAACTCTTTTTATTAATTTCTTTTGTAACAACAACAGTATCCTCAATATACTAGTATGTTGTTATAATAAGTATTTGAGCTATACTTACACACACTTACATCTAATGGTTAAACAACATACTGTTTCTGTGGATGGAAAATTTCTGCCTCACGAAACGATGATTGTTCAACACTCATATAACACCTTCAAAGGTGGCCATTAAGATGTCACTATATTTATACATAATATATAATATGTTTATTTTTTACTTAAGGTTATGTATTTTTCATTTATGCCATACCTTTATTGTTTCCATTATGGGTAAACACGATATTTTCATTTTAGGAAGTGCGGACTACCGCCCCCTCAAAGTGATTTGAATCGTTAATGCCATATGTGGGATGTATAAAGGATGGAGTAAATGATATTATATATGATATTATACTGGAATTATAATATACCTTTATATCATTATGATCTCATTAAATAAGAAATATAAATGATAGTAGCGTTCATGCGTACGTAGGGCTTACCGTCTCCATGAACGGTGCATTTCATTTCTTACCTCTAAACGTTATGGAATATTATAAATGCATGTATATACTAGATATATATGAGATATATGATATCTATATCATGAACAGAATTCTGGATATAATGGATATTTCACCACATGAACAACTTGTAATTATAAGAAGTTTATTTTTGACTCAAGTACCAACGATCGACAAAACGACCGTTATTAACTTAAATAATTACATAATGTTCATGACATGGTAATAAGTGATATAAAAGGAATAAAAAAATTGAAAAAGGTTCTTAAGAAATTATAAATTAACTCTAGTTTATTATTCAGGAGGTTAAAGAACGGTCGAGTCAAGATAGGACGCAAGGTAAGGGAACTTCTTAACCCAATTTCCATTCTTTGGGTTAATCTCCTACTTTCAAATTATGTCATTATATTATTATTTCTTATCTTGTATTTGTACTTTCTCTAGGTGTACCTATAGTGAATACACATAATAGATCTATTTTATTTAAAAAATGATCTTTGTAAGGGACTTCGTCTCAATATCCTTTCATTGAGGCATATTTGTTTTTATACACAACTTTCCTTTATACGGTGTATAAACCCCTTTGAATTTTAATTTTATTCAAAAGGAATCTTTTTATACGAAGCGTTTTTACTAAACGGCAAAAGGAATGTTTTTTGTACGTATGAGGTGACAATGACTTCTCCGCCACCATGACCATTATTTGAGTTTCGGTTTCCTCTACAAGCCATACCTTTTTTTTAAAAGAAAAATAAATACCATGTTTTACTTTTTTTTATTTTGGTATTGAAAATAGTTTTGATAGTGTTTTTATTATATCAATGTGTTGTATTGGTATCTTGTGATTGAAATGTGGAAATGTTATGTTTTCTTTATGCATGTTTTATGTGATATGATTATGTTATGGTTTATGATATGTTTAAACCTACTCATATGAGGAATGCATTGGACTTAATAAGTGACGGGTGGAGCCCGCTATAGCTCCTCGATGCACCGGCAGGTCTCATGAGACACACTAGTGTCTTGGCACGAGGCCTTGAAAAAATCTTATTTGTGGTCTTGGAACAAGGCCTTGGCTACGTGGTTATGATAGTCTGGCATTATGCATTCCATCATTATGAAAGTGGTTATTGATATTGCATGTGATTATTCGACCAGTAGAATATCCATATGAAGAAGTAAATGGCATTATCTCATTTTACTTTTTCCATATTATGTTGAAGTTCAAGTTTAAAAGGCTTTTGTTTTAGTTATACATTGCATTAAATTTTTATGTTTATTGATGAAAGCTTCCGATATATTGTTATCCTTACTGAGCATCTGAGCTCACCCCTTTCAATGTTTTAATATTTTCCAGGATGTGAAGAAGTATTTTATGAATGACCCGCAGGGATAGAAAGAAGAGGATATGAGTGTGAACTATGGATACTTTGTTATTGTAGTTTTTTACTCTATGATGTTATGTAAGACTTATGAATGTATCTAGTGTTTTCAAGGCTACTAAACTAATCAGTCTTTTGAGACTTGATCTTTTGTGATCATGCCAATGTTACGAAGTAATGCACCGACTTCGGGTAACTGGGGTCAGGGAATTACACGCTATGATTCCCAAAACAATATCACAAATTCCTTGTACCAATGTGGAACTAAACCACCAATGAAACCGCTCTCTCATGACCCATCCCCCAAGGCCCGTGCTGGGACTAGCACAAGACCACCTCTAATAGGCTAGGGGCTAGTGACCAGTGTCGAGAAGGCATATCCCAAAAACAAGATGCATTTTACTAAGAAACTATACACACTAAACCAACTCCAAGACACAACTGTTGGGGATATAAAACACTAAGTAATGAAAATTCATGCATACAAATAGAACCCAACAACAAAGTGAGATAGATAGTAAAGCAGTAATTTACATCTAGGATAGAATAAAATCCCACAAAAATAAAGTCAACCGCTAGGTCAGACCAGTAAATAAGGGTACTAAATCCACTGTAGGAAGCTTCCAGAAACACCTCATCTCTTCTGATATCACAAGGCACTATTTGGTCATATTCCTCATCCTACTTTTCCTAGGACACCACTAATGAATTGGTCAACTACACAATACACAACACGTACAGAAAAAGGTCACGAAGGGGTGAGCAAAATGATACTCAGTAGATCATCCCCGAAACTGAAAAGGAAAAACTCACGGAAAAAGTACACAAGATACATTCATCTCTACATAGGTATATTCCCATAAATATACCAAGAAAACCCAGATATACTCTACATAGCCACTAAAAATCATGAGGTTCCAACTTTATAGCCAACAACATGATTCTTGTCGCATGTTCTCAAGGTAACACATAAATACTAGAGATCACACTCCATGAGCGCAAAGATCCTAGATGGTACCCATCCGAGAGGTACAATCCATCAAGAAAATCTCTACCATTATTAATGGAACATTCGAGAGAACATGCTCCATAAATAAAATTCTACTGGGTCCATCTCTAGTACTCAACGCCAGAGGTTGAATCATCGTTGTCTTGCGCCCAATGAAAGACTAAGGAAAACCAGGTGGAGAGTCCTTCCCTAACCACTATTCATAGATAATGGAGACATGATCCTAAACATCTCATGAAAACTCTATCACCCTTATAAAGAGTGACCCTCACCTCATTCCGTCAAGGGAGAACTAGCTCCTATCTAGGTTTTGTTTACATCAAGTGGATGGATCCTCTCCTTGTAAGTGTGTCTGGCAGCCAAGGGAGATCCAAATCCAATGGAGGACCTACTCCCTACTGCTTCTTGAGAATGGGTAGAGAAAATCCATAAGTGAGGACCAGTACTCTATTCCCATAGGGGAGTACGACTCATGAAGGACCCACATCCTAATCCCATAGGGGAGTACGACTTCATAAGTTGAGGACCTGCACCCTAACTGGCAGGGGAGTACTACTCAGTGACTAGAGGAAATGCTCCCTCGTACAATCGGGGAGTATCGACTCTATAAATTCATGTGTGGAATACCCGTGCCCTGAAACAATAGGGGATTACCGAATCCTATAATAGAGACCTGCACCCTAACCGGTAGGGGAGAACCGGCTCTATGTATGTTAGATATGGAGGACCCACTGTCTAGTCCCATAAGGGAGTACATAATCTTATATCATGAACATCGTTGGGAACCCATTCCCTAATTCTTAATGGGAGTAAAACCCCCATAGGAATCTACACAAAGGAAACTAACCTGCTCCCATGACGTGTGGTGTCCTATCTATACGAAACATGCTGATTTCCACTCAAGCATGCTAGTACCAGGAGTAACTACTCCTCAAACCATTAGGATGTATGTCAAATTCCAAAAAAGATCATATGAAGTATCTCAAAAGTACCATCTCATCGCAAGGGTCCCATATCCACAGACGTCTTGTCAAACAGATTCTCTGTTTAAATGTTATGGGCATTTTAGCAAAAGGGGGCTACTGGGGCCAAATGCTACTCTGACCCTACCCGACCCGACCCATGGTCCGAAGACCTGACCTGGTTTGACATGTCCAAACTGAATCACTAGGTCGAACCAAACCACAGGTCCCAGCCAGCCCCGGTTGGGCCGTCTCGCAGCCCAGTTCACCCCGTCCGACCCGCATCGTGAGGGCCGCTCTCCTCTAGCAGGCGGCTCAACCATGTGCCACTTCTCCTAACGCAACAGGTAACCGTTCCTCACCTTGACCAACCATTCTACTTACGTGGGATGGGATTATTGCACTCGATCCTCTAAAAACATGCCATCGTCTCGACACAGAGCTGCCATAGCCTCGTCACCACCCGCGTTTGAGCCACTGTGTGTTCCTATGTTCGCCACTGCGGGCCCCCGGTGCCGTCACTAGTGGGGTCTTTCTCGGGCCACCAGACACACTCTCGTGATCTTTTCATTAATCCGAAAGTTGTTCTTGAATCCTCAGGTTTTCATATCAACTATCATGGGCCCAAATCCATTCCATGATCCATCTCGGTGAAATGTTGTTCGAGCGGTGATATTTTTTGCACCACCTCGATACATTCGCCTTTGTCGTCATCAAAACTCTGCCATGCCACATCCATCCCAGGTCTGAGATATCAGATCATTTCTCCAAGATGATATCTCAAAATAACAATTGATCGGGATGTATCTAGTTATAGTCTAAAAGAAGAATGCCCATGATGAATGATGAATTTGGGGAGAAAAGCATAAAGACCAAAGATAAGAATGAATCATGATTGATGTTTGTGTAGATCTAGATCCATTTTAGTTAGAACAAAATTGAATAAACCACAAGAATTCATAATTATTAATCACCCGTTAAAACCCTGCAAATATAACTCCCTTCCTACTATACACACGATCTATGAGTCGATGAATTTGTCGATTGATTCATGTTTATTGTAAAAAATAAGAGCAAGGAAATATCATAATAGAAACAACCACCCTACCTGGAGTTTATATCTGTCAGCATCATGGTTTTATCACCGATCCCTGATTCATTAGAGCCAATACTCTTAGATCCACAATCTAACCTCAATCCATCAATCTATCAGTGTTCGTTGGAGGGGATCCTTTTCCTTGCCTCAAATGATTCCAGGGTTATGGAAATAACCCTAGAAATTATAACAAAAGACATATTACAAGAAAACCTACCCTGCGTTAATAAAAATATTTTTATTAATTTTTTTATGACGATTACATCCATAAAAAAATATTTCACCCTCTACCCATGCTAGTCAAGGTTAGTCCCCCCTAGGGTAAATTCCTTGTTCTAGACGCAACAACGCGCTCATAATTTTGATCAGAGAATCAGTTTGAAAGATAGTAACGTTCAAAGATTGTCACCGAGTGATTTTAATTAAAAACTAATGTTTATTCAAAGATTTATTCTCAGAACACCATGACACAAAATCACACATCATCTTAGAGCCTTGTCTCGGAATTTTCAAAAATAATTTCTAAAAAAAAATTTAAGAAAAATATGTGAAATTACATTGAAAGTAATATATTTTAGGAATAAAATTTTAATTATATTTTGGAATCATATGTTTTTTATTATATGTTTATCATTATTATATTTATTAATTGAAAGGATAACCATATTTTGGGGATTATATGATTAGGGAAAGTATATTTTTGTAATAATGAAATCATGAGTGATTAATGTTGTTTGGAGATAAATCCTAAATTGATCTTGAATGATATATGTGATCAAATATTTGTGATTTATCATTTTGATACTAGTCAGGAATTTTTTGAATATTTTTTGGTTTGTTATTTATATAATTAAGTTAGTTGAACTTTTGGTGTTATTTTTGAGTATTTAGATATTGATGTATAATTTATTCATATGATGTTTTATTCTGATTTTATATTATCTTAAAATATCCTTGATTTTTTTTTGTCTCTGATGTTGGAATGAAATAAATGAATTAAATTTTCATTTAGTTGTGGATTTTGTTATCTAAAAGAAGTTCATTTTTGTGCACCATGATTTAAAAAATCATCTTGAATATTCATTACATGGAGTAAGTGATTATATAGAAGTGTACAAAAATCTCGAATCTTAACCAAAGGATGAAAGTATCCTTATAGAATGGAAATAAATCAAGTCTATATATTGTCTTGTGTTATTTTTCTTAATGGTAAAATAATACCTCCACTAAATAAATAAATATATAAAATGAAAATGTTATACTTTTTTGTTCATTTATGATGAACAGATTGCCTCTTATCTTCTCATAAATGTATAATTACATCTCTTAAATAGATCTTCATTCCATTACTATGTTTTCATTTCCAATTAACAATCTTCTTATTTTAGAATATAATTATGTGTTATTCCTTGTGACCTTCATATTTATAATTTAATCTTTTCAAAAATATTTTTCATTATCCATTTTTATGATATGGGTTTTCAACAAATTTATTTTCAAATATTTAAAATATTTTTCCATTCATTATCATATCTTTTTATTCCCCCATATGGAATTGATTTTTTATGTATTTGAAATAATTTTTATCAAACATGAGATAATATTGTGAGGACACAATTTTTTTATTTTGTAGATTACAAGACCATAATATTTTAGAATTTATTTTCATTTAATAATGTAATTGACGTAATGTGTTATATGGAACACCAAACATAAATGAATAATGATATATTATTATTTAAATATGAATATTATTACTTATTTTTAGTTTTTATGAAAAGGAATAATAATATTTTCAAATACATGATGTCATTTTTTCCATATTAAAATGAATAATAAATCATAAATTTGTTAATAATTTTTTTTGAAAATGAAGATAAATTATTTTGAAGATAAAACAAACATTTTTCATAAAACTAATATAAGTTATAAAATTAAATTTTGTCTCAATAAATTAAATTAATCACAATCTACAATGGATTATAACAAAATAATTTTATTACATATCTAATAAAATGATTTAAAATTCATTTAATTATTGTTATTAGGAGAATAATTATAATGAATTGATTTTATTAATTAAAAATATATTTTGTTGAAATATGTTATTTATTTCATTTTGTTCTCTGATATTATAATTAATTTATAAAATATTTGATTTTTTTTTGAAAAAATGGAAATATTTTTTGAAATAATTATGTCATCATAATCATAGGATGATTTTTTTGGTTTTTCTTAAAGAAATTAATTTAGAGTGAATAATGAAAATATCGATTTTTGATAAAGATTTATTTTCATCATTAAATCAAATATCTGGAATGACCCATTCTATTTTTAAATTTGGTGTCAAATTTAAATAAGATCTATTTAATTTACCATAATCCAAAAATTCTTATTATTCAATGTTATATTTTAATTTTTTGTAAGTTCATTTTTATGCATAAAAATGTAATTATCATAAAACTATTTTCCATTAAATTTCTTGCAATTATATTAAAATCAATTTCATAATATTTTTCATTTTAATTTTAACAAATTTATTTCATAATTATTAATTATTTCAATTTAATTTTTTGTAATTATTAATTGTAATCAGGATAGATATGTCTCACTATAGAAAAGGGTAAATCAGATTAATTTTGGTAAACACATCGTGATAAGGCCATAAAAATTAATCTTAAGTCCTACTTGTTGAGTTAATTTTACCCTTAGCACAAAATATACTTAATTTTATTTTTTTCATGTCCAACCTATATATGAAATTTATAATATTTAAAAGTGTAGATAATTTCAAGTGTGTCACTCTTCTCTCTTATAAATGAGAACATCCTCTCTTCTCATCCACAAACTATTTAAACACTCTAGATCATCCAATATATATACTAATCTCCCCAAAAATCAGTCCTCATGTCTTATAAGTCATGTTCTCACCAAAATTTCACTTCTAGAAGGCTAGATTTGTTATCTAAAGTAGGTTCACCAAAGAAGATATAAAAATATTAATCGAATTTTTTCAGGGTTATTTCTTCTTATACCCCAATAAAATATTATTTATCCATAATTATATAAAAACTGTAGAATTATAAATATACCTAAATGATACTATGTTTGTTTCAAAACCCTTTTCATCTTCTTTTCCATCTAATGGAAAATGAATTTATCCCTCGAGCATACATATTGACTACCTTCTGAGAATAGTAATTTGTTTCCCTTTACATCATGGACTCATATGGATTGTTTAAATGTTTAAACAAATGAATATATAGGATATTTATGAAATAAAAATGAATTAATTAATATAACTTTTTTACTTATCATTTTACCCTTAAATATTTTAGAAGATCATAACATCACCTGTGTGTACTTGTAAAACCTTGAGTTTTATGAATTGTTATTTTGTGTGTGGAGTAAATTTATTTTATAGATTTTGTTACTCACAACCCCAAGTTAATATTTTTTACACACAACACCAGGTTATAATTATGTTACACGTAACACTGAGTTAACTAGTGCTACCCACGACACTGAGTATTAACAAAAAAATGATATACTATTCAAATGTGACCATTATAACTAAGCCATTAAAATTATTTATATGAATAATTATAAATAAATTTTTAATATTAATTATCATGTTTTTATATAAATAATAAATATTGATAAAAATGAACATATTTTTTCAGTAAATACTTTATATGTTTTGAAAATTATATTTTTTCAAAAAAAATATCTATTTGTGAACAATAATAAAATTATTTTTTGATAAATTTATAAAATATATTAAATAAAATGATTTTTGAAATAATCTTATAAAAATTATCATAGGAGTAATTTTTTATAATTTTATAAAAGGCCAATTTTTTATGAATAATGAATATTGCATAATGTTAACAGAAAACTGCCTTTTCATTTAAATTATGTATAAAGTAAAAATTATATTTTAATAATGTTTTGAATTAAAAGTAATAAAATAATATATCAATTAAAATAATTTAGTTCATTGTAATAATTTTTATAATGATTTTTGATATAGAAACATTTTGAATATTTGAACTTGTTATCTTTGAAATCCTTCTTTCTCATCATGTCTATAAGATTAATTTTAAATTATACACTGCCACATCTGTGAATTTAATTTGAAAAAATGGATAATTATTAAGAATAAAAATTAATTATATTATATATATTAATTTCAATTTAATATTTTGTAAAAATTAATTATTCAAAACAATAAAAATTAATGCTTGTGGTTAAGGTAAAAATTGGTTTATCGAGGATTAGAATAAGGCGATCAATGATGCAAGATGCTGGGGAGGGGAAGTTCTAGTGGGATGGGCCTATGGGTCATGTAATGGGCATGGTATGCCTCTTGGCCTTCGGGTCATGTATTGTGGGTCATGTTGGGCCTTGTGCCTTGGGCCTACGGGTCATGTACGGGTTCCCCTTCAACCCTTAAAAGGGGGATTATCTATAATAAAATAAAAAAGAAGGCCTTCGGGCCATTCAGAGGATTAGATTAAAAGGATAATTGTTAAATTGACCTAAAAACTTGTCTAAAATATATTTTTTGGAAGTATTTCTAACCTATAACGTATGAGTCTCCATAATATTCAATATTTCATCCTTTTTATATGAGAAAAATGTGGGTACACCTTTTACTTTTCATAAAATTACTTGTGGGTCACTCACTACACTTACAAAAGGACACCCCCCTCTTCTCTTATTCACACCTTTAGACCCTTTTTTCATAAAATAACCTCCAAATTAACTCTAAAAAATCTATCCCTATATCCTATAAACATTATTGTATTTAAAATATCCATACTTGGAATGATTTTTGTGAAATACTTAGAAAGTTACCAGAGGAAGAGGTAACGTTCTTCATTAAGCATTTTAATTTTATTTTCCCCCCACCTACTTAAATTATTATTAAAACATGATGATATAATAACTGAGTATATTATTTATAATTATATGTTTTATGATAATTTAATAACAAAAACCAATCGTTAATTTAATCAAATGGATTTTGAAACCATCATTCGTATGTAAAAAAAATACTGCTACGCGAACCGATGCCATTCATTTTTTCCATTACCACATACCACAATTTTGTATAATGATTGATATAAAGGATATATATATTATTTTTATGACATAATTATACCTATTTATACATTATATAATATATTTTTTTCTTTATATTCTATAGGGGTTACAACAACTTCACTCATGTGTATAGAGGAATACCACCTCATGAAGCGATGTGAATCAATTTTCACTAACTCTTTACATGGATGATAATAAGGATAAATATAAGGAATAGATTTGATATAAATGAAATAATTATGATATTAATTTCATATTTATCCTTATTAAATGATAATATGTCATATTATTTTTTACATTTTCACTAAAAAAATATTATAATGGCGTTCGTGTACATGTGGACTATCATCTTCACAAAGCGATGTGAGACCCTCTTTTCATCACCAAACCACATGGATGATATGTATAAGTATATTTATATAAATAATATATAATTTATTATATTATTATAATTTTGAAAATATAAAATTTTAGTACCTCATTTTCAAATTCATTATTGATAAATGTAAATGTTACTCATGGGTACGTACGATCTACCGTCTCAATACCTCCAATGGCCCTAAGGCCTTCATTTTTATTGATTTTTTATAATCCAACTTTCAAGGGGTGAGGTGGAACCCTTACAAGGCCCGTAGGTGTAAGCATTACATGGCACGTCGGCCTTAGAGGAATTCATTGCCCGTAGGCTTCAAACATTACATATAACCCAGACTAACTACCTGGAACTGCTCCTCCCCAGCATCTTCATTATGAAATCAGCTCTCCACCTTCGCATGGCTATTCGGCTAGGCTTTCCCATGCATAAACAGGCTTGTCCCGATGGCAGGTTCCATACCCTCTCATTCTTACAATCTGTTTAGCTTCTGCTATGGTGAAAGCTCCTTGCTCCTCCTCCTTCTGAAGCTTGTTCCTTGTAGGTTGTCTAGTTTTCATCTACACTTTAAGGTGACCCGAAGTCCTTGAGGTGGCCCAAAGGCCTTACTGACCCGAAGACCTGGGTGGCCCGAAGGCCTTAAAGGACTCAGGGACCAAATCGGTGGCCCGAAGGCCCAAATGGGGGTATATTCCCGGCTGCTACAGTGCCAAATAGTGCCTGCTACAGTTCCTGCTACAGTTATGCACAGTTCCTACTACAGTACTTCTATAGTACCTGCTACAATGCTGCTATAGTACCCCCAGAAATTATCCCCCACCTGGATTTTATCCCGGGTCTCTTGGATTCACTTAAGGAGTCCTCACCAACCGGGCTGAGGCTCATGTGCGATCTACCGTCTCCATCATTGTAACATTATTCAATTCTCAGAACCATAATTATTGATTCGTATTAAGTTTTAAATGATTTTATAAATATGATAATTATTTCATTATTAGTATTTTGTATATTCTATAATGATGACCATTTTAATAGGACACAAAATAACAAATCAAAATATATAAAAAACATTGTTATTAGATCAAATGTGATTTTAACAAGGAATTAATTATAAACAGGTTTTAAATGGTCATTAGTAAAATTATATATTTTATAAGATATATAATTATTTTATATAATATTGTTATAATAAACCAATATTTATTATATAGAGTCTTTTAATGTTTATAAAGGGTATAAAGACTAAAGGTAAGAGTTTTTTCTCTCACTTTAGACTTTTATGTGATAGATTCCATATTCACCACCTATTTATTTGATATGGTGTATATATTACCAATTAACTTATTTTATTATTATTCCCCTTAAAAAATTATTTACATAACCTATTGAGTATTTCTCTTTCATGGGTTTTACAGTTCAAATATTTCCAAAATAGTAAATGATTTTTGTTTCAATTTTCTGTCCATGAGACATAAGTTATGCAATACAACTATATTATCTTATGAGGTGTATATAATGACAAATTGACATATAATATCATAAATTTATTTTTTTTAATGATATAATAAGTTTTAATATTTTATTCATTCATGGGAATTATGATTCAATGTTTCAAAAGTGGTGGTTGATTAATGTTACAATCTCATTATTTATCAGGATTTTTTAGGATTAAGTATCATATGTTAAGATATTATCATATAACTATCAATAATTATTATCTAATTTATTATCCTATTGTTATTAATAATATTTTCTTGTAATAAAAATATTTTTCAACTATTTGTTAAATAAAATTCTTGATAAAATGTTTTTAGTAAAATCCCACTTCATTTCTCTCATCAGTCAAATATCTTTTTTCTTCAGAAACCATGTTTTCAAAATATGTTTTCAATTTTTTTAGTGTTTATAAAAATTATTTATTAATGATATTTTTATCCATGTTTACATTTTTAGAATTTTTTTAAAGGAATCATATTGTTATTTTCCAAAAAATTACCTTTTGGCTTTTAGGAAAAATGTGAAATGAATCATTGTTTTAAAGTTTATGGAATGACAAACATTTCCCATCATCATGTCTATTATTTTATTTTAGTCATCCATTATATTTCATTCAAGGTTATTTTATTCCAAAAGTATTTTCAAAATGTTTTATTTTTTTAAAAAAACATTATACAATGTGGTGAAGATATTTTCTTCTATATATATTTAAATGATTTCAAAATCATACATTATATATTTTAAACTTTATTCTCAGATAAAATGATTTCCTAAATATTTTATTAAATTTTATTTTTAACAATGATTTTTAATGAAAAGTTATATTCCATAGGAAACATTCCAAGGTATTTATCATTGATAATAATTCTCCATATAAGATAACAATATTCTATGTAACTTATCATTTATTGGGGACATGAACCAAAGATACCATTCTTATTCTTTAACTGAATGGTTTTTCTTTATGATGGATTGATTTTTATAAAAGCTATTTATCTTCCATGAGTTATACCATAAGTTTTTTTATAATAGACACTTGTTTTCTTATGGGTTATGCTACAATGAAATGGTGAAATGATAATGAATCATGTCTCTTTTACATAGGTTATTATATGAAAAATGGTTATGAAACCCATTTAATTTCATGGGTTTTGATATTATGAATGTTTTATGATCTTATGGAACACATACATATGATTTTCATTATGGGAATGGTTTTACCTATATCTCCCTCCAATGAGTTGGGTTATGTTTTATATCTCATGAAATATATAGGACTACCTAGGGATTGAACCATTTTCAGTAAGGGAATTTGTCTTCTATTATGGTATTTGGTGTGAACCTTAGCTACGTTGATGGTTTAGTGAAATAATACATCACCCTATTATGTCATTGTTAGTAATCCATAACTACTACGAAAATGTTTTTTTATTCTAATGTATACTCCAAAATTCTGTATCTTATTCCAATGTTATTCTCTCATGGTACATGTTCCTTGATTTCCATGTGATTCATGTCTTATGAACATCCAATATTTTTTTCATGACTCAAGATTCTATTCCTTGATTTATAGGGTATGGTATCATATTTTTGGTTCATGTTCTCAAACCCTTATGTACATTTTATGCAGACGTATCTCCCTTGTATAACCTTACTGAGTATTTGACCTCACCCATTATAATATTTACTTTCCCCATGTTATGAATAAAGGTTTTATATATGGAATTTTTTTAATATTACTAAAGGATAAGATCATTATGGGATGTTTTGAAAATATGTCACCAAATTAAATTATTTTTTACCCAGTCTCAAAATATAATTAAATATTATAGTCCATGGGAATTTTTTGGTTTAATCAATTAAATACTAGTATAAAATATTTAATATCCTCATATGATAATACTAGGTCTCTATAGTTGGTATCAGAAGAAAGGTTTTGTTGACCTTTGGAAAATAGGATGAGAAAACATTAGTGTGATACCTAAGGACATGTATAAGGATAAATCGTAATATGAGTCAACATATAGGGAAATGTCCTAGAATTTTGGTAAAGGAAATAGTTATTGGTTTCTAATTAATTTCACCCTTTTCTAGATAATATCAGTGGATTTAGCTCTTTCCCATAAGTTCCTATGTGTAATTAATCAGAAAAGAGTATACTAAGATTGACTCTATCATCAACTAGTTCATGATAATGAGACTTGCTACAATTCTAGTTTGACACTCCTATGGGATATTCATTTTAAATTCACAAACTCATTAAGAACCATAATAAAATATTTTAATGATGACTATAAATGGCCAAGGTTAAACCTAAGGTGTAATAAATTAAAAATAAGGTGTCATTATTTAGACCTCCTAAAATTATTTTTTCATTATTATGTGGTTACCCATTATTATTATTGTTTCTTACATAATGATTTTTTGTTTTAGTCAATTAATGGAATGTGAAGGAACCATGTTAATGATGAGTGTTTTAGAAAATGAAATGATTGTCCTCTTTAGAATCTAAACTTCAACAGATATAAAATTAAATTTATTGTTTCTATGATCACACAACATTATCAATCTAAGAATCATGTTGGAGTTATAAATGAACAATGGATGAAAAAATATAATCTTGATTCCTTCATGAGGAAACCTCAAATTTCCTTTATAGGGGTTTCTGATCTATTAGTTTCTGAAAAATTTATCCCCACCATTGAAAAGATATTTCCCATTGAACAGTGTTTATAAAGTTAATAATTCATTTGGGTTGTTTGTCATTTTCAAGGTGAAATGGATCAATGGTGGACTCTTATCAAAAATAAGAAGTGATATTTTTAATTTCACTCAATAGATGGGGATGAGTTTATAGATTTATTATTTAATAAGTAATTTCCTTATATTCTTCATACAATTATGGATAATGAGTTCAATGAGCTAAAGAAAAAGGATAATGAATCTCTTAGTACCTATGAGGATTGTTTTACAAGACTCGTGGGTATGATTCTAGTATTATCATCTAACCTAAATGTAAGGATACTAGATTATTTAGGGGCTCAATGACAAGTCATTGAATTGAATTCGTCAAAAGGTATTTCAGTAGCAATGAATATATTTTTTAGTTTTTTTATGATTGAGGGAATAGAGGCTGTAGTTACGTATTAATATCATTTTTTTATTAGAAGGTAAAAATTAAATTTGAAGGAAATAAATAAAAATTGAGAGGAAAAAATAATATTTCATTTATTCTCAATGTGTGGGAATAAACATATATGAAATATTCTTAATGGGACTAGTAAACGTTTGATTCATGTAAGGGAAGGTCATCGAGAAATTTATTTCAAATGTGATATGAAGAAGTTAGATAATGATTAAAATAGATTTAAAGTTGTAAAAAATGTACCACCCATCTTCTAGGGTTTAAATCCAAAGGATAATCAAAATGATTAACATCAGTAACCTCATAATCCAATAGGTAAAGGGAAGTGTCATGTGTTCACTATTTCGTATGAGAGGTCTGAAAATAACAAAATGAAAGGTACAATTAGCATCCACTCTAGAATTGATAATGTCTTATTTGAATTTAGATGTACCCATTCATTAATATATGTTTAAATTTTCCTACGGGTATCAAGATTACACAAAAATTATTAGATGTAGAATTAGTAGTGAAACCCTCTAATGATACAATGATAACATCATAGACCTATGACCTCTCTTCAGTTGAGGTTGTCGGGAATTTACAACCTATAAATCTTGTAATTCTTCCACTGGTTGAATTTGATGTTATCATAGTCATCAAGTTAATTTATATATATAAATACCACTTCAATTTCCATTGAATGTAAGTTATTTATTATATTCCAAACAAACCTATGATCATCTATTAGTGTAATCATAAATATAATCTTTTGAAGGAATCATGTCCATTTATTGATTTTTTATTCCCATTCAAGAGGTGTGTTAGTTTTGGATGGTTGGGGAGAAACTCAACATCGATGAAATGACTATTATATTGAAGTTTTTTTATTTAATTAATGAAGAGTTTCCAATAATTCCACCAAAACATGAATATAATTAATCAAATAACTCAAAATTGGTGCCACAAAAATTTCAAATACACCCAATAGAATTTCCCATATTGATTTTCAAGAATTTAAAATGAATCTCCATGATAAAATTAAAAAGGGATTCATTCATTCAATTGTTTCACTTTTAGGTGAACATATTCATTTTGTAAAAAAGTAATATGGATCATTGTGACTCTATACTGATTACTGAGATCTAAAAAAGATCATGATCGAAAAAAGTATCATCTACCTCGTATTGATGACCTCTTTGATCAACTGCATAGAGCTCAATAATTTTCTATGATTGACCATCATTCTAGATATAATCAATCAAAGGTCATGAAGGATGATATACGAAATACAATAGTTCCAATAGGGTATGGACACTCTGAATATATAGTTAATCCATTAATTCTTACTAATTACCTATATTTATTTATGGATATAATGAATATAGTATTTAGAGATTACCTTAATCATTTTGGGGATGTATTTATAAATTATATTATTATTAATTCTAAGTGAAATTAAAATAGTTAATATCACTTTTTAATGGTAGTAATGACCCTCATGAAGGATAAAATATTATAAAAATTTGGAAAATGTGTATTTTCGTTGTAAAAGGTTTCATTTTTGGGTAATATATTCTCAAGAGAGTGTATATTGATAGATTCATCAAAGATGGAGGCTAATTAATATTGGCCCAGACTAACTATAATGAATAATATACATAGTTTTCTTGCTTTAGCTAGATAATATTTATGATTTTTAGAGAATTTATCATGACATTATAATCCACCCACCATGTTCAGTAGGAAAGGATCTATACTCCTCTAGATAGAAGAATATGAAGAAATTTTCAAGAAATTTAAGTGAAGATTAGTCATCGTAGATGTTCTTACATTAACTTATAATGGAAAAGGGTTTAAATTTATAGAGGTGCATCCAATAAGGGAATGAGATGTGTTCTGATGAAAAATGACATTGTTATTGATTTTCCTTATTAAATTTAAGGGTTTCGGAGAAAAATTACCCAAATCATGATTTGGATTTATCTATGTTAATTCATTTAATAAATATATGGATGTGTTATATTTATATATAAAATTGATATTTATATACCTTTAAAAAACATTAATGTATATATTCACATATAAGGAGTTGAATATGGGCCAAATAATAAGGTTATATTTGATTAAAAATGTTCACTACTCAATACATTATGACACTGGGTAAAAGAAAAAGGTGGAAAATTCCTAGATTTGAAAGGATCATACTAGATTATCCATGATAAGGATAAAAAAATCCAATATTTATGGATTTGAAAAAAATTATTCAGAAAATATTGATTGAATGAGATAAATTTTATTTCTCTCAATTGAATGTTAAACCATCAATCCAAGTGAATATTAAATATGTAAAGATGTAATATATTTATCTATAAATGAATGTTTTAATTATTACTGGTTTTAACCTTGATCATGGTGGAATGATAAGGTTTAGGAATCATGTATGTGTTCCATCCACACTATATTAGAGGAGGGAGTTGATAGAGAAAGATCATAGTTCATCATTATATATTCTTCCTATAAGTATTAATATGTTTGCATATTTTAATGAATACATATGTTTGGATGGCATGAAGATAAGTATCATAGAGTTTGTATCTCGATGCATGGTTTGTCATTATGTTAAGGCTGTGTAACAAAATTATAAGGTGATGTTACATACATTACCCATACTGGAATGGAAATGTGAAAACATCAACCTGGATTTTGTCATTGGAATATTCAAAACATCAAAAAGGTATAATTCTATATGGGTTGTAGTTGAACACCTTAAAAATGAATCACACTTCATCCCTATCAATGAATATTTATCTCTGAATATTATTTAGAATATATATATTAAGAAATTCGTAATCTTTCATCTAATACCACATTCCATTGGGTTTGACTAGGATCTTAGACTTACCTCAATTTTATGAAGAATTATTTAGAAATATGTTGATATGGGGTTGTTTTTTAGCACTACGTATCACCCTAAAATAAAAGTATTGTCTAGGATAAAAATTAAAACCCTGGTGGATAGGATTAGATCTTGTTATTTGGTCTTCAAAGGTGGTTGGTATCAACACCTTCCTCAAGATTATTTTTCTTACATCAATAACTATTAATGATCCACTCATATGTACCCTTATGAGTCCCTTTGTTAATGAAAATGTAGTCCTCTAATATATTGGAACGAAGTTTTGGAAATAAAAATATTGGTACTTGAGGTAGAAGAAGAACTTGAATATAAATTTATACCATTCATAAAAACATCAAGGTAGCTCAGAGTTGGTGGGAAAGTTATCTTGAAAATCACCAACATGATATGGAAATTAAAGTTTTTGAAAAGGATTTTCTAAGAATCTATTCTTGGAAAAAGGTTATGAGATTTAGGAAGAAAAAGAATATAAGGCCTAGGTATATTGGTCCCTAGGAATTTTTTTATCATATCCAGATGGTATCCAATCATTTTTAAATTCCATGATACCTATATTACGTCCATGATGTATTCCTTGTATATCACCTTAGGAAGTAAATACCAAACCCTTCACATGTACTAAAATCATAGGTCAGAGAGTGAGAGAAAGATCATTATTGTGAGGAACAACTATTGAGGATTATGTATTGTACAATGAAAGTTCTATAAAACAAGACCACTTATCTAGTCAATGTTTTGTAGTGAAACCACTAGCCTGAATAAGTTATATGGGAATCTATAGAAATTGTGAGGTATATTTGTCCTCATTTGTTTTTAGCAGAGTGAAAAATTTCGAGGTATAAATTCATTTTAAGGGGGGTAGAGTGTAACACACCATGTTTATATGAATTAAATTTTTAATAAATTAAATTTACTTAATAGTTGTTGTTAAATGGAACACATATTTAATATTTAATTACATACAACACCAAGTAATTCTTTTGTATATACAACATTGATTTTAACATTTTCTACACATGGCATAGAGTTTTAACAAAACAATGATATATTATTCTAACATGAATGTTATATCCTTTCCATTAAAATTAGTTATATGAATAATAATAACTAGTTTTAAAATATTAATTATAATCATTTTATATAAATAAAACATATTGATATAAAAGTAATTAATTTTTCAATAGTCTTTATATATTTAGAAATTTCCATTCTCTAAAAAAACATATTTTGTGAGCAATAATAAAATTTAATTTTCACATTTTTTAAAAATTTATTTTGATAAAATAAAATTAATTTTTGAAATAATCATATCATAATTATATTATGGTTTATTTTTAAGAAATTTATGGAAATGTTAAATTTTTTATGAAAAGAGAAAATGGTGAATTTTAATTGAAAACTACAATTTCATTTAAATTATTTATAAAGATAAAATTAAATTTTAATTAGGATTGAAAGTAAATTTAATTCAATTATATATATATATATTGATAATAATATATTTTAGTTCAATGTAATCATTTTAATATTTAATTTAAATATATAACCCTGTAATGTTTGGAACTTTCCCTCATTGAAAAGTTATTTCTCATCACATCTACGGGATTAATTTTAAAATTAGTTTTTATGATTTTGTGAATAAAATTTGGAAAAATGGATTAAATATTTGTAATAATAATAAGGTTTAAAATGACATAAAAAATATTCTAAATTATATTATAATCCCATATTTAGAGCTTATAATTTCTAATTTTTCATGATACTCCATTTTTAATCCTTCTTGTATGATAAAATTGATGGTTCAATTTTTTCATTTCAAAACATTACAAGTGTTCCACTCACCTAACTTATAAAAGTCCACCCACTATCCACTAATCTTCACACCATCACAAAATTTAGGTTTAGCACCGCACTCCCCAAATACCTCATTAACTTAGATATACTAAACCTGGAAGAATTATTTGGTCATAAATTAAACCATATAAGGCTTTGGTCAAACCTAACGAGGTTACCAGAGGAAGAGACATTAATCATTGAGGGATTTTTATTTTTTCCTCCACCTCATTTATTTATTATTAAAACACAATGATATAAAAACATAAGTAAATTAAATATCCTTAGATTTTTTATGTTAATATAATGACCTACAACAATCTCCACTTATATCAAATTGTTACTAAATCCTCATTTGTGTATGCAACGGACTACAACCTCACAAACTGTTATCATTCGTTTTTCCATTACCACCTATCATGGTTTGGTATGATGATTTATATAAATTATATATATGATATTTATCACATTATTTTATATTTCTAGTATTTATATAATGTATTCATTTTTTTACATTCCATTTTGTAGGGGATACAAAAATATCACTCACGTGTACATTAGAATTCTGCCTCATGTAGCTCTATGTTTTATTTTCCCTAAAGCTTTACATAGAACATGATAAGGATTAATTTAATGAATATATGCAATATAGAAAAGATAATTTTTATATTCATGAAATATTTATAATTTTTAATGATAATATATCATATTATATCTTATCATTTCACTCATTGAAGTGTGATAACGTTGTTCGTGTACATGTTGACTAATGCATTCACGAAATGACGTAACTCTATATTTTCCTAACAAAAAAACATGGATAATATGTATTAGTATATTTATATAAATAATATTTTATTTTTTATATTATCATAATTATTTATATATAAAATATTACATACCACCTTTCTAAAATCATCGTTGAAAAATGGAAACGTTACTCATGTTTACGTTCGACCTACCGTCTACATGATCATAACATACATCATTTATAAAAATAATCATTCATGAATAATATTAGAATTAAAATTTATGTGAACATATCATAATTATTTCACTGTTATTATTATAGATATTATGGAATAATGATCAAATTAAGGGGACAAAAAATAAAAAATCAGAACATATATTAAAAATAGGGCGGTTGTTACCTATAACATGATTTGAACATGGAATTTTTAATAAAAGGGTATTAAATGGTAATAAGTAGATAATATATGTTATAATATATATAATTATAGTTTTGTAATATATTTATAATAAAATGTTATTTTTTATACCGAATATTCGAACGTGTATGAAGGAAGTCAAGACATATGGTAAGGGATTTCTATCTGACTTTTTACATTGATGAGACACATTACATATTCACCCATTATTTAATTTATGTGGTGTATAATAATACCATGAAATTATTTTAACATTTTTATCCTGATAATTATTGGAATTTACATATTCTTTTTAGGATATCTCTTTCATGGGGTTTACTGTTCAAAAGTTAACACAAGCGTAAGGGATTTTGTCTCAATTTTCATTCCTATAGACATACATTATGTTATGAACATACATTGATTTATGAGGTTTATATACAAAAAATTTGACCTTTAATATGATGAATTTAATTATTATTATGATATTATAAGTTTAATTTTATTTTATTCATTCGTGGGTCTTACAATTCAGAGTTACTAAAGTTGTAATGGGTTTTTGTTAAACTCTAATCCTTTATCCAGATTGTTTATGACAAAGCACCCTATGTTGAAATATTATAATCTAACTATTAATAATATTAATTAATATTATTATCATCTAGTTATTAATTATATTTATTATTAATAGTACAATTTTTCCACACTTTGGTACTTAAAAAGATTGAGGAATATTTTTAGTAAAATATGACTTCATTTCTGTATTCGATCAAAAATACTTTTCCATCCAAAACCATGTTTTCTAAAAATGTATTCAATATTTTTTAACAATCCTATATATTATTTATTAAAGACTCTTTTACCAATAATTTACTTCGTACATAATATTATTAAGTGAATACTCGTGTAATTTTTCCATAAAATTCTCATTTGACCTTTATTAAAAATATGAAATATAATTTGTTTTAATATGTATGTAATGAACATAATTTACCACCTTCATGAAAATTATTTTATTTTAATCTTTCATTAATATATTTGAATGTTATTTTTAAATAAATGGATTTTAAAAAAAAATTGTTTTGAAAAAATGTGTTTTTCAAATTAGAAAAGTTAGTTTCCTTGAGAAAAATTTTAAATATTATTTTTTATGTTTTCAATATTATTTTCAAAGAAAATTATTTCCAAAATATTTTATAAATTTATTTATTTTTATACGATTTTAAATAAAAATTAATCTTCCTCAAGAAATATCCAAGGTTATTTATCTTTCAAGGTCATTCTCTATTAACGCCGACATCCTTTGATGTAACTAATGTTGTCTTGGGTATATTAACCAAGGATACCAATCTTAATATTTATATTAATGGTTTATGTTTTTTATGGAATTTTGTTTATGAAAAATATTTCTACTCTATGGATAATACATTGAATTGTTTTTATGAAACCTGCTTCTTCTTCCACGGGTTATTCTATTTTGAAATGATGAAATGATTATGAATCATATCTATTATCCATAGGTTATGAAATAATGAAAAGTTTATGAAACCCATTTGACTTCTTGGGTTATAATATGATAAATTATTTATGATATTGTAATACATGAATGTATTATTTTTATTATGTGATGGGTGGGAACTATATCTACCTACACGTCATTGGTTAAAAATTTAAATATCATGAAATATATAGGAATGAAATAGGGATTGAAACCCTTAAAGTAGGGGACATTTTTCCCTATGATGGTCTTTAGAGTGAACCTTGAAGACTATTATGATTTATAGACTAAACCCATTGCACTATGATATCCATGGAAGTAATCCCTTAATACTATGAAAATTATTTTCTATGCTTATTGGTATTTCTCAATTCTACGTATTTTTTCAATTTTATGCTCCCATGGAACATTTTCCCTTATTTTCTTATGATTCATATCTTATGAAATTATAATCATCATTTTAGGACTAGATATTCGAATCTCTAATAAGAAATGAATGGTTTTCATATGTTATGGTCATGTTACCATACCCTTATATTGATGTTATGTTTATTTATCTCTCTTTTTTACTCTTATAGATCATTTGAGATCACCCTTTTTAATGTTTCATTTTCTCTTGTTATAAAGGAAGGTTTAAGTGGGTATTTTTGAATAGTACTATACAAGAAGTTCTTAATGGGATATTGAATATCATTTGCCAAAATTGATGATTATGTACCTAGTCATGAGAGAAACTAAAAAATTAAGTTCCTTAGGTGTTTTTATATTTTATTAAATATTCATCAAAATGATATAACACCCATGTTTGAACATCCTAGGTCTCAATAGTACAATTTTATTTCCACCTCGATGAAGAGATGGGATTCGTTTGACCATATCACCATGTATGGATAGTAATAAGGATATAAATAATGAATAATTATAAAATGTATTCCATTTTTATGATTATTTAAATTTAAAAATTTACCAAATTTTATTCTTTTCCACCCTAAAGAAGCTCAAGGGTCACTCACTTGTTCATGCAAACTACAACCTCTATAATAATATATATTTCATTTTTCATGTATTTTTTACATGGATGGAATTGAAACTATATTTAATGTATAAATATGATAATTATATATAGATTAATATTTAGTTTATGATGAAAAAATTATCCATTTGAGCAAGGTCGTCCTACTGATGTTCTCTGGGGATTATGAACTAAATGTCTTCCAAAAATATAACATAGACATTTATGTTTATGTAATTAGAAAAATTGGTCCTAAATTAAATAAAAGGGATTATTATAATGGAATTAATGTGATAAAATAATTTAAATCAATTAAATATCTAAGACAATTTTATTATTTAAGAGATAATGAATATATGATGCAAGACCTTATTTAAAGTAAAGTATTTCTCACCCAAAATTCCTCTCTCTAAGACTCATTCCATTTTCAACACATGTTTTATTTTTTTTAGTGTACATACTACCTAATTAATTTATTTTATCATTTTTTACTAATATTTATATATCATACAAATCCTTTTCTTGTTCCCTCCGTCAATATTCATATGACTCAAAAGATAGTCAATTTTAAGAGATCTTACTTTAAAACGTTATTTTAAATCATTACAATAAAATATTCTTCCTGCATGTTTATGTACATATAAATGATTCATGAGTGTTATTATTTATAATAAAATTTATTTTAATGGATAATTTCAAATACATTTTACTTTTTTATGATGTTTTAAAAATTATTGTTTTTAATGTTCAAAATTTGAGTCATTTTTAAATTTTTTACGAAAGTGAAAAATTTAATGTACATGGATTGGATTATTTTTCTATAAGTCATTGTACATTGTCATTATATATTATTATTATAAATTTATGCTGGTTTTTGAAATTATATCAAATTCCCACTCATCGAGTATTTTTATTCATAAGAGTTTCCAATGAAAAATTATATTTTATATTATTTTTATGTAAAAATGGAAAGAAATTAATTATGGGTTCAAATGAGTTTTTTATGGTTTTAGGATGAAACAATATAATATTAGACATTTTATTCATTGATTTGTTACTTTATAACTACATATGATTACGAATGAGCATGATGAAGCCCTTGAGGATGGGTGAGTATGATATGACTCTATAATTAAGTGGGTAATTATTAGTTTATGATGGAAAAAATTATATAGTTCACCAGTAAGGTGAATCCTATAGAAATTACTATGAATTAGTTATTCCAACACAATTTAAACATTTTTGAACACAAGTTTGTTATATAATTCTCCGAGATACCAATTCTAAGTTTTCTAAAAAAAATAAAAAAGTATTTTGATTTTAAGAGGTAAGAAAATATTATAAAATTTTAATGTTGAATGGTTTTTTTCAAGTAATTATTTTATGAGGTCTTGTATCCCTCATATTTCGTTCATGGTTTTTTAAATGTTGTTATTGGGATTGAATAGTTTTCTTTGAGAAATGTTTTTTTTCAAGTGGATATTTCTAATTTTTTTGTTCAATGTATTATTTTTAAATTGGTATATGTTTTCAAGGGTTCTCAAAATTTTTACTAGACTAATAGGATTCCTATATTTTTATATCCCTTGATAAGATTTGTTTTTATTATCCCATGTTTAAAAAAAATATGAGTTCTAAAGATATGTAGGAACTATTATTAATTCTTTAAGAATATATAAAATGGATTAGCCTTGAATAAAGACTATGTTTCACGAATAAAACATGTGTGTAGACTGAATAATTTCATTTTTTAGAAAAAATGTACATTGTGTCAGTATACCCTCTTTATTAAAATGGATATTTCAGAATTCCCATGAAATATAAACCTAAAATTTCACTGGAATGTAATAATAGGTAACCATTGTATTAAATAATGTAATTATATTTTGATTATTATATAGGAAATTATACACGATTTCCTAAAAAGTATTAAGGGCTCTTAGGTTCCACATTATCCTTTAAAAGGATGTAATAAATGTTACCTCTATACCTCCCAATAGGCCTTTTTATATTTCTATAACTCTGTAAGTTATCCATCTATATTTCTCTATTTGAAAATGATTCAATCAATTCTATTATTTTCAGATCTGTGACAATTAGTTAACCCATTTGGGCCCTAGTATCCTTAGATCCTTCTTATAAATATTGTGAATTCCAATAATCTATAAATGTAGTAATATCATCTGAATTATCCATATCTTAAGTCTATTTAGATTCCACTTTCAAATCAACTTGAAATCAATTTAGTTGAATCATTTCCATTAAAATTTGTATCATATATGTTCTATACATTATAAAATACCAACTCATTGAATATCATATTTTTGATTTTGATTACATCCAATTTTTCATAATCCCAAGATAAAAAAATTCATTTCTTTCTCCAGGAACAACTTATTACCAAGTACCTATTCAGTCCTATCCCTAGCTATAGTCTCCAAACAGTAAGTCAAGATAAAATAATTCCTCTGATACAACTTTGAAACATCCCGGTTCCAGAAGCCACCCAGAGCTGCCCCGTATCCAGTTGGTCACATGGCCTCAAGCGCATTTCCCTGAACACCAGAGGCCGTCGACTAGCAGCGAGGGCCTTGGGTGTGATAATGGGGAAACTATGCCCTCATTGGCAGAGTACACAGTGGAAAAGAAAAATAATATACAATAACGGAAGCAGTAAAAAATACATACACAAGTGATCAACAGAAGACTAAACAATAAACAACTAGATCACATATATATATGAAATGATGCATGATACATATGTCTAGGAAAGCAGCCAAACAAGTCCCAATGCTGAATATAGTACTAAACCAAAGTACAAAAGAAAAACAGATAAGAAACATCTCATCATCAAAGGCCTCGGCTTGGTCCCAGGCTCTCCTGCTCTAATACAAGTCAAGTACCTGAATTAGAAGGCCTCTTGGCCTTGTCTATACCTGCAACAATATAATATGTTTGAGCCCAAAAGGATGACCCAAACATGGTGAGAGACTAAATCCCAGTAGGCAACCACTCGATGATCTGTGCCTAACAGTCAGTGAGTATATGGTAGGTAAAGTATAGTAAACAGTAAACAGTAAGTAGTAACCAACAATACACAGCAGTAAACAATCCAAAAAATCAACAAGCAGTAGTGAAGGAAACAGCTAACCACAAACAGTAAACCCTCTGGGAAGTACTCACAGCCATCCCCTCTAGTCCTATCCAAAAAGTACAAAAAACCCTCTGGGTATTACACTCAGCCTAACCCCTCTGGTTTGGTCATACGAAATTATAAGACTCTTTGAAAAAGCATGCTCAGTCAATTCCCCTTATAGTCTAGGGTAGTCAGGGACTCTCTGAGGTATATCACGCGGTCTAATCCCCTTATTGCCCCATGTTCTAGAGACTCTCTAAGGAAGATCCCTCAGTTAATTCCTCTTATAGACTTAGGTATATCACTTACTCTCTGAGGAAGCTCACTCGATCAATTCCTCCTATAGCCTGGAATGGTTTAATGAAAAAAATCAAACAAAACAAAGACTCTCTGAGGCATCTCACTCGGTCTATCTTCATGTAGTCTATAAAGCTCAAGAATATCTGAGGAAGCTCACTCGGTCTACCCTCCTGTAGTATATAATATCCAAGAATCTATGGGAAGCTCACTCGGTCTATCCCCTATAGTCTATAAAGTCCAAGACTCTCTGAGGAAGCTCGCTTGGTCAATCCCCTTATAGTCTATAGCACCAGGTTCTCTCGACCCCATACCATTCAGTGAATAATAATTAAATAAGGCCAAAGTAAAAAAATAGATCTACTTGGCTAACTAGACTACAATATAACAAGCAATGTCAGGGAATATCAGTTCATCCAACAGTCACAAGGCATGGAAAACAGGTATAATGACCAATAGGCTGAATAAGACCAAAAGTTCGTAAACAGAACAAGGCATGGGAAAAACATCAAATCATAGAAATTATCCTTATACACTGCCAAAATACCTCTACACAATCACACAAGCAAGGTAGGAAAACAATAGGGTAAAAATAGTAAACACGCAATACCTCATTCACGGGTATTGGTGGAAGTTGCACATAAAACTCAAAGAATTCGAACGGAAAGGCACAAACCACCTACCTTGATGCTAAGAGATCGATAAAATTGAACCACAAGGCCTATATCTCCTTAGATCATTGTAGATATATGAAAACACACAAAACATTCAACCTAAAATAACTTACAAAAGATGAGGAATTGGAAAACGATGCTCTAGAAGAAGGAAGAGCTTACCATCGCGGTTCCAACGCAATCGACGATGGTCAATTCAGAGAACGGAGGGAGGTTCGGGGGCTTGGAGAAGTTTTGTAGCCATACAACATATCTCGGTCGAAGAAGCTAGAGAAGAAGACGGTTCTGGGGTTACAAAGAGACCCTGGTCCGTTTAATTAAGAAAAAGAAAGTACACAACGTGTAATTTTGGAGTACACGACGTGTACTAAGCTTTTCCGTACTCCACTTTAAGTGACCTCCACATCACCCCTACATGGCCATGTGCGTGGCCATGACACGGCTAACACACGGCCTTAAGTGGAAACAAAGTACACAGAATGTACTTATAAAGTACACAGTGTGTACTTCAAAAATTTCCCAAAACTCCGCTTTTCTCAAAAACTCCAGAAAAAGGAAAAACATAATTGAAATGAAGGTCCGGGTTCTTACAGTCTAGGGGATACATTCATAGTCTAAAACACCTCCATACCATTCAAATATCAACGTAACCCCTACCAGCCCTGCTACATGGAAAAAATTATAAAAAATATTTCATGTTGGGAAGATCAAGTAGAGGAGTCCCTAGATGATGAAAAAATGCCTTGTTGCTAGTGAGAAAAAAATATCCAATGATGACATGATAATTATGTTTTTTTTATAACCACTTCATGGTTTGACATACCAAAAGAGTTTTTGGATGAATTTATACATAATATTTGTCTCAATATCTAGATAAATCTCCTCCCGTTGAAAGAGAAATTATTTAACTCTGAGGGGTATGCAGACCATGTCAGAATAGATGAAGAGATTCCTCATAAAATTGATCTATATGGCCTTCCATATTCATGAAGACCACAATAGGATAGGATGAAGAAATATCTTCAGCTAACCTACATCTATGTGATGCATGAATTACAACGTCTTGTCGATTATTACACCTATAGAGTTCATATCTAGGAAAGGGGATATTTTGGAGATTTTCATTTTACCCCTCTCAATATTCAGAAGAACACACATGAAATATAATCATGTAAAGATCAAAATAAACCCATGTTTTAGAAAGGAAATATGCTCAACAAGAACTGACCATGAGTAAGTCTTCAAAGTGGAAGGCCAAAAGACAGAAAGACAATGAAAAACTCATGAATCAGACATCTAAGATAATTTAGTAGCCTTCTCACCTGTGGGAATAAAAACATCAAGCATTGCTAATATCCTGTGCATCGAATAATTCAAAAGAATATTTAGAACCACATCTGGCCCATACTTGAATGGGAATGTGTGAGATAAAGAAAGAAAAAATAAAAACAACAACAAATGATGTATGGGATCAGCCTGATACTACCGGGCTAGGGGACATTTTAAAACAAAATGGTCCTATAAGGCCATAAAATATTGACTGAGTCACCCTAATAAGTGAACTGGATCAACCTAAGCCCATGGGGATGGTTTCATTTTAACCTCAATAACCCTCCCATCATAAATTATTCTTTTCCCATTTAAAAAGATGAAAAATATAGTGATCTCCAATTATAACCCTTCTCTTGACTCATTCCCTCTAGATGTATAGATTATGACAAGGACGTACAGAGGTTCCCTTCAAGTTACCCTTCACCAAGAGGACTAAATAGAACCCTTAATGTAAGGAGAATATCGAATAAAGGGCACAAATGAACCAACCACCCATTAGCTATTACACCACCCACAACATTTTATACATCGATAAATGTCATGGATGTAGATACTGTGATCCACACTGAAAATGATTCCAATGAAAAATAGGAGGAAGATTATAGTTTCTTCTGTAATTTGTTCCATGATGAGAATGAAGGGGTACATACTCAAAACTAGTGGGCCTCCCTGAATTTGGGTGTTTGAAAAGTCAATCCTCTACCACCCCCTCAACTAATACCTAACAGGTTGAAAAAACACAAGGTCCCACATGACCCACCACCTCATCCTCTTGAAAATTATCCCCTTATGGATGAGGAATGATTTTATTATCAAGAGAAATAAATGAATGATTTGAGGCACATAAACACTGAGATGATCCAATGAAGTTGTCTATCAAATATTCTCCTCAGGTAGAGCCTAAACTTATGTTATGAGTTGGTGTACCTCAACAAGAAAGGTTTATCCCACAAATAAAGAAATGCCAGGACCTTCTACCAACATGAAGCCTATGTTAGTAGACCTGGATCCAGTCATATATGGATATCAAGATTTATCCCCATTGAGGAAATAACTAGAACGAGTACAGGAAAATCGTCTGAAGATGCCTCTGGTCGACCAACTACCTCAAATACTAGCATAACTGACACATCCAATATTATAACCTATTATAACCATCCATGATTAGGATCAAAAGGATTCACATCAAGGTCTCATTTATTCCATTGAGTCATTGGAAAATCGATTAGAATCCATGAATGGATGGTGCACTATGGTATATCTAGAGTGGAGACCTTACCCCAATTGGGTAAGTATTACATTCTCACCTCCAAATTTTTGGAACCATGTGTTCTCAATATTCAATGGTTCATGTGAATAATAATGACATTTTTTTGCATTTTACATCATACTTTGATCCTATGATGGGAATCCCAAAGAAAAAAGATGTAGTGAAACTTAAATGCTTCAGGAGGACACTTCATGGTTCCAAATTTTAATGGTACACTGGTTTTATAACTGATTCAATAACAAGATGGGAGGATATACAATGATAGTATCTTTTCTAGTTCAGCTAAGCATTGAGAAATATGACAGCTTGTGACCTCATGAACTGTACGTAGTAGGGGAATGGGAGAGTTTTAGACTTCATTACTAGGTTGAATGGTCTGGCCTATTCTTTGAACCAACCTCTACCCCAAGATGAGATATTTCCTATGTTCATCGATAAGCTTCATGATAATCTATGGACACCACTCATCCTTTTAAAATATGAAAGTGGTTTTCAGGATTTCTCTTCAATTTTCCAAAGAGTTTAAGAATATTTATAAAAGTATACGATCATGTCCCCAGTATCCCCATCAGCCCTTGGAAAAAGACTAGGAAAATATGAAGTGGCCTCCATCATTCTTAATCTAACCATTGCGCGTACCCCAGCTTCGAGGCCTACACCATATCGTGTAGGACCCCTAGGTTCCAATAATATCCCCTTCCCTGAAAAGATGAGTGGAGGGGAACTATGAGAAATCATCTCGATGAGAAGATAAATAAAACTTACTCATTATGAGGTGACCAAGTCCATGGCTATTTTATAGCCGCTATGAAATGAAATTTACTCTATCCACTAGAGCCAAAGAGAGATGATGAATTCAGTCTTGATGACCAGCCAAATTATTTTCCCTTTCATAGGATAATGGAATGTACCATTTCAGAATGTTTCATATTCAAGGACCCCATTCAAAGAATTATATATTTTAGGGAAGTCAAACTGGGACAACCTCCAACACAAGTGGCATATGTTTCCACCACCAATCTTAGTGAGGGAGAAGAGTGGAAAGATATTTCTCACATAATAGATCAAAATTTTGATAGTTGGATGAATCGAAAAGAATTCAAATAATCTCATAGTATTCCCTAATACATGTTCACATAAACAACTATACCCCAAACTAATTCTACAACATAGACGATATCCTCATCTACATAACCCCTAAAAAGTTGACAGTCCAAGAATTATGTTGACCAAAAAGTTAGGAGATAGTTAATGAAGATGAACTAATTTCATATAAAATGTCATCCTTGACACTCTTAGATTATATTCCATTAAATGTAAAATAATGGTCACCACCCCATAAAAAGGAATCATTGAAATTAGTCAATAAGGCAGAGTCATCATCAGAATATGAGTTAATATATGGCTCCCTTAATTTCATTCACTTAATTTACCCCTTCTCAAATAATGAATAAAACTAGGATCTTGAGTTCCCCACACCGAATTATGGAACTAGGTTATGAGTTTAGAGAAGCTGAGGATACCATGGAAGGCACATCTATGGTAGAAACAATACTTATGGTCGCACTCCTTATCAAACCTTCATTGTTGTAGAAACTCACAAAAGATCCCTTCAGAGAACCCAGTAGGAATGGGAAAATTCCACTACACCTTCCAAAATACACTCTAGACAAAAATTTATAGAATATCCATAAGAAGACAAATAGTTTCATAACCACCCTTTGTGAGTAAGCAGAACTGCACAACCTCATCCACAAAGAACAAAAGCACAACCAACTCCTTTTTTGGGATCCAGTCCAACTATTTCCAATGATCAATCCCTTAAAGAACCTATGAAAGAGCATCCCTATGATGATATGTGCCAACATTTAGACCATAATTATGAAATAATAAAATAGTTAGCATCAGTACCATATAATCCATCAATCCTAGATTCCAAAAATCTTTCAAAGACCATTGGGAAGTACACATAGAAGCTTTTTTAGTCCCATAGAACTTTGTAGAAAAATTGTATGCCACTAATATATATCGAACAGAGACCAATGCTGTAAAATTTAATATGGTTATCTCATTCTTAGATCAATATAGAGACACCATTTTGTAGGGAAACATCAAACCTCTATTTGGGTTTTTCATGATCAATGCTACTGATGTTCTAAATGTGTTCATTGAGAATGGATATGGAGTTAATATAGTCCCATTATGAGAAATTTGTCGAGTTTGCAGTAATGTGGATAAATTGGAACCCTAATCCACAACTATACTGGGTTATGGAAAAAGTGAGTATAAACTATTAGGCTAAATCAAGCTCAAAACATGGTTTTGGGACCTCATAGCTGATTTATAATTTTTGGTGGTTCGACACAACAAAACCAATAATGTCCCACTAGGAAGGTCTTGGTTGCATAAGAAAGTGGTGTTTACTTCATCCTACAACCATTATGTCAAATATTTCACTAATTTATAAAATGGGACATTTTATGCTGATAAAGACCCATTAGAATCATGTGATTCATACAGTATCTATGCAGGATTCTATAAGAAGAATGGGTAGAAACCCTCGGTCGATGGTATTGATTGGATCACCGCACTAAAAGGATGGAGATGGTCCCAACTAACACCTTTTAATATTTAAGTGAGAAATAAATTCATCTGATCACCCAAGTTGAGTGTGTGAGTCCAAACTCAAACACATAATGCACAATATTATTGGTTTCAATCATGAACACTAAATCTAATAGTGTTGAAAAATCTGATGACCCTGAAGATGATGATTAATAATAGGATAGAAACACCCCAAAACTATCTTTAGAGATCCATCAAATATCTATCTAACCAACTGAGGAAGAAGAGAAAAGAATCAATCTTCTACCCCTCACCGCATCCTCTCCAGAAGCTCCCCAACTATTAGCTGGGTCCATAGAAGACACTATAGACTTAAAATTCCAAGATCTGAACTCTTATCTTAATAATGGAGATCTCATCTAAAAAAATTACCCATCAGAAAAAAAGCAATAATATTATGACGAGGAATAGGAAATTGAAAAAGACCTTTGGGATTCCCCTTCATCTTTCAAAGAAGGTGTTTCTAGCAACTTTGATGAGCTCAAGGAAATATATTTGGGTACAAAAGAAGATAAATGAACCACCATGATTAGTGATTCCATTTATTCTAAAGAACAAGATGAATATACCTGTTTATTATGGAAACATTGAGATGTTCTCAACTAGAACTAAATAGAAATACTAGGACTCGATCCCGAAGAGGCCACTCACCACTTAGGATTTATAGAAGATCATCAAGGCTACAAGAAAGAATCCATAAGGATGTACCCAAATAATGCTGCTAATATAATGATAGAGGTTGAAAATCTCATGAGGGCTGACATCATTTGTGAATTCCAAAATACCATATGAATGGCCAATGTTTTCTCTGTCAAATAGAAAAATGGACAAATGATAGTTTTCATTGATTTCATAGATCTCAACCTATACTTCCCAAAATATGATTTCCATATCCCAGTTATAAAATTGGTGATAAATAATACCATTGGATATTCGGATATCTTTTTTTGGGATGGCTATTCAGGATATAACCAAATCTGAATGGACTCAGCATATGAATAATCCACCACCTTCCAGGCTCCCCAATGAGTGTTTTGTTATAGGGTAATTCCCTTTGGTTTAATGACTTCCAACACCACATATCAACATGTCATGCATCTCATCTTCAATCAATTCCTAGTATTGTTTGTTGAATGCTATGTTGATGACCTAGTTCTTAAGTCACAAATTTTTTTGGACCAACTGTTAGATCTTGAAATCGTCTTCAGAAAATTAATAAAACAAAGTCTGAATATCAAACCCTTAAAATGTGATTTCTACAATACCTTGGGGATGTTCATAGGATTATTATTAGACCATCGTGTCGATAAATTCCACCCTGATAAAGAAAACGTTATCCTTATCATGTCACCTCCTCACAACCCCACTGATTTCAGAGGACTTCAGGGAAACTTGGCCTACACTCGACGCATCATAGCCAACCGTGTAGTAAATTTTTTCCCCGTACTAGGATGATAAAAAAAGGGGTTGAATGTCAATGGAATGAAGATTTTTAGGAAGCATTTGAAATTATCAAAAAGTATATTTTAATCTCACCAGTGATAATGTTTCTCGTCGAAGGAAGACCACTCATCATATATGTGACTACCTTGGACCAATCCCCAATAACCTTACTAGCCCAAAATAATGATATAGTAAATAAAAATAGCCTCTATTATCTCCCACGTACCATGATATATGCTGATACTAATTACAATGATCGTGTGAAAAGAGGCCTGGTATTGATATTTACAATGTAGAAATTGAGGCACTACCTGCGACATCATGAGGTTCACTTATTATCAGGTAGTAACTGACTTATATATATATTCCCAATGGTACAATATTGATTGGACATCTATCACAGTGGGAAGACATGTTACCACATTTTGACATATGGTTTGTTCCTCAAAATGATGTTGAAGGACAAACATTAGAATTTTTTTTGGAAGATAACCCATGAGAATAAATGACTTCATTGGATTTTAAACTACCCAATGAAGAGGTTTTATATTTTCAAGATGTCCCCCAAACAAGGGAGATTAATTTTTATGGTGCATCTAGAAGTCTGAAAGTAGAATGGATTGAAGAAACTAGGATTAACAAAGTGGACCTCAAATTTGTGATCATATCTCCGGAAAAGGTGTTACTACCATAATCCTTTCTATTGTTAGAGGGTTCACAAACAATTAATCAAAACACCTATCTCTAATTGTTGGGCTATAGTTGTAAATTCATGTATAAGTAAAACACATTAAAAAAATGGGGATCTAGAACTGGTCATCAATCAAATAAATAGTGGCTATGATATAAAAAAGGAATAACTAATCCCATTGATAGACCACATACAAGAATGGATGGAAGACTTCCCTTAAGGTTCAACATTAAATCATGTCCCCCAGTCAAAAAAATGCATTAGCCGATGCATTAAAAAATGGTGCCACCACTCTGGATGATCCATACTAGGATGAAATGGTCAACAACATTACTCACCATTAGATGGTCTCAATTTTCATTTAGGCTAACATGGAGGAAATCAATGAAATCAACCCCATCACTGAGCCATATTGTCCTAACACTAAATGGATGACTCCCATTATGGACTCCCTCCAAAAGGGAGGGATACCACTAGAAATATCTAGAAGTTAAAAAATATGAAGAAAAACAATTAAAAATGTTATCTATGATGGAACTAACCACAAAAAGAACTATATAAAAGAGGCCTTGATAGGTTAATTATTAGATGAATTGATGTAGGATAGACCATCTCTTTCATGAAATATGTGCATGTCATAGCTTATGGGTATCACAAATCAATATCCTACATTTCCCACCAAATTTGATGACTTGGATACTATTGGATCACTATGATGTAGGAATGCACTAAATTCAACAAGAAGTTCCATTTTTTCAATTTCATGCCAATTTAATCCACCAAAGCCTAGAGTTACTTCACACAACCAAGTACTCTTAGACATTTTCCATATGGGGAATTGATGTTGTGGGACTATATCCTCCCACTACAACCAAAAAATTAATGTATATCCTTATAGTGACTGAATTTTTTCCCAAATTAGAAGAATAAATTTTCCTCAAAGAAGTTAGGGGGAGAAACATTATAAACTTCATGAAATCCATCATAGCAACCAGATTTGGTGTCCCCCACACCATAATAACAGACAACGATACCAATTTTTGTTCTGTTGAGTTCGATACATTATACCAAGACTATAGTATCAAGAGAATACGTTCATCCCACTATCATGCAGAGGCTAATGGGAAGACAAAGGATTTCAACAATATCATATCTAATATACTAAAAAATTTGGTGGAAAATGATAATAAATCATAGTTGTAAAAACTCTTCCATTCTATCTATACCTATCAGAACATGAACTGCAATACTACTTAGGGAACCCTATAGTCATTAACATATGAGGGGGAAGCGGCCCAGCCCATTGAAGTAAAATTTTGTCACTCTGCATTAGAATCTATGATCATCTATCCGCGGAAGAGAAAACCCAGAAATGGATGGATGAACATGAGTGAGTCAATGAAAATAGTTTGAATACCTTGCATCTGTTAGAGATTTATCAAAACCCGAATACACGTGCCATTAAAAAAGGATCTTCCAACAAACATTCCTAGATAAATAAATGGTCTTAGTTACTAGGTCACCAATGATACTAAAAAAGATTCCTTTGATGATGGAGCCCAAATGGTAGAGACCTTATGTCCTACATAAAATCTTATACAATGGAGCTTATTCCTCCATTTAAATTGATGGAAAGCTCACTAGAACTCCCACCAATGTGAAGTTCCTAATAAAATATTTCTTGTGAACTTATGGAATCCTCGTCCAAAATTCATGATGATAAACTACTTGGAATTTACATCAAAAATACATGATGTTAAACTATATGGATCTTCATCCTAACCACATGACGATAAATGACATGGAATCTGAATCTTAACCACATGATGCTAAACTACATGAAATTTACATCTTAACCAGGAAACATTATACTGTATGTCAAAATTTGAAACCGCATGACCATAAACTGTACGGATTACTTTCACACAATATGTCATTAAACCGAGATACCAACATCCTGATGGCATGAAATTAAACTACACGGTATGAATTAGTAAAAAAACACCACACATGAGCTAGATCTATTTGGTATAAATATAAAACTCTCAATCTCCTGTGTGAGATCCATATACACATAGGGAACCACTTCCAGAACAACAAAATACTTTATTCTTATTCATACAGGATATGTAGTGATGCCTTGATTTTACATCCTGGTCTTTCCATCCCAGAAGTGAAACATACCCCCTCCTACATATGGGATAGACATAATCCAAGAGAATTCATATAAAGAACTACGCGTGGATTGATTTGTTCCATCATAGGTTTAGTAGTGGTGCCTGGAATCAACATCTAGGTCCAAGTACAACAAATGATCACAAAATGACCCCATGTGTACGAACTAGATCTGCACATAGATATTTTAAAAAATTATGTGTGGCTTGATTTAAATTCTATAGGATATGTGGCGACGTAAAAAATCCTATGTTCTAGGCCCATCCACAAAACACATAAAATTCCCCCTCCCATGTATGCATGCTAACTTGATATAGGGGACACCTCAACTGGTCCAATTTCAAGGACTATGTTAAGGAAAAATGCCCCATGTATGTGAATAAGATATGTATAGGGACGTCACTAAGAAATATGGGTGGCTTGATATTCATTTCAATGAGGTATTTCATAATGCCCAGATCCTATATCCTAGGCCCAACCACCGCTAATAAAGAAATGTGTCCCTCGTCTTCTGTACGTAAATACATATCTATACACAAGGATTCAAGTTTATATTCCACACAAGGGATCTATCATGGAATAAAAATCCCCCTAGATATTATTCATATCTATATAGGGAGATTTATACTTCAAAACCAATTATGGTGAGGATGTTTCTTGCATATCCAAACACATCCCTTCCATCTATCTAAATTTGTTCCCCTAGTAATTCAAGATCTTCGCAATCCTCCTACGGCCATCAAAAACAGAAGGTATGTGTCATGAGGAAACCTCTATCTGAAAATACATAATATGTCTCTAGTGGCTCTACAAAATATTACCACAAAAAACAGACAAGTCAAGTAGAGAAAAATTATCCCTCATGATAGAATTTTCCTACCTGAGTATGATCCAATGGCTTCCATGCTAGGTACCATCCCTCCTAATCTTAGAATAATCAAGATCATGGTTTATTCTTTCTTCCACCTTTACATTTGTATCATGTTACATCATCCTAGACTTATTGGTTTCAATTTTATTCATAGTTTTTATGAATACTCATCCTAACCGCATGATAATAAACAGCATGGAATCATCATCCTAACCACATGATATTAAACTATGTTGAATTGGTATCCAAACCACATGATGTTAAACATCGTGGACAAAGTCCAAAACACATGAAATTAAACTTTATGTATTTTATCCTTATAATGTAAAATTAACCTATTATTATAATCTCCAAATCACATGACATTAAACTACACGGTGTACATTAATTAATAAAACATCACACATGAGTTATATCTGCATGGGAGAAAAATGAATTGACCCCGCTCCTATGTGATATCAAAACCACATAGAAAGAAACATCTAGAAATACATATGACTTGATTCCTATTCATTCAGGATATATAGTGACACCTAGATTTTACATCCTGGTCCATCTACCCTAGAAGTGAATGATGCCCCAGTCTATATATGGACTAGAACTACTCAGGTATTATTACTATAAAGAACTATGTGTGTCTTGATTACTTCCCTCAAAGAATACCTAGTGACTCTAGGATTCTATATCATTATCCAGCTATAATAAACGATCATAAAATGATCCCCCTGTGCACAAACCAGATCTGCACACCAAAATTTCTATGAACTACATGTTGCCTGATTCTCATTTTACAGGATACATAGTGACCTCTAAATCCTTTTCTCTAGGCCCATAAATGAAACACACAAATTCCCCCTCACCTGCATACAATCCACATTGATGATGAGTACACCCAAATAGGTCCTATTTAGAGTACCACCTCATGAAAAAAATCCCCCACTATGTGTGAATCATATATTCAAAGTGAAATAACTAAGAATTATGTGTGGATCGATCCTCATTTCAATGTGGTATGTAGTGATTCATAAATCCTACATCTTAGGTCAATCTAGTGAAAACAAATGAAATGTATCCCTAATCTTCAATATGTAAATACAGATCTATACATAAGGTTTTAAGTGTGGACTCCACACTAGGGATCTGAAAAGGAATCAAAATCCCCCTACATATTATTGATATCTATGTAGGATGATTCATAATTCATAACTAATTATGGTTTGGATTTTTTTGGAATATACAGACACATACATTCTATATAACAGGCTTTGTTCCCCAAGTAATTTCAGATCTTCGCAATCCTCCTACATCCATTATAGGTGGATGGGTTGTGTCCTTAGGATAGATTGGTTAAACAATGCATTATATTCCCAATGTATCTACCTATGTTTCCCACAAAAAAATCCACTCAACTAGAGATAAAATTTTCCTTAGAATATTATTTTCCTACATCTGTACGCTTCAATGGATTCCATGCCCCGTATCATCCCTCATGATCCAAGAATCCCGGGGATCATGTTTTATGATTTCTTCCCACATTAAATCTATACCATGATAGGACATATTTGTTTGATTGTTCTACATTCTATTAATGGTTTTTACAAAAAAAAATTCTTAACTTCCAGTTGATAAACTGCAAGGGAATCTTCATCCTAACTTCATAAAGATAAACTACTTGGAAATTTTATCTTAACTGTATGATGATAAAGTGCATGGTATTTGTCCTAATTTCATTGCATAAAAATGAATGTCAAAACATAATCACCAAAAAATGTTAAATTGTACGGATCCTCAATAACTATGTATGACATGATTAATTTCCACATACGATATGTAGTGACCCTCAGTTTCTACATCCTAGTCCATCCATCACCCATTTAAATATTCCTCTCACCCTATGTATGGTCCAAGATTATATAGGATGTTTTACTAAGAACAATGTATCACTTGATCACATCCCACATGGGATGCATAGAAACTTCCAGACATTTTTTCCATTGGTCACACCTGCAAATATATTCATCCTTCTGGACCCTTTTCATGATTTTCCTTCAGGAGTGTGTGGTATGATGAAGCCCTCATTGGTCCTCATTCATTTCAGGTTATAGTAGTCGTGCCATTCCCCCACTGGAACATTCTTACTTCATCCTCACAAAATTTGTTAAACAGTGCTACACCCATCCATGATGTATCCTGGACAACTATACAACCCCAACACAATTTTGTCATCTATGAGGAAATTTCCACCGACATCAGCATCCACTGTGTCGTGTCTAAGAATGATCCTTCTTGATGTATGATCCAGACCAACATGAGAAATTTCTGGACACATCTAAGAATTTTTCACCCCATGTTCCTATGAATAAAGTAAATATTCTTGAGAAATTTTCCTCACCTTATGATGTTGAAATGAACTTATAATTTCTCTTTCCTATGCATGGCTAGACTTACATATGGAACCCACCTCTATCATGAAAAAGGGAAACATCCATATCCATTACCATAAAATTGTGACTTGAAATGACCCTTTTATGGTTAGGAAACCTCCTTTCATATGCCAAACTCTTTTTATATAATGGTCTGGATCCCCATAACCTTCCTCGAGCATCAGAAATAGAGGGCCAGTGAACTGGGGATACCTCTATTTAACTATTCACAATATGCCCTAGTGGCTCTGTATAAAATTCCCACAAAAGGTTCTTGTCAACCAGAGGAAAACTCACCCTCAGGAGAGGCCTTTCCCACCTTTATACACCCTATGATGTTTACATCTCATATCACTCCATGGATTCAGAAACCCACACCAAATAACATATTACACCCATACTCCCCCATCATTCCTTAATATCATAGAACATTCCAAGTAATATCACATTGAGAAAGAAGAATTTTTTACCCCTTTCATCAGAGCAGAGTCGTAAATCCAAAACATCCCTGGGGTAAGACATTATACTACACCACCAAAGTCATAATTGTGTGATAAGAAACTACACTATTTTTTGACCCTCCTTTAAATAATTCAATTTCATGTAGTAGTGGTTTCCTATCAAAATATGATATAGATTCCCTCATTGTTTTTAGACATCACTCGTGAGCCACCTTCTGTAGTCTTTAAAAAATAAAATTATAACAAAATATGAATCTCCAATAAAACCATCTGACCAATAGAGATAAAGTATCAATGTCTTGGGGACACGTCTGTTTGACTATGAACAATATTCTCTGGTGGGTTTGTATACGTTTCCAACAGAGAAGGACTGTGAACTAGAAGAAAAATCTTCCACAGTAGAGGATTTTCCTACCTACGTTGACCCGATGATGTTTATGTACCATATCACTCCTTAGATTTGGAAACACCCATCTCACAGTTTACAACCTTCTTTCTCTGTCATGCCTATATATTATAGAAAATTCCCTATCATATTACCATGAAAAGGATGAATCATTTACCCCATTTGTTGGATCATAGTGGTAAATCCCAAACAACCTTGTAGAATGATATTAAACTGCTCCACCAATGTCATAATTGAGCAATGATAAATGGTTTTATGCTTCGAACCTCCGTTAACCAAGTAAAAATCATATACGAGAGGTTTTCTATCTAAAGATGATAAAGATTCCCTCATATTTTTTAGATATCATTCTTAAGCGACATGCATGGTATTAAAAAAATAATAATAAAAAATTTGAAACCCCCATATTAAAATTGACACCATTCCCTCCCCATGTCACTCATTGGATTCAGAAACCCCTATATTAAAATTGAAACCATTCCCTCCCAATTATTCTTGAATATTATTGAACATTCCCCACAAGATTTCCATGAAAAGGATGAATCAATTACCCCTTTCATCAGAAAAGACTGGTAAATCCTAAACAACTGAGCTATAAGACATTAAACTATACCACCAATGTCAGAATTACATGATGTTAAATTATGATATGCTTTGACCCACATTTACACAAGTCAAATTTATATATGAGTTATTTACTATACGAAGTCAATAAATATGACCTAATGGTTTCCAAACCTCACTCTTGAACCTGCTTATGTGGTATTTAAAATTAAAATAAAAATAACAGAATTCTAAATCTCCCATAAAACCACCTGGTCATCGGAAATGGAAGGCCAATGTCCAAGGGACAACTTTGTTTGACTATGAATAATATGCCTTGGTGGATTTTCATAAGTTTCCCATAATAAAATCCTATAAACTAGAGATAAATTCATCCCTTTTATATGCTTTTCCTACCTCAGTACACCCCGTGGATTCCATGCCTGATATCATGATTCACACTCCAAAATCACAAATATGTTTAAAAACAAAATCTCTCATTCATGTCTAAAAATTATTGGGAAATTCTCAGCCAACAAGTCCAATGGTTCCACCCACAAACCACAAAATGATTCAAGTCGGGACCATTTTCTACATCCAAATATTTTCATCTTCTTCTTAATTGGAAACTATTCTGATGGAGGAATTTGTTAGGTCTTTGAATATTTTAAAAGGAAATCGATGTAATCCCATTGATTTGGAAAATTAAGGAGAAAAAATTGAAGGAAAATTGTTTGAAGAATCAAAAATAGAAAAGGTTTAAGTGATTACATGAAGTATAAATCCTTTATTGATCACCGCTCCACATGGCGATCCACTTCTCTAGGTGTTTTCAAATTAAGTGGTTCATGGGAAGGAGATGCTGGAGCTAGCCCCCACAAATGAAACAAAATAATCCATGGGATGGAGGCAGAGATATTCACATAAAAATGGATTCCCTCCAAAGAACTAAAATGGATCATGGGTAATAAGAAACTGTTGGCTCCCCATGAATGAAACGAATCCATTTGCGGGAACAATGTGGTGATTCTACCCTTCGTAGAAGATGAACCTATCCCCCTAGATTTCTAAGTCATTCGTGGGTCTTTTCTTTACCATGGGCTTCCAAAAAAGGGGGATCCCAACCTCATCACATATGAATTGACACACCAATGTCTAGTTCATCTATTTCTTTATAAATATATTCCAAGGGGAACCAAAAAGGTGATCGAGAGATTAAAGAATCAAGGAATCAAGGGATCAATATAACAGATATATCGATATATCAGTAAAATTATAAATACTTTGACACTTCCCTACATGTAAAATACCTCCACATAGAATTAAGGAGGATAAAATAAACCAATCGGATGTTCATTAACTCAACAAGCTTCACATACATTCTCCCCAAAAGGTGTAGAACCAATGGACCCTTTTGTAACCATGAATCCCATGTAGAGGATAACTATGTGGGTGGAACCCTACCCCAAGTAGAAATTCACTACCCAAGAGGTACTTGATCCCATGTAGCAACACGATATATAGATGGAACCTGGACCCACAAAGTAACATGCTATATTGATGGAACCTAGCGCCGCATAGAAAAATTCTATATAGACTGAAGTCAGGTCTCCATACAATAATGTTATGTGGAAAACCATCTTACCTAGAAAGAAGAAACCTATAAGGAGGGAATTCCATAGCATGTAAAACAACTCTGCATGGAATGAGTTATCTTATGGTGTTCCAATCTAAAGCTCCAGTCAGTCCCTCCAGCCATATCATTAGTTCATATGGTGACCACTCTGCAATCCAATCTAACAGCATCAGGCAAAGAAATTTTCAAAGGACACCAATCATATATGATAAAAACATCGGTCACATTAGCGTATCATATTGAGTTTAAAAACCCATTTTAAGAGGAATCACGTGGGTGATGTCTTCCAAAATATGAACCCTTTGAATTCCACCATGTTTACAATCATTTCGTAAGGCAGATTCTAACATTGGGATACCCACATGAGCCTCACTATTCTTGGGATTTAAAGGAAATGTTGTCCTTTCCTATCAATGAGGGCTAGTGTTTAAAATTAACTTCTATCTTGGTCCAATCAAAGGTCACTCCCACTATGGTAAGCAATAAGATTTTCATTCATGAGGCAACACTTCTTGGTTCTCTTAACCTTTCCCTGGGATATACCCGAATAGATCAACGAACCTGACTATCAAGGTTACCCAAATAGAAGAGGAGATCAAAACACTCAAATCCCTTGTTCTATTTCCCATTGGGATCTAGAACCATCCATCAGTAGATAAAGTTGGTCATGAAATATTTAGATCCACCACCTCCTCTTATTTTTCACACCATGAATGACTAACATGGTCTTGAAGGTTAGCAGCGACCATGAAATCCCCGTTGTCCCAAATAGTGGGCCCTATTCATAGTTGTATGCTCTGACTTCAATACTAAAGGGATTTCTATAAATGTTAATAGTTAATAACATCTTCTAAAATGGTAAGCTCCCATTCATAAGCCCAATCATGCCCCCTTTTACAGGCCAGTAACTCCCTTTCAAACTGAACTACATTGGCATTTATTCCTAACTAACTGGGATACCTATGATGCCTCTTGAAGGTAAAAACCCAAAACACAAATCCACCCTAATGATATCTAGTCCATATATCAGGAAGGGTCATATTATTCTAGGAGACCAAATCTGTCATGGGTATCTTGGGTCGTCTTGTGGTAAGCCCCACCCCATCCTTTGCTAGGAACCCCATCGTCGGGGTATCCTTATCGCATGACTTTGAACAACATGGTCACATACTTATCACACGATCTTAAAATATGATGTCACTAGTAATGTGACACCAAACTATGTGGGTTATGATTCCTCTCACTACGATATGTTTGAAGCCCATGTCATGGGTTTTATCCCGACATTGAAAAAGATTCTGTCCTTCTCAGATGATAATAATTTCCAGATCAACCCATCATACGGCTCAAGACCAACATTGTCCCAATGAACAAAAAATATATATGATTTTACAGTAATGGGTAACATTGATAGATAACCTCTGTCACATAATGATCTATGTATCAATGATAACCCTCAGATATATATAGATGATTCTGAACCTATGCATATTCAAGATTTGTCATTGCCTAAGGGTAATCCGTAGAGACATTATTGGGAATTAACAAAGGATTAGTGAAAATATGAACATGACTTAAATATATAATAGTGTCACACCCCAACCTACATATTATTTTATTTTATAACTTTCTTCGGCTTTTGAAATTTTGTTGGGGTCTGGGTTGAGTCACGGATGAAATTTTTTTGAGTTATGTTAAAAAGTGTGCATTTTTTAATTGACGTCGTGGGACGCATGTGCGGAGTGCGATTGAGAAACCCCATGAGGCTTCGCCCATGCATCAGTACGATCTGCCTACCTTTGGAAAAATTAAAATGAGTAAAGTGTGTGATTTATTTCATTATTTAATTTTTTTATTATTAATAATTTTATAATTATTATTAAAAATAAAATAAATATTTTCATCATTTTTATTTTTTTATTATTATGATTATTACTTTTATTATCATTGTCATTATCATTAAATGTTTCATTAATATTATTATTAAGTATGAAACCACCATTATAAATGATTTTAAACATTATTTTGTTGTTATTATTATTATTATTATTATCAGGAGTTGCAGGGGTTTCAAACCGATGTGCGGGCACCGCACGGTCAACAGAGACCATGATGTCAGACCGGGAACCAATGCAGCGACATCTGGAGTGGATGGAAGCTACCGCATGGTTTTCGCACAACCGCTTGTGACATGCGTGGACCATGCGGTTGCAGAATTCAAATATGTAAATAAAATAAAAATGGTTATTGTTGCCTTGTTATTAAAATTGTTATTATTAAAATTATTATTTTTATCACTTCTAGTTTATTATTAAAGTTATTTTAATTATTATTTGTAATATTAATATCATTAATTTTTCTCTTGTTCCTTTTTGTAATTATTAAAAAAAATATTATTATTATTATTATTATTATTTTATTAACATTAATATTTTATGTGCATTATTTTTGTTTTATTTGCTTTTATTTTGTTTACTCTTATCTTCTATTTTGTCTGGTTTTTTCTCTTCCCTCCCTTACCCTTATAACCCCAACCGCCAATTTTCTTTTCACCTCTTTCCTATTCTCTCTTTCTCTCCCCGCATGAAGCCGCACCTTCCCCTCTCTATTGTGCGAATCCCTCTCGTCCTGCGTGCAACCAGCATGTCACCATCCCCCCTGTCTCGGCGTCACCATCTCACCATCTTGCCAACCGCCATCCACCTCGGGCCGCCTTTCACCCGCAACCCTCTTCCTCCGGCGGGTCTCCAAGCTGGCGCTGCCCTCCTGCCTACTCCGGCCAGTCGCCCTCCGCGTGCCCTCCCTGGTAATCCGCAACATCCCGGCACCTACTGTCCTGAACCAACGATGACCTCGACTCCCCTCATCCGCTCTTCATGTTGCTCTGACCAAAGCCCCTCCTCTTCTACAACTCTCCCAACAACCTCCACCTCCATTCGGCTGTGCGTTTCGCCAGTGCACCCTTATCCGGCTTCCTCCAGCCGGGGCGCGACCTAGCCCATGCAACCCTCCCTGCACGCGTCCTCCATCCATCCACCCAACCTCACTAACATCGTCCTCTATTTTCCCCCTCACCAACATCGTCCTCTATTTTCCCACTTCTATGGCCAGCTTCGTCGTCAACCACACCGGTCTTCATGCCACAGTTGATGATGTTGGTGGTTTTCCATGCACCCCACAACCTCTTGTCGACCATTTCCCTTTTCATGTGACCCCACTATTCGAGCGTTCCTATGCAATGGGGTGAGGTTAGTTCTATTTATTCACTTGGATAATTAATTTAGCATGTTTTTTTTGATTTTTGAGTTTTGTGCGAAGTTTGTTTGGAAACATTTCGAGGTGGTTCTTTCATGTTGGTTGTTTTTTTGGATTGTTTTAGGTCCATGTTTCTGTAATTTTAGTTATTGTGCATTTGTTACAGTGTGTTTGCGAGGTAACCCCACGATATTGTGGTCATCAGCTTACGTTTGCTTGTACGCTAGCGCGAGGCGTTTCATGTCATAGTGTTTGGACAACGAGTTGAGATAGGTCCCCCACTGCACTTGCCTTTAAATTTAGAATTTATTAATTGCTTGATATTTTATTAATTTTAAATAAAGAGAAATAGTATTAGATAATTTAATTTTGGAATAATTACTCATTGTAAAAAGATCTATTTACTTTATAAACTTCACTTGAAATATTTTCAGGGTTAATTGATGCACAATAGTAAAAGAATGCCCCTTTGGCCTTTGAACATAACTCATGGAATTTCAAGTGTATTTCTTCTTTGAGGATAAATGATTTATTTTGATGTGTGAGCAAGTGTTTTGGGTATCCTGAGAAATGAAGTTTTTTTAATCTTGTTAAGGCCCGTTTGACACTTTGATAAAATAAATTATTTTGGAAAACATACTTTAAGGAGACTCAGGGGTGATTATTTTATGTACGTTGGTTTCATGATTTGTGTGTAGTGTTTTTGCAGCGTGACTGGTTAATTTATTGACTTTGTTGATTCACCCCCTTTTTATTACACATGTTGACATGGGAACCTGGAATTGTAAGTGAATCATTTGAGAATGATTGCTACACTAGTTTAGGTTACGCAGTGGCTAGTTTCCCTTAGTACAGATCATACTCTGCTAGGGGATTGGGCCCCTCAGATAGGCTAGGTAGGGAGATACCGAGCGTTTGGGTGTTATGAAGTCATCGAGAGTAGTCATGCCATCAGGTCAAGTCGCATGTATAGTACGTTCTGGATTGATCACGGTCTCCTAGGTTCGACCCATGTTTTCTTTAGCGTTTATTGGTATGTGGCAGATGATTGAGAGGTCTAGTTCGGTTTTTGGTCCCTGTGTGCCACTTTTTTCATTGCCCTTATTGTGTGTTGTGTGTGGTTTTCCTTTTGGCTAAGAACTAAAATTTGGATTTCTAAGTTGTTTGTAAAAATGTTTTAAAATGCAATTCACATGTTTCCTTCAAACATTAAACTTGTTTTTAAATTAAAAAGGGAAATGGACCGTTACTTGTTTTAGAAATGAAAGTGTGTGTGTGGAAACCCATATTTTATATAATTTAGTTCAAACCTTGAATTAGTAAATTCTTTATTTAAGGTTAGTGCATTGGGAATGGTTTTTTGGGCATGCATACTGAGTTTTAATACTCAATCCTATAGTGTTTTTCTATTTTTAGTTTCTGTTGTTGGTCCGAATTGAGCTTGCTCGCTGTTGGAGAGAGTTGGTTGTGGATTGGTGAGCAACTCTCGGAGTGGTGAGGAGTTTTGGTTGTGGGTAGGTTAGTTGGTTGTTGTTGGTCATTCCTTCTTTTCGTGTTGTTTATTTAAAATGCGTTATTCTAATTTTTCTATTGCTTTTTTTATTTTCACTAGGAGAAATCGTTCCCAGTTTTCCTCTATTGATGCTCTGTTGCTTGTTGCCAGCCTGACAGGATCAGGAACACCTCTCAGGCCTTGCTGCGGATCTGCTCGGGTGACTGGTTCAGGGTCGACCTGGGTTGGTTCATGAAAAAATGGTATCAAAGGAGATCAGATCTTGAGCGGACCTTGTTTTTTAGAGTTCCCATTTTTATTTGGGGTTTTCATTGTAGTAGGAGTACAATTGTTGGGGCTCGAGCCGTACAAATGAGAAGGACGTCATGAACCCTTGCTCGTTCCTATCCTCAGGTTATCATGGGATATCTGGGTTGTTGGTGTCTTTTAGGTTATTTCGAATTGTTTTATGTTGGGAAATGAAATGGGAGTCACGAAAGTGACCTCTATGAGCTCGCATGGTCTGGAAAGCCATGTATATCCAGGTACATTACCCTAGAGTGCTCCTTGTGATGGTGGCGTGACTGGCGTATGGCTGCCAACCATATTTCTGAGTCACCCATCGACAGTTGCATGTATAGTACGATCTGGATTCATCGAGAGTAGTCATGCCATCAGGACAAGTCGCATGTATAGTGCGTTCTGGATTGATCGCGAGTTCCTAGGTTTGATCCATGTTTTCTTTAGTGTTTATATGTATGTGGCGGACGATTGAGAGGTCTAGTTCGGTTGTTGGTCCATATGTTCCACTTCTTCCATTGCCCTTATTGTGTGTTGTGTGGGGTTTTCCTTTTGGCTAACAACTAAAATTTGGATTTCTAAATTGATTGAAAAAATGTTTTAAAATGAAATGCACCTGTTTCTTTCAAAAATTAAACTTGTTTTTAAATTAAGAAGGGAAATGGACCGTTACTTGTTTTTGAAATGAAATTGTGTGTGTGGAAACCCATATTTTATATAATTTAGTTCAAACCTGGAATTAGTAAATTATTTATTTAAGGGTAGTGCATTGGGAATAGTTTGTTGGGCATGCCTACTGAGTTTTAATACTCATGCTTATAGTGTTTTCATGTTTTTAGTTACTGTTGCAGGTCTGACTTGAGCTTTCTCACCATGTACGAGAGTTGGTTGGGGATTGGTGAGCGACTCTTAGAGTTGTGAGGAGTTTTAGTCTTGGGCAGGTTAGTTGGTTTCTGTTGACTGTTCCTTCTTTTCATGTTTTTTATTTACTTTGCGTTATTATAATTTTTTCCGCAACTTTATTTATTTTCATTGGGTGAAATCATTCCCAATTGTCCTCTATTGATGCCCTGGTGCTTATTACCAGCCCAGGAGGATCGGGAATGCCTCTCAGGCCATATCACGGACTAGCTCGGGTTACCAATTCAAGGTCGACCCGGGTGGGTTCGTCACAAATAAAGTCTTGGAATAGGTGATAGTTCTCCACAAATGGTTGTGATGATCATGAGTTCCCATCCTCTCGACAAATGTGAGATCTTAAGTTTCATTGGCCATATTTCCCAATGAGTGCATCATATTCAAATTTAGGTCCATGAATCATGGATATAAGTTTCATTGGACATTTCCAACTCCATGAATGAACCCATTAGACACCATCGAAGAAATTTTATTAGAAGTCAGTGATTTCACAATATTCAACCCCCTCCAGTCAACTGTCTAGGCGAAAAATTTTAATTTGGTTCAAAAAATGGTTAGACCCAACAATAAGGACATAACTATGCAACCTCCTTCATGAGATAAAAAGGATATACTGGCCATTACCCATTGTACCATTTGTGTTTTGGATACACAAACATCTTTGGGTGAATGAAACATATATTCACACTAATGTTGATCTAAGAACAACTCAGTAGACATCCTTAGACTATCCCATTATTTGTTCTATCTCACTGATGACTGATTATAACTGTTGCCACTATTTTTGTTGAAAACCTGGCCAAACCATTATCTGGTGTATCTCCTAGTCATAGATTCTATCTGGTATATTTAAACAATCCTTACTTCCAAAAAAATTATAAAGTGAATGAATTTATTTCATGTAAATATATTGTTAGGGAATATAATATTTCAAATATTTTTGAAATATTGTGTTATATTTATGGATTAAATATTAATTAGGTTTGAATTTTACTAATTTACCTTTTACACATAAGGATTCATTTGATTTCTTCTTCTCATATCAGATATGTTGAGATTTCACAAAAATAATCTACAAATTTTATATAAAGTCAAATATATTTTTATATTTTTTTCTCATACGTTTCCATTAGAGGTTACCGAAAGTTATTTGGTTGAAGAATTTGGCCATTTTAATCAGTTTTTTGTGTTGTTCATTATGGATATCAAATATTAAATTGGGTAATTTTTAGAGATTGTATTTAGGGGATGGTGTCTTTTCAATGCATCTTATTATTTTCATTCAACCAATTCTTGTATCTTATTTTTATTTTATAATGATGGATATTTTGTTAATTTACTTTAATTTCATTTAGTAATACATATTTTTAGGGTGTTATGTTTTAGGATACACTAAGAGGGATATTCCATCATCTCGGGATATTAATAATACCAATTCTAATCATCATCCCCTAGAATGATAGATATAGTCTTGGGGAATCATCAATTTTTTCTCTATCATAGGGTAGAGTTCTGAAAAAAATTATCATGAAATTAATATTTGATAGTGGTTATTATTTTTTGGAATTTTAAATTATAGAAAAATGATTATTTTATCAATATTATTTTTGTATAAATAGAGATTGTGTATAAAGTTGTTCCATGAAATAATTACCTGGGACGTGTACTCAAACCAGACCCCAAGATTGAATAGAGTATTAATAATCCCAGGGTGTCTACCCCCTAATAAAAATTACTCATACTATTAATATTTCATGGTAAATGGGTTGTCCAACCAATACACAAAAAAATAAAACTCTATACAGATGATACATAGCAATACTCTATATATAAATGTATAAAAAATAAATATAATTCAATAATAAAATAAACACCCTGGTATAAAAATAATAATTATAGTAATTACTCATAATGAAAAAATATAACTCCTATAATGTTTCAATTACAATGGTCAATTTAACATCTAAGTCGTCAACCCAAAAAAAATTAAATTTAACTAAAAAATTAACATTTTCATGTCCCAAATTTTTACACAAAGTGGGTGAGTGTAAAAACATAGTGGGCTTGATTAATAACTTCTTAAGAATTCAATATTTGTGAAAGCATCAGTATAAATGAATTTTATGAAAACAAGACATCCCAACCCAATTTATAAATCCAATGTTTTTTTAATAAAACTTTACATCGAATGTTTTCAATAAAACCACCAACAAATCATAACCAAAATCCACTCTATTTTGAAACCAATAAACTCACAAACCCATTTTCACCAGAATATTCGGAAACCCCAAGTCTAGGTAAATACCCTTTAGTTTACTCCAACTTAAACTTAATCCTTATATTATGGAAAAACCCCTATATTGATGTGATATTCCAATCCCATGATCAATAGATTGATAATATATCTACACTTTAGGTCACCTAATCTCTTTAATAAAACTACATAATAATTTTAGGAAACTCTTACACAATGTCTATATTATTTCAAAAATAAAAATCATCCAAACATTGAATAAAATACCAACCAAACAATAAAAAAATTATAAATAATAAATTCTAATAAATCCTTATCTTCAAAAAAATACTCAAACAACTTTAAAATTCATAATAAATTACTATAAATTCTTGAACATAAAAAATAGTCTTGAAATGGATCAACCCATATTTATAAATTTTAAAAAATTATTTTCAAATCCAATATTAGTTGAAGAAAATATATTTACGAATTATGAGTATGAGAATAACCCTAAAATGTATAGTTTTTGTTATTTTATTTCTATTCATAATAATAAATATATATCTAATATGATACCCTTTAATACAAAAAGTAAAATTTATTATATTAAAATTCTTAAAAACACCCAAAATAAACAAAAAAGAATTTTTTTGGGTTGTGTAACAATGTTAAATGATGATGCGGTGATAAGAACACACCTTTTTTATTCTTCCTTAATACCACCTAAAAATATACATCAATCAAGATGTTTTTCTACACCTTGGTTATATCCTCACGGTAAATCCCTAAAATTGGACACCACATCAATTGGGATGAAAGAGGAATATAAAAGTAAAAATCAAGTGGTATACCTGTGATCAGGGAAACACATACATTAAATTTAAAAAGATATGGTATTATGATGAGAGGGTGCCAAAAAAATCAACTATGAAACTCCCTCACTTGAGTCAGGTGAAAATGTGTGAGGTTGGTTTGGTTTTTAATTTATAATAACCATATTTTGTATTTTTAAAAAATTTAAAAACTAGATTTCAAATTTGATAAAATATATAGTTTATCATAAAAAAATAATACCTAATAATCTATAATGAATTGGAATGATGTGTTGTCCTGGATCCCCCCATGAATTTTCAATTTCTTACCATTTCACTCAATTTAATTTATAAAATTTATAAAAAAACTTTCTACTTCAAAGAACCACATTATATTGATAAATATTACCTTTATAATCCAAACCACACTCTAATAATTATGAAACACCCTTATAGCATATTTTTTCACTTTAACTCACCTTTACACCTAATGTATCTTCTAAACACTACAAAGCACCCACTAGAATCCCTCCATAACTTCATTTTGACAACCGTAGACATTCTTATCCATTATCCAATATAACATCCCACACCTTAACATTGGATTTAGTTTAGATAGAATTTCTAATATACCATAGGTGACTTAACAATGATTCCGAAGGATGGAAATAAATTACAAGGGCTTCAATATAATTGTGGGATGATTTTTCCTTTGAGAATTAAAAAAACCCAACCGAGAACACAATTAACAAATAACCACTAAATTATGGACGATAAAAATGTATTAAACTCTAGGTATAACAATGTTAATCAAAATCTACTATTTCCATGAACAATATTAGAGTACCAAGAATAATCCAAACTAGAATATGAAAAAAAAGAAGAAAAAAAACAAAAAAACTCATACACTATAAGTTCACCAACTCCACAGCTCCTAACATGCTCCAGGCACTAAATCCAGAAGATGTAATAAAATTATTACAAAGAATCACTAAATAAATGAGATAATTTTCCTTTACCTATGTCTGGAAAAACAATATATTAAAACACATCAAAGTTCCCATATAGGGGGTGAGTAATAAAATAAAAATGGTTTTCCCAAAATGACTTCCATATTAACACCATTGGGGTAGAATGTGTTAGAATAGATATACGAAACAATTTATATCAAATAGTTTAAAACTTATTATATTAAAGTAAAAAAGAAATTCCATACCAAAACACTTCTCCCATACTGAATCAATTTCCAATGAAACCAGCCAAAAAATACATAAAACTATTTCAAAACATCCATTTTGGAATAATCCATTCCATTCCACATATCCACACATCCAAGAATGAATGCCACCATGAAAGTCCCTATACTCATGAGTGGTGAGTCATAATGAAACCAATATATCACTTAGTGAACCATATTTGTCAAGGTATTGTTCATAACACTATCCATCCCACAAATGATGGGGGATAATTCATACCCCGATTTGTCCCATGCATAAGAATACACACCTTCCATTACGTCTAAAAATGAAAATCAACCATTCTAATTTATTTAAATAATGAATTTAATTTATTGAAAACATTATAATCACACAATTTCCATGAATAAAAAAATTCACATTTAAAAAACATCTTTTTAAAATCCATAAACAAAGAACTTCACACAAAAACCAATTCTCACAAACCCAAAACCATCACTGAAGAGGGTTTCAACGATTCATTGAACATAAATTTCAAAATAAATTTCATGAAATTAAAAAAATGAAATTAATCATTAATGATAAAATAATATGAGTTGGGAGTGAAGACACATACCTCATACAATATAGGGAAAATGAAGAACCACATTAATTACTCAACAAAACTAGGTTGAATCCTCAAAAACCCACCTTAGATATTATTCCATAACATAAAAAGAACCAAATATAATCATTATTGGAATAAAAATTCATATATCTATCCCTATAGCACTAGATATATGAATCAAATAAATGGAATATGAAGAAACTATGGGAAAATAATGAATAATGATGACATACCAAGTAATTGGGCTACAATTCACCAAGAAACACCTACAGATCTCTATCGGATCAAGATTAATGGTCTCTACTACCTTTTGGAAGAGTGAAACCTGAGTTAGGGTTGAAATAAGTGTAAAATTATGGGTTAATGAAAAAAACGAGTGAGATCCACAATTTTTTGAATCTTCTTTTTTTCTGTGGATGGTCAGCTCGCACGGTTAGGAAAACTGTGCGCCAACTGTGCACATGCCTTTACCTCAAGAAGAATCTTGGATGGTTGGACCATATAGTTAGAAAAACTATAAACCAATAAGGAATAATCCAACTATTCTACTTTATATATTTACTCTTAGGGGTCCTCAGAGTTTGTCCAAACTGTGTGCCTAACTATCTACCTATCCAGAGTCCACTCTCTCACATTGCATGATTATCTATAGGAGTTTCATAGTTTGTACTAACCATTCACCTCTATAAGAGCCCAAAATGATTCTAAAATTCCTCAAAACCCTCAAAAATATCACCCAATCACTTTATATACTTTATATACATAATCAAATTTTTCCATACTTGAAATATAGGGTGTTACATTATCCCCACCATTGACCTCTATATCATTGGAAGTAGAAAAACTACATTTCACTAAAAGTGTTTGGGCCATTTCTTGACCATTTCCTTCTCCCATTCCCAAGATTCATCCTAAATCTGAAAATGTTTCCACAAAAACCACATAAGGCCAAGGAATTTACCATGCAAGAACTTCCCTTTTATATCAATAATCCATAATAAAAAATGAACCAACTAAGCATCCAAATCTTGGTCAACATGATCCCATCGAAGCACATAGTTAGGATCTGATAGATACTTTTTCAACTGAGATACATGTTTTTTTTGAAATTCACTAAAACATGGTAAAAATAAATCATATATGAAACATTACCAACCCCTTAAAGTATCTCAAAAGGTCCCATGTATCGAGGAGATAACATTTCATGCTTTGAAAAATGATGATGTAAAATCCATGGAGAGATTCTCAAGAAAAAATGATCACACACCTCAAATGATGGTGGCTATCAATTATTATCTGCATATGATTTATAAAAAATATGATTCTTCTCTATTATCTTTATAATTAACAAAATATTCCCCTTTTTATCTCAGAAAATTCTATGACCAATAGTAAATTCTCTCATATTTTCACCAAAAAAGTGGTGAATTATACGGATTCCCATATAATGATTCAAAAGGAACCATATGTATCTACCCTAGATAACCGTTGTTATATGAAAACTCCAATAATAGTATATGATCTTCTAATGAGCCACCCAAATATAGAACAAAATCACAAATCATTAAATCCAACATATGAATTTTCCTTTTGGATGGTCCATCCATCTGATGGTAATATGTTATACACATCATTAATTAAGTCCCAAGTGCTTTCTGTATGTTTTTTTAGAATTGAAATGTAAACCTAAGATCTTCATCCAATAAAATCTAAATATGAAATACATGTATCTTTTCCACTTATTAGATATATATTATAGACAATTCATCCATTGTATGAGATTCAAAAATATGGATGAAATGTCATGAATTTTTGAGTTGATCCACTATCACCCATAGAAAATTGTGTTTTGAACATTTCTCAGGATGCCTATTACAAAATATATGGATATCTACTCCCATTTCCAACTTGGAACAAGTAAATACTAAAATATACCTACTGGTTACTGGTTCCCTAGATTAACTTTTTCATAGGTTAAGAATATAGATACAATCTTATCCACCTTCAATTTCTTTCCAACCTAAAGAAACATTGATTTTAGTGACTTGTACATATTCTATATCTCAATATGAATAGATGATATAAAATGATGGTAATCATGGAGATTCTATTCATGATAAGATAATGGTACGACCATCCAATCTCTTAACCACAACACTGAATTTTTATCTATCATCATTCCCTCAATGTTCTTCTTATCATTGAGTTTTTACCATATAGAAACACATTCAGAATGATATGTCTCTGACTATTTAACCCTCTCCAAAAAACAAGAAAAAAATAACTCCATTAGAAAAACACTACACACACTCAGTGTTAATAATCCATGTGCATGTCAACTATCACTGACATCAATAACCATTGACCCAGAGCCTCTATTAGAAACTGACCATATGAATTTCTACTTAATGCATTTTCCCATGAACTTTATTTACCCAATGTATACATCATGTAAAATTTAAAAATTTTGAGATAATATATCCATATTCTATGTCTCATATTCAAATCAAATTGTGTGAAATATGTTTCAAAGTCTTATAATCTATAAACATTGTAAATTTATCACAAAATAGGTAATGATGTCAAATCTTCAAAGCATGCACTATGGTAGCTAACTCAAAATCATGTGATGGGTGGTTATTTTCATGAAATCATAACTTTTGTGTTCCATAATCAAAAAACCTTCTCCTATCATGAAAACACATCCTAACTTAGATCCCTAAGCATCAAAATACACCATATACCCTTTTCCTGATTCTGAGAAAATCAATATCAGTGTTGATGTATGGTTAACATTAAGCTATGAAAATACTTTTTACTTTCCTCATTACATTTTAATGGAATATTTTTCCTTATCAAAGTTATTATTAGTGAGGATAGTCATTAAAAATAGTGAACAAATTATCAATAAAAACCTATTAGACAAAAGGAAATTCATATCTAGAATAAGTTCATTATCAGTTTCAAGATATAACAACTTATATTTATTTTGTATCCATAGAAACATATTTTTTTAGATTATATGGATATGTAAATTTACCAGTTGATTCCAAAAATAACACTTTGTTAATTTGAAATACATTATATGATCTGATGGAATTCCCAAAACTATTTCCATGTGTTTCTCATGACCAACCCCTGTCCCTAAATATAATAATATTTCATCCATAAACATAAAAAAATCCATATATCATTGAAATATATGATTCATCAACACCAAAAACATTATTTGGTTGTTTGTAAGACTATAAGTCATAAGCATGTACTTTTAATGTCCACATCTACTCTTAAAATATGTATTTCGAATATTCTTCATATGAAACCTCAATTGGGTATATCCTAACCGTAAATAAATTTTAGATAACCATTAGGGTCCCCTTGATAGATCGAATAGATCATTAATGCATGGATGTTGCTAACAATTCATTATCATAAATTGTTTAAGATTAGGAAAATACACACATAATTGAGAATTTTATTAATATTTTTTTGGAAAAAAAGACCAGTTTTACTCATGGATACATGCAATGGTGATTGAACTCTTTGTTTTCTAGATCTTCTAACTGAAAACTCAATTACATTAATTATGTAGGTTCTATCCAATAAAATTTAATTGAAAAATGAATTGTCCCTAGAAGGATCTCAATCGAAAACACCACGTCTCATATGGATGGAAACCCTGATAAATTTTTGGAAAAAACATCAGGAAACAGATCAACAACCTTTGGAATACTATTATTCTAAATATATTCCATATATTTTGTGGTCTAAGCTTGAAACTGGTATGAGATCATTCCAAATTATTATTTGAACTAGCCCGTTTCACCTGCCTTTGCATTCCAGTCTCCCATAAATAGGTTCTTGATTCCATCATCAATCGTAAAACTAACCTTTCACAAATAGAAATATATGTGAGCCTTGATAATTTTCAACCAATCCATTCCCATTATTATTTTACACACATCCATATCATGAATTGTGAAATCCCATATCAACTCATCTTCATCAAAATTTATATAACATTTGTAAAACATAATGTCTCAATATTCCCATTGACCATGAGGACTTTGATGTTTCACAATAGAAGGAATCATCTCAACATGAAAATCCAACAATTCAATAATAAATGATGAAATAAATAAATTTGATTCACCAATATAAATCAAAGATTTCATAAATGTATAATTCAGTAGAATCATACCTCTCACTATCGAAGGTCTAGATTGACCATCCACAATCGCTTACTTATCTCTATGTAACTTCATACTAACTATAATTTTTTATTCATTGATTTAACGATATTTCCATTATTTAGGAGTCAAGGTATTCCTAGAAATACCATGGCTATCTTGGTTTTGTTGACCAGTGGTATTATACTTCCCTCAAAACGTCAAATCATATGACACCTGATAAACATGATATGTGTCTCGAACAACTGACCGTGGAGCACTATGATAATAATACTAAAGGATCCCCATCTAATTAAAATTGTCTCATGCTGTAGGTGGTGTCATACAATCTCACATCATTTGGTTGAATGAACCGCATTGAAATCATGAAAAATTTCTCTTAGGCTTAGGGGAATGATTCAGTAATCTAGACATATGATTCTGAGTCACCCTACTACGTTGCAAATAGGTCTCCCTCTTCCACTTCTATGAAATATTAGAGTTCTCATTTTCTCCATATGTATCAACATGATCTCTCCAATCGAATCTCATGAGTTGTCCATTTATGATATGATTTAACTATTGAACATATCCATATAATTTGTAATATAATGTATGAAAATCTTTGATGGAATCTATTGCCTCATCTTTGAAAAAATATATCCCTTAAAGGATTATGTAGTAGCTAATTGGGGTAAAAAATGGACTAAATTCATAAATTCAGCTCCATAATCTATAATTGATCGATTTTATTTATTCATGATGACAGTTTTCATCAGTCTAGAAATCCAAAACAAGTGAGGATACCATTTTTTAACAATTCATCAAAATACTCCTAGGTAATTTTATATTATTATTTAGCCTACATTGATAAATCCCACAATTTTCATGTAGGATCATCCCAAATATAAATTTTCAACTTGAAACTCAACTTTTTTGGTGTTCCTAGGATGTCAAAAATTTCATTCCACTTATTCAGCCACACCTCTTCCTACTCTGGTTCTAAATCACCCTAAATGAATGGCGGATTCTACATGAGAAACTTAATGGAATTATACACTTTCCTTGGTTCATCCCTTCTCTTCCGTATATCCACATATTGAAAATCATGGAAAATACTTTGACCCAGCTGTTGGTTCACCTACGACTAAGGTGAAACGACATTCTTAGCAGCCGCTTCTGATTGGTTTCTATGACACCAACTGGGTACCGTTTCTTATAATCAAATCCAAATTCTCTAAGTCTCGTTATTTATAAAAAGGAGGATAAAAAGTTTCAAATTCACCATATCACAACTATCACAATAAGTTTTTCCCAAAATTCCAAATGTTCCTTTTTCAACCCATTTATGAAAATTCCATCGTACTTTTGAAAATCAAACAATTTTAAAAATACCACTATCATTTCTTTTTCAAAATATCATTTTTGAAAAAAAATTTCAATACATTCAAAAATCCACATCATTTAAAAAAATGATAATTTATTAATCGAAATTAAATATGCACTCCGAGAGTGAAGTCATTTCTATTAATGCATGTTATGATTTTCTCATTGGTTAAACCCATTAAAATGAGATAACAACTCCTATATGTGTCTCTAAAACACTTATTTACCCACATCCTTGGTAACATTAAGTTCCAAATAAATAGGTTAGTTATGCCTATTTTCTCTACATTTAATTTTACAATAATCCTACTCCTTTCTACCATCTGAACATTATAACTAATCCATATTGAATTTTCCACTCCAAGACTGACACAACTGATACCCAAGGATTGAACAAACTGATACCACTTGTCCCAAAATATTTGTACCAACCAAGATTGATATAACATTTCCAAAATATTTGGATTGACCAAGATTGATACCACAAGAATCATCCTACCCCTACTCATTGTATTAAGTCAAGGAATAATTGCTACATTGACTTATGTGTCATCCTCTAAATTCCATGGGATAGAAATTAATCCTTGGGGCTTCAATACAATTTGGGTACGATTTTATCTTTGATAATTAAAACAACCCATACAAGAACACAATAAGAAATTTACCACTAAAAGATGCAAGATAAATTTGTATAAAACTAAAATTATAACAATTTTTAACCAAACTTATCTACAACCATGAACTATATCATTGTAACAAGTAGAAACAAAACCAGAATAAAAAAACAAATGGGAGACAAAACCAACCAATCTCAAAGAAACCAAGGTCACTGACTTCACAACTCCCAACATACTTCAAGGTCAAACTCCACAATACATACTGAAAGTATCAACAAGCATCACTAATTAAATAAGATAATTTCAATTTACTTTTTTCTCAAAAAAACAATATCTTAAAATGTAATAAAGTTCCAAAGCATGGGGTGAGTCGTCAAACAAAATAGGTTTTCCCCAAATAAATTTTATACTCATGCCACTGGGATAGATCATATTAGTTCATTTATATACAAAATTTATATAAAACAATTTAAAACATTTTATTTCAGAATAAAAAATTTCCATACCAAAACAATTTTCGCAATCTAAATCAATTTCCAAGGAAAGTGACCAAACAATGCATTAAAAATATTTCAAACCATCCATTTTGGAAAAATCGATTCCATTCCACATATCCACACATACAGCCATTCAAGCGTCCATGGACCTATGTATACTCATTTGTGATGAGTCATCCTTTCACCATGATTTCACTCAATGAACCATTTTTATTGGGGAAATTTCATACCCTCATCCATCCCACAAATTATGTGGAATTGTTCATAAATTTCTATTTCCCTATACACATGAACACAGACCATCAATTATTCTAAAAATAAATTCAAAATCAACCATTCCAAGACATTTTAATAAAATTTTTGTTTTCTGAAAACATTACAATCAAACCACTTACATGAAAAAAAATCATATTTTAAAAAATATCATTTTAGAATGAAAAAACGATGTACTTTTCACAACAACAAATTTTCACAAATCCAAAAACCATAAATAAAGTGAGTTTATATAGTGATTTTTACATAAATTTCACAAAAAATTTCCATGTATTTGGACAATTTAAAAATAAAACATTAATTTATTATAACATTATTCATGATTTAATCCACTTACTTTTGAAATTATGGATAAAATGAAGAACAACATGAATTCTTCAACAAAACTGTGTTGAATCTTAAAAAACTGACCATATATATTTTTCCCTAACATCAATATTACTAAATCTCATCATGATTAGAATAAAAAAGCGTAGATATATCTCATTATAGCTATATATATGAATCCAATAGATTTTGTATAAATAAAATAAGAAAAAACTATGAAAAACTATGAACTACCAGTAAAATGAAGCTTCAATACACCAAGAAACACCATCGTATCTCTCTCAGATCAAGAGGAATGATATCCATAGCCTTTGGGAGGAGGTAAAACTAAGTTATGGTCAACTTAGTGGAATTATGAGTGGTTAAGAGTATTATGTGAGTGAGATGCACCATTTTAGGATCTCACTGTTTTCCATGCACCAGTAGCTCACAAAATTGGGAGAACCATGCCCTAATAGTGCACCTGCCTCTACCTAAAAAATCACTTAGAATAGTTTTCCCACATAGTTAAACAAACCAAGTTTCATCCATGAAAAATCCATGTGTCCAAATTCACAAGGTTACTCCTGGGTGGCTTCATGGTTTGTTCAATGTGTAGGCCTAATAGCGTGTTTACCTAGATCCCATTGCCTCACATTGTATGGTTATTTATAAGATATCCACGGTTTGTTCTAAACATGACCAAATCACAAACCTTATAAAAGTCCCCCAAAACATTCCAAAAATCCTTAAAGTCCTCCCAAACTTAATAAAAAAAATTTACATACTAAAAATAAAAATGTAAAATGTTACTTATTAGAAATAGGGGGTGCTATAACCACCCTCCAACAACTATTTAACCTAACCAAACAAGAACATGTAAATTTATCACAAAAACAAGTTTCAAAAAGCCTATACCCTTTAGTTTTTTATTTCCAATGAATATATATTTAAAATTAAATCTATATAAAAACCACCATAAAGAGGGTATGAAAACTCCACCCACCATCACACTTTTAATCCTTGAAAATCAAGAATGCATTGTGAGTTAAAAAATATTACATATAAGGAACAAAAAATATATATATATATTCTACCCAAAATATATATTTTTTATTTATTTTAAAGGGGTACTCATTTTTCACACATATTAATTTTTTCCTCTAAAAAATATATAGAAAAGAATAAAAAAATCAAGCCACCACATGGTTCTCCACATCCATGTTTACATTAATAAAAAGCATCAATTATTTGAAATTACCTAACCATAACACCTAAAAAAATTCCTACCCAAAGGACACATATAACCAATAAATATAATTTAATCATGAATATACTTCTAATATATCAGGCTAAAACAAATCAATGACTAATTTCATAATCATAGAACCATTATACATGAAAAAATCCCCCAAAACCCTAAGTCACCAAAAATTGGTTATCAAAACTTATTTTAAATCCAACACTAATATAATTTTCCTCTTAAATTTTCACCCCAAACTCCTTTAGTAATGTTTTAATGTTTGAAAATAAATACTTATGATGTGTTCGGAACATTGAATTCATTGGATTTCAATTATCTTAGTAACACTACAAGTAATTATATTTTAAACCCAACAGTTATTGAATGTATCCAATCACCCAACCAATGGAATGACAGATGACTTACCTAAATCTAAAGTTATATTATCCTAATTAAAATGGGAACACATAAACCCATTTAAAAATATAAATAAATCATGGATACTGAAAAATCTTAATTCATGTTTCACTAATGAAAGGTTCAATACCCAAAAACTAAAAATAGAACCATGGTTCATTGTTTATCAAACCTTTTATACACATTAAATATTCTCTAATGTAATAACACAATAAGAAAATATAACATATGGATAGATAATATCCCTAAAAACATAAAAACACTAACATAGAATTATATGACCAACACCGATGAAACATTTTATTAACAACATAACAACTATCTATCATCTAAAACCATGAAACTCCTATAGAAAGAAATATTGTTATTATAACACACTATTTTAGGGATAATGGATCATTCATATAATGTAGTCTATCAATTCCTAATATCCCTCTATATTCCAATGAGTAACCTCATGTTTACAAAACCTCATTAACTAGTATTAGTCAAAATAACACATTTACATGATTCAAACCAAACTATACATCCACCGAACCAATACAATCAATAAAAAAATAACAAAATAAATCATAATCATGTCATAAAAGGTAAACATAATATGAAACAATAAGTAAAACACTATTGATCCTCTAAAAATCAATCAATATAATAAAATTATTCTTTCCAATACCTTCCCCAAAAAGAACCCATAAACACAAATAAATTCAACTATCAATTTTCCTAGATCATTTACAAAATAACATAAATTCAAAACATATGTCCTAACCCACCGGTATATACCAAAAAATACCTCTATAACTCACGGAGTACCCAAACATAAGTAGTTGGGTCATACAACCTTCTCATCCATCAAACATGAATTAACAAAACTATAATAGTGGATTATGTTTTTCTTGCCTATTTTGTAATCCGATCCCATTATTTTTGAGTAAGATAACACCTTACCTAAAAATAAGGAAACTTAATTGGTCATGATCCTTGATTTCTAACCACTAAACCCTGATTTATTCCTTATATTCACATGTATCCTCACTCCCTCATCTAGAAATGGGGTTACATAAACCAAAGGATAAAATCTAGTACCCTACTCTCTCATCTATCAATGTCATCACGTCAAACAAATAATAAATATATAGGTCTATATCCCCCATATATACATGATTTTTCATTAAAAAATAGATAAATTTTATTGGTTTATGTGTTTGAATTAACTCCCTTCACCCAACCATTACAATTTGGATACAAGTACAATGTAAGACAATAAACTAATTAATGGATCTAACACACACTTATAAAAATATAACATTATATACATAGAATAACATCATTCCAAGAAAATAATTACCAATAAAACCAAATATCTATTGATTAGTCAAAAATTTAATCTAAGAATGTTTTAGACCATTCAATAATAACTTTCACCAAAATCCATAATTTTCCAAATCACTTTTTCAAGATTAAAAAACACTAATTGTAAAATATTTCTATCCATTTAGACCAATTTAAAATTCAATTTTTTAGATACCAACTATATGTGAAGACATATAATGTTGAAACCATAATTCAATGGGTGTTCACTAAAGCCTCTAATTTATACATCATCAAATAATACCATAAATAGACTGATTAGATAATCTAATTAAAAAATAAAAAACTATTTTATATCAAAACAAATTCATTACAAAATATATTCAAAAATAATTAAATTATCAATTCTCAATTTTAAAATATACACAGCCAATAAAAAAAGTAAATAGTTCAATAAAGCACCATTAAAATCCAAAAAATACACTTCCATCATAAATTTCATCTATAAAAAACTTGTATTCATTGAAAAATGTGTTTTCTTCACATTTATTTTACAAAAAATAAGAACCCATTCCAAAATCAATAAAAATCACCCTTCTATATTATATAATAAAAAATTATAAGTTAGTTTATAAATCCAATTTAAAATTTAAGAGATATAAATTTTTATACCCCATTATTAAAAATAATAACCAAAATAATAATTATTTTTAACATATAATTTCTATTATACAGTCAGGATAATCCTCATAATTATTCATAAGATAACATTTTTTAACACCTTAAGAGACCAATTTTAAGAAAAAAAAACAATTAAAAATCTGTTTATTATATATTTTTTAAAAAATTTCATTGAAAAAAATTCCCATAAAAACCCCTACTACCCCATTAATAGGAAAATCTATTTTTTTCCAATAATAAATTTCACTTGAAATATTAAAATAACATATTTTAAAAATAATATTACTTTACAAAATTCCAAAAAAACATAACAAACAAAGGTAAAATAAATTTTAATAATAATGTGCTTATCCCCTTATGTGAACGTTCATCATTAAATCATTAACATATGCATAAAATGAACTATTATTCTATAGCTATATAGTCCTTTGGTAAATTATGAACTGATATGATGAATGAAAATGTTTTCATAATCCTCACAACATTTAATAAGACTCAATATAAGAAATAAAGATAACATATAGTGAAATAAAAAATCTTTTCAAGCAAACTAGACATTATAATAAAATAAAATATATAATCAATTCAAAAAGTAAAAAAATATTTTCATAGTGATCTACCCACACTAAAAATAAAATTCTCTTCTAAAAATAAATACACATACTATAATTCCCTAGAATGTTAAAGGGTTAGAATGATAAATGTTTCTACCAATGTAAAAAGGTGTTGCTTTATTTGTAGTATACACCCTTATTTGAACACCATAGTTAAGAATGCTTGGAATATTGTAGAGATAAGAATGGGTGACCTCCTGAGAAGTTTTTGTAGGTTTGTTTGAGTGAGGGAAAACCACAGTACAAAGAAATGTGTTGGAAAAAGGGCATAATAATTACTCATATGATCCATTCTGGCATGCGGGTGGGCCCCAGATAGGGGACCACATGTATGTGGGGTAACTAGTGGCGTCTATTTGGCCAAGACCTAATGAACATGTTAAGGAAGGGTGTCTCTATTGTCTGTGTGGCCCAATTGTTACATTGGAATCATAGTAGGAACAAAGTTTGGAAGTGAGTTACATCTTCCTTGGCATAGATGTAGGGTATAAAACAAGGGTGTTGTTCTCTAAGGGGGGGGGGTGAATGTAATAGGATGAAATGGTAAAGGGATAAATAGATAAATTTTACTATCCATGTCAACAAGCTTCACATTTCATTTTGTAAGACTAAGAGATTTGAACTCTATATATAAGCATTCTTGGCCTAGAAAAGTGAGCAATATGGGTGACCTCCAAAGATATTTTCCTTAGTGTCTGTGAGTAGAGGAAAATAAAACTGGAAATAACATGTGTTAGACTATGGGAACATTCATTGGTATGATGATTCATTTAAGCTTGTATGTGGGCCCCAGGTATGGGACCACATGTATGTTGTGTAACTGGTGGTTTCTAGAGGGCTAGGACCAAATAACCATGTTAAGGCGGGGTGCCTGTTTTGTCAATGTGGCCCAATTTTAATACTTAACATATTCTAAAATCAGATACCATTATTCCAAAAATCATATATAAATGAATATCCTTTCCTATTTCCTAATTTCAATATTATTTATGTCAATATAAATCAAGAATAAAACACAATTAGGCTAATTCCAGGACACCTCTTTTCTTAATTAAATATGATTCAAGAAACATAATGTTTATCCCAGCCCATGATGACCTACACACATCACTTGTAACACCTATATTTTTATTTATTTAATGAAGTATATTTTAACAAAATTTTATTTATGGATTTATATTTGATAAATAGTTACTATTTAATTTTCACTATTATTAGAATCATGTGATTTTAATGAGATTAATAAATTTACAAATTAAATAATTAATTAAAGGAAATTTATTTTATTGGTTTGATGTATTTCAAGATCAATACATTTCTAGTTCGGGGATTAAATAATTAATTCAAATATAATCAATTGTGAAAAATTTAATGTTGAAATGTTAGGCGGTGAGTTTTATATGGTTATATAATTTTTTGTAGAATAATTTTATATTGACATATTTGTAAATAAGCTATAGTATGTGTAAAATCACATCTCATTATTTCATGTATTTCCATTTTCTAAATTCATTTTCCACATTATTAGGCTGTGTCTTGGGACTCCTGAGGATGGAAATAATTTTTTTTGTGAAAATTAAATAAAGTTCAAGGATGTGTTTTTTTAAATTAATGGAGTCTAGGTATACACATGTTAAGGGTTTTAATGCTCTCTCTAGGTGCATAGAATATTCATGGTGTATTTTAGGTTTCTTTTTAAATTTCACATTACATTATCTATTGGTAAATTACACACCATGTATCATTCACCGGGTAGAAGTCGTGAACTTGGCATATAGCCTAAAAGACTACCTTAAATTTAATGAATACAATTTATATAATGTCAAAATATTGATTAAATAAATCGTGACAAGTTTTTTGATGTATATAGACATATAGGATATCAAGACGTGTAAAGGGGTTACATACAATGTAATTCTAACGAATAGTGATTTTAGGGCGTCAGGTGAGTGATTTGTTTATTCCATTTAATGTGGGAATTTGGATCTCTACCTAGAGTTACTTAGAGAAGATATAACACCCAAAGCTTCCACGGTACATTTCCCATTAAATAATGAAAAAGCTTACGTTGTACACCACTTGGAGTTTTAACACACCATGACCTATCAAACTTGCCATTATGAATGAAATTTTACCGAATGAAAGAAGATAATCAATGGGGGGGATGAGAGCTCTTGAACCATGCTCCAACGGGCGACTCCAAACCCTAGCTTTCGCCGCTGATTCTCCTTGAGCTTTCTGATGGCCAGCTTCGATCCAGAGTGGGAACTTGCCTCCCCTCCTATTCTTGCTTCTATAGATTCTGATTCTTCAAAAATAAAAGTAGGAAACTTTCAAATTCCTCTTCACTCTCTGCCTGTCTCCTTACACGATGTGCTAAAAGGTGTTGACCTTAGTAGCATGAAGGAATGCACACAACCTCTCTATAGAAAGCTAGAAGATGGTGGTTTCTTGGTCGATTCTGATCCAGAAGCCCTGAAACAAAGGGAACAACTGTGCAAGTACTCGGTCCTTGGCCGAGTTTCATACAACACAGGGGATAGACCCTGGCCTCTTTTCGAGCTAAATAACAGGATTTCTCACTGCTAGATCTTTTCAAAATGGAAGATGGTTCCCCTAGGTAAAGGATACTATCACATCCTCTTCAACTTTCAAGGTGAGCTCGATCAGATATGAAAGCTTGGTAATCTGCGGATTCAACCTGGATTTCGTAGAATTTTGGATTGGGATCCTGCCTTTAATCCATACACACACAAAAATTATATGGCACACATATGGGTTAGAGTTCGTGGGCTTAATTGGTTTTACTGGCATCTAAATATTTTAAATGACATTTCTTGCATAGGACCCCCTATTAAAATTGATCATAGAACATTGAATGGGGATCTAGGCCTATTTTCTAGAGTTATGTTTGAGGTAAACTTAGCTAACGAATTACCATCTAGCATAGGATTTAATGCCCCAGATCATATATTGGATATCATCATTGAGTATGAAAGGAAGCCACCCTTTTGTGAAGTGTGCAAACTGATTGGGCACAACTTTGAAAATTGTAGGGTAGTTAGGAAACAAATGGACCCTCCAATTAATAATGACTGGCAAGAGTTAAATCATGCTAAAAAAGGGAATAATGTCATAGATAAATCTGAGCCCCCCCCCCAAATCAAAATATGTGGGTTAAAAAATCCATTGACCTTCTATACCTAGAATAAAAATCTTGGAGTGACTTGGTTATGGAATAAGAGGCCTTACATAACAATGATAATCCCAATGGTTTAGAAAAAATAGTAGTTGAAGGTAACAGAGGTAGTTCAGACAAGAGAAACCCTTTTACTATTTACAATCCTGCTAATGATGCCTATTCTTTTGGTACTTCAAGTTTAAATGAGAATCATTGTAGGGACTTGGAGGCTTTAGTACCATCAGTTTCAAGGATAATACCGCTGCTTCTAACAAGTCACAAGGTAAGAATGCAAACACTGCAAATCCAGGTAACTCTGAGCATTTCAATTCAGATGTTAAATTTGTTACTACTGTTTCTGAAGTTCCTATAATAGAGACTCATTCTACTATTCTTTCCTCTCCTGGAATTACTACTGCTCACAATTCATCACACACACTTGATTCTGCCTCCATATTGAATGTAGAACCTGTTTCTGTCAACAAGGAGGTGGCTAATACTCCGTTGGACGTGCAGATTTTTGCTCTGTTGCAACATCAGAATGATAATTCTACTCATGTATCTGTTAAAAATACTATTAGTCCTATTAATGAATTTGTCACACATGATGCTAATGTTGATCCTACTTTTATTCATTTGGCACACAGCATGTCACACACCACCCTGCCTGTTACTGTTTTATATGCTGAAACTATCCAAACACCTACTTCATGTTCGGTTAATAGGATGGTGCCTAACCCTCATGTTGAAAAGCAGGATGCTATTTTTAATTCTAGTCCTGTATCATATCCCTTGAAACTTGTAGAGTCTGAACCTATATAGACTAGGATTGGGACACATTCTCATCCTGCGCAATCTTCTACCTAGGATGATGTTTTAGAGATCATCCAGACAAGTCCTATTCTACCTCCTGTCTCCTAAAAAAATTTCCCCTTCTGATCTGCCTAACCCACATCATTTCTTACTAGATAAGAAGCTTAATACGGTTAGAGATGATAAAAAACTTTCATTTGAACATGCCACTGTTCATGGAGAAAATAAAAATCTTACACTGGATAGTACTGACTATATGAGTACTCTAGTTTCTGCTTCTAATCCAAATGCAGATCTGAAATCTGATTCCTCTCAATGTTCTGAAACTTATGAGAGTAAAAAAAATCTACTTCTTCCTCAATGGTTACGAGATCCCAAAAGAAGAAGGGATCATGTAAATCTAAAAAAAGAAGGGTTCTAACCCAAACTGCAAATAGAAATGAATATCCTTTACTGGAATTGTCAAGGTGTGGATAACAATGACACCTCCACAACACTGAGGAGGTTTTTAAACACTCATAAACCTGAAATCTTTTCCATTGATAAACCTAAAGTCAATTTTAAAAAGAAATTCATGATATTTGGCTCTCTCAATTATGGTTTTCTAGGTTCTTGTAAAAACAGTCCTCATTTTGACTCTATATGGATCTTTTTCCTTAATACTTTAAAAAATGTCAACATTTTTAGAATTTTTGAACAAAATATTACCTGTGAATTCTTGTGGAATGGTCAGCATATATTTTTCACTATGGTTTATGCAAATAATAGATATCAGGATAGGAGAGTTTTATGGAATGAACTCCTTGATATGGATAAACACATTCAAGAATCTTGGGTTGTTTTGGGAGATTTCAATGCCATTCTTACCCCTTCTAAAAACATTGGACCCTCACACCTTCCTATATCCTCCAAGTAATTTAAATCTACTATTTAAGATTCTAACCTCTTTGAAATCACTCTTATTGGTGAAAAATACACTTGGTACAGGAAACATTACAACAAAAACGTTGCTAGTAAACATGACAGGGATTTTGTCAACATGAAGGCTCTTGATAACTGGGAAAAAATATCCAGTGTAACTCTTCTGAGACTCAACTCTGATCATCATCCTATCCTTGTTAGCATTCTTATGAATGATCGAAATCCTGTCCTTCCTTTCAAATTTAATAATGCTTGGTCTACGAATCCTGATTGTTTCACCTTTATCTATAACACCTGGAACTCTATGAAACATCATAAAGATTCTTTTTCTTGTTTACAAAAATTGAAAATTCTCAAGAAGGCTCTTAAAGGATGGTGTAAAAATACAAATTATCAAATAGATCTTGATATCTCTTATCTTGAAGATGAACTCAGTCATATCCAAACTCAGAACACTAATTTAGATTTTTATATGGATCCTCAATTGGAAGCTAATATCTCTTCTAAACTTAATTCCTTACTCACATTTAAGGAAAATATTCATAAACAAATTTTTAGGAATAAATGAATTACAGATGGTGATCGCAATACCAAATTCCATAATTGTCTTCAAATAACTATAAAGGACAATCGTCCTATTACTATACTCATTAATAATGACTTGATCATTGATTCTAAAGAATCCATTACAGATCATGCCACCTTGTACTTTTATAACATTTTTAATGGTCCTGATATAAATATTGATCTTAAATCAGATATTATTCCTTTAATGGTGGATGGAAGAGACAATGAGTCTCTTTTAAGCACTACACTTGATCATGAAATTAAAGACACAATCTTTGGTCTTAATCTAGACAGTGCTCCTGGTCCGGATGGATTCAATAATGGTTCTTCCAAAAACATTGGGATATAATACACAATGATGTTTGTATCCTTGTTAATATATTATTCACTCATGGATCTCTACCTCATGGAATCAATGCTCAATTTTTAACCTCAATACCTAAGGTTGAGAATGCTTCTGAGATTCACCAATTCAGACAAATTGCTTTGATTAACACAATCTATAAAATCATTTCCAAAATTATTGCAAATAGACTTGCTCCTATCTGCAATAGAATCGTATATTGGAACCAATTTGGTTTCATTAAAGGAAGTTCCATTCAAGATTGTATTTTTCTTGCTTCAGAATGTACCAATAGTTTAAATAAATACACAAGAGGGGGTTTTGTGGCCATCAAACTGGATATCAGAAAGGCTTTTGACACCATAGACTGGAATTTTATTTTCAAAGTCCTAAAAAACTTTGGCTTTAATGATTCCTTAATTGGTAGAATTAAGACTCTATTTCTCTAAGCTCATATCTTTATCCTGATTAATGGTACCCCTAGAGGTTTCTTTAATTGCTTAAAAGGTGCCAGGCAGGGTGACCCACTTTCTGCTATCCTTTTCGTTATTGCTGAGGATTACCTAAGTAGACTTCTTAACAATCTGGTTGATCAAAATATTCTTAAACCTATTCAAGTTTCCAAGAATTTAAATGCCCCTACCCACCTTTTATATTCTGATGATTTTATTTTATTCAAAAAAGGGGATAACAAAATCTTCATGTTCTCAAGAAAGCTATCTCGCACTATGAGGAAATCTGAGGTCAAGCAATTTCTTAAAACAAATTGTATATCTTTTTTGGAAATAATTTTCCTGTAAGAAGGAAATCTAATATCACCACTTATCTGGGTATTAAATAAGGTCTTCTACCTTTCACTTATTTGGGTGTTCCAATATTTTGGGGTCGACCCAAAGCAGCCTATTTTTCTAACATTATTGATCAAATCACAAATGAACTCTCTAACTGGAAAGGGAAATCCCTCTCCATGGCTGGAAGAATTTTTTTGGTTAAATCGACCATTTTTTCTAAAATGGTCTATTCCCTTATGGTCTACAAATGCCCAGTCGTCATTTTTAGAAAAATTAATACATATATTAAAAACTTAATTTGGTCTGGAAGCATTTTTAAAAAGTAACTTGTTACAATACCTTGGAAATCATGCTGTAAACCCATTTCTAATGGTGGTATTGGCACATTATCAATTCCACTTCTAAAGCTACTGATTTTCTGAACCATAGATTCCTCTTTAAGCTTTTAAAAAGGAATTTTAATTTCATAAACTCATCCATCTGGCCTTCTATTCGGGACTCATATCACAAGATCATGAAAAATTCTAGATGGATAGTAAGTGCTGATTATTCCTTAAATTTTTGGTGTGACAAATGGTGTGGTAACCCTCTAATATAATTATTACCCCCTAATAATCTTCCGGAAGATACTAATCAGACTATAAATGAGGTCTTACAATATCATCAACATGATCTCCCTGATAATATTGCACAAATTATTGATAATCATCTATTTTCTTCTGATGGTGATTTCCTTGTTTGGGAACCCTCTACAAATGGCATTCTAGACTCTAAAAACTATTATAAGAATAATTTCTCTGAAAATAACTCTAGTTTTCTATGGGTTAATCATTTTAACAAACCCTAGATTAAACCTTCTAGGCTCACCCTCATTTGGCGCATTTCCCATAATAGATTACCAACGGAAACTGGTCTATAAACTTTTGGTGTTCAACTCTATTCTAAATGTCGCATGTGTAATCAGAATAGGGAGGATGCCAATCATCTTTTTCTATCTTGTACGACGACCTCTTCCCTTTTGAATTATATTTTTGAATTATTTAATTGTATATGGATCTTTACTGACTCAATTTCCTTGTTATTAAAAAATTGTGCTAGACATGAAGTCTCTCTGTAGGTTAAAAAACTATTCCTTGCGGCAGTCACAGAACTACTGCATGAGATCTGGTACGTTAGAAATGATCTCATTCACAATAATCACTCTCTCAATATTAATGTAGGGAAATATCAGATTCTTCTTGCGATTCATGAAGCTGCCTCAATTCAAAAATACTGTTGCAACAACTCGGTTGGTGATTTTGATATCCTTCATCATCTCCGTGTTCCTAGAATCTATCCAAAGCCCAAACACTTCTTTGAAGTGTTCTGGAAATCACCAATGCTAGGATGGATCAAAGTGAATGTTGATGGATCTTCCAAAGGCAACCCAGGCCCTGCCAGTTGTGGTGCTATATTCAAAGACTCAGCTGGCCCGTGTCAGGGCTGCTTCTATTTTGGATGTGGTCACTCTTCATCTCTGGAGGAGAAAATGGTGGGGACCATTCATGCTGTTGATATTTCACTTCAAAGAGGATAGAGAAAGCTGTGGATTTAAAGTGATTCAACCACTATAATTCATGCCATCTGGAATGGCAACATCCATCTGGCCTGGGCACTTACCACTCGTTGGATGAATTTCCTAAACTTGCTCCATGGGATCGATTATATAGATACTCATGCCTACAGTGAAGTGAATGTTGTTGCTGATGCTCTTGCCAACAAAGGTGTTCATCAAAGCATGACTTGGCTGAACTCTATTCCTTCTGACTTACTATACCTTTTTGATAGAGATTGTAAAAAAACCCCATCCTTTTGCCTCTTGTAATCCTTTTTTTATCAATAAATTGTGCTTTGGTATTTGACCAAAGCATTACTTTAAAAAAACTATCCATTATGAATAGTAATTCTCACTTTTTGAAATTTTATAATTTTTTTTCAAAATGGTCTTCATTTTTGGATTCAGAATATTAAAATTATCTTATGGTGAATTTTTGGTATTTTTCTGAAAACATTCAATTTTTGATGAATAGTGAAAACCTTGCATTATTGTTTAAAACCGACTTTTTATTTAAAAAATTAGTTATTTTATTTAAATTTATTTTTGGTAAAAATATATACATAATACTTATATATGTTCAATTTAATTCATTAGAGTCACTTTATAATTATACTATATATATAATTTTTTTCTGAACTTTTTACCGTCTTTTACCCACCTTCTAGGAGCATTCGAAAATTTGCATAAAACTTAATGTTACCACTTATAGGAATTTAATTTCCAAAATTAAAGAGACACAATTGATATTTGGTAATTAAAATGTGGTTCAATAAGATGAAAATATTTTTGGTGAATAGTAACTCTTGACTTTTATTTTCCATGGTTAAAAATAAACAGGGTAATTAAAGGTAAAAATGATTTTATAATTACCCTAACACTTGTAAAAATTATATTGGATAAGTTTATTTTGACCAAAATAAACCTTAGGAATAAAATATTATCATTTTGGTCCAATTGGATTAGATTAGGACATTTATTATTACATTATTTAAAGAAGAGTTAAGAGTGTTAAATTCAATGTTTAATAACTAAACCATTTTTAATATATGGTTATACATAAGATAAATTTGACTATAAATATTCATTAGAAATATAAAAATATTTCCTACATAATTATATTTTATTTATAATTTTTAGAAATTAAATAATGAAATTTATTTATCACAAAATGATGGTGTAGTAATTACCTTATTAATGAATGATTAAAATAATTGATATTATAAATATCCAAATAAATGTAAATGGAGACTTATGATGACTTCCAATAATTTTATAGGTTAATATGACTTGTTAGAAATGATGAAATAATTTTTTTTCTAAGTTATAATGTTGTTATGACTTTCACAGAAACAAAATACCAAATAGTGCCAAAATTGATATATATGTGTTTTTAAAACAAAAACTATATTATTTATTGATATCATATGCCTAAAAATATAAGTTCTAGATAAACGACTTATATAAGGTTATATATATCAATAATTAACCACTTGAGGTTCCCTTGGTGGTTTAAAGTATGTTTATTAACAATTTATTATAATAATACAAGAATACATGGTAAAAGTTAAACTCTTTAACTAAGAGATAAATCTAAAAGATAAGGTTAATATGGTGACCTAAACCGGTCTAAAACCTATGGGTTGAGAGGTTTTCGAACCATCCCCACATTATCCTCGAAATAAAACATTTTTGAGCCATTATAAACTTAATATGATTGTATAATAAAATAAAATTTCAAGCTTTTCCTAAAGTGACCCTCACATCTCTTATAAAAAGGTACTCCCCCTTCTCTCAAAATCACATAACCAAAGCCATTTGGATCGGAAAAAACCTACTCAAATATCCTCACAAATACCCAACATTTTACATAGAGGAATTACTTTGACCAAAAAGCCTACCTAAGGAGCCCTTTTGATTAAATCAAAAGGAAACACCAGAAGAAGAGGTAATAATTTCACCACCTCTTTCAAAGTTATTTTTTTCTTCCACTTTCTCTTTAATTTTTGTTTCCATTCCAAAATAATAACTCCAATACCATATGAAAACTATTATGTTATTATAAATATGGTACAAACATATTCATTATTCTATCCATGCTATGAATGACAAGTCACCATACGTGCGTACGTACGGCTAACTGTCTCCACGTCGCTGTGTAGTTTGTTATTCAACACATAATTATTTGACTGGGTATAATAATGAGTTAAATGATGTAAATAATAAATATAAAATGTTAATTATTATGTATATATGATATACCATCCAATTACATAATATTTTACCATTAATATAATGATATAGTCGCTTGTACGTACGTATGAATTATCATCTCCACGAACGCGATGAAATTAATTCCCCCTTATAACCATTCAAGAAATTTTTTCATTTTATGATTAAAAATAATGTTTAAGAACTTAATATCATTATGGATATGAAACAAATAAATCATATCCATAACAAACATGGCTTACGTAATCAATCATACAAAGGAAAACAAATCAGTTATAACAAAAAATGACAATACTATTGAAATATAATTAACAAAGGAATATTAGAAGATCACATATGATATCATATTTATGTATGTGGTTCTTGTATAATTTAATAACAATTATTTAACTATTATACATGAGGTTAAAATACCCTTGACTAAGGAAAAGTACAAGGTAAGGGTTAATTATACAATATCTTCATTATTCGAGGTTGTTTATACGTGTGTATCTACTAGGACCTCTTTATCATCAACATTTGTGTTTCTTAAAAATGCATTTCAAAATATTTTTAATATTTACAAGACTATGGGTTAATGTAATTTATACCCTTTTTTAAATTTTTATAAAATGTTTATTAAATAATACTTCCATCTTTTTCCAAACATGGTCTTTTACGGCCTTTTCGACAAAACTAATGAAAGAATGTTTTCTAATGTATATGGAGGGTGAAAATATTTTATGCCATTATAACACCTTAAAATATTCCCTTAAAATATTATAATAAAATTTTCAGAATAAATTATTTCTTTTATAATTACATGACTTTTTAATGATTTCAAAATAGAAAGAGATATTTCTCTCAAACAGTTTTGATTTCATCTATATTAATATCTTTAATGGATTTTAAACTTGTTTGAACTTTATATATTATGATACAATATTCCATATTGTATTTATGGTTTTGTAAATTTTTTGACTATGGATGTATTATTTTTATACCATTCATGGATTATGGTTAAAGAATTGAAATTTCATTTCTAGTTTTAATACGAATGTTTATGTTATGTTTCAACATTTTCATATGAGGAATGCATTAGAATTAATAAGTGATGGGGGGATCCTGATGTAGCTCCTCGATGCATCTGTAGGTCTCCTGATACAAACTATCATCTTGTCACAAGGCCTTAATGAACTCTTATTTGTAGTCTTGGCATGAGGCATTGACTATGTGGTTATGATGTCCAGCATTATGCATTCCATCATTATGAAATTAGCTATTAATATTATATGTGATTATTCGACTAATAGAATATCTATGTGAATAAGTAAAAGACATTATTTTGATTTATATTTTCCATATTTTTCTTATTTTTATATTTAAAAAGACTTTGGTTTTAGTCTTATACATTGCCTTAAATGTTTATGATTATTTATGAAAGTTTTCAATATATTATTATCCTTACTGAGCATCTGAGCTCACCCCTTCCTATGTTTTATTTTTCCCAGGATGTGAAGAAGTATTTTATGGTTGACCTGTAGGGATAAGTTATGGGATATAAGTGTGTTCAAAGGGGAAAAAATTTGTTGTTTTTTTATTTCATGATGTAATGTAAAGCTTATGTATGTATCTAATACTTCCATGGTTACTAAACTGATCAGTCATTTGAGATTTGATCCCTTGTGATCATGCCAATGTTATGTAATAATGCATTGACACTAGGTAACTAGGGTCAGGGAGTTACAGTTGGTATCAGAGGAAGTTTAGTACAAACCATGAAAGCTAGATTTAAGAAAACTATGATTAGAGAACATTACCCTAAGATAGACTTTGAGGATTAGTATAGAAGAACTTCCTGGAATTTTCATAATGTAGATATTTTGTGAGTTTTTCAAGAAATACATCCTTGTATGGATATGAGTAGGTAGAGGTGGCTCTGGAACATATGTACCTAGGAGTGAAAACTATGACAATGACTTTCGGGTTTGACCCGGGTATCCTCGCACACAAGAACAAGCCTTGATGCATTCTTGGTTATGACACTTCCTAGAGATATTCTTAGGATAATTCACATTTTCTTTAAAAACCATTATAAATATTTATGATTATATACCTCCTCAAAGAAAACATTTTTATGATTATGGATTATATATATAAATTGTTCAATTTATGTTAAGTGTTTTATATGTTTGGAATTATGTATTGCGATTCATAAACTAATACAGTGTATGCCATTTTTTAGAAATGGTGCCTAGTGGAAGGAATGGAAACTGTATAAACACACATAATCCATATAGGGATTGAAATCCTACTCAAGATAATTAGAGCAGAGTTGGTGATGCAACTAGTGATGATAAGATTATCACCATACTGGGACAACTCACTTAGGTTATGAATAATAACCTTACCTACAACTCCCTGACCCTAATTACCTAGATTCAGTGCATTATTACATAACATTGGCATGATACAAGGAACCATGTCCCAAATAATGATCAGTTTAGTAGCCTTGGAAGTACTAGATACATTTATATGTTTTACATTACATCATGAAATAAAAACATCAAAAAAACATTTCTCTTTTTGAACACACTTATATCCTTATCCTATCACTGCAGGTCAACCATAAAATACTTCTTCACATCTTGGGAATAATAAAACATAGAAAGGGGTGTGCTCATATTCTCAGTAAGGATAACAATATAATGGAAACTTTTATTAATAAGCATAAACATTTAAGGAAATGTATAAGAATAAAACAAAAGCTTTTTAAACTTAGAATTCAGCATAATATGGAAAATATAAAATCAAATAATGCCACTTATATATTCACATGTATATTCTACTAGTTGAATAATCACATGAAATATCAAGATCCATTTTAATAACGATGGAATGCATAATTCCAGACTTCATTACCACATAGTCAAGGCCTTGTGCCAATACTACAAATAATATTTTTTCAAGGCCTTGTGAAAAGCCACTAGTTTGTCTCATGAGACCTACCGATGCATCAATGAGCTATAGAGGGCTCCACCCATCACTTACTAAGTCCAATGCATTCCTTATATGAAAAGGTTTAATCATAACATAATCATTCGTATTAAAACTAGCATACAAAATGTCAATACTTTATCCATAAACCATGAATGGTGTAAAAATAACACTTCAAAAGTAAAACATATAAAAAAACCTCAATACAATATGGAAGTTTTGTATCATAATAAATCAACTTCAAACAAGCTTAAAATCAATCAAAGGGTGTTCAAATAAATGAAATCAAAACTATTTAAAATAAATACCTTGTTCTATTTTGAAATCATTTAAAATTAATATCATTAGAAAAGAAAACATTTATTTTGAAAATATTCTCATAATTTTGTATGGGAATATTTGAAATAGTTATAATGGAGAAAAAGAGCCACACATTTTGTATAAGTTAAAAAAACATTATAACCAAAATTTTGTCAAAAATTTATAAAGTACCTTATTTAGAAAAAGATGGAAAGATTCCTTTAAAACCATTTTTTAAAATTTCAAAAAAGGGTATAAATGACTTTAACCCATATTCTAGTAAATATTAAAATTGTTTTGAAATTTGTTTTTGAAAAACATCGTTGTGGATGATAAAGGGGTCCTAGTAGATTCTTACATAAAAACAACCTCGTATAATAAAGAGATTGGGAAATTAACCCTTACCTTGTACTTTTCCTTCTCTGAGGGTACGTTAACCTCTTGTATAATAGTCAAATAAATGTTATTAAATTATAAAATAACTATATACATAAATATGATATCATATATGATCCTCTAATATTTCTTTGTTAATAATATTTTAGTAGTATCATCGTTTCGGGTGTTAACTGATCTGTTTTACTTTATATGCATGGTTACGTGAGCCATGTTTTTTAGGGATTGGATGTATTATATTCATATCCAAAATGATATTAATTTATTAAACATTATTTTTAATCATAAAATGAAAATTACCCTTGAATGATTACGATGTGGAATGAATCTCATCGCGTTCGTGGAGACAGTAATCCGTACGTACTCACGAGTGATAATATTATTATATTGATGGTGAAATCTCTTGTAATTGGATGATATATCATATATAAATAATCATTAACATGTTATATTTATTATTTACATTAGTTATACTCATTATTATACCCATCAAAATAATGATGTGTTTGAATAAAAAACTACACCACGATGTGGAGATGGTAAGCCATACGTACGCACGTAAGGTGACTTGGTCATTCATATGATGGATAGAATAATGAATATAGTTGTAAAATTTTTATAATAATACCATAGTATATAGAATGTACTGGTGTTATTATTTTAGAATGGAAACAACAAATAAAGAGAAAGTGGAATAAGAAAAGAACTTGAAAGAGGTGATAAAATATTTACCTCTTTTCGGGTTCTTCCATTTAATTTGATCAAAAGGGCTCCATAGGATGGCTTTCTGACCAAATGAAGGCCTCTAGGATTAAGGTATAAAATTTGGGAGGATATTTGGTCATTGTTTGGCCGAGCCAAATGGCTTTGCAGGTGTGAAATAAAGAGAAGGTGAAGTACCCTTTTATAAGAGAGGTGAGGGTCACTTTAGGAAAAGCTTGAAATATTATTTTATAATAAAATTATTTTCGGTTTCTAATGGCTCCAAAATGATTTCTTTAGAGGATAAGGTGGGTAAGGGTCGAAAAAATCTCATCCAATATCTTTTATATAGGTTTAGGTCTCCATATTAACCTTATATTTTAGATTTAACTCTTTGTTAAATAGTTTGTCATTTACCACGTCTCTTTGAATTTTTATATTACATGGTTAATAAAAATAATGTAACAAGTCAAGAGAACCCCAAGTGGTTAATTATTAATATATATAACATTTTGAAAGTAATTTGTAAGAACCTTTTTTTTAGGAATATTATATCAATTTATAATATAGTGTTTGTTTTAAATACTCTATTATGTCAATTTTGACACTATTTAATATTTGTTTTTTGTGAAAATCATAACAACATTATTACTTCGAACGAAAATTATTTAATTAACCCTGACATGGAATATTAACTTAGAAAATTATTTTAATTCATCAAATTTCTAAAATTACATTTATTTGTATATTTATAATATCAAATATTTTAATATTTCATTAATAATGTAATTACTGCAACATCATTGTGTCATAAATAAATTAAATTATTTAATGTATAAAAATTATAAAAAAAATACAATTATTTAGGAAATATTTTTATATTTATAATTAATATTTATAGTCGACTTTATATTGTGTGTAACCCTATATTTAAAATGGTTTAATTATTAAACTTTGAATTTAACTCTTTTAACTCTTCTTTAAATAAAATAATAATAAATGTCCTAATCTAATCCAAGTGGACCAGAGGGGATAATATTTTATTCCTTAGGTTTTTTTATCGAATTACACTTATCCAATAGAATTAGGACATGTGTTAGGGTAATTATGATATCATTTTAACCCTTATTTACCCAATTTACTTTTAACCGTGGTAAATAAAAGTCCAAAACTACTATTCACCAAAAATTATTTTCATCTTATTAAAGCACATTTTACTGACTGATATCAACATTATCTATTAGATTTATCAAATTATACTCATAGAAGTGGTGAAAGTATGTTTTATTCAAATTTTCAAATGCTCCTTGAAAGTGGGTAGAAGAGGTTAAAATGTTCAATAAAATTTAATATATCTAAACTTATTATAAAATGAATCCAAGGAATTACATTGAACATATATAGGTATTATTTACCCATTTTTTCCTAAAATAAAATAAAATAAAATAACTAATAGATTAAATAAAAAGTTAGTTTTAAACAATAACTTAGTCTTTTTCACTATTCTTCAAAAATTGAAAGTTTTTAGAAAATACAAAAAATTCACTCTAAGCTAATTGTGATAATCTGAATCAAAAAATGAGGTCCATTTTTAGAAAAAAATTTCTTTAAAATTTCAAAAAGTGGGTATTACTACTCAAAACAGTTAGTTTGATTGGTCATGGTGTGTTAAAAATCCAAATTGCGTACAACGCAAGCTACTACATTATTCAAAGGGAAACATACCATGGATTCTTGGGGTGTTACACTCTACCATCCTGAAAATAATTTTGTCCTTGAAATTTCTAGAATATTACTACATCAAAAAGGTTCACGTGGTTATTCCTCATAAGTTCCCTAGGTTCCCAAGTTTCCTCATCCATCTTATGGTTTCTCTGTAGAAATTTTACCAGACGAGTCATCTGGTTTCTCAGCACTTGTTCTCTGGAATCAAGAATTTTGACAAGATCTTCACAATAAGACATATCTGGTTCTAGTCCTATTTCATCATATGTGAGTACATGCATTGGGCCAGGCATGTATTTTCTCAATATTGATACATGGAACACATCATGAACTTTGGAGAGACTTGGAAGCATTTCCAAATGATAAGATACAAATTCAATTCGTTCTAGAATTTCAAAAGGTCCAATGTACCTAGGACTCAATTTACCTTTCTTATCGAATTGTATAACACCCTTCCCTGGAGATCCCGTCAGAAAAACTTGATCTTCTACTGGAAACTCCAAATCCTTCCTCCGATTATTGGCGTAGCTCTTTTACCTAATTTGGGATTCTTTGATGTGGGTTTGGATAATCTTAACCTTTTACATTATTTCTTCAAGAAGTTCTAGGCCTACGAGTTTTCTTTCACCAACATCAGGCCAACAAGTTGGTGTTAGAAATCTTTTTTTATATAACGCTTCATATAGTTCCATCTGAATACTTTAATAGAAGCTATTATTATAGTAAAATTATACTAGAGGTAACTATTGATCCAAAATAACTTGAAAGTTAATTTATAAATATCTCAACATGTCTTTTAAGGTTTGAATAATCCATTTTGACTATCCATCAGTTTCAGGGTGGTAGGCAGTGCTCAAAAAAAGTTTAGTATCCAAGGTTTTCTTAAGACTTTTCCAAAATCTTGATGTAAAGCAGGGATTGCGATTAGAAAAAATCTATAGGGCTACACCATTGAGTCTTACAACTTCATTAATATATAGTCTTTCCAAACGTTCAAGTGTTAAATCATCTCTTATAGTATGAAAATGTGCTGACTTGGTAAGATAATCAACAATGACCCATATTGCATCATTTATTCTCGGAGTTTTAGTAGCCCCATGATGAATTCCATCATAATATTATCACATTTCCACTTAGCTATAGGAAGAGGTTGCATGACTCCTCTAGGATGTTTCCTTACATCTTTCACTTGCCCAAAAACCATATATCTTGACACAAAATCAGAAATATTCCTATTCATGTTGTACCACCAAAAACGTTCTTTCAAATATCTATACATCATAGTGTTTCCAGGGTGTATAGAGAAATTAGAGCTATGAGCATCATCCAATAATTCCTTTTTTAGATCAGGTATATCAGGAACACAAATCCTCTTACTAAATTTCAAAATTGCATCTTCATATACAAAGTCGATCAATCTCCCATTGTTCATAGCTTTAATTTTCTTTTGAAATTCCTCATCATCAGTATGATAACTTTTTATCCATTCTAGTATAGATGGTTTGGAAACCATTTGAAAAAGAATTTAAGTTTTACCTTCCATGGTTATTCCCATATCCATCTTTACTAGATCCATGTATATAGGATCTTTTTCAACTATCATCTTGTTAAAAACTCCATGATCATTTTGGCTCAAAGCATCTGAAAATTTATTTTCCTTCCCTGGGTGGTAGTGTATAGTGAAATCATAATCCTTGAGTAGTTCAAGTCATCACCTTTTCCTCATGTTGAGTTATTTCTGTGAGAAAATATACTTCAAACTCTTGTGATTAGTTTAAATATCACATTTTTCACCATGGAGATAGTGTATCCATACATTCAGATAAAATATTACAGCTGCTAACTCAAGATCATGAGTGGGATAGTTTTTTTTTCATGATTTTTTAGCTACCGTGATGCATAGGCAATAACTCTATCATTCTACATAAGTACAGAACCAAGTCCTTTCAATGAATCATCACAATAAATAACAAACCCATCATTCCCCGATGATAGAGTCAAGATATGAGATTTAACTAATATTCTCTTCAGTTATTCAAAACATTCTTCACACTTTTTCGAAACAAATTTAACCCCTTTATGTGTGAGATTGGATAATGGGTTAGCCAACTGGGAAAAATTCTGGATGAAACATCGATAACAACATGCTAAACCAATAAAACTATGTACCCCATTTATACTAATCGGTGCTGGCCATTCTTGGATTTCTTTGGTATTTGAAGGATCAGTAGATATTCCATCATTAGAGACAATATGGCTAAGAAAATAAATCTCTTGAATCCAGAATACACACTTTCTAAACTTCCCCTATAATTCATTTTTTCTAGGAGTCTTTAAAATAATGCACAAGTAATTTTCATGATCATAATAGATTTTGGAGTATACCAAGATATAATTTATAAATACCACTACAATATCATCAAGATATTCCTTGAAAACTCTATTCAGTAGATCCATTAAGTCAGCGGGTGCATTAGTCAATCTAAAAGGAATTACAATAAACTCATAATGCCCGTACCTGGTTTGAAATGCTGTATTCAGAATGTCTTCCTTCTTTACGCACAACTTATGGTATCCAGATCGAAGGTCAATATTTGAAAAATATTGAGCTACATGAAGTTGATCAAATACATCATCAATGCGAGGTAGGGGATTCTTGTTCTTTATTGTTATAGCATTGATCTCCCAGTAGTCAATTCATAGCCTCATAGATTTATCTTTCGTATTTACAAGAAGGATAGGGGCTCCCCATGGAGAAACACTTGGGAGAATAAATCCCTCATTACTCAATTCCTCTAGTAGTTTCTTTAGATCCACTAATTACACAGTGTCCATTCTATAAGGGGACTTTGATACGGGACTTGAACCAAGAATTAAATCAATGGAAAACTCAATTTCTTATTCTGAAGGTTGTCTAGGTAAATCCTCTCGAAACACATCAACATATTCTTCAACAATAGGTACGTCCTATATTGGAACATTATTTTCCTTACCTATAGTTATTTCATTCTCTTCTTCACCAATAATTGAATTTAGTAGATCTACTGGGGTTGGATCTAGATAAGAATTAGGTGGTGAAGTTTATACTCTAAGGATAAAGTACACCTTGTTAACATCAAAAATTGTAACCTTCTTATTCTTACAATAAATTTTGGAATCATGGTCCGAAATTCAATCCATTCTGAGGATTATATGAAATTCAATCATGGGTACGATGATGAGATTAGCAGATAAATAACATTTATATGTCCTAATGGGAACTGATTCACAAAACATTGTTTCGATGATACATCCCTTAGGTATTTGATGGAAAACTCCCTTGTTAAGTCAAATTGAAAATATCTAATTTTCTTATAAAAATGGGAAGATATTAAACAATGTGATGATCTGGAATCAAATAAATCATTGGGTAAACTTAAGGAACCCATTAAATTACCTACCACCACATCTTTCAGAGCTTCAACCTCAACTGTAGTGATCACATAAGCTTGGAATTTCTCCCTTGAAATTTCTGAAGTATGTTCCCTTGGCGCTTAGGCCATTCATTTTGTTAATGCACCTTTTCTCTAAAATTTTAGCATTAAACATTGACAACCTCTTTCTTCTTGTTGCAATCACAAGCTTGGTGGCCTTTTTCACCACACTTGTAACAGACTCCCATTCCCTTCTGGAAAGTAACAGGGTATTTATTCCCACATTTACTGCAGGATGGATATTCATGTTTTCCCTTATTCCCCTTATTTCCATTTCTAGAGTATTAAATAGACTATTTTTATCTTTCTTTGCATTAAAGTCATTAGACATAGAGAATTTATTTTCTATCTTGATAGCACATGAGAGAATATCTTCGTACCAAGACAAGGATTTTGAGACTAATGCTTGATGGAGAAATGGTTTAAACCCATAAATGAATAAATAAATCTTACTCCTTAGGTTACATATATAGTTTTCTGCATTCCTTGTTAACCTTGTAATGTTATCCTCATACTTTGTGACATTATCATCCTCCTTTTGCCTCATACTCAAAATTTTTCTTTCCATACCTACTCAATGGCCATGAGGAAAGTATTTTTCTAATAAAATTTATTTAAACTCTCCCCATTCCATATTTTATACTTCTTCATCTTCATTTGTGTTTTGGATTAATGACCACCATTGATATGTATCTCCCGTGAGGCGATAAACTGCCATGCCAACCTTTTCCCTTTCGCTACTCTCGAAATCATGAAATATTATATCTATGGAACTTAACCATGTCTAAACTACTAATTTATTTGTACTCCCATTGAATGTAGGTGGTTGTTACCTCATGAAGAGGTCTAACATTGATCCACCGTATTGTGGATCAAGGTGCTCCATACGAGTAAGGTTATTATTCATAACATGTGTGAGTTGTCCCAGTATGGTGGTAAGCTGATCAACACCAGTTGCATCACTAGAACCATTATAATTATCTTGAGTAGGAGGGAAATCCCTACATGGATTACATGCATTGATATAGTTTCCATTCTTTACAATAGGTGACATTTTTAAAAAATGGCATACACTAGATTATTTTATGAATCCCAATAAATAATTTCAAACTTGTAAAACACATAAACTAAATTGAAAAATTTATGGATATAATCAATAATCATAAAAATGTTTTCTTTGAGGAATTATATACTCATATACCCATCATAATGGTTTTTAAAGAAAATGAGAATTATCCTAAGCATATCCCCTGGGAGTGTCTTAACCACGACTGCAGCAAGGCCTGTTATCGTGCACCAGTTCCCATTCGAGTCTTGCTCAAAGAGGTGTTTTTGGATTTTACCCCTAGGTACATTTATGATAGATCTCCCTCTAACTACTTGTATCTATAAAGGGATGTATTTATTATAAAACTCACAAAATCTATACAATACCAAAATTCTAGGAGGTTCTTCTATACTAATCCTCAAAGTCTATCTTAGGGCAGTGTTTTGTAATCCGTGTTTTTCTAAATCTAGTTTCCAAGGTTTGTACTAAACTTCTACTGATACCAACTATAACACACCGACCCCGGTTACCCAGAGTTGGTGAATTATTACATAAAATTGGAATGATACAATGAATCATGTCTTGAAATATTGATCAGTTTAGTAGCTATGGAAGTACAATATATATTCATAAGTTTTACATTACATCGTGAAATAAAAACATCAAAAACATATTATCCCCTTTTTAACACACCTATATCCTTATCTTATCCATGTATGTCAACAATAAAATACTTCTTCACATTCTAGGAAAAATAATACATAGAAAGGGGTGAGCTCAGATGCTCAGTAAGGATAACAATATAGTGGAAACGTTAATAAATAAGCATAAACATTTAAGGAAATGTATAAGAATAAAACAAAAGACTTTTAAAATTATACTTTAGTATAATATGGAAAAGATAAAACCAAATAATTCCATTTACTTATTCACATGTATATTCTACTAGTCTAATAATCACATGCAATATCAATAGCCACTTTCATAATGATGGAATGCATAATGCCAGACTTCATAACCACATAGTCAAGGAATTGTGCCAAAACTACAAATAAGATTTTTTCAAGGCCATGTTCCAAGAAACTAGTTTGTCTCAGGATACCTACTGATGCATCAAGGAGTTATAGTAGGCTCCACCTTTCACTTACTAAGTTCAATGCATTCCACATATGAAAAAGTTTAAACATAACATAAACATTCGTATTAAAACTAACATACGAAATGTCAATATTTTATCTATAAAACTTGAATGGTGTAAAAATAACAGATCCATAGTCAAACATATCACAAAATATTCAATACAATATGGATGTTTTTTATCATATTAAATAAACATCAAACAAGCTTAAAATCCATCAAAGGATGTTGACATAGATGAAGAAAAATATTTGAAATAAATACCTCTTTCTATTTTGAAATAATTTAATAGTCATATAGTTATAAAATAAAACATTTATTTTAAATAAATTCTTATAAGTTTTTATGGGAAGCTTCGAAATTGTTATAATAGCAGAAAATAGCCACACCTGCTATATAAGTTAATAAAATATTCTTACCATAATTTTGTTGAAAATAGAATAAAGCGCTTTATTTGGAAAATGATGGAAAGATTACTTTAATTTTTTTTATAAAAAGTAAAAAATGTTATAAATGAATTAAACCCATAGTCTATTAAATATTAAATTTGTTTTTAAATACATTTTTAAGAAACATGGATGTGGATGATAAATAGTTCCCAGTAGATTCTTACGTAAAAACAACCTCGGATAATAAAGAGATTGTGAAATTTACCCTTACCTTGTACTTTTACATGGTCGAGGGTACGTTAAAATACTACATAATTGTGAAATAATTGTTATTAAATTTTACAATAACTATATACATAAATATGATATCATATATGATTCTCTAATATTGCTTTGTTAATAATATTTTAGTAGTATCATCGTTTCGGTTGATAAATGATATGTTTTACTTTATATGCTCGGTTACATAAGCCATGATTATAATGGATAGGTTGTATTTTATTCATATATAGATTTATGTTAAGTTTTTAAACATTAGTTTTAAACATAAAATTAAAAAATTTCTTGAATGATTATGATGGGGAATTAATCTGATCGCGTTCGTGGAGATGGTAATCCGTATGTACTCACGAGGGACAATATCATTATATTGATGGTGAAATCGTATGTAATTGGATGTTATATAATATATACATAATAATTAACATGTTATACTTATTATTTATATCATTTATATTCATTATTATACCCATCCAAATAATGAAGTGTTTGAATAACAAACTACAACACGACTAAAAGATGGTAAGTCGTACGTATACACATATGGTGTCTTGGTCATTCATATGATGCATAGAATAATGAATATGGATGTAAAATTTTTATAATAATATCATAGTTTATAGAATATACTGTAGTTCTTATTTTATAATTGAAAAAATGAAGAAAGAGGAAGTGGAAGAAGAAAAGAACTTGAAAGAGGTGATGAAATATTTACCTCTTCTTCGAGTTCTTCCTTTTGATTTGATATAAAGGAATCCATAGGATATATTTATGACCAAAGGACGGACTCTAGGATGAATGGAGGAAAGTTGGGAGGATATTTATGTTGGGTTTTTCCGATCAAAATGGCTTTGGAGGATTGAAATTAAGAGATGGGGACATACCTTTTTATAAGAGAGGAGAGAGTCACTTTAAAAAAAACTTGAAATATTATTTTACAATAATACCATTTTTGGGTTATAATGGATAAAAAATGATTTATTTAGATTATAATGTGGTTATGGGTGAAGAAACACTCATCCAATAGGTTAAATACTATTTTAGGACACCATATTATGCTTATCTTTAAGATATAACTCTTAGTTAAATAGTTTAACATTTACCATGTATCTTTGTATTTTTATATTATATGGTTAATAAACTTACTATAAGAATCCAAACAAACCCAATGTGGTTCATTATTAACATATATAACCTTATCTAATTCATTTGGTAGATCCTTATATTTTTAGGAATATTATATCAATTAATAATATAATATTTGTTTTAAAAAGTCAATTATGTCAATTTTGACACTATTTAGTATTTGGTTTTTGTGAAAATAAAAACAACATGATTAATTCAAAAAAAATTATTTAATCAACAAAAACATGTCATGTTAACCTAAAAAATTAGTGGCATTCATCAAAATCCTCAAATTACATTTATTTGGATATTCATAATATCAAATATTTTAATATTTCATTAATAAGGTAATTACTGCCTCATCATTGTGTCATAAATAAATTAAATTATTTAATAACTAAAAATTATAAATAAAATACCATTATTTAAGAAATATTTTTTATTTATAATGAATATTTTTAGTCTAATTTATATTGTGTTTAACTTTATATTAAAAATTGTTTAGTTTTTAAACATTGAATTTATCTCTTTTAACTCTTCTTTAAATAAAATAATAATAAATGTCCTAATCTAATCCAAGTAGATAAAAGGGGATCATATTTTATTACTAAAGTTGTTTTTTGTCGAATTACACTTATCCAATATAACTAGGACATGTGTTATGGTAATTATGATATCATTTTTACCCTTAATTACCGTATTTACTTTTAACTGTGGTAAATAAAAGTCAAAAGTTACTATTCACCAAAAAATATCATTATCTTATTGAACCATATTTTACTTAATGATACAAACTGTGTCTATACAATTTTTGAAATAAAACTCATAGCTGCGGTAAAATTAAATTTTATGTAAATTTTTAAATGCTCATAGATGGTGGGTAAAAGTTGGTAAAATGTTCAATAAAATTTTAAATATTTATTCTTATTATAAAAAGACTCCAATGAATTACATTGGACGTATATAGGTATTATGTATATATTTTTTATATAAAATAAAATAAAATAAAATAAAATAACTAATTTCTGAAATAAAAAGCCGGTTTTAAACAATAACGCTATGTTTTTCACTATTCATCAAAAATTGAAAGTTTTCTGAAAAATACCAAAAATTCACCCTAATATAATTTTTATTTTCAAAATCCAAAAATTATTTCCATTTTGAAAAATATATTTTATAAAATTTCAAAAAATGGTTATTACTATTCATAACTGCTAGTTTGATTGGTCGTGGTGTGTTAACACTCGAAGTTGCATACAATGCATGCTACTGCATTATTCAAAGGGAAACGTACTGTGGAAGTTTGGGGTGTTACATTACCCATATGGAGCACCCTGATCCACAACGTGGAGGATCAATTTTAGAACGCTTTATGAGGAAAGAACCACCAAAATTCAATGGGACTACAAATCCATTTTTAGCTGAGCAATCGATACGTTTCTTAGAAAAAATATTTTAAGCTTTGGGGAGTAACGAAAGGGAAAAATTTGTAAATGTAGTTTATCACCTCACAGCAGATGAAGATCCATGGTGGTCATTAATTCAAAACACAAAGGAAGATAAAGAAGTTTCAAATATGGAATGAAGTTATTTTAAAGAGCTTTTCTTAGAAAAATACTTTCCTCATAACCATCGAGCGGATATGGAAAGACAATTTGTGAGTCTGAGGAAAAAAGAGGATGAGAATGTTGCAAAGTATGAGGATAAATTTACAAGGATTGCAAGGCATACGGTAGATTATATATGTAACCCAAGGATTATGATTGATCTATTCTTCGATGGGTTAAAACCATTTTTTGTCAAACAATAGTCTTATAATCCTTCTCATCATACGAAGTTATTGTCTCATGTGCGATCAAGACAGAAAAAGAATTCTCTAAGTCTTGTGAATTTAATTCAAAGAAATAGTAGAAGAGATCTTCGGTACACTCCCAAAATGGAAATAAGGGGAATAATGGAAAAGTTGAATTTCCATCCTGTGGTAAATGTGGGAAGAAACAACCCAGTACTTTATAGAATGGAATGAGAGTCTGTTACAAGTGTGGTGAAAAAGGAAACCAAGCCCGTGATTGCAAGGGAAAGAAAGAGGATGTCAATGTTGAATGCTACAATTGTAGTGAAATTGGGAATTATGCAAATGAATTTTCTAACCTCCAAGTAAACTTACCTCCAAAAAGGCCAAGGGAGAAGGACCAAGCTTATACGATCACTACGGTTGAGGTTGAAGCTCCGAATGACATGGGGGTAAGTAATTTAATGGTTTCGTCATGTTTAGCCAATGCTTTATTTTATTCTGGATCATTTCATTGTTTCATATCTTCCTAGTTTTCTAAGAAAATTAGATATTTTCAATTTGTTTTAACAAGGTATTTTCCAGTCAAAACACCTAAGGGAAGTATCATTAGAACAAGGTTTTTGGAATCCGTCCCCATTAGGGAATATACATGTTCTTTATGTTTTGATCTCATCATCACACCCATGATTGAATTTGATATAATCCTCGGTATATATTGGCTTTCGGACCATGATGCGAATATTTATTGTAAGAAGAAGGAGGTTACAATTTTTGATGATGATAATAAGTACCTTATCTTTAGAGTCAAAATGTCACCACCTGATTCTCATCTATATCCACCCCCAGTAGCTCAACTAAATTCGATTATTATAGAGGAAGAGAATTAAATAACTATGGTGGAGGAAATGAATGTTCAAATAGAGGATGTACCTATTGTGCAATAATATGTTAATTTGTTTCCAGAGGATTTACCTTGACATCTTCCAAAACAAGAAGTTATGTTTTCCATTGATTAATTCTAGGTTCAAGGACCATATCGAAGACCCCTTACAGAATGTCCATTGCTGAATTAGTGGAACTAAAGAAAAAACTAGAGGAATTGAGTAATACAAGATTTATTTGCCCTAGTGTTTCTCCATGGGGATCCCCTGTTATTTTTATTAAGAAGAAATATGGATCTATGAGGTTTTACATTGACTACAGGGAGAACAATGCTATAACAATAAAGAACAAGTATCCCCTACCTCACATTGATAATTTATTCTATCAACTTCATGAAGCTCAATATTTTTCAATGATTGACCTTCGATCTGGATATCATTAGTTTTGTGTGAAGAAGGAAGACTTTCCAAAGACAACATTTCCTACCAGGTATGTGCATTATGAGTTTACATTAATGCCTTTTGGACTGACTAATTCACCCTCTGTCTTCATAGATCTTATGAATAGAGTATTCAAGGAATATCTTTGTGACTTTATAGTGGTATTTATTGATGATATCTTATTATAATCCAAAATCTACAAAGATTATGAAAATTACTTGTGCACTATTCTAAAGACTCATAGAAGAAATGAGTTATATGGGAAGTTTTACATGTCTGAATTATGGCTTTCAGTGATTTCTTTTATTGGATATATTTTTCCAAAGGAGGGAATATATGTTTATCCTTATAAGACAAGACAAATACAAAAATGGCCAGTACTGACGAGTATAACTGAGGTACACAGTTTTATTGGTTTTGTAGGTCATTATTAATGTTTTGTCCATAATTTTGCCTGATTGGATAACCCATTAACCAAGATCCCACATAATAGGGTTAAATTTGTTTGGAAAAAAGGGTGTGATTTTTTTTGAATAAGTGATGAGAATATTTTCCAATGCTCCTATCATGACTCTACCACCATGGAATGATTATGTTGTTATTTATAGTGATGCTTCAAAGAAAGGACTTGGTTGTGTCCATATGCAGAATGATAGAGTTATTTCATTTGCATCATGATAGCTAAAAATTTAATAAAAAAAACTATCCCACTCATTATATTTAGTTAGCAGATGTAATATTTTCTTTGAAGATATGAAGGCACTATCTCTATGGTGAAAAATGTGAGATATATACTGATCATAAGAGTTTGATGTATATTTTCTCACAGAAATAACTCAACCTGAGACAAATACAATGGATTAAAATACTCAAATATTATGATTTCACTATACACTACGACCCATAGAAGGAAAATAGGGTGGAAGATGCTTTGAGCAGAAAGGATCATGGAGTTTTGAACAAGATGAGAGTTTAAAGGGATCTTATGTTCATGGATCTAGTAAACATGGATATGGGAATAATCTTGGAAGGTGAAACATCAATACTTTTTTAAATGGTTGTCAAACCATCTTTACTAGAAAGGATTAAAAGTTCTCAGATTTATGTTGAGGAGTTTCAAAAGAAAATTAAAGCTGTGAATGATGAGAGATTAGTCGACTTCGTATATGAAGATGGGATTTTGAAAAGTGGGAAGAGACTTTGTGTTCTTGACATACCTGATCTAAAAAGGGAATTGTTGGATGATGCTCATAACTCTAGTTTCTATATACACTCTAGTAGGACTAAGATGTATTGAGATTTGAAGGAACATTTTTAATGGGACCACATGAAGGTAGAGATTACTAATTATGCATCAAGATGTATGGTTTTTTCAACAAGTGATAGTTGGAAGACAATATCATAGAGGAGTCATGAAACATCTTCCCATACCTGAGTGGAAATGGGATGATACTATGATGGAATTTTTTAGGGGACTAATAAATACTCCTAGAAGGAATGATACAATATGAATTATTATTGATCGTCTTACAAAGTCAACACATTTTCTTTCTATAAGAGAAGATTTACCACTTGAACTTCTTGAAAAACTATATATTAATGATGTTTTCAGACTTCATGGAGTACCCCTATCAATTTTTTCAGATCATGATCCCTATTTTTCATCAAGATTATAGAAAATTCTTCAGAAGGCCTTTAGTAATGAACTTCATTTGAGCACTGCTTCCCACCCTCAAATTGATGGACAATCAGAACGGACTATGCAAACATTAGAATACATGTTGATATCTTACTCACTTGACTTTCAAGGTATGTAGGATAAATATTTACCTTTGGTAGAATTTTCATATAATAATATCATCCATTCAAGTATTCATATGGCACCATATGAAGCGTTATATGGAAATAGATGTTGCACACCAACATGTTGAGATGATGTTGGTGAAAGAAAACTCATAGGTCCAGAACATGTTGAGGAAACTAAGGAAAAGGTCATGGTTTTCGAAACCCACATCAAAGTGGCTTAGAGAATGAAAAAGACCGATAACAGAAGGAAGGATTTTGAATTTCAAGTAGGAGATCATGTTTTTTTGAAGGTATTCCAAGGAAGGGTGTTATACGTTTCGATAATAAGGGTAAATTAAGTCCTAGGTACATCGTACCTTTCTAAATTTTTAAATGAATTGGAGTTGTAGATTATCATTTGGAAATGCCGCCAAGTCTCTCCAAAGTTCATGATGTGTTCCATGTATCACTATTGAGAAAATACAAGCCTGACCCAATGCATGTACTCACCTATGATGAAATAGAACTGGAAATTGACCTTTCTTATTGCGAAGAGCCTATTTGAATTCTTGATACTAGAGAACATGTGTTGAGAAACTGGACGACTCATCTGATGAATGTTCTATGGATAAATCATAAGATGGAAGAGGCATAGTGGTAACTCAAGGAACTTATGATGAAGAACGACCCAAATATTTTTATTGTAGTAATATTCTAGAAATTTCTAGGATGTAATTATTTGAAGGAGGGGAGAATGTGACACCTCAATCTTCCACGGTACGTTTCCCTTTGAATAATGCCATAGCTTGCGTTGTACGCAACTTGGAGTTTTAACACACCACGACTAATCAAATTAGATGTTATGAAAAGTAATACCCACTTTTTGAAATTTTTATTAATTTTATTTTTCAAAATGGAATTCATTTTTGGATTCGGAATATCAAAATTCGCTTTGGGTGAATTTTTGGTATTTCTTTAAAAACATTGAATTTTTTATGAATAGAGAAAAACACTGTGTTATTGTTTAAAACCGAAATTTTATTTAAATAATTAGTTATGTTATTTAAATTTATTTTAGGTAAAAATAGATAAATAATACCTATATATGTTCAATGTAATTCATTGGAGTAATTTTTTTTAATAATATTAGATATATAAAATTTTATTGAACTTTTTACTATCTTTTACCCACCTTCTAGGCGCATTTTCAAATTTGTATAAAATGTAATTTTACAACTTTTATGAATTGAATTTCCTAAATCCTAGAGACTCTACTAATATCATTATGTAAAATTTGGTTCAATAAGATGAAAATAATTTTTTTTGAACAATATCTTTTGACTTTTATTTTCCATGATTAAAAGTAAATAGGGTAATTAAAGGTAAAAATGATATTATAATTACCCTAAAATATGTCCTAATTCGGTTGGAAAATTTTATTTCGACCAGAAACATCCTTATGAATAAAATATTACCATTTTGGTCCACTTTGAGTTTATTATGACATTTTTTATTATTTTATTTAAAGAAGAGTTAAAATTGTTAAATTCAATGTTTAATATCTAAAACATTTTTAATATTGGGATATACCTAAGATAAATTCCACTATAAATATTTATTAGAGATGTAAAAATATTTCCCAAATAATGGTATTTTATTTATAATTTTTATTAATTAAATAATTAAATTTATTTATAACATAATGATGATGAAGTAATTACCTTATTAATGAAAGATTAAAATAATTGATATTATTAATATAAAAAGAAATTTAAATTGAGACTTCATATTAATTACACTAATTTTATAGGTTAATATGACATGTTAGGGTTGATTAGATAAATTATTTTAAAGTGATAAAGTTGTTATCACTTTTAAGAAAACCAAATATCAAATAGTTTCAAAATGGACATAAATGAGTTTTTAAAACAAATACTATATTATTAATTGATATAATATTTCTAAAAATCAAATGTTTTTCCAAAGGACTTATATAAGGGTAGATATATCAATAATGAACCACTTGGGGTTCTCTTTTCTATTTATAGTATGTTTATTAACCACTTATTATAATAATACAAGAGTACATTGTAAAAGTTAATCTGTTTAACTAAGAGCTAAATCTAAAAGATAAGGTTAATATGGTGACCTAAACCAATATAAAACCTATTTTTTGAGAGGTTTTCGACACATACCCACTTATCATATAGATAAATAATATTTTATCCATTATAAACCGAATATTATTGTATAATAAAATAATATTTCAAGCTTTTCCTAAAGTAACCCTCACCTCTCTTATAAAAGGGCACTTCCCCTTCTCTCACAATCACACCTCCAAATCCATTTGTCTCGGCCAAAAACTACTCTAATGTCCTCCCAACTACCCTACCTTTGACCTAGATTCCTTAATTTGATCAGAAATCTAACCTATGGAGCCCTTTTGATCAAATCAAATGGAAACACCCGAATAAGAGGTAATAATTTCACCACCTCTTTCAGAGTTATTTTCTTCTTCCACTTATTCATTCATTGTTTTTTTCATAAAAAATAATAAATCCAGTACATTATACATACTATAATCTTATTATAAAAATGGTACAACCATGTTCACTATTCTATCCATCCTATGAATGGAAAGTCACCATACGTGCGTACGTACGGCTTATCGTCTACATGCCGTGGTGTAGTTTTTATTCAACACTTAATTATTTGGATTGGTATAATAATGAGTATAAATGAAGTAAATAATAAATATAAAATGTTAATGATTTTTTATATATGATATTCCATCCAATTAAATATGACTCCACCATCAACAGAATGATATTGTCACTCGTGTGTACGTATGGATTACCGTCTCCACGAACGCGATGAAATTCATTCATAATCATAACCATTCAAGAATAATTTTCATTTTATGATTATAATTTTTTTTAAAACAAAATATAATAATGGATATGAATAAAATACATCCTATCAATAACAAACATTTCTTACATAACTACGTATATAAAGTAAAATGAATCAGTTAATACCCAAAATGATGATACTATTGAAATATTATTGACAAAGCAATATTAAAAGATAATATTTGATATCATATTTATGTATGTGGTTCTTGTATAATTTAATAAACATTATTTAACTATTATACAGGAGGTTAACGTACCCTTGACCAAATAAAATTACAAGGTAAGGGTTAATTCTAGAATATCTTCATTATCCGAGGTTGTTTATACGTGAGTATCTACTGGGAACTCTTTATCATCCTCATCTGTGTTTCGTAAAAATGTATTTCAAACCATTTTTACTATTTCCTAGACTATGGGTTAAATTCAGTTATACCATTTTTTGAATTTTTATAAAATTTTTATAAAGGAATCTTTCCATCATTTTCCAAAGAAGGTCCTTTACAACTGTTTCGACAAAATTAAGGAAATAATGTTTTTTAACTTATACGGTGGGTGCAGATATTTTCTGACTTTATAACACTTTTTAAGATTAATATAAAATATTATTATAATATTTTCAAATTAAATGTTTTCTTTTATAATTACATGACTTTTAAATGATTTTAAAATAGAAAGATATATTTCTCTCAAGCAGTTTTGATTTCATCAATGTCATCAATTTTTGATAGATTTTACACTTGTTTGAAGTTGATTTTTTATGATATAATCTTCCATATAGTATTGAAGGTTTTGTGATATGTTTTATGGTGGATGTGTTATTTTTATAATATTCATGGTTTATGGTTAAAGTATTTACATTTCGTATGCTAGTTTTAATACAGATGTTTATGTTATGTTACAACCATTTCATATGAGGAATACATTAGACTTAGTAAGTGATGGATGGAGCCCACTATATCCTCTTTATGTATCTGTAAGTCTCATGAAACAAACTAGTTTCTGGGCATAGGGCCTTGAAAAAAATACTATTTTTAGTATTCGAATGAGACCATGACTATGTGGTTATGATGTTCGGCATTATGCATTCCATCATTATGAAATTATCAATTGATATTACATGTGATTATTCGACTAGTATAATGTCCATGTAAATAAATAAATGGAATCATTTTGATTTATATTTTCCATATTATTTTGATGTTTAAGTTAAAAAAGGATTTTGTTTTAGTCTTATACATTGACTTAAATTTTTATGCTTATTTATGAAGGTTTCCGCTATATTGTTATCCCTAATAAGCATCTGATCTCACCCCCTTCTAGGTTTTATTTTTTCTAGGATGTGAAGAAGTATTTTATGGTTTACATGTAAAGATATTATAAGGGATATATGTGCATTGAAATGGGCCAAAATGTTGTTGTTTTATTTATTTTATGATGTAATGTAAAACTTATGTATGTATCTAGTACTTCCAAAGCTACTAAACTGATCAGTATTTCATTATTTGATCCCCTATGATCATGACAATGTTATGTATCAATGCATCGACTCAGGGTAACTAGGGTGAGGGCATTATAGGAGATCTTGGAGACCTCCTCCTCTTCCATATTTATTTTTTCAATTAATGATCTTTTAGTTTTTGGTATTGAATCTCTCTGAGTGAGTAATGCTTTATGTTTCATTATTTCCTTTGATTGAAGTAGTGTCGTTACATTGCATTATCAGATTCATTGATCTAAGTTAACAATTATTAATATTTTCTTCAATATTTTTCTTTTGCTCTTCCTTCAAAGGATATACCTTGCATTATTTGTGGTGCATTGTATGAGTTTATTTAAGTTATATCATGATCTATCAACTATTCTGACCCCTTTTTCTATATTGAATCAATTTTAAGATGAATAGTTCGATTATTGGGGATTTGTTGTCATCATATTGTTACACATTGTTCGTAGATATTGTTTCAACCATATGGGACCAATGTTTGAGTTAGTCCTTTCTATCTATAGCCTTTTTTATGAACTACATTTCAATGGTTTTGAAAAATTTATTTTATAAATGAAATGGTATGGTTAACTAATTTAATTTGTGTGTGGGGAAATTGGTTTTTGATATTTTATTATTCTCCCTTGGTTTTAGTAAATTAATAGTGTATTCCAAACCATTGTAAAATAGTTTTGTAAATTGGTTTTCAAAGAACGATTTTATAAAATGGTTTGGAAAATATAGCTCATGGGGTGCCTCATGTACTTAGGTGGAAGGTTTGGAAACATTACTTTTCCATTGGTACTGTTGGGGGTTAACTCATCAGGTTTTACCTAGATCGCTATTATTTTTGTTATAGGTAATAGATATACACTATTGAGAGGTTCACTTTCTTGGTGTGTTCATATGTTAACAATATTTTATACATATGTCATCGGGTTTGATGTATGTGTGATTTTTTATGTTGGGATTATGAGTTCCCTTGATATCTTAACCAATTATGAACCATTGTGTGATGTTACATATTATTATTATATTTTTCTTATTTTTATTGTACTATTTAGTTATATTGCAATTTTTTTGAAGTGATATGTGATTCATAATTTTTATTAATATGGTATACATGAAATGGGTTGATATTGATTTACTTTATTTATTTGGAAATATATAAAATAGTGAAATTAAATTAGTTCCAATGATTTTGATATAAAAACTAATGAACTGAAAATCAAACCTTGTTACATTTAATGTTTAGAATTGTTATATTTTTTATAGAGACATGATATGGAACACCTGGATTGGATCCTACCTAGACTATTAGCTCACGCCATGTGCACCCCTTCATTGGTGTTTAGACCATTTTATGTCTTTTGATGTAGGTAAAGGGGAGGTGGAATGGTGATTTGGTTAGGTTTGTATCAGCTATGTCCAGGTATCTGGTGGTGAGAGAGTTGGAGGTTTCTCACACTATCACATGGAGTAGTAATTTTTTATTTTATTTTTACCTTGGTGTTAGACTTGTACTTTGGGATATTTTGACAGCTTTAAGTCATGTTGTTTTGGTGATATTCTCTCTATTATGGAATGTATTTAATTATTCAAATATTTATCTCTATTATATTTACATGTTTTATATTTTTTACTTTATCTTTAGAGAAATCTTTCCATATAGTTGTTTTTGATGCCTTGGTGATAGTCATGATCACGTGGGGATCGGGAATTCCCTTTAGGCATGTGTAAATTCAAGATAGGTACTGGTTTGGGAGGTAATTTTGGTTATGTTTTTCATAGTTTGCTTTCATATGTGGTATTTCCTCAAGATTCCTTATCTTGGGACATTTGGTATACCACTTATTGGATTTATGATACATGCGACCTAGGTTACGGTGAGTTCATAGCCTACTCTTTCCATAATGAGACTCAAGTTACCATGGGATGTTTGCATACAGGTCTCATATGTTGAGTTCTTGATCATAATATCAGTTTTTTCTTTTAGTTTTCCATTTTGAACATAGATTATTCTATTTTCTAATAATTTCTTTTTTTTGGTCTGTAGTTGTATGCCTCTGATATTTATTATATGTGTTCTATAGGACATGGTAGATGATTCTCCTCATGAGTGTCCACCTATAGATAAAATTCATATCAAGTATATTATGAGAGATGTTCATGATGTTGACTAAATGTACTGCAAGTCCAAATCACAATTGTTGAGTTGTAGCTAGAAGACAAAGGAGAAAGGGATTAATCATGTCAGTTCATGTATGATAATCCACCACACTATAATGGTATAAATGAATATCAAGAGGTAGAGGACTAGTGTAATGTCCCGTAACTAGATTCCACTCAATAGTTCCCCAAGCCAGTTAGTTAAAAGGCCTCAAGAGCATCTCCACAAACACCAAAGTATTCCGACTAGTAGTGAGGGACTATGTGATTCATTTGGGAGACTAAGACCTAATTACCAAACTATATCACAATAGAAGTCAATGACATGAAAATAGTGGAAACAAATAAATAAGTAGACAAACGGATGTGAAACAAGAAAAGAATATATAACAAGATAAAAGTGTCTCATATACAATGGTGCATATGGTACATGTATCTATAAATCATCCGAAATATGTACACATCAATACATTATAATCAAAGCATCCAAAGAAAAAAAAAATCAAAATCTATCTCATTAGCATCACTAGATTTTTCTTGGTATTTTTCTCCCATGATCGTAATTGGCAATCAATAACTTGTGTTGGGGAATTTTCCCATATCATTTCCTACAACAATATATTCTATTTGGGTCCTCATGTAGGCCCAAATATGGTGCGATATAACATCCCATTAGGTAACCCCCCAGAATTATATACAATTATAAATAGTATAATTCAGTATGCTATGAAAGTGTAAGTAATATGTAATGTAAGTCTGAATTCCCAAGGCATTTTACTATGACAAACAAGTAATATCAATAGCCTCTAAGGGCTCCCTACAACATATGTAATTTCCTACTAAGGTAGATATATGAAATATAAAAAAATAACACAACCTCTATATACATTCATACATATCATATCTACATGAACTTTCCTTATAATGAAACCATATAAAAAACACATGACCTTTCCATACAGTGAATCGTATTATAAATTCCCTGACTTTGCTGTATAACTAAGTGAATCACATTCCCATGACCATGTCATAATATCAAAGGTGTCATATAACCCACTATTGTAATGTATAATGAAGTTTAGACCAAGAAGTGTCAGATCCATGTTGTCAATGACCAAGGAATCCATGACGAGTCCTACGATCTTCTGGATGGAAACTCAATGAAGGCATCCGTTGGAGTTTTAGGAGAATGTGGACCAACATTCCCTACATGAGTCCATGAAAGCTTGTTCCAAGGGGAAGAAAAGCCCAAGGAATCCCAAAAAATCAAGACCTAAGAAACATCACTAATCATGAAAATCCACTTCCATGTTCCATATCCATGGAGATCCATCAATGGGATCTATAAAGACATGCATCCATTTTATACCGTTTTACAATCCAATTTCATATGATTATACCTAATCATATAAAAAGATCCATATAAAATCATACAATGAGTATAACCACACATATAATATGTTAAAAACGATCAAATCTCATCAGTATTCCCAGTCATGCATTTCCTTTCCATTTATCAAGTCACATAGGTATACCAACCCATTAATCCTGAATTACAATTTAACTTATCACATGGGAATACACACCCATTAATTTAATTCCACTTAAGGAATTTGATTAAATCAATTATGGAATAAAATATTATATAGGTAAAGGATTCATTTCCTCTCATACCATTAAATTCAATCCCATTTAATTATAATTGAGCATCCCTAAACTGGGAAATCTCATGGACACACCCCTTGTGATGTTAATAAAAGATCAAAACCAAATAAAAGGCTTGGCACACCCCATTGGTGGACTGGGCTAGGGACAAAAACCACCAACGTATCTCAAGGAACCTAGGGGAATCCCTAAAAGGCTCAAATACATCAATTTAAATTAATAAAATATTTTCTACGGCCACGTCAGAAAGTCTTGAGTGCAGTAAAATTGATGATAGATCTAAAAATAACCAAAAACTAGAATAAATGTATTGACCACCTAACATAGCTCAGTTGTGGAGTTCTCATCTTGAATTAAGTCCTTATTCAACTCAGTTTATGTTAAATATAAGGAATAGATGAAGACCATGAAATTAATGCTTATAATCCTAAATCCAAATTGCAAAATCAATAGCTACAAGAATATAGAATGGATAAAATGAATATAGATCTTATGAATGTGGATCTAATGAGACATATCATCCTAAAATCGGAGGTCAATTGAAGATTATATCTTAAATCAGTGTTTAGACGCCTTGGAGTGCTCAAATGGAGGTCCCCTCTATTGTGTGTTGATGGAACCCAAAAAGAGGTTATCAAACTAATTTTTAATTTAATAAAAATTATTAACATCCCACATAGTAGGGGTCACATGGTTTAGGTTCATGGTTTGTAAATCCATTCACTAATCATGTATAGATTCCTATATTCTTGGGGGCATATCACGTGGTTTATCCGCACTGTTTACTAACCATGCACAAACCATGTAAAAATAATCTTCTATGTTCTCCTAAAATTATAGAACTGGTCGCATAGGGATGTGCTTCATCCTGTATGATTTCATTAAACTATGATACATTTACACCCCTTCTATCCAACCTCACATGGTTTAGTCAAACCATAAGGCCTACCCCATATGGTTTTTACTAACTATGTTCTTGGCTAAAAAGACCCCAAATACTTGTTTTGGACTGTAAACAAGCATTGATCACCTCCAAAACACTTATGACCCCAAGGTGTATTAATATTATTCAATATTAAAGAATTAAAATTGAAAAAGAGGGGATCATTACCTCATAAGAAAACCTGAGTTCCTATAATCATCCCCCTTATAGTAATTCATCCATGAATTTCCCTCTAAAGGGTGGTCAAGATTTTTCTAAGAACAATTCTAGCCACTAAGAACATAAATTGGCCTCCCTAACCCATTCCTCTTCTTATAAATGGTCATCTACGATAGAACCCATACTATAAGAACTTACCAAATTTGGAGATCCTTCTTGATCCTACCAAGTATACAAGTATTATTCTCCTCATAGGATACATCAACAAGAATCTAAACCTCCTTAAGATGAAAATAATGATACATGTATGAAAGATAGAAGCACAATAGAGATACGTGGAAGACTTAATGCATGGATTTTTATCTCTGAGGTAACAATAATCGATAGGCTACAAAGCCAATTCTCTCCAAAATATCAAATGTTTGGACATATCATGGTGATAGTGTACCCTGTTTAATGATTCTCTAGTGTACCAAACATAGTGAAACACACAAGATAACATGATTCCTAACCTCAAACTATTGAGGTTGTCTACGGTGATCTGTATATGATTTATATCGACACTATATTGTAGACACCTATTTCTAAAGAAACTAGACCTTCTCAGGAGGCTCCTATAGGATACATAGTCCTAGTAAAGTATCATAATCTCCCTCTATCCAATATAGGGGCAATCGAATTGGGCTATAATTTAAAGCCACATAAGGTTTCATATGTATAGTCACCTAATTATAGTTGTTCAAGGTGAACTCAACTAAGGGTATATGCTTCTCCCAAGAGCCTCCCCCCTAAATACATGAAAAATTCTTACAACACGTCCTCTAGAAACTATATCATATGATATGCTTGGAAATAAATCCAAGGTTGGTATATTGTGCTCATAATCATCTGTGTACCCAAATCCCTCTGAATAATATTCCATAAACAAGATTTAAATCATGAATATCTATCTAAAATGATAGTATGTGGGACACCATGAAGTTGTAATATCTCATAGATGTTCAACAGTCCAATATCATCAACACTAAAAGTCTCTTTTAGAAACAAGAAATGAGAAACCATCATGATCTTGTCAACCACAACCCACACAAAATTATTACCTAGAGGTGAAATCAATAAACCATTTAATAAATCCATCACTATATTATTCCATTTTCACGCAGGATTAGGTTACTTCTGTAAAAGCCTGACTGGTCACTAGTGTTCTACCTTCACCTACTGATATGTGGGACACCTCAAAAAAATACCTATATTTTCATACTCATCCACTAGTATTGAGGGTGTAAGACATGGAGCATCTTGGTTACTTGGGGATACACTACCCAAATACTATCATGATATTCCCGCATAATCTCATCATGTTTTTCTAGTGGAATCCAAATGAATCCATGGATATGAAGGATGTCATCCATCCCTATTGTCCAACCTAGAGGTGGATCCTCACCTAGAACACTGTATCATAGAACTAGGCCCTTAGATTCTGATAGCTGCATCATCCAAAATATATCCTGCAGGGTATAGGTCACATATATGGATGATATATATGTCGGTACCTTCCTTTTATGAACCTACAAGTGCATCTTAGAGAACAATTCCATAAGTTTCTACTCTCCAATTCATGTTGAACTGCATATATTTGAGTCCTCGTTATCAGTGCATCAACTACTGCATTTCCATTACTAGGCATACATAAAATATCAAAGTCTATATACTGAAGATACTCCACCCACCTTCACTTCCCCACATTCAGATCACACTGAGTAAAAATATACTTGAAGCTATTTTCATCAGTGTACACCATAAAATTCTTTCCCAGTAAATAGTGTCTTCAAAAGCACATTGTATGAATGAATAAATAATGCTTCATATTGTGCATCATATAGTTCATACCATGTGTCCTCAGCTGCCAATTCATGTATTCCATGACTCTATCTCCCTACACACAATTCTCCCTGCCTGATACCAGATGCATCACAATACCAATTATAGATCTTTCACTATTCTATAAGTATCAGAACTGGTGATTATGTCAACCTCCCTTTCATATCATTAAAGTCTATCTCACAAAAATCTAACCAAACAAACCTCACACCCTTCTTATTCAATCACATCAATGGAGCTTCTATGTGTGATAAGTCTTGTGTAAATCACTTATAGTAAACAGCTATCCCCATTAAACTTTGTATATAAAAAAATTATTGGGATATTCCTAGGAAACTACATATCTCACCTTCTCTGGGTCTACAGATACTCCTGTCACTGAGATTATGTGACCCTAGAAGTGAATCTGATCCATCCAAAAGTGTCACCTTGTGAGCTAATCATATAACTAATGTTCTCTCAGTGCAATAAAAATTATACCAAGATGGATGGAATTTTTGTGTCTATTGTGAGAATACACCAAGTTATATTTAATGAAAGCTACCACAAAATAATCTAGCTAAGGATAGAACACTCAATTCATCAGTTCATGAAAACCGTTGGCATGTTCATTCTACTAAATGGCACAACCAGGTACTCATATAGACCATACCTAATGTGAAAATAAGTACAGGGTTTTACTATTGGTCGAACACTTACCTATTGATATCCCGACCTCGATTTTATTTTCAAGAACACTCGTTCTCCAAAAATGTAATCAAACGGTTCATATATCAATGGAAATGGATATCTATTTTTAAACATAAACTGGTTCAACATACAATATCCCATGCACATCTTAAGGGTACCATCCCCCTTTTTTGAAAAAAAGGACTAGAAAACACCATGGAGAAGTTCTAGGTTGAATAAAACCCTTCGCCTTCATATCCTCTAGCTACCTCATGAGCACCTATGACTCTGTCACAACCATAACATAATGAGGAATGGATAACATTGTAGCTTCTAAAAATAGCCTGATGGAGAATTCATCTACTCTCAATGTAGTTAAACTAGAAAATTCATCTGGGAACACATTAAAGAAGTGTTCAACCAGTGGAGTAAAATCCCCTTATCACACTTCCTGATCATCAAGAAACAAACTAGAGATATAAGTAGTCATCCCACCCATCCCATTATGTTATGGTCCATCTCATATCTTCTGTACATCCCATTCACCATTGTGAGTATATAGTGTACCCTCTGGGGATGTAAACGTCACCCTCTGTTAGTACCAGTCAACATAATCTTGATAAGATACCGTCTAGTCTATCTTGATTATGATGTAAAACCTTATCATTTTGATGACATAGAGATCCCAGAAGAAGTCACACCCACAAACCTCAAGGGGGGACACCCTGCATAAGCATGCACACTCTGTTCAAATCCCCAATAGCATGTTAAGCATAAAATCTCTCTCATAAGACCACAAGAAATTCCTACGTCTTCTCACTATGGTGTAAAAACAAAACTATGAGATGAAAATTTATCAAAAATAGAATAATAAATAGTGTATTCTACTATGATCATACCTCTCAATGTAGATTTTCTGACACTATCCTCCTTGGGGGTATGCTATATAGAATAGAGGTAAACTGAACCATGGCCATGTGATAAAACTTCTCTTCCCGGAGTATGCCCACTCTGATGTCTCGGTGTAACCTATGTCTGGATGCCTCTTCCATGACCACCACTTCCTTGACCTGATCATCTAACACTACTCTAGCTCCCTACCTAACACTGACCTGGGGAACCTTCTCCTGAACCTAGTGACAGATCTGACCTGCTAACACTCATAGATAGAGGGATGTTCCAGTAGAAATGTTGGACATGGACCATCCTCTCACAAGCACAACACTTACTAAGTTGTGGTGTCACTGATTCTTCATGTGTCCATGTCATCCACACTGATGAAAAAATAATTAACTACCTGTACTCATAAAATGACTAGAACTCATCTCAGTAGAATCCTCAAAATGTCAATTCCTTCTTGAAGATGTTGAACCACTGGTTCAAGAGACAAAAATTCCCTACCCTATACCCCCATCTTCCCTCAATTTCCAGTCTATAATCATTACCTTATTTACAATATCCATTATATAAGTCAATGTAAATATATTTACCAGAGATTTGATATCATGTCAGAGACCTTTATCAAAGTGTATCTCTCTAGATGGCTCATTAGTAAGGCACATTAGAAAAAAATGATGCAACTCTATAAAGCATTCCAAGTACTCCATTATAATCATTAAGACCTTCTCTAGATGCATACACTCGCTAGGATGCTCTTCCAGTATAGTCGTAAGGTAAAATTAGTCATAGCAACGGGTCTGGAAATCTGTCCATCCCATATCTCACAGCCCATCATCCTAGTTCAATACATCCCACAAGTTCCTTGATACCCCATATAGAATATATGTGGAGAGCTTGAACCTCATATCAAGAAGAATATTGAGATGCTTGATGATATATGGTGTGGTATCAATCCATAGCTCAAAATCCTGTGGACCTCCACCCCCTAAAAACTTGGGAGTATGATACTGATTGAATGCCCCAATCAACTAAGCCATAGACAAGGAGCCTGTGATTCTCCCTGGAAATTCTGCATGTATTGAAAAGAACCCTCAGACAACTATGCCTCAAAACCATTGTCCAAAACAAATTCTAGTCTCACAGCTAGGACTAAAGGATGATCTTCTGGTATCCCTTGTCCCACCACCTCTAGAGTTTGGTTGTCACCTCCCTCTGGGAATATGAATTGAGGTTGTCATGGTAGAATAATTATGAAATTCCAAACACACACCTTAGAAAATAATGAGTTCAAATATCATATATCAAAATCACTGTACATGTCAAAACCCTCCTAAAACCAAGTATTAACCCACAACTTTCCCCTAAATCGAAGATTGTAAATGACCAGTCAAAACACTACTAGAAACACTGCCACTTTCCCATTCAAAACTAAGGTCTACGTCAAGTTTCTATTTACAATTTCATGTTTCCATTTTTTTCACATGAATTCACATTCATTTTACATTTTATATATACAATTCAATTGTTCAACGTGTTTAACCACTAGCTCACCAATTCAAAATCCATCATGTCCCATAACACCTCATGAACGCAAAACTTGGTTCCCATTCAATCCAGTCATATCAAAATAACTTTAGCAATTTAATTTTACTTGTGAGTCATCTCACCAAACATAAGGGCCCATACACCTTATGAATTGAATGATGGGATAAATCCTCTATCCACTAGACAAAATAGTTCGAAATAGAAAATATAGCTATCACAACACATGTCAAAACAATATGCAATGAGTAATGCGTCCTAAATGTCAAGGCATAATTCATGGCCTATGATTTATGAAAAGATTACATATGATGAAGGAGATGGAATACCCTCATTTAATTTGGGTTCAACAAAAATAGAACCCACACATTAAAAATAGTAGCTTCATAAATCAATTTTTCATCCAATGATGGAATTCAATCAATAGTAATAGTCAAAACTAGATAATAGAAATTTCATTTGAGGAAATTTAGATTATCCCTATATTCGGTGTAGCTACTATCAGGAAAAACACATTACCATATTCTATTCCATTCATATACATATCTATTTTCACTAAATAGTAAGTCAACTAGAAAAATACTCTAATACAACTGTGTAATGTCTTGGACATGAATGCCACTTAATAGTGCCCAGAGCCCGATTGGCTATAAGGCCTCTTGCACATCTCCCCAAAGGCCGGAGTCTACCGACTAAAAGTGAGGGAATAAGTTATTTATTAGAGAGACTATGACCTCCTTACAAAGAATATACAATTTTTGTCAATAATATGAAAATAGCGGAAGCAAATAGACAAGAAGACAACTAGATGTGAAAAAAAGATAGGAATACATAACAAGCCAGAAGTGTCATATATATATTGATACCGATGGTACATGTTTCAAAATAGGTACTTTTCAATATAGTACAATCCAAGCACAATAAACGAAAAAGGCCAAAAAGTGTCTCAGTAGCATCACAGGCCTCTGTTTGCCCGTATGCTCCAATGCTCCAAAATAGGAACCAACAACTGTATTATGGAGTTTTTCAAAATAATTTCATGTAACCACATAATCTGTTTGGATCCCAATGGATGACCAAATAGGGTGTAGGATAACATCCCATTATGTAAACACAATAAATTATATAAAATTCTAAATAAAATAATGCATTATGGAATGAAAGTGTATATACAATGTAATATAAGTTTGAATTCCCATGGTGTACGACTACTACAAACAAGTAATACCAACAAACTCTAATGGATCAGTGTAAATTTCTTTATCTCCAATAACGGTAGCTATAATAAAAATAAACATGTTACATGGCCTCACCATACATCTATACATATCCTATCCACACGGTCTTATTGTATAATGAATCCATATAAAAAAACTCATGACCGTGTCGTATAACGGATATTGTCATAAATTCTACAGTCATTCCGTATAACAAAGTGAATCACATTACCATGGTCATGTTGTAATAAACAAATTGTCTTATAACCAATGGCCATGCCGTATAACAGAGTGTAAAAAACAATGGACTGAATCCAAGGTTCTTAAGACTAAGGAATCCCCATTGAGTCCTAGGGGAATCTTGATGAAAACTTAATAAGGAACTAGTTGGATTCCTATGAGCATGTCTACCAACATTTAATGTGTGAGACCAAGCAAGCTAGATCCAAGTGGTAGAAAAGTACACAATATCCCATGTAATTGATACCCAAGAAAAATCACTACTCAAGGAATCCACTTCCACATTCCAGATCCATAGAGAGACATCCATTAAATTTATACAAGCATTCATCCATTTCATTCCATTTAACAATAAAATTCTATATTAGTCTACCCACTCATATAAACAATTACATTTAAAAAAATACAATGAGTATACCAACTCATATAATAGATTCAAAACAAAACATCTTGTGAGCATACCAATTCACAATTTCCCATTCCGTTAATCAAGTCACATAGGTATACCCACCCATTTATGATCGATTTTAATTTAACATATCACATGGGTATACCCACCCATTCATTCAATTCCACTTAATCCATTTGAACAACTCAAGCATGGAATAACTTATTATCATAGGTTAAGGAGGTGGTACCTATCCTAACATGTAATTAAAACCCATTTAATTATAATTGAGCTTCATTAAACTAGGAAAAATCAAGGAAACACTCCTTGGATGGTTCATCAAATGTCAAAACAAAATAAACGGATTGGCACAACCTATGGGTGGCCTCGTGATGGGGAAACAACAAAAAAAGAATCTCAAGGAACCTATGTACATTCATAATATTCTCAAATAAATTTATTTAAATTATTAAAATAATTTCTAATGCCACATTTGAAATTTCAGTGGGCATAAAAATGGGTAATATCTCTAGAAAACACCAAAAGACATAAGAAAAGAATTGACCACCTACTATTGCTCAATAATTGATTACTCATCTAGTATCAAGTCCTTATTCATCTAGGATTAGGATAAAGTTTATTAACATACAATGATCAATAAATTAGGGAATTTGAGCCTAAATAAAAATAGCATAATCGATAGTTGGAAGAATCAAGAATGTATAAAAAAATTGTAGATCTTTCCGATGTGGATATAATGAGAAAAATTGTTCTTGAATAAAAGGTCAGATGAATATTAGATATGAAATCAAAGTATGGACTCCTTTGAGAACTAAAATGGTGTTCCCCTATAATGTGGTTGAAGGAAACAAATAATAGGTTATAAAAATGATTTTTAATTTAATAAAAATTATTAAAAATCCTGAACAACATGGGTATAACGGTTTAGGCACATAGTTTGGAAAACTGGGAAATAATAGTGCATGGATTCCTATTGGATTGGGGCATAGCACATATTTTATGAGAATTGTTTACTAACTATGAAGAAATAGTGAAAAAATCTGTCAAGTTCTACAAAAATTGCAGACCTGGTCACATGGGGGTCTTCCTCATCCCTCACAGTTTCTTCAAACCATTCTACCTATACACCACCTTATCCATCGTCACACTATTGTTTCAAACCATGCGTCCTACATTTCATGATTTGTACTAACATTTCACTGGTCTAAAAAGACCCCATAACTTGTTCCAAGATCTGAACAAGACCTAGACACCTCTAAAACACTTGTGACCTTAAGGGATATTCCTATTATGGAATATATAAGCATTCAAATTGAAAAATACGGTATCTATAACTCATAAGTAAACCTGGGTTCTTACAACTGCCTAGATAATATTGACTATATCGTTGAATTCCTAGATACACCTGTGAGTATGAATTTTATGTGTGTGGATTTCAGACTTGAGGGCCCTGCAAAAGATGGTGCAGGGGGAAAGGTATGTGGTCTTGTACTGTAAGGTTTTTTAGACTCTCTTCTTCTAGTAGTTTTTTTCCAAATTCTCTAAGGATAGAAAAGTATATAGAGTTCCTCTATTTGTTGTAGCAACAATGTTCATTGTCAACATACAAAATTCATTTTTTTGATATGGTTCATTTTATTCTAGATATAGTAAATAATGACCAACTTAAAGCACCATTGTACCTTCAAGGTTTGAAAATGGTAATTAGATTGTAGGTACTTATGAAAAATATTTTGACCTCTAAAGACACAGTGTATTGAGTGATGATGATGGAAATGAATATGGTAGGTAGGGATGATTATTCATACCCTTCTCTTCCACTTAGTAGAATCTTCAATGGAATTTAAAGGAAAAATAAAATGTTTCAAGATCTTCTAACGAGTGATGGAGGTTTTTCACAAAAGAAGACATACTCTACACCCTTGGTTATAGCTAGAAGTGTGCATCAAAATTATTTTCATCATGGAAAGTTAAAAAACACTTGGCATTATTTTCATGCACATTCAAAGTTGTGAAATATTTTTGGTTATTATAGACATCTACAACAATTCATTTAGGCTACGTATACACCTTGATATATTTAGGTATCATCTACCCCAATGGACATTTCATTACATTTTGATGCTTCAAAGACTATGGGATCCTCCCCCATGCCTCAAGAGTGAAGCACCTTTATAGAGAAGATGATTTTATAGGAAAGGTACATAGAGGTCCACTAATGGAGAGAGGTATAATCCTAATTTCATCTTTAATAGATATTTATATTTTTGATATTGGTGCAACCCACTGATTTATATCTGGCCATTTTTTATATTCTTAAACTTAAAAAAATTCTTTTCCTTTGTTATGGAGTTAGTGAAAACTCTTGGTAAGAGAGAAGAGAAGGAGTTTTAATGTCATTATTGTGCGTTATTAATAGAATATGTGAAGTTGGTATGGGATTTTCTTATTCTCTATCTGGATAAATTTTACATTATCATTGAGATGGGTTGGATAGTTTGTCATCATGCTGAGGTTGATTATAATCATCATCATTTAGCATTTGTCACTACTAATTGGTGCTCATTGGTGGTTTAGGTAGAGCGGGATCTGAGGTATGGTCATGTAAGTCCTTATAACTTATGATAACCAAGGATTAACTTACATGGATAATACATCATTTTAGATGAATATTCATAACATTACAAAAATACATTCAAATGGGATGTACTAGTTTAATGTATTTGAAAACATGGAAACATAGTATTCTAACTTGGTGAAATATCAAAAAAAATTCCCCTAAATATTTTCCCCTTTAGTACACCATCATAAAAATATAGTTTATAACATAGGGAAAGGAAACATACTGAAGGGGTGAGCTCAAACACCCAGTAAGTGTAAAAATGGGATATATGTATGCACAACATATGTATTAGCATATGATAACATGATGTTAGAATTATAATATCCCACCATACATGTCAAAGATCATAATAAATTTTCATGATATGAATATTCTTAGTTCAGAAAATATGATTGATAAGGGTGATAAATAATCATAAATCAATCAGGAACCATAAGTTCATATCATCTAAATATAGTTACATTATAACAATATAAAACCATTTCATCAGTCAATGTAAAATACGAAGACCATAAACATAGTGGACCAGGACACACCTATTCCCCATAGTGAAACAGAACACACATTTTTCCCATAGTTGCTCAGGACACATGTATTTTCCATTTTGTATTTAGATGCACATGTTTCCCATGGTTTATTAGGATATACCTATTTTCCCTTGTGGACCAATCCCGTAGACTTGTTTCTCATCATTATGTCATGATATATAAATCTATACCCAATGAATTGGAGGGAGATATAGTTCCCACCCATCACATAATAAAATAATACATACATGTTCCATAAAAAATTCATCATATCATTACCCATAATAAGATATGGGTTTCATAAACATCATATAATAACCCATGAAATGAAATGGGTATCACCAACATTTCATCATATCATAACCTATAGAATATAGATTAGTTTCATAATCATATCGTCCCTAGATAACCTGTGAATGGAAGTGATATTCGTAAGCATTTATCATGATATAACCCCTCAAAGGGTAACAGGTTTCATAAACATGAAACCATCAAAACATGAACCATTAATTGAAATAATATGAATGGTATCCTTGGTTCAAATCCATATTAAATCACAAACATTAAAAAAGGTTTTCATCTAAGATAGAAAATTATTTTGATATATCACTTGGAATATAACTTTTAGTTTAAAGTCAATTTCTAAAAAATATATCATTTTAAAAATATTTTAATTTGAAAAAAAATTTAGTACATTTAAAGGAATACTGAATAACAATTTAAAAAATATCCTGATGATAATATCATTTCCACTATAAAAAAGATAAATTAAATCATAAAATATTTTCAAAACCTTCTTCTTGGAAAATAACCTTGAGAACGTATATAGGAAAATTTTAAAACAATTTTAATAACATTTGAGAATGCTATTTTTTTTGAATTAATTTTCCTTAAAAAGAAGCATAAAATATCACTTAAAACGTTTTTGATTTTTTTTAAAAAACATGTTTTTTGAATAAAACAATTTTCTGACTAAAGAGAGAAATGAGGTCATATTTTCTTAAAAATACATTCTTAATTATCTCAAGTAACAAAGTGCGGAAAATGGTACAAAAAATGAAGATATAATGAAGAAATATATGAGATGTAGAATTGTGATAATTATTGGTAGATTGACAATACGAGTTCAATAATGGATGCATAATCATTACAATCCTGATAAACGACAAGATTTTCGGATTAAAATCATACTACCTTAAAAATGTTGATTCATAATCTACATGAAATAATAACATTATATTAATAATAAAATATCTTGACAGGAATTATATTTGTGATTTAACTTGTATAATTTAATTATATACAACTTGTTACAAAATATTGGAGCATAACAAAATATTAGTCTCAAAGAAAGAAAATTGTGATAAAAATTAAAATACCGATTTTGTATCTTTTGAACCATAGAACCCATGAAAGAAGGATACTAAAAAGGTTATATAATTACCAATAAATTTATGTATAAGAATAATATAATGAATTAATGGGAATTACATATAAAATTCATACAAAATTAGTGGCAAATAAGACATAAGTCTCACATAAATAAAAGTGAGATAAGAAAAACCCTTACCATATGTCTTGAATTTTTTCATGCGTGTTAAATCCTCTGGTATAATAAGTATAAGCTTATTATAAATCATAAATACTAACCTATATTTTTTATATAATACCATGTATGATTCTATTATGACTTTATTATCCATGTATTAACAACATTATGTTAATGTTCTATTTTAGGAAATACACGCTTTGTTTTTCATATATGTTTTGACTTGTTATTCTTGATCCTCTAACATAGATCAAAATTTACTTATTTTAAGGATGTGAAAATTTATTTAAATATCATATATATTCCAGATAATAATATTTATAAAAATCCATAAAATATATAAATATTAAATGGAATACACCATTAATGGAGATGATAGGCCATACGTATGCATGAACACTATTTCTATTTCACTATCGCATTGAAAGAAAGAAATTAAATGACATATATGTATAAACATATATATAGATATATTACATTTTATATTTAGAATTATTATTTCATATATATCATATTATTTTACTAAACCCATCCTTAATACATTCCATGAAAAGTGTGAATGATTCACATCGCTTTGAGGAGGTGGTGGTCCACTCATCCACAAACGAAGTTATTATATTTACAAAAAATGGAAATCATGGAAGTATGTATTATATAATAATTAAAAAATCATAAATAAATAATAAATATCATAAATATCATATAAATATAAAAATACATCATTATTCCCAACCATGAAAGGTGGTAATGGAAGGATGAACAACATCAGTTCTTGAGGTAGTAGTCTGCTGTACACACGAACAATGATTGTGTATCTCATTTGATGGGTGTGTGTGTGTGTGTGTGTCTAGGATAACATTTTTTTAATAAAAACATCTCAATACATTATTTATATTTTTTTTTTGTATAATAATGGAATAATATGGGTTGAGGGGGTGGATAATGAAAATAAAAAATATAGCTCGTGGAAGGGTGATACCTCTTCTTTGGGTAACTCCATATGGTTTTCTCACAAGGGACTACATGGTTGGATTTCTACACAATGTGAGGCATCTAGGATGAAGGGATATAATTTTATAGTACATTTTTGCTGGTTTTCCTAATCCAAATGGTTTATATTTTATGATGGGGGTAGTTGAAGAGGTCATTTACATGTAGGGAAAAGTCGCATTGGGTATTATTGAAAATATTTGAGTGATTCCCTTATTTTACATGTCCCCAATGGGTTCCAAATTTCCCATTATTGATCCTTATAGGTGTAATGATCAAAATTTTTCTGAAAAAAATTAATGAAGTGTAGGGTCATTTTAACTTCATATATTCTGAGTTTATTCATTAATTAATGTAATTTGTACCTAAATCAATGTTATTAATTATAATTATTTTCTCTAGTATTTTAATTCATAAAAAAGAAGATATTTTTAGTGATTATAATTTTTTTATTAAAAATATGGAATCCATTTTTTTTTAAAAATTCTTATCACCGAAGATGATGAAATTAATTTAAAATTAATCTCGTATAGGTGTTGTGACAGTGTGTTTTTTAGAGAAAATGATTAAAATATTCAAATGTTTTTATATTAAATTTAATTTATAAATTTTCTAAAACAACGCAATTATAATAAATGATATAAAATTTATCAAATTAAAATTTAAGAAAAATAAAAATATAATTTACATATATAAATATATTAGATGAAAAAGATGTAACAAATTAATATTTAGTTTTAGAAACAGGTTGAGGTTCAAGCCCCCTGCGTTGAATGATAAAAAGAGAGAACATCTTTTGAAAAATAGTAAATTTGGGAACTCAATACATACAAGGACAAAATCCAAAGGAATCCATACCTAAAGGAGGGAGAATGGTCATTAGTGTCCAATTGGAAACAAACATCACAGTAAGCAAGGGAAGATATTTCATTACCCCCTGAACAGATAGTGTAGCAGTGCCATCAGTTAGTGATAATGCGTCACCCCTACTAATATTTTCACAGTGCTAGATGCACAATGATATTGAGAATACCTACAAAACACTTTTTGAAGGAAGTACCAGACAATAGGAGCCATAACTCGTATATCTCATTCGAGCTTCCCAACCAACAATCTTCTAAGGAACTCACAACAAGTAAAAATAATGAATGTAAATAATAACCAAAATCATTGAAAAATATAAACTCTGGGTTCCCATCCATCCAACCGAATGGATAAAAAATGGATGATGATGGGTGTCTACACACCCATCCCTCTTTCAAGGCCTCCCATCTAGAAATACTTGCAAGCAGCAGTACTGCCATCAAAATGTGAAGAAACAAAATCCAAATCACAAAGTGACATATGAATTATCCTCAACCAACCAGTCATAAAACCAAATATATCATTAGAATAAATACTGTCATTGACAACATGAACATAACCAAAGTAGATTCCCAACAAATAGAGTAAAAAAACCATTACCCACCTAATTCACCTTCAAACTACACCAACAACCTAAAACCTTCACAATCACCACTAATGGAATAGTGTCCTTGAATAACACTATCGAGTTTCACCAACCCATGAAAAGGAACCCAACAATATATCAAAAACATGACATTGCAAAACCCCACCATCATCTGACACATTCTTTTTAAGGGCTTGGTATTGTGTGTAACATAATCCAAACATAGTTCTTTGTGTACCACAAGATAAGTGTTGCGTGTAGTGCATGATTGACATCATGTTGAAAATAATGCAAGAGAAACATAGTGAATCCATATACAAAATAAATATTCAGTGTTTTTTGAAATTTAAAAAATAAAAAAGATTAAATTAATTCAAAAAAAATCACAAAATCTCCCGGTATTACATTCTAGACCCCTTAAGATAAATTTCTCCTTCAAAATTCATATAGGTTTTGAATGGTTTAATACATGAATGTTCCTTTCATAAAAAACCCACCTCATAAAAATTAATACTAAAAAATTATTTATAAAGGGAATGTTAGAAACAAAATAGTTACACAAAATAACTCTTAACTAGGTTTATAAATAAGAGAACACATGTGGAAAGTATAAACATAGAGATGGAAGAAAATAAAAAATAACTAGGGAGATTGATAAAGATCCCAAATATAAACAAATTGGGTTATCCAAAGAAAGTTAATAAAAAATTATAAACAGAAGAAGAATGAACTATTTTATTGATATCATAAAGAATAGTGATAATAATAAAATATTTCATTTCAAGACTGTATTATTCCTAAAGTTGAATAATTTTCCAGAGAAGATATACTTACATGAATTCTAGAAAACCTCACCCATTTTTTCCCTTGAAATATTTCAACATAATCACTTATTCCATGAAAATAAGGTGAATTTTTCATTAATGATGAGTGTTTAGATCATGAGTTCCCTAGTTATAATGATAGGTGATTATATATGACATAATTTATCAAAAAAAAGTTTAGTGGATGTTATCTAATATACATAAATCCAAATTTGGATGGATAATACATTTTTATATAAAACCTCATCGATATTTTGACTTAAACCATTCCATAAATGGTTAACCTTACAACCATTCCATAAAATGGAATTCAAAAACATTATAAATAAGGCCACTAAATTTATAGAAAATAGTATATCATAGATCCCTTGTATATTATAAAGTGTTTATTGTTTTCATTTTCTAATAATGTTTATTCCTTCATCATACATTCTCTTGAAACTTGGTAATAACCTAAATTACCATAAATACTAATTTAAAACAAGAATGTACCCTTATTCAAAATTTTATTGGATTTATCCCTTAAATAAAAATCGATTTTAATATTCATCAATTATATCATAAACAACTTGTTAATTAATCCTAAATTATTTCACAGGTAATTAGTACCATACATTTTTATTATTCATATCAAAAATATCTTGATCCAAACATAATTATCTTAATATAAAAAACATATTAAGGGTTGTCTTCACCTTATTAATGTGTTTACCCAGAACATCAACTTTCTATTAAATCAATTTTATATGTTTTCAGAACCATTTGATATATCCTTTTTAATCCTTAATGAAAAAATATACTTAAAATACTTATATATTTCACGATTTTAATAAATTAATCTTTGATTTAAAGAACATATATACTTTAATAATCAATCTTTATTCTAAAACAATTACTCATGATTTATTTTCTTTTTCCTCAAAACCCCTTTCATAGAATGTAAAATATGTATCATGTATTAAGGTTACTCAACCTCAATCAAATCATTCTTCTAATGTTTAATGTAAAAATTATGATTATAACATATCTTACATTTCACATGTAATTTGTGGTCTATTTTCTTTCAGTAGTATAACCAACACTCAGACCACCTTCCTAATTTACTTTATTACATTTCTAATTAAAATTCAGTTTTTATAATTCCCACAGTTTCTACATCTAAAACATTAAATGTAAATCAAGTTCCTTATATTTAATTCCATTGAAAAAACATATAACGAAAATGTGGAGAAACACTTATCACAATATAAAACTACATAATCATGAAAAATTAAGTATAGTATGCCTAAATCAAGAATTATAATATTATATCTATGTCACCTAAGCATTATTCATAGATAAATCCCTAAAAATATCCTTATAAATATCCCATGTTAAATGAATTTTTTTTTCTAATCCTAGTATCCAATGGTTGACTAAACCATTCCTTTGATACCAACTATAGAAACCCAAACTTAACATACATGGATATTAAATCATTTTAGATGAATATACATCACATTAAAAAATTAAATTTATGAGGACCATAATTATTTAGTTTCTTTTGAAACATGGAAACATATTCTTCTAAATTTTTGAATGATCATGAAAATCTCCGTTAAATATCTCCCCCTTGAATAATACTACTTAAAAAAATTCTTCATAACCTAGGTAAAGGAAGAATAAAAAATTGGTGATATCATATGATTAGTATGGGTAAACAAGGGAGATATATTAGTATAACATGAGCATAAGGATATGAGAACATGATATTTTGATAAAAGATCATAACTTACATATGAAATATCATAATCAAGAGTCATGGAATAATTATTGGTAATACATAATAAGTGAATCATAAGGGTTATAAATAATCATAAATCAATCGTGAACCATAATCTAAGGTCATATAAGTGTGTAACCATTATAACAACAGAAAAACCATTCATGTTTCAAGGATAACTACCAAGAACATCATCATAGTGGTTAAGGAGACACCTGTTTCTATTTTTTTGACCAAGAATGTCTTTTTCCCATTATAGATCAGTACACACCTGTTTCCCATAGTGGTTCAAGACACACCTATTTCTCATTTTGGATTAGGATACCCCCGTTTCCCATTTCGGATCAGCACACACCTATTTCCCATTTTGGATCAGGACACAATTGTTTCATATAGTGGATTTAGAAACACCTATTTCAACTTGTCAATAAATCAAATTTCCTTGTTTCAAATCATTATTTCATGATATATAAATCATTAACAAATGAATTTTGTGGAGATATAGGTCCCACTCATCACATAATAAAATCGTACATACATGTTCCATAAAACATTCATTATATCAAGACCCATAAAAAGTGATGGGTTTTATAAACATCATATCATTAGCTATAAAATTAAATTTGCATCATAAAAACTCCATCATATAATAACCTACTGAAATTAGATAGGTTTCATAATCATATCATCCTAGAATAACATGATAAAGTAAGAGGGTTTCATAATCATTTATAATGGTATAACCCTTCGAAGAGAAAGAAGTTTCATTAATATAAACCCATAAAATCATTATCCATTTAAATAAATAATATTAATGTAATCCTTGGATCATATCCCATATAAAGAATAAATAATAACCAAGTATTTAATTTTAGATAGATAAAGATTTTTAAATATTATCTGGAACATAAAATTTCATTGAAATCACTTTCTAAAACATATATCATTTTCAGATTCAATTATCTTGAAACCATAATGAAACAAATAAATAAATCATGAAAAAATTAGAACATTTTATAATAAAATATTCTTTTTACAAAAAAATATTTTTAAATCATAAAATATTTTGAAAACCATTTTCTGGAAAATAACTATAAAAAATTATAAAGGAAATTTTGAATCCCATTTTAAACACATTTAAAAAAATAGTTTCTCCTCAAATAATTTTCTATGAAAATTATCTTAAAATATCACTTTAAATTATTTTTATTTATTTTTGCTAAAATTTTTATTTTTAATGAAAACAATTTCTGATAGAACATATAAATAACTTCATATTTTCCTAAAACCACTTTATGAATTATCTTAAGTACCAAAGATTGTAAAAATCGTACCAATACATTAAGATATCCAGAAAAGTAAGTTATATGAAACATAATGAAAATTATTGAGACATGGATCATAATATTTCATGAATTGATGCATAATAACAAATAATCACGAAAAATGATTAGATTATAGCAATAAAATCTTAATACAGTTGAAACATTGAATTATAATCCCTGAAAAAGAATAAAATTACATGAATATTAAAATATCATTAATGAAATTACATTCATGATACAAAATTTCAAATGGAATTATATACACCTCGTAAAAGAAAATTGGTGTGTAAAAAAATGTGTCTTAAAGAATAGTAATTGAGAAAAAAATCACTTTACCGATTTGGTAACCTTTGAACTATAAAACCCATGTAAGAAATATCATAAAATTTATATATAAATACACATAAATATATACATAATAATAATATAATAAATTCATGTGAAGTATATACACCATGGAAAATAAATTCATGGTGAAAAAGGCATAATTATCATAGAAAAAAAAGTGAGACGAGAAAAACCCTTACCTTAAGTATGGACTTTCTTCGCACACATTAAAACATCATGTATAATAAATATAATTTTATAAGAAATACTCCAAAAAAACCATATTATTATATATCCTACCATATATTATTTTATTATGTAAATATATTAAATGTTTATTGACAACATCTTATTAATGTTACATTTCGGGTGATATCCACTTTGTTTTTTTGCATATGTTTTGACATGTTATTCTTGATCCTATTACTTATATCATTATTTATATATTTACAGAATGGAAAAATATAAATAAATATCATATATATTTATCATATAAATATTTATAATATTTTATTAAATATATAAATATGAAATGGAATACACCATTCATGGAGATGGTAGGTTGTATATATTCATGAATGTTGTTTCCATTTTTTTCATATGAAAAGAAAGTATGTCAGTAACATATATGTATATATATATATATATATATATTATCATTACAGTATAATTATATTTAATATATATCATATAATTTTACTAAACCCATCCTTAATACATTCTATGTAATGTGTGAATGAATTACCTTTCTTTGACGAGGTGGTAGTCCACTCATAAACAAAAGAAGTTATAATATTTACAAAAAATTTAAAGAATGAAGATATGTGTTATATAATAATTTTAGAAGCATAAATAAAAAATAAATTTCATATATAACATATAAAATAAATTATATCATTATTCTCATCCTTGAAAGGTGGAAATTGAAGGAAGAATTCCATCTGTTCGTGAGGTGGTAGTTCATCGTACACACGAACAATGATTATGTATCCCATTTGATGGAATTTTTGTGAGTGTAGATAGAATCATTAGAATAAAAAATTATAAATATATTTAAAATAATAAATTTATTATATAATCACATAACTAAAAGAGTTTTCCGGCAAAATAATGAAAATAAAAAAAAGATCTTGAGGAAGGATGGTATCTCTTCAATTGGTAACTTATTTTTGTTTCCACCAAAGGGCTTCCTTGGATGGATTTCAATAAAATTATAGGACTCTAGGATTAGGGGATGAAATTTTGGAGGAGATTTTGGAAGTGTTTTTCCAATATAATGGGCTTGATCAGTGTGAAGTTAGGGGGATAAGGGAATGACTCTATAAGTGGGGAAATAGACACTTTGGGTATTCTTGAAATGATTTCAGTGTTTTCGACATATTACTTGTCCCAATAGGGTTCTAAATCAATCAGAAAATATAATTATAGGTATAATGGTCTATTTAGGGATAGAAAATAATATTGAGACAAACGTATGGTCATTTTTACACCTTATATTCTATGTTTAGTCATTAAATAAGATTGTTTTTACCTTATTCACTATAATTAATTTTAAATAAATTCACTAATATTTTTGGAAAAATATTTAACTTAACAGAAATTACAAATTTTTATGATTAAAAATACAGAATATATTTTTTATAAATTACAATAACATAAGTGGTAGAAATTAATTTATAATTAATCCCACACACATTTCATGATGATAGTTTTTTAAGAGAAAATATTTAAATGTTTGAAATGTTTTTATATCCATTTTCAATGTGAAATTGGTTATAATTACCTAATTTGGATTAATTAATTTAAAATTGATCTAATTTCAAATTATAACCATATTAAGATATAATATAACAATATAAATATATTAGACAAAAAAATTATTTTTGAATTAATATTCAGTGTTTTTCATTTTTCATCAAACAATGAATAATCTCAGAAAAATACCAAGAAATCACCCAAACTGAATTTTAGTATTATGATTTAAAAATTAATTTTATATATTAAAAAAAAATTAGGTGTAAAAAATTATATTTAAAATAGTTTCTCTATTAAAAGTAGAAAAATTTCCTTTTATAAAAATACCTTTTTCATTCATATAATTGAATTTATTATTATCTTATACCGATAAATTATATTGGATGATTATAAAAAATATTGATTGAATATATAATCTATATATTTTATTAAAAACATTCATAAAATTTGGTTTCCTTAATTTATTAATAAAAAATGGTATTTGAACATATAAAAATATTTTTCATATGAAATAATTCGTTTATTCTCAAAGAGTTATTAAATTCATTTATAATTATTTGATACCTAATAATTATTTTTATAAACAATTTTAAACTACAGTATCATAATTTAGTCAATCTCAACCATATCTTCCATTATAACGGTCAGTTGATAATTATATTAAAAATAATATGAATATAATATTATAGTTTAGTAAATCTCTGTCTCTCATAAAATACAAGCTATCCAAGGGAATAAGTATTGTTTATAACAAACACCAAACATAGTGTTTCATGTATCAAAATATAATATAAGTTTTGCATATAATGAAAAATATACATGGTGTTGCACATAATGAAATCCAAACATTTTTCTTTCGTATAATAATCTTTATTAAGTGTTGTCAATAATTAAAAATATAGAAAAGGTTAAATTAATTAATAAAAAAATCAAAAAATCACAAGGTGTTACACCATCCATATCACATGTGTTTCCTGGATTCAATCTTTGTTTACCCTGACAACATATATTATTTTATTTTGATCTTCCCATAGTTGTTTTTTATTTTCCTAATGTTTTCCTAAAAACATTCTCTAGTCTTCCTCTAGAGGGATATGCAGAGTATACAATTTATCTGGTACCAATAACATATCCATTTTAGATACATTATTATCGTATAGAATCAAACCACATAATATAATGCAATATTCGGTTGGAAGATGTGTTGAAGAAATGTTTTTTTCACCCTTGTGTTTCCTCCTAGGTAGCACAAGTGCAATTTTCCAAGAATATAGATGGTTTCCTCTAACTATGTGAGGAATATCAGAATTTGAACCATGTAATGGTTAATAAAAAGTATTATATGCCTAATTTTTAAGAATTGTTCGATTAGTTTTAAGGGAAAATAGGTTTTCAAAAATTGATCTTTGGCCATGATATCTTCAGCTCTGAGTTCAAGAGTCTGATATAACAAAGTCGAATTTCAGGAGTAGTTATGGCCATTATGAATATATTTTGATGTTTTTTGGTGTAACTAATGATCCTTCAATTATTATTTATTTTATTAATTATAAATTCCATATATATGTAGACACTTTTTTAGTAGTGCTAATGGATGATATTTTGGTTTATTCAAGACCTGAACTCCACCATAAGCACCATTTGTGTTTTGTTTTGGAAATCATGAGGAGTGTCTATCTAGGTAGAATGATTTAGAAATGTAATTTCTAGATTTATGAATTGAATTTATTGGGGCATGTAATTTTTTAGAATGTCCAGTCAGTTGATCCTGATAAGGTGAATGTTTTTTGTTTTGGGAAGATCAGTGGAATGACTTTGAGATTATGATAATTTATGTTCTTTTTGGTTATTATCGATGGTTATCAAAGTATTTAATTTTTTTAATCACCTTTAAATACTAATATAATTAATGTGTTGAAATTAATATGGGGTGAAAATTCTCAATCTACTATCAGTTCTCTAAAATGAATTTTTAAATTTGCTCCAATTTTTATCATAACAGATCTCGGTAAGAGGTATGTAGTTTTATATGATGGTTCTAGTTTTGGATTGGGTTTTGTTCATAAGTAGGAAGATCATGTCATAGAATATATCTCTATATATCTTTGACCACATGTGAAGAATTACCCCACTCATGATTTAGAGCCTGTCATAATTATGCATGAACTTAAGTGTTGGAGGAACTATCTTTTTGAATAGAGGTTCCCAGTCTTTTAATAACATAAGATATTGAGCTATATATTATCTCAAAAATACATTAATCTTATATATAGGTAGTGGGTGGAATATCTTACATTTTTTGAAATCTATATCACCTATAACTTAGGAAAAATTAATTTCAAGAAGATAATCATCATAGGAATTTACCGTCATAGGCTATTCTAGAATACAAGGAAGAGTTAAACTTATAGGAATATTTCATTAGATTCATCTAGATGATCATGAAGATGTTTAAAGTATGGTTTTGACTAATTTTTACTTATCATCATCTATCCTACAATATATTATATCGATCCATTGATAATATGATAAATTACGGGGAATTTGAGAAACCTTATATTGTGGGGATACCATTTCTGGTTGGTCTCAATCTTCACATGGAATCATTTGTTTTAGGGATTTATTTTTCATCCCACAAATTGTGAGGAGATTAGTTTATGTTTTATTTTCATAGTTCATCATGGGTTGTTCATTAAAGTGCAATGAGGATGTACTATGACATGAGATTGTGATTTTTTGGCTCGGCATAAAGAATGGCATTAATGATTTGTGTACTATTATTACATTGGCCAATAGATAAAGGTGAAGAATCTAAAACCTTCTAGTTTCTCCAAACTCTTATAATGATGGTTTTGAAATGGTATGAGGTGTCTACAAATTTTGTTGTTCGATTACTATAGACACCTTGTGGGAGGAAGTATATTTAGTTGGTGATATATCCGTTAACAAAGTCAACTATTTTTGTTCTAATCAGGGACCCCACAATAGTTAAGGATATCCATAAGATCTATTTGTAGGAGATTATGAGGTTATATGGTGTTGATTCTACTATTGTTTTAGATAGAGATACTAGGTTTACATTGAGGTTCTTGGGGCGTCTCCAAGAGGATAGGGGGACTCAGCTTAGGTTGATTATAACTAACAATCCATTGACAGACTGTTATATGGAGTATGCTATTGAGATCCCAGAGGATATTCTAGAAGCATGTGTCTTTGATTTTGGGGGATCATGTGATTTCCATTTGGGATAAGTTTAATTTTCTTATAAAAAAAGTTATTATGCATCCATCAAAATGGATCTTTTAGAGGAATTTTATTGTCACCCATGAATGTGACCTCAAGTAATGGTGGGTGAGGCCTCTTTAGTAGGACCATGTATCATTCAAGAGATGTAAGAGAGTATTCATGATATACATTGGAATCTAGTCACAAATTTGAGTTGGAAAAAAATATTATTCAGAGTATTAGTGTCATACTTTAGAGTTTTTCATAGGTGAACATGTATATTTTAATGTTTATACTTTATTGGGCCACCATAATCTCAGAAAAAAGGGGTTGTTGGCTCGAAGATAGGATAAACTATTCGGGGTCAATGAGAATATTACAAGGAACAAAATATTGAAGGAATGATCTCTTTAGAAGTATTTTAAATCTAGACTATGTACATGGTACAGATAATACAATGTAAAATAGTAAATACAAACATGATACATAATGAAATTAAATAATAAGTATCATTGAAAATCATTCAAATGAATCCTCTTCATAACCTAGAAAAAGGAAGCATAATAAGGGTGATCTAAAATTCTCATTATGGGTATATAATGCAGTGGAAATAGTTATCTAATGAGAATTAATAAACATGGAATGGTAAATAACTGATAACACATATCATTCAAATAACTAGATAATGAAAATTCAATATGGAAAGGTATAAAACTGAAACATATTCCATTTAATAAATGAGATGAAAATAAAATGTGTCCATAGATATGAAAACCCAAAATCACATGGATGAATAATAACTATATGAGGGAAATTATTATTCAATGGATTCCATGTTTCCTTGGAACATGAAACCATTACCATCATGTCCTTTCACAAGATAATTTGGTTATTGGGTAAAACCCTATCTAAGGTAGTTAACCAACTGTTTCATCTCATGAAACTACTAATACATGAAAGGGATATCTATAATTAGGACCCAACCATGTTATAATTATCAAATAATTCCTCTTATCAAATAATAAATTTAAATAACAACCAATATGCTTTATCACATATCTGTATAGAATGTAGGATAACAATTTATCAATTATTTCCCAGTTAATAAAATAATTAACAAAGTAAACACCATTTGTAAAATAAAATATAGTTTGGAAATAATAATATCAATCATATAAAAATATGGATATTCACGAAAATTTTCAATAAAAAATTATTATCATAAAGTGAAAATTTCAAGAGAAATTTAACAATCACAAAAGGAAGTGAGATTATGAAGGCAATCATTAAGAAAATTCTTGAAGAGAATAATCATCAAACCTTCCAAAGTGTCCCATAACACATTGATACTTTTTAATCATATTATACATGAATGGAAGAAATTAAATGAAACTTTTAATATAATGAGAATAATTGTATTCATTATATAACATGAAAAACATAAGTTTATACACCATATAAAATTTAATAGGTGCGTAACAACAAATAATTCTCAATGGAATTTCAATTGAGATTAAATACCTTAACTTAATTGTTAATTTCGTTGGGTGTTCCTTATCCTCATAAAAATAGGTTTAAAATATGTTAATAACTTATAAAATAACCATAATCATGTTTATAATGTCATATATTAACTTCTTATAATATTCTTTTTCCCTTTCGGTAACATTAATTCATTATTTTAACTATTTCTGGTATTAATTGCCTAGTTTCCTCAAGTATTATTATAACTTATCAAATGTTATTCCTATTCATTAGTCAATGATATAATCATATAAATAATTTAAACAATTAATTAATTTTCAAATATATATATAGTATATATTCATTTAGAATAATCTATAATGTTTAGAGATATGAAATGGAATTCACTGTTCATGGAGACAGTAAGCTGTACATAAGCATGAGTGCTAATTCCATATCATTGTCATATTAAAAGAATGAAAAGTAAATGATATAAATGTATTTTATAATTCCATTATTGTATCTATTATATATATGTTTCATATTATTATTAAAACCATTGTTTATACCATCCATATGCAGTGTGAACGAATCACATCACTTTTAAGGAGGTGGTAGTACACACTTCCAAGTACACTTGGTGCAATAATAGAAGGGATACGAACCACATTTGGAGCCACTTGGATCAATTCTTGGTGAACATTAATGGTATTTATGTGTTCTATGACACTTCAGTTATCCATATATCACATTCTCTCTTGGACCATGCTACGTTACTCATATAGATTAGACAGGATGCTTCGCAGGTACATGATTTTTCATACTTGAATAGATGACATCAGGAAGATAGATTCATGTCTTCACTGAGGTATTCCTGGGGTAGTGGGGGGATGGGAGGTCCTAGTGGAGACTGGCCTCTCATTTGAAGCATCTTAAGCAGGGCATTTTACATTGGTTAGGAACAATGCCATAAGACACTTTTGGGGTTGATGATTTCTAGGATGATATTGAGACACCGAAGGAGAGGCTCCAAGTTAAGTGGGAGGATAATTTCCTTATCATCCTTTGTGAGAAACATGTTCTGCTTTCAGGGAATCTGTTAAACATGGAAAAAACATACAAGCAAATATCTTGAGCTTGATGGCTAAGGGAGGGATACCACAATAGTGATTTCATTCATGCATGCGTTAAGGAGAGAAGATGTTAGAAGCTCAACCTCAATCTTGGAAATGGAACCAACACCTCAGATGTTGAGGTGGAAGGAAGGTTAGCACTTGATCACATTCAAGGACTGTTGGCCATAGAGGTTCCCTCCATGTATAGTTACTCTCATGATAAGGCAACATATGGATAGTTCATGAGATGTATTCCTACACCGGTGGAAAATGATATGAATTTATACATTCCCTATATTCCTTTGGAGGGGGAGATTAAGAACACTATTTTTAAGATGCCCCAAGATAGTGACCCTATCCTGGATGGCTTCCCGGGGTCTTTCTATGCAGTTGTGGGGGGGGGGGGGGTGGTTGGTCCTCATGTGGTGGTGGTTGTTCAATATTTCTTTTGGGGTGGGCCTTTTCATAGGAGTGTTTGTGCTTTTAGGGTGGTGCTCATCCCAAAAGTGAAAGACACAACTTACATCAGTCAATAACCACTAGTTTTCCTCTGCAATGTTTATTATAAGATTCTAGATTTTTCATTTGATCTTGTCTAAGTGGAGACATTCCCGGGATTGTGTTGTAGAAACAACATGGATTTGTAAAAGGCTGGAGAATACAATGGGAAATGGGGATTTCCAGTGAACTGGTTAATGATATTAATAGAAGGATTCTGGGTTCGAATGTGATCTTTCAGGTTGACATGGATGAAGCTTATGACAGACTCGAATGAGGCTTTATCCTTCATGATATGTGGCACATTGGCTTTCAAGAGTTGTTTTGCAACCACTGCTTTTGGTGCATTTCTTCCCCGTGTCTCTCCATCTCCATTATGGTGAAGTGCTTTGGTTTCATTAAAATTATTCAGGGAGTTCATCAGGGAGATCCTCTTTCCTCCTAGACTTTTCACATTGTCTCAATATGAACTATCTCATAATTTACACAGGGGTGAGGAGTCCGAAAGGTTGACCCCGTACCAGAGTAGGGGTGGAGTGGAAGGTATCTCTCACTTGATGTTTTCTGGCGACAAAATAATTTTTACTAATGGAAAGCGCAGGTCCCTTCACAACCTCATGGAGATAATACACACCTATGGGAGGATAAGTAGCCAGTATGTTAGTGCTAGGAAGTTCCATGTGTTCATCTCCAATAAATGCACTGGAGGAAGATGCAGGGGCATCCAGGATATCCTTGGCTGCCAACGGAAACTGAGGCTGATTACTTACCTTGGTATTCCGATCTCCATTGGTCGTATCAAGGCAAGTCATTTTGAGGACATTATTAATAGTCTTCTAGGGAGGATTCTTATTTTTAAAACAAAGTTTCTATCATTCTTAGGGAGGGTGGACTTGGTCATTAGTGTCAAATTCTTATGCATTTTTTCTCTGTTTCCAAGGCCCCGAAGGGCGTCACCTAGTGGATGGAGAGAATTCTGTCATCTTTTATTTTGGATGCGAACCAGTTTGGTCATTTCCACTTGGATCTTTTGTCCTGGATGGCTAAACCAGTTGATGAAGGGGGAGTTAGGTTGCGTGAAATCAGTGAATCCATCCAAGGAATGCAAGGCCGACTAGTGCAAGATCTTCTGGATGATGACTCTTTATGGTCTTCTTTCTTCAGGGTGCACTATGGAAATGTCTGGGAGGCAGTGGGAAGCCAGAGAACTCTGTTTACAGGATTGGATCGGTGCATGTTTTCTAATATTGATGTGCTCAGTGGTATTGATCGATGGATTATCAGGAAAGGGTAGGCCAGCTTATGGAACAGTACTTGGGCAGGAGAGGTCCTGCAATTTTCTAGTTGTCCTCGACCAGACATTTCCTTTAAGGAAGAGTGTACAAAACATACCTTAATCTAGCTGTCACTCAGCTCCGAGTAGGAGGAGGTGTTTGATAGTGTTTTAATTAGTGAGGATCCGGACAGGTGCTGTTTCACAGGCTCACCTTTGGGATTCTTCAACTCTTGCAATTACAGGAAAATGGGTCTTGTAGTGAATCACAATGGCGGATGCTCTTCCTAGGTATGGTGCAACGAGCTTCCAATGAAGGTGAATTTTCTCTCATGGTGCATAATTAATAGGGCCCTCCCAATAGGCGAGAAGGTCTGATGTAGAGGAATCTATCTATCATCTTGCTGCTTTTACTACAAGTCCCCATGGGAGGAATCCGTTACTCATGTTTTTTTTCAACGTGGGTGGGATTCCCAAAATTTATAACTCTTCATGCCACATCCATACATAGGTGACAACCAATCCCTTCCGGGATTCTTATAATGATGGATTCATGGGGTGGCCAATAGGCCCATGGAGCGGAAAGATCTAGTTTTCATCTTCTCTTTAGTTTACTAGATCATTTGGGAGGTGCACAATGCTGCTCAGCTAGGTTCTTTTAACTGTATGCTATTTCTCTAGGTTAGGATTCGGGACCTCATCTTCGAAATTTGGAAACTTTTTCAAGGGGGACAATGTTCTATATGGTGTGTAATATTCTTAGTATTCCTCAAACTCCTATCACGAGGATGGGCCTTTGGACGACATGGTTTCCCCCACTCAAGGGTCTGAAACTCAATGTGGATGGGTCTTTTATAGGTGGGGTGATGAGAGAGGGTGGTGTTCTTCAGGACTCTTGGGGTTTATTCATCATGGGTTTCACCACCTTTTATAGACTTGGTGATTCCTTGGGGGAAGAAATGGGGGCTCTCCTTTCGGGCTTGCGTGTCTGTAGGAAGCATGGAATGTACATGGTGTAGATTGAGTCTGACTGTAAGGTGTTGGTTAAGGAAATTTAGGGGCTCTTTCCCACTCCATGGGATTTAACCTATCTTATTCACTATTGAATTGTATATATCAATCATGGGCAACTTTTTCATGACATCTAGAGGGAGGAAAACATTGCAGAGGATGCTCTATCTTGGTTGGGTTAGATTAAAGAGGAGCTGGTTGTTTATGATAGCCTGAGTTCTCTCCCTATCAAGGCCAATGTGGTTATTCTTAGGGATTATCTAGGTCTACATTATTTGAATCCCACTTGTGGGATCTCTTTGTATATTGGCTTATAATTTTAATAAAAATTTAATTTTGACCAATACAATGTTATCTTATTCCCAAAAAATGGAGTTTATAAAGGTATGCCTCATAAAATCATTAATGAAGTATAAATAAATAATAAATATCATATATAAAATGTATAAACAATTTTTCCATCTTAATGGATACCATGAGATGTGGTAAAGGAACAAATGAATAATCATCATTTTGTGAGGTAGTATTTCAGCATTCAAAAAAATAGTTTGTTCGCTGCATATTAGATGGAAGTGTGTGTATGTTTATGTAGAAACGAGATCATAATAACAACCTAGCATATTTAGGATACTGGTATGTTCATTAAATCAAGGAATAAGAATAATTCATGGGTTGGATCATGGAAATAAAACTAAAGAGTTTAAAGAAATATGTTACCTCTTAATTGGGTACCTACTTTAGGTTGGTACAAAAAGGATTCTGTGGAGGGATTTATACTAAATCAGAGGAATCTATGTAGTGGTTATGGATGTTCAGATAATATTTGGGTAGATTTTACATGATCCAAAATGGCTTGAGGGGTGTGAGGAAGGGTTATATCGCTTTCTTTTTTATTGTGGAGGGGGAGTGTCACTCCTGAAAATGAAAACATATATTAATTAATGGGATGTCTAACAAACCTAATGTGCCTCCAAAATGGAAAAATAAAGGAGTAAAGAGGAATAATGGTCTAGAAAAAACCTCTAACACTCAAAATATGTTCTTTTTAACAACATTGTTCTTTAACATCTAATATTCCCCAATTTTATCATTTTTTGTTAAAACATATTGAATTTTAGCCTAATAAAATTAACCATTGTGAATAAAATTGTAATGACCAAACATTTATTAATGAAAATTACTATTGATATAATTAAATGTATTACCATGTAAAATTGTTGTATAAAACATATACACTTATTTGGATTTAGGTTTTTAGTTTTTAATATACCCTTTAGAATTGTTACCATTGCTAATATATATGTCGAACATTGATCACATGATTAGTATAAATATAGGGCTTTAACAAATCCAATTTACTCAAAAAAGGAAGTGATCACCTCATCTAGTAGAATTTCTCCATACAAAGCCCATTTTTTGGAGCTTAAAATTATTTCTCATCAATTTTATTCACTCTTAACAAAGCCCAAGTCAAGATTCAAGACGTTAATCTTGAACGGAACCGCCTATGGGAGAAGTGGGAATCAATATATATTTCCACCCGAGCGATGTTATCTAGGTCGACCCAAGAGTATTTCACCATCACACACCTTACCCTTTGGTCTTAAGTGGGTGTTATAACAGGTTATGTAACAAGACCCTAGAACTATGATTATTTCCATTATTTTTTTATTAAGAATATACATTCATTTTTTATTGTAATTTTTAAAATAAGTTTTAATGCACAAATAATATCTATATTAAAAGTTAAGATTCAATTAAGAAATATTTTTTTATTAATTAATTTATTTTTTAATTAAATAATTTTTTAATAAAATATCATATCTAAATTAATTTTTATTAAATATAAATTATCATACATTTTTTAGGAATAAAATTGAAATTTTTATAAAGGTTTGGAAACTGTTTTCTGTCAAAACCCATGAATTTTTGATAAATGTCGGTTTTTACATTAAATAAAAAAATTCACATATTTATTAAATTATTTAGATAAATTGAGTATTATTTTTGGAATTATGATGTTAAAATTATCTAACAGTGTATTTTTAATAATTTTTTTGATATATTTTATTTTTTTGGTAAAAATTAAATACCATTTAAATATATAATATGTTTTATGACATCATAATGACCCAATAGTATTGTAATAAAGTACAATAAAAGGTATATTCAGACAATATATGTTTTAACTTTAAAATAATATTATTTTAGATATGTTTGATTATTTTTGTGTGGCCTTATTAGACCCTCCAAGACTTATAAAATATTTTAACGTTTTAAAATGATTTCCTTGAGAGTGTGATTCACCTGTGAAAAAGCAAGCCTAATATTTTAATTTGTTCAGAGATAGGACTTATAATTTTATGTTTCATAATTTCTTTTTGAAGAAACTATGGGAGAAAATAATGTTTTGGTTTGGGGTTTTTAATATTTAATTATATTGATTCTAGAACATATGTTTGTGAAATATTAAAGAATTACCGTCTCTTTTCCTATATAATCCCACCCAAGATCCCACTTCTCTACACTCAAAACACTTTGATCACGTCCCTACTTTTCCATAATCTCTCTAGAATCCTCCCAATGCTCCCCAAGCTCCCAAAAAGTCTCTCTGAATCCTCTCTCAAGACTTTGGGATCACACTTCCATATAAGGGATCCTCACTTTCCTTCCTTTCTTATTTATGTCCAAGTTTTTTTAGGTTGTTATTAACTTTTATTTTACATTAAAAATATTGGGGTATGATTTACCACATTTCTTATACAAATAACTTTTTGTATTAATGATGATATACCCCTTTGTCTCTCATTAATTCCTCCCATGTACACCTATTGCCATGCCGAAATTCTGTAAGGGATTTCTTCCTTTATCATTTTTTCCATGTTTCTTTATGTTGTTATACCCTTGTATTTTCAATTAAAAATTTAGGTATATGATTTCTAACATCCCTCATACATCCCACCTTATGTTTTAATAATTACATAACTCTTTCTCTCTTATTAATCCCTCCCATGTACACCTGTTACCATGCCAAAATTTAATAAAAGTTATTCCCTTTCTCATCTTTCTTCAGGTTTCTTTATTATGTTACGCCTTCTATTTCTAAACATCGTGTGTGGGGACATGTATCTATATGACCCCTTAATTTCCATTTTATGTACATGTGATTATATATCCCTTTCTCCCTCATCAACTATTTTTTGGAATTATTATGTCATGTCGTTATGATGCCGAAATTGCACTGCAATTTTCCAAGCAAAAATCATTATATAGTGAATACAATACCACTTTATCTATCAAGGGTATTAAACTTTATGCACATATAAATATTTAATGGTACTTAAATTTACGTGTTCCACATTCTGTATTCATGTAATAACTTATTATGTTGTGTTATTCCATGTTTTATGATCCATGTGGCACACTTATGCATGAAATGAAATGTTTATAAAGGGTGTTCCCTGATAGTGCTCTAATGAATTGAGTAATGTTTAGTATCATGATATTTCATGTTCAATGGGGGTTTACTAATGCTAATTCATGTTAAATGCAGGTTTAATCATGATAATTAAAGTTCAATTAGGGTTTACTCATTCTCCATGTTCAATTAGCCTTGGCTTATGCTAATATCTTATTAAATGTTGTTTCCATATCTCCATGTTGTGATAATCATGATATATCATGACTTTATGTTAATTTTTCTCTTATGATCCATTTATATTAATATTAAATAACATGTATTGTATTTTTCATTTTATTCCTTGTTTACTCCTTTATTAGGCTTTATAGTTCGTCCATTTCTTATGTATGTGCTTAGGTTATCCCATGCAATGCCAATTATGATGGAATGTTTTGGTAATGTGAAAGAATTTTTCAATAAATATGTCATTTTTTATGCATTAATTTTTCATTTAAAGTTCCAAATTTTCCACAAAACTAGACCTCTCGATCCTCATAGTGTTCTTAAGTGAAAATTTATGCAATAAATCATGTTTAAGATAGTAATAAAGAGAAGAGTTGTTATAGATGGTATTAGAGGATAGGTTTAGTTATATTAGGTATTAGGATTAGAAAATCCCAGTGCAAGCCTTAGGGGTATGAATATGTATAATAAAAACATCCCTATATTTTGGTCAATATAGTGTAATTGGTTTATCAATAAAATAAATCCATGTCTGGATATGAACAAGTATATATGGATCTGGAACAGATGTATCTTGGGGTAGTATAAACCATTATTAAGTGAATTAAAAAAAATTCCCCTAAGAATAAATGTTGGGAAGTACATCATGGATAACATATATTGAATCCTATAAATTCATTAGTTAAGGAAATAATTGTAATTGGTATGTTATAAGTTTTTGTCATTAGATTTCCCTCTATGTGTTACCCATAACTTCCCTTTTATTCAATCCAATGGCTGGTAATAGGAGGACACATGCTACCAACTAATGTGAAGATCATTTTGATGACTATTCTAATGAGATTCCCAATCCGATGCGAGTGGGAATCAAAAACATTGTCATGATACCCTTTTAGTTAACTCATGTTTTGAATAGAATCATGGGTCAAGAGGAACTTCCACCCCTAGGAAACACAAAGATGTATCAAGATCTCCAAGAGCATTATTGGTGGGATAAATGAAGAAAGAGTTCACAGAGTATACATCAAAGAACATGGAATGTTAGAAAGTGAAGGATGAGAGGTAGAATCATAAGGGGATGATGCCACCATTACCCATGCCAACATTGAAATGGGAGAACATCAGCATGTAATTTTTTATCGAACATCCGAAGATATCCAAAGAGAACAATGATATTTGGGTTTTTGACGATCATCATACTAGGACTGGACACTAAATTTCAATTTGATAGGATTTATAATTGGATCAACAAGCATTGATAAAAATCAGAGATGTTTTAAGGCTTCATGGTGTACCACTATTAATTGTATCCTATTGATATCCAAGACTCACATCTATGTTTATGAAGAGTGTCCAACATGCTCTGAATACCAAGATGAACTTTAGTACAGATTATCATCCTCAAACTTATGGATTATTTTAGTGGACTATCCAAACACTTGAAGACATGTTGAGAGAATTCTCAATAAACATCAATGGATGGTGGGCTCAAAATATTCATCTAATTGAGTTCTCTTACACTAACAGTTTCCACTCAAGAATCAAAATGGCTCCTTATTAAGCCCTCTAAGGGAAGAGGTGAAGAACACTGATATGTTGGGATGGTGTTGGGGAGAAAAAACTTCTATGTCCATGAACGGTCTAAGAAATGGCGGAGAAAGTTATGAACATAAAACAAAAAAAGAAAGCTACCCAGAGTTGACAAAAAATCTATGCTGATAATTGTCGATTAGACCTAGTGTTTGAGGTTGGGGACATGGTATTCCTCCGTATATCACCATGGAAGAGAGTTGTCAGATTTGGGAAGAAGGGAAATATTTTCCAAGGTAAATTGTCACTTTTGAGATCCATGATCGCATTGGAGCAGTGGCCTATCAACTAGCACTCCCACCGAACCTATCTTAATAACATGATGTATTCTATGTATCAATATTAAGGAAGTATATACCTGACCCATAACATGTACTCAATCGAGAGGTGGTGCCATTGGAGAATGAATTGTCCTATAAGGAGAAGCCAGTGAAGATCTTAGATGATATAGAAAAAGTTATACAAAATAAGACAATTTCACTAGTCATGGTGTTGTGGTGAAACCACAAGTTTTAAGAGGAAAGATGGGAATCAGAGGAAGTGATGAAGCAGAGTTACCCTCCTCTGTTTTAGTGTGGGAAAAAAGAAATTTTGAGGGTGAAATTTCTTAAGGGAGGAATATTATAATGACCCTAACTTTTATTAATAAAAATTAATCTTGATCTAATTAAATTTTTTATTATGTAAAATGGTTATATAAAACATATTAACATCCTTGGTTTTATGTTTTTATATTTTAAAATACCATTATGAATTATTACCGTTGATAATATAGTTGTTTAACTATGATCACTTGATTAGTATAAATATAAGGCTTTAACAAATACAATTTTCTCTGACAAAGGAAGTGATGGCCTCATCTAGTAGAATCGGTCAATACAAAGCTCATTTGTTAGAGCTCAGAAAGGAGGAATCATCATTGGGATTTGCTCTTGACCAATACCATGCCGATCTTCAACACATTAAACTTGAACGGAACCACATATGGGAGAAGTTGGAGTTAAAATAGATTACCACCCAAACGATATTATTTGAGCCATCCCAAGAGTCTTTCTTCATCCCACAACTTACCTTTAGGTTGAATGTGGGTGTTATAAGGGGTTAAATAACAGGACCCTAACACTAGGATTACATGAATTATTTTTTCATAAAGAATATACATTCCATTTTTTATTGTTACTTTGTAAATTGGTTTTAATGCACAAATTGTATTTTTAGTTGATTTTTAAATTCAATTAAGAAATATATTTTGAAGAATTAATGTATTTTTGAATTAAATAATATTTTAATAAAATATTATATCAAAATTAATTTTTATTAAATATAATTGATCGTACAATTTTTATTAATACAATTGAAATTTTTATTAAGGTTTGAAAACTGTTTTTTTTTTCAAAACCCATGAATTTTTGATAAATGTTTCTTTGTATTTTAAAAGTAAATATTCACATATTAAGAAAACATTATAGATAAAATGGATATTATTTTTGGATTTAGGATATTGAAATTATCTAATGGTGAATTTTACATTATTTTCGGAGACAATCTAATTTTTGGGTAAACATTAAATATCGTTTCAATATATAATGTGTTTTATGACATCATAATTAAAAAATTTTGATATAATAAAATAATATAAAATGGAAATTCTGCCAATATATATTTTACATTTAAAATAATGTTATTTTATATTTGTTTGATTAATTTTATGAGGCCTTAGTGGACCCTCGAGACTTATTAAATATTTTAACCTTTTAAAATGATTTCTTTGAGAGTGTGACTCAACTCGACATAATCAAACCTAATATTTTAATACATTCATCCATTGGATGTATAAAATAATGTTTTCAACTCCCATTTGTCAAAAACTATGGGAAATAACCATGGGTTGTTTTGATATTTTAAATATTTAATTATATATATTCCAAAACCAAAGTTTGTGAAATATTAAAGAATTTCCCTCTCTTGTCATATATAAACCCCATGAAGCTTCCACTTCTCTTCACTCAAAACCCTTGTATCACGTCCCTACTCGAACTTCCTCTCTTTAGAATCCACCCAAGGTTCCCCAATCTCTTAGGAAGACTCTCTGATTCCTCTCCCAATCCTATGGGATCACACTTCCCAGTAAGGGATCCTCACTTTCCTTCCTTCCTTATTTATGTCCAAGTTTCCTTATATTGTTATGCCATTTTATTTTCAATTAAAAATGTTGGGATATGATTTCTCATCTCAACTATAATTCCCTAATTATGTATGAAAAATGATATACCACTTTATCTCTCATTAATACCTCCCATGTACACCTGTTACCATGCCCAAATTCCATAAGGGATTTCTTCCTTTCTCATTTTTTCCATGTTTATTTATGTTGTTATACCATTTTTATTTTCAATTAAAAATGTTGGGGTATTATTTTTAACCTCTCCCAAACTACCCTACTTATTTTTGAATAATTAAATACCTCTTTATCTCTCATAAATCCCTCCCATGTACACCCATTACCATGCTGAAATTTCATAAGAGTTAATCCATTTCATCTCTTTTCAAGTTTTATTACTATGTTACACCTTCTATTTCAAAACTTAATGTGTGGGGACATGTATCTATATGACTATATAACTTTCCATTTCATGTAAATGTGATTAGATATCTCTTTATATCTCATTAACCAATTTTTTGAATTATTATGTCACGTCATTATGCTACCGAAATTGCACGACGATTTTCCAAGACAAAATCCTTGTGTAGTGAATACCATACCCCTTTCTCTATCAAGGGTATTCACCATTATGAACATATAAATATTTAATGTTACTTAAATTTATGTATTCTAAATTCATTAATCATGGAATAACTTATTATGTTGAATGATTCGATGTTATATGATCCATGGGGTACACTTATGCATGAAATGAAATTTTTATAATGGGTGGACCTTATAACTCTCCAATGCATTGGGTAATGTTTAGTATCACGATATGTCATGTGACTATAGGGTTTACTCATGAAAATCCAAGTGAAATGATGGTTTACTCATTCTAATTCATGTGCAATGAGGGTTTACTCATGCTCAATGTGCAATGAGTTTTCATTCATGCTAATATCATATTAAATGTTATTGCCACATATCCATGTTGTGAAAATCATGCTATATCATGCCTTTATGTTCATGTTTCTCTTAAAATCTATTGATATTCCTATTTCCTAACATGAATTGTATTATTCATTTTATGCCTTGTTTACTCCCTTACTGGTCTTTATAGCTCACCCCTGTCTTATGTATGTCCTTAGGTTATCCCATGAAATGCTAAGTATAAAGGAATATTATGGTCATGTAAAATAAGTTTTCAATGATTGTTTTTTTTATGTCTTAAGTTTTCATGTACTGTTCTTATTTTCCCATGACACAAGACCTCTCGATCCTTAGAGTTGTATTAAGTGGAAGTTTATGTAACAAATCATGTTTAAGTGAGTAATAAATAGTAGTGTTGTTAAAAAAATGATGTGAGATTTATTAGAAATATATATACAGAAAATTATTATTATAATTCATAATTTATAACATAAAAGACCATTTTTTGGGAATTAATTTTAAAATAAGTGTATGTGATGCGCTAAAACAATACTTAATCCTGGACTGTGTCAGTAAAAGTTTTACAACTTATGGATCAATATGTATATTATAAAAGTTGAATTTAACTATTAATAGAACAAATTTAATATTTATTAAGCCATAATAATAAATTGGAATAATATATTATTTTTATTAATTCAAAATCATTTAACAAAATATCATTATTTGTAAAATATCAATAATGTTATTTTTGACATTATTTTTATAATTTTACTTTTAAAAAAGCAATATAATATTAGAATTAAAATATATATTTTTTAAAATGTGTAACAAGATATATCAATCTAAAAAAATAAATAAAGGCAATAATTTAGAAAATTCACTTCACGTTTAATATTTATAGTATCATTTCTTTTTGTTAATTGTTTACTAAATAATCACTACGCTGACATTTCTTAAGAATTTATAGTAACGAAAACATATCTAAAAATTATTAATAAATTTTTAGAATAAAAATATCTCATTTTCTTTTAAAGTATTTATATAACCTAATATAATAGTTTTTTTTAATATTTCAATGTTTTATAGTTGACAAAGATATGGAAAATTCCCCTTTTTTCTTATTCATTACGGAATCTTTTATATAGGAGAATTCCATTTAATAATATCTAAATAAACCACAAAATTTTATCTAAGATTGTATGTGGTATTAATATTGGAATCAAATGGTTTTTGTAAAGGTTTCCATGTCATTTGGTCCCTTATGATTAAGGTTTAATTCCTTATTAAGCATAATTTTACCTTAATCACCTTAATTTTTTATAATCACTTTCGCAAATATTTTTGGTCCAAAATTATATTGTTCTTATTAGACAAAAAATAATGTATTTATTTTAACAATGTATGTCCATTTTTAAAAATTCAAATAACATATGTTGGTTAAATAAGATTAATGCTAATCCCACACACGTGGTGATAATGTGGGGTTTTAAATTAAAAATGTTCAAAAGAGAAATAAGTTTTTATATCTCATTTAAATATAAATAATATTTCCAATGACCTACATTGGATAATATATGAATAATTGATCTACAGTGACTTTAAAAACTAATTTAAAATATAATTTAACACTAATAAGTATTTAAATGAAAAGTTTATTTTTAACTAAATTACAACAATATTTATTATTCATCAAAAAATATTATTTCTCAAAAAAAAACAAAATAATTAACCTTAAGATAATTTAGAAATTTTGAATTAAAAAATTATGTTTATTTTGAAAAATAAAATTTTTAAAAGATTCAAATTTAGTTTGAAAATAATTCTCCATTAAAATGTAGAAAAACTCAATCATGTGTGTAACACAAGCTAATTCAGTGTTCAGTGTAGCGTAATCCTATCATTGGGTATAAATGATGAAAAAAATATATTTATTATAGAAGGAAAATATTTTAATTTCTTGGGTTATTACATTATATTCACCTTAATTAAATTTTGTCATGGTAATTTAAACTTGATCTTAGTAATCAAGGAATTTATATTTAAAAATAATATTTTTTCGAAAACCAACATCATAAATAGGGTTAAAAACATATTTTTAATATGAGAAAAAGGAAGTTAATGTGTTCATGTAACTAGGTTACCTAGTAGGATAACATTGTCAGGAAATGGAATCATGGATATAAGTGGATAATATAACAATCATGTTTTGATGAAGAAGGCTAGAGAATGAGTTTAGATGAATGTTGTAGACCACAAAACCATAATCCATATGTGTGAATAATGACCATTCATATCATCCAAAAATGATGATGATAGAGATTTTTTTTGGTTCAATATAATTTTTCATGTTGTTGATAAATTTATTTCACTCTCTAAGAATATAAGTAAATATACTTATTTTTTACGTTTCTATAAGAACATTTTATCATTTGGTCATGCATTTAACTATTTCTACTTCATCTGATAGCACATGATGCATCATAAGGTGAAGTAATAAAAAATTTATATAATATCATCCAATGATCAACTTAAACGATTTTATAAATGATTAAATTTTCCAACAGGTTATGATCCAACAATTTTTAAAGAAGGTCACTAAATTTCCAAGATGAAAATATCATTATCCTTTAATCAACATGAATAAAATCTAAATATTCACATTAAAAACATGTGAATAAATTCATCTTGTATCCTCTTGAAATATAGTAATAACTAAAGTCATCTTTCAAACTCATTGTAAAATGAATTATTATTTATTCCTTATGTAAGACAGATGTTATTGGACATCTTCCATAAATCCAGAAGTCTTTTAAACTCCATCATTGATAGCATGGACCACATTTTGACAAGTCATTTGTCAGTTCCAATGTATTAATTACATTTCCAAATCAATAATTTCTTCATCAATATATCATCATCAAAAACATATTTAACTGTAATCTTTCCCTCAATCATATTTTTATAAAAAATATCAACTTATTACTCAGTCAATTTTCTTTGTACCATTCAACATGTGATCATAATTAATTAAATAAAAAGGTAATGCATTAAAATCATCATATATTCCAAAATCCTTATAACCCGTACAATAGTGATAAATATTTACATGAAATCATTCTTGAATAAGAATATTAATCATTCCTTTTCATTTTTGGAAGTATTATAACATGATAATTATCCAATAGCATCATTTAGGTTGTATTCATTTGATTTTTGATTCATTAATTTGCATATTATCCCATCTCCTTTCAGTTGAATCATTGTACATAATAACCCTTACCATTTAAATCACAATCATGGTGACATTTCTTTATATACTTGTAACAAACTCTAATTCCCATTATGAATTTACAAAGGTGATTATCTCCAGAATTATAACATGTTGGAAAATTATTCATTCCCTTTAGATTGATATATGTCTTTTTATCTCCCATTCTATTATTCTCTTGGTTACCTTCAAATCCATAAAACATGGAAAATTATGTACTTATATAATTACACATGATACTATTATCTTATATTATGAGAATACATGGGAGACTATTTCCCAATGAAATGTTTTCTTAAGACCATGAAAGATATGATCCTTATTACTCTTTGGATCTCATGAATTGGTGGAGTTCTCATTACTTCTTTTAGGTACTTGATGCATGCATTTCATGGGGTGTGGGAAAAAAATATTTAAAATACCTAATTATATTATACTAGTTGGTCCTGGGTAGTCTCATGAAATGGAGTGCACACAAAACATGGTTTTCACTTATTGTTGGTTTTTAAAAAATAATTAGTATTCATTAAATTCAAATGATGTCAGAGAAACAAGTATCATGATTTAAACCAATGATAAATAAGGTGATTGGAGTGGGGTTTTCAAGACCTTGTGTCATTCTATTGTGTTTTTTAATTTTTACACCTTTTTATTCTACTGACTGGTAAGAGATAGATTCATCTACCAAGTCGTCTCCCCCCTTGTCTAGATGGTTATAATGAGAATATTCTTATACCAAACCTTAGATGGTATATCCTCATTCCATTGAGTGTAGTGTTGGAGAAGTCTTTCATGATTAATTAGAGAAATCCCTAGCCAATAATTGTTGTTCCCCAATAAACCAATATTTAAACATACAATCAAACACACATGATGACTACCATTGATAACTCACCACCAAACCCTGATCAATTCCACCATATAGAAAAAAGTATTGGGTGGGTGACGATATTAACAAGAACCAAAGAAATTAAAAATAACAGAATCAAATCCTAAAACAAACGTATTTGAAATTTAAAACAGAATTAAGAATTTAATCCATATGCATAAAGAAGAAAAGATTTTATTGATTTGAATCACAAGATCTCAAAAAGAGTTGCTTATCTACACAAGAGATGGAACGTGCGAGGAAATACCATGCAAGGGTGAGTAGAAAATTACTTATTAGGACACCCCAAAACTATAACGAAATACAAAAATTAAAGGTATAGTCTTCTCTAAACAACTATGTGTCTAAAACATATGTATCAATGATATATAGATATACTCAAACCTAGACCCGTAGTTTAGAGGTATGTCACAACTACTGTATACCATCACTAGAGATTCAGTTTGATGATTCCATGAAGGAATCATCTGGAAAAACATACTCTTGAGTCTGATAGCACTGATTAGGTCCATTCACGAGGTGATTCTCATTTAAAACCATCAGGAGGTAGATACACTAATAGATATGAAGAGAGATATGATACACTCACATTGGGAGAACTCACTCCTCTAGTAGTTAAGATCACTATACAAAAATGATTATCACTAACAAGGCCATGGGTTGATACCATTACTCATCTATATTCACCTGCTAAGTACAGGATAAATTTCTAGTGTGATTGGTTGTGTCGATACCAAGACACTATTTAGGGAACACGAATGGATAGAGGATCCCGCTCCGGGCCTCTCAGAGGGGATTCCAACTATACAATCGCGGATGTCCAACTGAATGGATCATACTTCTGTGAGTAGGAAATGATACCAAATAACCTTCATGGGATGGCTTAAGGGAACCAACCCTAACGAATCCTATCCCTGATATTTTGGACAAAGTTATCAAGCCATGTAGAATAGGGTACACGGTGTGTAGTAGAGTCACACATTATGTCCTTTGACCTTGAGTAATGCCTGTGTACAACGGCCCGTGTCATAAGTACATGTCTTGTAAAAAAAGACTAAACATAATTTAAGAGGGGTCACATGCCATGTAATTCCTTCCAGGATCCACTGGTGTACTCTGTTCATGTTCTAGTACACAATTTCAATCTCTGTTGGCTGGCTGAGTACAAGTACCTGGGGTATCCCATGTATCCAATCTGGGTTTGTTCGTGTGGTGGGGTACATGCCATGTTGGAAAGCCATGTACCTAACCCATGTCTATGTACCTACCGAGATATACTCCCAGCCTTGGGGAAGGTCCCACACACCATGTGACAGGGGTCACATGTCATGTGATACTTTAATGCCTCCTAAAACCCTAGTAGTCTTTTAGTTGGGGCCACAGTCGTGTAGTCCGTGCTACACACCATGTTCTTAAATATATTCCAGAACTTTTTTCTTCCTCCAATTTCCTCATTTTATCCTTATATGTTCTATCTAATGATCCTTTCACCTTGAAACTAAATATCTTAGGTCATATCACCATTTCAACATGAAAAATGGTGGGTTTTGGGCCTTTGATCGGCTTTGAAAACTGATTCTAATCATCCACAAGAATTTCTATCAAAGAAAGTTATATAAAAAAATACGTCAATCCATCTATCAGAATCATCATTGCACCTACTGTAGGTATTCATGTGGTTAGATATCTGATTTCGGATCGCTGCGTCAAGAATTAGTGGTGAAAAATTATTTGTTCGTACCCTGCGATAAATGTGAATAATGAGAAGAACATAGGGGGAGAAAATATCAATTGGACAACCCAGAAAATGAACCCTGGAAATTAATCCTTCCAAACCCAATCCTTTATGTAAGAATTCTTAATATAACAAAATATTAATATAATTATATCCATACCCCATTAGAAACCTGCAAGAAAAGCTCATCCCACAAGAAGATGTGAACCAAAGATCATCCTGTTCATTGGTTGGTTCACATTCATCATTAAATCTATGAATGGAGAAAATAATAATCCATCAGACTCATACCAACTAATGGGGTTCAAACATAGTAAAATAATGAAGTTTCTCTAGAGAATCACTAGGGAGGGTGCAGACAGAGGAATAACCATCATTATGGATAATTCTGAAGAACACAACATATAGCTTGGACTACACGGTGTTTTTCCCCAACTCAACGGTGTCTAGGGTTTCGGGAGTCAGTAAAGTATCACAAGGCATGTGACCCTTATCACACAACATGTGGGACCTTAACTAAGGATTGGTGTGTATCTCTTTAGGTACATGAACCTGGGGTGGAGTACACATCTTTCTTACATGTCTTGTATCCCCCCAGAAGGCTAGAACAAGACTGGATACATGGGTTACTGCATGTACGGGTACACTGGAAGGAGTACATGGGTTGAAATCATTTATTAAAACCTGACCAGATTATATGTGTGGACCCTATAAGGATGTACATTGTGTTTGACCCTTCTACAAACCATGTATCCTATTATTTACATGACATGTACTTCTAACATGGGCCAATGTATAGGGGTACTACCCAGGGTCAAGGGGCATGGCATGTTACTATACTACACACTATGTACTCTATTATAGATGGCTTGATCTCTATGTCCACCATATCTTTTAGATGTTTCATCAGGGTTGGGACTCTTGATTCATCCCCAGAAGGTTAGTGGGTATCATTTCCTATTCACTATAGTCTGATCCCTTCAGAAATAATTTCTAGATAGAGTACTCAAAATCCCCTCTAATTTTCAAAAAGTAGAATCCTCTATCCATTATTGTTACCTATATAGAGTCTTGGTGTCTGTGCATCCAATCCCACCAGACATTGATTCTCTACTTAGTAGGTGAATTTATATGAGTCTTCATATCACCCCATAGACCTGAAAGTGATCTGTATATGTGTATCATGATATTCTCTACTCGAGGAGTGGGTTCTCTTAGATCGAGTGTATTGTATCTCTCTATAGATCAATCAATGTATCTATCTTATGATGGTTTCCATTGAGAATCACATCTATGATTGACATCATCAGTGCTATCAGAAAAAGGATTATGTATTCCCATATGAGATCTTTGTGGAATCTTTAGACTGGGTCTCTAGTGGTGGAATATGGTAGTTGTGACAAACCTCTAGTCTACAAATCTGGTTTCAAGTATATATAGATATCTTTTTTATGTTTTGAATACACATTATTATGTTGAGATTACAATACCTTTACAATGTGTATTAAATTGTGGGTTTGGGGTGTCTTATTGTGTATTGACATACTCACCATGGGACGGAATCAATATCAGTACCAACATATTGGATAACTCCCACAAAGCTTCGCAAGGTAAGGGTGAAGCTGGAGGACTTAAAGAGGATTGGATTAGTAAGACCTAGTGTTTCACCCAAGGCAATCCTTGGGTTTTTACCAAAAAAATGGTGTATATGGGAGCTTAAGGTTATGTTTGGATTTTACGAACTTAAACCAATTGATCATGGAGAATGAGTTTCCAATACCAAGGATATATGATCTCCTCGTGTAAAAGAGAGGTTCACAATGGTTCTCAAAGGTTGATCCTATGTAAATGAATACATAAGTTGAGGCAGAGTTTGATGAGTACCCTAATATCGAGATTAACATATAAGGGTATTAGGAACGTAGTGTTCTGCTAAGAATTTGGGACCGAACATGGTTGTGTCCATATGTAGTGGGAAGTGATGATTTCCTATGTTTCATTCCATTGGATACGAAATTTTCAGAACTATGAGAACCATGTTGTTGAGTTTGTATTAATAGTCATCCTATTGAAGATGTGGCTACACTACCTAATGGGCGAGTGGTTTGTCATGTACTCTGATCACAAGAGTCTCAATTATATCTTCTCTCAGAAGGATCTAAACTTCAAAAAGAGGTGATGGCTGGAGTTCATCCTAGATTTTGATTTTGTGATTTTATATACTCATGGGAAGGGGAATGTGGGAGAAGATGGTATCAGTAGGAGATTTGGTTCAGAGTTATTGAATGAGGTGTCAGATTTGTTATCCTTATTATAGTTATCCTTTGTTGATGGAGATAGACTAGTTTACCTCCAATCAAAGGATGTTTCCCCTCCATTCTTATAGCGATCCAAGAAGGAAAAACATGGGGATACCATTTGTGAGGCCCTACATGCTCAGATTCCCACATGGAAAGTTTCTAATGAATATTCCAAAGTTTTGGAGAACATTTTCCTTTTTAGAGGATGAATAGTATAACTGGTAGCATTGCGAGAGGAGGTTCTAAGGGATATTCAAATATCCCCTTGGTTGGTATACCCTGGTGTGGAAAAGATGTACCGGGTCCACAAATTCATGTTTTTGTGGATAGGTAGAAAAAGGCAGTGGCCGTGTTTTTTTCATTATGCCATACATAACTAAAGGTGAAGGCTGAGCACAAGGTTCCTACGGGTTTGGTTCAACCCCTTGAGGGGATGGAATGGAAGAGGGATGAAATATCCATAGACATCATGGTGGGTTTACCATGTACCTATAGAGGAATTGATACCATTTGGATGATTTTTGACCAACTCACCAAGTCATTCCACTTCTTAACTTCCTGAGACAATAGTTTATTAGAGAGCATGTGATGGCTCTATGTGTAGGAGATTGATTGAATCCTGGAGTCCCATCAATTATTGTTTCAAATATTGAGGATAATTTCACATCCTGATTGTGGTAGGGATTATAAGAGGAGTTTGGGACTTATTTGTGCTTTAGAATATCGATTCACCCACAAAAAGATATCCAGAAGGAGAGAACCACTCATGTTCTGGGGGAAAAGTTGTGAGATTTTGTCTTGGACTTCAGCCATAGTTAGGAGGACCACGCACTTCTACTGGAGTTCAGGTACAAAAAAACTATCATTGCACCATTGTAATAATATAATTGAATTCTTTTTATGAGAGACCCTATAGGTCACCACATTATTGGACTACCTAGGAGAGTCAATAGTCATGGGACCAGAGTTGGTGCGAGTTACTACTGAGAAGGGGAAGATCATCCAGGAGTGGATGAAGACTACACAGAGGTATTAGAAATCCTATGCTACCAGATGGTGGGGGCCCTTAGAAGTCATTTATGGTGATCATGTGTTCCTTATGCATGACTTAACTTTAGTCAGCATGAGACATCTATTAAAAAACCCAAAATATGAAGTAATCATCATTAAATAACTTAAAGATAAATTATTTTTTTGATGAAAAGACAATTTACTTTAATATTTTACTTATGAATAAATCCATGGGTTATCCACATAACCATAGGAACTCTAGGGAAACTATAGGAAGTTCTTAGAGGATTTTCCCTTGGTGAACGATGACCAGATCAGGGATTGATGATCGACGCATGAGAAAATTAATGGATCTCTCCAATGATCATGATGAAAATTTGATCTTCATCAATGTTTGAACTCAATGAGGTAGGGATTTTAATTTTTTTTTCTTTTCCCCATTCATGGATTCAGTGATGAGTGTGGACCAACCTATGAATAGGTTGATCCATGGTTCGCTCATTCTTACAGGATGAGATTTTCATTTAGGATTTTCTTTCGGGATGATTATGATTATATCAATGTTTTTTTATCATGATAATTCCTACAGAATGGATATGGTATGGAATGAAAAACGAGAGAGGTTCATTCCTTGGGTTGTTCAATAGGGATTTTCTACCCCAGGTCCCTTTGATTTCTTCACATTCATTATGGTATATGAATGGATGATCATTGTTCCCCTGATTCTATGCACAAAAAATCTAAAATTGGAGATCCAACCTATTGGTGACCTAGAGGAGGTGTGATGATGATGGAAGTGGACATATCAAAGTATTTAAAGAGATATCATCCTTCGGGACACTTTCATACAGATGATTTGAATTAGTTTTTAGAGCTGATCAAAGCCCTAAAACCCAACTATTAGATTTTTCAATGGAGAGACAACATGGGATCTTCAGTTTCATGGTTAACATATCATCAGATTGACTATCAGATGATCCAATGAGGCATATGGAGGAGGTACCAGCTTTCTTTAAAATTACAATGAACATGGTGTGTAGTCTGAACTACATGTTTTTTGGCCCCCACTTTTGGGAGGTAGTAAATTATCACATGACATGTGAACCCTGTCATGAGGAATGTGGGACCTTACTAGAGGTTCGACATGTATCTCAAGAGGCACATAGACATGGGGTAGAGTACATGGATTTCCTACATGGTGTGTCCCTCACCACACAGCCAGACCTAGACTGGATACATGGGTTACCCCATGCACTGGTACATGGGACGGAAAACACGGGTTAAAACCATGTACTAGCACATGACCAGAGTATACAGGTGGACCCCGGATGGAAGTACACAATGTGTGACCCTTCTACAAGTCATGTACTCTATTTTTACATGACATGTACATCTGACATATATTGTTGGAAACAGGAAGTACTGGGGTCAAGGTACATAATGTGTGACTCTACTACAAATAATGTACTCTATTATACATGGCTTGGTCTCCTTGTCCACTGTATCATTGAAATTTCTGTTACGGTTTGTTCCCTTGATCCGTCCCCTGAAGATTAGTTGGTATCATTTCCTACTCACATGAGTATGATCCCTTCAATATGAATTTCTCAATAGAGTTGTTGGAATCCCATCTAAGAGGCCTAAAACAGGATCCCATGTCCATTCTTATTCCCTAAGTAGTGTCTTGGAATCAGTACAACCAATCCAACCAGATATTGATCGTCTACTAAGTAGGTGAATTTGGAAGAGTCATGGTTTCATCCAACGGCCTAGGAAGTGATCCTCATTTGTTATTCATGATCTACCCCACTCATGGAGTGAGTTATCCCAGAGTGGGTGTATCAAATCCCTCTTTAGATCTATCAGTGTATCTCTCTTATAATGGTCTATGATGACCAAAACCTCTCAGACCCACATCATTGGTGCTATCGAACTTTAGAGTATGTGCTCCCTAAATAGTGATTCATGGAAGCTTTGGACTGGATCCCAAGTTTTGTTATACATTAGTTGAGAATTAACTCTATACTATAGGTTTGGGTTTGATTATATCTATATATCTTTGTTATATGTATTATAGATACATACTTGTGTGGATCTGATTGTACCTTTACTATGTGTATTTCATTGTGGGTTTTAGGTGTTCTACTATTATTATTATACTCAAACATGAACGGTCATTTACAACACATGTCCTATTTTATGATGACATTAGACCTTTTTCAAAGAGTCTTAGGCAGAACAGGGCCAAGACCAAAACTATGTGGTTCATTGTGAGTTAAGATGAGCCAAGGTGTTCCCATGTCTATAGATAGTTTTCCTAGTACATTTTGATTACATGTTGGATGTTTTATATTATAAAACCATTTTTTGGTCATGTATTCTGGCCCAGTTTACTTTATTTCACTTTACTTTACCTATTGTATGATGTTGGTAAGGTTTAGTGGTACACATGCATTTTTTTCATAGTGATTTTTACATTTCAGAATTAGTGGTCTTGGATATGTGTGTATGTGTACAATTACTTAGGAAATTCCTCTCATGTTAGTGATATTACTATTTGGTGCTAGTCATCAGCCCCTATACTATTTGAGGAAGGCTTAGGGATTCACAAAATGGGCCCCACTAGGATGGGTCATGACACTTTGACTCCGTTCATGACATGTAACTTCCTTTCACCACTTGTATACTTTTCATGACTTTTACTCCATGGAAAGTTATTTTCTAAAATCTCATGATGTGTAATGACATTACACGACATATAATTTATTTGGTCCATTTTCTAGCTCTACTTCATCTTTAAACATTTGGTGTCGCACCACGAGTGAAGTGAAGTGATGTGAAGGGTTTTAAACTCGTAATTTCTCTTTTTTTTCTTTGATTTTTCAAATATTCATCATTTTCTTCCAAAAAACATAAAAAGGAAAATTCTCCCCATAATTTTTAAGATTCAGCATTTAATTACATAAATCAATACCATGAAATGTGTGCATGAAATACAATTATCAGCGCCACTTCAAAACAATGGTATATACTGGATTAACACATAAAGTTTTGAAATTTGAATAACACTAAATATGGTATAACACATAACATAAATTTATGCATCATGAATCCTAGAATCATAAATGTCGGTTAATTTTGGGAAATATTTACTTTCAAATCCATTATAATGGTAGGTAAAGAAAATTAAAACTATCCAAAGATTATTCCCCATGAATGTAAAACTATGTGCGCAGTAAGGCCCATTGTCGTGTAGTAGTTTACATATAGTCAAAACCAAAACACCTTTTCAGTGTTGTTACTCTTAGGTACATTAATGCTAGATCCATGTCCACTTGTAGTATCTAGACTGGGATATATTCCTAGGAATACCCATATAATTTCTCTCTTACCAAAATTATAGAACATTATTATATACTTATCCTCAATGTATATATTATCAGGGTTCTCCCAAACTTAGGCTTTATAAATATAGTTTTTAAAATTTACACTAAACTTCCTTTGATACCAACTAAATTCCCCATCCCCAAAATCTCAGAGCCAATGCATTATGTTATCACACTTGCATGATTGCAAGGAATCAAATCTAGAAGGCCCAATCAGTTTAGCAGTCTTGGAAATCGAAATTACATACATGATAACCATACAACATTAGAAAATATGAAATAAAAACATGATATATAAAAAAATAACCAGCATCCTTGAAACTCATTCAATGGACTCCTATTCATAACCTAGGGAAAGGAAACATAATAACGATGAGCTCAAATGTTCAGTAAGGGTATGTAATGAACATAAAAAAGTGAATCAATAAAAATAAGTCAATATAGAAAGATAAGAAACTGATAACACTACTAGAAAATAGGCCTTTAAAAACATTTTTATTTATCATGTCTAGAATAAAAAAATAATAAATGGAATATTTATCAGCTCTAAAAAAGAACAGATACATTTAAACATTTATCAGCGCTTTTATTTTATCGCTGTTAAAGGAATCATTTATCAGTGCATTATTTTTAGCACTAATAACGAGTACGCTTTATCATTACTTTCTGTTTAGCGCTGATAAATATTTCTTTCATCAATACATATTTAACACTAATAATATGAAATAATTAATTAAATAAAAAAATTTATTATTTTTTTAAAAAATATTACAAATTTTACTAATTAAATAATTATTGATAAAAAGGAATTGATTTATTATACATTATTAAAAATTAAAAAATTTATTAATTAGATAATTATGATAATTAATGATATTAAATTATATGTATATATATATATTAATGTATAAAAATATGATTTATATATTAAAAAATATATTTATGTGCTTTACATTAAATTGTCATAATTTTTTTGAATAATGGTATATAATAAAAAATTAATATGAATTAAAAATATTTACTAATTGCATTATAGTAGACATGTAATTGAATTTCACTTGATTTTTCAATTTAATATAGATCAAATGTGTGTTATATTTATTTCACATATATGTAATTAATAGGTTTTTATATAACATATTCACACACACACACAAAATATATCCATGTTTTCAATATTGTTAAAGCGTACCAATATTTTTAATTTATTCAATTTCACTCATTTGTACACATATGCATGAACTCAAAATTAGATATTCATTAATAATGTTAAAAATATATTTTAAAAAAAATATATTTTTTCAAAAATTTATTTATGAATAAACATATTTATAAATTCAAATTCACTATATTTATAGAATTATATGTTTATAATTATAAATAAATAAATATTTTTTAAAATGGATTTATATAATAAGAAATAAATAATTATATTTATTTAAATTATTATTAAATTTACAATAAATTTAATTAAATAATGAATATATTTACTATATTTATATTTATATATATATATTATATATATATGTATAATTATATAAATATATAATGATATAAATAATATTTTTTAAAAATATTTCTATAATTATAAATAACTAATTATAAAATTATAATAAATATATTTAAAAATAATATATTTACTATATAAATATTTTTATATATTTATTAAATATTTATAAATATTTTAAAAAAATTATTTATAATTTTAATTATAAATCCATTAACAGTGCTTTAGTAATAAGCACTGATAAAAGAATCTTTATTAGCACTTTTTTGTGCTGAAAAAGATGAATATTTATTGGTGCATAACAAAGCACTGATAAAATGAACATTTATCATCATTATATGTTTAGAACTAATAAATATTGGACTTTATTAGGGCTTTTTAGAGCTGATAAATATTCCTTTTATCAGTGCTTATTAGTAAGCACTAATAAAAGTGTCCTGACCTATTTTAGGAACACTAGTGAAAAAAGGTTTTCTACATCATTTATTTTTCATTTTTACGTCGATTTTTGGCATATGTTATTGCAGGGGACGTTATAAATATTGTTTTTTTTACATTGGTTATTTTAAAACCAACGCAAAAAACCGAAATCCAAATCCATTTTCACATCGGTTCCTAAAAAACTGACATGGAAAACTGTTCATAGTCATGATTTATTACATCATTTTTTAAATTACCATTGTAATATGTTGTTTTTCATGATGGTTATTAAATAACTGATGTAATAAGCAACCACTCTGAAGCAATTTTCATGCCAGTTATTAGAAAAAAATGTGCAGAACAATGTTATCACGTCAGTAATTTTTATAACCGACATGATAAACCAATCTATGAATCAGTTTTTCACATCGGTTAAAAAATTTCCTATATGAAAACATATGTACTACATTGGTAATTAGATAACCGATGTAAAAAACCATTCCCTAGGATTTATTATGTCGGTTATAAAATAACCAATGTAAAACCAATTTTTTAATAATACAGTCGAACCATTTTAATGCACTGCCAAAGAAGACTTAAAACAAGAATAAAACAGACCAAAAACAGACCACAACCACTAGAAATCTCCCACCCCCTGGACACCCCCTACCCCCTTGGACAACCTCCACCCCCTGGATAGCCCCCACCCCTTGGAGACCCTCCCACCCCTGGAAACCCCCCCTGGACACACTCCCACCCCTAGAAACCCCCTAGAGTGCCCCCACCCCCTAGACACCCCACTCCCCTGGACACCTGCCCACCCCCTGGGCACCCCACCCCCTGAACATCCCCTCCCACTGAAAACCCCCCACCCCCTGGACACCCTCCCACCCACTGGACAACCCCTGGAAATACCCCCACCCCCTAGACACCCTCCCAACCACTGGACACCACCCCACCCCACTGGAAAACCCTCACACCCTAAACTCCCTCCCACGCCCTTGGATAGGCTCCCACCCACTGGACACCACCCCACCCCACTGGACAACCCCCACTCCCCCTGGACACCCTGACCCCCTTGGATATTCCCCACCCCCTGGACACCCCACCCAATGGACAACCCCTCCCACTCCCTGGACACCCCAACCCCTAGAAACCCCCACCCATATACACCCTCCCATCCACTGGATATCCCCCACCCATGGACACCCTACCCCCTTAGACAGCCCCGACCCCCTGGACACCCTACCCCCTTAGACAGCCCCCACCCCCTGGACACCCCACCCCTAGAAACCCCGCACCCCGCTAGATAACCCCTCCCTCCCCTGGACCCACCCACACCCTAGAAAACCCCCCACCATGGACCCCCACCCCTGGAACCCCCACCCACAGGACACCCTCCAACCCACTGGACAACCCCCACCCCATGGACACCCCCGAACCCCTTGGACAACCCCACCCCCTGGGACACCCCCACCCCACTTTACAACCCCTCCCACCCCTGGACACCCCACCCATAGAAACCCCCCACCCATAGACACCCTACCACACACTAGACAACCCACACCCCCTGGACACCCGACCCCCTTACACAGGCCCCTGACCCCCTGGACACCCGACGCCCTGGACAACCCCTCCCACCCCTGGACACCCTACCCCTGGAAACCCCCCACCCCCTGGACACCCCCACCCACTAGACAACCCCCACCCATGGATAACCCCACCCATTGGACCCTCCAATCCCCTATGGACAACCCCCCATGGACACCCCCTGGACCCTCCCACCCCTAGGTGGTGTCCAAGGGGGTAAGGGGATTTTTAGTGTGTCCAAGGGGATAGGGGTGTGCAGCGTGTGGGGGATGTCCAGGGGTGGGGGTTTCTATGGGGGTGGGGTATCCAGGGGGTGAGGGGTCTATCCAACACCCTACCCCATTGGACACCACAAACCCCACCCCCTTGGACACCCCATGGACACCACCCCCTGGATAGCCCACCCACCCCCTAAACAGGACCCCACCGCTCTAGACACCCCCACCCCCCATGAAACCCCACCCACTGGATACTCCCTACCCCCTTAGACAACCAAATCACCAACCTAGACACCACACACACCCCTAGAAACCTCCACCCCCTAGACACCACCCCCACCCCTACCCCCTCGGACACCCCTGGAAACCCCCACCCCTTGGAAACCCCCTCACCCACTAGACACCCCCACCCCCTGGACACTCCTACCCCCTTGGAAAGCCCCCTCACCCCTGGGAACCACCCCCACCCCTTGGACACCACCACCCTGTTGAAAAACCCACACCCCCTGAACAACCCCCCACCACCCTGGACAGTCCCCACTCCCTTGACATCCCCCACCCCTCTGGATAGGCCCCACCCCATAGACAACCCCACCACTAGAAATCCCACACCCCTATAGATAGCCCCCACCCCTAGACATCCTCACCCCCTATACACCACCTACCACCTTGGGAAGCCCACTCCCCCTGAACACCACCCCCACCCATTGAACACCCCAAACCCCTAGGACACCCCCCCTAAATAGCTCCACTCCTCATGACACCCCCACCCCTGGACGCCCCCACCCCCTTGGACAACCCACTCACTCCTGGACACCACCCCCACCCCTACCCCCTTGGACACCCCCTAGACACCCCCACCACATGGAAATACCCCTTTTCCCTGGACACCACCCCCACCCCTAGACACCCCCAACCCTTAGAAAGCCCCCTCAACCCCTGGACACCACCCCACCCCCCTTGGACACCCCCTAGACACCACCCCAACCCCCTTGGACACCCCCTAGACACCACCACCCCCTAGGAATTTCCCCCACCCCTTGGACAACCCCCACCCCCTTGGAAAACTCCCACCCTTGGACACCCCCACCCCTAGACACCCATACCCCCTTGGACAACCCACTCATCCCCTAGATAACCCCCCACCACCTGAACACCCCGGCCCCCTTGGAACCACTCCAACCCTACCACCTCGACCACCCCCTAGACAGTCCCCTCACCCTTGGACACCCCCACCCCCTAGACTCCACCACCCCCTTGGAAAGCCCCCTCACCCCTAGACACCACCCCCACCGCATGGACATCCCCTCCCCCTTGGAGAGCCCAATCACCCCTGGACACCCCCACCCCACCCCCTAGACACCCCCACCCCTTGGACAACCCCCACCCCCTAAACAGCCCCACCCCTTGGAAAACCCCCTGGACCCCTATCCCAGGATACCACTTACCGCCTTGGATTGCCCACTCACCCCCTAAAGAAAACCCCACCCCTTGGACACCCCTACCCCCTTGGACAGCCCCCTGACCCCCTGGACACTACCCCACCCCCTTGGACAGCCCTCAAACCCCCTAAACACCATCCCCATGCCCTTGGACATCCCTTAGACAACCCAACCCATTGGAAAGCCCCTTCCCCCCATGGACACCCCCACTCACTGGACAACCACCGCCCCACCCCCTAGATACCCCCACCCATTAGGAAAACCCCCACCTCTTTGGAAAACCCTTGTACATGCACACACACATGATAGAACCAAAAAAATCTTAAAATTTCGGGATATCACTTCCATGGATTATTTTACTAGAAAAGATTTTAGCATGGTAGAAAAAACACTATGAAACTTTCCATGATTGCAAGAACAAATATTGAAAAATAACATCTAAAAAAATTAGTTTAGGGCATCGCAAAGAAATAAAAAATGAAACCAAGCCGCATGAGCCTTACTTGAGTGTTGCTAGTCAACCTAATAGATTTAGTGATAATAAAGATGATGAATGATGTTTGAAAAATGAGGCTGGAGGGAACGACTTCGAAGAATCATTTCTAGATTTTCTACGTGAGAGAGACGAGTCACAGGTTGCCTGATTGAAGAAAACAGAATGCCTAAATACAGGGAATGATATATCATTTAAAAGAATTATCACTTTTTTTATTTTTTAACCAATGTGATTAACTATTTTTGTATGTTTATAACATCTATTATTCAATAACCAACATAGAAACTATTTATCATGTCGGTGATTTGATAACTGATGTTATAAATGGAACTTTATCACATCGGTTCTTTTATAACTGACATGATAAATTTCATATATTTTCTTAATCACATCGGTTATAAAATAACTGACGCGATATAGTGCCCATATTCGATATTTCACGTCAGCTATAAAATAATCGATGTGATAAAGAAATTCACATTATTTTTTACATCGATTATTTTATAACCAACGTAAAAAATTGATTCACATCAATTTATCACATCAGTTATTGAATAAACGACATGATAAATCCATTTTTATAGCTTTTCAAGTTAGTTATATAAATGAAATGTGATAAATTCCGATGCGTTTAACATTTTTTACACCAGTGGAACCCTAAAGTTTTTTTAAACTTGTCGCGTTATTGAATATTTCTATAGAAGCCACCTGCTACTGATGCTCCTCATTAGTGAATCGAATGTCAAGTCACACCAATTGACTACCTCTAAACATCTGGTCTGACATTCTAAGAGGGTCTGGGATTTTCTTCAAACTTACAGGGTTGGACTTCTGATTTTATTTGGGTATTTTTTGATTCATTTTGGATTTCTTATCCAACAATTTTTTATAGTCTATTTTTTATGATCAGTTGTTTACAATTTTTTTTATCCATTATTTAGGGAACCATTTTTGGTCTCTTATTTTTATTAACAACCGATGTATGATCTAATATTTATATCTGACACTAAACATTGGATTTATTCATTGTTGTTTTAATACTATGTTTTACATATTATTACTAAATATATATATATATATATATATATATATAAATGTCTACACAATTTAATTCATATTATTGTTTATTGACTACTTATTTTAGGAACATTGGTGGTTCCCTGATGAGTATATATATGCTTACAACTTTCATGGACACTTTAGTGGAAATGCACCTCTATATGCTCTTTTTCAGGTACTAATTTATTGGAGTGATTCATGTTCCTATATTGGTTATATGTAACATCAGATCAACTTCATATTATAATTCACTATGGCCCTTATTTTTCGTTTGGATTAGATTCAAATGGGCCATCCCCAATTATGCACATGAGGGTTTATCACCTCAAGACTTCACTTTTTGAATCATTATGCTCCATTTAGTTATCCTTTTGTTTGAATATCTGGTTTTTATCTATTTCAAATTTCTTATATACTATATGTGATTTAGTGTTTATACTGGCGTGACATGTATGTGTGTCTATATACTTATTTAATTATTTATTTCCACAGTTGTTTTTCTAGGAGGAATGCCTATATCGGGTAATGATGATTTTGGGTTTGTATTCCCATTGACTACAAGGGTCATTATAGATTTTTGTTCAGCCTCTGGTACTAATTATTTCTTTGGGGGGGTACCTCCCATTTACGATTTTTTACACCCAATGTTTTATCCACCCTTTAGCGACTTTGAGGTGTGTTATGTGTAATAAGTTGTTCTTACATGGGGTCATTTGGGTAATTCAGGCTAGGTTCATTATAATATCAATCTTATAGTTTTCACTTATAATGATCAGTGATAATATCTATTATTATCTAATTTTATCTCTCTTTTTTTTAAATTACAACAGTCCTTATTATTGGATTTGGAATATCTAGGCACACAAATATTCTAGTAGATATAATATATATTTTATTTATTATAATTTCATTAACTTTCATTTTTGATAATGAATATCTTATTTGTATTTTTTATATATTTCATAAAATTAATATTTCATTAACCCAATGGGATGTATATTAATCGAAAATGGATTCACTCTAATCATTTGACAAACAAATATAAAGATGTTTTCAAAGAGTTCATCATGTTTGAAAGAGAGAATGTAGATGAACCTTCTAAAATATGATGTTTGTGTTTACATTATTGTTATTCAAGATAAATTTTTCTTGAATAGTTGGAAGAATATTTTAGTTGTCATGTAATATATCAATGCTAAAAACTTTGGAGAAAAAATGGGTAAAAACTGAATGTGTACATCTATTGGGAATACTATGGTTTATGAATAATTTGATATGAATAAATTTGTGAAAGATGATGGAGGTCATATAGAAGAATTAAAAATGGAAATTGAAGATGACCTTCGTGATTGTCCAAAATTGTTTGAGGAGTTAAATAGTTGTTCTAAGAAACCGTTTTATGTCGGTTTTAATAAATACACAACATTTTCATCTCTATTGATGTTATATAATTTGAAAGCTAGAAATGGATTGAGTGACACAATATTTACAGAGCCACACGGTCTTTTGAAATATATTCTACTAGAAGAAAATGGACTACCATTCTAATGATATGATGCTAAATGAATGTTACATTCAATCAGAATGATCTCTAAAAAATATATGCTTGTCCAAGTGATTTTATATTGTTTCGCAAGGACCATGAATCACTCATAAAATGAACTATGTGTGGTTCATATTGATATAAGAAAAATGAATCACACCCATTCAAATCTGTATGCTTCATTCCTATCATTACATAGTTTAGAAAACTATATTGAATCATAGGGAGTGAAATTATTTTATATATCTGATCAAAAAAAATAATTGATCGATTTTCCTGCTAGAAACTAAAAAATGTTGAGTCAGATGAAAATTAAATCGAGGATGACCCTTTCATTGGGGCATCATAAAAAGTTAATTCCATTGTCAACGTAGATAATGTTTTGTACATTTGAGGGTACCACATATGTAATGATCCATCCCCAGTTACCCAGAGTTGGTGCATTATTTTTATACGTCGGCATGATTACAAGGAATCAAATCCCAAAGGACCGATCAGTTTAGAAGTATTGGAAAATAGATTACATACATTAATGTTACATTAAACTTTATAACATACAAAACAACATAATTAATCCTTTATGAACACCATTATTCCCTTGTCTTAACCCTGAATATCAATCACAATACACTTCTTGGAATCTGGGGAAAATAAAACATAGAAAGGGGTGAGCTGAAACGATTAGTAAGGGTAAGAAATACAGCAGAAACTTTCAAAAATAAGCATAAACATTTAAGGAAATGTGTTAAAATAAAACAAAAGCCTCTTAAACATGACCTTTAGCATAATATGGTATAAATAAAATGAAATAATGCCATTTACTTATTCACATGGATATTTTACTAATTGAATAATCACATGAAATATCAATAACCACTTTCATAATGATGGAATGCATAATGCCAGAATATCATAACCACATAGCCAATACCTCATGCCAATACTACAAATAAGATTTTTTCAAGGCCTCATGAAAAAATACAAGTTTGTCTCATGAGACCTCCCGATGCAATTGTCTTAGAATATACATATGTTTAAAATTGTTCAAATATACTCCAGTGTGTTTCTGAAAACATTATGCAAGCTTCTGAAAAAAAATAACTAATTCTGAGACTGCTCGACTAATTACAAGCCATGATTGGTCCATGCCCAATCCCTTCCTGTCTACGAAACTCGAGAGTTGGGGTTTCTGAAAAAAAAATTTATGCTTGCGTTATATACGTATACATTTGTACCAGATTTTCATATATTTGAGTGAAATATCTCTTTTTTGAAATCATTCAAAAATCACATAATTATAAAAGAAAACATTTAATTTCAAAATATTCTTATAACCTTGTAAGGGAATCTTCAAAGATTTTATAATGGTGGAAAATAGCCACACCCGCCGTATAAGTTAAAAAATAGTCATTCATAACTTAATTTGTCAAAAAGGTTAAAAGGTCCTTGTTTGGAAAATGATGTAAAGATTCCATTATAAACTTCTTATAAAAAGTAAAACAAGGGTATAAATGACTTTAACCCATATTCTATAAAATAGTATGATTTTTTTGAAAAATAGTTTTAAGAAACATTGATGTGGATGATAAAGAGTTCCCAGTAGATAATTATGTATAAACAACCTCAGATATTGAAGAGATTGTGAAATAAACCCTTACCAAATTTGGTAAATTACGAAACATACACCCAATGAAAGAGGTATCATACAATGAATATGTTAATACACATAAATTAAAGTGTATTACACAAGGAATGCAATTATGAGCAGTACATAGACCACACAAAAGGTAATATTGGCAATATGGTATGAATCTCACGGGAATAAGGAGTGAGATAAAAACCCCTTCCCTTGCACTTTCCTTTAGTCCAGGGTACGTTTAGCCTCCTGTATGAAGACTATAGTTTTTTATTAAATTATAACAGACCATATTAATATTTATGATATCATAAATTATTCATTTATGACTTTATACTACCCATTTAATAATAATTTCCATGTTATATTAATATTTCGGGTAATAATCGCTTTCTTTATCGTACATGTTTTAACTTGTTACTCTTGATTGTATCACATAGATCATGATTTAAATACTTCCAGAATATAAAAACATGATTTATTTATCATATATATTAGAATATAAAAATTTATAATAGACTTATATATGAAATGGAAAACACCATTTATGGAGACGGTAGTCTATACGTACGCATAAACGCTGTTTCCATTTTCATATAGTATTGAATGGATGTAAGTGAATAAGATATATGTAAGTAAATAAATACTTATATATATATATATATCTCCAGTAGAATTATTATGTCATATATTACATACTTATTAGTAATATATATTTTTATAATCGTCGATGAATGGTGAACTTGGAAATGAATCTCATCGCGTCGTGGAGACGGTAATCTGTATGTACACATGAGAGAAAATATCATTATTTTGATATTAATATAATATATAATTGAATGGTATATAATATATACCAAATCCTTATCATGTTATATTTTTTATTTACATCAAATATAGATCATTGTTATACCCATCCAAATAATAATGTATTGAATAACAATTACACCACGACGTGGAGACGGTAAGCTGTACGTACACGCGTATGATGACTTTTCATTCAAAGGGTGGATAGAATAATGAATTTGGTTGTACCAGAATTATAATGGCATCAAAGTATATATAATATACTGTATTTATTATTTTATAATGGAAACAATAAAGAAAAATGAAGTGGAAGAAGAAAGGAACTAGAAAGAGGGTGTTGAAATCATTACCTCTTCTTCGGGTTCTTCCTTTTTATTTGATCAAAAGGGATCCTTAGGTTGGATTTCAAATCAATGTAAGGCCTCTAGGATGAAGGGAGGATATTTGAGAGGGTATTTGGGTAGGTTTTTGCTGATAAATATGGCCTAGAAGGTGTTAATTAGAGAGAATGGTGAGTGACCGTTTATAAGAGGGGTGAGGGGCACCTTAGGAAAAAATTTAAATATTATTTTATAATAAATTAATATTCGGTTTCTAATGGCTCCAAACTTGATTATTTAAAGTCTAACGTGGGTATAGGTAGAAAAAAACTCAACTAATAGGTTTTAGACAAGTTTAGATTCCATTTTAACCTTATCATTTTGATTTAACTTTAAGTTAAATAATTCAACTTTTACCGTGTCTTCTACTATTCTTACACTATATGGATAATAAAATTACCATATACTGCCAATCGAACCCCAATTAGTTCATTAATGCCATATATATATTATTATATAAGTCTTTTGGCCGAACCATAGATTTTTAGGACTGTTATTTCAATTAATAATATAATATTTGTTTTAAAAACAGTTTTATGTCAATTTTGACACTATTTGGTATTTTCTTTTTTTTTAAAATAATAACAACATGATTTCCTAAAAAAATACATTGAATAAATACTAACATGTAATATTCACCTAAAAAATTCGTGGATATCATAAAAACTTTCAAATTATATTTATTTTAATATTTATAATACCATTTATTTCATTCTTTAAAGAATAAGGTAATTACTGCATCATCATTGTGTTATAAATAAAATTATTTATTTAACGTCTAAAAATTATAAAAAATACCATGATGCAGGAAATGTTTTTTTATTTATAATGAATATTTTTAATCGAATTTATCTTATGTAAAACCCCATTTAAAAACGTTTTAGTTATTAAACTTTGATTTTAACTCTTTAACACTTTATTGAATTAAATAATAATAAATGTCCTAATCTAATCCATGTGGACCTAAATGATAATATTTTATTCCTAAGGTTGTTTTTGGTGGAGATAAATTTGTCTAATATAATTAGGACATGTGTGAGGGTAATATTAATATCATTTTTACCCTTAATTACCCTATTTACCATTAACCGTGGTAAATAAAAGTAAAAATCTACTATTCATTAAAAATTATTTTCATCTCATTGAACCACATTTTACTCATTGATATAACCATGTCTTTCAGATTTTTTAAATTTAGCTCACAGAAGCGGTAAAATTATATTTTATGTGGATTTTCAAAAGCTCATAAGAGGTGGGTAAAAGACGGTGAAAAGTTCAATAAAATTTTTATATATCTAAAATTATTATAAACCGACTCCAATGAAATAAATTGAAACTATATAGGTATTATGTATCTATTTTGAAATTAAATAATTTAAATAAAATAAATAATAATTGAAATAAAAATTCTGTTTTAAACTATAACTTAGTGTTTTCACTATTCATCAAAAATTAAAAGTTTCAGAAAAATACCAAAAATTTACCCTAAGATAATTTTGATATTATGAATTTAATAATGAAGTCTATTTTACAAAATTAAAAATATAGAAGTTTCATTTATTAATTTAAAATTAATTCCCGCTGTAAAAAAAAGCGTGTTTTTAAGAAACAATAACTATAAAAAAGATTGACACTTGTTTATGTCCGGTTTAAATGTGAAATTATGTCCAATGACAAAAATTGGATTAAATTGTAAAAATATATTCTAAATATAATTTAAAACCACTAAAATTCATAATTTATCACTATTAATTATTTCGATTAAATTTTTTTTTAAATAAAATTTAGAAATTTTTACTATTCATCAAAATATGAAAGTTATCAGAAAAGTTCCAAAAATTCACCCTAAGATAATTTTGATATTCCGAATCCAAAAATGAAGTCAAATTTGAAGGATAAAATGTATAAATTTTTAAAAAGTGGGGATTAGAAATCATTATGGCTAGTTTGATTGGTTGTGGTGTGTTTTAGATCTCGAAGTTGCGTACAATACACGCTACTGTATTATTAAAAGAGAAGCGTACCATGGAATCTTGGGGTGTTACATTATCCCCTCCTTCAATAAATTGCATCCTTGGAATTTTTTCTCAGTATTGGAAACTTGGGGTTGACATTTCAAAATATCTTAGTTGAAATTCCACATCAAAAAATGGATTAATGAGGCCTCTATTTAAAATAAAGAGTTGTAAGTATGATGGTTACCGAAAATAACACATATTATGGTTACATGTAGGAAAATATGGATATGGAAGAGAAATTTAACCATAAATATATGATGGGGAGTGGTAGAGAACATGATTATGAAAAGGCCAACAATCACAAAGCTATAAATTTGTGATGATCTAAGGTACCATCTAGGACACAATTTTTGTTCTATATTCCTTTTATTAATGTTGAGGAATTTATTTATGAGATTGGATAATATCATAAGGAGATATAATTACTTAATCATTATATTTTTATCCATTAATAAATTTCTACAACAAACTCATCTTTCACCCCAAAACATAATACAACTCAAAAATACTCTATTTATCCTAATCTTATAGGGTTCCAAATATAATGAATTCATAATTCACATATCATACCCTTTTAAAAAATAAAATACATTATACGATCCAGGAACTTCACATAGTCTAGTGGTAGGCGATAAATCCCAATCGCACTATGGTTGTGGGTTCGATTCCCGCATCTTTGTCCGACACAATGGGTTGTCACACGATCTGCGTGTTGTCCTTTTATAAAAATCTAAAAATACCCTTTCAAACTTAATCCATTCCAACCTTTAGACTTATCCAAAATACTACTATCCTAACTCACAGTCCAAAATTTATAATAAAGTTAAACACAATGATGATCCTTTTTTCCATGTAATAACATGTGAACACCTTCACCTTGTATTATTTTAAAACATGGTAACATCCTGAATTACGATAAAAACTTATTGATTACATTCATGCTCCCTTATTCTTTATATAATACTGGATATATTCCTTCTATCCAAAAATGTTGTAAACTCCAATGATGAAAAATCATTAATTAGTTTCAAGGTAGTCAAGAATATCCAATATAATTTTTCCAAATAAATCTTGTATTATTCCAAAATCACTACCTCAGTATCAGAACCATATTATGGTTTATATTTCTCTCAGCCACCTATTTTCCAAAAATTTAACCTGATATTGATTCACTTTTCTTGGTTCCACACAATCTCAAGTCCTTAATAAAATAGTACTGTAGTAAAATCCTTATATACTAAATAATTATTATAACTAGTACATTGTTTATACAACACTCAAATGAAATAATCCTATAATAATAACATAAGAAAACTAGTCATTATTCTTCATCTGAGGTTGTATAATAACTTGATTATTATCCAATAGCATCATTTGGGGCATACTCTGATGATTTTGGCATTGGTTCACTTAGTGTCCCAACTCCTTGAAGATGAAGCATTATACATTTGAAGCCTTTTTCGTACACTCGCAGTTATGTACTTGGTGTCCTTTTTCTCCACACTTTTACTATACTCTCATTCCCTTCATGAATTTTCCAAGGTGATTATTTCCATAGTTATCACATATGGGAAAATCCTTCTTTACCTTCTTCCCTTTATCTTTCCTTCTCTCTACCATCCTTTTCTTCTCTGGCTTCCCTTCAAAGCCATAAGACTCCGATAATTATTTACTTATCTTATCAACAAATGATACTATTTCTTCATATGATGATACTACATGGGAGACTATTTCCCTTCTAAATTCTGGCTTAAGACCATGAAAGATATGATATTTCTTACTCTTTGGATCATGCATATTACTAGAGTTCTCATTCCTTCAACTGGGCACCATTTCTACACAATGGCATACACTAGATTAGTTTATGAATAGCAATACCTAATCTTGAACTTTTAAAACACTTAAAATAATTTAAATAGTTTATGGATATAATCCATAATCATAAAAATTTTTTCTTTGAGTAATTATATACTCATAAGCCCTTCATAATGGTTTGTAATGAAAATGAGAATTATCCTAAGTGTATCCCCCGGGAGTGTCGTAACCAAGAGTGCAGCAGGGCCCGTTGTCATGCACCAGTTCTCGTTCAAGTCTAGCTCAAAGTGGTGTTTTTGGGTTTTACCCCTAGGTACATCTATTCCAGAGCTGCCTCTACCTACGCCTATCCAGATAGGGATTTATATTTTGGAAAACTCACAAAATCTCTACAATATCAAAATTCTAGGAAATTCTTCTATACTAATCATCAAAGTCTATCATAGGGTAATGTTCTCTAATCAGACTTTATCTAAATCTAGTTTCAAGGTTATTTCTAATCTTCCTCTGATACTAACTATAACACCCCAACCCTAGTTACCCAGAGTCGGTGCATTATTTTAATACATTGGCATGATTACAAGGAATCAAGTCCCGAAGGAACGATCAGTCTAGCAGTCTTAGAAAATAGATTACATACATGAATGTTACATTAAACTTTATAACATACAAAACAACATAATTAATCCTTTATGAACACCATTATTCCCTTTTCTTAACCCTGTATATCAATCTCAATACACTTCTTGGAATCCGGGGAAAATAAAACATAGAAAGGGGTGAGCTCAAACACTCAGTAATGGTATGAAATACAGCGGAAACTTTCAAAAATAAGCATAAACATTTAAGGCAATGTGTAAAACTAAAAAAATCATTTTAAACCTGAACTTCAGAATAATATAGCATAAATAAAATGAAATAATGCCATTTAATTATTCACATGGATATTCTACTAATCGTATAATCACATAGAATATCAATAAACACTTTCATAACGATGGAATGCTTAATGCCAGACTATCATAACCACATAGCCAAGGCCTCGTGCCGAGACTAAAAATAAGATTCTGTCAAGGCCTCATGCCAAGACACTAGTTTTTCTCATGAGACCTACCGATGCAATTGTTTTAGAAGATACTTACGTTTAAAATTTCTCAAATATACTCCAGTGTGTTTCTGAAAACATTATGAAATCTTCTGAAAAAATTAACTAATTCTAAGACTTCTTGACTAATTATAGGCCACGATGGGTCCACGCCCAATCCCTTTCTGTCTACCACACTCTAGATTCGGGGTTTCAAAAAATATTTTTAAGCTTTCGTTAAATATGTATACATTTGCACTAGATTTTCATATCTTTGAGAGAAATATCTCTTTTTTGAAATCATTTAAAAATCACATAATTATGAAAGAAAACATTTACTTTAAAAATATTCTTATATGATTGTAAGAGAATATTCGACGATTTTATAGTGGTGTAAATTAGCCACACCTTCCATATAAGTTAAAAAATAGACATTCATACCTTAATTTGTCTAAAAGGTTAAAAAGGTCCTTGTTTGGAAAATGACGTAATTATTACTTTGTAAACTTCTTCTAAAAAGTCAAAAAAGGGTATAAATGAATTTAACCCATATTCTGTAAAATATTAAGAATGTTTTGAAAAATAGTTTTAAGAAACATGGATGTGGATGATAAAGAGGTCCCAGTAGATAATTACATATAAACAACCATAGATAATGAAGAGATTGTGAAATAAACCCTTACCAATTTGGTAACTTACGAAACATACACCCCATGAAAGAGGTATCATACAATGAATATATAAATACACATAAATTAAAGTGTATTACACAATGAATACAATTATGAGAAGTACATACACCACACAAATGGTAATAGTGGAAATATGGTATGAATCTCACGGGAATAAGGAGTGAGACGAAAACCCCTTACCTTGAACATTCCTTTAGTCGAGGTTACGTTTAGCCTCCTGTATGAAGACTATAGTATGTTATTAAATTCTACAAGAACCATATTAATATTTATGATATCATAAATTATTCATTTATGAATTTATACTACCCATTTAATAATAATTTCCATGTTATATTAATATTTCGCGTAATAATCGCTTTCTTTATCATACGTGTTTTAACTTGTTACTCTTGATTGCATCACTTAGATCACGATTGAAATACTTCCAGAATATACAACATGATTTATTTATCATATATATTAGAATATAAATATTTATAATGGATGTATATATGAAATTGGAAACACCGTTTATGGAGACGGTAGTCTGTATGTACGCATAAATGCTGTTTCCGTTTTCATATAGTATTGAATGGAAGTAAGTGAATAAAATATATGTAAGTACATAAATACTTATATATATATAAATATATATATATATCTAGTAGAATTATTATTTCATATATTACATACGTATTAGTAATATATATTTTCATAATCGTCGATGAATGGTGAAGTTGGAAATGAATCTCATCGCGTCGTGGAGACAACAATCCATACGTACGCACGAGAAAAAATATCATTCTTTTGATATTAATATAATATATAATTGGATGGTATATAATATATACAGAATCCTTATCATGTTATATTTATTATTTACATCAAATACACATCATTATTATACCCATCCAAATAATAGTGTATTGAATAGCAATTACACCACGATGTGGAGACGGTAAGCCATACGTACGCACGTATGGTGACTTGTCATTCAATGGATGGATAGAATAATGAATTTTTTTGTACCATAATTATAATAACATAAAATTATATAGAATATACCAGATTTATTATTTTATAATGGAAACAACAAAGAAAAAGGAAGTGGAAGAAGAAAGGAACTTGAAAGAGGTTGGTGAAATCATTACCTCTTGTTTGGGTTCTTCCTTTTGATTTGATCAAAAGGGATCCTTAGGTTGGATTTATGACAAAAATAAGGACTCTAGGATGAAGGTAGGATATTTGAGAGGGTATTTGGGTAGGGTTTGGCCGAGCCAAATGTCTTAGAATGTGTTAATTAGAGAGAAGGGTGAGTGCCCTTTTATAAGAGGGGTGAGGGGCACCTTAGGAAAAAATTAAAATATTATTTTATAATAAATTCATATTAGGTTTATAATGGCTCCCAAGTTTATTATTTAAAGTATAAGGTGCGTATAGGTATAAAAAAACTCAACCAATATGTTTTATACATGTTTATGTTACCATTTTAACCTTATCATTTAGATTTAACTCTAAGTTAAATAATTTAAGATTTACCGTGTCTTCTTGTATTCTTACACTATATGGTTAATAAAATTACTATATACTGCCAATAAAACCCCAATTAGTTACTTAATGTCATATATATTATTATATAAGTCCTTTGGCCCAACCTTAGATTTTTAGGACCATTATATCAATTAATAATATAATATTTGTTTTAAAAACTATTTTATGTCAATTTTGACACTATTTGGTATTTGTTTTTTTTAAAATAATAACAACATGATTACTTCAATAAAAATACATTGAATGAATCCTAAAATGTCATATTCACCTATAAAATTCTTGTATATCATAAAAACTTTGAAATTATATTTATTTTAATATTTATAATACCATTTATTTGACTCTTTCATGAATAAGGTAATTACTGTATCATCATTGTGTCATAAATAAATTTATTTATTTATTGTATAAAATTTATTAATAAAATAAAATGATGTATGAAATCTTTTATTATTTATAATGAATATTTATAATCTAATTTATCTTATAAAAAACCCCATATTAAAAAATTTTTAGTTATTAAACATTGATTTTAACTCTTTTAACTCTTCTTTGAATTAAATAATAATAAATGTCCTAATCTAATCCAAGTGGACCTAAATGATAATATTTTATTCCTAAGGTTGTTTCTGGTCGAGATAAACTTGTCCAATAGAATTAGGACACGTGTGAGGGTAATATTAAGATCATTATTACCCTTAATTACCCTATTTACCATTAACAGTGGTAAATTAAAGTAAAAAGTTACTATTCAACAAAAATTATTTTCATCTCATTGAACCACATTTTACTCCTTGATATTAACCATGTCTTTATGATTTTCAAAATTCAGCTCACAGAAGTGGTAAAATTAATTTTTATGTGAATTTGCAAATGCTCCTAGGAGGTGGGTAAAAGACGGTGAAAAGTTCAATAAAATTTTTATATATCTAAAATTATTATAAACTGACTACAATTAATTACATTTAACTTATATATGTATTATGTATCTATTTTTACATTAAATAATTTAAATAAAATAAAAAATTATTTAAATAAAAATTCGGTTTTAAACTATAACTCAGTATTTTTAACTATTCATCAAAAATTAAAAGTTTTCAGAAACATACCAAAAATATACCCTAATCTAATTTTGATACTTCGAATTAAATAATGAAGTCTATTTTACCAAATTCAAAACATAGAAGTTGCATTTATTAATTTATAATTAATTCCCGCTGTCAAAACAAAAAGCGTGTTTTTAAGAAACAATAACTATCAAAAGATTGACACTTCTTTATGTCCGGTTAAAATGTGAAATTATGTCCAATGACCAACATTGGATTAAATTGTAAAAATATATTCTAAATATAATTTAAAATAACTAAAATTCATAATTTATCACTATCAATTATTTCGATTAAAAAAGTTGTTTTTAATTAAAATTTAGTTATCTTCACTATTCATCAAAATATGAAAGATATTAGAAAAGTAACAAAAATTCACCCTAAGGTAATTTTGATGTTCCGAATCCAAAAATGAAGTAAATTTTGAATGATAAAACGTATAAAATTTCAAAAAGTGGGTATTACAAATCATAACGGCTATTTTGATTGGTTGTGGTGTGTGTTAGAACTCGAAGTTGCGTACAACACACGCTACTGTATTATTCAAAGAGAAGCGTACCATGGAAGCTTGGGGTGTTACAACATAGAGGGGATTTCGATTCTCAAAAGAGGAACCAAATCCTTAAATCCTTTAAAAAAAGGAGAGGGTGTTCAATGAGAAGTTAAAATTGGTTTTTAATATATTATGTTTTCGCCATAATATTAAATGTTATCTAATTTATTAACATAATCAAAATTAAATTTATAACAACCCATACAGAAAATTTCTTTTTTACATAATGATAGTACTAATACCTCGAAAGAACAAACAATAATAAAGGAAACCATTTGGATAAATGTGAAGGAAATATTGAGATATATTTTCTCTATTTTACCAAAAAGTTATATAATGGAACATTGATTTAATTATTATTCCTTGAATATTTTTTTTAGATGATTTATGTTCATGTGTCATCCCTTTTCAAGAGGAGAATCGACGTTTTCTCTACTCAATCCATGAGGTGATCTTGATGTTTTCAAAGTAATATAAATCTCCATATAATTAATGCATTGATTCATATTCATATTTAATTTATTTCCTTTTATAATTACCCACATAATAACTATTTTCTTAAATATGTGGATTTTTTTTCGAGCTGAGGTGATTTGTCCAACATTCATGCTCCATCTCCCTTAAAACATTTTCATCCCTAAAATGGTGAATTTATATGTTTCTTTCAAGTTACCTCTACCACATTTACATGAAAATAAACGAAGATACATCTACCTAATAATAGAGGAAATCTTGATGTTTTTGCATTAAAATAATATTCCATATAATTAATATATTTTTTCATATGCATGTTTAATTTATTTATTTTTACTATTACTCACATAATAATTGTTTTTTATATAGGTGGATTCTTTTGTTTTATTTTGGGTTCCCTTACAATATTTCATGTTCCTTATGCCTTAAAATATTTTCACCCCTACAATGATTCATTTATCACTTTCGTTCAAGTTACCTCCACTACTTCTACAAGAAGATTAACGACATTGTCTATGATTAATCATATAGGTTATCTTTATGTTTTCATAGTAAAATAATTTTCCATATAATTAATATATTTTTTCATTTGTATGTTCAATTTATTTATTTTTAGTATTACTCACATAATAATTTTTTTCTTATATAGTTAGAATCTTTTTTTGTACTTTGGGAGCTATGTCTATATTAAATCCCTTTCTACTCTAAAACATTTATAGACATATTCTCTCACAAAACAATTCCATCATATAGTTTTGAAATTTACCACTTTCATTCAGGATCCATAAACTAATCAATCACAAAGGCAATCATGATATTCTCATAGTAAAATAATTTTACATAAAATTAATGTATTATTTCATATTTAAATCTTCTTTATTTCTATTTACTATTACACATAATAATTGTTTTTTATATATGTGAATTATTTTTTTAAGATGAGGAGGTTTTTTAAAAACTACTCATGAAATGTTGTCAGTCCAACACAGAAAGTCAATGTAAATCATAGTAATATTGATAGTTAGGATTTTTTAATTTATATAATAACTTTTATTTATGTATTTTTATAAATTAATGTTTGAAAATGTCTATAATATAGTTTTTCTGGTATTTATGTTGTAAAATTCATTTCATTTAAATTATATATTAGGAATCATTTTTTTACATCTGATGTTCTCCTAGTGTGTTTCTAGTGCTAGAGTGTGTTGTTACAACACATAGTAGGGTGTTGTAGTGTGTTGTAAATGAATACTGTAGTATGGCCATTTATTAGTTCTTTTAAAAGTGCTGATAAAAAACACATTTATCAGTACTTCTAAATGTTCTAATAAAAGTCCATTACCAGCACTTCTAAACACATTGAAAAAGGTTCCTTTAGGGACACTAAATTAAATCATTTATAAAGGTCTTATTTATCATCACTTTTTTAGTGTTGATAAATGATCCCTTTATTAGTTCTTTTTCATCGCTGAGAAAACTCTTGGGATTTTATCACCAATTATGTTCTGAGTTTTTTTGGCACTAATATTGGCCATTTCTAGCGCTATTAAAGGATTATTATTTAGTAGAGTAACAGATTCCATTCAAATGACTATATATGGAAAATACAATTTTGTAAGGTAATAAACTCAAACCCATTCAATTTAATTAATGAACCAAAAAATTAAATGAATTCATAGTTATGTCGACAAAAATATCATGGATGAATAATAACTAAATGAATAAAATTATTAAATAATGTAATCCATGTTTCCTTGGTACATGTAACTATTATCATCAAGACCTTTTAGAAGACAATTTAGATTTTGAGTAAAATCCCATCTAAGGCAGCTTGCCAACTATTTTATATCATGAGACTACCAATGAATCGAGGGGATATCTATAACCGGAACCCACCCAAGTCATACCTTTCCAATACATTACTCATATATAATACCGAATTTAAATAACAAAAATGGTGCCATATCAATTATTTGTGTTGAATTAAGGATACAAATTTATCATTTATTCCCCAGTTAATAAAATAACAGTCAATGTAAACAACATAAGTTAAATAATAAACTGTTTATGAAATGATAATACCCATCATATGAAAATATAAATATTAATGGAAATTTATAAATAAAAATTATTATCACAAAGTTATTATTTTAGGATAAATTTAAAAATCATAAAATTAAGTGAGATTACAAACGTAATCATTAAGAACATTCCTGAGGAGAATAATCTTTAAACATTCCAAAGTGTCTCATACCATTGTGAAAAATTTTAATCATAATATAGATGAAGGAAAATAAATAAATTAATATTATAATATATTATGAATAAGTTGATTCATTATATATCATGAAAAAGGATGTTCATACACAATATAAAAGTAAATTGTTTTCATAATAATAAATAAATCTTAATGGAATGTTAATTGAGACAAAATCACTTACATTAACCTTCTATTTTGTTTTGTGGTCTTTATCATCCTTTATATAGTTTTAAAACATGTTAATATCTTATACCAAAACCATAATGTTTTTATAATATCATATATTTACTTTTTATAATATTTTATTACCCATTTCATAACACTCGTTCATTATTTTAACTATTTCATGTGTTAAATGCCTATTTTTATCAAAGTATGTTTTCGAATTGTCAATTATTGATCCTATTAAATATAAAATTATTTAAAAATATAAAAAATATAATACATCACTGAATTACCATATATAAACTGTATATATGTATTTATAATAATCTATATTATTTGGATATAATAAATGAAATGCACCGTTCATGGAGACGGTAAGCTGTATGTATGCTTGAATGATACTTTCATTTCATTATCATATTAAAAAAAATGAAAAGTAAGTGATAAATATGTATATTATAATTCTAGTACCATATCTATTTTATATATTTAATATAAGTTTATTAAAACCATTCTTCATATTTTCCTTGTAATTTGTGAACGAATCACAACATATTAAGGAGGTTGTAGTTCACACTTCTAGAGATGATGTTATCGTATTGCCAAAAATTGGAATTCATAAAGGTATGGGATTAATAGAATTAAAAATGTATAAATATATAATAAATAGAATATATAACACATATAAACATAGTTTCCATCATAATTTCCACCATGAGATGTGGTAATGTAAAATGAACTATCATCGTTTCGTGAGGCAATAGTTCAATGTACATAGAAGCAGTATGTTTGTCACCAATTTGATTGATGTGTGTGTATGTTTAGGATGAAACCATATAATAAAATCATCCTATTATATATTTGATAAATTTTTTAAAAAAATAATGTAATATGAATATTTTAGTGGGTGGATAGTGGAAATAAAATAGAAGAGTTTAAGGGAAGATGTTACCTATTTATCGGTTAACATCTTTTTATTTGTACCAAAAGAGTTACTGGGAGGGATCTATACCAAATTATTGGAATCTATGTAGAGTTTTTAGATTTTTGGATACTATTTCGTTAGAGTTTGGATCAGCCAATGTGGCTTCAGGGGTGTGGGGATGGGGTAGAGTTCTTGCCTTTTTATTATAGAGGGGGAGTGGAAATCTTGTAAATACCAAAATGTATTCATTAATGGGAGGTCTACTATACCTATATTTACTTAAAAAGGGAAACGAATATATTAAAGGGTAATAATGGTTGATTAAAACCTCCAACAATAAAAAATAAGTGAATTTTAATAATTTGGTTCCTTAATTTCTATGAATTTCGAATTTTATCATTTTCTTTTATTAAAACATCTAGTATTCTAACATGAGTAATTTAAACACTAATACTAAAATAAAGTTAAATTTTAAAGATAATATATATTAACTCAATTATTAATATAATTTATTATTTAATAAATAAAAATCCTATTTTTTGGAAATTAATTTTAAAACAAGCGCATGTGACCAGCTAAAGCACTTCTTAAATCCAAACCGTGTTAACAATGTTTTTTACAGTATATAGTTCAATATGTTAATTAAAAAAAGATAAATTGGTCCATTAGTAGAGTATATTTATTATTTATTATCTCTTAATAATAAATTGGAAAAATATATTATTTTTATTAATTGTAAATTATTTTAACAAAATATCATTTATTGTGAAATAACAATATTGTCAATTTTGACATTATTTATTTAATTTTAATTATTAAATATCAATATATTATTGTAATTAAAATATATTTGGTTTGATGATTTTAGAACTAATATATTCATTTAAAAAATAAATAAAGGCAATAAGTAATTCAATTCATTTCACTTTTAATATTCATAGTATCATTATTAGGTAAATAATCACTCCGTTGGCGTTTCATAATAATTTTATATAAATAATCCTTCTATAAAAATTATTGATAAATTATTATGATAAAAATATTCCATTTATATTTCAATAGGATATGTATAACCTGAAATATTATTTTTTTGTACATATCTCAATGTTTTATAATTATTAAGGGTAAGGAAAGTTCCCTTTATGTCTCTTTCCATACGTAAACATTTATATAGGGAAATTCAATTTAATAATATCAAAATAACCCATAATATTATATCCAAAAAAATGTGTTGTATAAATAATGGCAGTTAATGATTTTTGCTCAAGTTTCCAGGTCATTTTATCCCTTATTATTGCTGTTTAATCCCTTATCAAGCTCAATTTTACATTAATCACTGTAAAAAATTTTAATCACTTTGAATAATAATTTTGGTAAAAAATTATTTTTAACATATTAGACCAAAAAAATTGTACTTCTTACAACCGTGTATTTCAATTTTTCAAAATTAAAATCACATAAGTTGGAAAATTATGACTATCGCTAATCCCACACATGTGGCAAGAAAGCAAGGTTTTAAAGTAAAAACATTAAAACATTCAACATGTTTTTATATCTAATTTTAATATAAAAAAGATTTCCAATGAGATACATTGGATTAATATACGACTTATTGATCTATTGTGACTTTATAAACCAATTATAGTATAATATAACAATAATCATTATTGAAATGAAAGGAAAATTTTTAACTAAATTATGGTAATTTTTACTACTCATCAAAAAAGATATTTCCCAAACAAATACCAAAAATTCACCCTATGATAATTTGTATATTACAAATTAAAAAATGTTGTTTAATTTAAAAAATAAAATTTATTAATGCATCAAAGTTTAGTTGAAAATAAATGCTTCAATAAAAGGTAGTAAAACTAAATCATTAATGTAACACAAGATAATTCAGTGTTCTGTGAGAGTGAGATCAACATTCTTTGTAAAACATGCTAACAAACAATTTATATTTATTCTAAAAGAACAATATTTTAATTTATTTGGGTGTTATATATATTTTTCTATTTTGTAATATCCAATGGAGATCAATGAATCTCAAGTGAAATTCAACCATGGTAAGTCAGTTCTATTTAATAGTTTGTTATATCACCATGGATTATATCCTCACAACACATGGGAGAATGAGTTGTTGATGCAGGAGAATTAGACTCACCTATTTTTAAGACATTATTCTTCTAGATGACTTCCAAGTGAATTAAATTCTTATGTAGGGGTGTTTGTAACATCGTTTTACCCCTTTATCGAATTTCTCCTATCTAAATTCAATTTCCTCTTTTTTTGTGCATCTTGGGACTCTTGGGGACGGAGAGAAGTTGTTAGTAAAATGAACTAATTCTAAGGGATTTGTGTTTTTTAATTAATGGATTCTGGGTATAATCTTGAAAAGTATTTTCATATTACCCCCATATTTAGAGAACATCCTTGGTGGTTTGGAGTTTTCTATAGAAATATGGAGATTTCACTATCGAGTGGGTGATCACACACCTAGTAAAGGGATTAAATGTCATTTATTGATTTCCTAGTAGAATAAATGAACATGGTACAAAAAATGATATATTATATTTTTTGAAATTATTACATGTCTAATAATGTTAAAAATCATATTTTTACCGAAAAAAAGTGTTCGGATTTTTAGTGTATGAATGATTCAAGGATTACATGACATGTAGTGGTGTTATACACTGTGTAATTCTAACAGAAAGTTCTTTTAGGGAATTTTATGAGTTATTATCGGACTTCATTCATCTAACAGATTTTAGATAGTGACCTATAACCTCTTATTTGTGATTTTGGAGACCTCATCTCATTCTGGATCACTTTGTTCAGTGAACGAAATTCAGGGTTGTTGTGTTGCATCTCTTTGGAAGAATGATCTTTTCCATTTTTATCTCCTTTAATTAGGGTAGCACCATTTCATTACATAATCACATTTTTTTTTATCTAAGATGATGATTATTCAGGTTTCCTTCTAGATCTATTGTGGGACGTTCTTCTAGAATATATCCCTTTTGTTTGTTGTGGTGTGGCATGTGAGTTTCATTGATGTATATCATGATATGTCCCCTTCTCCAACCCCTATTTCTAAATCAAATCAATTCAAATGTGTGTAGATTGTTTATATGGACTCCATTTCCATTTTTACATTCTTTATTTTTATTGGATCCTATTATAGCCATGTGTGACATATGTTTAAAGTAGGTGGTTTTTTCTCTTTCCTCTATTGGTGAAAAATATTCCTCTGGATTTTATAAATATCATTATAAATGAAATGGAATGATTGACTGATTTGATTTTTCTATGTGTGAAAATGTGTTTTTCACTAAATATTATTTTCCCATAGTTTTGGTAAATGAATATGGTTTTTCATAGAATTTTTCAATGATTTTATTAAATAGTTTTCGAATTTTTTTAATGAAATGTCTTGTAAATTTGTGCATATGGGAAGACTTGGGTACTTATTTGAAGGTAATATAGTATACCTCCTGTGTTGATACTATCATGGGGGGTTATTCATGTGGTGTTCTCCTGCCATCTAAGCCTATCTCTATTTGGACTAGATAGAAAATATTGTGAGGTTCACTTTTTAGGGTATTACATTGAAACCTAGATTCAACGCATATATCTAAGGGATTGATGAATGCACTAATGTATATTATGGGGGTATGATTGTACTAGATATCCTAACCTAGTGTTCTTTTTCGCATGATGTTACTTATTTATTTCCTATTTGGGCTATTTTGGTTTGTATGATTTAGTTATACTAGCCTCGACTTGATATGATATGTGATATATACTTTTATTTGATTAGATATACATCTAATTATTTGAAAGATATTTACAATATTTATTTGGAAATGTGGAAATATTTTACATTTCATGGGTTTCCATTATTTTGATATAAAAACTGATAAATAGTATACCATGTATTCTTTCTTTTTATGTTGATCATTGATAAGATTTTCATACTAAGACATATTGTTGAACACCAAGGTCGATCTTACTAATCCTACTATCTCACACATTTTCACCCATTTGGTGGTGAATAAGCCATTATATGACTATATATGTCAGGAAAAGAAATATTATACCATGATGTAGTGAGGTTTATGTTAGCTATGTCTAGGTAGCTGGTGGTAAGATGATCTTAGATTTACCATGCTATCGCATATAGTAGTATTTTTCTATTTTAGTTGTCCATTGATGTTGATAATGTACTTTGGGATATTATGACTACTTTGAGTTATATCATTTCCATTGTCTTCTCTCAATGATGGCTATATTTAATTTATTCATTGTTTTTCTCAATTACACACACATAGAGATACATATGTATATATATATATATGTCATGTTGTTGTTTTAGGTAGGAAAAAAATTTTCCCTCTAGTTGTGGATTCCCAAGTTCTATTCATTGGCTGATGGGTATCAGGAACTCCCTTTGGCAGTATGGAAATTTGGTTCAGGTACTATTTTGAGAGGCTATTTGGGTTTGGTTGGTCAGAATATAACACCATGATATTTCAATATATAATTATCTTCTACAAAATAGTCTGTTAAAATGACTACATTAAATGAAACACCAAACTAAATAGTACCATGTAATTTAAAATAATTCATTAATAAATAGAAATATAATAATCAATTATGATACGAACATTGTCTTATTTATTTAACTAACAAAATTTAATTTTTAGAAAATAATTAAATAATGTGGTATGATTAAAATAAATCAATGATAAAATGTGGTATTTTTTCAAATATTTTTTTTCAAGTGTTTTTTATTTTAATAGACTGAACAATTTTAAATGACAACACTATATGAACAAATAAATTAACACTAAATTAATTATAAATTGATATTAAATGAGATAAAAAATACTAGATGTTTAAAAAAGTTCATTTTTCTATGATTTTTTTATATTAAATATATTCCTTTTAAAGCTAAATTCATAAAATAAATACTTGTTAATTTAATAAATTAACCTCATTTTGGAATTTATAATGTCAATATTAGATTAGAGTGAATTTTTTATATTTTTCTAAACATGTTTGTTTTAGGTGAATCGTGATAACATACTATTTTCATAAATAATATCAACTTTATGATATCAATATGATATAATATGGAATTAAAATTTTATAAATCCATTTTACATAACAAATATATCTTTAAGTATTAAAATAAAACATTTTAGAAAATTTTTATTAATTTTGAGACCCTTCTTTGAGATTTTAAATATTATGAGTATTTTTATTCTAATAAAGGAACTATTATTTATCATTTTATATGATTAAGTAAATTAGAATTTCAATTTCATTTATAGATTGGTTTTCCTTTCAAATGACTCTACTTAATTTATTTATAGTCTAATTATTTTCGTGGGAATCAATTTTATATTTGATATTGGTTTAAAATCGTTTTTATGCTTAAGAATAAATTTTCTAAACATTATTTTTCATTACATTTTAGAAACATATATTTTTTTCCATCATTATGATATTTATCTCAAAAATTTGTTTATATATTTTTAGTTATAAAATATGAATTATTTTACAAGTCTCATTTCATTTATTCTCACAATGAATAGTTAACTTGGTAATAAGTTTCTCACCGTTGTGAGGGATAAAAGGGATAATGATTAGTTAAACCACATTATGAGGCTTAATATATTACTAAAACAACACTAAAATTGAAAGGTTCAGTATATATAATCTTTAACTTCTCATTTATTCAACACATTAACCATTTTTTCACTTTTCAATGAAAATGACTTTATATTTTTTTAATGTTTAGGGTATTTAAAAAGGCTTCACTCCCCTCACTTATAAAAAAAACATATTATATACACTTATACATACAATGAAATATTTATCATCTTAGTAAAAAACTACAAAAAAACCTTCCCAACACCCTTATCCATGACATAGATGTTTTTTCTTTTCCAAATAGCCATATAGGAAGCATTAAAGTGTTTTTCAAATAAGATTGTCCAAGGAAGAGGTATATGTTCTTACCGATATTTTTCATGGTCCTTTATTCTTAAACCTACTCATAATATGAAATAAAAATATTAAAAAAATTAATAAATAACATTTACATACATAAATTTTGTTATGTTTATGGTATAACCATTTTTGTCTCCTTTAGATCTAATGAAAAATGAAAACATAGCACAAGTGTACGTGTGGACTGAAACCTCAAATAAGAGAAGTAATTCATTAATAATCACATCCTCACAAGGATTTTAATATAGATGTAGTTATGGAATAAATATAATATTTTTGGAAAAAATAATATTCAAAAAAATTTAATCATTACATACCATATTTTCATTCAAGCTGTTGAAAAATGAAAACATCACTCATCCGTACATATAGACCACCACCTCCATGAATGAGATACTTATGTTTTCTTAAAAATATAACATATATGGATATAAAATTGTATCTATGGTATATATATGATATATATATTAAATTTTTAGGATTCAAGGTGTGATGAAAACAAGAAAATGTGAAATCACTTGAAACACTAAATAAGAAAAACAAGATAATAAAACAATTACCTCGTAAAAGATTGGTTTAAATAATGAATTATGAATAAATGAGAAAAAAGGATGTTATTAATAAAAGATATGTTTAAATATAGATATAATTATGGATAATATTTAAATAATAATAAATATGAATTTATTTTATAGTTGGATAGAACACGTCTGATCAATAGAGAATCCAAGGTAAGAAATTCTCATCTCAAACACCCTTCTATGAGACATGTTTCAAATTACACACTTATTTCCATTATATGGGTCATATGATGACTCTTTGAGATATTATATCATTATGTTTTTTAAATCATGGTAATTAATGTTCAATTTTATCTTATCTTCTTTAATATGTTATGATTCAATTGTTATAATATCTGAAAGTGTTTAATGTATAATCCCACTATTTATAGAGATTTTTTATGTTTTGGTAAAAATTGGGATAATTATATATTTTTTATATAAAAAACACATATATTTTATTATAATATAGTTATTTTTCATTTTACAAATATTTTATATTTTTCCTCAATTTTGTACTCAAAACCCAAAAAAAATGTTTCCAATAAATCCAATCTTATTTGTTATTTTAGATCATAAATCATTCTCTTACATGTCCATGATCATTATTTTATTCTAATAGTGTAAATTTATATATGTAAATTATTTACAAAAGTCAATTTATATTAAAATTTAATTTATTATAAATTGATTAAAATGAATATTATTAGCGTTTTCTATATAACCCATTTTGGACATTCCTTACAAATTATGAAAAATATATATTTGTAACATCTTCATTATGAAATTATATTCCCACCAGTATAAACATTACTCGATACTTTTCTTCATTTCCATGTTTTATTGGTTTTTCTGAGTAATATTATTTCCCATTATTTTTGGAATTTTTATTTTTTATATTAAAATAAAGGAATAATATTTTGTTAAAATTTTTTAAAGGGGTTTTATTTTATTTACATATATTTTTGTTTTCCACTCAATATTTTTTATTAAGAATATTTTATTTTAAAGATTATATTATTTTAAATTATTTTGAAAATAGTGTTTTTAAGAGTTTTATTAACACCTTATGAAAATTGTTTGGGATGTGATATTTAGCTTTGTTTTTGTATCCAAGTTTAAAAATTAATAATAATATTATCTTTAAAATTTCAAATAAATTTTCGTTTCTAATTCTAAAAATAAATGACCATAATGAATAACCATTATTTTTTATGAATTGATGATATTTTTTCATCTTGTACTAATTTATTATTTACACATTGGTTTTTCATAATTAATATTCTTAGTTCCTTGAAGTAATATTTTTTATCACTCTTCATCAATATTTTGAATTCTGATTATCATTTATGTCCATATTCAGTACTATCATGGATATGTTGTACAAAATTTCCAGTATTTACTTAGACTTAAAACCACTACACTATAAGGTTTTTACATCAATTTTTTTTTAAATCACACTGGGGATGTTTAAAAAATACGATAGATCATTTATTGATTGAGAAAAATATTGACAATTTGGATACTTATTACATAAATGAAGATTATTATTGATTACTAAGGTTGGTTTATTATGTCCAAGGGAAATAATTATATTCCATATTACAAGATTTAATATGACATTAATTCATTATTAAGGATTATTTATGTTGAATTGTAGTGTTCATTCATTAGATGATGAATGAATTGGTCATATATAAGTGATTAGAGGGGTGAAAAATTACATATCCCCTTGTTTAATCTATAGGCCTCATGAAAAAATATGTTTATAATTATTAATTAATTTTTGGTTATCTGATATATTTCCTACCCAATTATTGAATGATTATTGGTTCAGGCCTTGATTATAAGATTTGAATATCTGGATTTATATTTTATATCATTGATAAATCAGAAATTATTGTACATGTGATTACTACATTGACATTATTCATGGATTAATTTCATTTTCATGTTAATTATTAAATGTAACATTTTTTCATTATCCACTCAAACATATTATTTATTCCTTATATATTCCTGGTAGATTTTTTTCACTCTTTCTCGTACTAAGAATATGAATGGACCACTTCTTATGATTTATATTTCATTTGATCGTGAAAAAGAGTAATAAATATGATATTTCTATATTGGTATCATGTGTGTATAATTTCTTGGGATATATTAAATAATTATTATGGAATAAGAAGATCTAGATATATTGGGATAAATTCTTTTTTAGAGAGATAATATTTATATTAAGTAATTTTCATTATTATTTCTAAAGTATCTAAACCATAAAATGTCATAGGGATATAAGTAAATAAATAATTTATTTAATTTTTTAATTTTATATAGTTACAATTGTTTCTCTTCAATCATAATCAAATATAGTTTGTAAAAACATTGTTTTTATCACTATAATTGAGTGTGTGGCACTGGAATAAAATATCTATTATTAGATCAAGTTATAGATTATATTATAGATTATAATGTCCTTGATTGAGGAAAATTTTACTGTTTTGGATACCATCATGGGTTTATACGGTTATGGTTGATCATTAATTCAGATAAAAATATGCCATTCTTAGGTCTTACATCTTTGTATTTTAACAAGATTAGTGAGTTAGAGGGAATTTATTTAAGTATATATAATAATTTGGGATTAATTTCTATTTAGTTGATTTTTTTTAGGTTTAGTGTGGATTATAATTATGAAAATATTAGTGAAATTCAAATTGGTAATTCTAAGTGTAGGAAAATATCCTAAAATCATTATAAACAAAAAGATTATATTTTTTCATAACACTAATGTAACTCTCTCGATATAGACAATTCGATGTAGGTTCTGGCATAGATGAATCTAGGAGTTATAACCCTACAAAAATTTATTTTCATATTAACTATATCTTCCCCTAATGCACCATATGTTGGATAACTATACACCTAGTTTGAAACTCCTAGGGGATATTCCTGGGTCAATTCACAAAATCTATAGAAACAATAATGATAGATTTATGTATGTTATAATGTATTTAAAATTGTTTATATATGGTTAATGGGGGAAATGGGTCAATTGTTATTTGTAATATAAGTTGAAAAAAATATATAAACTTGAGGATTGAACAGTAATTTCATGTAAAGGTGATTTACGTTATTCTGGGATGGATTATTTTATTTTTATGGCCATGGATTTCAATGGTTTCTGGAATACCATTAAATGAATATTGAGGTTAACTAGTTTTTACAACAAAGGTATATTTTATTATATATTTATGGTTTTTTATTTCAAATTTATTCAATTGTATTTTGTTGAGTTTTAAGAGGCATTATGTTAAAATTAGGTTGTTATTGATGAGGTTTTTAAAATTATTGTAATACTAATTCACAAGAATGGTTATTCACATTAAGTATTATCATTACATCTCCTAACCTTATTTGGTTTTTAGAAACATATAGAGACTAGTTGAATATCCTACCATCCATTTTACAGATCTTATAATCTGTTAAAATTTAATTTTAGTGTTTTAAGCATGTATAATTCATCATTATATTTTTCATTTAGAATATAAGTTAAATCTGAGGTATAAAACTATTTGGTACATAAATAATGGATTAAATTTAGTATATAAAATGGAGAGAAATAAATTAAGAAAATTTTCTCATATTTTCTGTCTTGAGGGTAAAATAATTCCACTACTCAATAAAGAGAAACATAAATCTATTGAGTCTTATTAGTAAGATATCTCCTAAATATCAAGTAGTGATTTTGTAAAATTCTTCAAAATATTGACTGTTATAAAGATATATACATGGTTTTATAAATATTTAATTCATAAATAATTCGTTTCCAAGTAGTGACATAGAAATAATTCTCATTATAAAATCAACATCAAATTTTAGTACTATGTCATGATACACTCATTCAGATATGATCAAATTAAAATTGTGAGGAAGTAATTTATATAAATAGTGAGAAAGTAACACCATGATATTTAAATATTATATTATAAATTAAATAATAATATGTTTGATTGTGTACTAAAAAATAAGAATGAAACTGCAACAACCCGAAGTTTCATTAATGGAAAATCCCTCTTGATATTATTAAATAACTCGTTATATAAAATGCTTTTATAAAATGTCAACTTCATTGGTTTTATGATAAGAATTGTGACCGTTACTTTTATAACCATTGAACAGTGATCACATTATTAGTATAAATATAAGTCTTTAACACATCCAATTTTACTTAGAAAAAGGAAGCAATGGCCACATCCAGCAGAATTTCCCCATACGATGCCCATTTATCAGAGCTCAGAAAAGAGGTGGCGTCCTTGGGCTTCGCTCTGGACCAAGCCCAAGCTGAGCATCACCATGTCAAGCTCGAACGGGACCGTCTACGGGAGAAGTAGAAGTTAATAGAAATTACCACTCGAGCGATGTTATCCGAGCCACTCCAAGAGTCTATCACCATCGCACACCATACCCTTAGGTCTTATGCGGATTTTTTAAGGGGTTATGTAACTAATCTATAGTACTTTGTTCATGTACATTATTTTTTTGTATATAATAGTGAATATAATTTCTTGTCATTATTGATACATTATAAATCGTTTTTAAAGTACAAATTGTGTTTTCAGTTATTATTTAATTAGGAAATCTATTTTATTAAATTAAGGTATTTTTTAATTAAATAATATTTTAATAAAATTATAATAATATTATTATTAGATTAATTTTATTATATATAAATGATCATATAATTGTATGAATGCAATTATAATTTTTATTAAAGTTTGAAAGCCATGTTTGTCAAAACCGGTGAATTTTCAATAAATGTCGGTTTTTATTTTAAAAGTGAAAATTAACACATTTAAAAAATTATTTAGATAAAATAAATTTTATTTTTGGAATCAGGACATCAAAATTATCCAATGGTTAATTTTTCATAATTTTCTGAGACAGTCAAATTTTTGAGTAAAAATTAAATACCGTTTAAATATATAATGTGTTTAATGACATCATAATGACCCAATAGTGATGTAATAAAATAATATAATCCTTATTTTATGCCAATATATGTTTTACCATTAAAATAATGTGATTTTGGGTATATTTGGCTTACTTTTCAAAGCATTAATGGACCCCTCAAGACTTATTAAACACCTTGTCTTTTTAAATTAATTTCCATGGGAGTGTGAATCACCTCCACATAAGCAACCCTATTATTTTAAGAAGTTCGGACTTTGGCCTTATAAAATTTTGTTTTACTCTTCCCTTTTACAAAAACCATGGGTAAAAACCATGGGGCAGTTTGTGGTTTGGATTAATTTAATATAAGGGGTCCTAAACCTAAATAATAAAGAATTCCCTCACCTTTCATATATAAACCCACCCAAGATCCCACATCCTCCTCACTGAAAGCCTTTTGAGTTCTTCCAAACTCTTTCCTACTCTCTCTAGAATCCTCTCAAGGTTCCCCAACCTCCCATGAAGCCTCTCACAAGCCTCTCTCTAGCCTTTGGAAGCACACTTCCAAGTAAGGGTTTTTTCTTCCTTTCTCATTTTTGTCAAATTTTCTTAAAGTTGTTTTGCCCTTTTAATTTCAATTATGAATGTTGGGGTATGGTTTCACACCTCCCTCACAATTCCCTATTTATGTTTTATTGATGGGAGACCCTTTATCTCTCATTAAATGCCTCCCATGTACACCCGTTACTATGCCGAAATTCCGAAAGGAACTTCTCTCACCTCTTTTACATTCAAGAAATACTTTTGTACCATGAATCTAAATTCCATTACAATTGTTGGTACATGTATCTATATGAAATCCTTACTGTCTGTTACATTTAAATATGATGAGGAACCCCTTTATCTCCCATCAACCATTTTTATGAATTCTTATGTCACGTCGTTATGCTGCCGAAATCACACCAATTTTCTAAGCCAATGCCATTGTGTAGTGAGTACCATACCCATTTCTCCATCAAGGGTATTCACCTTTATGAACATTTAAATATTGATTATAACGTTTCATGTATGAATTCCACATTACATTATTGTGGAATAAATTATTATGTTTTATGAATCAATGTTTTATAATCCATGTGGCAAACTTATGCATAAAATGAAATGTTTAAGAAGGGTGCACCCTTATAGCGCTCCAATGCATTGGGTAAAGTATAGTATCGTGATACATCATGTGCAATGAGTGTTGACTCATGCTAATTCAAGTGAAATTAGGGTTTACTCATGCTTTATGTGCAATGAGGATTTACTCATGCTCCATGTGCAATGAGCCTTGGCTCATGCTAATTCCATGTCAAGTGTTGTTGCCACATTTCCATGTTATGATTATCATGCTTTATCATGTCTTTATGTTCATGTTTTTCTTATTCTCTATTGATATTCCAATTGTATAAAATGTATTGTACTCCTCATGTTATTCCATGTGTATTCCTTTACTGGGATTTATAGCTCACCCTTTTATTATGCATGTCCTCAGGTTATCCCATGCAATGCTAAGTACGAGGGAATATAATGGTCATATAAAGATGTTTTCAATAAAGATTTATTATTTCATTTTTTAAGTTTTTATGTAATGATCCTATTCCCCAAATACACTAAACCTCTCGATCTTCTTAGTTGTATCAAGTGAAGTTTTAGGTAATAAATCATGTTTAAGTTGTAATAAAAAGCAGGGTTGTCTTAGTTGGTATCAGAGGATAGGTTTAGTTATTTTTGGGATTAGGATTAGAAAACCATAGTAAAGACTTAGAGACTAGAAAAAGTATAATAAATAAATCCCTAAGTTTTGGTAAGTACTGAGGAAGTGGATTATCAAAAAATACATCCCTGTCTGGATATGAGCAGGTAGAGGCGGCTCTACCATAGATGTATCCTAGGGGCAAAACCTGAAAACACCGCTTTGAGCTAGACTCGAACGGGAACTGGTGCACGAAAACGGGCGTTGCTTCACTCTTGGTTACGACACTCCTGGGGGATATGTTTTGATAAATTCACAATCTTATTATGAACCCTTATTAAGGGAATTAAAAAAATGCCACTAAGAATATATGTTAGGAAGTAGATCATGAAAATACTAGATTAAATCCTATAGACTCATGAGTAAAGGAAATAAAAGTTTATTTATAAGTCATCAACTTTTGTCATTGGATTACCCTTTATGTGTTACCCCCTAAAATTCCTTTTATTCCTGCCAATGGCCGGTAATAGGAGGACTCGGGCTAACAACCGATGTGAAGATTAGTGTGATGACTATAATAATTAGATGCCCAATCCAATGGGAGTGGAAATCATGAACTTTTTCACGCTTCTCTCTCAGATAACTTATGCATTGAATAGAAACACGGGTCAAGAGGAATGTCCAAACCCCCCTAATAAAGAACAAATCGCTATCGAGAGCTTCATGAGACAAAGGCCTCCTACTTTTAGTGGATCATCTGATCCCATGATCGCTGAACAATGGATCAAATCCATTGAAAAGATCTTCTCTATCCTTAAATGTTCTAAACAAGAGAAGGTTCTCCTGGTGGATTATCTTATGTAGGGTGAATCTGATCAATGGTGGATGTTGATAAAAAATAGAAAGCCTGAGGAGGTGATCGAGGCGTTGGAATGGAAGGATTTCCGGAAGACGTTTTTCGATAAATATTTTCCACGCACCCTCCAGATTAAGATGGAAAGGGACTTCCTTTCCGTCAGGAAAAAGGACCAAGAATCTGTTGTAACGTACGAGGAAAACATCACAAGGCTTGCACGATACACTTCTGGCTTTGTCATTACCCCCGAATGCAAGGTTGACCGCTTCTTTGGTGGGATGAAGCCTAGCCTACGGAAAGCATTAGTGATCCGTGGCATCGAAATCTATGAGGAAATTGTCCGATGTGCCCTCAAGGTGGAAATGGAGATCGTAGAATCACAGGGGTATCATGGGGACAAGAAGTGTAAAGTATAATTCAATTCTGGTGGTCCGATGGATAAATCTAATGGTGCTAAGAAGATCCTGCACCCCACTTTACAAAAGTGCGGAAAGAAGCACCCTAGAAATTGCCTTTAGGGGATGAGGAAATTCTTCAGGTGTGGAAGGGAAGGGAACCTAGCTGTTAACTGTCGGCAAGAAAGACCCGCAGCTGCGACAGAGGAGAGGAACGCTATGTTCGAACCTCAGCGCATTGTTCCATGCTACGAATGCAATGAACCGAGTCATTTTGCAAATCAGTGCCCTAATCCAAGGGTTTTCGGAGGCAACCAACAACCTCTAAGGCAGTAAGGAAGAGCATTTTCCATCACTTCTGTAGAATTGAACCCCAAAAACGAAGTGGTGATAGGTACTCTAGTTATTCATTCAAGAATAGTCAACATACTTTTTGATTTAGGTTCTACACATTCTTTTATATCTCGAAAGTTTAGTATAAAAATCCCAGCACCACCACAAATCATGGAAGTAAAGATGTTACTGAGTACGGTAAATGGGGAAGTCATTGAATCCCATGAATATAAGTCCTCCCCTTTTATAATCTGTGGATTGAATTTCCTAGAGAACCTTGTCATACTCCCTCTGGTGGAATTTGATGCAATTCTTGGCATGGATTGGCTTTCCTTATATAGAGCCAAAATAAATTTTCGGGAGAGGGAAATCACACTCCATATGGAGAATCTACCCCTGATTCATTACAAGTGTAAGGAGGAAGATGAATCTCTTTTAGCTCCATCATCCCAAGCATGGATATTACTACCTTATGAGAATGCGTATCTGGCTCAGATGATTGAGTACAAGGAAGAAACCATTCTTGATGAAATGCCTATTGTGAGGGAATTCACTGAAGTGTTTCCCGAGGAACTGCCTGGTCTTCCTCCTAGAAGAGATGTTGAATTCTCAATTGAACTTATACCCGAGGATTTACCAATATCCAAGAATCCATATAGAATAACTATTTTAGAACTTGAAGAGTTGAAGATACAACTACAAGAGAATCTGGATAAAGGGTTTATACGCCCAAGTGTTTCACCATGGGGTGCACCAGTCCTCTTCGTCAAGAAGAAGGATGGGTCAATGTGGCTTTGCATCGATTATCGTGAACTTAACAAAATCATGATAAAGAACAAGTATCCTCTCCCAAGAATTGATGACTTGTTCGATCAGTTGCGTGGAGCACAATAATTCTCCAAGGTGGACTTACGGTCAGGATATTACCATGTAATGGTGAAGAAGGAAGATATCCCCAAGACTGCTTTTCACACAAGATACGGGGACTATGAATTCATAGTAATGCCTTTCGGGCTCACTAATGCTCTAGAAATCTTCATTGAATTAATGAATAGATTCTTTAGATATTACCTAGAAAAATTTGTGGTAGTATTTATAGATGATATTCTAATATACTCCAAAACCAAGGAGGATCATGAGGAGTATTTAAGAACTGTACTGCAGACATTGCACAAGGAGAAGCTCTATGAAAAGTACAAAAAAGTGTGAGTTCTGGTTGAAGGATGTCTCATTCTTGGGCCATATCATCACAAGAAATGGGATATCTTTGGATCCCTCCAAAATAGATTCAATTGAGGGATGGATGAGGCCAACATCGGTAACGGATATCCGTAGCTTCTTGGGGTTAACAGGATATTATCGACGATTTGTCAGAAATTTCTCACAATTGTCCAACCCTCTTACCATGCTAACTCGAAAAGGAGTAATGTTTGCTTGGAGTGATGAATGCGAAGAAAGCTTCAAGGAGTTGAAAATGAGTTTTATCACTGCGCATGTGCTCACCTTACCCACAAGTGGGGAAATTTTTGTGGTATTCAGTGATGATTCGAAGAAGGTCTTAGGATGTGTGTTGAAGAAAAATTATAGAGTTATATCCTATGCCTCAAGGAAGTTGAAATTCCATGAGATAAACTATCCAACGCATGATCTGGAGTTGGCGGCAGTGATCTTTGCATTGAAAATCTAGCGGCATTATCTCTATTGGGAGAAATGTGAGATATATACTGACCACAAGAGTCTTAAATATATATTCACACAGAAAGAGCATAATATACGCCAAAGAAGATGGATAGAGCTCATCAAGGATTATGACTGTTCAAACCATTACCACCCTGGGAATGAAAACAAGTTGGAAGATTCCCTAAGTAGAAAGGATCCAGCGATTCTATCAATGATGAGAATTGAGAAGGATCCAATTTTCTTAGAATTGATGAAGATGGACATGAGAATAATAGAGAAGGGAACATCATCAATCCTTTCATAAATGATTTCTCAACCGACTCTTTTGGAAAGGTTAAAGGATGCTCAAAAGGATGATGTGGGAATTCAAGAAAAAGTGGAAGCTATCGAAAAAGGGAAATCCTCGGAGTTTAATGTCAATGAAGAAGGAATTGTGTGGTTTGCGAAAAGACTATGTGTTCCATCAAGTCCAAAGCTAAAGAAGGAACTTTTGGATGATGCGCATAGTTCAAATTTCTCTATTCACCCAGGAAGAAAAAAGATGTATCGAGATCTCCAAGAAAACTTTTGGTGGGATAATATGAAGAAGGAGATCTCTGAATATACATCAAAGTTCATGGTGTGTCAGCAAGTGAAGGCAGAGAGGCAGAAGTCTAAGGGGATGATGAAACCATTGCCCATAACAGAATGGAAATGGGAGAACATCACCATGGACTTTGTCACCAGACTTCCAAGGACATCCAAAGGAAACAATGCAATCTGGGTTGTTGTGGATCCTCTTACAAAGACTGCACACTTCATTGCTATTCGAGAGGATTTCTCATTGGATGAACAATCACAGATATATATCAGGGAAGTGGTAAGGTTTCATGGAGTACCACTATCTATTGTGTCTGACCGAGATCCATGATTCAAATCTATGTTTTGGAAGAGTCTTCAACATGCTCTGAATACTGAACTGAACATCAGTATGGCCTATCATCCTCAAACTGATGGTTAATCCGAGCGGACAATCCAAACACTTGAGGATATGTTGATAGCATGCTCAATGGACTTTATAGGAGGATGGTATTAAAATCTTCCTATGGTGGAGTTCTCTTATAATAACAATTTCAAATTAAGCATCCAAATGGAACCATATGAAGCCCTGTATGGGAAAAGGTGCAGAACACTAGCTTGTTGGGATGAGGTCGGTGAAAGTAAGCTACTTGGACCAGAAATGGTCGAGGAAATGGTGGAGAAGGTGAAAACCATTCAGTAGCATATCAAGGCAGCCCAGAGTCGATAAAAGAGTTATGCAGATAATCATCGACGAGACCTTGAGTTTAAAGTTGGAGACATGGTTTTTTCTACACATATCTCCATGGAAGAAGGTCCTGAGGTTTGGAAAGAAAGGGATGTTAAGTCCAAGGTACATCAGCCCCTTCAAGATTCTTGATCGTGTCGGGGCTGTGGGCTATCGACTAGCACTTCTGCCTACTATGGACAAAGTAAATGATGTCTTTCATGTATCCATCTTAAGGAAGTAAATACTGGACCCTTCACATGTACTCTCTTCTAAAGTGGTACAATTGGAAGACGATCTTTCTTATGAGGAGAAACCAGTGAAGATCTTAGATCGAATAGAAAAAGTTATAAAAAATAAGACAATGCCCCTCATCAAGGTGTTGTGGAGAAACCACATGTTTGAAGAAGCGACTAGGGAATTGGAGGAAATGAGGAAGCTGAGTTACCCACATCTGTTTTAGTGTGGGAAAAGGAAAAATTTGAGGGTGAAATTTCTTAAGGGGGGGAATATTGTAACGACCCAAAGTTTCATTAATGGAAAATCCCTCTTGATCTTATTAAATGCCTCTTTATATAAAATGTTTTTATAAAATGTTAAATTCATTGGTTTTATAATAAGAATTGTGACCATTACTTTTATAGACATTGAACAGTGATCACATGATTAGTATAAATATAGGGATTTAACACATCCAATTTTACTTAGACAAAGGAAGTGATGGCCTCATTCCGTAGAATTGAACCATACGAAGCCCATTTATCAGAGCTCGGAAAAGAGGTGGCATCCTTGGGCTTCACTCTGGACCAAGCCCAAGCTGAGATTCACTATGTTAATCTAGAATGGGACCGTCTACAAGAGTAGTGGAAGTTGATAGAAATTACAACTCGAGCGATGTTTTCCGAGCCACCCCAAGAGTCTGTCACAATCGCACACCTTACCCTAAGGTCTTATGTGGCTGTTTTAAGGGGTTATGTAACTAATCTATAGTACTATGTTCATTTACATTATTTTTTTTGTATATAATAATGAATATAATTACTTTTCATTATTGATACATTGTAAAAAGTTTTTAAAGTACAAATGGTGTTTTTAGTTATTATTTAATTAAGAACTGTATTTTATTAAATTAAGGGATTTTTGAATTAAATAATATTTTAATAAAATATTATTATTATTATTATTAGATTAATTTTATTATATATAAATGATCTTATAATTGTATTAATGCAATTATAATTTTTATTAAGGTTTGAAAGCAATTTTTCTCAAAACCCGTGAATTTTCAATAAATGTCGGTTTTTATTTTAAAAGTGAAAATTAACATATTTAGAAAATTATTTAGATAAAATAAATGTTATTTTTGGAATCAGGATGTCGAAATTATCCAATGGTGAATTTTTCATAATTTTCTGAGACAGTCAAAATTTTTAGTAGAAATGAAATACTGTTTAAATATATAATGTGTTTTATGACATCATAATGAACCAATAGTGATGTAATAAAATACTATAATCTTCATGTTCGGGAAATATATGTTTTAACATTAAAATAATGTGATTTTGGGTTTATTTGGATTACTTTTCAAAGCATTAATGGACCCCTCAATACTTATTAAACACCTTGTCTTTTTAAATTAATTTTCATGGGAGTGTGACTCACATCCACATAAGAAACCCTATTATTTTAAGAAGTTCAGACTTTGGCCTTATAAAATATTATTTTCCTCTTTCCTTTTGAAAAAACCATGGGTAAAAACCATGGGATGGTTTGTAGTTTGGATTAATTTAATATAAGGGGTCCCAAACCTAAATAATAAAGAATTCCCTCACCTTTCCTATATAAACCCACCCACGCTCCCACTTCCTCCTCACTAAAAGCCTTTGGAGTTATTCCAACCTATTCCCTACTCTCTCTAGAATCCTCCCACAAGCTCCCAATAAGCCTCTCACAAGCCTCTCTCTAGCATTTGGAAGCACACTTCCAAGTAAGGGTTTTTTCTTCCTTTCTCATTTTTGTCCTATTTTCTTTCAGTTGTTTTGCCCTTTTAATTTCAATTATGAATGTTGGGTATGGTTTCACACCTCCATCATACTTCCCTCTTTATTTTTTAATGATGGGAGACCCTTTATCTCTCATTAAATGCCTCCCATGTACACCGGTTACTATGCCAAAATTCCGAAATGAACTTATCTCTCCTCTTTTACATTCAAGCAATACTTTTGTATCATGAATATAAATTCCATTAAAATTGCTGGCACATGTATCTATATGACCTCGTTACTTTCCATTACATGTAAATATGATGAGGAACCCCTTTATCTCTCATAAACCATTTTTATGAATTCTTATTTCACGCTGTTACGCTGCCGAAATCGCACCGATTTTCTAAGCCAGTACCATTGTGTAGTGAATACCATACCCATTTCTCCATCAAGGGTATTAAACTTTATGAACATTTACAAATTGATTATAAAGTTTAATGTATGAATTCCACATTACTTTTGTCATGGAATAAATGATTATTTTTTATGAATCAATGTTTTATGATCCGTGTGGCACACTTATGCATGAAATGAAATGTTTAAGAAGGGTGTGCCCTTATACCGCTCTAATGCATTGGGTAAAGTATAATATCATGATAAGTCATGTGAAATGAGTGTTGACTCAGGCTAATTCAATTTCAATGAGGGTTTACTCGTGTTTTATGTGCAATTAGGATTTACTCATGCTCCATGTGCAATGAGCCTTGGCTCATGCTAATTCCATGTTAAGTGTTGTTTCCATATTTCCATGTTATGATTATCATGCTTTATCATTCCTTTATGTTCTTGTTTTTCTTATGCTCTATTGATATTCCTATTGTATAACATGTATTTTACTCCTCATGTTATTCCATGTGTATTCCCTTACTGGGATTTATAGCTCACCCTTTTCTTATGCATGTCCTCAGGTTATCCCATGCAATGCTAAGTACGAGGGAATGTAATGGCCAGGTAAAGGAAGTTTTCAATAAAGATGTTGTATTTCATGTTTTAAGTTTTTATGTAATGATCCTAATCCCCAAAGACACTAACCTCTCGATCTTCTTTTTTGTATCAATAGAGGTTTTATGTAATAAATCATTTTTAAGTTGTAATAGAAAGCATGGTTGTCTTAGAGACTAAAAAAAGTCATGGAATACTATAATAAAACATTAATAAATAGAAAAATTTGATTAAATTATGATACATAAAAAGCTGGATTTTTGAAAAGAATTTTTTTCAATTGTTATATATTTTAATAAATTGATAAATCTTAAATAACAACACTATATATACTAATGAATAAAAAATAATTTATTTTAAAATTAATATAATATAATATTAACATTAATTGATGTTTAAAATGTTATTTTTCTATTAGAAATTTCATTAATTGTCATTATTTTATTTTAAAAGATAAATTTCCAAATAGTATAATTTTAATTTTATGAAATTAATATCATTTTTTAATTCAGTGTGATAATTTTATATTAGGGATAATTTTTGGGATTTTTTGTGTTAATATTGGTTCTTAGATGATTAGTAAAAAATTATTATTTTACAAACACTTCAAAATTAATGACATCATAATGATTTATGAATGTATAAAAATTGTATGTAACATTTTATATATACCATAATATATTATTAAAGTCTAAAATAAAACATTTTAATATATAATGTTGAATTTTGAAACCCTTGTATGACATTTTAAATTAAAAGTGATTTTTGAATATAATAAAGGAACTATTTTTATTCTTTACATTAATTAATTAATTAAAATGTGATATACTATTTTATATTTTAAATAATGCCACATAAATATCCATTTTTTATTTATAAATAAATTAATTTCAATGTAAATAATTTTATTCATGATTTTGGTGTAAATAAATTTGAATGCTTAAAAATAAATTTTTAATAAGAGATGTTTTTGATGTGATTTTCATAAATATATAAAATTAAATTTAACAACTCCTAGGAATTGAATTTATAGGAATTTATTCTATATATTTATATATTTAATATTCATATTCAAAATAATTAACATACACATTTTATTTTCAGTCAAAAGAAATTGTTAACATTATAAAAAAATCACCACAATTAGGGTAAAAAATGTTAATAGGGGGTTAAATTAATATAAAAAGATTTAAATATCACTATATATATATATATATTTTACCTTAAATTAACTTATATTAAAATAATTGGCTTTGTAATTCCACTTTCCCATGAAAATTATTTTTTGTTTTCTAAAATTTCACGGTATTTACAAGGGTTCCACTCCCCTCACTTATAAAAGGAAACCTCCTATCCTCACTTATAAACTCCCACAATTCTCTAGAGTGTTGAAAAATAAATACTGAAAAACTATTATCACTAACCTAGTGGTTTTATTAATAAAAAATATTCATCGAGTAATCCTTATTTTATTTTCCAAATGTTATTATCCATAAAATATGTGTATATTATTAGAGATATTTTTTATGTTTATTTATTATTAAAACTCATAATATTAATTTGAATAAATATTAGAATATTTAAATCGGTATTTTTAATATATTTAAATGTTTTTATATTTTTTTAATAATCATATTATAAATCCTTTCCACATAAAGAACTGAAAACATCACTCATGCGTAAGTGCGGACTACGACCTCCATGAAGGGACATAATTCATTTTTCATCACCGCATCCCATGGATGATATTATAGATGGAATTAATGAATTAATAATATATTTAGAATATTATTAAGATTCAAAAAAGATATATCATTATTTAACTTACTATATTTCTATCTGTTTTTTAAATCAAAATGTCACCTATGTGTACGCACAGACTACCACCTCTATGAATGACGTATTTAATTTTTTATAACTATATTAAAATCATGGTTATAAAATTATATATAATATCTAAATATGATATATATGATATTATTAACATTTTTTATATGATAAAAACATGACCAAGGATAAAGTACCAGAACCAAAAAATCAAAATATACATGAGAAAAAAACATTTGAACACTTAAATATTTTATTTTGACAAATAATTATGAATAAATGAGTTAAGGAAATTTATATATAACTTATATATAGAATAATAAACATAAATAAGGTTCTAAATCAAATTAATTGTAGTTATATATATTTTATATATGTTTTTGGAAGAAATCTATGAAATCAGGAATCCAAGGTAAAGGTTTCTCATCTCAAACTTCTTTCTATAATACATGTTTTAAATTATACAAATATTTCCATGAAATTTAGAATATTATTACTATTTTAGAAATTATTTTATAAAATCTATAAGGGCTTATAGTATAATTTTATTCTTTATCAGGATTGTTTATATTTAAATTTTCATTAAGTAAATATTGTATTATTTATCCTTAAAACTCATATATTTAATTATAATCAATATATTTCTATAATTTATAACTATTATTTCAGTTCACCCTCACTTTTGTATTGAAAACCACTAAAATAATTCTTCTAAGAAAAAGATGACCATATTATCATTTTTAGTCAGAAATTATTATATTATATGTCCATGTTTTTTATATTGTTTCAATACAATTATTTTATATAATTAAAATATATCCAATGGTCAATTTATAATAATTTTGAATTTATTTTCAAATTTTTAAAATCAACCTTTTTATAATTTTATATATAAGACCATTTTCACATTCTATAAAAATTGAGAAAAATATGTTTACATATTCATCCAGAAGAACATATTTTACCATATTCATAACTATTAATCATTATATAGATTTATTATATCTTTATGGTCATATATAGTAATATCAATTCCCATTATTTTTGTAATTTTTTATATTAAAATAAATGGAAATTATTTTCTTAAAAAAGTTTAAAGAGATTTAATTATAGTTATCTATGTTTTTATCATCCACAATATATTTTAATATTTATGATTTTTGTTCATGATTCTATTGTTTGAAAATATTTTAAAAATAGTGTAATAAAAATTCTTCATGAAACCAAATGAAAATAGTCTTTGATGTAACATAAAACATTTTATTTATAACGAAGATACAAAGGATTTTAGAAATTTATATTAAACATTTTCCTCACTAAATATAAAAATACATGATTTTACCTCAAAACCATAATTTTAAATATAATGATACCTGTATTTCATACATTACTGACTTTGGTTTTATATATCATTTTGTTTATAAGGAATATTTTTAATTCCTTATAGTCAAATACTTTAATACACTCTAACATTATTTTAAAATTCATTTTATCCTTAATATTAATGTTAAATATTATCACAGATATATTATAAATCTTTTATAGTATTGAATTTTTAGTATATTCATTACTCTATATGGTGTAAACACCATATTTTCAAAAATCATATTGGGAATTTTACTAAGAATGATAACTCATTTATTGACAGATGAAAATATTAACAATCTATATAATTTTTTGTTCTATGTGGATGCTCATTTATATATAAGTAGTTTTGATTATGTAATGGACAAATATTGATATTATTTAAAACCTGATACTTTATAGATGTCTATTTAATTTTATGTTATTTTTTATGAATTATATTTTTCATTCATTCTTTGTGGAATGTATTGGTAATTTATATATCATGGGTAGGGCCAAAAATTATATATGTTCTATATTCATATGAAGGTATACTGATAAAATAATCCTGGAATAACATAAGTAAACTTTATGGGTATTTTTATTGTTTTCACTACCGAATTTCTTGAAATATTTTTAGATGAGGCCATGATCGAAATATTTAACTGTCTAAAAATATTCATTCCAACATGTAGAAATCATATATTATTATCCATGTGATTACTAAATTGATAATATACATGGATAAAAATAATTATCAATTTATTTATTAAATATAAGATAAATTGACTATCCACAATGAAATATTGTTTAATCCTTTCATATTTGTAACACCTAAAAATTCTAAAGTGCAAATTTCTAATTGATAGCGTATATGAAGCGCTTCACCATTCACACAAGGGAATATAAAATTCCAAAAATCTAATATATATTTATTATTTTAAATATATTGAATATATCATATGTCTTGTAATTCACACAACACTTTGTTAGACTTCATCACAAATAAGAGGTACCTACCTCCATTTCTTGTGTTATATGCCAGAGTGACCCTCTTTGATAGATTTAATTATATGCAAGACTGAGTTTCACCGAATAACAATGTGTTATTACAATATAATTACTAATATAATATGATATAACCGAGACATTATGATAGAAGTTATGAATATTATTACATATCTTATGAAAATTTATAGTTTATATAAAATTAAAATTAATTCATTGGTTACCGATTAATGAGAAACAAAAATAAGAACCAATTGGATATAGAAATAAATTTTATTATTTTTAAGCCTCCAAAGGTGTTTTCTCTTAATAAAAATAATTAATTAAAATTACTTAATTATTTTAATGAAATATATATGTTATATATCTAATAAAATATTTTTTTATATTTATCCATTTGTTTTGAATGTAATAAGATAAGAACAAACCCAATTTCACACATATAAACCTATATTTGCAGAAAGGAAATTTTATCTTCTTTTAATGGTGAACCTATTTTAAATAGGATTTTTGAGACTTTAATTGATTTATTTTTTCCAAATAAAATATATATTCTAAATAGAACATAAAAATTAGGTTATAATGAATTTTTTATCGTTTATGGAAACATATCATTTTATAATGAATAGTAAAAAATACATAACTTTAATACAAAATGATTTTTCATATAATTTTTTTATAAATTTAAATTATAATTTTAATTGGGTTTAATGTTTAATTTAATCATAAAATTATAAATAAATAAAATTTAATTCATTGGAATCAATTTCACTTTAAAATAGACTATAAAAACAGAGTAATCATTCGTTCATTTTTACATCAAAAACTGCATTGTGGTCCTGCTTACGGGATGAATTTTAAATTAATTTATTCCACTTTCTGATTAGAATTTATAAAAACGAATTCCATATTGGGATTTAGTATATTCTATCATTTCTAATATGAAAAAAATATTATTTATATTGATTAAAATGAATTACAATGGTTAAGGTTAAATTAAGCTTAATTAAGGAAAAAACATTAACCATAAGGCCCAAAACGACTAATACACTTGTTCAAAAACAATTTTATCAAAATATTTATACCCTATACCCCATTTTATATAAATTGGAAAATTATTGGAAGCACATTAAATTTAAAAAAGTGTCAGGATTTCCGTCTTAAAAATATTATAAGAGTGCCACTCCTCCTCCATTGTAAAAGGCCTCCTCTCCTCCCACTACCTCACACCTCTCATGAAACATTGGATCAACAATGTTATTCTATAATAGATCCTCAACATCCCTCTCCTATTTCAAGAATCACACTATTGGTAATAAAGTGATCCACTGAAGCCTTTGGTTCAAACCAAAAGGATTTACCCGGATAGGAGGTAACAAACATCCTCATGTTTTTTTATTTGAATCCTCCAATCCGTTAAATACTATTATTTCCTTATTTTAAAACAAAATAAGAATCTTAAATATAAATTTACGTTTTTATAATAATTTTTAAACTACACACTCACACACATCCATCTAATGGGTAAGGAACTTACTGTTTCTGTGTACGGAGATCTACCGCCTCACGAAACGATAATTGATCATTTTTCCTTTAAAACATATTATGGTGGTAATTATGATGGAATGTATGTCTATATATAATATATATGATATTTATTATTAAAATATTATTTTGTAAATATTTTATAACACATATCTTTATAAATTCCATTTTTTTGTAAAAATGATAACAATGTTTTTAGAAGTGTGGACTACTGTCCCCTCAAAGCGAAGTAATTCACTCACACTATACATGGAATGTTTAAATAATGGTTTTAATTAATCCTATGTGAAATATAATATATTAATATATAATTAATTACATAATTAACGTTATGTAAATATAAAATATATAATTTTCTTTATAACATTTTCAAAAACATTAAAAGAGATAATGTCGTTCGTGGATGTCTGGACCACCGCCACCTCAACATGATATGATTCCTTTTTTACATCACACTAATTCTATATATAAGTATATATGACTACATAATATGGTATTTGTGATATAATGATCACTCTAGAAATATATAACTATACTTACAATCTTTCCATAATGATCATTGAAAAATGGGAACTTTAATCATGTCTACGTGAGTCCTACCATCTGCGTGATTGCAAATTTGATTAATTTTCATAAACATATTTTATTATTGGTTTAAAATGTATGATTTATGTATAAATATTATAATTAAGCAATTAGTACTATTCTATAGATGTTTTATAATGACCCATTTGACCATAGTTGACCTACCAATAATGTTTTTGACACATAAATTGTTTTTGGTCAAAATATCTGACTTAAACATATTTTCATAAGTAGTTGTATATAACATGGTAATACGTAAAATAAAAGTAATGATAAAGATTTAAAATTTTATTAATAATATATATAATTAACATAAGTTTTTAATACTTGAATTGAAAGGATGATCACAAAAAAAGAAACTAAAGGTAAGGTATTTCATCACAATTTAAATTCTATTGATACTTATTTGTTCTTATGCACCTAGTTTCTTGTATATGGTGTATATAATACCATTTGAAATGTTATACTATGAAAATATTTATTCTCAAGATATTATTTGTTTAATTTAATGTTATTACATCATTGATATTTTGAATAAATTTTGTCAAAGTGGTATAAGACACTTTGGAATGTTTAAATATTATTATCCTCAAGAACGTTTTTAATGATTATCTTGTTGTTTAACTTCCTTTTGGGATTGTTACATTTTTCTTGGAACAATAAATTTATTATTGTGCACCTAATTTTATATATATGATTTAAATAGTACAAATTTTCCATAAAATATCATGATTCATTCATTCTGGATGATACATTGAGTTTTAATTTGAATTATTTCACTAAAGGGGATTTGACATAAAAATTTCTGAGTTGAAAAGATATTTTGTAACCCAGTTTATTTTCATTCGATTATATTAAATTTTCATTTTCATTAATATTATAAAATTATGTGTTTATTGAATTTGAATATCTATTGACATATTTCCACTTTTATAAATGGATTTACAGTTAATACACACAATCTACTAATTTATTTTCTATCACTGCATCATTATAATCTTTTCAGGGGTATACTTTACAATATCATTTTCTTTGGGATTATTTACACTGAAATTTCCATTAAGGGAAATTATTTTATCACTATCTAATAAAGCCATTAATTTTATTCTCTTATGGTTATTTATGACCTTTATTAATTGATAGTACAATTTGTTTCACTCATTGGTACTCAGATTATTTTATAAAATGATTTTTAGAAAACCTTATTTTATCACTCTTTAGATGGATAACCTGATTTCTTCTAAAAACCATTATTTATTAAAATGTATTAAAAAAATTCCAATTTATTTTTTAAATAAATTTTTACCCATTTTTCGTTTACCAATGTTTTCAAAGGAATCTTCTTATTACTTTCTGAAAAATAAATTTTTATAAACTTTAACTGTGAAAAAGAAATTTTTTATTTACCATGTAGAGATTGTATGGATTTACCTACCATCATTTATTTTAAGGTTCATTTTCATGTTTAAAAGGATATTTTAATGGTAATATTTTCAAAAGTGATTTTCAAGGAAATGTTTTTTCAAAATTTATTTCAGTAAAAAGGATATTTTCCTTAAATTTTTTTTAAAATATCATTTTATAGTATTTCCATTCATCAATGATGTCAAATTTTTTCCCCACTAGGGATATGTTTTATTATTTCCATCATATTTCTTCCTATAGATGGTTCTTGATTTATTTTTATAAGTATAATATTAACATTCCCTTCCTATGGATTGTTCTTGAACCCACCAAAGAAGTACGATAGGGGCTTAACACCATCCACTAACCTATACAATGTCCTGATACATATGTAATTGTTTTTAGTTGAAAAATTAAATAAATACATACTAATGATGAACCAGTAGTCTAACTATTTAGGATTAGAAATTAATGTATTAACCATACTAGTTTTTGCAAATATTTATAGTTAAATAAGATCAATTTTTACTCTATTATGGGCCTCAATATCCATTAGAAACATATTTTAATTCTTGAGACATCAAAATTAATTTTTGGATGAATTTGAAAATCAATAAAAGTACATCCAAATGATGAAATTTTATTTATATAAATATATCAAATAAGTAAATTTACTTATATACATATTCAGTAAATGAATTTCCCAACATTAGGAAAATAAAATAGAATAAAATTTTATTCTATTACATTAATTTCTATTGCACTAATGTCTTCTAAATCATCCCAGATTATTTAATCTGAGGCCCTTAACATTGACTTGATCATTCTTTTTTCTTGTGACTGATGACCTCAATTACTAACTAAAAGTATTTACACTTTCCCTCCAAGTATGTATCTGTACTTTCCACAAATGATCTCATATATAGAGACCCAATTATATGTTAGTCAATGTGACCATTTTAATTCCCATTATATCTTTTCTAAAAGATGTTTTATGAACCCTTCCCATAATCTGGGATTTCAATGTAGAAAATATCAAAAAATCTATTACCATGATCAATTTTAATTGAGAAGACAAAATTTAATTAAGGTAGGGATAATATAAAACCCCAAAATTCTAGAGTTTAACCTTGTACTCGATAGTCTGTATTCCATGCATCACCAAGAACGTATGGGGATATAATATCTCAAGATTCTACTATATATTTATTGTTTTAAACAAATTAATTGCATTATATAGATTGTAAAGAATAAAGCACCGAGTTACGTTGTATTTAAAGCAAGAGATAATTTCCTCAATATCTTGTGTTACATGCAAGAGTGACCTTCCTCAATAGCATTTGTTTCATGCAAAACAATGTTTCACCAAATAACAATGTATTATTAGAATATTATTATTAATATAATATGATATAATTGAGATTTTATATTATAAGTTATGAATATTATTAACTAATTATGAAAATTTATGATTTATATAAAAATAAAATGAATTCATTGGTTACTAATTAAAGAGAACACAAAATAATAACCAATTTGATATAAAAAGAAATGATATTATTTTATTGCTTCTAAATGAGTTTTGTCTTAATAAACATAATTAAACACAAAGAGATAATGATTTTAATGAAATATATAATTTATAAATTAAATAAAATATTTTTGATATTTACCAATTATTTTTGATAGATATTATAAGAACAAACCCAATTTATCACATCAAAACATATATTTTTATAAAGGAAATTTTAACACCCCTTAAGGGGAAATCCATTTTAAATCTGAAATATGAATCCTTAATTAATTTAATTATTCAGAATAAAATTCATGTATGAAATAGAAACATAACATTGAGGATAATGTTAATTTTTTATATTTTTGGGACAAATTTCATTTTTATAATAATAGATAAAAATAATGAATTTTAGTTCAAAACACCTTTTATCTAATTTATTTATACGCTTAAATTATACTTTTAAATTATTTTAAAGTATAATTAGATCATAATTTGGAAAATTTATCCAATTTAGGTCATTGTAATCAACTTAAATTTGAAATTTTTTATAGAAACATTATAATATTTTAAACAATTTTACATTAAAAACATGTATTGTCATCCCGTGTGTGGGATGAAGTTTTAATTAATTTTTTACACTTTTTTGATAGAATTTGGAAAAATGGATTATTTACTTGGAATCAAAATAATTTATTATATATAATAAGACAAATTTAGTTTTTAAAATATAAATATTAGTGAAATTGATTAAAATTAATGACAATGATTAATGTTAAATTAAGCTAAATAAAAGACTAAAAATTATCCATAAGGCCAAAAATTACCTATAAAAATGTCCAAATAACATTGGATTGATATATTTAGACACTATACCCACTTTACTTTATGTTGGACCACTATGGGTGCCACTTTTAATGTAAAAAACGTCCATGGAATTCTATTGTCAAAATTTTAGAAGAGTGCCACTCATCCTCCACTATAAAAACTTCTCCTCTCCTCCCACATCATCACACCTATCAAGACACTTTGGCTCAAATAATATCTTCCAAAATATCTCCTGAAAATACCTACCCTAATCGTAGAGGCCTCTTCTTTGGTAGACATCAATACAAGAAAGCCTTGGGTTCGAACTAAAAGAAGATACCTAGATTAGAGGTAACAAACAACCTTAAGAATTTTTGTTTTATTTCAATCCTCCAAAACATCAATTATTATTATTTTATGATTTTTTAAAAACAAAAGTATCCTAAATATACTAAATTTTTTTTATTATAAGGGTTTTACTTACACTATCACACACATCCATCTAATGGGTAACAAACATACTATTTTTGGGTATGGTGTACTACCACCTCATGAAATGATGATTTTTCATTTTTTTACTTTAGAACATATCATGGATTCTATTATGATGGACACTATGTAAATATATTTTATATATGATATTTATTATGATTTTATGATTTTATAATTATTTTTCAACAAATAAGATTATACTTTCTATTTTCTGTAAAAATTTTAATATTGTTTGTGTAAGTGTAGACTACCACCCCCTCAATGTGTTGTGATTCGTTCACACAATATAAGGAATACATAAATAGGGGTATTAATTAAACATATGTGACATATAAATAATATAAATAACATTTATTACATAATTTTAATTATGTAAATATTATGTATATCATTTTATTTATTATCTTTTACACACATTAAAAGTGATAACGTTGTTCATGGATGTGTGGACTGCCACCACCTTGACATGATGTGATTATATTTTATTTCACATGAATTATATATATAGGTATATATGGGTAAAAATATATGGTATTTATGAAAAAATAACATTCTAGAAATATATAATTTTACGTTCCTTCTTTCCATAATGATCATTTAAAAATGAGAACGTTACTCATGCATATGTACGATCTACCGTCTCCATGATTGTAACGTTTATTCTTTTTCTATGACCCAATTTAATTATTGGTTTAAAAAGTATAATTTATGTATAAATATTATTTTTATTTCATGATTATTATTCTTTATGTGTTATATAATTACCCCTTTTACCATATATGACCTACTGTTGTTTTTTATAGATAAACCAAATTTGGTCAAAACACCCGACATAAATGTAATTGATTAAGTAGTCTTATATAACTTGGTAATAAGTGAAATAAAATAATTATAAACATAAATATGTATTAAATTAAATATATAATTATCATATGTTTATTATATTTTTATTTAATGGATTATCACCTTAATGTATCTCAAGGAAAGTTATTTATCGTAATTTAAATTCCATAAAGGCTAATTTTTCGTTATACACCTAGTTTCTTTTATATAGTGTATGTACTTACATTTGAAATTTTATATCATGAAACAATTTATTCTCTTGATATTATAAGTTTCATTTACTAGTATTCCTTCATTAAGATTATGACTCAAATGTTTATAAGTGTTATGGGATAATATAGAATATTTAATGATTATTTTCTTCAAGAATGGTTTTAATGATTATCTTGTAATCTATCTTTCTTTTGTGATTGTTAATTTTTTTGATATAATCACATAAATTTTGTGCATATAATTTCTTATATATGTTGAACATACTTCCACTTTTTCATATAGAATAATTATTCATTCATTCTTCATGATACTTTGATTTTTAATTTGAATTATTTTATTTAATGGGATTTGAGTTAAAAGTTACCTAGTGGGGAAGATATTTAAAAACCAAATTTCTTTTCATTGGGTGATATTAATTACTCATTTTCATTAAAATTATATGATTATGTGTATAAAGAATTTTACTATCTATTGATGTATTTCCTATTAAATGTGAGGATTTTATTTTTATACACATAATCTACTCATTGATTGATTCTCACTACAACATTATAATTTTTTCAAAGGTTTACTTTATAATCTCATTTTTTTCAAGACTGTTAACCCTTAAATTTACATTTCAATAAAATATTTTATCATTTCATAATAAACCCTATAATTTTATTCTTCTATTTTTATTCACGAGATTCTTTAAGTGATAATACCATTTTTTCACTCTATGGTTCTCAAAATGTTTTAAAAAATATATTTTTATAAATCCCAACTTTATTTATATATTTATTCGGAGAATGTTTTTTCATTTAAAAACGATGATTTGTTAAAATGGGTTCATAAATTTTTTCACAATTATTTTTTAAATATGTTTTACCATTTTTCCTTTTTCTAGTGATTTCAATGGAATCTTCTTGTGTCTTTATGAACAATTGATTTTTCTAAACAATAACCATGAGAAATGAATATTATTTTTACCTCATAAGGATTGTATGAATTTAACTAATGTAATTTTAATGAATCCTCCTTTGTATTTTTAAAACTTTTCTTTTTAATGAAAAGAGTTTCAAAATTGATTTTAATAGAAAAAGTTTTTCAAAAAAAAATCATAATAAAAGTCTCTTTTACATGATAATGTTTGTTATATATTATTTATAGTTTTTCTATTAATTAATGATGGAAAACTTATTTTTAATATATTTGAGATATGTTTTATTGATTCCATCATAATTTATACTCTGGATTTTATTTATTTATTTTTCCAATGATAGTATTAACATTCACGTCCTAAATTCATTTTTTAGTCCCCTTGAAATATTCAATCTCTTTTGATCATTGAAAATTGAATTTCCCATAACTTATCCCTTTTTATTTATCATGAACATTACTATTTCATATACAATATACCTCTTTAAAAACAATGTCTACTTTGATAGTGGTTTTATTATTTAGGGAAATATTGATTAATCTGTATTCTTTATTCAATGCTCATATTTGATAAATCATATTTTTTATTAATTAAATCGATTTCTCGACATGATGAATGCTTTGGAAATGAAATTACGGGTGGTGTTCATACAATATATAGCTCCTCGATGCATAGATAGGTTCTCAAGTGACAAAAAAGTTTCAAAAATTAAATAGGTTTCTATCCGTGGTTTTAAACTATCTAGATGAAGGATCTTGATAGTAGAGGTTTTCATATGCCTAAGAAATGACATCCAATAATTAATAATTTCCTTTATTTTGATTTGTTATTTATTATCCATGATATTTTCACATGATAAAATATATGGATTTATTGTATTAACATTTTACAGATTAAATGGAATGTGTTTTAATTTTGATACCTTTCCATATTGTTTTTTACTTTTTTTTGTTTTTAAAACGGAATTTGTTTAAATTTATTATATTTATATATTGTTTATGCACACCGTTTCTAGTTTGTTGCTTATATGGTATGGTTTTCCATTATTAACCATACCATAATTTTTATTCTCATTGATTCATTATCTCTTCATATATACTTTAACCTTACTGTGTAGTTGAGGTAACCCTTATTATGATTATTTTACCTAGGATTCCCAAAAGGGGAATAAGAAATAAATGTAGGGATATAATTTATGGAAGAAAGTTATCCTTGATGTTATTTATGATAAAAACATTATGTTGTATATAGTGTATAAAGTTTTAATACAAGACTTATTTTTATATATATTTTACCCTAACTACTAAACTCTATATCCTTCTATAATTAATTCCTTATAATCATACCAATGTAATTAGTAGGAGACATCGACTCTGGGATCTTCTGGGGTCGTGTAGCTACAATATTCATGATAGATTTTGTTATATAATTTCCCAAATGAATCATCAAATCTAATCTCTTATTATGTGTTCATTTTTTGAAATTATAGAGAAGAGTAATACATATGATATATCATAAAGGGTATCATGTGTAGTGAATTTTGTGGGCTATGTTGAAAACTTTATGTGGAATAAAAAAATATTGTGTAGAGGGAAAAATTTACATTGGGTGAGAGGGATATGGGTTATGTTAAGTAATGTTTTTCATAATTCTCCAAATATATAAACCTATAATTGTCTTGGTTATATAAGTGACTCAATAATTTCACTATATTTATAATCATGGGTTGTTAAAATCAGGTCACTTTAGTTTGTATGAAATCAAATAAAGAAATAGTGTTTTCTATCATGGGATACATATGTATGGGTTTGTCCTACTATAATCAGATGGTGAAGTGAATTTTATAAGGGGTTTTTTATTTTATAGTATGTGTTATTGCTTTGAAAGGGTTCTGGTGACTTAAATTATTTTGATAATTATGAAATTAATTAGTATTAATTAATTTTCGGTAACTATGTTTTTATATAAATAATTTTTTTTTATTTTATGTTTTAGTAAAATTAATTTGTGCAGTATTGAATTGGTGAAATGTATTTGACATGCAAAAGATATGTTATATTATTGATATGGACATTTGTAATTTAATATAATATATTTAGATAAATGGGATAAATAATGGGGAGTTACTAGATTTAATGTAGTGAGGAAAGGAAGGTAATTTTAATTTAATTTAGTTTTTTTCATAGGCTATGTTATATAGAGGAATATAAGGAGTTAATAAGAAATTGATGTATAAAGGGATATTAATGAAGTGGTTACACCATTATTAATAGATTTAATGAGGGTGTTTTTTCTATATAAATGTATTATATATGATGGATTAAAAACAGTTTGATGGAAGGTCTATAAATATGAGGGGACATATAGAAATCCCTTAGTAACACTCTAAATGACCTCTCAGGAGAATGTAATAATAGTAGGACATGGGTGGTGTATCTAACTATATTTAATCAATGGGTATGATTTTTTTAGAGGATTAATTAATGTTAAAGAAAGTGTTCTACATATTTTAATATGTTCTTGTAAGTCATCTAAATAAGTGAACATGTTTGAAAATCCATATCTAGATGTATTTCACGTAGGAGGGATCTATGATGGATTTTATTTCAGTCTCTATAAGTTATGACAAAGTAGCATGACTCTAAAAAATGAAACTTATGACATAAAAAAATTAAAAGGATTTAGTGTTACATATTTGACATCTTTCCACTCAAATATCCTCTAAAAGGAACCACTTAAACATACATATACAAAAGTTTTCGTCAATGCTCACAAATTCCAAGCAACATTCCAGAGTATGAGCACTTTTTTCAAAAGAGTTTCATGGGACTATTGTAATATAGAATGATTCATGTGAAACATTCCTATACATTAAATTTTTAAATATTTGATATTTATCTAATATTATTGTAATATAATTAAGAAACTCAATTTGAAGAGATAATTATTCTGGAAATTATTGAGAAAATATGATAAATTGTTTAGGTTGGTTGTTTTGATACTTTTTATTTAAACATTAATTCATTTCTTATTTATTATTATTTATAATTTCAAAATAATATTTCTATCTTGGTTTCGGTGATAAATTACACATTTTTATGTAGGAATTTTGGGTAAACTACTCAACCAAAATTCCTAGTGATCTGTTTTCATAATGATTAATTTTTTATAGTATATTTTTAATTTTCTCACATAATGTGACTATATTGGTGAAAATGGTCATAATGATTTCTTTTTGAAAAAACTATATAATTTTACCACAGTATAATAGTGAAATAATAAGGAATATGACAAGGTGAGTGATATCCAATTGAAAAATAGTTATTCTTTGTATTAATAAATAAAATTGCTTTGAATTAAGGTGAGAATGCATGATGACTTAATTTATATAAGTAAATTTATATATTAAGTGTTAACTTAATTTTTTATATTCCATAAATCCTTATAATGAGTTATTTATCAGGAGGTGGAGAGTGTATGGTGATTTCTAGAGAATTGAAACTTTATAAATGTTCATGAAAATGATTAATTTTCAGTAATCTAAGTTGAAATGGAGTTATCTATTATTTATAAAATTTTTAGTTTCTTAAATGATATTTTTATGAATAATAAAATAACTTATATGAGTATATAATAATGGTTTTATTTTATGGAAATTTCTATGGAATGTTTATAAGTAAGAAAATTCTTTTAAATATTTTGGATTTTTAGAATTTTGTTATATTTTTTTAAAAAAAGATTATTATATGAGATAATAATATATTGTTTATAATTATATATTATCATTAAATTATTGAATTTTCTCATATATTGATATTTTTTGGATGCATGGAGAACTCATATTGGGTTTATAATCAACCCTTATATAAACACATCAGTGGTATGTAGACATGACTAGTCATACAAAGCTTTTTTTTATTTCATAAAATCCACTATATGGTATGAGGACAACTAGTAAATGTGTTTTCTTAATAAGGACACCCTATAATGGGTGAAATAATTGTTTGTGATATAGGTAATGGAATGGCCTCATTCATTTACATTGTAGAGGAACATATGCACTTTAGTGATTTGGTGGGATGTGTCTTAGAGTTTGTTCCTTGGAAATGGGATACACATATTCATTAGTTTTAGTTTTATATTTCCTTTTTGATATACTTGTTATATGTTATAAAAATATTGTTCCCTTATAATAAATTTAAAAGTTTTTTACACAAAAATTTTACTTTTCACATCCATGGTTAATCATTTTGGTTTATGTATGTCTAGGTTTAATCATTCGATATTGGTTTATTTTAACACTCAACACTATTTTATAGCCTTTAGTAAATAGGGGAACAAACTTTTGGCCATATAGTGATCCTGTTATTGTTTTGGAATTCAGTTCCAAGGGTTGAGACATTATAAAATGGAATATAAGAATGGTTTGAGTCATGGGATTTTTTCTTGGTTAATATAAAAGGATTTCTAAACATTAAATGCACCTATAAAACGATATAGTTATCATTTTTATAGATAAACTCGAGTTACCAAGAAGAATAGAGTAAATAAAATTTGGATGATAACCTTGAAGTTTGTTTTATTAATGAAATATTAACCCATGATGGGTTAGAATTAGAGGGATTCTATGCATAATGATAATTATATTAAAGAACATCATCACATTCCCTTGAATTTTAAATAAAATTATTTTTATTGTTTTGAATTATATTTAAAAGGACTCTAGGATTTTCAATTTATCATAAGAGGTTTAAAAAAATACTTGAAGCATTTTTTATAATTTTTGACTAAGAATTTAAAATTGAATTAGATAATATAAATAAAATTTATGACAGAAATACATAATGTTAAATCAAATTTATTGGTTCATGATTGATTGAGAGTTGTGTGATCTTAAATTATGTATTATAATATAAAAACCCTGCTCTCTATTACACACTTAAGCATGATTTATTACATAAAAATCCAATTAAGGTAACTCTAAGGATCGATAGGTATTGTGTGTAACATCCCAGGTAGATAAAGAATATGAAATATTCATATTTATTAATATTTGTGAATAAAATTTTAATATTAATTTAAAGGGAATGCTATGTTCGGTGGAGTACCCAATACAAAACAACGAGTTTCTTTGAAATCTTAAGTTTCACACTAATAATATAATAATATTATTTTAAATGGTAGTAAATGCCTAGCCATTGTAGTGGCGGGAATGGAAATAACTAACTACAAAATTATTATATATGTTCTTTAAATATTTTAACAATTACCCAATAAATGATAGAGGCTTAAAATGGGAATGAATCCAATTTTAAGCATAAATATTCTTATATTATTTAAAAGGTCAATTAACTGTCTTTTGATGGAAAACCCTTTTAAATCTAATTTTTTCAATTTTAAATGTTATATTTGACAAAATAAAATCCTTCTTTAGAATAGGGACATCAAAATTTACTTTGTGTAATTTGTTTTCTGATTAAATTCATTTTTTAATGAATAGTGAAAATGCTGTATTTTAATTCAAAACCTCCTTTTAATATAATTTATTTATATGGATAGATTATATTTTTAATTGGGTTTATGGTGTTTTTAAAATATATATTTACCATTTAATCCAATGTTGGCCATTGTAATTAATTTCACTTTGAAATTGGACATAAACAAGTGTTAATCTTTTGATAGATATTGTTTCTTAAAAACACACTATTTGTCTTGACAGTAGTAATTAATTATAAAATTAATTAATGCAACTTATATGTTTTGAATTTTGTAAAAAGGACTTCATTTTTTAATTTGGAATATCAAATTTACTTTGGATAAATCTTTGGTATTTTTCTAACAAATGTTGATTTTTAATTAATATTGAAAAATACTACATTTTACTTCAAAACTACCTTTTCATATAATTTAATTATATATTTAGCTGGTCCTTTTAATTTTTTTTAAAGTTTAATTGAATTATATTTTTATCACTTAATACAATTTTGTTGATTGAAAGTAATTTCACTTTTCAATTTGATGTAAAAACAAGTCAATCTTTTGATAAATTTTACTTCTTAAAAACCCGTCTTTGTTTGTGACAACGAGAATTATTTTTTAAATTAATTACTGCAATTTTTTTGTTTGGAATTTGGTAAGATTTATTGAATATTTGGAATCAAAAGGGAAAAATTATTTAATTAATACTCTTTTTTTTGGACATTATGAATAGTAACAACAATAATTATCTTTAATTATCATGATTGATTAATAATCAGGTAGTTAAGGGTAATAAAATAATATCATAATAATATAAAATGACCCCAAAATGTGTCCAAATCCTATTTTTTGAGTCATGGAAGACCATGTAACGCTTTTTACCAATCGTGAGGGCCCAGGGTGTCACATGGGTGTGACAGTGACATTTATGACTTTATTTTTTAAAAAGAAGAGAAATTTAACAGTGGTTTGTATATCCTAAATAAAAAGATTTTAATTTTGTTTACGTAAATGATATCTTATACTATAAATAGTAATTGGAAAGCTACGAAGATTTCCTACATCATGGTATTTTTTTTTATAATTTTAAGATATTAAATAAATAAATTTATTTCTAACACCATTATGATGCAGTGATTACCTCATTAATGAACAATTTAAATAAAATGAAAAGACAAGGTAAAATATAAGACATAAACTTGTATAAAACGATTAGATTGGTGGATTTATAACCCTTATCACCTTATCCTCTAATTATATCACTTAGGGACCTTTAAAATCCGAAAATCATTTTATAATAAAGTAACATTTCAACACTTTCCAAAAGTGACCATCCTCCCTCTTATAAAACGCCCCACCTCTACCCCCTTACCCACACATCTCAAGCGCTTGGATAGTCCAAAATCTGCTCATATTTTCTCTCCAAATCCCTTTATAACTCCTAGAAGCCTCACAATGGGCAGAAGTCTTTCCAAGGAATCCTTTGGCTCAAACTAAAAAGAGTTACCCGATTTAGAGGTAGTGTCTTCTCTCGAGTTTCTTTCTTTTATTTTCCATTTTCACTCACCACTATATTTTTATTATTTGATACCATAATAACTCCAGTATCCTCAATATACTATGATTTTGTTATGATAAGGATTATACCTACTCTTACACACACCTCCGTCAAATGGTTAAAGAACATACTGCTTCTCTGGGTGGCGAATTACTGCCTCATGAAATGATGATTGTTCAATATTCGTTTAACACCTCTCATGGTGGCCATTATGATTGAACTATATTTATATATGATATATATATTATATTTATTTCCTAACTATGCTTCTTCATTTTATAATTAAAACATACCTTTATGCTTTTCATGTTTTGAAAATGCGATAATTTAATATGAGGAAGTGTAGAGAACCGCCCCCACCAGTGATGTGACTCATTCATTCCAAAAATGTAATTTATAAGGATTGTAATTAATGAAATTATTTTACCTACATAACATATATATTATACTGTAATTATAATAAATCTATGCCTAATTTATTTTTAAAGTCCACTAACATGACAAAAAATTAAAGTAGCATTCATGCGTATGTATGGCCTACTGTCTCCATGAAAGGTACATTTCATTTCTTATATAAAAACATTATGGAATATTATTAAATATATATATTCTGGATATATATGATATTTAAATCATGATCACCATTCCAAAGATTATGTACTTATAACTACATGGACAATTCTCTTCAAACAAGTTTATTTTGGACTCATGTACCGAACATCGACAACGTATGATATGAACTCACATAATTAACTAATTATTATAACATGATAACATTTCATATGAATTGAATAATAATCTTTAAAGTATGTCCTTAGGCAATTATAAATTGACAAAATTTTATTATTTAGGAATATAAAGAAACAAACAAGACAAGTCGGACTTGAGGTAAAGGGATTTCCTATATCGCTTTTAATTCCATGAGATTTCCATTATTCACCACTTATTTATTGCATGTGGTGTAATTTGTACTTCCATTTGATATATATTGTAATGATTATATTTATATTCATGGTATTCTATGATTCATTTGGTGCTTATTATCCTTTGTTCATACGACTCGATTTATTACAACACGGTAAGAGTTTTTTATCTCACAATTTATTCCCCTCAGATTCATGCTATATTTGTCACTATCACCTTTGAGTGGTGTATCTACTGATAATTATTCTACTCTTAGTGTAATATACTTTCGTTTATGGGTATTTACATCAACATTTTATAGTCCTTCTTTCATGGGGTGTATGTTTCGAAAGTTACCCAAATCAGTAAGGGAACCTTTCACCCTCATCTTTTTAAAAGACTTCTTTTGGTTAGGTATTTTAATTTACATATTCATAATGTCGGGATATGTCCTTATATATCCTTATTTCTATAAATTTTATTTCCATGTGATGAGATACCCTTTTTATCTCTCATAAACTCATTTTCTTAAATTTAATGTGACGTCGTTAGGTTTTTGAATTTCTATAAGGGGACTTCTTAACCCAATTTCAATTCTTTGGGTTAAAACTCTTCTTCTTGATTATGTCTTACTATAAATATGTGTGGATGACCTCTGATTGTTTTACACTTAATATACACTTATATTGGGTGTATTTATGTTTATCACACATAATTATGTAATTGATTAATCCTTTATCTAAAGATACCGTCTTTGTACCGGACTTCATCTCAATCTTCTTTCATTAAGGAATATTTTGATTTCTATGAAACTTTATTTTATATGGTGTATAAAACCCTTTTGAATTATAATTTCATTCAAAAGGAATATTTTTACATGAATCTTTTTATTAAACGATAAAAGGAATTGTTTATTGTCTTATGTATGCGGCGACAATGACTTCGCCACCGTCGTGACCGTTATTTGAGTTTTAGCTTCCTCTACAAGCCATAACATTTTTTTAAAGAAAAATAAATACCTTGTTTTACTTTTATTTTATTTTGGTATTGAAAATGGTTTTGATAATGTTTTTATTATATCAATGTTTTGTATGGATATCTTGTGATTGAAATCTGGAAATGTTATATTTCCTTTATGCATGTTTTATGTGATAGGATTATGTTATGGTTCTTGGTCATTGTATATGAAGTCGGGTTATTCCATGATAAAATATGGGTGGGTGAGCCCGAGATAGCTCTCCAATGCACTGGGTAACGCGAAGGAGTTAAACGCTAAGGTTTCTCCAAATAGATTTAGGGAATATACTGTGATGGGTATTTCAAATGTAACCATGAGGGTTACTCCGTAAGTAATAATGTTATGAATGCCTCAAGTTACATTCATGTCTTATGATTTCTATGAGTTATTCATAAATCTTATAAATTCAGGAGGTATGTTAAAAATCTTATGTTATGTATATATTGATGATCTAATGTTTTCGTTCTTTGTGTATCCCTTACTGAGCTTTCTATGCTCATCCCAAGTTTTTGAATTGTTTTTCATAGGAAATAAAGTGGAATTGGGTCAAGGTTGGGATAAAAGAAAATTTCATGATGTCTAAAACATGAAACTAAACATGGATTTTTTTTTTCAAGAGTTTTTATTTTTTGAAAAAAATGGAAACTGAGAAGATGGGTCTAGTTTGTAATCTTTGAGATGTAATAGTTATGTCCAAATTCTCTAAAACTATAAACCTGAAAAGATCATCAATGTGAATTATTCATTTAATTCAAGATTATGTAATGTTTTAAGGATGGGTGCTTATATTTGTTATCAAAGGTCAGTTTAGATAACTTTAGAGGTTTGGGTATTCTATACGAATAAGTGACATTACCATAATGGCTAGGATTTTAGAAAGAGTCAAAGTTTTTTTTTGATAAATTGAATGAGTTGAAGATAACATGAATAATTATATCTTAGTATTATATGATGATTTTATTGATATAATCACACTGACCTTTTTGGTTTTAGTAAATGGCTAGATCTAGTAGGCACCAAAGTAACAGTGGATGTGAAGAAAACTATGACAGTTTTCTGAATGAGCAACTGAATGATATGGAAGCTGCAATGAGAAAAATTGTGGTTATTCTCAAACAACTATCTAGAGTCATGATTCACCACCTGAACCTTAGTGATTTTTATAAGGTATCATATATGCGAGAAAAAAAATCCCTACGGATGTTCAGGTAGTAATCATAAAGGTAAGAAGGTTCAAAAACCTATGTGTCAAAGATGTGGAAAGAAACACAAATGAAAATGTTTCAAAGGGACAAAAAGATGATATAGATGTGGAAATGAAGGTCATAAAGCCAGAACTTACCATGGAAAAAGGAAGCGTCTAGTTGACTCTAGGAAAGGAAAGGAAGTTCATTACAAGGGATCAATTTAATGTTTAAAATGTGGTGTGCATGGTCATTATGAAAACACTTGTACTACGAAGATGTTTCGGGAATTAGATCACTCGGAACGTAAAAATATTTTTTTACCAATACCTAATGCGATTCTGATTGAGGATGAAGAAACTAACAATGACCAATGAAAGGTATGAATTATTTCATAACATATGTTTTCCTATTATTGAAATCTTAGGATATGATTCATGATTTTGATTGTAGGAAAGATGTATTTTAGAATAAGTTGGAAAGGAATGGTTAATGGATCATGAAGAATGTTGAAGGAGTAATAAGTCAACATATTAGGGATACAAGAGTTATGGTAGATTTTAGGATGGTGAAATACTTAAATGTATTAAGGATCTTTTGATTATGGGATTAAATTAGAAGACTTTTTATAGTATGTGTAACCCTGATGTTTTATATATGAAAATTTTAATCAAGGAATAATTATCTTTTTTGTGGATATAGTTATAAAGAACAATTTTGGTTTATATGATCCTCGAATTTGAGGTAATTACTGGTTAATACATTTTGGGATGTAAAATGAAATTTATTAGATAACCTTTGTGATTAAAATATATTATGGTTATTTTTTATGAATTTATCTCTTCTTGGTAATGTTATAAAATTATGTAGTTTTTGAAAAGGGACAACACACAAACCGTGTGACAAACCGTCATGTCAGACGAATCTGCAGGAATCGAACCCATAACCAAAGTGTGACTGGTATTTATTTCCTACCACTATACTACATGAAGTCCCTGGTTAGTATGGATAATTATTTTTAGTTATATGATCTTATTAATCAATAATAAGTTCATTTTGGGTTATCTATGGAAATGGTTAACCTATCATGGAGGATATGTGATTAGGTTAATTACTTTTCAATATGAGACTTTAATAGTAAATGATGTTATTTGGAGATAAATGTTAATATTTACCATGGAAGAAGATGTGATTAAATCCTTTATTTATTTGGGTTTCAATCTTAGTTTGGATTACTTTGAATAATTTTAGGGATAACTATTTATTTAATGGTCTTTCTTGAACCTTGGGTTCTTTTTGTTGAATTTTGGAGATTAAGAGTAGTATTTCTTTTTATAAAGGATTATCCTTTTGGGGATTATCTGATCTAGTACTAACAATTTTGGTTTTGGTTATGGTCTAAAGAAATGGGAAATATATAGTTCATCTTTTGTGGATAAGGTGATTCTCAAGAATTTTATTATAGCGCTCTTAATGTGAACAAGTCATCATAAATACTCATCTTTTGGAAAAAATCTGAGTTTGTGTAAGAATTCTAGTAAGAGATGAATGTATACATGACAAGTAAGTGTGATTCCTTATGATTTAGTTAAGATCATAAATAAATTCCTCAATTAAAAGTATGTTAAAACAAAAACGTTGTCTGTTAACATTTCCTACTTGGGAATCAAATAACATTTAACCCATCACAAGTTTGTGATTTTATGGTGGTTAAATTTCTCCTAGAAATATTTTCTATCACTCTCTATTTGTACTTGATGGTTTTTTTCTCTTCCATATCCATGTTTTAATGTAATCCTACTATCTGTTGTCTAGGGTGACCATTGTACTTTTTTAAATTGATATTTTAATTAACTCCTTTTTCGATGTGGGGATTTTAATGAAGTTTCCGAGCCCAATTTTAAAATTGCGAAGACGCAATTTCCAAAAGGGGGGAAGGATGTAACATCCCATGAAAATAAAGAATATGAAAATTTCATATTTATTAATATTTGTGAATAAAATGTTAATATTACTTTAAAGTTAATGCTATGTTCGATGGTGTACCCAATACGCAACAACGAGTTTCTTTGTAATCTTACATTGCACACTAATAATATAATAATATTATTTTAAATGGTAGTTAACGCCTAGCTGTTGTAATGGTGGGAATGAACAGAACTAAAAAAAATTATTATATATGTTTGTTAAATATTTTAACAATTACCCAATAAATGATAGAGGCTTAAAATGTGAATGAATCTAATTTTATGCATAAATATTCTAATATTTTTTAAAAGGCCGATTAACCACCTTTTGATGGAAAAACCTTTTTAAATATAATTTTTTTAAATTTTATATGTTATATTTGAAAAAATAAAATCCTTATTTAGAATCAGGACATCAAAATTTACTTTGTGTAAATTGTAGTTATTTTTCCGATAAAGTTCATTTTTTATTGAATAGTGAAAATGTTGTATTTTAATTCAAAACATCCTTTTAATCTAATTTATTTATATGGTTAGATTAAATTTTTAATTGGTTTTAATGTATAGTTAGAAAATATTTTTACCATTTAATCCAATCGTGTTCATTGGAATTAATTTCACTTTGAAATTGGACATAAACAAGTGTCAATCATTTGATAGATATTGTTTCATAAAAACACGCTATTTTTCTAGACAATGAGAATTAATTATAATATTAATTAATGAAAAATATATGTTTTTAATTTCATAAAATGGACATAATTTTTGAATTTGGAATATCAAATTTACTTGGGATGAATTTTTTGTATTTTGCTGACAAATGTTCATTTTTAATGAATAGTGAAAAATATTGCATTTTACTTCAAAACTGGTTTTTATCTAATTTAATTATATAGTTAGATGGTAATTCTAATTGGGTTTAAAGTTTAATTGAATTATATTTTTATCACTTAATACAATTTTGTTCGTTGGAAGTAATTTCACTTTTCAATTGGATGTAAAAACAGGGAAATCTTTTCATAAATTTTACTTCTTAAAAAACCGTCTTTAGTTGTGACAACAAGAATTATTTTTAAATTAATTACTGAAATTTATGTGTTTAGAATTTGCTAAAATGGATTCCATATTTGGAATCAAAAGGTCAAAATTATTTAATTAATATTTTTTTGTTTTGGGACATTATGAGTAGTAATGACGATAATTATCTTTAATTGTCATGATTAATTTATAATCATGTAGTTAAGGGTAATAAAATAATATCATAGTAATATAAAATGACCCCAAAATGTGTCCAAATCCTCTTGTTTGAGTCATGGACAACCATGGGAATCTTTTTAACAAACTTCAGGTCCCATGGAGTCACATGGGTGTGATAGTGACATTTATGACATTATTTTTAAAAACGAAAGATAAAAATAACAAAGGTTTGTATATCCTAAGTAAAAAAATTTAATTTTGATTAAATAAATGATATCTTAGACTATAAATATTCATTGTAAAGAAAAAAATATTTCCTACATCATGGTATTTTTTTATAATTTTTAGACATTAAATAAATAAATTTATTTATGACACCATGATGATGCAGTGATTACCTCCTTAATGAACGATTTAAATAAAATAAAAAGATAAGGTAAAATATAAGACCTACACTTGTCTAAAAACAATTTTATGGGTATATTTAAAACACCTATCCCCTTATCCTCGAAATATATCATTTTGGGACCTTTAAAATCCGAAAATAAGTATATAATAAAGTAACATTTCAAGACATTCCAAAAGTGACCCTCCCCCCTCTTATAAAAGGCCCCAAACTCGACCCCCTTACCCACACATCTCAAGCCCTTTTATTGTAAAAACACTGCTCATATTATCTCTGCACATCCTTCTTTTGCTCTTATAAGCCTCACTTTGGGCAGAAGTCTTTCCAAGGAAGCCTTTGGCTCAAACCAAAAAGAGTTACCCGATTTAGAGGTAATGTCTTTTCTCAAGTTTTTTTCTTTTATTTTCCTTCTTCACTCACAACTATATTATTATTATTTTATCTCATAATAACACCAGTATCCTCAATATATTAGGATTTTTTTATGATAAGGATTATACATACACTTACACGCACCTCCATCTAATGGTTAAAGAACATACTATTTCTATGGTTGGTGAATTACTGCCTCACGAAACGATGATTGTTAAATATTATTTTAAAACCTCTCTTGGGGGCCATTATGATGGAACTATATTTATATATGATATATATATTATATTTATGTCCTCTCTATTCTTCTGTATTATATATTTAAAACAAAATTTTATGCTTTTCATGTTGCGCAAATGCGATAATTTCATATGAGGAAGTGTGGACAACCGCCCCCTCAAGTGATGTGACTCGTTCATGCCAAACATGGAATTTATGAAAAATGTAATTAATTAACTTATGTTACCTCTATAACATATATATTATTCTAGAATTATATTATATCTATGTCTAATTTAGTTTTAATTTCCATTAATATGACAAAAAAATGAAAGTAGCGTTCATGAGTATGTACGACCTACCGTCTCCATGAACGTTACATTTCATTTTGTATCTCCAAACATTATGGAATATTATTAAATATATATATATATATAATAGAAATATATGATATTTAAATCATTAAAACCATTCCTGAGATGATTTACTTATAACTACGTGGACAATTCTCTCCAAACAAGTTTATTTTGGACTCATGTAGCGAACATCGACAAAACATATGATATGAACTCACATAACTAACTAACTATTATTACATGATAGTATGTGATATGAATTAAATAATAAAATTTATAGTATTTTGTTAATAAATTTTAAATTGAACAAAGTTTATTATTCTGGAATATAAAGAAACGAACAAGACAAGTCGGACTTGAGTTAAAAGGATTTATTTTCTTGGTTTTAATTCCATGAGATTTCCATTGTTCACCACTTATTTATTACATGTGATGTATTATGTACTTCAATTTGATATATATTATCATTATTCTATTTATATTCATAGTATTCTATGATTCATTTGATGCTTATTATCATTTGGTCATACAACTCGATTTATTACAACAAGGTAAGGGTTTTTTAATCTCACTATTTATTCATGTGAGATTCATGATTTATTTGTCACTATCGTCTTTGAGTGGTGTATTTATTGGAAATTATTCTAATCTTTGTGTACTGAATTGCCCAGATCAGTGTGAATCACTGAGAGGGGGAGGGGGTGAATCAGTGATCCCTTAAAACTTTTTACTAATTGATTCTTAATCAATTAAACCTCTATGGCTGGTTAAAGCCTCGATCCACTCTTCTTGTATCTCTCAACCTTTCCCGAATGATGCAGTAATGAAAAGGCACAGGACACAAGGATTTACAAGGTTCGGCACCAAAGGCCAACATCCTTGCCATGCTCTCCCAGCATGGATTCTCCATTATAACCTGTTAAAATTACAATGGTCGATACAGAGTCCCACTGTATCTCTCCTGAGTCCCACAGGAGGGTCTTTATACTGCGTCACACAGTGTTACCAGAGTCCCACTGGCCTGCTCTAGAATCCCACTGAAGACTTCTTCTCCCTGAGTCCCACATGGTCTTCTCCTGGCTCCTCGAGTCACACGAGTAGCTCTTCTTCTCTTTAAGGTCTTCAAGTAACTTCAGCAGCCTGGGATAAAGGCTGCTGGCCTTGCTCTTCTCTTCTGATCACTTGTGGTTGATCAGGGCTTCTCGTCTAGCTCAGGCTTTATCTCCTTCTTCAGGATGACCTGGCTTCTCTCTCCAACTACTGAATGCTCAGACAACTGATATCTTTATCTTCAGTCTGGTCCAGTCTCAACTCACTTCAACTTCATGCACTGAGTGCATGGCAACTCTGAATCCTCATGCACTGATTGCATGGCTTCTCAAATTCTTCAATGATCTTCTGTCTTGGACAACTCAATTGCACACAACCAGATTTGGCTTTATTCACGTGTGCATGTGCATGCATGCATGGATACACTTTCCTGTTCTTCCTCTTGGTGCAGATAACCCTCAAAGGGTGTAACACTTTTAGCACACACCTTCTCACTAAACTTCACACACTTTATCCAATTTGATTACACACTTAGAGTGTGTTCTACTTTAGTGTGGGTCACTCTTTATTTCTTCTATGTGTATACACACTTCTTAGTGCACACACTTAGGTTCGGCCACTTCTTTAATTTGCACACAATTGTTTCACTTTAGCACACACATGAGTTGGCCTCCTCCTCTTCTTTTTGCACACACACACTTTAGTGCTCTTTTAGTTTGTTCTTCAAGGTGTGCACACACAAGGCTACGGCCTTCCTTGTTCACTTTGCACACAAGGCACTAAGGCCTCGGCCTTCCTCTTGTTTTTCACACACACAAATGTGGTGTCCTTCCACTACTCCTTGCACACAACCCGTAGGTGTGCACTCACTTGGCTAGGGTGTATTATCCTTAAGCACACACACTCAAGGTGTGTAATTCACATCACCCGAACACCTACTGCCCTTCTTTGCACTTAGCACACACACAAGGGGAAATGTGGCTACGGCCGTCTTGACTTCTTGTTTCACACACAAGGTGTGTCTTCACTTGGTGCACACACAAGGTCACAACCCTCGGCCTCCAACTTTTACTTTGCACACACAAGAGGCAAAGCCACTACCGCGCAAGGATGCTACTGCTTTGGGTCGTGCAAGGGTATCACCCGCGGGCTTCAACCAAGGGCATGCAAGGGGTGCGGCCTCTTCTTCTTCAACAGCCGCACAAGCCTCGGGTGCAAGGCGTCTCAGCCGCGGGGGCTTCTGTCGCACAGGGTATGGAAACCACGGGCGCGCAAGCCACGGGTGTAAAGTACAACAGCACGGGATCTTCCTCCTGTCGCGCAAATTCGCGAACAGAGAGGGTGACAACCTTGGGCGCGCAAGGAAGCGGCGGCCCTGAGTACTTCCTGCTGCGCAAAGATTAGCGCGCAGGGGACTTCACCTCTTCTTCTTTCGCGCAAGGAGTGCGCAAAAGGAACTCAGCCGCGCATGATACTTTCACGGGGCTTCAAACTCTTCGCGAGGCAGAGCACTCACGGGTCTTCAAAAATTCAGCACATCACCAGCCTCTTCTCGAGGGCTAGGCATCATTTATATAGGCAGAGGAGAGGCGGTTCTATCCGCGTGAAATAACTTCAAACTCCCGAGATCTTCGGATCTTCAAAAATATTTCCAAATCTTGTTTTTTATTCTCGGTTTCACGCGGGCTCCCTTTATTTTTTGTTCCTCTACGTGCATGCAACTCATAACGCATGCACAGCCTTCAGTTTAGGCTCATCCCATGCAAAAACACCAACTTCTTGGCCTCGGCAGCTTCTCTTGCCTCGCCCTCAACCGAAATCCTCCAAACATTGCATTAATGGTCATTTTTAGGCATGATCCTGTTCGTTATGGCCAGAAGAGCACCATGGAGGTCTCGGTTTGCTCAGAGGTGGCCGGATGCTCGAAAACAGGTGGTCGGATGGCCTCTGGTTCAGCGGGGATGTCGCGGGTGCCTCGGTCAAGCTCGAGGAAGGAGATGAGCCGGGAGCCGTCGGATCAGGTCTTCAATGGCCTGGATCAGATCGCCTCACCGCGGGATTAGATGAGCGGCTCGGATCGGGCGTGCGATGAGATGGACGGCCAGAATTCATTCCCGGTGAATTTTCCGCGTCCCACATCGAAACGGGGCGCGGTTTTTCAAATAAGCGCTGCCGCCATATGCTCAGTTGAATCTCCTCCCCTCTCGGTGCCGCCCCGCACCGAGTTCTCTCTGCGGGCGCGCTCTGCGCCCACTATGCTCCCTGCGGGCGCGCCACTGGCGCCCACTATGCACACTGTGATACTCGCGGGTGCGCTCATGAGCCCCTGCCGCGCTCCTCCGGGCGTGCCCCAGGCGCCCATGCGGTGTCCTATGGGTGCGCCCTGCCGCCCTGGCTTGCCCCACGGGTTCCCCCGGGCGTGGTGCCCTAGTGCCCATGCCTTGGGGTTGAACCCTCAAGGTGCCTTGGCTGGCCAATTTTTTGGCAAAGGACAGTACATGTACTTTGTCTAAAAACAAGTTTCTCCTCCATATAAAATATGCCAATTTCCAAGTGCCACTTCTTTAAGCCATCTTCCTTTCTTCTTCTTCTTAAGAATTCCATCATTTCTCCTCTCATATGATCTCTACTTAGGATATGGAATTCCCAAGGTTTCTTCTTAATCTTCTTCATCTCCTCTTCCATATGTGTTCAATACATAGGAGGGACTTCTTCAACTGAATCTCATAAATCACACATGTTCTTCAACATTCTTCATTGATCAAATCATAGATCAATTGGATCTTCTTCACATTCACATGCACTAAGTGTTAGTGCGTGGACTTCTTCAGCTCACTTCATCCACTTAGTACTTGTGGATGGATCTTCGTCAACTCCTCATGCATTGTCACTACAATGCATGGTCTTAAAACAATGTTGTGACATTGTATCATCAGGATACAAGTTCTTTGAACTTAAAGATCAGCTCAACAATCGTCTGATTTCCATGGAGAATGTTTCAACCACAATTTCCAATACCACTTAGTGAATCTCCTAAGCGACATGCATCTTAGTACCATGGCCATTCTCCTTTACCACCATCACCATCACAACCTTTGACATTCACATCTTGACTCCTTGACATCCATTCATTCTAATACAACAACATGTCTCATTGACAACAAATGCAACACAATGCACTTCAATCTCCCCCTTTGTATTTGTTTTCAATACACTCTTTCAGCACATATGAATGGGTCAATATGTGTGCCAATATTTTCTCCCCCTTATTGGCAATCAAATGAAAAGGTGTGGTCTGGTTCACTTTCAAAAATATCTTCCTCCCTTCGAATAGCATCTTCTTGAAAAATCACTAAGAGAGGGATGATGCCCCATGTTCTCTTTAGCAAAGAACCTTTAGTAAATCAACTCTAAGTCTACTTGGGCTAACCCGGTGTAGAAAACAAGAGTGATGTAACCAAGGAACTCAATGCTGTCCACATTCACTGTAAACATGTGAGATCATGCTAAGGGGTTCAGATATTCAATGAATTGCTAAATCCTGCACATACTCCACAAAACTCATTAGAAAGTTCAGTGCAAAGATAAAGCTCCCCCTTTCATCTACTTTCTCAAGATGATATTAATTTCAGAACATCATCTTCTCCAGATTGGCTGCCCCTCAAGGGGTGCACTCCATTCTGTCCAAACCATCCTCCAGTTGAGAATGATCATCATCTTCAATTCCTTGCACTGTTAGCACATGTAAATACAAGTGATTAGGGAATAAGATGGAACCTCCTTGGTTCATCAATGTGAACAACAAGGTTGAGAAGATTCTCTCAACCGAGATGTCCCATTTTCACCAGTCTTCACACTTGCACATTTGATCTTCAATGATGATTGTGCTGGTGTGGATCTCAATACATCTTCATGTGAAATTTTCTTCTTCCCTTTTGCCTTTGAAATTGCCAGAACTTCATCTTCAGCTCTCTGTAGATCTTTGGCAAGTTGCAACTGATTTGGCCATATGACTAGTAAGTCACTTGAAAGTGTGGCCTCAGTTCTGGATATTCCACATGGTTCCTTTGATTCTGTCAAGCTACCTCTCTTAGGCAACTTGTTTTCAATCAATCCCTTCTGCTTCTTTTGGATTGATTGTCTGTTTGAGTTCAGTTGGCTTCTATTGATTTCCATGCCTTCTTTACAAAGATCCATGGTATGACCATTCCTTCCACAGTAGAAGCACTTCTTCTTGGTGGTCCTTCTGGATGACTCACCCTTCTTGGATTTAGAATCCAAGGACTTCTCTTCATTTCTCAATCTCTTCTTGGGAGCATTTTCAACTTTCTTCTTGCTTCCCAAGGATTCTTTCTGAGCCAGGTTCTGTGATCTTTTTTTCTTTTGAGCTCTGGATACAGTTGGAGATTGACATGTATCTATTTTACCACTTTTGCAACCATCCCAGATGTTGTCAAGTAATCCAAATCTATTTGCAGTAAACAGATGTCTCTGGACCTGTGGATGTTGCTTCCTTCCTTCTGGCTTGCTCCCCCTTGGCATGGGCTTCCTCTGTGCTTTGGCATTCAGTGGATTGTACCAACAATCTTTTGCACAGTGCCCATACTTGTTACAACACCAACATTGACCCACAAATCTTGACCTCTTGATTCCTTCTGATTGTAGGGTACTTGTCTTGAATTGTTGTGCTACTTCAGGAGAGCTTTGCTTCTTTACTGTCTTCATCCATATTTGTTTGGAATCATTCTTCCATCCTGCACTTTTTGTGGAAACACCATTAGAAGCATCAGTACAAGATGGTATGGATGGTACCTTCTTTCTTGAAGATGTTGCACTTTTATTAGAGGATGTCTTTCTCTTAGATTCATTCTGCTCAAAGCATACTTGAGCAGCAACATATGTTCTTGCAGCTGACTGGGAGGATTCAGCTTTAGGTGATTGCAGATGTTTCAGTATCACCTCTAGTTCTAAGCATTTCATGTTAAGTGAGTTCTTCTCATCCTCAACAGCTCTTAGCTTTCCTTCCCAACTTTCTTTCAGCTGATTCATCTGGTCATCATGCACCTTCTTCATTTCTTGCAATGAATTGTCAAGCTCCTTCACCATTTTGACTTTGTCTTCGAGTTGAGCATCTCTGACATTCATTGACACTTTGTGCAACTTCTCCAGTGCATGGAAAACTTCTTTGATCATTATCATAAAGATTTCTTTCTCAGAAAGGCTTCTTTGCAATTCTTCAGCAGTGTCTTCATATCTTTCATTGCAAAGAGAAACTGTTTCATCCTTAGCCTTCACCAGCTTTCTGAGAGTGTTGGTTATGCCAACCCTTTTTGCCAGCTGATCTTCCATAGCATTGGCTTCTTCTTCTAACTGTGATTTTTCTTCATGAAGATCATGGATGCCTGTAGATATACACTTTGCCACTTCCATGGGGACAGTCTTCTGAAGATATTTGAGTGCACTCTGAAGATCATTCATTGTTTCAACTTCATCACAGCTAGGACAGGCTTTCTTCATCTTCTTGGCCTGTTTCTTCTTTCTATTTTTCTGAGTCTTGGCAGATATCTCCATTTGAGGCTGGTCACTCATTTCCTCAAATCTGCACTTCATAAAGACTCCCTTGGATCTTTTAGAGGCAACCTCCCTCTGATACAAATTGAAGTGCCCAAATCAGTGTGAATCACTGAGAGGGGGAGGGGGTGAATCAGTGATCCCTTAAAACTTTTTACTAATTGATTCTTAATCAATTAAACCTCTACGGCTGGTTAAAGCCTCGATCCACTCTTCTTGTATCTCTCAACCTTTCCCGAATGATGCAGTAATGAAAAGGCACAGGACACAAGGATTTACAAGGTTCGGCACCAAAGGCCTACATCCTTGCCATGCTCTCCCAGCATGGATTCTCCATTATAACCTGTTAAAATTACAATGGTTGATACAGAGTCCCACTGTATCTCTCCTGAGTCCCACAAGAGGGTCTTTATACTGCGTCACACAGTGTTACCAGAGTCCCACTGGCCTGCTCCAGAATCCCACTGAAGACTTCTTCTCCCTGAGTCCCACAGGGTCTTCTCCTGGCTCCTCGAGTCACACGAGTAGCTCTTCTTCTCTTTAAGGTCTTCAAGTAACTTCAGCAGCCTGGGATAAAGGCTGCTGGCCTTGCTCTTCTCTTCTGATCACTTGTGGTTGATCAGGGCTTCTCGTCTAGCTCAGGCTTTATCTCCTTCTTCAGGATGACCTGGCTTCTCTCTCCAACTACTGAATGCTCAGACAACTGATATCTTTATCTTCAGTCTGGTCTAGTCTCAACTCACTTCAACTTCATGCACTGAGTGCATGGCAACTCTGAATCCTCATGCACTGATTGCATGGCTTCTCAAATTCTTCAATGATCTTCTGTCTTGGACAACTCAACTGCACACAACCAGATTTGGCTTTATTCACGTGTGCATTTGCATGCATGCATGCATACACTTTCCTGTTCTTCCTCTTGGTGCAGATAACCCTCAAAGGGTGTAACACTTTTAGCACACACCTTCTCACTAAACTTCACACACTTTATCCAATTTGTTTACACACTTAGAGTGTGTTCTAAATTAGTGTGGGTCACTCCTTATTTCTTCTAAGTGTATACACACTTCTTAGTGCACACACTTAGGTTCGGCCACTTCTTTAATTTGCACACAATTGTTTCACTTTAGCACACACATGAGTTGGCCTCCTCCTCTTCTTGTTGCACACACACACTTTAGTGTTCTTTTAGTTTGTTCTTCAAGTTGTGCACACACAAGGCTACGGCCTTCCTTGTTCACTTTGCACACAAGGCACTAAGGCCTCGGCCTTCCTCTTGTTTTGCACACACACAAATGTGGTGTCCTTCCACTACTCCTTGAACACAACCCGTAGGTGTGCACTCACTTGGCTAGGGTGTATTATCCTTAAGCACACACACTCATGGTGTGTAATTCACATCACCCGAACACCTACTGCCCTTCTTTGCACTTAGCACACACACAAGGGGAAATGTGGCTACGACCTTCTTGACTTCTTCTTGCACACACAAGGTGTGTCTTCACTTGGTGCACACACAAGGTCACAACCCTCGGCCTCCAACTTTTACTTTGCACACACAAGAGGCAAAGCCACTACCGCGCAAGGATGCTACTGCTTTGGGTCGTGCAAGGGTATCACCCGCGAGCTTCAACCAAGGGCGTGCAAGGGGTGCGGCCTCTTCTTCTTCAACAGCCGCACAAGCCTCGGGTGCAAGGCGTCTAAGCCGCGGGGGCTTCTGTCGCACAGGGTATGGAAACCACGGGCGCGCAAGCCACGGGTGTAAAGTACAACACCACGGGCTCTTCCTCCTGTCGCGCAAATCCGCGAACAGAGAGGGTGACAACCTCGGGCGCGCAAGGAAGCGGCGGCCCTGAGTACTTCCTGCTGCACAAAGATTAGCGCGCAGGGGACTTCACCTCTTCTTCTTTCGCGCAAGGAGTGCGCAAAAGGAACTCAGCCGCACAAGATACTTGCATGGGGCTTCAAACTCTTCGCGAGGCAGAGCACTCACGGGTCTTCAAAAATTCAGCACATCAGCAGCCTCTTCTCGAGGGCTAGGCCTCATTTATATAGGCAGAGGAGAGGCGGTTCTATCCGCGTGAAATAACTTCAAACTCCCGAGATCTTCGGATCTTCAAAAATATTTCCAAATCTTGTTTTTTATTCTCGGTTTCACGCGGTCTCCCTTTATTTTTTGTTCCTCTACGTGCATGCGACTCATAACGCATGCACAGCCTTCAGTTTAGGCTCATCCCATGCAAAAACACCAACTTCTTGGCCTCGGCAGCTTCTCTTGCCTCAGCCTCAACTGAAATCCTCCAAACATTGCATGCATGGTCATTTTTAGGCATGATCCTGTTGGTTATGGCCAGACGGGCACCATGGAGGTCTCGGTTTGCTCGGAGGTGGACGGATGCTCGAAAACAGGTGGTCGGATGGCCTCTGGTTCAGCGGGGACGTCGCGGGTGCCTCGGTCGAGCTCGAGGAAGGAGATGAGCCGGGAGCCGTCGGATCAGATCTTCAACGGCCTGGATCAGATCGCCTCGCCGTGGGATTAGATGAGCGGCTCGGATCGGGCGCGCGATGAGATGGACGGCCAGAATTCATTCCCGGTGAATTTTCCGCGTCCCACATCGAAACGGGGCGCGGTTTTTCAAATAAGCGCTGCCGCCATATGCTCAGTTGAATCTCCTCCCCTCTCGGTGCCGCCCCGCACCAAGTTCTCTCTGCGGGCGCGCTCTGCGCCCACTATGCTCCCTGCGGGCGCGCCACTGGCGCCCACTATGCACACTGTGATACTCGCGGGTGCGCTCATGCGCCCCTGCCGCGCTCCTCCGGGCGTGCCCCAGGCGCGCATGCGGTGTCCTATGGGTGCGCCCTGCTGCCCTGGCTCGCCCCACGGGTTCCCCCGGGCGTGGTGCCCTAGTGCCCACGCCTTGGGGTTGAACCCTCAAGGTGCCTTGGCTGGCCAATTTTTTGGCAAAGGACAGTACAAGTACTTTGTCTAAAAACAAGTTTCTCCTCCATATAAAATATGCCAATTGCCAAGTGGCACTTCTTTAAGCCATCTTCCTTTCTTCTTCTTCTTAAGAATTCCATCATTTCTCCTCTCATATGATCTCTACTTAGGATATGGAATTCCCAAGGTTTATTCTTAATCTTCTTCATCTCCTCTTCCATATGTGTTCAATACTTAGGAGGGACTTCTTCAACTGAATCTCATAAATCACACATGTTCTTCAACATTCTTCATTGATCAAATCAGAGATCAATTGGATCTTCTTCACATTCACATGCACTAAGTGTTAGTGCATGGACTTCTTCAGCTCACTTCATCCACTTAGTACTTGTGGATGGATCTTCTTCAACTCCTCATGCATTGTCACTACAATGCATGGTCTTCAAACAATGTTGTGACATTGTATCATCAGGATACAAGTTCTTTGAACTTAAAGATCAGCTCAACAATCGTCTGATTTCCATGGAGAATGTTTCAACCACAATTTCCAATACCACTTAGTGAATCTCCTAAGAGACATGCATCTTAGTACCATGGCCATTCTCCTTTACCACCATCACCATCACATCCTTTGACATTCACATCTTGACTCCTTGACATCCATTCATTCTAAGACAACAACATGTCTCATTGACAACAAATGCAACACAATGCACTTCATGTACAATAAGTTATTTTATGGGTATTTACATCAACATTTTATAGTCCTTCTTTCATGGGGTGTACGTTTCGAAAGTTACCCAAATCGGTAAGGGAACCTTTCACCCACCTCTTTTTAAAAGACATCTTTTTGTTAGGTATTTTAATTTAAATATAATTAATGTTGGGATATGTTCTTATATATCTTTATTTCTGTAAATTTTATGTCCAAGTGATGAGATACCCTTTTTATCTCTCATCAACTCATTTTCTGAATTTTAAAGTGACGTCGTTAGGCTATCAAATTTTTGCAAGGGAACTTCTTAACCCAATTTCAATTCTTTGGGTTAAACCTCTACTTCTTGATTATGTCGTATAATGAATATGTGTGGATAAAGTCTGATTGTTTTAAACTTAATATCCACTTTTATTGGGTGTATTTATATTTGTCACACATAATTATATAATTGATTAACCTTAAATCTAAGGATACCATCTTTGTATGGGACTTCATCTCAATCTCTTTTCATTAAGGGGTATTTTGATTTCTACACAACTTTATTTTATACGGTGTAAAATACCCTTTTGAATTTTCATTTCATTAAAAAGGAATCATCTTACATGAATCATTTTACTAAAAAAAGGAATTTTTTTCTTACCTATGCGGTGACAATGACTTCTCCGCCTTTGTGACCATTATTTGAGTTTCAACTTCCTCTACTACCATAATTTTTTTTAAAAGAACAATAAATACCATTTTTTACTTTTATTTTATTTTTTTATTGAAAATGGTTTTGATAATTTTGTGATTATATCAATGTGTTGTATTGATTTCTTGTTATTGAAATGTGGAAATGTTATGTTTCCTTTATGCATGTCTCATGTGATACGATTATGTTATGGTTCATGGGAATTGTCTATGAACTCAGGTGGTTCTCTGATAAACTAATGGTCGGTGATCTTGAGATATCTCTCCAATGCATTGGGTAACATGAAGGAGTTAAAAGATAAGATTTTTCCGAAGAGATTTAGGGAATATACAGTGATGGGTATTCCAAATGCAACCATGAGGGTTACTCCCTACGTAAGAATGTTATGAATACCTCAAGTTACCTTTATGTCTTATGATTTCTATGAGCTATTCATAAATCTTATTATTTCATGAGGTATGTTAAAAATATTATGTTATGTATATATTTATGATCTAATGTTTTCTTTCTTTGTGTATCCCTTACTAAGTTTTTATGCTCATCCCATGTTTTTGAAATGTTTTTCACAGGACATAAAGTGGAATAGGGTCTAGGATGGGATAAATGAAATGTCATGCTATCTAAAACATAGAACTAGACATGAATCTTTTGTTCAAGAGTTTTTATTTTGTTAAAAAAATGAAAAATGAGTAGATGTGTCTACATTGTAATCTTTGAGATGTAATAGTTATGTTTAAATTATCTAAAACTCTAAACCTGAAAAGATCATCAATGTGAATTATTCATTTAATTCCTGATTATGTAATGTTTTAAGGTCGGGTCCTTATAGTTGGTATCGAAGGTCGGTTTAGATAACATTATAGGTTAGGGTATTCTTTAAGCATAAGTGACATTACCATAATGGCTTGGATTTCAGAAAGAGTAATAGTTTTTTAGATAAAGTGAATGAGTTTAAGATAACAGGAATAATTATATCTTAGTATTATATGATGATTTTACTGATATAATCACACAAACTTTTTGGTTTTAGAAAATGGCTGGATCTAGCAGGCCCCAAAGTAACAGTGGATGTGAAGAAAACTGTGATGGTTTTCTGAATGAGCAACTGAATGATATGGAAGCTGCAATGAGAATACTTGTGGTTATTACCAACCACTATTTAGATACATTATTGACCACCTGAAACTTAGTGATTTTTATAAGCCATCATATATGCGGGAAGAAAATACCTATGGAAGTTTAGGTAGTAATCATAAATTTGAGAATGTAACAAATTCTAGGTGCCAAATATGTGGAAAGAAACACATATGAAAATGTTTCAAAGGGAAAGAAGGATGATATAGATGTGGAAATTAAGGTCATAAAGCAAGAACCTACCATGAAAAAATGAAGCATTTAGTTGAATCTTGGAATGTGAAAGAAGTCGTTTCTTAGGGATCAATTCAATGTTTTAAATGTGGTGTTCATGGTTATTATGAAAACACATGTCCTACGAAGATGTTTCGGGAATTGGATCACTAGGATCGTACAAATATTTGTTTACCAATACCTAATGACATTTTGTTTGAGGATGAAGAAACTGACAATGACCAATGAAAGGTATGAATTATTTCTTAACATATGTTTTCCAATTATTGAAATCTTAGGATATGATTCATGATTTTGCTTAAAGGAAAAACTTATTTCAGAATAAGTTGGAAAGGAATGGTTAATGGATCATGAAGAATGTTGAATGAGTAAGAAGTCAACATATAAGGGATTCAAGTGTTATGGTAGATTTTAGGATGGTGAAATGCTTAAAAATATTAAGGCTGTTTTGATGATGGGATTATATTAGAAGTCTTTTTATAGTATGTGTAACCCTCATATTTGATATATGAAAGTTTTATTCAAGGAATAATTATATTTTCTTTTGTGAATATAGTTATAAAGAACCATTTTGGTTTATATGATCCTCGAATTTGACGTAATTACCGGTTAATACATTTTTGGATGCAAAAATAAAGTTATTAGTTAACCTTTGTGGTTAAAATATGTTATGGTAATTTTTGATGAATTTATCTCTTCTTCAGAATGTTATAAAATCATGTAGTTTTTGAAATGGGAAAACACGTAAACCGTGTGACAACCCATCACTTGGGACGAAGCTGTGGGAATCGAACCCACAACCAAAGTGCAATAGTATTTATCTCCTACCACTGGACTACTTGAAGTACCTGGTTAGTATGACTAATTATTTTTAGTTAGATGATATTATGAATTTGGAATAATTTGATTTTGGGTTATCTATGGAAATGATTAACCTATCATGGAGGATATGTGATTAGGTTAATTATTTTCAGTATGATACTTTAAGAGTTACTGATGTTATTTGGAGATAAATGTTAAGATTTACCTTGGAAGACGATGTGATTAAATCCTTTTGAGATTTGGGTTTCAATCTTAGTTTGGATTACTTTGAAGAATTTTAGGGATAACTATTTATTTAATAGTCTTTCTTGAACCTTAGGTTCTTTTTGTTGAATTTTGGAGATTAATAGTAGTATTTATTTTTATAAATCATTATCCTTTTGGGAATTATCTAATCTTGTACTAATAATTTTGGTTTTAGTTAAGGTATAAAGACATGGGAAATATATAGTTCATCTTTTGTGGATTAGGTCATTCTCAAGAAGTTGATTATAGCGCTCTTAATGTGAACAAGTCATCCTAAATACTCATCTTTTGGAGAAAATATGAGTTTGTGTAAGAAATCTAGTAAGAGATGAAAGTATACATGAAAAGTAAGTATGTTTCCTTATTATTTAGTTAAGATCATAAATAAATTCCTCAATGAAAAGTAAGTTAAAACAAAAACATTTTCTGTTAACTTTTCCTACTAGGGAATCAAATACTGTTTAACCCATTAGAAGTTTTTGATTTTCTGGTGGTTAAATTTTTCCTAGACATATTTTCTATCGCTCTCCATCAGAACTTAATGGTTTGTTTTCTCCTCTATATCCATGTTTTCATGAAATCCTAGTATCTGTTGTCTCGGGTGACCTTGTACTTTTTTTTCTTTCTTTTAAATTTATAGTTTAATTTACTCCTTTTCAGATTTGGGGCTTTCAATGAAGTTTTCGAGTCCAATTTTAAAATTACAAGGACGCAATTCCCAAAATGGGGGAAGGATGTAACATCCTAGGTAAATAAAGAATAAGAAAATTTCATATTTATTAATATTTGTGAATAAAATGTTAATATTACTTTAACATGAATTCTATGTTTGATTACTTACCCAATACGCAACAACGAGTATCTTTGAAATCTTACATTGCACACTAACAATATAATAATATTATTTTAAATGGTAGTTAATTCCTAGCCATTGTAATGGTGGGAATGAACTTAACTAACTACAAAATTATTATATAAGTATGTTAAATATTTTATCCATTACCTAATAAATGATAAAGGCTTAAAATGTGAATGAATCCAATTTTAAGCATAAACATTCTAATATTATTTAAAAGGTCGATTAACCGCCTTTTGATAGAGAACCCTTTTTAAATATACTTTTTGTAAATTTTATATGTTATATTTGACAAAATACAATCCTTCTTTAGAATTGAGACATCAAATTTTACTTTGTGTAAATTTTTGTTATTTTTACGATAAAGTTCATTTTTTAATGAATAGTGAAAATGCTGTATTTTAATTCAAAACCTCCTTTTAATATAATTTATTTATGTGGTTAGATTATCTTTTTAATTGGGTTTAAAGAGTAGTTAAAATATAATTTTACCATTTAATCCAATGGTGGTTGTTGGAATTAATTTCACCTTGAAATTGGACATAAACAAGTGTCGATATTTTAAAAGACATTGTTTCTTAAAAACACGATGTTTATCTTGAAAACGGGAATTAATTATAAAATTAATTAATATAGCTTATATGTTTTGAATTTTTTAAAATGGACATCTTTTTTGAATTTGGAATATCAAATTTAATTTTGATAAATATTTGGTATTTTTCTGACGAATGTTCATTTTTAATGAATAGTGAAAAGAACTGCATTTTATTTCAAAACTGATTTTTCATATAATTTAATTATATATTTAGATGGTACTTTTAATTGGTTTTAATGTTTAATTAAATTATATTTTTATCAATTAATACAATTTTGTTCATTAAAATTAATTTCAATTTTCAATTAGATGTAAAAACAAGTCAATCTTTTGATAAATTTTACTTCTTAAAAACCCGTCTTTTGTTGTGACAACGGGTATTATTTTCAAATTTAATTACTACAATTTATGTGTTTGGAATTTGGTAAAATGGATTCCATATTTGGAATAAAAAGGTCCAAATTTTGTAATTAAGACTCTTTTGTTTTTGGACATTATGAATAGTAACGAGGATAATTATCTTTAATTATCGTGATTAATTAGTAATCGGGTAGTTAAGTGTAATAAAATAATATCATAATAATATAAAATGACCCCAAAATGCGTCAAAATCCTATTTTTAAGTCATGGAGGACCATGGAATGATTTTTACCAAACTGGAGGGCCGATGGAGTCACATGGGTGTGATAGTGACAATTATGACATTATTTTTTTAAAAAGAAGTGAAATATAACAAAGATTTTTATATCCTAAGTAAAAAAAAATTAATTTTGTTTAACTAAATGATCTCTTAGACTAAAAATATTTATTGGAAAGATAAAAATATTTCCTACATCATCGTAATTTTTTTTTATAATTTTTAGACATTATATATTTAAATTTATTTATGAGACCATGATGATGTAGTGATTACCTCATTAATGAACGATTTAAGTAAAATAAAAATATAAGGTACAATATATGACTTAAAATTGCCTAAAACCTATTGGATGGGTTTATTTTGAACCCATATTACCTTATCCTCTAAATATATTATTGTGAGACCTTCAAAATCATAAAATAAGTTTATAATAAAGTAACATTTCAAGACTTTCCAAAAGTGACCCTCCTCCCTCTTATAAAAGGCCCCCACCTCTACCCCCTCACCCACACCTCTCAATCCCTTGGTTAATCAAAACTCTACTCATATTATCTCTCAAAATCCCTCTATTACTCCTAGAAGCCTCACTTTGGGCAGAAGTCTTTCCAAGGAAGCCTTTGGCTCAAACCAAAAAGAGTTACCTTATTTAGAGGTAGTGTCTTCTCTCAGGTTTCTTTCTTTTATTTACCTTCTTCACTCACCAATATATTCTTATTATTTTATCGCATAATAACACCAGTATATTAAATATACTAGGATTTTGTTATGATAAGGATTCTACCAGCACTTACATACACCCCAGTCTAATGGTTAAAGAACATACTGTTTCTGTGGGTGGCGAATTACTGCCTCATGAAACGATGAATGTTCAATCTTCTTTTAAAACCTCCCATGGTGGACATTATGATGGAACTATATTTATATATGATATATATATTATATTTATTCCCTCTCTATGCTTCTGTATTTTATTTTTAAAACATACTTTTATGCTTTTCAAGTTTTGCAAATGTGATAATTTCATATTAGGAAGTGTGGACAACCGCCCCATCAAGTGATGTGACTCATTCATGCCAAACAAGGAATTTATAAATAATGTAATTAATGATCCTATGTCACCTATATAACATATATATTATACTGGAATTATTATATATCTACGTCTAATTTTGTTTTAAAGTCCATTAATATGACAAAAAATGAAAGTAGTGTTCATGCATAGGTACGACCTACCATCTCTATGTACGGTACATTTCATGTCTTATCTCCAAAAATTATGGAATATTATTAAATATATATATTCCGGATATATATGATATTTAAATCATTAACACCATTCCATAGATGATTTACTTATAACTACATGGACAATTCTCTTCAAACAAGTTTATTTTTGACTCATGTACCGAACATCGACAAAACATATGATATGAAATCATATAATTAACTTATTATTATAATAAGATAATATATGATATTAATTGAATAATAAAATATAATGTAATTCATTAATTAATTATAAATTGAACAAATTTTATTATTCAGGAATATAAAGAAACGAACAAGACAAGTCGGACTTGAGGTTAGGGGATTTCTTATCTCGCTTTTAATTCCGTGAGATTTCCATTGTTCGCCACTTATTTATTGCATGTGGTGTATTTTGTATGGCCATTTGATATATATTATCATGATTATATTTATATTCATGGTATTATAAGATTAATTTTGTGGTTATTATCTTTTGATCATACGACTCGATTTATTACAATGAGGTAAGGGTTTTTATCTCACTGTTTATTCTCATGAGATTGGTGCTATATTTTTCACTATCACCATTGATTGGTGTATGTACTGCCCATTATTCTACTATTTGTGTAATATAATTTCCTTCATGGTTATTTAAATCAACATTTTATAGTCCTTCTTTCATGGGGTATACTTTTCGAAAGTTACCCAAATCGGTAAGGGAACCTTTCACCCTACTCTTTCTAAAAGGCTTATTTTTGTTAGGTATTTTAAGTTACATCTTCATAATTTTGGGATATGTTCTTATATATACTTATTGCTATAAATTTTAAGTCTATGTGATGATATACCCTTTTTATCTCCCGTCAACTTATTTTCTAAATTTTAATGTGACGCCGTTAGGTTGTCGAATTTCAGCAAGGGAACTTCTTAACCAAATTTCAATTCTTTGGGTTAAACCTATACTTATTGATTATGTCATACTATGAATATGTGTGGATGAACTCTTATTGTCTTATACTTAATATGAACTTATATTGGGTGTATTAATATGTGTCACACATAATTATGTAATTGATTAATCCTTAATCTAAGGATACCATCTTTGTATGGGACTTCGTCTCAATCTCCTTTCATTAAGGAATATTTTGATTTATACACGACTTTATTTTATACAGTTTATAAATACCTTTTGACTTTAAATTTCATTCAAAAGGAATATTTTTACATGAATCCTTTTACTAAAAGATAAAAGGAATGTTTTTTTGTCTTACGTATGCGACGACAACAACTTCTCCACCGCCATGACCATTATTTGAGTTTCTACTTCCTCTACACTCCCTAAAATTTTTTTAAAAGAAAAATGAATACGATATTTTACATTTCTTTTATTTTGGTATAGAAAATGGTTTTGATAATGTTTTGATTATATCATTATGTTGTATTGATATCTTGGGATTGAAATGTGTAAATGTCATGTTTCTTTTATGTATGTTTTATGTGATATTATTATGGTATGGTTCTTGGGAATTGATTTCGAAGTCAGGTGGTTCTGTGATAAACTAAGGGCGGGTGAGCCCAAGACAGCTCTCCCATTCATTGGGTAACGCGATGGAGTTAAACACTTAGGTTTCTCCGAAGAGATTTAGGGAATATACTGTGGTGGGTATTCCAAATGTAACCATGAGGGTTACTCCCAATGTTAGAATGTTATAAATGACTCAAGTTACATTTATGTCTTCTTATTTCTATGAGTTATTCATAAATCATATGATTTCATGAGGTATGTTAAAAATCTTATGTTATTTATATATTGATGATCTAATGTTTTCTTTCTTTGTGTATCCCTTACTGAGATTTTTATGCTCATCCCAAGTTTTTGAAATGTTTTTCATAGGACATAATGTGTAATAGTGTCAAGGATGGGATAAAGGAAATGTCATGCTATCTAGAACATGGAACTAGACATGTCACTTTTGTTCAATAGTTTCTATTTTGTGAAAAAAATTGAAACTGAGTAGATGTCTCTACTTTGTAATCTTTGAGATGTAATAGTTTTGTCCTAATTCTCTAAAACACTAAACCTGAAAAGATCCTCAATGTGAATTATTCATTTAATTCATGATTATGTAATGTTTTATGTTAGGGTCCTTATATTGTGTATTGGGAAATTAGAAACATTACATGTCAAATTAAGAAATAAAAAATAACATCTTTATTGAAAACTTTGTTTCCATGACAACAACATTCATTTATAGTAAGCATTGCATTGGATAACCTGATGACATACATAAGAAAAGAGTGAGCTATAAATCCTCGCAAGGGAGTAAACAAATTATAACATGAAGAATAGAATAAATGTTAGTCAATAGTAATATCAATGGATAATGAGTGAAATATGAAAATAAAGGCATGATATATCATGATTATCCGAACATGGAGATGTGGCGACAACATTTAACATGATATTAGCATGAGCTAAGGCTCTTTGCAAATAGAGAATGAGTAGACCCTAATTTATCATGAATTATCATGCATAATCCCTCATTTAACTTGAATTATCATGAGTAAACCCTCATTTAACATTAATTATCATGATACTACTCTTTACCCAATGCATTTGGAGCACTATCAGGGTTCACCCTTTATAAACATTTCATTTCATGTATAAGTGTGTCACATGGATCATATAACATGGAATCATTAAAAATAATAAGTTTTTCCATGATTAATTAATGTTAAATACATACATGTAAATACCATTAAATATTTATATGTGCATACATATTAATACCCTTGATAGGGAAATGGGTATGGTATTCATTACACAATGATTTTGTCTTGGAAAATCGTGGTGCAATTTCAGTAGCATAATAGTGTGACATAATAACTTGTAAAAATGGTGGATGAGAGAGAAAGGGATATATCATCACATGTACATGAAATTTATTGTATGGTTTCATATATATACATGTCCCCACATATTAAATTTTGAAATAGAAGGCATAATATAATAAAGAAACTTGAGGAAAGAGGATAATGAGAATAACACTTATAAAATTTTGATAAGGTAACATGTGTACATGGGAGGGATTATGGAGAGAGAAAGAGGTATCACATCATTAAAAAATAATTAGGGATATATGTAGGAGGTGTGAAATCATACCCACACATTTTAAATATAAAATACAAGGGCATAACAACATAAAGAAACATGGGAAAAAAATGAGAAAGGATGAAATTCCTTACCTGGAAGTGTGATCCCAAAGGCTTGGGAGAGGCTTGATAGAGGCTTCATGGGAGATTTTAGTGTAATGGAAGGATTATAGAGAGATTAGTGAATATTAGGGACGTTATACAAGGGTTGTTAGTGAAGATAAGTGGGATATTTAGTGGGTTTATAAAGGAAAAGAGAGGAGAATTCTTTAATATTTCACAAACATTGGTTTTGGAATCTATATAATTAAATATTTAAAACCACAAACAAACCCATGGTTTGTAAACATGGTATATGAGAAAGGGGATTTGATAAAATTATTTTATATGCCTAATGGAAAAACATATTAAAATAATAGGCTTGATTATGTAGAGGAGAGTCTCACTCTGAAGGAAATCATTTTAAAATGTTAAAATATTTTATAAGTCATGGAGGGTCCACTAAGGAATCATAAAATTAATCAAAAAAATCCAAAATCATATTATTTTAATTCTAATACATATATTGGATTAATAAACATTTTATAGTATTTTATTACATTACTATTGGGTCATTATGAGGCCATAAAACACATTATATATTTAAACGGTATTTAATTTTTACCCAAATATTTGACTATTTCAAAAATTTATAAAAAATTCACCATTAGATAATTTTGACATCCTGAATCTAAAAATAATATTCATTTTATCTAAATAATTTTCATATATGTGAATTTTTTACTTTAAAAATAAAAACTGAAATTTATTGAAAATTAATGGGTTTTGAATTTTTTTTTCAAACCTTAATAAAAATTTCAATTATATTCATAAAAATTGTATGATCATTTACATTTAATAAAAATTAATTTCAATAAAATAGTTTTTTAAATATTATTTAATTAAAAAATCCATTAATTCATCAAAATAGATTTCTTAATTGAATTTAAATATTAACTAAAAATACTATTTGTGATTCAAAACCTATTTACAATGTAACAATAATAAAAAGAATGTATATTATTTATACAAAAATAATGCACATAATAATAGTGCTAGGGTATTGTTACATAACCTCTTATAACTCCCACATAAGACCTAAGGGTATGGTGAACGATGGTGATAGACTCTTAGGGTGGATTAGATAACATTGTTCGGGTGGTAATCTCTAATAACTTCCAATTCTTCCGTAGGAGGTTCTGTTCAAGCTTAATATGTTGAAGCTTGACTTAGGTTTGGTAAATAGAAAAGCCCATTGACACAACCTCCTTTCGGAGATCCGAAAAATGGGGTTCGTATGGAGCAATTCTACTAGATGAGGCCACCGCTTCCTTTGTTTGAGTAAATTGTATTTGTTAAAGCCATATATATATACTAGTCATGTGATCACTGTTCAATGACTATATTAGAAATTATAACAATTCGTAATGGTATCTTAAAATACCAAAACATAAAACCATGGAATTAAAATTTTTTATATAACCATTTTACATAATAAGACATATTATTAGATCAATATTAATTCTCATTATTAAAAGTTTGGGTCGTTGTAATCTTCCCCCCTTAAGAAATTTCACCCTTGAAATTTCCTTTTCCCACACTAAAATAGATGAGGGTAACTCTACTTCCCCACTTCCTCTGATTCCCACGTTTCCTCTTCAAACATGTGGTTTCACCACAACACCTTGTCGAGGGGAATTGTCTTATTTTGTATAATATTTTCCCTATGATATAAGATCGTCACTGAATTCACTTAATTGGAGAGGTCATTCTCTAATGATACCACCTCTGGATTGAGTACATGAAATGGGTTAGGTTTTTACTTCCTCAAGAGTGATACATTGAATACATCATGTACTTGAGATATGTTTGGTGTGAGTTCTAGTCGATAGGCCACTACTCAAATGAGATCACGGATCTCAAAAGGCCAATGTACCCTAGACTAAGCTTTCACTTCTCCCCAAATCTCATAACTCTCTTCCCCGGTGAACTGTAGAGGAATACCATGTCCCCATCCTCAAAATCTAGGTCACATGGATGATTATTATCATAGTTCTTTTGTTGACTCTGAGCATCATTAATGTGATGTTGGATGGTCGTAACCTTGTCCACCATTTCATTGACCATTTCTAGAACTAGAAGTTTTCCCTCCACAAATTCATCCCAACATGTCAGTGTTCTGTACCACTTCCCATAAAGGTCTTTATAAGGATCCATCTGGATTCTTGAGTGGAAACTTTTATTGTAAGTGAACTCAATCAGAATAATATGTTGATCCCATCCTCCTTTTAATTCCATTGAGCCAGCCCTCAACATGTCTTCATGTGTTGGGATAGTCCGCTCATATTGGACATCCTTTTGAGGATGATATGACATACTGATGTTCAACTCATTATTCAGAGAATTTTGGAGAATCTTCCCGAATGTAGAGGTGAATCTTGGATCTTGGTCAGATATAATCGATAGTGGTACTCCATATATCCTTACTACTTCTTTGATGTATATCAGAGCCTGTTGATCCAAGGAGAAATCCTCTAAAATTACAAAGAAGTGTGTAGTCGATTTAAGACGATCCTAAACAACCCAAATAGCATTGTTTCGTTTGGATTTCTTCAGAAGTCTATTGACAAAGTCTATGGTGATGTAATCCCATTTCCATGTTGGTATGGGTAATGGTTGAATCATAAATATAGACTTATGTCTCTTATCTTTCACTTACTAACATACCATGAACATTGATGTATACACAATGATCTCACTCTTCATGTTATCCCACCAACAATTCTCTCGGATATCTCATTACATCTTTTTGTTTCCTTGGTTAATGGAGAAATTGGAACTATGCGCATTATCCGAAAGTTCATTCATTAACTTCAAATTTGATGAAACACATATTCTTGAAACAAATCTCACAATTCCTTTTTTATTATCATTTAACTCCACGGATTTCCATTTTTGACAGTTTTAAATTTCTTATGAATTCTAACATCACCCTTCTGATAATTCTTTATCCTTTTTAAAAGGAACGGTTTAGAAATAATTTGGGAAATGATTGATGATGATCCCTTATTTTTTATTCCCATGTCCATCTTCATCAAATCATATAACATTGGATCCTTTTTAATTATCATCAATTGAAAGAGTTGATGGATCCTTTCTACTTAGAAAATCATCCACCTTGTTTGATTTCCCAAGATGGTAGTGAATTGAGCTGTCATAGTCTTTGATCAATATATCCATCATTGTTGGTGCATATTCCGCTCTTTTTATATGTATATATACTTGAGGATTTTTTGATCCATATAAATTTCACTCTTCTCCCCCAAGAGTTAACGTCACCAAATTTTTAAATCGAAGATTACTGCAAGTAACTCCAGATCATGTGTTGGGTTTCTTTCTCCTAGAATTTAAATTTCATTGAAGCATAGAAAATGAAGTTATCATTTTTTATTAACAAACAGCCCAAGCCCTTCTTCGAATAATCACTAAATACAACAAAAAGTTCTCCACTTGTGAGTACTGCGAGCACGAGTATAGTGATAAGCCTCCTTTTCAACTCTTTGAAGCTATCTTTTCATTAATCGCTCTACGAAAACATGACTCCCTTTCGAGTTATCATGGTATGAGGGTTTGACAATTGTGAGAAATTTCTCACCAATCAGCGATAATATCCAGCTAACATAGAAAGATATGTATTTCTTTCACCAATTTTGGCATTTTCCATCCCTCAATTGAAGCTATCTAATAGGGATCCATAGATATCCATTTGCTTCTAATGATATTTCGCCAAGAACTAATCATCCTTCAACAAGAACTCATAGTTGTTGTAATTTTCATAGCGCATCCTCTTTCACAAGGTCTCTAGTACAATTATTAGATTCTCCTCATGCTCCTCCTTGTTTTTGGAGTATATTAGATTATTACCTAAAAAGACTGCCACAATTTTTTCAAGGTAATCTCTAAAGAATCTATTTATCATTTCCTTGAAGATTTCTAGATAATTAGTGAGTCTGAAAGGAATTAATTTGAATTTATAGTTCTTATACATTGTACTAAATGCATTATTGGAGATATCCTCCTTCTTCAACCTTACATGGTAATATCCTGACAGCAGATTTACCATGGAGAAGTATTGTGCGCCACATATATGATCAAATAAGTCATCAATTCATGGTAGATGATACTTTTTCTTTATTGTGATTTTGTTGAGCTCATGATTATCAATGAAAAGGAACATTGACCCATCCTTCTTCTTGATGAAGAGAACTGGTGCACCCCATAGTGAAGCACTTGGGTGTAGAAACACTTTATCTAGATTCTACTATAGTTGTTTGTTAGGATCTTCAATCTCCACAACAACCATTCTATATAGAGTCTGGGATATTTGAAATGCCCCATGTATAAGATCAATCAAGAATTCAACATATCTTCAAGGAGGAAGACCAGAAAATTCCTCATGAAACACTTAAGTAAATTACCTCATAATAGACATGTCTACAAGGATGGTCAATTCCTTAGAATCAATCATCTAAGCAAGATACACATTCTCATAGGGAGTAATATCCATGCTTGAGATGATGGTGCTGAAGAAGATTCATCCTCCTCCTTGCACATGTATAGAATCATGGGTTGATTCTCCATATGGAGAGTGATTTCCCTCTCATAGAAATTTAAGTTAGATATATATAGGGAAAGACAATCCATGATAAAAATTTCATCAAATTCCACCATAGAGAGTATGATGAGGTTCTCTGGGAATTTAAATCCTCAAATTGAGATAGGGGAGGAGTTATATTCATTGGATGCAATGATTTCCCCATTTGTTGTTCTCACTAACATCTCTAATTCCACAATTTTTGGTGGTGGTGGGACTGTTTTACTTAAATTTTGGGATATAAAAGAATGCATAGAAGTAGAATACAAAAGTATATTCATTATTCATGAATGAATAACTAGTGTACTTGTCACCAATTCATTTTTGGAGTTCTCTTCAGTTCTAGTGATGGAAAAAGATCACCCATACTACCTTGGAGGTTTTTGGTTTTCGCTGAAAAACCTTGTCTTTGGGAACTAGTTTTTAAAGTTCCCTAGTTTATTCAGTTCAAGCAATGAACAACGTGTTGAGGGTTGAACAGAATGTTCCTATCCTTTATCATAGTAGTAGGTTTTTCTTGTTGGAAATTAATGGAAAGGTACCCTTCTCTTCCACTGCAAAAGAATTTCCTTTTCCCCTTCAAGAAATTTAAAAGGTGTTTATTTTCACACCTTTGGCAAGTGGGGTGCTATAATTTATAACCACCATTGGATTTATCCATAGGACCACCAGAATTAAAGAAAAACTTCCACTTCTTATCCCCATGGTACCCCTTAGATTCCTCAATCTCCATTTCAACTTTGAGGGAACATTAGACAATTTCCTCATAGCTATCAAAGTCACAAATCACTAGGGCTTCCGTAGGCTAGGTTTTAGCCCACCAAAGAAGCGGCCAACCTTGCATTTGGGGGTAATGAAAAATCCAGAGTTTCATCGTGTATGTCTTGTAAATTTTAGCTCATACACTTCGATAGATTCATCATCTATTTCCTTTAGGTCAAGGAAATCCCATTACATCTTGCGTTGGAGGGTACGGGGAAAATATTTATTGAAAAACATTTTCCGAAAATCCTTCTCTTCCAATGCCTCGATCTCTTCTTCCAGATTCATATTTTTGATCAATGTACACTATTGATCTGCTTCCCCTTCCATATTATAAGCATCCCTAAGAACCTTATTCTCATTGGAACATTGAGGGATGGATAAGATCTTCTCAATGGAGTTGATCCATTGTTCAAAGATTGAGGGATCAAATAATCCATTAAAAGTATAAGGCCTTTGTCTCATGAAGCTCTCAATTGCAGCTGCTTCTTTCTTAGGGGGGTTGGACATTCTTCTTGACCAATGTTTCTATTCAAAACATGAGTTAGTTGAGATATTATCATGACAAATATTTCTATTCCCACTCCCATTGGATTGGGAATCTCATTAGAATAGTCACCACATTGATCTTCACATCAGTGTCTTGCCTATGTCTGCCTATTACAAACCATTGGATGGAATAAAAGGAATGTTAGGGGTATCATGTAATGGGGAATCCAATGAAAAAAGAGATAACTTATAAATTAAATTTATTTCCTTAAATTATGAATTTATAGGCTTTAATATATGTTATCCATGATCTACTTCCCAACATATATTCTTAGGGGATTTTTTAATCCCTTAATAATGGTTCACACTAAGAATATAAATTTACCAAATAATATCCCCCCGGAGTGTCGAACCAGGAGTAAAACAAGGCCCATTTTAGTTCCCATTGGTGTCTTTCTCAAAGAGGTGTTTCTGGGTTTTACCCTTAGATACATTTCTTCCAGATCCACCTCTAATTGTTAATATCCAGACATGGATGTATTTTCTTGACAAACCACTTACTCTATACTCACTAAAAAAATAGGGATGTTTTTATTATACATAGTCTTATCTCTAATTATTTCACTAATGTTTTCAAATCTTGATCCAAAAAATAACTAAACCTATCCTATGATACCAACGATTACAACCCCACTCTTTATTACACACTTAAACATGATTTATTACCTAAACTCTCACTTAAGACAACTATGTGGTTTGAGAGGTATAGTGCCTTGGGAAAATTAGGAACATTAAATGAAATCATAAGACATAAAAATGAAATCTTTATTGAAAACATATTTTACATGACCACATCATTCCTTCATACTTAGCATTGCATGGATAATGTGTGGACCAACATAAGAAAATGGTGATCTATAACACCTAGTAAGATGGTTAAAAAGACATAACTTGAAAATAAAATACATGTTAAGAAATCAGAATATCAATTGATCATAAGAGAAACATGAACATAAAGTCATGATATCACATGTTTATCACAACATGGAGATTTGGCTATAACATTTAACATGATCTTAGCATGAGCCAAGTCCAATTGCACACAGAGCATGAGTAAATCCTAATTGAACTTCAATTAACATGAGTAAACCCTCATTTCACTTGAATTAGAATGTGTAAACCCTCATTTCACATGATGTATCATGATACTACTCTTTACCCATTCCATTGAAGAGATATTAGGGCACACCCTTTATAAACATTTCGTTTCATTCATAAGTGTGCCACATGGATCATATAAAATGGAATCATTCAACATAATAAGTTATTCCATGATTAAGTAATGTAGTATAAAAATATGTAAGTAACATTAAAAAAATATGTGATAATAAAGGGGAATACCCTTGATAGGCAAATGGGTATAGTATTCACTACACAATGAGTTTTTCTTGGAAAATCATGGTGCAGTTTCAGCAGCATAACAGTGTGACATAATAATTCATAAAAATGGTTTGTGAGAGAAAAATGGATATATCATTACATGTAAATGAAATGTAAAATAATGGTATAATATTGATATATTTCCCCACACATGATTTTTGGAAATATAAGGCATAACATAATAATGAAACTTGAAGAAAGGGGATAAAGGGAATAACTCTTATGAAATTTTGGTATGGTAACATGTTTACATGGGAGGGATTAATGAGAGAGAAATAGGTCTATAATTATTCAATCATAAAGAGGGAAGAATTGGGTAGATTCTAAATCAAACCAAAATATTTCTAATTGAAATTAAAAGAGTATATCAATATAATGAAACTTGGACAGAAATAAGAAAGGAGGAAATCCCTTACTTGGAAGTGTCATCCCAAAGGCTTGGGGGAGTCTTGATAGAGGCTTATTGTGAGCTTTGGGTTCCATGGATGTTTTATAGATAGATGGGGGTAGATTAGGTATGTGATCCATGGGGTTTTAGGGAAGAGAAGTGGAAGCTTGAGATGGTTTATATATGAAAAGAGAGGGTAATTCTTTAACATTTCACAAACATAGGTTTTGGAATCAATATAATTAAATATTTAAAATGAAAAACTGAACTTTGGATTATTCCCACAGTTTTTGTCAAGGGGAGTGTAAAACATTATTTTATAAGGCCAATGTCCAAACTTAGTAAAATATAACGATTTCTTATGCGGAGGTGAGTCACATTATAAAGGAAATCATTTTAAAATGACAAAATATTTTATAAGTCTTGGAGGGTCCACTAAGGAATCATAAAATTAATCAAAAAACCAATAATAACAACATATAAAAGGTAAAAAATATATTGGCTTACTAAATTTTTTGTAGTATTTTATTATATCACTATGGGTTCATTATGATGTCATAAAACACACTATATATTTAGATGGTATTTAATTTTTACCCAAAAATTTGACTGTCTCTGAAAATTATGAACAATTTACCATTAGATAACTTTGACATCCTGAATGAAAAAATAATTTTCATTTTATATAAATAATTTTTTAAATATGGGATTTTTTTGATAAAATAAAAATCGACATTTATTGAAAATTCATGGGTTTTTAGAAAAATATTTTTTAAACCTTAATAAAAATTTCATTTGTATTCATAAAAATAATATAGTCATTTATATATAATAAAAACTAATTTGGATATTATATTTTTTTAAAATATTTTTGAATTCAAAAATTCATTACGTCATCAAAATATATTTCTGAATTTAATTTAAATATTAATTAAAAATACTATTTGTGCTTCAAAACCTATTTACAAAGTAAAAATAAAAAAATGAATATATATTATTTATAAAAAAAATAATGTAAATAATCAAAGTACTAGGGTACTGTTACATAACCCCTTATAACACCCTCATAAGACCTAAATGTAAGGTCTGTGATAGTGATAGACTCTTGGGGCATCTTGCATAACATCGCTCAGGTGGTAATATAAATTAACTCCCACTTCTCTTGTAGTCAATTCCGTTCAAGCTTAATGTGTTGAAGCTCATATTGGTCTTGGTCATGAGGGAATCCCAGTGATGCTACCTACTTTCCAAACTCTGAAAAATGGTCTTTATATGGAGCAATTCTACAGGATGAGGTCATCACTTCCTTTTTCAGAGTAAATTGTTTTTGTTAAATCCCTATATTTATACTAATCATGTGATCACTGTTAAAAAAATTTATTAGAAATGATAAAAAAATTTAACTGTATTTTAAAATCCAAAAACAAAATCAAAGTAAGGTCATATGTTTTATATAACCATTTTACATAATAAGACATTTAATTAGATCAAGAGGAATTTTCATTAATTAATGTTTGGGTCATTACATATATAGACTATAGATCATGGACAAAAAATTGGTTCTTTTAATAAATGTTTTTGGAGAAGAAGGATCATCTCCTAAAGATCCTAATTGTGTGAAAAAAATTGTAGAAATAATCTAAGAAATTTATAGTGAAATTAACAGGAATAGGTTGAGGTAAAAATATTAAATATTAAAATTTTAGAAATCGGGCTCACCATTGTTAGAGATGATTTCATACAATAATTAAGAAGATAACATGTATATAATATAGATTTGATATTGATATTACTTGGAATTGTAGAGACATAATAGGGGGAGTCGTATCCTATCTGTTGGGTAGATTGGATAAAATATTTTGAGAGGCAGTAATAGAAGCTGGGATTCATAATCTTTTTAACTGGAATGGTTTTCCAAATGATATTCAATGGATAATATTTTCCAAAGGAATTTAAGTCATTGTAGGGTTTATAGTTTCTAGGGTCTAAAAAATGAAATATGATAGTGATTAATTATAAAATGAGGTTTTCTGATCTTGTGTAATAGAAACATTTATTTCATAAAAACCAAACATCATAAGGGATTACCCATAGGCTGAAAGGAGAGTTCATTATCAAATCTAGTATGACAATTTTAATAGAAAGATAGAATAAAATTATAACATATAAATCAAGAGGGATATTTCTTGGACCTATATGGAGTATGAAACTACCCCCACTCTTAATAATGGTAAATCAATATCTATAGTTTTACCTATGTTTTTATTTAAATTATCACCAATAATGGATGATGAATTTTCCTATGAATTATTTCTTAGAAAATGACATACATCCTTCATATCATGATTCTCCAAAAAATTTAAAATTAATTTATGGTAAAGTTGGAATAACCTGATCATAAGGGATTCATTTGACATAGTTTTTCTCCCACGAAATCACTAATTAAATTATTTAATTAGGCTAGTAGTAACTTGTGGTTATGAATTGACTATAAAAGCTATACTAAGTGACTAAAAAGAAAAAAAATAATTTACTATAAGTTGATGATATCATTAACTAACTTAAAGGACCTTGTTGGTTTTCCCAAATGATCCTATAGTCAGGGTATCATTAGTTTAGGGAATATGAAGACTATTTTTGATTTTTTTAAAATCCATACGGAGACATAAGTGCACCTATAGTGTTTATGGAATGAATAAAATGAGTATTCAATAAATTTATAGATACCTTTGTGGTGATATTCCTAAAGGAATTATCATTTACTATATGATAGAGATGTGTTATGAGGATCACCTAAATATTTCCATGGAAACATTAAAATAACATATGCTTTTAGATATATTCATAAAATGGAACTTATTGATACAATAAATAAAATTTATTGTTCATCCATATTCTTACATAGGTATTTTAGTTGGTCCTATGAGAATAAATTTAGTGATGTCTATAAAAATATCTAATAATGTTTTTTAGATGCAATGTTTTATGATCTTTTATCGATACAAGAAGATATTTTTTTTATGAATTTTCAAAAACAAATTCAGGAAATCCTTTATATAGATAGAGTTATATTTTTTTTAAATAAGTAATACCATGATTCAATTTAAAAATTAAAAAGAGGTATTATTATTTATATGGATTTAATTATCCCCATTTTGAAAAGTCACTATGAAGTACGTTTTTATATGTTTTGTTTAGGTTGGATGTTCCTTGATGAAAATAAGAAAGGGTATATAATGTGAGTATATGAAAGTAATACCCCATAAAAAGAATTAAGCTTCCCATGATTTAGACTTATTATCTTATGTGAAATACATAATAAATATGTGTAATTACATTTTTAGTGAAAAATATATTTTTATAGTGACCATTGGATTTAGATCAATGTTTCCTCAAAGAGTGAACTCTACTTGGTATAATTAATGTAGGTAGAATATATTTAACGCTTTTTATTTTGAGAATATATATAAAACATTAAAGGATAAACTGTTGGGAGATTCTTGGAGTAGGAATAACTATGTCCTACTAGTTATGGGAGATAGAGAATAGTGGTAGATAGTGGGATTATTAGAAAGCAATCACAGGGAGGTATAAGAAGTAAAGAATGATGTGTCCCACTCTTGTATTTATTTGATTTAAATTTTTATAGGGAAGTAGAGTGAGAAACATTTATTTTATGAGGAATGAAATGGGTTAAAAATCTAGATATTGTAGGGGGATCATTAGTAATTGGACAACTATCATGAACCATCCTGGATACAATAGTTTCTTGATTACTGAGTCAACACTAACATAGCCCAAAGGAATTTATCGATCCCCATTGGTCAGGAACTAAATCATGGAATTATACAATTTAGAAATGGGAAAAATATTTCCACAAAACAATAGCAGGAGATAAATATAGAAATTAGTATTCTCAGTAAATCCCTAAGGAAATAGTACTAGAAAATAAAAAGGTATGTCAAATCCCAAACAATACATCATAAAAGTATCATAAAAAACAAGATAACCCAACATACTTAAGTAAAAGTCACTGCATTGCCTAAGGGATGAAGGACATTGACCTCTAATAAAATTCACTTTCCCATTACTCGGACATGGTAGGATAGGATCAACAAATTCCCAAAGAATAAGGTAGTGTTTGAGATAAAAATAACATTAGGGTATCACCAAGTGTTCCATAATAAGATGAAATAAACAATAGACAAATAATTCTTTCTTTTTTAACCAAAATAGGTAGGGTATTATGATTACATATTAAAAAACATTTTTTTTCATTTCCGACTGATCAAAATCATTTCCAACATGTCTAAGACAAATAATTTATTTTAAAAATTTAATGTAAATCACAAGTAAGGAGTAAAGTAGTTTTAAATTTATTTGAATATATAATCAAATAATTACAATAAGAAACATCTGCATCTTCCCTGTTGTAATCTAGTTTCCAATCATAGGATACTCGCACATCTCATATTAGTGGTCATAAAAGTATGTGTACGTGTGTCTCTCTGGATCATGCCAAATATGACACATCAATATCCCATCAAGGATAAGAAATGTCTAAATATTTTTTTATTAGAGTTTTCATCATCAATACATTTCTAGGAAATAACCATCCAAGTGTTCTCATTCAAAATAACAAACTAACTACCCCAGTGCGCATATTCTCAATCAGTCAATTAATAATAGGAAAATCATTTCAAATATGTATAAAATACAGTTTCCCCATTTCTAATTTCAACATGCCAATTTCATTCAAAAAACCACATCATTGATTTTTCTTCAATTGATTATTTTTAAACTGATCCCAACCATAGGTTTTTTTATTTTTATTAAATAAATTTTCTCAAAATCATTTCACATATCATTCCAAAATTTTCATAAATTTATCAAATATGCATAAATGTCCATTTCTAATTGATTTGGGTTTTTTCAAATCCATTACATATCAATTTCAATCCCAGTTCACATAATTTTTTTTTCAAAATTTAATTAAAATCAATTTCAAACAAAAAGAAATTCAAGGTCTGTTCAATTGGGCAAACATAAACAAAAACACCAACCTTTTCGTGGAATCACAACACCGAAAATGGGACTCTCCAATAGAAAATAATGGTTTATAAGATATAAGAACAAATACTAGATTCAAAATAAAAAAAACAATGTTTAGGTCTATCAATTTTAATATGATCTATCAAACTACAAGGATAAAAATAGAGTGACATGGAAATAACCTGAAACGAATTACTAAGAGAGATGCACCAAAACCAACTAAACTATAAATCACTAGAGAGATGATCCATATAGATTGGAATTCTAAAAAATAACTTAGAAAGAGCCTGGAAGTTGTGTAAAAGGAATCCTATAGGAGGGATATGGTAATTAAATCTAACTAACCTATTTAAAATTGGAACATTGGATTTTACATAGCGTATAACATAATAATAGGTAATGTAATTTATGATTCCCATATATTATGGAAACCCAATTTAATTTTATTAAAACCCCAATTTCTAATATTTATATTTCATATAAACCACACACCATGCGTAACCTAATGCATTGTGTACTCATTCCATGGAATATACTTGAAAATGATTATATGTCATGCAACCCCATTACATGTCATGTAAACCCTTAGTAGATTAAAGACCGGATGTTTTTATGAATAAAATTACAAAAAAATCACTAAATTTACCATTATAGGTATCCTCCCAATTATTTCTTCTCATGAATCAACAAATCAAAAAGGAAACTGAAAAAAGGAAATAACTGCTAGAATGTTAATGGGGTTTTAGAATATCCCCACAATAAAAACAATATACCCCAATAATCATATTATGAATCTTCTATTTCAAAAAGGTGAGGCCACTTATCTCTCATCAATTCCTCATGGTCCCATATCTCTTACGAATACAAACCATTATTCCATAGAACATTAATCAAAGGTATGGTCCTCCCATTAAGTACCTTTGTTTTAAAATCAACTATCATGACTGGATACTTAGACACAAATTAATCATTCTCAAAATCAAGATCACTCAAGCTAAAAAACTTGAGATGGATTAGAAATATATGTTCACCGATATGATAAATGGAACAAATTATGTATCGACATCAATTATGGAAGAAGTGATAACTGGTAATCCATTTCCCCACCTTCTCAAAAACCATAAAAGGTCCCGTGAAATGAGGGGAAGGCATCCCTGTCCTCCCAATATATAGACATCCTAAATGAGATGAAACATTCAATAAAACGTGTTCACTGACTAAAAAATCCAAAGGACTATGCTGATTATTAGTATAATATATGTAACATCTTTTTTCTGTCAACATCCCTTGAAAAATCAATTGAATCATTATTATCTTCTATTTAACCAATCTTGTTCCAACCAAATAAATTTCTCCAGCATCTAACTAAAGTAGTGGATATTTACAACTCCAGCAATATAATACCACAAAAGATCCATTCTGATCATGGATAGGTAACTACTGTTATAATCAATATCATCCATCCCCAAATGATCATCCCAACCTCCACCAAAGTTAATGAATTAGGAAAGAAGAATATCCTCATGAATCTATTTAGCTATCCCTATATGTAAATCTGATTATAGATGGCATGACATACTCAAAATAATCTGATATCCTAGTTCATCCTAAATTCCTCTCAAAAAGTGATATGTAAAACAAGGATCTCTATCAAAAACTACAGCATATGAAACTTAGTGAAAATTAACAATCTGTCTCACATATATATTTCTCAGCTCGTCAACTTTGGTGGATCATGAATGGGTATAAATTGAGCTATTTGTGTTTTATTATTGACCATAACCCATATCACAATACTATTTTTATAGAGATGTAAAAACCCAGACTAAAAGTTCACAGAAATATCAACCCACATAAAGGATGGCACAAGAACTAGCTGAAGTATACCAAAAGGTATCTAATTCTTTGTCTTGACCTGTTGGAATGTATAGTAGTATGAAACAAATTCACTAATGACTCGTCTCATACCTGGACACCAAAATAATCACTATCTTCCATTAAACACATTTTTTTACAAGGTTCATAACCTACAAAGAATTATGGAAATCCCCCTTTATAACTTTTCTCATGGATAACAATACAAAAAAAACTGATTTTGAGAACATATTACATCCTCTATGGAGAATGACCAATAATAAATTTTCTCCCCAACATAAAGAGGGTATCTAATACTATAGAATTAATCATCAATATTCTATTATAGAAGAACCATCTCGAGAAGTGTTTAGGTAAATAAAAAACTATTTAATAAAACCTCAACTCCTATTTATTTAGCTCTAATATTCATTGTAAATAATATATATCAAGTTCCACTCTTCTGATTATTATTTTGCTTCCTATGATGGAATTTTCATCACAAAAAAAATTCATTTTCCCTGGGTATAGGAAATATTGAAATAAAAATATTTCAAGTACTCCACCCAACACCTCTGTCAAAGAATCAAATATTTTTAAGAGAAGAAATAACTCAAACTATTGTTGTCTGAAAACATAATTATAAAAAATATAATGATCAAGCATCACAACTCAATGATAAAGGTTATTTGTTGGAAAATTATTCTCATGTGGAAAAAACAAAAAAGATCCATATTTAATGAAATGATCACCATTCCTAATAACAAAAAAAAATACTGAACCTAATGCAACATAAGACCACATATCCCAACTCAGCCTCTAGAGGATTCGAAACTGATGAAAAAGTCAAAAGACATATTAGATTAACAACAAATCCTGAATATTTCACATGCCAAGAAAACTTGAATCCATTCAATGTGATTTTTTTCATTAGAGATTCCAACATTGAAAAATCTTTTATGAATCAATGATAATATCTAGATAGACTCAAGATGTTTTGAATCCCAATAAAATTATGCGGATACTCCCATTTAATAAAAAATTTCACCTTCTTGTGATAAATTGAAATTCCATGTCCTAAGACCACATATACTAATATCCTTACATATCGAATCCATAAATAAAATTTTGATAGCTGGTCATAATGTTGATTATTTCTCAAAATTTCAAAATCTAATCCCAAATGATGTAAATAGTCCTCCTCATAGATAGAGTAAACTAGGACCTATTCATCAAATACATAAATACTACAGGAAAATTAGTTACACTAAATGTCATGAAAAGATACTCATAATGGTCATAATGGATCCAGATGGTAGTTCTCTAAATTTCAGATTCTATTGTTCTCCACAGGTGATAAATTAATCAATGTTAAACATTTGAGAACCACTTCTCCCCTTTTAACTAGGCAAATAGATCATCAATCTAATCCAATAGATACTTGTTCTTTAACAGAACTCAGTTGAGTTTTCAGTATTAAAATTATAAGAGAGTTGTTCAATCAAATTTATTCTCAAATAGAATAAGAGACACATAAGGTTACACACTTGGGAATATAAGGACATTATATAATATATCACCCAACTAATTCTTTAGCTATTTCATTATAGCTAGTTCTATGTGCTAAGAAGGAATAGATACTGGTTGATTAAAAGACACTAAATCATTAGAGAACTCTATCTTCCTTACCGATGGTAAAGTAAATAAGTTATAATGAAAAACATCAGGAAACTCAATATAAACTAGAGGTAAATCACAACTCAATGATTTATTCCACATGTCAAAAGAAACACTAATATTACATTCCTCATCTCTGGATAAGAAGGTCCAAATCTACTCAACCTTGACCACCATTCTCCATTTTTATGTGGAACACCCCATCGAGTGTAGTAAAGGATACCAAAAAAATAGAAATATCAATTTTTTGTTCACTAGTACTGATCCAATCCATACAAAAAATAACATCTAGAGGTTCCAAGTCAAAATCCAAAAAAACCCAAGAAAATAAATATATGATAATGAGAATAGAAAAGAATGAGAATGGAGACCCTACTCTTTATTTGTTTTAGGGGAGCAGTAATATACATCACGTAAGAAAAAAATATTAATAGGATTATTTATCATTTTTACAATATGAGTTCAAATAAAAAATGAGATACACCATTATCAAATATTTCAGTCACTAAAGATTATACTATAGTGATGTTACCTCTCAGAGTCACTCGACCCATATATACTTCCACTGGAAACTCTTCTACTCTGTGAATAATATTCATTCAGGATACTTATGGATAGAACCCCTTATATCTTGATTAATTTTATTTAACTATAGTTATATTTGGTGTAGTTTCTCTAATTACACTATGTAGACAATAATAGATATATAATAACTTCTTCAAGTGTCTAGAACAACCACATGAAGTGCATATCTTGGGTGCCTCGGTGAAAAAACGTTTTAAATTCCAGGGGTTTCCACACATGAAGAGAGTCAATGGGCCACTACCAAGAACTATAGTAGATGTAAAAAACACTACTATTGATATCCACCATGAGCCTCTTCATGCTTCCTCTTCCCTTAATGGGAACTCGGAGAATATCAATTGGGAGAAAAAGGAACTCTTATCAACACATACATTCTAGCTAGACTCCAATTGACCATCAATTCCCTATCCATCACATCATCATAAGAAGAGAATATGAGATCAATGTCCCATACAAAAACATAAAGTATTCATCTTTTCTTTTAATGTTATCTCTAGGGAAAACCATATAATCTTAGTGAATCATTTTTCATACTTAGTCACAGTCATGTTATCCCACACGAGTTTCAAAAACACTATATCCATAGTTTTCACTATAGGAATTGGATAGAAATAGACAGTGAAAACTATTAATTTCCTTACACTATAAACCTTCATGATTCTTCTCCATAACCATCGTGTGCCATAATCTTTTTTTGGTCCCTCCATATTAATGTTTTCATAATTTAACTTAATATCTTCAAGAGTTACTAGAATGTTAACGAGGTTTTCTAAATTTCTCAAACATTCCTCAGCCTTTTGATGATCATTAAATCCTTTGAATACAAGTGGTTTCTAGAATATAATGTCCTGAGCATTATTTCATGATTCATCCCTATGAAGTTCGACAACTAGATCATAAGTTGGTGTGTTTGAAGGTGCATGTCAAAGACCTTGGATAACATGCACAATAACCTCAACCTAATTTGTTTCCATGGGAGGAATGTCACATTACTATTACCCATAAGCTTCCTCCTAGATCCAATTTACACATCTTCTCAGATGAATGATAGTAAAAAACAACCATGAACAACATTGAAGACATTAGAAGATCACTCATATCAACAAATAAAATAGGAGAAAAACTAATCCCATTAAATAGATAAGAAGATTTAGATTTCAACTACCGAAATCAAAATAATGGAAAAGAGTGAAACTAATCTTCAATATTCCCTTCCTAATCAATCATGGGGTCTTTAGGCTCATTACATTGAGAGATTTCGGGCCATTCACTCCCAACTATCACCTAATTACCGACAAGATATCCAACTAAATACTGATCTTATGGAAATATTCTCAACCAGCAACTTTGACACCACTTGTTCATGAACCATCCTAGATACACTGATACAATGAAAACATAGATCGCATTGAAATATAACAATGATCGTTCTTGATCCCCAATATTTCGAAATTAGAACTGAGCATCATTAAATATAAATTTGGGAATTAATTTTTCACAAAAAAATAGTGGAAGATAAAGATACATATCAGTATGTTCAAAATCATTTCAAATCTGTAGTACCAGAAACCAAAAAATTATATCAAAACCCAAATAGCACATCATTAAATTACTATAAAATAGGAATGATTACCAAATTATACAAATTACACATCACTGTAATCCCAAAGGGACTAATAACATCCACATACTCTAAGAGGTTCTTTACCTTTACTCAAACCTAGAAGGAGAAGATCTAAAATATCCAAATACAAAGGTAGGTTATGAGTTAAAATCCCTATAGGGTCTCACAAAGTGTTCCATATTAATAATTCATATATAACAAACTGATATTGCATCAAATTTTAATCATAACAAGCATGTATTTATAATTTCATATTTAAAACAAAACAATATTTTAATTTATGATTGATTGTGAACAATTAAAGCATTTTATAAATAAACACATTATATAAAATAGTTTATATAAATCCCAAAGAATGAGTATTGTAGTATAAAAATTATTGGTATTTATAATCAAATCATCATAGAAAGAAAGATGTTCATCATCCCTATGGTAAGAATATCTCTAGTTATTAGATCCTCACACATCACATATCACCCTATCACAATATGTTTGTGTACACATGTCCATCAACATCACTCCAAATATGACTCATCAAGTTCCCATCAGAGAAAAGATATTCCAAACTAGGTTTTTTAGAGTTTTAATCATCAATTACATTTTAGGGAATTATAATCCTAGATTTTTAGTCTCAAAATAACCAACTAACTACCTAGAATCACATCTTCTGAATCAATCAATCAGTAATTGGAAAATCATTTCAAATAAATATAAAATAAAATTTCCCCATTTCCAGTTTCAATATTCCAATTTAATTCCAAAAATAAAATCATGTTTTTTCACCTATTCATGAATTTTCAATAAAAATCAATCTGAGGTTTTTATCATTTAAATTGAATTAATTTTTCTTAAAATAAATTCAAAGTCATTTCACAATTTCCATTACGTTTTCAAATATGCCCCAATATCCAACTCCATTGGAATTGTGGTTATTATGAAAATCCATACCATATCAATTTCAATACCAATTCAAATCAAATTTAATTTTTTACAAATCAATTTAATGATATTTGAAACAATAAGAAATTCATGTTTTATTGAATTGGCCGAACTTAAACAGATCCTCTTACCTTTTTATGGAATCATAATTCCGGCAACAGGACTCGCTAATGGAAAATGAAGGTGAAAAAGATTTCAGAACATAACATAGAATCTGGCTTCAACAACCTAATTTTTAAATCAATCAATTTAAATATGATCCCTCAATCTATAAAGAGGGAAATATAGTGTGATAGAAGATACAAGGTGACTGCTTACATAGATAGATACACCACAAACAACAAAATGATCAAAAACTAAATGGATGATCAAGAGGGATTGGAGTACACTAAAATCTCATAAAAAGATCCTCTAGGTAAATACCAATGAATCCTAGAGGATGGAAATAAAAATTTCATCTGATCAACAAATTTAAAATTAGCACTCATTATTTTCCACTGCACATAGCATAATAATATGTGGTGTAGTTTTTGAGTCTCATATACACATAAAACCCATTGCCTTTTATTAAAACTCCAATTTTTAATATTTACACAATGTGTAAATCATAAAAAAATTTAACCATTCTCACTGTGTACTAATTTCATTGAATCATTGTGGTGATGACTAAACATCACAAAACACTAATCCACTATCGGTAAATCCCTAGAAGAATGCATTACAACATGTTCTATGAAAAAAATTCCAACATATCACTATCTTAAACGTTAAAATTATACTCCCAATTCCTTCTTGTCCTTACTAAAAGAAAGAAAAAGGAAAACCAAAAAAAATTAGTACATACCTGACATACATGTTAGGAGGTGTTACAACAAAATCATAGATTCAGTGTCTTGTTTCAATAGATGGTGGTTATTGTGGAACAAAAGAATAAATTTATGGAAACCTACCTCCATTTGAGTATTGTAGTTTATCCTGATGTTACTATTGTTATTCATGAAATCAAATTCCAATATTGGTTGTCATTTATCAATAATGTTGATAAAAAAATTAATTTCTTGATCCTAGAACAATCCATAAATAATTATAGAGAATCAAAACCCGGAATGGTTATTACATCCTTAACAAATTCTGATATATAATAGAAAATAAATTTCATTGGATTTAATAATTACATTACCAAGGTCAAAATGGAAACATCATGATGTATGTATGATGTTGGTTCAACTTAAAAAATCATCATATTTCTTCCATATTTTATAAATATTAATAATCGATTACCATGGGAACCATTACATGGAATAAGTTATTGAAATTTTTCTTTCACAAAAGGGGATTTTCATAGGTATAGAACCATAATTTACCCCAATATTTTGAAAAAAATTAAATATTACTTTGGAATAATTTTAGGGATTAGTACAGATGAATACTCATAGATAGATGGGTAGACAAGGTGAGTTATTAATATTTTCGAAGAGGTTATTCATTCTTATGAAATCTATTTAGGAAAATCATGGTAGTATCTTTTATTATATGTAAAATATTTTAAAATATAATCTATCTACAAATTAATTTTATAAAATCATTTATTTCACTATATGTTCAATTGCATTGGTTACTATTATATTTGGTTGAATCTGTTGAAAAGACACATTTAATAACTATATTTGTGAAATTAATAGTTCAATTATATAAATTGATTCAAAATTATATGTCTTAATGTTGGTAAAAGTAATATGTTGACTGATGGAATGAGAACTTTACATTTGAACATGGGGATAAATTTTTTAACAGTGTCCCAAATTCTAGGAAACTAATAAATGGTTAAAAATGGGAAATTAAGTCCATAATTTTTTGGACTATTTTATGTTATGGAATAAATGTGCAAAGAAATGTATCTGTTGGTATTTATACAATATTATATGGAAACTCATAATATTTTCCTTTTCTCTCATCTAATGAAGTATATTTCTAAAGTTACTTTTGTCATGAATTGGTAAGTGGTTGATCTAGAATATTATGTGGAATGTGTGGGAAGACCAATTAAAATTTTAAACATTAGAAAATGATTCATGATAGATATACTATTCATTGTGTATTGGTTTTATATAAATATTGGATGATTCATGTGGAGACATGGGATACAAAGATAGGCTAAAATGTGATGAGATTGGATTGATATTTTCGATGTCGAATACACCTAATGATTTTTTTGGTAGGAAAATTACCATGAAGGGGGCGATTGTAAAAACCAAGATTTAATTTATTTAATGATATGGGTTTTTACATCATTTCATGTACATAAGTATATATTACATGTATTTTTTATTTAATTTTAGATATTGTTGGATTCATGTAATTTTTGGGAGATTATTAACTTTTTGGTTTTCAAGATTAATTTTTGTGAGTTAAATTAATGAGTATAATGTTTTCCTAAATATCTAGCGTATAATTTTTTGGATTAAATAATTAATTCAGAGATAATTAATTGGGAAAAAAATTCTTTAAATATTTATCAGTGATTTGAATGGGTGGTGTGTATTTTATAATGCCAAGACAAATTTTCGTATTTAGAAATAAGTTACAAGTTGAATTAATTCAGTTGGGAGTAGAATGAATTTAGTATAGGACATTTGTTTATTTTGAGGTACAATGTCAGTTAATTGATTATGATAATTGGGGACTTTATTGGTAGTTTTTATTATGATGGAATTATTCACATACATTATATATTGAGTAATATTTTGGGTTTTATTAATATTAATTTATAGAGGTATACATAGGTTAAATGTATTTAAAATCTGAGAAAATATATTATTGTATTGATATTTGAATGTATAATTTAATATTATAAATTAATAAAATGAGACCATTAAGGAAAAGTGATTAGATTTAGTGTGTTGTGGAAATTGTGGTAATTCTCTTTTAATGGGGATTTTTTCATGGATATGATGGGGAGTAGATGAAATTTCATTAATATAGAAATAATTTTGAGTGGATTATTATGTAATTAGTTAAATAGATATTAGAATAATTGATGATTGGATTATGACTCTTTAAATATAATCTCAATAGTTGATTAATTAATGTTATATTTAAAGTATATAAATATGAGGATGTGTATGGAAATATATAAGTTTAATTCATAAAGGAATCTAAGAATCTTTATAGATTTGTGGAACATTGGTGGAGTGGTTTAAAAGATCCAATATAAATGAGAGTGTTTGGTTATATGCTTGAGGTATGTGGATTCATTTGTTTAAAATATTTTTTAAATTTAGTTTTTCTATGTTTCCCAACGAATTACTAATTCAAAAAACCCCTATATTTCATTATTTTTTAAAATATGCATCATTGATAGATTTTAAAATATTCTACGTTTGTTGTTCCAAAAATGCATGATTGCCCACCAAATTTCCCTTTTTCCTCTTTCTTATACTTCTTCAAAACAACCAAACTAGATAGTTACTTGTATTCATGATAAATAGAATTAGGGTCTCATAACCTAATATAGTATATGTAATCTTTTATAGAAGGTTTTTTGAGGTTGCGATAATATGGTATCAATCATGGAAAGTTCTCCAAAAGTGTCTCTTAACCATTATTAGAGATTTATAAAGGGTAATTTTGATAATACATAAAGAATTATCCAAATAAGATCCTCCATTTTGTATATTCTAATGAAAAGGTGATTTTATGTCTTGGTAGGTGGATTCAAAACATTTTTTGTGAAGGATAATTAAATTGTGATTTTTGGATTTTTTTAAATCATGAGATGATTTTTCTAGCAATGTTTTTGTGTGTAACCATGCTCTTGTTTAGAAATAATGTTTTGATAAACTGATTATTGAAAACTCATTGTGATGGTTTGATTGTGATTGTATTTTTGAATTAAAATTTATTTTATATTTTTCCATGTTGTTAGTGAGTCTGTAGAAATGGTTTTAGTGGTTCCTATTTAAAAAAATAAATAAATATTTTAATATAATATTTCATGGGAACAAAGATATTGTTAATTAAGGAGATTGATAGAGGTAATGACACACACATACATTTTAAATGAAAATAGATGTATTTAGAGTTTATGTATAAATGCTAAAAAACATAGTTTGTATTATAAAATATATCTTGAAAGTATTAAATTAATTATCTTATTGTCATTAAGGCCCTGAATATGCTATTTATCTAGAGTGGGAGAGTCTTTAGTTATATCTATGGAATGAGTAAATTTTAAATGATTTGTAAAATCTATTATTTTCTATTATATGGGGAAACAAAGAGTTTTCTATTTCATAAGAAATTAGATTTTTCTAAAAAAAATTCGGAAAAATAAGATTATTTTGATGGATATAAGATAAGAGATTAATTTTATGCAAATTTCATTGAAAAGTGTTTTTTTAGAAAATGATTTTAAATGTCATGTATTTTTTAGCTGTTGGTTTGGATATTTGTTGGTTTATATCATTATTTTCTATAAAAAAAATATTAACCATTAATGTTTATCATTTCATTACCGGATTTTAATATACATGTGTATTTATTATATTCATAGAGAAATCCAATTAGTTTTATACTTATCATTTAAATGTTCACTTTTGTGGGAATAATGACTTGATTGGTTGAGATGAAAGTATAGGAAATGATTCTTAAAATTATATTAGGGTTATATAGATCCACATTGATGGGATTTTCTATATTTAATGGATTTGAAATGAGTTATAGTTATTCATTTATTTTATTCAGTGTGTGTCTTTTTAACTCTTTTTATATGTTGTAAAAATCATTTTTCCACTATTAAATTTAATAGTTATTATAGGAAAAAGGTTTAAATCACACATACAATGTTACTCAATTTGGATTATTTATTTTGAGGGTAAATAATTCTACATTTTTTTATTTTATCTATCTCAAAAAATCAACCTTATAGATATCAAGTGAAAATGATTAAAGATATGTGGCCATCAGGTTTGTGTCCCTAGAATCCAATCACTATCTTGAGTTATTACATAACCAAGGAAAATACAAATAGTTTTTGATTCATTTCAATATAATTAGAACATAATAACTTCTATAATTCCTTGGTATCTTAGGTTTTATTATAATGATATTGATCAGAAATTTTTATAAGCTACCTCCCATGTAACAACACATAAAATCTATTTGTATACTAGACTCTAACTGAATGAAATTCATGTAATTTATAACATCCTGGCCCAACTTAAATCCTTAGAAAAAAATCAATCATCTTAATCTCAATGTTACTTGGCCCATGGGTCAATCTCCCATAACTATAAAAGGTAAAATAAAAAACCTGGACTGAAAAATTCCATGGGGAACTTTTTATTCAATAAATGCATATGATATTTTTGTTTATTTGAATTTTATAAAAATATATAAACATATACCTAAATATATATATAATAATTATAAAAAAAATAAAGTCACATAAAAATACAACAATCACACCCACATCTCAAAATACAAGTGATTCCACATCTGCACAATTCTCTACTATAATGCTCATCATTTTGTCTAATCCCCCATTCCATAAACAATAATATCTTCAATTCAGTATAATAATAATAACATATTAATGTAAACCAAGATTCACTTATATAGGGTGACTATCACAACTACATATGATATCACCGATTAATTCCAATGAACCCATGTGAATACTACGTATCTCAAATATATTTTATGGAAACATGTCCAATACATGCCAATTCATATAACCAAGTTAATAAATCAAATAAAAATCTGAATTGTAATCTTTTTATAAAATCATTCATAAAAAATGATATAAATATACCATAATTTTCATATCAATCGACTCACACACTAGATTTTACTTCAATCCAAGGAAATACCAAGTGAATTTCAAACCTCCTTTCTATATCTTACTAAAATTATGGTCTCGTCTTTATATAATGTTCCCCAAACAGAACTGGGTTTTGAAATCCATGATATTTTAACTGAATTAGATACCGAAAAATAATAGAGACTCTTAAAACATCTTATAAATCCAAATGATAATTTTTTAGAAAACCTCATCAAAATATCAAAATCATTTCTTCAATAAGAAATATAAACAAATTTATAAAATAATAAACAAACAATAATAAAAAAACATAATAACAAATTACCCCAAAACCATATGTTCTTGATACACTCACTCACCCAAAATATACACATATAATTTTCTTTTAAATTCATACACAAAAAACTATATCTTTCCATACATCATCCCATATTTATATACCTGTTCAAACCATGATAAAGTCTCTCCCGCCGTGAGAGAGTTCCTCATAGGGTTTTTCTAGGGCTTGAATTTCCTCCCTCTCATTCTACTCACAGTAGCGTGTGACTGAGCTGAAATCCATCAGATTGTAGGCGGTCACTGACTTCCATAGTCATAATTGCTTCATATTTGAATCCCCAATCCCAAACATTGGAATTAAAATAGGTGACCTGACTTATTTCGGGCCTCGTCGGCTTCCGGCTCCTTTATGTCGAGGAAGACCCAGTTTCGGACACCAGTTGATCAGAGATCAAACCCGATCACTGGCACTTGTTTTTCAGAAGAGAAGGGGATTAAACATCTTTCTTTCAGTGTCAAGAATATATACTGTTTTTTACCACTTTCACGTATACTTACCCGACAACGGCCTCTTTCACTACAAAATAGATCTGGAGTTTGGAGGCGATCTGAAAAAATGAATCTGTTGATTGTTCTGTGCGGATGTCAGAGCGAGGGGAACCCCGGACCTCAAAGGCTCCGGACACGAAATTGACACACCTGATTTGAAAAGAACAGAGCTTTGACCTACTGACCCGTGGGAGGTGTGGTGGAATCCCGGTTTGCAGAGGTCGTGGATGCGAAGAAGAATATCTCAGCTTCACATAGAACTGGCAGGCGAAAGGTTGAGTTGCGAAGCTTCAGCTACAAAGCCAGGTTGACAAGCGGTAGCCGTGTAGGGCTACATCGCGGAAGTGGGAGTGCCTCACGGAAAGATAAAATTGGGAGTGAGAGGATTCTCACGAGAGATCTGGCAGTGTAGCCCCATCGAGAAGGATTTGGCCGCACTAGGAAAGTCATGGAAAGAGGTTGTGGTGTGGTGTTACCAGGATGAACCAGACTGGAGGATCTAAATTGGGCCGTGCCTGTACATAGGAATTCTTGGGCTGGGCCTGGCCTATGTGAATTACTGTTCAGGCCCAGGCCATGAAATCTATTCGTGGAATCCTGAAGGAAAGGGTGGGCACTTCTGTGAAACGCAGCCAACTGAGGCAACCTAATCACCACGGGGTTTTTTTGGGCATAGAACTTTGGGGAGGAATCTATTTTTAGATATATGGTAAATGAATCATGGATGCGGACATAGTGAACCAATGGAATAGGATGTCCTTGATGGACAAAGATAAAGTGTCGATTGATGATCGGAGAAACAATGATATGCTCCTGGAAAAATGTATGTCTCTGTTGGTTGTTAGAAAATTTATGGGAAAAATACCAGTCTACCAGGGTTCCCTCCAAAACTCCCCCCAGAATCTATGGAAACAGGAAGGTGGAGTGGCTATTTGGGTAGTAGGGAACAATCTCTTGGTTTTTGAGTTCTTTAATGAGAGAGATAGAGATAAAATATTTAGAGGTAGGCCATGGTCTTTTGATAATCACCTCCTCCTCATGGAATAATTTAAATGGGGGGACGATATCCCGTACATTAATCGCACTCAGTCTCTATTTGGGATACACATTAAAAGAATCCCATTTCGTGGGAGAACAGAATGGGTCCTAAGAGAAATTGGAGACCACATTGGCCAATTCCTAGAGTGGGACTGCTCGGACCCAATCTAATGGGGTCCCGAGGAATAGATTAAAGATGAGATTGAAGTTTCAGAGCCTATGATGAGGGGCATGTTTTTGAAAATCAATGATGTTGACACTTGGATATCTTTTGAGTTCAAGAAACTCCCAATATTTTTCTTTTTTTGAATGTTTCAGACATCTGGAGAGAGCGTGTGCTTCAAGGAAAGAGAAAAAATCTTGTAATATCATCTTACAATATGGCCCATGGCTCTGATACAAAACGAAAAAATATTCCTTCATCCCTGAGGCGGAAAAACAGAAGGATCGTAACCGTCTCATGATGGCTCACAAGAGGCGGGTAGAAACTGAACATGATAAAGTCATCATGCTTGGACCACAAGAGTTCCCTGAAGATAGTCCAACCACTTAGAGGGAAGCTGGTAGGCCCTCTCAAAAAATTAACACCATGTGCAACAGTGGGGTTTGGAAAGATAACCAAATGAAGAAGCTTCACATTGAATTAGGCATATATCCTACCCCATAAAATACATTGTCTCAATATCAATAGAGCCGTTGGAAATGCCAAAAGATCCACCAAATAAAAGACCGAAGCCAAAAAAAATGTACACTGAACCACCAGATCCTGACCCTAATCTAGAAATAACCATGTTAGGCATCCTTGAATAAGGTGACTCTGGGATGTCTAGATTTACACTATCAGACCCAATCACCCGTCAAAATTGGAAAAGGGTGAAATACGAAGATAGAGACAGTAAATGGGATTAACTAAAACCTGGAGTACTTAAACGAGGAATTGAAATGATCCAGTCAGCGGGAAACTCCCCAAAATAGTGGAAAATGGCAGGTGAAAAAATAATCCCAGTGGACTCAAAGGCAGAGGAAGGCAGGACCCAGCTCTGCCTAGAACAATGATTATCTTATGCTAGAACTTTCGTGGGCTTGGAAACCTAGGAATGGTTCGAATGGTCCAGCGCAATTGCGCTCAAAGTCACCCTAATATGGTTTTCCTATCCAAAACCACATTGGAAATCAAGGAAACCACTAGCATTGCTCTGAAATGCGGCTTCCAAGGCTGCCTCCCAGTTTCCCAACAAGGCCACTCAGGGGGACTCTGTCTCCTATGGAAGAAAATGATGAAATCAAGTTATTGTCCTTCTCCTCACACTATATGGCTATGCTAATTCATTAGGATCATACATCGCCTTAGACCTTTGTGGGATTCTATGGTTGGCCATCCCATAATGAGAAGTGGAAATCTTGGGATCTTCTCTGCCAGCTGTGACACGATCTGTCGAGACCTATTCTCATCAGAGGATAATTCAACAAGATTATGTTTTACAAGGAAAAAAGAGGTGGATCCTTCCAACCCTCGATGTCAATATCAAATTTTATGAATATGATCTCTAGGGTGGACCTGGTCGATCTGGGATACACGAGTAATCCATTCACATGGTTCTTTGGTAATACAGATGGCACCCGCATCGCTGAGCGGCGTGACAGATTTTTGGGCGTAACTGATTGGAAAAATCTCTTCAGCCTATTTCAAATCAGTCACCTGATGCTAAATTGCTCGGACCATAGCCTAATTTTCATTGACTGCACTCAAGGTGACCACAACATGAAATACAACAGACCCTTCAGATTTTAAAGCTTCTAGTCAAAAGGCCACGAATGTGAAGATGTTATCCGATGAATCTGGAAGTGTAATCCTACAGATATTAGATCCAATCTTCAATAGGCCACATCCGATCTGAGGTCTTGGAGGAATAATAAATTCTTTCATCCCGACAGGAACTGTGATTTCCTTGAAAGGAAACTGTACAACCTTCTCAACCAACCCCCATCCAATTGCAATCTCTCTAAAATCAGTGCCACTCAATGGGATTTTGATGCAGCCCTGTGCATTAAGGAAAGCATCTGGGCTATATAGGCATGAGACACCCACATTGTAGAAGGGGATGCTAATACACGATATTTTCATCAGAAAGCATCAGCTAGGCACCAGAAAAATTTTATATATTGCATCTCGCAACCAGATGGTAGAAAAGTTTTCAACACTAATGGAATCCAAGATTCTATATCTAGTTACATTCAAAACCACTTTTTTGTAGGAAATACTTACATTTCTATTGAAGTAGAGGATTGCATCAGACCAGTGATCACCAAAGAGATCAATAGGCAGCTTACCAAAGATGTGAGTGCTGATGATATTCGTCTGGCTCTGAAACATTTCCACCCTACTAAGGCCCCTGTCCTGGATGGATTCCATTCCCTCTTCATTAAACAATACTGGCACATTATTGGTCCCGACATATCTAATCTGGTGAAGAACATTTGGGCTGGGAAAAAAAACATTTCTGACATCAATGAAACTGTCCTCATCCTCATTACCAAAATCAAGAAACCTCTTGTGGTCCCTGATTTTAGACCAATCATCCTATACAATGTCTCTTACAATATCTTCTCAAAGACATAGTTAATCGGTTGCGTACTTGGTTACCTAATATCATCTCAGAAAATCATAGCGCTTTTGTGGCGAAGAGACTGATCACTGATAATGCCATTGTGGCCCATGAAGTGTTCCAATCTATGAAAACACATCCCACTAAGAAAAGAGGAACCATAGAATTGAAACTGGATACGGCTAAGGCTTATGAGTGGAACAGAATTTCCTCAAAGTCGTGATGCTAAAAATGGGCTTCTACTCTAAATGGATAGATATGGTCATGCACTATGTCTCGTCTATCACCATTCGAATCAATGTCAATGGGGCACTAACCCAAGGCTTTTCCCAAACCCAAGGCCTGTGCCAGGGATATCCTCTCCCCCCCTTCCTCTTTATCTTGGTGGGTGATGTTTTTTCTATCCTCATTTCAAGGGCTGCATCCTCTCATACAATCCATGGGGAAAAGGTTTTCTATGGAGGCCCACCAGTTTCTCATTTCTTCTTCACTGACGACTGCCTTCTATTCCCCAGAGCAACCAATAATGAGTGTCGTGTGATCAACAATGTGATCCAACAGTATGAGAGGGCCTCTGGACAGTCAATCAATCATGGAAAGTTAGAAATACCCTTTAGTTCTAGGGTTCCTCCATCCAAAAAATAATAACTCTACACCATTGTAGGAATTCAAATGGTCGAGAAACATTAGAAGTACCTCGGGCAACCTACGGTGATAGGTCACTCCAAAAAAAAATCTTCACATATATGATGGACAGGATTGAGAAACAAATTCAAGGCTGAACCCCTAAAAGAATTTCAAAATCTGGAATGGAGAGCCTCATTAAATCTACTCTCCAGTCTATCCCTAGCTATTTTATGTCCCTCTTTAAGCTCCCAGCTGCTGTCGTCAATCAGATACATGCACGCATAACCAACTTCTGGTGGGGGAAAAATAATGGATGGAATAGAACCCACTTCATAGCCTGGGATAACCTCTGCATAAAAAAATATGAGGGAGGAATGTGATTTTGGGACCTAGTTCACTTCAATTATGCACTGCTAGCTAAGCAAGGATGGTGCCTTTTAAATCGCCCATGATCTCTCTGTGCGCGGGTTCTCTATGAAAAATACATCCCCCACATGTACTTCCACTTAATCCTGTCTTGGCCCCCATCCTAGCTTCCTCTAGATAAGTATTTTGGGTTCCCGAAGTCTCCTGGAAAAGGGTTGGGCTGGAGGATTGGGAATGGCTCAGCTGTTAACATTTGGACCGATCCCGGGCTGATGGACAAAGAAGGAGTGCAGACATCGTCCCCTTCCCAAACAGGCTTTGAAGATGCCACTGTCAGCTGCCTTTGTTCTGATCAGGGGTTTGGGTGGTGCATGGAAAAGATTCACAAATGGTTTAATGAATGAGAAAAAAAATTATCCTGAGTACCCCCTCTATTCCAGACGTAGGCCCCGACCATCTCTTCTAGATTAATGACCTCTCAGGAGGCTATACGGTGAAATCTTGTTACCATCTCGCTATTGACACTCAGAGAGACGTTAGTAAAGGGGGGCCCTAAAAATATCTTTGGAAACTCAATGTTCCCCCCAAAATCCACCACTTTTGGTGGCGGGTTTTCACGAGAACCCTCCCTACCATGAGCCTTCTCGTCTTCTGACATATTTTCAGTGACAGGTTTTTACCCTTCTGCCCGAACGTCCTAGAGTCTCCCTTTCATGCTATCATCCAATGCCCGTGGGAAAAAGAGATTTGGAATAAATGGAGCTCTACTACAGATTCTCTACTGAACATGGGCTCAGAACTCCCCTCTCTCCTGATGCGATGGTGATCCTCCTTCTCTTCGGCAAAAGCGAGATCACTTTGCATCATGGAATGTATCATTTGGGTCCTCCGCAACGATGCCATTTTCAACCATGTTCACAAACCTCCCAAATTCTAGATTGAACGGGACCTTTTCTAGATTGGGGGTTGGCATCACCACAATGGAAAACATAATCCCTTTGGAACCACTTCATTTTCCTCCTTATGGTTCCCACCACCGAAAGGGATTCTCAAGATTAATGTGGATGCGTCACTCCCCAAGGATGGACTTTTTGCCCTTGGCCTAATAGCCTAGAATCATCTTGGTCAAATCATTGCAGCCAAACATGATTCACATCATTTTTTTTGGGAACCTGTTGTTGCCGAGGCTACCACCATCCTTGCTAGAATGATGCTCGCTAAAGACCGTCGATGGGATAAAATCAACCTCGAATCAGACTGCCTCACCATTATTAATGCTATCAACCTCAATGATGGTGGACTTCAGTACTTTGGATCCCTCATTAGGAAAATACTTTCTCTCCATCAATGCTTTATATTATGTACCTTCTACTTTACCAAAAGGGAAGGAAACAATGATGCCCATCAACTGGGGAAATCTGGACACTTTGATGACAACCAGCTCTGGCTAGACCTTTATCCTTCATGGCTTTGCGTCAGTTCATCTTCTGATTTTCGATATTAATGAATCCGTTTTTTATCAAAAAAAATATTCCTTTTCAAACCTATTTAGAATATTTATTTATAAATCAAACATGAAGACAACTAGATATATCACACAATATGATGTATGAAAAGGAATGAAGATTAAATTGTTTTTATTTATCTATTTATATACATTTAAATGATCATATGATCCAAATAATAACATACTAGAAAAAACCCTTAAATTTCCTACGATATAATTCTAAAATATGACCTATGTTTTACAAAAATAAAATACTTCTCACTGTGGGTCAAAATAGTGACTATTAAAAAATTAATGGAACAAATACAATTAATATAGAATTTATTTTGTATACATATAAAAAATATATGAATATTGTGCGGGTTTTCCTATTACATAGTGAACACATCTTGAAAACCTCCTAAAACCAAATACCACATTAAGTGAAAAGTAAGTGGAAGAGAAAAGAACAATAAATATGGGGATCTACCTTAGATTAGGGAATCATTCACCTTAAAATGTACAATATATGATATCTAAATTGGAATAAATTATAAAACCACCCAATAACCCCAATCTACTTGTTTAGGGATAATATGAGGGTAGGTGAGGGTAGTTTCATTCAAAACTCATTTTTTGGTAAATTTTAAAATGACACAAGACCATCTTAAATGGCTGCACAAATTATGAAACTGATCATGAAAATCTATTACCTCATACCCCATAATGAATAGGTGAAATATTTGAATTTCTAACCACACATATGACATTTATTTCCTAATATCTAAAATTCTGTATCAAAAAACACAATCATTGAACTACCCATGAAAAATTTCACTACCCCCAATTTCATACTAATTATCTTCCATAATTCATGAAACTCCTTCTCATATCCAAAAACCTCAGGAATTTGATTGATATTACCTTTACAACCAAACAAAACTAATTATTTCAATAATCCATTTTACCAATTTTTCCACACTAACAATCCTTTTCACTAAACATATCCTCTAAAATTTACTAATCATATATTAACCTTTCCCGAAACCATTACTTGGAATAAAAATGACACTCTAAATTTTCTAGTCGGAGGAAATGATTATAAATAAAAAATCATGTATGTTATATAGGTGAATATCAATGATAATAATCAAAGGATCCTACCCAAGTTGGCCTACATGCACAACTCAATGCACCAGAAGGATCACATAGCCCCTATGTGCGTTACATAAAGGTGTAACAACCCGAAATTTTGAATAAATCTTGTTTCCTAATTTTGTGTGTTATATTATTTCATACTCAACAAAACATTTTCATTTAATAAAATGAGTATAATTAAAATGATATTGTTGGGTTTTGACTATTAAATTACCGTTAGTCAGTATGACCATTGGAAACTAAATGTTACGACTATTGTCTCTAAATACAAGTGATTTGGGTTAATTAATATAGAAAGAAGATTCGATGGCCTCATCCAGTAGTCATGGGCCAATCGAAGCCCATCTAATAAAATTTGGGAAAGAGGTATCACCACTGGGCTTTGCTCTAGACCAAACCCAAGCCGAACTTCCTCGTGTGAAGCTAGAACGGAATCGCCTTCGTGAGAAGTTCAAAATGATAGAAATTACTACTCGTGCAATGTTGGTCGAGCCTCCCTCAGATTATCTCACCTTAGAACACCTTACACTTAGGTCCAATGATGGGGTTATAAGGGGCTATGTAAGGAGACCGTAACTGCCTCGTGTAATCCGTTGATTTAGATAAAAATTGTGATTTCTTCTTATGATGAAGTTTGTGAATTTTTAAATGTCCGGATAAATATAGTATGCATATTTTTGATTAATTCTAGAAAAAGGAAATGTGAATGTATTTATGTAAACCTTAAACAATTAATTAAGTGTAATGGATTTTAAAAAATGGTCTTCTACAGTTATGTTCAGCAAGAAATTTAGAGTCTAATAAGATCAACTTAATTTTTGATGAATAGTAAATTATGAATAGTGATTTTATGCTTAGGATTTGTAATGTGACCAAATGGATTAGTAATCACACTTAAATAAAGTATTAATATAATCTGGGCACCTTGATTAAGTAATGCGATTAAATAAAATAGGTAAATAACTGTTTCAAAAATTATTAGTGAAGTATTAGTTTTCTCAGGTGAATAGTTTTTTTTAATTAAAAATTATATTAAAATTATATATAAAATTATTTTTATAAAATGGAGTTCATTTTTTAATTCAGAGCATCGATATTATGTTAAGGCAATTTTTGGGGATTTTTCTGAAAAAAATAAATATTTGGTGAATAGTGTATTTATTTAAAAATTAAATTAAAAATATTTATAAAAATATTTTTATAAAATGGAGTTCATTTTTGAAATCATAGTATCGGTATTTGGGTAAGATGAAATTTTGGGATTTTTCTGAGAAAGTAGAATTTTAGTTGAATAGTGAATTTTCAGTTTAGAGTTTCGGGTGTTTAATGACATAATTAAGGATGTAATAATTATGTAATCATTATGGTCGACTTAATGATAGTAAGATAAGGTATGAGGTGTCCCATGTGGCCAATTACATGGGAAAATACCATGGGAAAGCCAATGGTTTGGCCAATACCACCAATGATGTGTCCCTTGGCCATTAATGCGTTGTCCCCTCACTTACCCTATAAATACCAAGCCATTCTCTCATCCTTTCCATTAGAAATCCTCCTCAACAATTTTCTGGTCTCCTTACCTACCATGGAGTCCTCCCAAGTGGCCCTCAAGCCTTCCAAGGTCCAAAACATCATGATTTTGAAGTTACTCTTCCAGGTAAGGGATCTTACCTCTCTCTTTCTTTCCAAGTACACTTTTTTATGTATTTTATTTTATGCTCCATGTTCTTATGTTGGGGATTTTATTTTATATTTATAATACCATCCTTTTCATTTTAATATGGTGTGAGACCCCCTATTTCTCTCATCATTTCATTTTATGAATGTTTAAGTGGCGTCGTTAGGCTGCCGAATTTTTAAGGGATTCTTTCACCCTTATCATTTTTCAAAGTTCTACATTCCTGTCAAGTCTTTCAAGTGACTTTTTATTACGTTGGGGTATGATCTATATATATATCATACGTATATTTTATGTTCATATTATGAGAGACCCTACTTTATCTCGTCAATTCATTTTTGGAGATTTAAGTGACATTGTTAGGCTGCCAAATTTTCGTAAGGGAAATCTTATTTTTGCCTTCCTTCCATGTTTTTCATTTCATATGGTATGTCTTTAAAATATCATTACCATGTTCTTATATCCATTTTATTCTGTCCCTCTATTGTTTTTTGGATAATTTTTGAGTGGGTGACCAATTCCCCTTCACTTTTCAATGTTTTCTAAAACCCTGTAACATAGCCGTTATGCTGCAGAATTTTCGTCTCAAAATGTCTCTCTCTTTTTATCAAATTATTTTATTTCACTAAGTGAATACTCATAGATCATTACTCTATAGGGTTATTAACATATATATCAATATTTTCTATTTTAAATTCTGGGATTTACATAAATGAGACCCTCTTTCCTTTTCCATGGGTTTAAAATGACTTAAAGATCATGTCTTAAAAGCTGTTTTTAAAACGTTATGATTATGAAATGAAACCCATTTACTTTATGACATATGGGTTATTTATGAAATGTTTGATGATGATATATGTGGATCATGTTTTAATAAAGACAAATTAAGGGTGCGCCATGATATCGCTCCAATGCATTGGGTAATGATGTTACCAATAGAGATTACAATTTTAACGATACCTTAGTGAATAAACATTGTAATTTCAAATGACACCTTAGGGATGGACCTTGGTGATATGTTCATTATTGTCTAAGTTATATTTTTTAGCCACATATTCATGTTATGAATCATGTTCTTTCCATTATGATATGCCTCCTGATCTATTTCTCATTCCTTAATATTCTTTTTTCATGACTTTATTTATGTTTGTCAAGTTCACATGTTAAATGTTGTAGCCACATCTTCAAGTTATGAAATAAGTTATTTTTATTATGATATGCCCCATGATTTCTTTCTCATTCCTTAAAGTTATTTTTTCATGACTTTATTGATGTATCTAAAGTTCACATGTTAAATGTTTCCCCTTGTTTCCCTTACTGGACCTTCTGCTCACCCTTTCTTTTGATGTATGTTCCCTGGTTATGAGATGCAGTAATGAACCTTGGATGAAGATGAGGAGAAGCCTTTCAATTGTTTTAGAAGAATTTTTTATGTTTTCATGTTTTATGTTCCTGGTTTCCAAGACACTAAAACTTAAATATCCTTAGTTTGGTAAAATGTAATTATACGTTATGTTATAAAAAGGCGTGACAGTATAGTTTGTATCATAGGATGGTTTAGTTATTTGTGGAAATTAGGATATGAAAACATTAGGAAGAACCCTATAGAAATGTTTAAATATAGGAAATCTTCCTGGTATTATGGTGAGTATTGAGTAAGTGGTTTATCAATAAAATACATCTGTTTCTGGATATGAGCAGGTAGAGGTGGCTCTGGCACAGATTTACATAGGGGTAAAACCCGAAAACACCACTTGAGCTAGACTCGAATGGGAACTGGTACACAAAAACGGGCCTTTCTGCACTCTTGGTTACGACACTCATAAGGGATATGCTTTGGTATATTTCTAAGTTTAGTATGAACCATTTTTAATGGAACAAAAATAAAATAAAATAAATATTCACATAAGAATATATGATCATGGATAACCTAGATTGGAACCTATGGGATCACAAGTTAGGATAAACTTTTCTTCTACAAGTTTATCCTTCTATGCTTAAAGTTTCCTTTCCATGATTATTGGCTAAGTGTTTAAGCCTTTAATTATAATTTCTTTTCTTAGTTAATGGCAGGAAATAGAATAACATGTCCCAACAATAAATGTGATAGGAAATGCGACGATTGATCTATTAATGTGATAGAGAAGATGAGAGATCAAGTTGAACATTTTTGTGATTATGCCAAACCAGCTATCAAAAATCACAATTAATAGTTGGTACCTAGATGAATTCCAAAATTCATCAAGGAAGAAGAAGACCAAGTCTCAAGGAAGTTCATATGATAAAGTTTCTAAGGGAAGAAGACCCAATTTCCATTGTGCAAAAATTGTGGAAAGGGGCACCAAGGAGAATTTCACAAAGGAACCAGGATATGTTTTAAGTGTGGGGTGATAGGGAATAAAGTAGCCTATTGCTTCAAAAAATGTTTATAATGTGATGGATAGAGATAAGGTTTGATCTAATGTACCTTATACTTTTCAATGTTGTAAATGTGGAGAAGTTGGAAATTTTCCAAGGAAATTCTCTCTTGGAAGGGATGAGAAGCATGATGAGTATCAACAATCTTCACGGACAAGGGAATAATGCATGTCCTATGCTGAGAAGGATTATGATGACTAAAGTACATGCAAATTCTTCGCAATAATTGTCTATGTCAGGTTGTAATTTAGTATGTTCTCTATGAGCATATCCTTAATTTTTTCTAAGAACATCGAGTCACTACCTAAGATGGTTTTATATCATTAAGGAAAACATCTATTGTTATGTATCACATGTTGACGTTGTGAAGCTGTTCTTATTTTAAAAAATTGAATAGGGGATTAAAAGATGATTATTATTTTGAAAGACGTTCACTATTTTGGGAACCCAATATGATCGAGGTAAATATATTACTACTGTATTTTCATTAAGGAGTAAAGGTTGACTTATATTTTGAAGAATTGACGAATTTAAGGTGAACTTATAGTAATTTAGGTTACTTATAGAAATGATTAACCTATATAGGAGAAAATATGTTTAGGTTAGTTACTTTTGTTATAAGATGTTAGGAGTGGTTGATGTTGTTTGGAGATGAACGATAAAGTTTCTCTTGGAAGACTATGTTATCAAATCCTTCTTATATTTGGATTTCAATCTTAGTTTGGTTTATTTTTAGGAACTTTAAGGACAGTTATTTTTGGAATGGTCTATGATAAACTTTGGGTAGAACTATGGAACATTTAATATTTAAAGTAGTTTTCCTTACTATTGGGTTATTTCTTTTTGAATATTTGTTTATCTTATCCTTTTTATTTTTGGGATAAATGTTTAATGATGGATAGTTATTCTTTTGTGGATTACATGATTCTCTAGAAGATGATTCTTGTGCTTTGATGATACCAAGTAGTTTTGAGTGCTCTTTTTTTGGAGAAAATATTAGTCTTGGTGGAAACTTATTATGGGATGAAACTCTACATGAAGGTAAATATATTACCTTGTGTTTTTATTCTATGTAGTAAATGAATTCCTCAAAATTATTAAAAGGAACGTAAAACAAAAATGTTGTTGGTTTACGTTTCCTACTGGGTAATAAAATACCATTTAACCCATCACATGATTGTGTTTTTCTGGTGGTTAAATTCCTCTTATACATGTTTTCTATCACTCTCCCTCAGAACTTGACCCTTTGTTTTCCCCTCCATATCCATGTTTTCCTACATGGAATCCTAGTATGAGTTAACTCGGGTGACCTTTGTACTTCCTTTTCTTTCATTTAATGTAATAGTGGCACTAAATCTTTTTTCGATGTGGTACTTTCAATGAAATTTCCTAGCCCACTTTTGAAAATTGAGAGGATGCAATTTCTTAATGGGGGAAGATTGTAACGACCTAAAATTTTGAATAAATCTTGTTTCCTAATTTTTTGTGTTATTTTATTTCATACTCAACAACACTTTTTCATTTAATAAAATGAATATAATTAAAATGAGACTATTGGGTTTTGACTATTATATGACCGTTAGTCAGTATTACCATTGGAAACTAAATGTTGAGACTATTGTCTCTAAATACAAGTGATTTTGGTTAATTAATATATAAAGAAGATTCGATGGCCTCATCTAGTAGTCTCAGGCCAATCGATGCCCATCTAAATGAACTTGGCAAGGAGGTAGCACCACTGAGATTTTCTCTAGACCAAACCCAAGCCAAACATTATCGTGTGAAGCTGGAACAAAATCACCTTCGCGTGAAGTTCAAACTGATAGAAATTACTACTCATGCGATGTTGGCCAAGCCACCCAAAGATTCTCTCACCTTAGCACACCTTACACTTAGGTCATATGCTTGGGATATAAGGGGCTATGTAAGGAGACCGTAACTGCCCTGTATAATCCTCTGATTTAAATAAAAATTGTGATTTCTTCTTATGATAAAGTTTGTGAATTTTCAAATGTCCGGAAAAATATAGTATGAATATTTTTGATGAATTCTAGAAAAATTATATTTGAAAATATTTATGTAAACCATAAATAATTAATTATGTGTAATGGTTTTCAAAAAATGGTCTTCTACAATTATGTTCATTAAGAAATTTAGAGTCTAGTAAGATCAACTTAATTTATGATGAATAGTAAATTATGAATAGCTATTTTAAGCTTAGGATTAGTAAAGTGACCAAATGGATTAGTAATCTCACTTAATGAAAGTATTAATATAATCTAGGCACCTTGACCAAGTAATGTGATTCAATAAAATAGTTAAATTACTGTTTCAGAAATTATAAGTCAAGTATTAGTTTTTTCGGGTGAATAGTGTTTTTCAATTAAAAATTAAATTAAAAATATTTAGAAAATTACTTTTATAAAATGGAGTTCATTTTTGAACTCAGAGCATCGATATTATGTGGAGGTAATTTTTGGGGATATTTCTGAAAAAAATGATTTTTTGGTGAATAGTGTATTTATTTAAAAATTAAATTAAAAATATTTAGAAAATTATTTTTATAAAATGGAGTTCATTTTCGAAATTAGAGCATCGATATTTGATTAAGGTGAAATTTTGGGATTTTTCTGAGAATGTTGAATTTTCGGTGAATAGTGAATTTTTAGTTTAGAGTTTTGGGTGTTTAATGACATCGTGAAGGATGTAATAATTATGGTAGACTTATTAATAGTAAGATAAGTTATGAGGTGTCCCAAGTGACCAATACCATTGAAAAATACCATGGTCAAGCCCATGGTTTTTCCAATACAACCATGGAGGTGTCCCTTTGCCATTAATGACTTGTCCTCTCACTTACCCTAAAAATACCAAGCCATTATCTCATCCTTTCCATTCCAAAATCCTCCTCAATGAAGTTCTGGTCTCCTAACATCCCAAGGAGTCCTCCCATGGTTCCCTCAAGCCTCCCAAGGTCCCAAACATCAATATTTTGATGTTACTCTTCAAGGTAAGGGATCCTACCTCTCTCTTTCATTCCAAGTACTCTCTTTTATCCCAAGGTTCCCTCAAGCCTCCCAAGGTCCCAAAATCAAGATTTTTATGTTACTCTCCAAGGTAAGGGATCCTACCTCTCTCTTTCTTTCCAAGTACTCTGTTTTATGTCATTTCTTTTATGTTCCATGTTATTATGTTGGGGATGTTCTTTTATATTCATCCTACTATCCTTTTCATGTTCATATGATGAGAGACCCCCTCTTGCTCTCATCATTTCATTTTATGAATGTTTAATTGGCGCTGTTAGGCTTCATATGTTTTAAGGGATTCTCTCACCCTTATCATTTTTCAAAGTTCTACTTTCATGTCAAGTATTTCAAGTTCTTTTTTATTATGTTGGGGTATGATCCCTATATATATCATACATATATTTTATGTTCATATGATGATAGAACCTATTTGATCTCGCCAATTAATTTTTTAATATTTAAGTGACACCGTTAGGCTGACAAATTTTCATAAGAGAAATCCTATTTTTGTCTTCCTTCCATGTTTTTCATTTCATATTGTATGTATTTCAAATTTCATTACCATGTTCTTATATCTATTTTATTTTTTCCCTCTACTATTTTTTTGGGATCATTTAGGAGTGGGTGACCCATGCCCCCTCTCTTTTCAATGTTTTCTAAAACCTTGTAACATAGCCGTTATGATGTAGAATTTTCATCTCAAAATGTCTCTCTATTTTTCTCAAATTATTTTAATTTATTAATTGAATAATCAAATCTCTTTCTTCTACAGTGGTATTCACATATATATAATGATTTTCTATTTTAAATTCTGAGATTTACATAAATGATATCCACTTTCCATTTCCATGGGTTTAAAATGACATAAAGATCATGTCTTAAAAGATGTTTTTAAAATGTTATGATTATGAAATGAACCCCATTTCTTTTATGCTATATGGGTTATTTATGAAATGTTTTATGATGATATATGTGGATCACATTATAATAAAGACAAATTAATGGTTCACCCTGATAGCTCTTAAATGCATTGGGTAATGATGTAACCACTAGAGATTACAATTTTAACGATACCTTGGTGAATAACATTGGTAATTTCAAATGACACCTTGGGGATGGACCTTGGTGATATGTTCATGATTGTCTATGTTAATGGTTTTAGCCACATCTTCAAGTTATGAATCACATTATTTCCATTATGACATGCCTCATGATCTCTTTCTCATTCCTTAATTTTCTTTTTTCATGACTTTATTGATGTATCTCAAGTTCACACGTTAAATGTTATAGCCACATCTTCAAGTTATGAACTACGTTATTTTTTTAATGTTATGCCTCATTATTTTTTTCTCATTCCTTAAAGTTAATTTTTCCTAACTTTATTGATGTATCTCAAGTTCACATGTTAAATGTTTCCCCTTGTTTCCCTTACAGGGCCTTCTGCTCACCCTTTCTTTTGATGTATGTCCCCAGGTTATGAGATGCAGTAATGAACTTAGGATGAAAATAAGGATAAGCCTTTAAAGTGTTTATTAATAATGTTTTATGTTTTCATGTTTTATGTTCCTGGTTTCCAAGACACTAAACCTTAAAGATCCTCAGTTCGGTAAAATGTAATGAAAATTTATGTTTTAAAATGGTGGGATGTTATAAAAGGTATGCCACACAGGTGATGGATATCAGTGCCTTGTACATATGACATGGACCTACAAAGGGTAAATCCATTTACCATGGTCTCTTATTTCACTGTATATTGGAACATGTGGCTCTTTTTTTGATTAACTAGAAAATTAGAAGAAACCCTAAGGCTCTGGTCACACAACCCCTTCACCCAGGTCCTCTTAAATTCTTCAGGTAGACCTATGAAACCTAAAAAATGTGTAATTAAGGGTTATAGTTGGATAAAATTCCCTCCAAGGTCTATAATAAAAGACACCTACATGATTACCCTATTCTACATGGTTGAAAACCACTTGTACGAGCCCATCTTCCTTAATTTGGGACATGCACTATAATCATCTAGGGACACCGAAGGAGACTTTTGGTGCCCAAGATAATGAATCCCCATAGTTGTTTCTTAGATCTTCCATTATGTAAGGCATCTCTATCTCAAATAGGCTTACCCTCCTATGTGAATCACTTCCCACTCCTCTCATTCCCTGTGCGGAACACCTTTTCTCACTATGTGTGGACCTGCGTGATCCTCCTTTAGATCAAGATTTCAAGAAACCAATTTTTAGGATTCACTTTATTTGGATCCCTCATCTAAGGGAGACCAAATATAAACCTCCTTGAATCCTCTATACTCTCCATACCATTGTAATACATACACTAGGGTGTCTCATATTTGAGTATGAATTCCTTCAGCCAGAGATGTCCTCCACTTTTCATACTTGATAGGTAGGGACCCTAATGTGCTTTTGAGTATGCATCCCGATGATCACGTGGACCCCATCCCTAAAGATAGATTCAAGGATCCCTCTACCTCCAAGGAATGTTTTAAAGCATTTTGATTCCACTTTTATCTATAACACCAAGGACTTTTGGTCTAAGTGGGGAGGATTAAGAAAAAACTTCTCCTTTTATTTGAAGATAGTCATTTATACTAATTTTTATCTAGTAAACAACTTCATGACATCCCTCCTAGAGTAAGACCCTATCAATTTTTACATGACCTATCCTACATTATTCCTTCCTCCTCCACCAAACCCATGGGATGTATGTAGATGTGTAATCTGTCATGACTATTAAGGATTCCAAAATGATAGAGGGGAGATAGAAACACTAATACCCTATTTCTCTATTACTTTGGGTCCAAGTCAAAATAATGGGATGGAGGTACCAAATCATTCCCTCTTTCCCTTTCCCTTTAGGGTTTTTGCCTCACCAATGAATTAACTAATAACATTGTGTGATCATCCAAATCCATTTCTTTTTCTTAATTCTCACACTGATTTTGGATCAAGTGGTCTTAGAGGTTGGAAATGATCATGACATCTTCATGGTACCCAAAATTTGTGCATCATTCCAAGTGTAATCCCTAAATGAACCTACAATCCTCCTAGATGGTATAATCCAAAATTACATCACTATACTCAATAACTAGGGAATCCTCTGTAGGAGTACTCCATAACCAATCCTCCAGAAGCACTAGGGAATCATCGATGGGAGTAAGTACCAACTCAAACCACTCAATTTTTCAGACTCCTCTATGAGAAGAACCTTCATAGGGCCTCCATTAGGCTGAATATTCAAAATAGAACTATATAGTCTTTCATTCTCATCCAAATGGGATATGTATGAAGTCTCCACAAGGTTCAAATACAATAACCAAAATAATCCCTAATTCTCTATTGGTGACATTACAATTACGGTCTTATACAACCTAGGATATCATATTATTCCATTGTTCCCAGTTCTGTTTCCTCATATCCCCGAAATCAAGATTTGACTCAGAACGTTTTACCAAGAAATCTCTATTTCATGACATTAAACAGCATGGTTTGGTCCTTATCACATTACCATAAAAGTTATTATGTGTCCCATTAAGATCCACAAAACAATGGGGGTTATGATTCCTTTCACCATGATACATATGAAACCCATTATATGGGTCTGATCCCAATATAAAAAAACTCCTATCACCTTAGATGCGGATTTACACCAGATCACCCTACTGCGTGGCTCAAAAACATCATCATAATAGAATGAAAAAATAATATCTATTTAATACATAAGAGGGAACCATTGATGGAGAACCTATGATACATATAGATTTCTCCATTAATGAAGATCCTAGAACACATACAGTTGATTTTAAATTCCGCGTATGATAATATTAAATTTTTAATTAAGGCGTGACCGACAAAATATTTGGGATTTAATGAAGGATTCATAAAAATATCATATATTTGTATGAGAATCCTGGTGTAGGAAATAATTCCCTTAAAAAATGTGGGACGTTTCCAACCTCCCATCCTATCAACCAATACATGTTCTTTTGTATCAATGGGAGAACATCTCAACAAGAGTCTGCTTTTGGAAAGTAGGTCCCTCATAGATATAGAACTATTAGGTGTTTCTGGTTCATTGAATAAACCCCATAAAAAACCACATGAAAGGGACATGTATATGTGTTAGACATAAAGGTTGTTCCACAGACACAACAAAATTTCATTCCAGAACTATGAAGATTTCTTATTTTGGGGACAAAATAAAAGTTATGAACCCGATATGAATCATTAACCAACATGATGGTGCCAACCATTAGTCAGGAACCTTTCTCTCTTAAGATGAAAGGTGAAAAACAAGAAAATCAATCATTCATGTTTTTATTTAATGGGATGCAACTTTAATGGGATTTTCATATTTATGTTTGTCACCCACATCTCAGGAACTCCCAACAATATCACCTTCAATCCAAATGGCATCACAGAAATTCTCACATATACATTCCCTATATACAGTTCTTGTAAGATCCTTGTCCAAGTGAGGATGTCATCACTAACCAAGAATCTTCAATGCTGTATCTAAAATGCATCATTCTAGGAACACCATTATAATGGAACCATCCTGGCCTTTTAGGCTTCCCGATAGACCCTCCATCTTGAAAATCCCAACCATCCATCCATTTAGCGATGACTAGTGGTCTAGTAGAAGACAACACCAATAGTCATCTTCAACCATATTGGGAAAATATATATGTAACACAATAACCAATACCACCCTTATTTTATTGAGGTGGATCAAGAGTCCAAAGAGGGCCTCATGTAGAAGACACTGGGGTCCTTTCATAGGTCTCCTTATAACATTCACCACATCCAAGGTTGTGTGGCAGTGTTCCCTCGTCATGATGATAGTTCCATCCCGATTCATTTTCCCCAGGTCGTCCAGACCTCGAAATGAAAGAAGAACATATAGTGGAAACAACCGGTCAATATGGATAAGGGTCAAACCTCTATCCCCTCCGAATAAACCCATAAATCATATTTGGTGAAAAAATATGAGAATACACATACACCTACCTTCCCAAATTCAGATGGCTAGCAGATTCACCTATGAGAATATGAGGATGCCCACCATTTAAATTTGGTGTCACATTGTGAGTAAGAACATACACCTTCCTGCACCAACCAATCAATATGTTATATTCTCCTGGATGCATTTGAAGAAGCCCATTGGTGAAATTTAGTGGAAAACCACGAGAAGGTGCACAAACCTATGGAAACACATAGTGATTTCAGTTTGAATGCATCAATGATGAATGGGGGAATTCCAAACTCTTTAACCCCACACATGAGTACTATCCATATCCCTGGTATGAAATATAGGAATGAAGGATGAACATACACCTTCATAAGATATGCAATGGGAATATAACTATGTTCGATTAAGTGATGTCACCAAGCATAAATGGAAAATAGTGATTGGAAAAACAAAAATCCCTTCCCACATTCTACAGACCTTCTAAGACATCAAAATTGTGACAAAAGTAATAAAAGAGGTATAGAAACACAGATTCATTGTCAAAATATGGGTGTATCATCAGCATGTCACCCCAAATTAGACGTATAACTTTTATCTCTTCAAGGACGGTCATGGGGAAACTTTCCCATGATATATGAACCACTATATCAGGAACATACACCCATTCCAATAGGTGGTAATGATACTATTCCAATGTACACTCAAAGGAAGGAACTAATCCCTACCAAAATTTTCGAATCTTGTTATAATATTCCAGAAGAAACATGATATCTATTCATGAAATATCCCATACCTAAAATTCTCTTTCCCCATCAAGTGGCCCCATTATCTTAAAAGAATGTATCCAAAATAAAGCCTCACTATAGAGAACTGGAAAATGAAGAGTCGATATATGATCCTTCTCTACATAATGTTGGTGTTCTAGAAGACCTTAGACCCTTATATAATGAAACTAATGTTCCTACTATCCTACTAAAATATTATCCAAGATGTAACTATAATTTGGAATGTCTTCCTGCAAACACATCACCATGAAAGAATTTTGTCATGGTCAAAATCTGATTGATCTCAATAACTTATCTCTTGATGCGGGTCTTGATATCCCTCTACATTTCCATAAGATCAATGAACAAGAGGGTACTCTCTTTAATATAATCTACTATAGTAGTCCTCCCCCTGATAGAATTAACAAAGATAGTTCTCTCCACTTCTTTGTTTCATTTCATCAAATGGATCTTATACTTTATGATTAAACGTTGAGAAATCGCTCATACCATGATGTTCATGGGGAAAAGTCTATACATTACTGATGCATTTTTATTGACCAGTTAAATACTTTTTTATTTGGAAGACACCACAAGGTTATATTCAATCACTAGACCCCCTATGGATGGGATTCCATCCAATATGACTGAGGAAGTCCCTACAAATATTGTTGTTTATGATAAAGTATCAGGAAAATGTCCACTTAGGTCAGACCATGTTGAGGAACCTCTAGAAAAATATGAATAAGAAATTCTAAACATGAAGAAATATTTATCTAAAGCTGACATACTATCATGTCTTGGCCTTTATCCGACCCCCAATATAGAATTCTAGAGTTTTTTTCAGAATATTTTGTGTATGAAATCTACATCAATATATGGAACACTCTTCATCACTTGAGAGAAAAAGTATTACCATGTTATGAGTATCGAAGTCAATTAATGGAAATAGAAGGAATATAATTCCAAATTGACATAGTGTCTCTCCTGGATGCAAGACTTCCAACATTTTAGAAATATTAAGAATCCCATCAATTTTAATTCCGTAGTGCATTAAAAATAATTGGATAACTGGTCATAGATATGCCATTTATTGTTTATATTAGAGTGATCGATGAACATGGAGTATTAAATTTAGAAATAATAACCAACCAGAAAATCATTATAAATGTGGTATAATTCAATATCATATTATTTTGGTCAGCTTTAACTAGTGGATTTTTTTCAAATGCGACTATAATTTCATAAAAAATAGTCCCCAACTAACTTTCACTGATATCGGGCTAGAAGGGAATAGGCTATTGAAATAATTTTTCATCAGACATCTAAAAAGATTAATCAAGCCTCCTACTTAAGTGAACTCAATCATAAAATATAAAAATATCAAAAATAGAGCATTGATCTTTAGAATTGGGGGATTCAAGTATATACAAAATTATTCACCGATCCCATATTCAAAAAATCGATAGAATTAGAAGGAAATCTATAGTAGTAGTATCCATGGAAATCCAAGAGAAACTATACCCTACTATGTTGGGTGATTTTTTAACAAAACCATTGAGGTTAGTAAACTAGGTACCAAGAGTTGTGATTGTGAAACAAGAATAACCCCATTCGATAGGGTTGGGGTATTTTTCACCTAAATAACATATTACTCATGGGAAGTTAGTTTTCTCTTAATTAGGGTAAATTTCCCAGAATAAATCCTCCCATTTAGCCCCATCTCATCATTAAATATCCCCATTAGGAACTTGCATGACTAAACTACCTGGAAATTCCATCTGGATTACTATCTTTCTAACATCACCCAAATAGTTAATAAAGGATAGAAAATTCATAATGGAGGGTGTAGAAAATGAAATACTTGAAAAGATAATGATAAAATTACATCAATGCATTATGAATTAGAGAGTGTCAATAATACTACCCATGCAGAACCTGTAGGGTGTGATACCAAAACAAGGGATCTAGAGGAGGATGTTATAGTTCAAAATATGGTACACACTAAAATGATTGAATGTGGCATGCATACCAGGAACAAGAAACTATTCATGAATCTTGGAGTTCCCTCAATCAATCTACCACTACCTCCTTATAGAACACCAAATAATGAAATGGGAAAAGGTAAATTTTTACTAAAACTATTCACTAAATAGTTTTTACCCCTCACACTTGAGTAATGATTTTCTCAACAAGAGGAAGAGATGAAATAAGTGAGGAGGATCAATGTAGAACTAACAAAAGGAGAACATCCTATTGGATATGTTTTGTAAGTATATCCTAAACTCGCACACCCAACAGATATACCTCAACAAAGAATGTTCTCCTCAGTGTCTGATGTGGATTCTGAGCATTCTCTCAATGTGGGGAACCATCAACCAATATAATTTAATGCTACAATAGTAGATCGAGAGTTACCTAATGGTCTCATGAATACAATGGAGTAGTTAACATATTTATTGGAAGCCATGTAGGAATTTCATTCCTTAGTACAACTAGAGAACAATCCTTATCCCGAATGGATTGATCTGAATATTCCACCACAAAACACTAGGATCCCTACATTTCTTATCATCAATGGATCTTATGTCATAGATAATAATTTTAAACAATTTGAGTCTTTCTATGATCCCATGTTGTGTACCCTTGAGCAACAAGAGCTAGTGAGACTTAGGAGCTTTGAGAAAATCATTGTAGTTACCAACCTCTGTATGTTACACCAGCTTTTCTTCTTAGTAAATTATGGGGTAGGAAGACCTATATTATATATTTATTTTCTATTTAAGATCAAAATTAAAGAATAAAATATCTATCAACCTCCCAACCTACAAGAAACTATAGAATGAAATATTCTTTTATTTCATTACATAGTGTAAGGGATTGAAATACTCCTTAAAACTATAGCTCCCACAAAAATACTTGTTACCTATTTTTATTGAAAATATTTGATATGAGATTATTTTTAACACCTGAAGATTAAAAATTATGTTTATTTATAAATAAATTCAATTTATTTTGTTGTATACTACACAAAGATAAGATTTTTCTATAAAGAACACCATCTTAGCTTGCGCTACATGAAACACCGAGTTCGAGTGCAACATGACCTATCGAAATAGCCTTTTAAAAAGCTATTATAAATTTTATTAAGCAAATTTTTAATTATATATAAATCTTATGTAATTTTATCATCCATATTATCATGTATTTAGACATAATATAAGGGAAATTTTAATTTTTCAGATAAATGAAGTATTTTTCAAAAAATACAGTTTTCCGACTTTTCTGGGAGAAATTTTTTTAAATATAGTATTTGAAACTTTTATATGTTTAATTTAACAATATGAAATTATTATTTATAATAGGGACATAAAAATTTAGTTTAAAGAAATTTGTTGTATTTTTCAGATAAAATACATATTTTAATGAATTGAAGGAAATACATTATTTTAATTCAAAAATACATTTTCATCTATTTTTTCTATATATTTACATTATCAATTTAATTGTTTTTAAAGTGTAATTGGATTTGTTTGTTATTTAATCCAATATTGGTCATTAGAAATAATTTTACATTGAAATTGGACATACACACTTGTCAATATTTTGATAGTTTTTACTTCATAAAAACATTCTTTCTAGATTTCACAAGTGGATTTAATTTTAAAATAATTTCTAGCAATTTTATGTTTTACATTTGAAAAAATGGATTCCATATTTGGAATCATAAGTATCAAATTTTGTAAATTTGTACCTTTTATTTTTTGGATATTATGAATAGTAACTTTAGTAATTACTTTTATTTAACACGGTTAAAGGGTTAATCAGGTAAATAAGGATAAAAAATATTATTATAATAATATAAAACTATAGTAACATGTGTTCTAATCCTATTGGATGATATATGTCCAATAATTAGCATCCTTAGGTCGATTTTAGGACCCCATGGCGCCACTTTGGAGTGATAATGCCCTTTTATATTGTTTAATTTAAAGAAAAGGGAAATATACCATAAACATGTATCACCTAACTAAAATAAATTTAATTTGTTTTATTTAAATGATATATTAGACATTAAATAGTCATTTAAAATTTAAAAAATATATCTTACATAATTTTATTTTATTTATAAATTTTACACATTAAATAAATAAATTTTTTTATGACACAATGATGATGCAGTGATTACCTTATTAATGAATGATTCAATTAAATGATAATATAATTATTAAAATAAATATAATTTGATATTTTTGATTCAACTCTAAAATTTTATGGATAAAATTGAAATTTTAGTGATGATTTAATTATTTTTTGTTGATGGAATCAATTTTTTTTACTTTAATAGAAATCAATTTATAAATAGTGTTAAAATTTAAGTAAATAAATTTTTAAAACAAACACTAATTTATTAAATGATATAACAGTCATAAAAATATGATATTCATCCAACTGACATAGATAGTTTCAAATTTTTAATTAATTATCCACTTGAGGTTCTTTGTAATTTTATAATAACTTTTTTAACCATATAGTATACAAATATAGGAAGACATGGTATGATTTGTCTTATTTAACTAACGTTTTGTAACAAAAGATAACGTTAAATTCATGAACTAAAATTGCCTAAAACTGATTGGTTGAGAGGGTTTAGAACTATCATCATATTTTCCTCGAAATAAATTTTTATGGAGCCATTATAAACAAAATATAAATTTATAATAAAAAAAATTTCAAGACATTCCAAAATTATCAGTCACCTCTTCTATAAAATGACACTTCTCCTTCTCTTTTATTCACACATCCAATGCCCTTTATCTAGGAGAAACCCTTAAAAACTCCCTCCAAATATCCCTCAATTCATCATAGAGTCCACACTTTTGGAATAAATAGAACATAATGGGTCCTTTTGTGCAAATCAAAAAGAGACAACTGATGAAGAGGTAATCGATTTATCCCTTCTTTCAATGTTCGTTTCTTCTTCGACGTCCTTTTCCTATGTTTTTACTATAATAAAATTATAATTACAGAATATACATAATTCTGAGATGTTTTTATGATTATGGTACAACCGTATTCCTCATTTTACCCATCCTATGAAAAAAATCACCGTGAGTGTGTACGTACGACTTACTATCTCCACGTTGTGGTGTAAACAATTTTTCATCTATACTTTATTTCAATGGGTATAATGATGAATATGACTGACTTACATTATAAATATAACATGATATTATTTCTGAAAAATTCATTTTTCATCCAATTCCCAACCATTTAACCGTTATGAAAAGGATATCGTTGCTCATTCATACATACAACTTACTAATTCCACGATGCGATGAGACTCATCTTCAATGTTCACTCACTGAGAATGATTATAAAAAATATATGTTATGAATAACAATGAAATATTTGAAAAAATAAGGATAATTTAATAATATATATATATATGTGTGTGTGTGTGTTTGTGTGTTTAGTTTCATATATTTCATTCAATTACCTCCATTCAATACGGTAAGAAAACGGAAAATACGTTCATGCGTACGTATGGCTTACCATCTCCATAAACCGTGTATCACATTTCATATATAAATATATTATAGATATATATTATATATAAAACATATTATACATTATTGAAGTAATTAAATCATTATATAAGTAATATGATCAAGAATAACAATTGAAAACACATATAAGTAACAAAGCGAATGTTACCCAAAATGTAGCATTAACATGGAATTATTAATAAATGAGTAATATAAAGTATTAAAGAATCAATTATGGTATCATAAATATTATTTTTATTTTGATATAAGTTAATCATATGTTTAAAAACATTATACAAGAGTTTCGGACACATATAGAGAATATCTGACCATAGGTAGGAGTTAATTTCTCAATCTCATTATTATTGGAGGATGTTGATGCGTACGTATCTACTGGCACAACTTTATCACCCAAGTCCTTGTTTCTAAAAATGAATTCATAATTTTTTTTACTATTATCTTATGGATGTTTATGTTCATATTTACCCATGAATAACTTTTTATAAAATGTTCTAAAATGAATATTTTGGTCATTTTCCGAATGAGGTACTTTATGTACTTTTTGACTAATTAAGGAGAGAATGTTTTTTAACTTATACTGTACGACAAGCTATTTTCTACTGTTATGTCACCGTATAATTTTGAAGCATTCCTTACAAGATTAAAATGTTATTTTCAAAGGAAATGTATTATTTTAAATATTTCAGGGCTTCCAAATGATATTTTTTAAAAAGGGATATTTCCCTGAATGATTTTTAATGAATTTCCTTAATTATTTTCATCTTTGTCGACATCCTTTGTTGGATTTTATGCTTTCTTGAGGTTGATTTATTATGATAAAATAATCCATATTGTATTGAAGGTTTTTTTATATGTTTTTTCATGGTTATTATAATTTTATACCATTCATGGTTTATAGTTAAAGTATTAAATTTTCTTATAATAGTTTTAATATTAATGTTTATATAATGCTTCAACCTTTTCATATGAGAAATTCATTGGACTTAGTAAGTGACTGGTGGGGCCTGTTATATCCCCTCAATGCATCTATAGGAATCATGAAAAAAACTAGTGTCTTAGCACAATTTCTTGACCAAATATTTGTTTGTGGTCTTGGAAGAAGGCCTTGACGTAGTGGGTAAGATATCTAGAATTATGTGTTCTCCCATTATGAGATTAGTTATTATTTTTATATGTGATTGTTCAACTAGTACAATATCTGTTTGAATGTATTTATGGAATTATTTGATTTAATCCTTCCATATTATGCTGAAGATAATGTTTTAAAAGGCTTGTGTTTTAGTTTTTACCATTACTTAACAGTTTATACTTATTTTTGATAGCTTCAGCTATATTGTTTATCCTTAGTGAGATTCTAAGATCACCCCTTTCTTATATTTTATTTTCCCAATATTCTAAGAAGTATTTTATGAATGATATTCATGGTTAATCTTGGATAAAAATTCTTTATTAGAGGATTATTTATGCTATGTTTTAGGTTACGAATCATAATTTAATGGTTATATATGTAATATATTTTCTAAGACAACTAAACTAATTGATCCTTTGGGATTTCATTCCTTATAATCATGAAAATGTATAAAAAAATGCACTTGATCTAGGATTCTGGGTTTGGGGAATTACTGTTGGTATTAATGGATGATTTTAAACAACCTTCAAAATAGATTCTGAAAAAATAGATTAGGGATCATAATCCTATGATAGACTTTTAGGATTGGTATAGAAGAACCTCGTATAATTTTGGTGACAATCATGAATAACCTAAGATTAAACATAGGATGTTGTAGATTTAATGTACCTACCATTGATTATGTAGCATTCTTCAATGTGATTTGATTCTCACCTTGTGATTTCTTGTCTTATTTAATTGAAGAAACCATAAATAATTAGAATAAAATTTAGTTTTATGGAAAATCTTGTGATATTTAGAAAAAATGGATAATGAATAGAGAGAAACTTATCGTGATTATGCAGAATCATTTATCATGATATATGATTAACAATTTCATATTTTATGACTTTACTAACTCATTGCATAAGAGGAAGATGAGTATTTATAAATGTTAAAATTTTAAGAATCATGGAGGAATGATGATTCAGGTTCTGACATGTAATGAGGAGGGGATGAAGAACCTGGAGGAATACCTCATATAGAGGAGAAGATGTTATCTCTATGGGAAAAAGGGTCATAAAGTGGCCAATTGTTATGATGTTAAATGTCTAATATATGGAAATCATGGGAATTAACCATATAAATTCCTAGAAATATGAATCAACATCTAAACCAAGGAAGGACATATTCCATTCCAACCATTTAATTGAAGTGATTGAAGTATTTATGTATTTGGATCCAACAATTATGAATAGTTAATTATATAAGGAGTATTCTGTTTAAGTTTTTTCACTAAATATTTTTCTGATTATTTAGAATAGTTTAAATGTTCAATAAAATTGATTTATGGGTGATATTAAATTTAGAGAACATATGATTATTATGATGATAACACTTAATATGTTATTTATGTTAAGATAATGGTGTTTCAATAATTATATGTTTGATTTGAATAAGTAAATAGAATTATGCTAGTTTATTGAGAACTGATTATGGTTTTTTCGACAAGAGGGTTATGCTATCATGGATTAAATACACTACTTTTTGGTACTTAAGGAATAATCCACTATGTTTTCAAACATGGAAACATGCATTATTTGAATATGGATATCTGATAATTCAGGGTATTACCATAACCCAAGAGAATATATGATGATGGTGTTCACATGTTTGGAATGTGACAACCTAGAACATCCCTATGAGATATGGGTGATAAATGCTAAGATTATTTTTTCACCTATTTCTAAAGATGTAGATTTTCAGTTTTTGGAAGGATTATATGGTTATCCATTTATGGATAGTATAAGTTATAAGCTTGTTGAATTGTGTTAGATTAATCTATTATATCGCTATAGGTGGACTTATTCATATGTGGTAACCTGTGTTAATTTTTTTTATGAGATAGATGGAATGATATATAATTTTATTTATGGATTGTATGATCATACAATAATTGAGGAATAAGAAATTCAACTTCCTTTCTTTGAATATGATATAATGCGGAAATTATTGAATCCATGACCAATGGTGTGACTATACTGAAATCAACTAAGTTTTTCATATCTTGTTATTAAAACATACATAAAGGATCTTGAAAACCAAAAATGTTTTACTAGTACATTTTTTTATGAATCAAATGGCCCCTTAGATCATCACAAATTTATAGATTTTTTGTTGTTAACCTTTTCTTAATCATGTCCTTTTTCCCTCTCCACCATAACATGATCGTTAGTTTTTTCTTCTATATCCGCATTTTTTCTATATGGAAACCTAGTATAAGTTATCTCGAGTAAAATTATTAAATTCCTTTTTCTATTTTATAGTTGAAGTTTTATTGACTAATTTTTCTGATGTGGGATTACAATAAAGGGATTTTCAGTAATCAAGCATTAGTTACTGAACCCAAATTTGAAAATTGAGAGGATGCAATTTATTAAAGGAGGGGATAATGTAAAAACACATGAGTCCACGATATGTTTATTTTTAAATAAACTCAATAACTTGTGTTGTACTCAACACCAATATAAACTTGTGCTACACACAACACTGTCTTAGTTGGTGCTAAACATAACACCAAGTTTTAGTGCACCATGGCCTATCAAACTAGCTGTTTAAAAAGTGGTTATGAATTTTAGTAACCAAATTTTGAATTTTATATATATACCATATAATTTTGATATTAATCTTATCTTCTTGTTATACATAATATAAGAAAAAATTCAATTCTTCAGATAAATGAAGTATTTTTTTTAAATTCAATTTTTTATCCTTTTTAGGGAGAACCCTTTTTAAATTTAATATTTTACAATTATATATTTTAAATTTGAAAAAAATAGAATTCTTTTTTATATGTAGGAAATAAAAATTTATTTTGGATATATTTATGGTATTTTTCGGATAACATCCATATTTTAAGGAATAGTGGGAAATACTGCATTTTAATACAAACTACCTTTTCATCTAATTAATCTATATAGTTTGATTATACATTAGTTTTATATAAAGTTTAATTGGATTATGTTTTTATTATTTAATCCAGTATTGTTCATTAGAAGTAATTTCACATTGAAATTGGGCATAAACATATGTCAATATTTTGATAGTTTGTACTTCTAAAAAACATTCTTTCGGGTTTTGGCAATGGGAATTAATTTTAAATTAATTTTTTCTAATTATATGTCTTGAATTCATAAAAATATATTCCAAATTTGGAATCAGAAGAACCAAATTTTGAAAATAGGTGCCTTTTATTTTTGGATATTATGAATAGTAACTTCCGTAATTATTTTTATTTACCATGGTTAAAAGGTAAATCAGGTAAACATGGGTAAAATATTAATATTTTAATAATTTAAAACCTCAATAACATGTGACATAACCATATTATATGATATATGGCCAATCCTAAGCATCCTTATGTCAATTTTAGGACCCCAGGGATCTATGTCAATGTGATAATGACATTTTGTAAGGATTAATTTAATGAAAAGGGAAATATACCAAAAACATCTATATCCTAACTATTTTTTTTAATTTGGTCTATAGAAATGATATATTAGACTATAAATAATCATTATAAGCATTAAAATATTTCCTACATCATTTTATTTTATTTATAATTTGTAGACATTAAATAAATAAATTTATTTATTCCATAATGAAGATCCAGTGATTACCTTATTAATGAATGACTAAAATAAATGATATTATAACAATTAAAATAAATGTAATTTTATCTTTTTGATGCCATACATGAATTTTTTGGACAAAATTTACATGTTATGGAAGATTTAATGATTTTTTTCAAACAAATAATGTTTTTAAAACTAACAAAAGTCAATTACTTGATAGGGGAAAAAGTGACATAAATGAATTCTAAAAAAACATTATTTTTTTAAATGATATAATAGTCATAAAAAACTACTATTCGTCCAAATTAACTATATAGTGTTAAAATTTTCATTATTGGTCCACTTTATGTTCTCTTGGAATCCTATAGTGACTATATTAACCATATGGTACACAAATACAAGAAGACTTGGTAAGAGTTAACTAATTTTACTAAGGGTTAAAGCCAAAATATAATATTCAATTGAGGACCTATACATGTCTAAAACCTTTTGGTTGAGAGGATTTATACCCATCATCATCTTATCTTTGTAATAAATCACATTGGATCAATTTGAAACCAAAAATCATTTTATAATAAATTAATATTTCAAGACATTCCAAAAGTGTTCCTCACCTCTCCTATAAAAGGGAACTTTTCCTTAACATTTTTTCACACCTCCAAAGCCCTTTTGATCAGAAAACCCTATACCAAAACTCCTCCGAATATCCTTAAATTTATCATAGATTCTACCGTTTGGGAAGAAAACCAACATAAAGAGTCCTTTAGTTGAAATCTTAAGGAGACACCTGAAGAAGAGGTAATCGTTTTATCCCTTCTTTCAAATTTGTTTTCTTCTTTTACTTCCTCTTCCTAAGTTTTCACCATATTAAAACACTAAATTCAGTATCTAATATATGATGATACGTTGTTATGACTATGGGATAATTTTATTCCTCATTTTAACCATCCTATGAACAACAATATCACCATGTGTATGTACGTGCAACTTATCGTCTCCACGCAGTGGGGAAAACTGTTTTCATCTATAAATTATTTCCACCAGTATAATGATAAATATAAATGGCTTAAATAATTAATATTACATGATATTATTTCTGTAAAAATTATATTCAAAACAATTCCATACTTTTTTAACCATTATGTAAAATATATTGTCACTCGTCCATAGATACGACTTACCATCTCCATGACGCGATTAGACTCATCTTCCAGATTCACCATATAAGAATGATTATAAAAAATTAATATTATGTATAATTTTGAAATAAATTACATAATAAGTCTAATGTAATAATATAAGTATAAATATTTATATATTTATGTCCATATATTTCATTCACTAACATCCATTAAATATGTCATTAAAGCAGAAACGTCATTCGTGCATACGTACGACCTACCGTCAACATGAATGTTGTATTCCATTTCATATAACTATATATTATATATATTTATATTATGATTATGTGTAACATAAAAATAATATTATACATTCTGGAAGTAATTAAATCTTTAACTAAGTAATATGATAAAAAATAACAAGTCCTTACACGTAAGAGAAACAAAGCGACTATTTCCCAAAATGTTTCATTAAGTTTGAATTATTAATTAATGGGTAATGTAGAGTCATAAAATGATAATATATGATTTCATTAATATTATTTTGATTATTATATGAGTTAATAATATATTTAGAAACATTATAGTAGAGTTTCAGACACATACGGAGAATATCGAACCATAGGTAAGGGTTAATTTCAAAATCTCATTATTACTCGAGGTTGTTGATGCATAAGTATCTACTGGGACATTGTTATAATCCATGTTCATGTTTCTAAAAATGTTTCATAAATTTTTTAACTATTATACTATGTATTTTTGATGTAATTTTTACTCATGTTCCACTTTTTATAAAATGTTTTTAATGGAATCCTTTGGCCTTTTTCCAAAAGAGGTACTTTTCGACCATTTCGAATAATTAAGGAACAAATGTTTTTTAACTTATATGGAACTAGCATCAATTTTATATCATTATGTCACCATACTATTTTGATTCTTTCTTTACAATATTAAAAAGTTATTTTTAATAGAATTTTTTTTAAAAAAAATTCACAACATTCAAATGATTTAAAGTACAATGGGATATTTCCATCAAATAAGTTTATTGAATTTATTAAATTATTTTCATCTATGTCAAATTTCGTTATTGGATATTATTCTTATTTAAGGATGATTTACTATGAAACACAATTCCATATTGTAATGAATGTTTTTTTATATTTTTTGACTATGGATATTATATTTTTATACCATTCATGGTTTATGGTTAAAATATTAACATTTAATATACTAATTTTAATATTAATGTTCTTGTTATGTTTCAAACTCTTTATATGAGGAATTCATTGGACCTAATATGTGATGGGAGAGGTCATCTATATCCCCTCAATGCATCGATAGGTCTCATGAGATAACCTCATGTCTTGGAACAAGGCCTTGATAGAATATTTGTGTGTGGTCTTAGCATGGGGCCTTGACCTAGTGGTTAAGATGCCTGGAATTATGAATTCCCTAGTTATGATATTAGTTATTCATTTTACAAGTGATTATTTGACTAGTATAATATCCATGTGAATGTGTAAATTGAATTATTTGATTTATTAATTCCATATTATGTTAAATATATTGTTTTAAAAGGCTTTGGTTTTACCTTGGTACCTTTCCTTAAAATTTTATGCTTATTTTTTATAGCTTCAGCTATATTATTTATCCTTACTAAGCATCTAAGCTCACACCTTTCATATGTTTTATTTTCCCTAGATGCCAACAAGTGTTTTCTGATTGATATGTAAGGTTATGTTAGGGTAATAATGGAATTCTAAAAGGATTGTATATTATATGTTTTATGTTATAAATTATAATGTAATGTTTATGTACATAATCTAAGAATTCTAAACTGATCAGTCCTTCGGGATTTGATTCCTTGATATCATGAAAATGTATTAAAATAATGCATTGGCTCTAGGATTCTATGGTCTAGGAATTACATTTTCACACCACTCATTTGAGTGAAATAAAAATGGGGGTTTGATACCTTGTCTATATTTCCCAAAGACTGGGACACTTCTTCACACAAACCAAGGTTGTGTCATGAGTACTTCCTTAAACTGATGGAAATAGAAGAGGGAAAGAAGAGGTTACCACTGGTACACTTAAGTATCCCCCTACACCCACTCCAGCTTCAAAGACTACACCAAATCATTTGTCTCTACCTATTTAGTGTCAAAAATAATGCCTGCCTCTTCTAGATGATCAAAGAGAGCTAAGGTGGAAGCAATTTGAGGAGAAGAAAAACAAGCATTATTATTTCTGAAATTACCAAGTCCCGTGAAACATTATCTCCTCAATGGAGAACAATGTGGTCATGTTTCTAAATCCCTATAATCCCAAACAATAAAGTTATGAATATCTCCCTAACTGTTTCCCCTTTCATAAAAAATTTGAGCATAACATCCAGTATTGTTTCCTTTCAAATAAAACATATAAAATATAGTGAATTATAGGAAATTGATGCCGGGAAAGCCACCTATAAATGCGGCACGTGTTTCTTCCCCTGATCTGGAGGAGGAAAATGAAAAGTAGGAAGTCAATAGTAACGATACACATAATTTTATTGATTGGATGGTGAGAAAAACATTGAAAAAGTTTCATTATATCCTTCTAACATAGTTTCAATTACCTAAAATTATCTTGGTCACTTTTGATAAAACACATCTAACTCCATTGACTGCTCAATCCTATGAAATAAAATCTTCTAAAAAGTGACTTGGCAGTAATGTAAAGAAGAAAAAATAGTAAGATGAGACTACACTGTTTTTAATGTTTTATTTGACATTACTGAACATCATGACTATGGTATTAGAATCACAAAACCACCCCAAAATGATACACTAATATTTGACCCAATAGATGGAATATTCGTCAGAAGAGGAGTTGATATTCAGTTCCATTAATTTTATTCACTTAATGGATCCATTATTAGAAGACGAGTGTGATTAGGAAAATGAATTCAATACACGTCATTGGGTAATTGGGGGAAGAGGGCATTAGAGTCAGGGATATAGGGGAAGAAGTGGTTGTACTAAGACTCACTACTCTAACTGCAGCCCTGCTCAAATAGTATATATGGACAAATCTTATCGAAGATCTCTCCAGTGAGATCTATGGGAGAATATATATATCAACCCACACATGCCAATGTCTTACTTGAAATGATTATCCTAGAAGATCAGAGAGAGGATACATCATCACCTAATCATCTTTAGCATGCACATAACCCTATTCAACCAATCCACTGAGAGAAGAAACTACTCCAACTTCTGTACTATGGGCTGGTCCATCCATATCAAGAACATAATCACCTATGGAACCAGTATACTAAATTCCCCATGCTAGGAATAATATACCATTAGACTACAATTATAATAATTTAATGAATGTTTACAATGTATTGGCCATATTTTCAATATTGGATACCTTTAGAAAAAAAATTGGCCTCTAGGAAGCACTCGTAGAGGTCTTGTTAGGCTCTCAAGAATTTGATGTTGAGGTTGGTGATACCAATGTATAATGTGTTTTTAATGATCCTATGTAATTCCATATTATCGTATCATTCATTGACCTAGAAAAGGATTCCATTATATAGGGACATTCCAGACCCCTCTGTTTATCTGGAAGGGTAAATGATACTGATATCTGACGAGCCTTCATTAAATATAGCTCAAGAGTCAACCTCATTATGATTTGAACACTTCATCTAAAGGATTTCATGGAAACTAACTATTCCCCCCAATTTAATGTTATTGGGTTACAATATTAGGTAGAAAATCCACTTCAAAAAAATCAAACACAAGACTAATTTTAGGGAACTCATGTCTAACTCCTAATTCAGGATTGTTCAACATGATATGGCCTTAAACGTTCTTCTAGGATGATCTTTGGTAGATTAGCATACAGTTTCCCATTAGCATACCAACAGTGCCTGAAATATTGTACAATTGGTAAAATTGGTATATTTCAGGGTGAAAATCCCTAATTAAATCCTATAAATCAAAGTACATTAATGTTGGATTCTACAATAGGGAAGGGAGACAGTCAGAGACTAAAAATGTCACTAAAATAAATTCATCATATGGATTTAAAATGATTCCTAATTATTGTTTAAAAAAAATATAATCCTCGATTTTGTACTTACACTTAACCAAATTGATAAGGTGGGTCTGAATTTGAACACATATAATGTGAATTTTGTGATGTAAATCATGAAAAAAGAACCAAAAAGAAATGGAGAATATGTCAAATATCCAAGAAATAATGAATGAATGAATGATATTTTTTAATTCCATCCCATAAACATCTTGAAATAAATGTTCCATAGGCTAGGATGGAAGATGTTTTCATGGAAATGGGAGAAAACTAAGATTCCCATTCCTAGTTCCACATCTCTCGTTCAGATCTCCAAAATGGACCTACACCATCAATCAATCTGAAAGTAGTTTCTTCCTCTTCAAAATGTCCACATTTCATCACCTCCCATAACTCTTTGAAACATTATTCAACAGCTTAATCCCTTTTAATAGTGGAATAGAAATGGAATAGGGTAAAATAATAGTAGTGAGTCCTCAATTATTACCATCCATTATTTGAAGAAGGTGTCCCCACCACTATTGACAAGCTCACGGAGATAAATCTGGGAAAAGAAGAAGATCTAAGACCCAAATTTATTTGTGTGTCAATAAATTCTAGTTAATGATATGTATATACATTATTCTTAAAGAATAAATGGGACATGATCACCTATAAGTACATAAAGATTCTAGGCCTTGATCCCTAGGTGTCCACCCACCACTTGAGATTTCTAGAAGATAATTGAGGATACAAAAAGGTATCTTGAAGGATAGAACTGAATCATTCTTCCAAGATATAGACTGATGTGAAATAAATCATTAAGGCTAAATTCATCATGGATGTTCAGTATTAACAATTTACAGGAAAATTTCTTATAACCTATCTTAAAGATACTATTCTACTAAGAAAAACCTTGGTTATAAATTAATGTATTAATGAATTAATATGTGTTTAGTATGAAATGATTTTTGGCTGATTTCTTGATATAAATTCACCATGCATTATATATATTATTGAAATGATGGGAATTTATTTCATTTAAGACCAAATGAGAAATGAAATGTGTAATTGATATATAAATAGTAATTTTCATAATTAACCATAGATCTTATTAATGTGATATTATGATATACATGTTGTTTTAAATCATTACAATACATGCTAAAATGCTTATATACCGGGTGTAGACCACATAAATGCTGAAATTTTTATATACCAAGCATGGACCTGGTATATTTTGTAATGAATATACATCAGGCTCCATCCTAATACATGTTGTAATGATTATACATTAGGCTTTGAACTGTTTTATTATAGAAATTCTTATACATCAGGCTTGGAACTAATTTACTGAGGAAATGCTTATATTGTTGGTTTGACCTAGTTTGGTATGATTTATTCCATGGATATATGGTTATGGTTGTTATGGTTTTGATACATGATCAGATACATTACAGCATGGTGTAGAATAAGGTAATGTTTTACCATGGTTATATGATTATAGTTGGCATGGTTGTGAGACATTCTCTGAGATATTTTGGAATGGTTCCAAAACTGGTTGATATGGTATTAAATTAATTATTTATTAACTAATAAACCTATTTATTCCATTTTTTTGTGAAATTATTTTCAAAAAAACTATGTTAAGACATGGTGGTGTCCACTTAATGAGTTATACTCGTACTCTATTCGACCCACAACCGGTTTTCCAAGAAGAGTATGTGGATGGAGGATTGGATAATGGAAGGGGATCTTACTATTGATTTTTGGTTACTATATGGGTTATAATAAGGAGACGAGACCAACATGGGACTCATGACTGGGGACATTTGACTATTTATTCTATTCTTTTATTCATTTATTTGTATTAATTCTAGCATGAAATGTAGTTACATTTCTTCATGTCATTATATTATTCTGTTGATATTTATTTGATTATTCAATGGGATTTTATCATTTGTTTTATTTGTTCCTCCTTTTATTTTCTAATGTTATGAGATATTTTTCTCGCTTTACTATTACTCTGATTATTTCATTTATATTGTTTATTTATACTACTATATAACTCCATAATATGGGTATAGTATCCCCACTATGTTAATTAAACCCCCACTATTAGTCGGCGTCCTCTAGCATATAGAGAGGTCCACTTCAAATATCAAAACTAACCCTTTTCTATCCATGTGAGAGAGTTATATATTTGGGGATTCTATATCTATCCTTGATAATAAAAGAATATAAGTATATGTAGGAAAAAAACCCACCATAAACTAAGGCATAGACATCCTTTTTGAGATGAATCCTTTTAACATATTTTTAGTGTTCCTTATACATTGTTGCATAGTTTTGGTTGTTTGTATCACTTATGAATAAGTTGTAGGTATTACCAGTTCTAAAATAAAATATAATCTCTAATACCCTACACATCTGTGTTAACCTATGCAATTTTTTAATTTCAATTTCTATCAGATTACACATGTTCCCTTAATGAACTCCAATATTCTACCATGGATCATCACAATTCTAATAATTAGAAGGGATTTATGTCTATTGATGGTAAGGATTTTCATTTTTTTAAGGAAAATATGATGAATTATTTTTTATCCCTAGGATGTGATGTTATTGATACTTACCTTCAAGGTTACAGTACTCCTATGGAGTTTTAATTATGTTCTGTTAATGAAAATTGGAATTTCAATAATGAGGTAAATCCAAAAAACACTACTGTTATCACTATCCAAGAAGGAAGTAATCAATTTTAGTGGACAAAAAACATCATAGTATCTATGACGGTAATAAGGAAGATAAGAATCAGATAAAAAGTTAGAAAGAAATAGGTTATTTATCTAATATTTCAATTATATCAATCAATTGAAGAACTAATCATAAGAGACAATTTCTTTTCGAGTTATATCAAAGGTTTCTTGTAAATCATTTACAACTCTACGATTTTTAGAATATTAATGACAATTTTACTATATAAATTTGACATAAAATTATTTTCATTATATGTAAGATATTTACATTACTTCACTATTTATGAGTTACATATCACTCTTATCAATTATTAAATGGAAATATGAAATCCTCTTAAAATTAATGGAATGAATGAAAATTGACATTTCAATTAAATCCGTCATGAAATATAAAATTTAATACTAACTAGTTTCTCATATGAATAATGAAATATGGAAGAGTATATAAAAAATTTTCAACTCCCCAACCCTAGTTACCCAGAGTCGGTAGATTATTACATAACATCGGCATGATCACAAGAGATCAAGTATCAAAATACAGATTAGTTTAGTAACCTCAGAAGTAATAGATACATACATAAGTTTTACATTACATTATGAAAGTTAAAAAAACAAAATTTTGTCCTCTTTGAACACACTCATATCCCTTAGCCTATTCCTGAAGGTTTATAGTACAATATTTCTTCACATCCTAGGAAAAAAGAAAAAATTAGAAAGGGGTGATCTCAGATTCTCAATAAGGATAACAATATAGTAGAAACTATCATAAATAAGAATAAACATTTAAGGAACTGTATACGAATAAAAAAATACCTTTTAAACTTAATATTCAGCATAATATGGAAAAGATAAGTAAAATAATTCCATTTATTTTTCCACATTGATATTCTACTTGTCGAATAATCACATGTAATATCAATAGATAATTTCTTAATGATGGAATGCGTACTGTCGGACATCATAACCACATAGTCATGGCCTCGTGCTAAGATTACAAATAAGATTTTCTGAAGGCCTCATGCTAAGACACTAGTTTTTCTCATGAGGCCTACCGATTCATCGAGGAGCTCTAGCAGGCTCCACCTGTCACTTACTAAGTCCAATGCATTCCTCATATGAAAATGTTAAAACATAACATAAACATTTGTTTTAGAAAAAGCATACGAAATATTAATATTTTAACCATAAAACATGAATGGTATAAAAATAACACATCCAAAATCAAACATATTACAAAACCATCAATACTATATAAAAGATTGTATCATAATAAATCATCTTTGAACAAGTGTAAAATCCATCAAAGGATGTTGACATAGATGAAATAAAAACTTTTTGAGAGAAATATCTCTTTCTATTTTGAAATCATTTAAAAGTCACATAGTTAGAAAAAAAATTATTTTGAAAATATTAATATAATCTTGTAATGGAAGCTTCAAAGGTGTTATAATGGTAGAAAATAGCTGCACCCACCATATAAGTTAAGATAAAAACCTTCTTACCTAAATTTGTTGAAAAGGTCATAAAGTACTTTGTTTCTGAAATTATAGAAAGATTCCTTTAAAAAAATTTATAAAAGTAAAATAAGGGTATAAATTACATTATCCCATATTATAGGAAATAGTAATTTTTGTGAAATACATTTTTAAGAAACACAGATGTGGATGACAAAGAAGTCTCAGTTGATACTAACATATAAACAACCTCAGATAATAATCAGATTGTAAAATTAACCCCTACCTTGTACTTTCCCTTGGTTAAGGGTAAATTAAAATCCGTTATAATAGTTAAATTATAGAATTTAAATTATACAGGAACCACATTCAAAAATATGATATTATATATGATCTTATAATTTTGTTTTTATTAATAATATTTCATTAGTATCGTTCTTTCAGGTGTTTACTGATTCATTTTCTATTATATGTTTTGTTACGCAAGTCATTTTTTATGGATAGGATGTATTTTATTCATATCCAGAGTGATATGAGGTTCTTACAAATATTTTTTAATCATAGAATGAGAATTATTCTTTAATGGTTACGATGGGTAATGAAGCTCAACACGTTCGTAGAGACGGTATTCCGTACGTACACACGAGTGACAATACCATTCAATTGTTGGAGAAATAGTATGTAATTGGATGGTATATCATATATAAAAAATAATTAACATGTCATATTTATTATTTACATCAATTATACTCATTATTATACCTATCCAAATAATGAAGTATTGAATAAGAAACTACACCATGATGTGGTGACGGTAAGCCGTATGTACGCACGTATGCAGACTTTGTCTATCATAGGATGGATAGAATATTGAATATGGTTGTACAAAATATATAATAACATCATAGTATGTATTATTTACTGGAGTTATTATTTTGGTATGGAAACAACAATGAAAGAATAAGTGGAAGAGGAAAAGAACTTTGAAAGAGGTGATAAATTATTACATCTTCTTCTGGTGCTTCTTTTAGATTTGATAAAAAGGGATATTTAGGTTGGATTTATGCTCAAAGTAAGGCCTATAGGTTAAAGTGAGGGTAGTTAGGAATATATTTGAGTATGTTTTGGCTGATCCAAATGAATTTGGAGGTGTGACATCGAGAGTAGAGGAAATAACCTTTTATAAGAGAGGTGAGGGTCACTTTAGGAAAATCCTGAAAAATTAATTTTTTATACAGTTAGATTTGGTTTATAATGGATCCAAAAGAATTTATTTTGAGTCTATGGTAGTTCTGGGTAGAAATAATCTGAACCAATATTTTTTAGATAGATTTTGGTCACCATATTAACCTTATCTTTTTTATCTAACTCTTAGATAAATAGTTTATCTTTTACTATGTATTCTTGTATTATTATAATAAATGATTAATAATGATACAATAAAAATCCAAGAGAAACCTATGCGGATCATTATTTTCATATCTAACCTTATCTAAGTCCTTTGGTAGAACTTTATATTTTTAGGAGTATTATATCAATTAGTAATATATTATTTATTTTAAAAACTCATTTATGTCTGTTTTGACAATATTTAGTATTTGGTTTTGGTGAAAGTCATAAAAACTTGATTACTTAGAAAAAAATAAATGAAATAAATCCTATCATGTCATAGTAACCTATAATATTAGTTTAATTCATCAAAAGTATCAAGTTACATTTATTCGGATATTTATAATATCAGTTATTTTAATCTTTCATTAATAAGGTAATTACTACATCATATTTGTGTCATAAAAAATTAAATTATTTAATGTATAAAAATAATAAATAAAATACCATTATGTAAGAAATATTTTTATATTTATAATTAATATTTATAGTATAACTTATATTTTGTATAACCCTATATTAAAAAATTTTTAGTTATGAAATATTGAATTTAACACTTTTAACTATTCTTTAATCAAAATAATAATAAATGTCCAAATCTAATCCAAGTGGATCAAAGAGTATCATATTCTATTCCAACGGTTTATTTTGGTCTAAAACCACTTATCCAATAGGATTTTGACATGTGGTAGGGAAATTATAATATCAATTTTACATTTAATTATATTATTTACTTTTAACTGTGGTAATAAAATTCAAAAGTTACTATTAACCGAAAATTATTTTCATCCTATTAAACCACATTTTACATACTGATTTCAACAATTTTTCTTGTATTTTTGAAATTAAATTCATAGAATTAGTAAAGTAACATTTTATTCAAAGTTGAAAATGTGCCTAGAAGGTGGGTAAAAGACGTCAAAATGTTCAATAAAATTTTATACATCTAATGTTATTATAAAATTACTCAAATTAATTACATTGAACATATATAGGTATTATGTATCTATTTTGACCTATAATAAATTAAAATAAAATAAATAACTATTTAAATAAAAATTAGGTTTTAAAGAATAACGTAGTGTTTTCACTATTCATTAAAAATTAAATGTTTTTAGAAAAATACCAAAAATTCACCCTCAGCTAATTTTGATATTCTGAATCCAAAAATGAAGTCCATTTTCGAAAAAATATAAAATTCCCAAAAGTGGGTATTACTATTCATAACATCTTGTTATTTCGGATTTGGTGTGCTAGAACTTGAAGTTGTGTACAATGCAAGCTATTGCATTATTCAAAGGGAAACATACCTAAGAAGCTTAGGGTGTCACAAAATCTATCTTATATCAAGAAATTTTATATTTGGATGGACGGGTATGCTTATATGGAATCTACCTTTTATATGTTTTAACTATAGGAAGGTTGGTCATTTTTCTTCCAACTACATTGAGAAATTTGATAATTAAGACCAAAGTAAGGAAATTAATAAACTATTATTTTAAATTAGAATATTACAACAAATAAGTGAACCAAAGTAGAAGGGTAGAATAAAATTATGGAGAATTCATATAGAATAAACATATTATCTATCAAAGAAAGGGTTTATGGGAATGATTAATATAATGATAATGAGGACACATATGGAAGACACTCATAAGGTTCTTATGGAACTGTGAATAGAGAAGAGTGAATTTTTAGATGATGACAAACAAATAAAAAATTAATATCCTACCAAAGATTTTGAATAATATAAATAATATAATTTTAAGATATAAATCATCATGTGTTTGGAAAAAATTGGAATGTTGAAAAATGATAATTAACATCTGCATAAAACCACTTGTGAGAACAACCATGTTCAATTAGATAATGATAATCATGTTTATGATGTTAAAATATTGAAACATTATAATTTATATAAGAATAATATTTTTGATTAAATGACTTCTTATATTATCCTTCAATGTAATGAGGATGAAATATTACTGAAATTATTGTTTGAATTTAAAAATCATGAAGAGAAACCTAGGCATACCATTAACAAGGATATTGAAGTTAAATGGGAATTATATAATCAGTATAATGTTTTCAAATATAATATTAATGCTGGTGAATATAATATTAAAATTCATTTTTAAGGAACATTATTAGAAGAAGATTTTAGATATTAATATTTAAAAGTTAATCAAAAATTAATATCAACATATAAATTAGAAAAGAAATCAAAATATACTCATAATTGGAATGTGATAAATTTATAAAATATGTATATTCAATACTAATATATAAAAATAATAAGTTTACAATATTATTTGGTGAAAAATACTCAATATAATATATAAAATAAGAACAATGTGAATCATTTATAAATGAATAATTTCTACCAAAGAAGAAGGTATCAAGTTCATTTTTTAGTATCATGGTGTGATTTTCAATGAAGCATAAGACTACCAGTATAATATGTATATTTCATGTCTATATAGAGAAAATATTTTAAGGGGAGAGAACATAAGTATAGGTAAATTATACTTATGTATCTAGAAATGATCGACATTGAAATACATTTACAAATGAAAGGAACATGACGAGGAATGTAAATGAGAAAACATTTCCTCTAATGAAATCTCATTTCTATGGATTTCTAGGCCATACCATGTGATAATATGAATTTTCTAGGAGATAAAGGACTGGGGATGTTCTTGGAAGTTAAAAAAGGAGAATGATATAGTATACTTCAACATATAAATAAAATACCTTCTAAGGATATTTTTTTCAATATTCCAACTATTTCCACAAAGCAAGTCATTGAAGGTAAAGGAATGATAGAAAAATTACATATAGAACTTGAATAAATGTAAATACCAACTAACCAGGTGGAGTTTCTCTTGAAAATATGTATTCCCCTCTAGAAGAAAAATATGAATGTGATGAATTAAATCACATGAAAATTAGATAAGAAAGGAAATAATTAGTCTCTACTCAATTTAATACCACATGGGAAGAAAATAAGAAAATATATTTCGTGACCTCTACGAAAGCGGTCTGTTCCATGACTCCCCATTTCCAGCTCTAATATGTTAGGGGATGGAAAATATCACTAAGTAGGCATATCAATAACATGAGAGGCCTTTCCCTATTTATGTATACATACACGCAAACATATTTAATCCTATAAAATGTGGAAATGTAAAAACTACTAATCAACCATGCGTGAATACACCTAAATCCCACAACCATAGTACTATATGAAGTAAATGAATTCAAATAGGTCTAAATTAAATCTCACCAATAATAGTCGAAAACACAAGTACAAGCTAAAAATAAAACTTGGGTTACTATTAGAATACCATAAGAACAAACCTCATTCTATCTGGTCTCACTAAGAACCTTTTGGTCATAGTCCATCAAGGACTCTATCAAAGTTTTGACCGTCTGTACAAGACACGACACATGTGTGAAAAGACAATGTTTGGGTGAGTATAACAATATACTTTTAAAACCCCCAAAACCAAAAGGCATAAAATAATGGAAATACAATCAGATCTACACAGGTATAAATATACTAAAATTATGACAGGAATATCCAGAAATACTCAACAAAGACCCACATTATAATGGTATGTCACAATGGAAAATACATCCTAGAATATTAGATCAATGATTCTCCAAGAACATGTCTAGGAGAACAAAATATTGACTTTGAATGAATTGGTGATATTAATCCGAGAGGTAGAACTAATTAGGTATATTCATTAAACAGTTTATTCTAATATCCTAAGAGATATGACCCACATATGAGGATCACACCTAAGGCCAGGGTGCAATACCAACAACTCAATCTTGATTAACCCTCTAAATAAAGGATTAAAACCCATGTAGTGTTTCATATGAATATACCAAGAACACCACCTAGGGTTCGAATATGAATATTAGATATCACTTAGGGACTCTTGAAGGGATTCCAACGACTCTATGTATGTCTTCCTACTGAATGTATCATTATCCTAGGAGTAGAAGATGATTCCATACTATCCCGTAGGGAAAGGATATGGGGAACACATTTTGTCAAATTTTTTCCAAGAAATATAGGAAAAGGGTTCCATGCTATGTATAATAAAGTAAACACCATCTAGATTGGTTACACACCATATCCGTTGACCCTAGGTCCTAACCATGTAAAAAGACCATGTCTCAAGCCTTGTTTGTGATTTTTTAGAAGTACATTGTGTGTAGGTTTACCGTGTTGTCTAACTATATGCCAGTACATGAACTCAGTAAGTGTACATGTGATATTGTACCAGTAAATTGCATAGAAGATGTACCTGGTCCATGCCATGTTCATGTGGGGGAGTACATCATAGTGTAATCCAACCCATCTACCCCAACCTGTGTCTGTGTACAATCTGTGGTATACGAAAAGTCTTCAAGGAGGAGTCACATGCCATGTAATAGGTTCACACATCATGTGATCCTGCAGTTCCTTTGAAGCACTATCCTCCAATCAAGGGACCCCAAAATACATTTAGATATAGATTACATGTTGTGTAGTGTGATATTTTCTATAAATACAAATCCATATCTGCACATACCATCTATTTCTCTATCCTTTGATTCAGTGACAATTTCACCTAAATAAATTAGATTAAGCCTCATCATGTCATTCCACCACTGAATAACCTTGTTTCTGGTCGTCAATATACTCAGAAAATGGGATAACTAATCATTCTTCATTTCATGCCAATGAATATGATAATAAGGAAAATATATCAGCTGATTCATTGTTTTCTATATCATTTCACCACTGACATGGCATACGGATCCTAGATTAATGATATTGGATCATTGGACCATGAAATCAGTGTTCAATGAGTGATTGATCTCGATATTTCTAACCCTAATCCAAATGAATAATGCCTGTGGTGAAGAAATAATAAGGGAGAAAATCATGATAACAAATAAGAGGAATGAACCTCAATCAATGTTCGTGTATATCTCAATTTTTTTCTATGAAAAAATTCAACAATTTCCAAGTAATTATCCCAAAACCAGATTAATCTAACCTATCTCATAGGGAAATCGAGATTCGGATCAATCTATTAATTTATTTATTCTCATTCATCATATAATCTAATAATGTGGAAGAAAAATAAATCAAATCAACTCCCTACCTTGATCTGGATTGATAGCTGATGAATAATGTTGTTGTGTTATAGTCACTAGTGATATCCTTCGATTCTGTTGTTCATCGATCATGGATCCATGATGCCATCATAGTTAATGATATATAAATCCCCAAATGTTCTTAAGATATTCTCTCCAATGGATCTAGATTTATGTCGATAACCTTGGTATTTCTCTATAACTCTCTATTTAAATACCTTCCAAATTATTGTGTTGATGAAAATAAAATAAAGTAATTTTTTTAATTACTTTAATTTATTTTACGCAGGTGGAGGATTTTTCAGAAATACCACACACCGAATAACTTTAAGTCATTTCTAGGTTAAACATAAAATTATGAATCCATTGGTGTCCCTAGATTTCTGATCTCGGCATTCATTTATATATTATTCCATCACCGAATAAACATGATCAAATACATCGATCATATCAAAAATGAGATTTTTTATCATACATCATTCTACACCGAAGAACAAGAAAAATTGGGTATCTATGTAATTTAATTATATTCATCTATATCGTCACACCTCCTTCATTTTGTGTCAATACTAGACTTATGATATCAGATCATTTCAATATTTAATGGGTGTGCAATGGTCTATTAATCAGTATATGTCAATCCCCAAGAAAAACTAAAAATGCATATGGTAAATGATGAATTTGGGAAAAAAATAAAAAAACAAATAATATTAATGAACCACATTCATTGTTCATGTTGACCTCAATTCATTTACATGATAATAAAAATGAATAAATCAACAATTTCAGTGTAATTTCCCCAAAAACCGATTAATCTATCTCATCCCACAAGACGATTGAACTACAATCAATATTTTTATTTTTTTGATTCATGTTCATTGAGGAAACAAAGAACGAGGAATAAATAGATTATTCTACCACCCTACCCTGATTCATATTGGTCAGTAGTGAAGAATGATGTTATGATGTAGTCATTGGTGAGATCATTTGATTCAATTATACATCAATCACCCATCCATGATCCAATCACTGTTTGTCTAGGATAAATTGTCTAATGTTATCTCCAATGGATCTCAAACATATCCTAGGTTATGTAATTAAACCTATTATTTCTTTATAACTATATATTTAATGACATTCTAAATCAATGTGTTGATGAAAATGAAATGAAATAACTTATTTCATTATTTTACGCTAGCGACATCATTTCATAAAGTGAACTACATTGACTATGGTTATGCGGATCCTATGGTAAACCTCATGTTTTAAACATAATAGTGTCCATGGATTTCTAATATGAGAACTCATTTAGATGTTATTTTACTTTATCCTGAAAAATAAACTTCTTTGAAATTTAATATATATTTAATATATTTCAATTATTATTCTGGGAACTGGGTCTCAGAATCACACATCGTCTTAGAACATGGTCTCAAAAATAATATATAGAATATCTAAAAATTTTACATGGAAAATTAAACTCATTAAAATTAGGAAATACAACTTTTAGAAATTGATCTCAAAGGTACAAAGAAAAGTAGCACATGGATTTCCAATAGCGAATGCTCCATCCATATGATAGTAAATATAGATATACTAAAGAATTTAATGAAAATGTATGATATAATAGTAAGTATATATAATGATGTTTATTTTAATGTCAAAGGTAGTGGAAATATAGAATTAGAAAATGAAAAGAATATGAAAACCTATGCAATCTATGTGGATGGTTTGTACCAAAATCTCTATTGTGGGAGTCAACTCTATGACTCGAGACTGATAGTAACATTTAATCAAAATGTGTTCACTATCAAAGAAAAGAAATGTAATTCATGCATGAAAGGATGCATAATAGATGGTAATTTATACCAGGTTGATAGTAAAGAAATCATTTCATACATAACAGTTAAATATGAAATCAACATGTGGCACTCAAGGATGGGTAACATTAATCAATATATCATGGATAATATATATAATATGAAGATGTTTTTTGATATCCCCAATCTAAAATGTAAATGGAAAAAGACATTCAATTCTTGTATTTAATAAAATATGGTGAGGATTTCATTCAAATTGAAAAATAATATGGAAAAAATATTAAAGATCTCATCCATAATGATGTATATGGTCCAATAAATATGGTTAGAAAATATATAGAGAGGTAAATAATTCATTTTATTAATTATTTTAGTTAATATATAATAATTATTAATAAGAAAAAATAAGTGTTTCATTGCTTGAAGAGATATTATCGAATTTCTGAGAATGAAAATGCATGCACCACCATGATTCTATTATATATTATTGGAGGAGTATACAAATCTATTGAATCTAAATATTTCATAAAAAACATGCAATAATGAAATAGGGGTATGTAATGAGAATCCCATTGAAAAATTGATTTATTGAACACAAAAATCTATAGGTGAACAATATTGATAGAACTATATTGATTAATAGTAATACTTCTCACCATTACTGGAATGAGGTAGTTCAAGCTGTAGTGTATACTTAAAATCAGACATGTGTTTTTCTAGGGGAAACCAAGATGTAAGAACCTGGATCTTTATTTCGGGTATGAATCTTGATTTTGGGTGTTTTGAGGAAAAAGGAAGAATTTGGAAATTTTCTATGTACACATTTTGTACTCTTGAGTAGACGCCCTATAATCAGTTACTGCGTGTAGTAGTGTACTGGTCATTTAATGGAAAAATATATGGCCCTGTGGACCCCCTAAAGTAGGTGCTAGTTGAGGCTAGTAAACAACACATACATTAAATGAACACACATTGTACTTTTCTTTTTTATTTGATTAATGGGACCGGGGTCGTGTCTCATCTACCAAGGTGTCCATTTGTAATTGATTGCATCCATATGGAACTAAAGGGGTTTGACCATGAGAGATTTCCCAAAGGGTTCATATTATTTTATTGATTAGACGATATGTTAATCTAGAGGGTTTATATTATGATAACTATCCTAGAGGGTTTCTAGTGAATGAATGATTGATTGTGATGAGCCTGCCAAGCCAAAGAACAAGTTTGGAATCAGTCTTACTTGATTGTTGGATGGTCTTTTGAGACCTCAGTTTATTATTTTTATATAGGGGTAAACATATCATTTTCTAGATCATGAGGTTACACTATTTATTGGTTTAAATAATTTATAAATGAAAATGATTGTAATTGAAAGTGGTAGGATTTTTTACATTTGAGTACTTCATAGTTTATTATTTCATTTTGGTATATTACTTGCTATATATATTCACAGATTGTTTGGAACATATCTTTTGGTGGTTTCATACTAGGATTCGTCTCACAGCCTGTTTGGGTCATGCTTTTCAACCTAAACATATTATATGGTTTTAGGATTGGATAAGGGAAAGCACCCATCTACCATAGGTACTTTATTGTTGTTGGAGATGGAGAGCATGGGAGCAAGGTGAGGCTTGAAATGCTGCTAGAGATATTTAGTGCTTTCAGTAAATTGGTTTTAGAATTTTATTTTTAGCATTGTGACTTGTTTGGATTATTTCTTAGATACTTTTGACATGCATCATTATTTATATATATACTACAATTGTTTATACTATATGTCTTCTGTTATTTACTTTTTTGTATGGTGTTACTGATTTCACTATTGTTTACCACTAGTTTCTATTGAGTTAATCTACCTATGAGTTCATTGTTCCCCCACTATCACACTCATGGGCCTTGCTGCTATTCAGCAGCCTCTTGCATTTGGGGAAATGTGCTTGAGGCCTTGTGAAAAACAGTGTACGGGGCACCTTTGGGTGGAACCTGGAATAAAGACGTTACAATGTGGAATCAAAGGGGTTTCATTTATACTTTTTCATAGTATTTGGAGCCTAAAGACAGAGATAGGAAGGGATGGGTAATTGGTAATATGTTAATCCTGTGATTAGCTAACCTGTGTACATGGAAAATCCAAGTTACCTCAAATATTTTAATTTTTCTAGTTTTTCAATTGTTACAGTTGATTTCATTTCACCATTGGGTGATTCACTAGTTTTGTGTTGTTATGATTCATATCATTTTAGTTATATTTCTATTTCAACCCAATGAGATGATGGTATGCCATCTCATGCATCATATAGGCACTTGATAGAGATCACATGTCATGAATTCTTGTAATGCCATTTAGGGTGAATTACTAATTGCATTTTGAATTCATAGATGTTGTGCTAGATATTCATGCTATTGTGAGAGATTCTATGATAGAATACCTTCAATTTTGATAGGGTATTGAATTATGTAACCTTTCTTTTGGATGGTTTCTAAACTTTGATCCCAGATATGTTATGGGACCTTATGGATCAGAATTTAGTGGATCATGTTTGCACATTAATTGAATTTTTTCATTATATGATGTGAATAAGGATGCCAAAATTTTATTCGTAGGAGTATCAGTTCTCACGGGTCATCATTTTTCATTAGTTTGAAAAAATTATTTTTTTAGGGGTCTTGTAGGAGTTTCAGAGGCCTACTGTCTAGAAACCCAGACAACACGGTGTGTGATGTTATAAACACACTCCATGTGTTCTTATATTCTGGGAAAAAAAACTTTTCTTAAGTACAGAAAATGTACTTTATGTACATGCCTTGTAGTCTTTAACCATGTGACTGAATATGTGAATAGAGACACAGAGGCTGGAAAAGAACTGGTAGAACATGTTTTGTTCTGGGAGTACACGTCGTGCTAAAAGGACTGTGTGTTCGTTCGTGTGACTAAGGACATGGGTAGATGAAACTGAGGGTGTACATGTCGCGTCCCATTCTTGTACACCTTGTAGAGTCGATCATGTATCTGACCATGCGACCAATGACCCAGGTGGTTTGAACATATGTAGTGCACACCATGTCTAGTTTGAACATTTCCTGTAGTGTTACCTAGGAGATAATAGTGTAGTTTGAGCGATGTAGAATAACTTGGGAAGGAGGGAAAATTCAAGTACCCATAGTGTCTAAGTATGAACACTCTTTGTGTAGAGGTATTACACAAACAGGTTTGGAAAAGGTACACACCCATGTTTATACCTAAGAGAACACGCCCTATGGTGGATAAAAACTGCATGTAAATATTTTTTGTAGAACTTGAATTCTTTCTTCTCAAGTTCCTCTGTGGCATGAATATGTTTCAGTCCATGATAAAATTAAAATGAGTTGTGTGATGTGCCTTGAAAATTCATTACACCAAGACGTCAACTGGTGGTATTCCAGGTGCATGGCGATGATTAGACACTAGAAAGGATATATCAATGACTACCATTCCATCCTCCTGTTGTGCCCATTTTGGTACCAGCAGTTATACCGAACATGGGTGATGATGCATAGTTCCATGAAAGCAATATGATTTTGATGAAGACTTTCCTAGGAGCACCACATCCTACCCTATCTATGGTAGAGTTGAAGGGGGTGTTCCAGCAGTTTCTTCCTCCAAATTTTTCTGAGAATAAAGGATCAAAAGCTGCAGAGTCATTGTTGGAGTCCATGCTTTTTATCTTAGAGGATCAGGAGATGCCCCCGGAGAGGAGGGTGAATCCTGTGACTTACATGTTACGTGATTACAACAATAGATAGTGGGATGTTATCTCAGATGTGGGACATGATCAGAATATGGCTTGGTAAGAGTTCCATAGGACCTTCTAAGATTACTTCTACCCCCATAAATTTAGGGGATATCGAGCCAGAGAGTTCATGCATTTGGAGAAGGGCACTCTTTGAGTGATAGATTACTCATCCCATTCTACAGAGCTACAATAAATTGCACCTCTTTTTGGAGGTGATGAGATATCTTTGGCTAAGTTGTTTTAGGATGATCTCAGGTATGAAATGTGATCACAGATGAATGTCTTCAGGCTGAATTCGACGATGGCTATAGTGAACCACGCTCTGATTACATAGAGTAAGATAATGGTGACGGGAGTTGTGAGCCAGGTCGGTTCAGCATCCAGTCCTGGTAATTCATTGACAGATAGTAGGAAGCACCTTAGGGAGCCCTCACATGTTGTTTCTTTTGTTATCCATGTGGTATGCTACTAGTGTGGGAAGAGTGGGAACATGAGACCTTAGTGCCCGAGAGACCCAATTGAGCACTATTCTGGCGGAAAGCACGACCATTTTCATAGTTTTTGTAAGTTTTTCACCATTAGTTGGTGATATTTGTTCTCCTATAGATCCACATTTAGGATCAGAACTACCAGTTTCTTATAAGTCATGGAACTGGAGTTCCTCCAGCCATTATCACCAAGGAGGAGGTCACAGTCGTGGTTTCCAGTTTACAGGAATTCAGCGACAACATGATGGATAAGCTTAAGGTATTCAGGCAAGTTCACAAGTCTGTGGTACAGGTCAAACATTTTCAGTGGATGAGACCCAGCTAGAGTGGGATCCTGGACCCTCTACGTTTAGAGGTGTGATTATAGTTTCCACAGGTTTAGGTTCTTCTCTTTTCTATATAGGGGCTTCCCCTTGTTTTATATTTTTGGCTATTGTGGAGAGCCTTGGTATCCATATCATTATTTATAGGAATGTAATGATTCAAGAAACATCATTGGTGACTATGATGGCTACAGTTCATCAGTGCAAGGAGTTCCCTCTTGAGGTTGGTGGGTGTCACTTTTTTTATTACATCTATGTCTTAGAGATGACAGGCTTTGATGTAATTCTCATAATAGACTGGTTAGTCACCTTTTAGTCCTTTGTTGACTGATATATCCATTGGATGAGTTTCATTTCACAAGAGGGCAGGTCATTTCTACACAAGGGTGAATGAGTTTTCTTGGAAATCAGAGGTAAACCCGAGCATCATGGGTTGGGTGGAATCATATCCTAGATTTCTAGTATATATCTATATGACCAGGGGACTTCATAGATGTACTTTCCTTTATTTTTGGATAATTTTAGACATGTCATTCGAAATAAATTTTTAGGTTTACTTCCTGAGCTAGAGGTAGATTTATCTATTGAGTTTGTTCGAGGAGGGAAAATAATCTCCATTACTCAATATAGGATAGCTACACAAGAGTTACATGAGCTCAATAAAAAGTTATAGGAGTTATAGGAAAGGGGTTTCATTAGACCCAATACATCTTCTTGGGGTTTTCCAGTCCTTTTTTCTAAGAAGGAGGATGCTACCCTCAATCATTTTGTTGATTATCATAAGCTGAACCAGTTGACAGTCAAGAAATGAAATCTCTTATTGAGGATTGATGATCTCTTTGATCAGCTTTGAGGAGAGTGAGTGTTCTACAAGATTTACTTGAGATCTAGTTATCATATGTAGCACATTAGACCATCAGATAAACATCTTACATCCTTTCAGAGTAGGTATAGTCTATAAGAGTATGTGGTTATGCCATTCAGTGTCACGAACGTGCCTGTAGCTTTCATGGAACTGTTGAACTGATTTTTCTATCCTTATATGGATTCTTTTCCAATAGTTTATGTGTATGATATCTTGGTGTACTCTCACAATTGACATGATCAAGTCACCCATCTTGATATTGTCTTAAGTATACTGAGAGACAATCATCTATATGCCAAGAACTCAAAACGCCACTTTTGGATTGACGAGATTCACTCCTTGGTTCATGTTATCTTAGAGATAAGATTATTAGTATACCTAGAGGAAGGGAGAGTACTAGTTTCCAAGGAGAATCCAAAGAATGTATTTGAGTTATGAAGTTTTCTGGGGTAGGATGGTTACTACAGGTGCTTTATACAGTACTTTTCACGCATAGAAACGCCACTTAAGGGCCAAACTAAGAAGGGTTAAAAGTAACTATGGATAGATTCATGTGATTTATCTATTTAGGAGTTGAAAGGGAGATTAAAATATTCACCAATATAGATTTTCATAGATGTGGGAATGAGTTACAACATTTACTACGATGTTTCGGGTATCAGGTTGGGACTAGTGCTTATGTAGGGGAAGGATTCATTGTGTACAGGTCTTAGAAGTGGAGTTCATATGAGATAAATTACCCAACACACTATCTCAAGTTACCCATAGTCGTGCATGATTTATACTACTGGAGACATTATCTTTTGGGTGAGAATTTTGTGGTGTAAACTGACCACAAAAATTCTCATGTATATCTTTACTCATTGTGATTTGAATTTGAGACAGAGAATTTGGGTTGATTACCTTTAGTCATTTAACTTTGAGCATGCCTATACGCCTAGGAATGGAAATGAAGTGGATGACATGTTGAGAAGGAGGACTCAAATATTGGCAGTTCAGGAGGCTAGCAGTGAGTGGATGCTTATGGATCTATTATCTGAGATGAATTTGGAGGTGCAAGACAGACAAGGGTAGAAGTTGTGTTCATCTATAACTATTACCTATACTATAGTAGATCGAGTGAGAATGAGGAAGATATAAGATTCTGAAGGGCTAGTCCTATGGGAGGGTGTGTCATGAGAGGACCCCACTCCTGGGTGTACCATAGGCAAGGATGAGATCCTATGTTCTCGTGGGCATGTATGGGTGTTAAAAGACATATGCGTGGAGCTGATGCAGTATTTTCATTCCACAGTTTGGCCAGTTTATCCTGGTGTCACCAAGATCTATCCAGATCTACACCGTTAGTTTTTGTGGCCAGGTTCGAAATGATATGTTTCTAGTTTTGTTATGAGATGTTCATCCTTTCAATAAGTGAAGGTGGATAATCTACAACTAGTGGGGATTTTACAACAGGTACCCATTCCTGAGTGGAAGTGGAATTATGTAGTGATGGATTTAGTGATAGGTTTACCGAGGTCACCTCAAGTTAATGATGTAGTTTGGGTTGTCATTGACAGACTCATGACGGTTGAACACTTTTTAGCAATCTTGAATACCTTTAGTTTTGATGAACATGGAATTCTATACATTCTATATATTGTACGGTTGCATGGAGTTCTACACTAAATCTTCTCAGATATGGAAGCTCATTTTACTGCTTGTGTCTGGAAGCGATTACAGAAGGTTTTGGTTACACATGTACATCTGAGTACATCTTACTATCTCTTGATAGATGGCCAGTACAAGCCCACGATTCAGATTTTGGAGGACATTCTTCGGGAATGCATCCTAGATTTCGAGAGTTCTTGGGAGATACATATACCCCAAGTGGATTTTTCCAACAATAATAGTTTTTCGGTGATGATTCAGATGGAACCTTATGAGTATTTTTTGGTAGGCCCCGTCGATCACCCCAATTTTGGATGGAGATAGGAGAGTAAACTATGCTAGGACCTCATCTTGTCCAGGAGACCATTGAGAATGTGGAGTTGGTTCAGAAGAGGATGGCTATTTCACAGTCTCACCAAAAATCTTATGCAGATCAATGGAGACGATATCTGGAGTTCGAGGTTGGAGATAAGATTTTCGTACATGTCACACCGAAGTTGGGACACAAGGGGATTAGGAAATTGCGAAATATTTCATTGAGATATGTCTGTTCATTTGAGGTTTTGGAGAGAATCAGGATAGTTTCCTATTGGTTGTAGTTTGCTCAGAAGTAATGGGTTATGCACGATGTATTTCATGTTTCTCTTCTACGAAGTTACCTTTCAGACCTGTCTCACATTTTTCAACCTGAGGAGGTTGATTTTTAGGTGGATGCATCTTTCAAGGAGCACGCTATACTGATTGTGGATCATATCTAAAAGGTTCTTAATGGTCAGTTTGTTCTTCAAATATGGGTGATATGGTAGAAAAAAATGAGTATAGGATGATACATGGGAGAGGGAGGTTGACGTACGATCCTAGTGGCCAGAGTTGTTTGACGTTTCTTCTTCACCACCCTTGGAAGGAAAATTCAGGGATGAATTTAATTAAGGGGGGATGTTTTTAAGAACCCGAATCTTCATTTCAGGTATGGATCTTGATTTTGGTTATTTTTTATGGAAAATAAATAATTTGGAAATTTTCTAAGTACACGTTGTGTACTCTATTGTCATGTGTACCCATGTACTGGATGTGTAAAGCATACATACATGGCCATGTGGACCACCTAATGCGTGGACAAGTTGAGTATAGTACAAGACCTTTATATTAAATTAAAACATCATGTACTTTACTATTTATTTGATTAATTATACTGGGGACGCATCTTATCTCCAGAACATTTATCTTCTTCCTGTGTTTTGTATAGGAGAGTGAAAATATGGACAAGAAATTTGAACCCCAACCATTCCTAGGTTTGAGTTCTAATCGAGACACCACAATTTACATTGGATTCCAATCGGTGAGTCATCTCTCACCAAGAGCCTCACTCCATAATTCCTCCTCTATTTTGATTTAACCATAGTTGAACTATTTTGACCATTTTAATGATCTATTAAATTCTCGACCGATTCAAGGGTCGACATTATACAGTGTTCATCATACAATGCTGAGGTTGGTAGTTTGTTCCTTACATTTATTTTCCTTGAATTATATATTCAAAAGGTGTTGAATACCCTTGTTTAGGGTATTGTGTATTTTGGAATATAACCCTATTTGAGACATGTTATGGTGGGTTTGATGGGATATTGTTGTTTGGATATTCATAAGGCCTAATTCCTTGATTATGGATATATTTTTCCATTTTTTATACATTGGTCTTTGGGTCTATAATTGCATGTTAGGAGGCTTTTTTCCATTATTAGTGTTGTTAGGATGGAGTTCCTATTTATATGAGATGATTGTGTTTCATATTTTGAATGATGACCAAATAGAATTGATGATTACTGCTTCCCAACGTAGTGTAATTTATGTATAATGGTTGTTATTGTTGATAAGAGGCATTGACTGTGAGAGCATCCATGGGGTCAATGACTAGAGGGGTTAGACCTTGAGGGATACCTAGAGGGTCATTATTAAATGTATGTTAGACCATAGTTCATTGACTATGTGAGATTCTAGAGGTTCATTATATTTATTATCACTATGAATACCAAGGGGTATTGACCGTGAGAGCAACCTAGGTTGTTGTTTGTAGTTGATTGTTCCCATGTGGAACCAAAGGGGTTAGACTGTGAAAACATTCCCAAAGGGTCGGTATTATTTTATTCACTTGATGATAAGTTAAAGTAGAGGGGTTAGATTGTGAGAACATTAATAGAGGTTTTATTAGGAATGATTGATTGATTTTGATGAGTATTCCAAGCCAAAGAACAAGATTGGAGTTGATATTATTTGATTGTTTGATGGAATGTTGTGACGTCTGTTTGTTGTTGTTATACTGGGGAATACATAACATAGGATAGATCTTGAGGTTACACTATTTAGTGGTTTAAATATATTATAAATGTAAATGAATGCAATTGAAAATAGTAGGATTGTTTACTTTAGATAACTCCATAGTTTTTTGCTTCATTCATGCATATTGCCTGCTATATATATTTACTAACAGTTAGGCACATATCATTCAATTTTTTCCTACTAGTATTCATCTCAAAACCTATTTTTTCATGCTTTTTCACTCAAACAGATTATATAGTTTCGGGTTTAGATATGGGAATCACCCTTCAACATTAGGTGATTGATTTCTATTGTAGCTAGAGATGATGAGACCAAGATGAGGCTTGCGATGCTATTGGGTTTATTTACTATTTTAAAAAAATTGTTTTTAGTATAGTATTTCCATCATAGCGACTTGTTTGGCCTCTTTCCTAGATACTTGTGACATGTATCATTATTTATATATATGATACATTTGTTTATACTATCACTCTTCCATTGTATTCATTGTTGTATGGTATTACAACTTCCACTATTTTTTACTATTCATTTTCGCTGTGCTACACTGTGTATGAGGTCATAGTTTCCCCACTATCCCACCCAAGACCCTCGCTTCTAGTCGGTAGCCTATGGAATTTGAGGAAGTATGCTTGAGGCCATGTGACCAACCATGTATGGGGAACTACAGGGCAGCACTTGGAACCGAGACATTACACAAGACACTATATTATTTATGGTATGGAAAGAATCCCTCTATAAATTATTTTCATGTTTTTAGAAGTTAATGTGTCATCTAAAATAAATAAGGAATAATAGAATGTATGGTGATGTTGTATATGAGGGAATATTCTATGGATATTCCTTTAATATTAAAGCCAATGATGTTACAATATTCATCTTGGAAGGTTTGTGGAAATAAGTGATGTTAGGATAATTGAGGAAAATTCCATTATTACCACAATGAGATCATATTATGACATGATTAAAGAAGAATAAAAAAGTGGGAAAGGGATAGATTCAAATGAAGACATAGATGAAGGCTTACAGAACAATCAGTGCTCATCAAATGATGCTGATTTAGAAGAAGAATCCAAATAGGAATCCAGGGCTAAAGAAACATCATCAGAAACTCACAAGAGAAATAAAAGAGATTAAACTGATAAATCCAACATCATTTGGGATTTTAATGCACCCAAGTAGACAAGTAGAATGAGGAATGAAGAATTTTCTTCCTTCCTATCAATTGAGGAACCAACCTTATTTGAATAAGTAGCAATGGATGAATCATGGATTAATTCAATGAATGACAAACTGGATCAAGTTGAAAATAATCGGAAATCAGAACATGTCAAGAGACTCAAAAATAACAACTTTATTAGAACAATGTGGACATTTAGAACTAAATTGATGAACATGGAAATGTGATCAGAAACAAGTCTTTCTTACAGTGTAATGGATATGCACAAATTGAAGGCATTGAAATTGAATAAACATTTTATCCATTATCTAGAAAAGAGTCGATTAGTATTTTCATATCCCTATAAATTCAATGAAATTATAAGGTTTATCAAATGGATGTTAAAAAATAATTCCAAAATTTGGTTCTTGTAGAATAAGTTGACACTGAAAAACTAGTGGGATTTCAGATTGGAAATGATGATAATAAATTTGGATGATTATATAATTCTCTCTATGGTCTGATGTATGCACCATGAGTATGTTATTATAGACTCGATGAATATATGTAGATGCTCAAATTTAAAATAGGAGGTTTTCACCATAATCTCTATTTGAAGAATTACCAGAAACATCAATTTATAGTGATGGTGTATGTAGATGATACTATTTTTGGTGGATACATGAGGGGATCAGTGGACGAATTTACTTATATCAGGAAATAAAAATTTCAAATATCTAGGATTGGAGAACTCACATAATTATTGGGGATTCAAGTGATTCAAAATAATGATTTAACTATCATTTTATAGGAAAAATATGCGAGAGGGGTTCTGAACAAATTCAACTTGCATGAATCCAAATAAATTTCTACTCTGATTGTGGTTAAGAAAAAATTGGGAAAGCATTAGGATGGGAAATAGTTAGATCACACATGGTATAGAAGAATCATTGGAATCTTATTATACATGACTTCAACATGGAATGATATTGTATTTGTGAAATGCCTAGTGTCCCACTTTCAATGCCATCTAAATAAGAGCATTTTGAAGCAGTTAAAAGGATCATGATAAATATTCAATGTACTAACAAATTTTTAATATTTTTTTTTTCAGAAAGTTAAAATGAATTATAAAAATTTTTCAAGTGCCGACTGAGCTGGAGATGTGGTGGATAGAAATACCAAAGGTGGTAGAGCATTATTTTTTACAAATAAATTCCCGAGCTGGCTGAGAAATAAATAAGAAATCACATCTCTTAGAATATTTGATGTAGAGTATATCTCTACTACAAATGTATGCAAGAAGCTATTGTACATTAAGAAGAAACTAGATGATATTGGTGATGAGGTGAAATAGCCAATGGTGATTCACTATGATAATATTAGCATGATCGATCTTATGAAAAATCCTGTTCAATACTCTCATAAAAAAATATTATGATTGGATATCATTTTATCAAGGAAAAAAGTTTAACAATGTGTGATTAAAATGGATCATGTTTGAAATAATTACCATGTGCATGGCATTTTTATTAATCCCTTGGAAAAACATATTTATAAGAAATATCATTTGAAAAAAAATTTCTAGCCACCTTCTAGTGCTGTGGTGGTTGAGGTTGGCCCCCTCTCTCTATTTGTGTTAACTATTTTAATATGATTATGGAAGTGATGCAGGTTTATAGGGGAGATATGATCTAGGGGGTGTCTTTTTTAAGCTATATAAGTACAAGTACATGTTATATTGGGTTTTTTCAAAGGGGGGATGGATGAATTCAACATTATGAAGGCTTATTGGTTGAATTATTTTTAAAACTATTAAATTATTCTATGAATTGGCGAGAATTAAGTGTTATGAAAAAATTTTCATATCCAATAGATCATAGAATGTACATCATAAATCATTCCAAATAATGATAACCCAATTCTGATACCCCGCATCTTCTATACATCGAGACATACTCATGAAGACTTTGAGTGTTGGGTGAGTTTATTCTCTCCTTCCAAGGGTTGATAGTGGATGGTTCTTTATTGATTTTATCTATAGATTTCCATGAAATTCAAATGGGGTATTTTTGGAACAATAGATTTGAAAATTTGGAAATATATTCTGGTTTGATTTTATTGTCATCCTATACTAGGATAATCATCATGTGTACAAGGAATTTCATATTATAGTAAAATATTACTACAATGTTGAATGTGGGATCATTTCCCAGTGTTTGCTTAATTTTTTGTCCCAGAATTAAGTGGAAGGAGAAATATTATGGAAATTTAGTTTTCTAGAATGTTCTATTCTCAAAACTGTTAAAGGAATATGATTCACAATTACTAGGTTTCATGAAGACTGGATTTTGAAAAAGCTTAATCTTTTCATATTCACGATTGAAAGATAGTGTTATTTTCTACTGCAACAATCATCATATGTTCATGACGTGTTGATAGTGTTATTCACGATTATGTGAAATCATCAAAAATATGTTTAATTTTAATGGATGTTTATAAATGAATGATCTTCACGAACTTGTTTTTTTGAGGTTCACAGAAAATCCCCTAGAGAATGAGAGCTTCATGAAAGGCTGATCCTATAAATTGGAATCTACCAAAAATTCATTTCACATGAACTGTTTTAGATAAAATGAGGAATCTTTAAAAATTTGTGATAGATGAAAGATTCACTAATTAGGTATTCATTGTGATATTGAGCATCTCAAAAAGACTATATTTGTATTGACCAATTCATAGGTATATCCAAAAAAGGATTTTGTGATGATTGGTTATTCCAAGATGACTTAGTATTCCATTAAGGAAGTATTCTTTGTCAAGGTTGTGAGCTCCATGGATGATCTTCATGAAAGATCTTTGTAAACATCAGTTTTTAACATCTAGTTTAAGTGTACAATTATTTCAAGGGCATCAACTCACAGCTATGGTGCATGAAGAGTCTCATTCTAGTCAAAGATAAAGACTTAAATTCTAATCTGCTGAAGCTACATTTTAGATGTTTAACTGAGTAAGACTACACACAAATAAGTGATCTAGGCTGAGTTTATGGAATTTTTTAGATAGAGGCACTGTTTTCTCAATAAAAATCTTGTATAGGTAGTGTGCCTGGAAGAGAGTGACCATGTCAGAACATATGTATTCCAACTGGTGATGATCAATGGATTTTGGTATGACTGATACACTGTGGAAATATTCACCATAGACTATACCATAGTGGTCAACCATGTCAAAATATTATGTTGTCTTTCAATACATGAATTCTTGATTTCTACATGATTCCATAAGACATGGATAACAATTTCCTACCAACATGGGAACAGGTTTATAGCTTTAAAAGAAAACGTTGACACCCAGATTCACCCCTCCTCTCTCCATGTGATCTGGGGTCCTAAATGAAAAAATAGAAACCATGGATACTGGATAATGGATAATGTTTTCTCATATCATGTGACTAAAGATATAAAAAACCAAAATAATGTGGATAATTATGATTGAGGTTCTATTAATTTTGGTAACAACTTCTCATTGAAGGATAAAGGCATTGGAACTCACATTCCTGGGAACAATCAAATTAGTCAAAGTGATGTTTTATTTTGTATTGTTTTAAATCACAACATGATTAGTGTGTCACAATGTTTTAGTGAATGAAAAAAGTAATATCCAGGAATAATGTATATATTTTAAGTGGATTACTATATGGAGTTGTAATACGATGGGAAATAAGAACATAGTGAAATTTGTTTCAGGATGAATATGCTACAATAGATTTATATCTATGTTTGAAAGATGAAAATATTTTTTTTCATAGAGGTTTGAGTCATTTTAGTAAAAAAAATCATTAATTTGATGAATTAATTTTTAGTTAAAAATATTTTTATTTTAAAAAAGTAAACCTTAATGTCTTTTAAATCATCTAGTAATAGGAAAATGATGAAAAAGTAAATAAAGGAATTTAAATTTAGGAAAATAATCCATTAGAACTGAACTTATTGATGAATGTGATACAATAAAAAAACACCAAGAAGAGATGGGTATTTCATCACATTCATTGATGATTTAACTAGAATAAAATGTATTATGTTTATGTCACACAATTCAAAAACCATGGATTGATTTTAATGTTTTGGGATGATGGATGAAAGTAAAAAAGGCTTTTAATTAAAGAGGTTGAGATAATAAAAGGGTACTAAATATTCTAACATATATTTATTAGAGTAAATTTATAAACCTAGCATCTAACACGAGATCAGTTCTCCATAAACATTACAACAACATGGGGTTACTAAATGGAATAGTTAAAGTAACATTGATATGTCCAAAAATAGTCATAATGATCATAATATATATTGATTCTACTTGTTTCACTCCATTAAAACCACTATAATTATTCAAAATAGATTCCTCTGAAGGTGAAATTAAAATATTCTTCTCTATTAAATGTATTTCAAGAAGAATCCAGGTATAAAATACATCAGTGTGTTTAGGAGTTCATGCTTTATCAAAATAAAGGGAATAATAGATAGAAAGATTTAAGAGAATCTAGATGAGGTAGTACTCCTTGGATACACACCAAATAAAATTTAAAACATATTATTGAAAAAAAATTCAAGAAAATTTATTAACTGTAATGATTTTGTAATGATTGGAAATTAATAAGATATAAAAAATTATGTTGTGATTGACAATGTGGAAGAAATTGTGGATGCTGAACCAATAAAGGGAGAAAAAGATACTTCACAACTTCACGAAGAGGTGGAATATTATATAAAAAATAGTGTTGAATAATGAATATAAAAACATATAAGTTAAAATTTAAGGAAAATAGATAATTTAGATATATGAAACAAATTTTGTGTCTAAAAATATAGGTATTTAAACTAAAATGAAAATAATTTTTACCTGTAACTCCAACATTATCTATGTGATTGAACTCATAAATTTTAAATAAGATTTTGATAAAAATTAATGGATCCAAAACACTAATGATGAAATTGGATAAAATTAATATAAATGAAACTTGGAAACATTGTGATGCCCCCAAAAATATAATGTAAGAAACCAGTATTCGATAGAGAGTATGGAACACAACACCAAGCATGTAAGGGAGTATAATATCTAGATACTCTCTTGTATATTTACTATTTAAAATATATTCTATATATTTCAATAAATGAAACACTGAGTTATCATGTGTTACACGCATGAGCGACCATCCTCGATAGCTTGTGTTACACACAAGACCTAGTTTCACCAAATAACAATGTATTATTAAAATAATATTATTTTATATAATATGATATAACCTAGATGTTATGTTAGCAGTTATGAATAGTGTTAAATAAATTATTAAAATTTATATTTTATGTATATATAAAATGAATTCATTGGTTAAGAACTAATAAGAAACTAATGTGGGAACCAATTGGATATAAATAAAAATATTATTATTTATACTATTCCAAAGGAGTGTTGTTTTAATAAAAATAGTTAATTACAATTAGTGGATTATTTTGATGAAATATATATGTTTTATATTCAATAAAATATTTTTTATATTCATCCATTAATTTGGATATTCATAAGACAATAACAAACACTACTTTATACATAAAAACATATATTTGTATAAAGGCTATTTTACTAACTTTTAATGGAGAACACATTTTATATCCAACTTTTCACACATTAATAGATTTAAAATGTAAAATTAATCTTTATATTTTAATTATAAACATAATAATAAGTTAAGGTTTAATTTTTTATATTTTTTTAAAACATTTAATTTCTTAAGGAGTAGTTAAAAAACAGAATTTTGGTTCCAAATGGCTTTTTCATCAAATTTATTTAAAAGGATAAATTATATTTTTAACTGGGTTTATAGATTAATTTTATAGTATTTATATTAATTAATACAATTTAATTCAGAGGAATAAATTTTAATATGAAATTGATTATAAAATCATACCAAACATTCAGATGTTTTTCCTTTAAAAATCTTCCTTATCGTCCCGCCAGCGGGATTTAATTTTAATCAAATTTGGCCAAATACTATGATTTTAATTTGGAAAAAATGGATTAAATACTCATAATCATTATTATTTATAATTTCCAATAAGTAAATTTTTTTTGACAAAATTTATTAATTAAATTGATTAAAATAAATGTAAATTATTAAGGAAAAATTAAGTTAAATATATGACTAAACCTTTCACTTAGGGGACCAAATTACCTATACAGTTTTCCAAACCCCATTGAATTGAAATAATTTTTATTTGAACCTTCAAATATTTAGTTTTTTCTCTTTTTAGGTCCCTTTTTATGTTAAAACATGGGTACACCTAAATTATTCTCGAAATTACAAAGTTAGAACTTTTCCTCCATTATAAAATGCCACAACCTCTCCCCATACCTCAGACATATAATAACACTTAGTATTGGACAATATCTACACATATAGCTTACCAAAATCCCTCCCCTTAAACTTTAATCCTCCATTTGGTAATTAATCCTTCCAATGAATCCTTTTGGGAAAAAGAAAATGTAGTTACCCAATTAAGAGGTTTTGTCTTCTCTCAAGCTCTATCATATCATTTCCATTCTACAACCACTAAAATCACTCAGTTCCATTATTATATAAGAAAACCTCAGTATTCAATATACTATTTTTTATGTAATTTTTTTACCTACACTTGTATAGATCTACATCTAATGGGTAATGAACATACTCTTTCTGTGTAAGAAGAACTATTACCTCACGAAATAATGATTATTCATTTTTCCCTTACCACCTATCATGGTGGAAATTATATTGGAGATTATGTTTATATTATATATATATGATATTTATTATTTATTTATTATTATTTAATCATTAGATAACACGTACCTTTAATACATACCATTTTGTGTTACTACGATAACATGGTTTGAGGAAGTCTGGACTACAGCCCCCTCATAGCGATGTGATTTGTTCATGATATACATGGAACGTATTAAGGATGATTTTTTAAAAAATATGTAAAATATATGACATATATATTATAATTTAATTATAATATAAATTGTTATCAATTATTTATCAATATTTTAAAATTGAAATGAAATTAAAGTGGTGTTCAGGCGTACGTATGGCATACCATCTCTATGAATGGTGCTCTTCATTTCATATATCCAAATATTATTCACAATTAAAAATAAATTTTTACGAAATATATAATATAATTAATTCATGGTTTAGGTTATATATTTGATGAAATCATGATCTAATAAATAGGATCAACAAGTAACAAGTCAACCCATACATGAGAAAACTAGTTAATTAACATTTGAAATAGATAAAATAATGAAAAGGTGTTAACAAATGGGTAATAAAATATTATAAGAAGATAATATATGATGTTATAAACATGATTATTTTTTTGGGTTTAAGTTATTAAAATATTTTAGTCCACTATACAGGATTATAAAAACCACAAAAAAAAATAAAGGACAACTTAAAGGATTTTGTCTCAATGTAAATTCTATTGAGACTTATTTTTTACCATGCACCAATTCACTTTAATTTGGTGTATTTACTAAAAGTTAACACTTATATCATTAATATATTTACTCTCATGATATTCTAAGATTCATTTTATATTATTACTTTATGGGGTTTATGATTTAAATGTTTCAATGTGGTACGAGACATAAAGGAATGTTTAAAATTTCATTTCCCTTAAGATTGTTTTTATAATATTTAAATGGTATTTCCATTCATTAATATGAAAAACCCTTATTGTTACTCAGAATAAACTTGGTAATTATTAATAAATATGTATCTTTAATTCAATGTTGTTATTTTTATATGTCACATTGTTCAGGAATATGAGAAAATCTTTGGACTTGTATTACATGGGTGGTGGCCATTTATAGATTTCCCTTGATGCATTAGTAGTCTCATGAAATGGATCATTTGGACAATCAGATTGATTTTTACCCGATATGTGGTAAATCATATTGTGAAAGGTCTTGAAGAAAATAGTACCATGTATGTAGGAATCATGGCATACAATAATTAAATACTTTCTTTATTTATATTTAATAAATATTCATCCATGAGATTTTGCGTCGGCATATCTATGAATACATTTCATTCTCAGTTTATTGATTTATATGGAATGAGTTTCAATTGTATACTTTTCTATATTATTATTACCTTTCCTAGTTATTTGAGTGGCATGTGTCATCATTTAGTTACCTTGCTGTGTTAATTTATTCTTATTGATTCCTTATTTCATCTAGTTTACTTAACCTGGCTATGAATTGATCTCACACTGATTATGTTTGTTTTCCCTAGGTTATGAAGAAGAAATATTTGAATAGACATTCACGGATTTTTTTGTTTAATTTTTTTATTTATCATGTTTTTATTTCATATTTCCTTATGTATTGTGGGTATCATGTATGTAATATGTCTTTCCAAAAAAACTAAATTGATTAGACCTTTGGTATTTTATCCCTTGTAATCATGCCATCGTAATAAAATGATTCACCGGCATGGGGTTTCTAGGTCAGGGAATTATTGTGGGTATTAAAGTATGATTAGTAGCAACCATGGAAACTCGATTTTTGAAGACAATGATTTGGGAAAAAACCCCAATGGAAGACATTAAGGCTAAGTATATAAGAACATCTTGTAATTTTGGTATGGTAGAGATTATGTGGGTGTGAGAATAAATAAAACCACGTTTAAATACTACAAGTGGGAATAGTTTTGGAATAGATTTAACATGGAGTGACCAATCCAACAAGGTGTTTTAGTCATGACTCAGGGTATCCAAGTACAAGAAAACGAGCCTTACTGTACACCTACATTGATACTCCCATGTGATATTCATGGGGTAATTCACATTTTTTTAAAATATATTTTTAATAATTTGAATAGATAAAGAAAATGGATATCCTAGGTTAAACGAAAGGTGTTTTAGAATGAAAATATGGAGTTGTGATTACAAAATCTAGAGATGATATTATGGATTAAATCTAGACCAAGTTTGAGAATTTGTGGAAATAAATGGATGGATTATTTATGAATTAGGGTTGTATTGAAAAAATTAGTTGAAAGGAGATTTAGTAATTAACATTATTTCAGGGATGTATATTACATTTTTCATGGAAATTATATTAATATGGTTTTAGGAAATGATAATATGTATATCAGGTGACAACATATAAATCCAATAAGGCCATGGGTCTTGAACCTGTAACTGAAGGATGATAAGCTTTTCACATTAAATACTGACCTATGCAATTTCCTGGTAAATTTTTCATTATTTTTAGTTAAACATTTTTTAAAAATAATATCAATGATGAACGAATAATATAAATTTTGAGGATTAATTATTAATCTATTAACCATATTGTCTTTCAAGGATATTTAGAGACAAATTGTAGGACGTTTCACTTTTTTATAGGTATTAAGATCCTTTAAAAGTTTCTTTTAGTGGTTCAAGTGTAAAAAATCCATTTTGGGTAATTAATTTCTGGAAGTAAATGAATGAATTTGAAAATATATTGATGGACGGCCAAATTTTGAAATTATATTCATATAAATATATCATGTAAGTATACATATGAAGTAAAATAATTAACCAACATTAGGAAAAAGAGTTCTTAATAAAAAAATTTCCTAATACATTATTTTTAATTGAACTGATAGTCTCCTTAATCATCGCAGATTTATGGATGTTAGGCCTTCAAAATTATAATGATCATTTAATTGTTTTTGATTTATGACCTCATTAACTCCTTATGAATATTTACAATTTTCCTCCAAGTACACATCTCTACTTTCCACTAATGTTCTCGTACTTAGGGACCTAGTTACATGGTATTCAATGTGACCTTTGTAATTCCCCTTATATATAATATAGAGGATGAATTATAAACTATTATTATGATGTGGGATTTCAAAAAATTTAGTTATCAAACAATATATCACCATGATCGAGTTTAAATTTCCTGGAAGCAATTTAATTGAGGTTGGGATAATGTGATGCCCCAAAAATATAAAGTAAGAACATTTTATATGATAGTCTATATGAAATGCAACACCAAGAATGAAATGAAATATAATATTCTAAGACTTTAGAATATATTTACTATTTATATTTTATTATATATTTTTCAATGAATGTAATAATGAGTTAGTTTTCATTACACACAAGATCTACCATCCTTAATAGCTTGTCTTACATGCAAGACATTGTTTCACCAAATAAGAATGTATTATTAAAATATTATTATTTAATATAATATGATATAACCTAGATGTTATTTTAGAGTTTATTAATAGTATTAACTATATTATTATAATTTATTTTTTATATCAACATAAAATGAATTCATTGGTTACCGACTAATGTGAAATGATATAACCTAGATCTTATGTTAGAGGTTATTAATAGTATTTACTATATAATTATGATTTATTGTTTATATCAATATAAAATGAATTCATTGGTTACTGACATATTATTTCTGTGTTTGGAAAACTACTACCACAAAAAAAGGATGATTGTTCATTTTTCCTTTACAACATATCATCGTGGCCATTATGATAGACAAAATTTTTATATTTTAAATATTTTATATTTATTATTTATTTATACTTTTGTAATCATTTTACAATACATACCTTTAATAGATTCAATTTTTCATTAATCTTATAGCATCATTTGAGGAAGTGTGGACTACTGCCCCCTCGGAGCGATGTGATTCACTCATGCTATACATAGAATATATTAAGGATGATTTTAATAAACTGATGTAACACATAAAACATATATATGATACCTTAATTATGATATACATATGTTTAAATTATTTTTCATTTTTTTAATATGAAGAATACATGAAATTAGTGTTCATGTGTATGTTCGGCCTATCGTCTCCATGAACGGTGATATTAATTTCTATGTCTCCAAATATTATAAAAAATTCTAAATATATATGTACTGAATATAAAATATAATTAATTCACGGTTTAAATTATTGAGATGATGAAATCACAATATAATAAATAGGAACAACAAGTATCAAGTTGAAATATACTTGAGAAAACTAGGGAATTAACATCCAAAATAGCTTAAAAAATTAATGAGTTTAAACCAAAGGGTAATAAACTATTTTAAGAAGTTAATATATGATGTTATAGACATGAGTGTGGTTCTGCTATAAGTTATTAACATATTTTAAACTACTATAAATGAGGATAAATAACATAAGAAATTGAAGGTTAAAGTAAGGGATTTCATCTCAATTTAAATTCTATTGAGACTTATTTTTTATTATGCATGAATTATGTTTTATTTGGTGTATTTAATAAACATTGACACTTTTTATGGTTAATATACTTACACTCATGATATTATATGTTTCATTTAAGTTTATTACTTTTTGGGTTTTGTGATTAAAAAGTTTTAATGTTCTATGAGACATATTGGAAGGTTTAAAATGTAATTTAGCCGAAAATTATTTGTATATTATTTAAATTGTATTAACATTCATTAATTTCAACACATCATATTGTTACATAGCCTCTTCTAATGAATTATTGATAAATCTATGTCTTTTATTAAATGTGGAAATTTTGATAAAGAACATTGTTCATGAATATGATAAATTCTTTTGACTGGTACGACATGGGTATGGTCCGGTTGTAAATAGCCCCTCAATGCATCGGTAGTATCATGAGACAAATAATTTGGTAAAATTAGATGTGTTTTATCCTGAAATTTTTAAATTTTCTTTTGAAATATCTTGACAGTAATGTTACCATGTACCTAGGAAACATTGCATCCAAAAATTAATTATTTCCCTCATTTTTATTCTGTTATTATTCATCCATGAAAGTTTATGTCGATATATCTATGGATATATTTATTTCTCAGTTTATTGATTGAGATTGAATGAGGATAATTTTAGTACCTTTCCATATTGTTATTTCCTTGCATAGTTATTTGAGTGGAATGTCTTATTAGTTATTTAATTTTCCATGTTAATTGTTTCTTATTGATTCATTATAGGTTTATATTTACTTACCCTTTCGGAGAATTTGATCCCACCCTTACTATATTTTCTTTCCCTATTTTATATAGAAGCATTATTTGAATAATCATTCAAGAATGATTATTATTAATTTTTATTATGTATCATGTTTTTATTTATTATTTCCCAACATATTATTGGTGTTATATTTGTAATCTGGGTTTCCATTGCAGTTAAAATGATCAGTCATTTGGGATTTAATTCCCTATAATCATGAAAATGTAACAAAATGATGCATCAGCTACATGTTTCTAGATTAGTGTGTTAAAAAATGATCATATACCCTTCGAAAAATATATAATTGGTACAAAATGGGTTAATAGGAATAAATTGAATGATGATTGAAGTGTTGCAAAAAATAAGTCAATGATTTTTTACAAAGGATATTGTTAATTTGAAGTAATTAGAACTGATGTCACATTTTCCATAGTTTCTAGGAAATATGTAATAATTTATTTTTATTCCATATTTACTCAATGAAATTTATTAAAAAACAGAATAAGAGTTAGATTTTATTAATGGTGTAGTAAATGAGGAGGTATAGATGGAAAACCCTGAGGAATTTTATTTTATTGATGATAGAAAAAAGGTTTGTATATTAAACAAAGATATATATGTGTTGTAACAAGCTCTATGGTCTTGATACACCATTTTATATGTGTAAATAAGAAGTATTTTGTTCCAGATAGGACATGTGGAAAAAAATTCATACATAAATATGATCAATAACACATCACCTAATATGATTGTTTATGTTTATGGATTCATATTTTAATTTAATAAAAAAAGGTTTTGTGAATGATTATCCACTCAAATGATGAAGAAATATGATATGTCACTACTTAGTGAAATAAAAAATTTCATTGGTAAAATTACACTAGCTAATAGTAAAATTTATATTTGACATGAAATTTTTTATAAAAATATGTTGAGGATTATTATAATGGGGTATATAAGAGGAGTATATACTCATAAATAAGTTGAATCTATGTTGAGAGAAGATGATTAAGGGAGAGTAATGAATGGATTGGAAAACTCATTTGAATTATCTTATATTTAACTACTTCAAAACTGGATTTTGTTTTCTCTATCACACTTTTTGTAGGGTTTTATTCAAATATCATGGAATAATATATGGTTATAGAAACATTAATTATGAAAAATATTTATAACACATCCATAATTTTATTAGATTTAAAGAAGGAAATTAAATTAAAAAAAATTTATTCAAATATTGATTCGGAAAGATATTTGGATGACATAAATTATTCTTTAGGTTGGGTTATGTTTTCCATTTGAATATGTGTGTCTTAGAATTTTAGAAAGAAAACATAAATCAATTTGATTTCCTATTAGGAATAATATGGGGTTCTATTATAATCAAATACTAAAATGATGTAGATGAATGGCCAGCTTGAGAATACTGATATCCAAACTAGATACTTATTGTTAATAAGCTGTGAAGATAAGAGATCTATTAATCTATTATGAAACTAGTTCTTTGTTCTAAATACAATAATATTAATATTAAATAACATTTTTTTTGACATTTAATGTTGTTTATGGTACATTGATACTGGAATTTATTCTATCTAGGTAATAAGTTTCAAAACATTTGACATAACATATCACATATAAGTCTTCGTAAATACTTAGGATGAAAATGGGAGTGCATCCCTTTCCATAAAACTGTGATATGGAACTATTTATATTTTCTACTATTTCATTTTAGGTTTATGGTTTGAGATATATAACATGTTTTGGAGACATATATTCTTGTTGTCTTGAAATTTCATATTTTCATCATTGAGTTGTTTAGGAATGATTTACAGTTTATCAATTTTAATTTATTTTTTCACGAAATTGTTTTTATAAATTTTATATTAAATTATTTTAGTCAATATTGGTGATTAATTTAATCACTGATATTTAATACAATGTGTTAGATCATATAGACTTAGAGGTGATTATCTCGAGACTCTCTTCCTTGAGTTCATCCCTATTGTTTGAATAAATTTATCTTTATTCTATGAGGGGGGATTAAGGAATTTTGCGATTGAAAAAAATACCAAGGGATATATTATTTAACCCTATATAATGATATTATTTTTATTTTCAACACATATATTGACTGTAATAATAGTTGAAATGGTATTAAAATCAAAGAACATGTTCACATGATGGTTGAACATGTTACAGATATAACATATATCTTTAAAGGTTGGGTGAATAGTGGAGGCATATATCATATGTTTGTGTGCATGGGGACATGGGAGAGTGAATGGGGGGTTTTATACTCTTTGTGTAGCGGTGTGGAAGGCTAGTTGGAGGAAACTGGTCCCCATATGGTCTTATTCTGCATAGTTTTTTGGTACATGTAGTATTTTTAAGAATTGAATCTCCCAGTGAACTAACGATTTGAGACTATATAATAAAACATAATTTTTCATGTTTTATAAACATAATGACTCTGGAGGATTTAATATAACAATAATGTACTCATATCTCATTCATCCACCTGATGGTGGGTTACATGCTTTTAAGGTATCATCATTCAGTTGAATCCATGATCAATCTGGACTCATGATATATATTTTGACTAGAATGAGTTACCATAATAAGGACACTCAATTAGACACATGAATAAATAGAATGATGAACTTCTTCTAATGACTGACCATAAGATAATGAATCAATCACACATGGAATACAACAACAAACTGTAATTTGTGATCTGACCAAATAAACTATACCCAACTAACTATATGAATATACACCTACCATTAGTGTTATATTGATGAATAATCATAATGTATGTGTTGATATTTTTCATAATACATTAGCTACTATATAACACCCAAATATTTTGTGAAATAAATTCAAATAAATTTATTCCATTTGATATTATTCATTTTATGTAAGACTATTTTTTTTGTAAATAAACGAAAAAAATTATTAATGTGTTATATGAAACAAAAAGTAAATATTTCCATAAAAAACACTTATATTTACTTACGGTACAAGTAAAACTAAATTTGGATAATATTAAATACAATACCATGTCCCTTCAATAGTTTGTGTTATATGTGATGTTGAGTTGTTATCTAAATAGAATATACTACTAATATGATTATTAAAATGTTATTATAGTTACAACCTATTTTTTGGAATGGAATTTGAGAATTATTTTAACTAAATTATGGAAATATGATTTCAATATTTATATAAAATTAATTATTTGGTCATCAATTAGTATAAGTGAATGAATTAACTATTTGAAGAAAATATATTATTTTTGGAAGAAAACTATTTTTCTATATAGAAACATAATTGTATCATAATTAATTAAAAAAATAATTTTTATAAACATTTTAAATTAAATTTATATAATTTATATTGAATAAATATTTTTTATACTCATAAAATATATTTTATATGTATAATATATGAATGAATCAAATTTTATAAATAAAAATATGTATTTTTTTGAAATGGGGTTTTATCTCTTTTTAATGGTGAACCAATTTTAAATATTATTTTTAGAACATAAATAAATTTAGCTTAAAAATTACACTTCATTTTTTTATGACTAAAATCCAAATTTACTTTTGGTGAATTTTTTATATTTTTCTGAGTTGTTTCATTTTTTGATGAACAGTGATGACCCCTAAATTTTAATTCAACACTACTATTTCATTTAAGATATTTATATAGTTAAATTATATTTTAATTTAGTTTTCATGGATAACTATATCAAATATACATAAATTAATACTATTTTTTTCATTGTAACCAATTCCACATTGATATTTGATAAGAAAACATTTCAATCTTTTGAACATTTTTGACTTAAAAACTCGATTTGTCAACCGGTCTCTGGGATTAAATTTAATTTAAATTGTTCCAAATATGTTATTAGAATTTGAAAAGATAGAATATATAGTTGAAATTATAATAATATATAAATTATATAATGGTAAATATATTTAAATACGAAAAATATTAGGGAAAGTTATTAAAATTAATTTGTGCGATTAAAGTAAAAACAAGATTACTTATTGGTTAAACTTTAATATTAAGAGGAAAAATGACCTAGAAACATATCAAAAATCTATACTCTGGAAATATTTCCACCAATTAACCTTATTAATCTAATTGAAAAGATTATTTTATGCACATGATCTAAGGGAGACTTCTCAATAGTGGTAACCTTCTAATATTTAAAAGAATGCCACTCGTCCTCCTCTATAAAAGGGAACTCACCCCTTCACTTATTCACTCCTCTAAAGCCAAATTGAATTTGGAATAAACTACCCAAATAATCTCAAAAAATGACCCCATTTATATTATAAGCCTCAATTTTTTAATATTTTCAACCAAGGATGCACTTTGGTAAAAACCAAAAGGAGTTACCCAAAGAAGAGATAATATCCTTCCACAATCTTCATTGAATTATTTTCAATATCCACACCTTAAAATGTTCTTATTCCTTGAATATATAATAACATAACGATCTAAAATATAATTATATGTTTTTATTCTAAGGGTTCTACCCACACTTACACACACTTACATCAAATAGGTAACGAATGTACCATTCATGTGCACGACGGACTACCACCTCGCGAAATGATGTTGTTGGTTTTTTACTTTACAACCACTCATGGATGAGAATTATAATTGAAAATATTTATTTATATGTAATATATGATATATATATATATATATTATTTATTATTCTATAATTATTATATAAAACATTATCTCATTCTTTCCATTTTTTGAAAATATAATAACTTAGTTGGTGGACGTGTGGACTATCGCCTCCTCAAAGTGATGGTATTTGTTCATACATTACATGGAATGTATGAAGGATGAGTTTAGTAAAAATATATGACATATATGAAATAATAATGATACTGGATTTATATTATTTATATATATCTATGTAATTTTCCTTGTTTCATTTAAAGTAAAAAAAAATGGAAACAACAATAATGCGTACATACGGCCTACAGTGTCCATGTACCGCGTATATCATTTTAATTTATATATTTTATAGATTATTATTTATACATATATAATTAATATTTAGGATATTTATATAATTTTTCACATTAAATAAATAATTAAATCACTATCTATGTAATAGGTTCAAGAATAACAAACCAAAACATTTATGAAAAACAAAACAAATATTACCTAAAACACAAGATTAACATGGAATTGTTAATAAACTATTAGTATAATGTCATAACCAAATATAATATAAAATTTTATATAATATTAAGGTTCTATGATAGATTTATAATAATATAAATCTTATTATACAATAGGTTTCAACGTGTACAAATAAATTAAACAGTTATCATAATTGAATTTCATCTCACTTTTTATCTCAAGGAGATACATGCCATATTCACCAATCGCTTTTTTGTGGTGTATATACTTCCCTATTACATGTAATATAGTTAATTTAATTTCTTTAATGATATTAAAGGCTTTATTTGAAATTATTCTATCATTGGGATCATGATTAATATTTTACTTAATTAGTAAGGGTTTTCTCATCTCACGTTTATTTCCATGAGATTTGTGCCTAATTTTTCACTCATTTATTTTGTGTGGTGTACAAAATTACAATGAATAAATTATTTTATATTTATCCTTAAATTTGTGGTTATTTAAATATCTTTTTTATGATCTTTATTTCCTAGGTTTTAAGCTTCAAAAGTTACCAAATCAGTAATGGAATTTTTTCTCAATTTTTCATCTTTGAGACAAATGCCATGTTGTGCAGCTATATTTTTTATGGCATGTATATACTTCCCTTTAAAATTTTATATCATGAATAACTTTATTTCCTGATATTTTGAAATTAATTTCATTTTATTTCCACACGTTTATTACGAGTCAATGTTACCAATGTGGTAATAGTTTGTTTCTCAAATATCATTGTTTATTAATATTGATTACGATTATTCTTCCATTGATGAACTATTATAGTCCATCTCTCACAAAAACTAATTAATTTTATTTTAATATGTTTATTCATGATACATTCATTTATTGGTTCCACTTTTTCACTCTTTGGTACGTAAGATAACTAATGTGGTTTTTTAAGAAAATCCAATTTTATCTCTCTCCTTGTTTAGAAATATGTTTTCATTAAAACTATGTTTCTTAAAATGTGTTGAAAAAAATTATGTTTAAAAAATTATTCATATGTTTTAAAGACTGTTTCATGTTTTCAAAGTATTTTCAAACAAAAAAGTTTTGAAATAAATTTCATTATTTAATTATAAGTTTTCAATGTTATTTTCAAACAAATGGGTTTCAATATGTTCTCAAAAAATAATTATATGTTATTAATTTTATTTTAACAAAAATTATTTTCCTAACATTTTCAAAATTTATTTATATATTTTAATGATATTTTCATAGAATTATTTTAAAAAAATCATCAATATTTCATTTTAATTTTTGAAATCAATTTTCAAATAGAGTGTTTTCAAATCTTTTTTAAGATTTCCTCTTATGGTTTCAATGTTATTTTAAATTAAATGGTTATCAATACATTTTAAATATTTAATTTTTTTGTTTTGAAAGATAATTTCAAATAAAATGGTTTTCATATTTTTTTAAATATTCAATTATTAGATTTAAAGTAAAAATTTATTCAAAATTTATTCAAGATTATTTAATACATTTGAATGAAATTGTTTACGAAATGTTTTCTATACAACTTTTTATGTTTTTATGATTATTTTAAAATAAAATGGTTTTCAAACAGTTTTATGTTTTAAATTGTATTTTTAATAAAACAAAAGATACTTTCATGAAGAAGTATTTTTAAAAAATAATTCAAAATTATTTTTCATTTAAGATGGAATCTATTGGTGTTGCTCTTGACTTTATGTGGAAATAATCCAAATTTTTCATTTATATTTTTTCTATGAATGGTTTATGTTTTGAAGGAATGATGTTTATAAAACCCATTACATTCTTAATAATTATATTTTTAAGAAACCTATTTCTCTTTATGAGGTTATATATTTTTGAAATACATTTATTTTTCACATGTTATATGTTTATGAATCACGCTTTTCCTCGAGTTATGCTTTGATGAACTGATTATGAAACCCTTCTCTTTTCAATAGGCTATGATATAATTACATGTTTATAACACCAATTTTATTTTAGGGGTTATAAAATAATGAATGGTTTTGATCTAGTGGCACATGTATGTATGATTTAATTAAGATAAGGGTGGGGTTTATATCTTTCTCCAATAAATTTGGTAAATATTTATATCTCATGAGATAGATAAGTATGGAACACGGTGTAACTTAGAGTGGTATAGGAATTGTTTCAATAATATGGTCTTAGGGGTGAATCTTAACTTCTAATATGGTCATGGGAGTGAACAATTACTACCAAGATGGTATAAATAGGTAACATATAATACTAATATGTTTTTGGAAGTGATTAATTAACTATTACAGAAATCATTTTATATGCTTATGTGCCTGCCTAAAATTCTTTGTATTAATACAATGTTATGCTTTCATGAATTATGATATTTATTCCCTTTTGATTCATTTCTTTTGAACTACCAATATTTATTCCCTGACTCATGTATATGATATTTGATATGTAGGTTATGATCTTAAAATTTTATTCTCATGTTCTCATTCCCTTATTCTCAAGATATGTTTATATATCTCTATTATTTACCCTTACTGATCATCTGAGTTCACCTTCTCTCATGTTTCATTTCCCCAGGTTATGAATAATGGTTTAATGTATAGGTTCTAAAGGAGAAAATATTTGTGGGAAACAATTAAGTGCCTTCACAATGTTAGAATATTTTTATCCATGTTTCCAAACACACTAAACTATTATGGTCCTTATAAATGTATTTTTTTAATGTATTGAATAGTAATCTAAAATGATGTAATATCCATTTATGTTATGAATGGGCCACTAATATTGGTATTAAAGTAAAGTTTTTCTCAATATTTTGAAACTAGGATGAGAAAACATTAGTGAGATCCCTAAGAATATTTTTATCTATATATCTAGTGATATATATAAGTATGAGCCAATGGTGTGATATATTTAAATGTAGGATTCCTTATTTATACATCCTATAATATATTTTTCATGATTATGGGGTTTCATTTTATGATAAGTGATTCTAAACTATTATTTTTCAATTTAGTAAATGGTTGGAAACATAAGGATCATAATTAATGCTGATTGTAATGGATATTTTGTTAAAGAGCAGTAAAATGGGATGATCACTAGAGTGAAAGATATCGTCACCATGCCTAATTAGTTTTCATAGGATAAGACAAACAATGTTTACCATAAAAAACTATAGTAATCACAAAATAATATAAGGAAGGAGTTTGTATAGAGTTTAGGTAATAGAGACGATATAAGATAGATGATTCAGATTCATTTGTGTCAAAAATGTGAAAAAAGCATCCAAGTGAATTTCCTAAAGCAACTAGAATATGTTTTGAATATGGAACCTAATGAAACAAAGGAAGTAACTCCAATGGAAAAATAAAAAGTTTATTAAATTTATTGGATGTGAATATTTTCATCCCTATGTTATTATCATTTGATGAATCCATTAAATGTGAAAATTATTTTCATTTTGAAAATTGATGTCCTGTGTTAATTTCTCATGGACAGAATCAAAAAAGAGGTATAAGTAATGTTTTTTCTACTGATGAGGAAGAGACCAAGAATTACATATGAATTTTATGTGTTATTATAACGATATTTTTTATAAGTATGATTAAATTATCTTTGATAAATGTTAATACATGGTTTATATTTCCTATTTTAGGAATGTTGTATTATATAATAATATGATGGACCCTTGTTAATGTATTAAGTATGTGGTGGAATAATCGATGTTTTTATGTTTTCGGATTCATGAATTATGAATTGTGAAATACATAAGGATTTTTATGTTATTGTTTTTTTGATAATCATTTAAAATAATTTGTTAAATGGTTATGATGAACAAGAAATGTGATTTAATGGAAAGGTGATATTCATGGGAGGAACAAGATTAAGGAAATGATAAAAATTAATATGTTTCTAATGTTGAGATAATGATGATTGGATAAAATATATGTTAGATATAAATAAGTAATTGGGACAATAATGATTTCCTTGGAACTAAAAAAGAATTTTTTGACAAGTTGTCTATTCTATCACGTATGGAGTTTACAACAGTTTTTTTATTTCAGAAATATATCAAATTAACCTTAGAATAATGAATCAAGCATGTTTGTAATAATGATTTTTGTTAATTCATGTTATTACAATGTTTCAATAGAATACATGAAGATGGTATTCAAATGATTGTTATGTGAATAATGAGATAAAATTCATGATATATAGATGATCAATTCAAATATATTTTTGAGAAATTTAGTGTCTTTATTTATAATGTTTTTTATATCAACACTTGAGAAGGGTTATGAAGATAACAATTTATGGAATGTTTATGGTAAACCTCATATGAGTTTTAGAGAATAGAATCTTATCTCACCATGTGAGGATTCATTCATATTTTATAACATGTGATAACATTTGTTTGATAAGTAATGAAATATGAAATCCCATATCATTATATTTATTAATCTCATGATCTATTAATGCTTCTCGAATGAAAAATTCAACATTATTTATGGGAATAAGAGTTGAAGTGGAATTTTTTCAAAGAAAAAAAAAGAGTATAGTTTTCATGAAATCATGGAAGTATAAATTTTCATGAAAATTATTCAACCATAGGAAAAAGGGACTTGAAATAAAATTTTCTCAAGTTATCATCATTTTGAATGATCTGAATGACCTTTTTGATTTTTTTTTGGGTTACAGATTTTTGATTGCTTACTTTCTCATAACCGTGTTAAATATTACTTTCCATAGGAACATGATAGTTAGATTTATCTTCCATATACATGGTTTCAATATATACACATTTTTTATTATGTGGATACCTAGTTATAAGTTACATTATGTAATGGTAATGTTTCCAACATTCCTTTTTTATAGGAAACTTAAGTATTCTTTTTAATGATTTTAGTATCTCTGAAAGGATCATTGATGTATTAAAATATTGAAAAACCAAATGAAATTAAAAAGAGAAATTCATTTTACATGGGTAGAATGTAATTCTTTTTTGATTTTATGAAATATTTTTCAAAATTATTTTAATATTTTTTATATTTATCAATTCACACAACACTGTATATTATTTTTATATATAAAAGAACTAATTTAAGATATTTTTATACAAAATACCATGTTAATATTGAACTACATGCAACACATTTATTATATTTCGGTACACTAAACACTATTTTTGGATTATATTACAAAAAATACTTATTCCCTTCAATGTATTATGTTTCATGTTAGGATATGTTTTTACCGAACTGTAATATAAAAGTAATAAAATTATTAAAATATTATTATAGCTTCAACCTAGACATTGTAAGTAATTTTTAAAATACATTTAACTAAATTATTGAAATATTGTTTACACAAGTCTATAAAATTAATCCTTTGGTAAAAAATTAATTTAATTGAATGAGTGAGCTATTTGAAATTAAAGAAATTAATTTTCTAGGAAGACAATTTTTCTACGTATAATTAAAAAAATTCTAATAAATTAAACAAAAAATTTTGAATAATATTTTAATTAAAAATATTATATTATATTTGTAGTTAATGTTTTTTATACACATCCAATAGATTTTATAGTTATATGATAAAAATAAAACTAATTTCAGGAATAAAAAGATGTATTTTTCTAAAGGGAATTTTACCACCATTTAATTGAGAACCCATTTTTAATATTTTTATTTAAATTTTTATATTTTTTTTAAAAAATAAGTCTAATTTTGGTAAACGAAATATCAAAAATTACTCTCAAGTTGAATTTTTTGTATTCTCTGAATGTTTCCTTTTTGATGAACAGTGAAAACCCTGAATTTTAATTCAAAATTAATTTTTTACTCAGTTATTTATATAGTTAACTTATATTTTAATTTTATTATAAATAATAATTATGTCAATAATACATCACATAATTATTTTTTGGTTACTGGAACAATTTTTTATATTAAATTATACATAAAAAAATTTAAAACTTTTTGGACATTTTTGCTATAAAAACCTGCTTAGTCGTCTAGTCTAAAGGATTAAATTTAAATTAATTTTTTCCAATATTGTGATTATAATTTTGTAATATGGATTCCATATTTTTAATAATAATAATTTATCATTAATAATAAGTGAAACCTATTTTTTTACCCAAAATATAAGTGAACGTAATTAAAACTAATTACAATGATTTTGGTAAAAACAAGATTACTTAATGGTTAACCATTAATATTAAGAGGCCAAATGTCCTATAAACATGTAAAAAATTAATTAGGTGTAAATATAACAACAAATTACCCTATTTTATAGAATTTAAATAACTATTTTGGTAACATTATGTAACGTATTCCACTCAATAGTGATTGCCTTTTAAAATTTACAGTAATGTCACTCCTCCTCCTCCATAAATACTGACTAACCCCATAACTTACACAAACCTATCAAGACAAATTTTATTAGAAAACCCCTTCCAAAATACCCTCCCCAAATCCTTAACTTAATCCAAGAATCCTCACTTGTTGAGCAAATCCAACCAAGGAATACATTTGTTGCAAACAAAGAGGAGTTACCCAAAGAAGAGGTAACATCATTCCTCAAGCTCCTTTGTTTTATTTTCATTCTCCACCCAATAAAATGTTCTTATTCTAGGATTAAATATAATCTTGAGTATTATAAATAAAATTATATGTTTTTCTTACATGTATTATACCGAAAATTACACACACTTCCATCTAATGATTAACAAACATACCATTAATTTGTATGGCTGACTACCATCTCACAAAACGATATTGTTTGTTTTTCCTTCACCACCACTCATGGGTGAGAACTATGTTGTAAAAACATTTTTATTATATAAATTTATTATATGATTTATTTATTTTTATTCAATTTTTATTTAAATCTTACCTTCATGATTTCCATTTTTTGTAAATATGATAACTTCTTTTATGGACGTGTGGACTAACACCTCCTTAATGTGATGTGATTCTTTCACACTTTACATAGAATGTATTAAGGATGGGTTTAGTAATATTATATGATAAATATGACATTATAATTCTAATATAATGATAATAAATATATATATATCATTTAACTTTATCATTAAAAAAATAAAAAAATGGGTACAATATTCATGCGTACGTATGACTTACCATCTCGAGGAATAGCGCCATTCATTTTTTACTTATATTTTTTTGATTATTAAAAATAAGTATATAATAAATATATATGATATTTAAATTATTTTTAATTTTTTTGGTAAAAAAATCATGATATTATTTATATTATCAAGAGTAACAAGCCAAAACATATAATAAAAACAACGAGGATATTACCCGAAACGTAAAATTGATATGGAATTGTTAATAAATGTGTAATATAAAATCATAAAAAATAATATAAGGTATTAGATATAATAATAATTTCTATGGTATATGTAGAATAATATAATATTTCTTATAAATGAGTTTTTAATGTGTATCAAAAATAAAGATACAAGGTAAGGGAATTTCATCTCACCTTTTATTTCCATGAGATATTTGTAATATTTACATATCACATATTTTTAGGGTGTGTATACTACCCTATGAAATTTTATATAATTAATTTCAATTATTTAATGATATAAATATATTTAATTGATGTTATTGTTTCATTGGGATCCTAATTCTATGGTTACTCAAGTAGTGGGAGTTTTATTGTTCACTTTTACTTCCATGAGATTTATGCCTTATTCACGAATCGTTTCTTCTATTTGGTGTATATATTGAACTTGATTATATTATATGATTATTGACATAAAATTTATGGGTATTTATATATCATTTTTATGATCTTTCTTTTATGGGTTTTATGGTTTAAATGTTACTAAACTGGAAAATTAATTTTGTCTCAATTTTTCTTCTTTGAGACACATGTGATGTTGTGCACCTTAATTTTTCTATGGGGTGTATATACTAAACATTGAAATTATATATCATTAATATTATTATTTCATGATTTTATAGTCTTCATGTAATTTTATTCTATCATGTGAATTCTGAGTAAAAGTTACCTAAGTGTTAGAAGTTGATTTCTACAATCTCATAATTGATCAAGAATGGTTACAATTATGAATCCATTGATAAAATATCATGATCCATATATCATGAAAAATATTTAAATTCCTCATGTTATTTAAGATATATTAATTTTTTTACTATGTTTCCACTTTTTCGTACTTATGATAATTAAGAAAGTGTTTTTACAATAAATCTGACTTTATCTCTCTCTTTGGTCAGAAATATGTCTTCTTAGAAGACATGTTTCCAAAAAAGGTTTAAAAAAATATTTTATGTTTAAAAAGAAATTAAAATATTTTCATAAATTTTTTATAATTTTTCAATGTAATTTCATAGAAAAAGGCATTCAATACTTGTTCTTTATTTCTTCATAATTTTTCAATGTTATTTTTAGAGAAATTTATTTCAGAAGGCTTTCAAAAATTATTTATAAACATTCAATGTTATTTTCAATGAAATTTTTATCAAAATAGTTTTATTATTTATTTATAATTTCACATTTTTATTTTTAAAGAAATGGGTTTCAAGACACTTTCATGATTTCTTTATAATTTTTAAATATTTTTTTAAATAAAGGGTTTTCCAAACAATTTTAAGCATTTATTATAAGTATTCAAAATTATTTTCAAAGAAAGGGTTTTAAATTTTTTTTCAAGATTTAATTATATTTTTTAAAATTATGTTTCAAAGAAAAATGTTTTAATAAGGTTTTGAAACTTATTTTATATTCAATCATGGAAAAATGTTTTCAAGATTCTCTTATATGTTTTCAAGGAAAACTATTTTCAAAATTTTTTAAGACTACTTTATATGTTTTCATGTTTATTTTAAAATAAAATGGTTTTCAATAGGTTTTATGTTTTAAAATGTTTTTTTCAAATAAGAAAATATTTTTTACTCATTAAATGTTTATAAATGATATTTAAAAAATATTTTCCATCTAAGATGAATCTATTATTGTTATTCGTTCCTTTCTGGGTAAATGATCCAAAGGAACCATTCATAACATTTACATCAATTGTTTATGTTTTGATGGAATGTTTTTTATAAAAACCATTTTTGTCTAATGGGTTATATTTTTATGATAATTATGTTTATTTCACATGTAATGTATTTTTGAAATTTTTTATTTTTCATGTGTTATATGCTTATTAAAACGATTATTTTCATGGGTTATGATTTGATGAAATGTATATGAAAAAAATCTATTTAATATAGGTTATGATATAATTACATGTTTATGAAACCAATTTAATTTCATGGGTTATTATATTATGAATATTTATTACCAAGTGGCACACATAGGTATGATTTCATTATGAGATGTGTGGGAATTATATATCTAACTAATTAATTGGGTAATTATTTATATCCCATGAGATAGAAATGGATGGAATGGGTAGTGAACACATTTTATTAAAGGTCTTTCTTCACTTATATGTTCTTGGGAGTGAACCTTGACCACTATGACTTTCATAGGAGTGAACCATTACTACCAAGATGGTATAGGGAGTTAACCCATACAACTAAGATGGCCTTGGAAGCAATTCATAGACTATAATGGAAATCATTTTATATGCTTATGTGTCTACCAACAATTCTATGACTTAATCCTATGATATTATTTCACAGATTATGATCTTCATTCCCTTATGATTCATGTATTATGAACTGAAAATATTTATTCCATGACACATGTAAATAATCTTTGTATGCAAGGTGTGATATTAATATGTTATTATCATGTTCTCAAACCCTTATTCCCATATTATGCTTATGTATCTCTTTTTCATACCCTTAATGAGAATCTGAGCTCACCCTTTCTTATGTTTCCATTCCTTAGGTTTAAAATAAAGGTTTAAAGTAGAATTACTAAAGGGGAAGATAATTCTAGAAAAAAAAGAATATCATTCACCATGTTAGAATATTTTGTTCCAAGTTTCCAAATACACTATACTATTACGGTCCACATGCATGTTTTTTGGAAATGTGATAAATATTAATCTAAAATTATGTAATATATATATATATATTTGTATGTGTGTGTGTGTGTGTTAATCATGGGTCATTATATTATGTGAGTTAAAGATCTATTGTATGAACTAGACTGACTGTTCAACAAATCAATCAACCACATGAGTTGTGAGTGACTGTATGAACAACCATGACCCACCATTAATTATACCCTACCAAGAATATAATGACCTAAACATGAATGTAAGGGTCCATCATGGGTGTTTCACTTATTCAAAAACATGTTTTTGGATTAACCACACCAATACCTATCATAAGCTTCAGAGGGTATGTGAATTTATTATATGGTGAGATCATACCTACCATGAGAGAATACACACCATTTGTGGTTAATATCCAAAATAATAATAAGTAATTTTTTATGATTATATTTACAAGATAAAATATAGTATCCTAATGATGTTCATGCATACATGTAAATCAAGTTGTGGGATTCAGAGATAATATGAGGAAACTCATTATGAACATTCAATATTGTATGATTTTGAATAACTCAAGGAAATACTTATCATAAAATCAAGCTAATATTTTGGATGATAGTAGAAGAAAATAAATATGCATGGGTTGAGTAGAATGTATTGATAAAATAATGTGGATTTCCTTGTGATTAAATTGATATTTCGATGCATGGCATGTGGAAAAAACAATATTCAGTCTCCTCATTGATAGGTACAATAAATATCCAATAATCTGCCTATATTATCAGATATTAATTGCCTTCCCAACATCATATTTTGACAACTTCAACCCGGTACCAATCAGAGTCTTCTTCTCCTTGGAATTTTCCATTCTAAATCATCTCATAACCTCCTTGGCATATTTTTATTGAGAAATGAAAGTTCCATTCCTTCCTTGTGACACCTATAAACAAAGGGAAAACATCATCTCCCAAGTCATTGACATTTCTAACTGACTTTTCATGAATTCATAAAACTGTCTACTATGAGCTTTATTAGATCGTCCAAATATTATTTCATCTAAATAAACATGCACCATCATCCTTTGATTACTACGGTTGTTGAAATATTGATTATAATCAACTCCACCATGTTGGAAGCCGATCTTTTTCAAATACTAATTAATCCTTTAGTATCATGCACTTGGTTCTTATTTCAGCACATATAAAGCCTTCCATAGTAGAAAAACCTTGTTCTCATCCTCATGAATGAGAAAAACATCTAGATGCTCGATATACACTTGTTCTTCCATAACACCATTCATGAATGCAGATTTTCCATTCATCTGGTACACTTTGAACTTCCATTGCACTATAATGGCTAGGAATAATCTGATTATTTCCATACTTTCAACTAGTGCAAATGTCTAATAAACATCTATTCCATCTATCTAGGAGTATCCTTTTCAAACTAGTTGTGCTTTATTTCGAATCATTGTTCTATATTCATTTATCTTTTCATGATAGACCCATTTAGTCCAAATGATATTATTATCTGTTGGCCTTGAAACAATCTACCAAGATTGATTCTTCTCAATCCGATCTAGCTCTTCAATCATAGACTAAACCCATTTTTCATCTTCAGCTACATCAAAAAATCATTTAGGCTCAAACTATGATAGGAATGATGTCTGTTGCAGTGATTTCATTCTTCATGTCTAAACTATAGTTGATTGATCACCAATGATATTCTATCTATCAATGTTCTCTCAACTCCTCAACTTTTGGGTAGATACAGATTTGACTTCCTCATGTCATCCTCGATATCTTCTTCTAAGTCATCATCGATCACTTCTTATCCAAATTAGTTTCTTTCTTCCCCATCACTTTCATCTACAAATTGTTCCCTATGTTGTTGAATTCCCTCTTCATTCTCCACAATAGTGATATCATTTCTATCAACTACTTTTCCCAACCACTTATTAAAACATTTGTAAGCTTTTATTTTTTCGAAGTAGACAATGAATATCCCATCATCTTCTCCTGACTCAAATTTCATGTGTTTTTCTTTGTTGAGAATAAATAATTTACTTCCAAAGATTCTAAAGTACTTCACTATTGGTTTCTTTCCACAACACATCTCATAAGGATTCTTTCCTTCCTTTGGACACAATAGATCCATTTTATAAATGTATAACGATGTTAATACTGCTTCTTTCCTAAATTTCTATGGCATGTCTTTTTCTATAAGCATCATTTTGGCCATGTTGTTTCTGATTCGGTTTCTCATTTAAAACACTCCATTCTATTGGGGATTTATTTCGGAAGAAAGTTTATTCCTTATCCTATGTTTCTTATGGTAGTATTCCATATGAATGTTTGTGAACTCCATACCATTTACCATATGAAACATCAGAATTTTCTGCCTAATAATCCTTTCAGATTACCTCGGAAACAGTTTTAGGAAACTAAAAACATAGAACATAATTGAAATGATGAATAACCAAGACATTATTATATATTAATCAATTAAAAGAACATTATACCGCATCTTGTCAATGTCCCATAGTGATATAGGTCCACAAACATCATCATGCACCAATTCAAGCACTATTGTTCACTTATTTTCATTATCCTTGTATGTTTTTGTGAGGATTTTCCATTATTGACAAGCATTGCATGTATGATTATGTTCTTATGATAGATTAGGGAGGTCTCTTTATACTTCACACTTTACTAGATCTTCTAGGGATTGTTGACATAGATGACCAAGTCGTTAATTCCATAGCTTGTTTTCTTCCTCTCTGGATAGAAAACACATATATTCTTCTCCACTTACTAGGTGGACGTTTTCCTTTGTACTTTTTCTCGATAGAACCATTGAACCATCTTATCCTTTGACAATACACATTTTCATAGTAATCCATATAAAATTCCTTGAGTCACAAAGTTTACTGATTCTAACCAAACGATGACTAAGACTTTCTACTACTAAGACATCAGCACGTATCATCTCTTTTACCCAAACCTAGCCTTTCCCAAGCCTATAATCTTCATTCCTTCATCGTTTCCTAACATGAAAACTCTTACTTTGTCATATTTTATGCTAGTGACAAGATCCTTATTACCTGTAATGTGATATGTGGAACCGCTATCAAGGATCCATACACCAGAATAGTCTGATGCTTTATGTGAAATTTATGCCACCACTTCCTTCTCATCCTTTTTCATTTTGATCCATATATTTGAAATCAAATTTGGTGTAGTTTGAAAATATTCATCTTACTCAGAGAGTGATGGCCTAGCTTCATCCTATAAAGCTACAAATCAATTTTGAATTTTCAAATCACCTATTGGTTTGTTGATTTTCTACTTTCAGCTATTTTGATACTTCATTGGCACATTCATTTGTTTGGAAAATGTGCAGTATCTAGCCATGTTACCAAATCCTCCACACCAAAAATAGTGTCCTTCGATGTATGTTCTAGGAAAATATTCTCTTTTTGGCAGCCATGTTTGTTCTTGTTCCCTTTGATATCTCCTCGCTATAGAACACACATTCTTTGAGTTTTTCATCTTTCCATAGTAATAACACCTGATGAAAGCTGCACTCATGCGTTTTACTACTTTACTTCAAGTTGTCCCTTGGGTTACTTGAATTTAAGGATTATTCTTTATACCCACATCAATTTTCATCCTTGGAATGGGTTCTTGTGGTATGACTTCAACCCTGACTGCTTTTTGTTCTTGATCGAGTCCAGAATAAGCCTTAATATATGAGCTCAATGGATGCTTCTTTCCTCCTGAACTACAAGGATCCTATTTCATCTTTTCAGTATTATGAATGATCTTTTTTCCCAATAACATGCTCATAGTCAAATGTTTTTCATAGTCCTTATCATGTTTTCACAGAACAACATATTCCTCATCATGCTCTTCGATATGCTTGACATGAACTTTCACTTTGTTATTCAAGCCATCAATCACCATTTTCTTCTCTTCAACCTTGATTTTATACTCACTCATCGATTCTGAGGTCTTTGGTTCTGATTATTTGAGTTAGAAAAATTCTTCCATTACATCAAACATTTCATGATGCTACATGTAGAGATTGGGGTCATTGAAATCATTGTTAGATTTCTTTGTTTTTCCTCTCCAAACATCCATATCTTCACGAGTAGCTTCTAACTTAGCTTGAAAATCAATTCTTCCTTCAACTTCTTCTTCTACATCATTTTCAGTTTCTTTCTTTTCTTGAGCACAACCAATAATAGCCACCATTGAATTTTCTCCATGATCTTGACAGTTTTCAATCTCCTTAACTTATTTAATCTCAGACTCATCTAAACTTTTAAATTCATGTTAAAAAAGATTCTTCTTCTTTATGAAATTTCTCTTTAACACTTTCTTCCCTTCCACATTAGTAGATAATTCCTCTTGGTAATTTCAACTTCACCATAATCATTATCATCATCTTGAAACTTTTTGGGGCACCTTTGTTACAAATGGACACCATTACACATCTAAAACATGTTAGTGGAAGTTTTCCTTTAAACTTTCCTTTTCCTCTTTGTAGATTTTATGAAAGGAATTACATCACCCCATCCATCTCTTCTACTTCCTGAGTATCTTCAATGGGGAGATTATTCATGGTTTTGAATCCACCTATTTAAATTTCCCTTTTTCCATAGCCACAATATCATCATTCCTCATTTCATATATGATCAATAACTTTTCCCAAATATCATGCCATGTTTTCCATCACATCAATTTTGTATAAATAAAATTGGGTAGTGATCAGCCTAAAGCATTGATTCCCTTTGTGTCCAAATGCAATTATATTCTATTGGATTCCTATAATGCACCAATATTAATATCGGTTGTTATACCATGCATTGCTACTATAAACACATCCATTCACAAAGATCAATGTAGTGTTTAATCCTATTCTTCCATAGGTGAAAATTGTTCCCATGAAAGATCAGAATCCCTTTACAATTGGTGACCTCCATTTGAGAGAGAAACAATGATATCAACCTTTTCTCTAATTGAAATTTATAGGTCCACCATGCCAGATACCCAAAGGGGGGGTGAATCATGCTATGAAAAATAAAAATAACTTCCCCTTTTGATCATGTTTTGTTGTTAGACAAAAATCTCTTCCCTCACACCTTCCTATTCAAGAGTATGAATAAATATTAAAGAATACACATGACACATAAATTTTACTTAGTTCAATAGAACTGGGCTACGTCCAAGGAGAATAGATCGGTAATGTACCAATGTACCAAATGCACTATAAGCGCATTGTTGTTTACATGTTCTATGTGGACTCATTATACCTCCTGGTTTACAACCAATCACAATTAGAGAACTCACTACTCTCTCAACTGGATTGATCTCACTATTTCATCAGAAGATCCAATCACGTTTTAAAGACATGTAGGTCCTTTAATTATCTCTAATGAGTGCATCATTAACTATATATAGATGTTATATTGATTTCCAAATTTCATCCACTGATGAATACCCATTTTCCATTGATTATTGGGAAACAACCCTTGAAAATAACTTCGTAAAGAACCCTACTTCACGAAGCGCCCAATTTCGTGAAGCTCAAACGATCCTTCACAAAGCCCCTACCTTTTTCAAAAGAACACACCTGTGCAGAGCATAATTCTTTATAGAGCTCACTGCTTTTCAAAGCATAAGATTTTGAAAATCTCAAGCCTTTGCAGAGCTTAGGCCGTTGTAGAGTTCAAGCCGTCGCAAAGTGACATCCTTTGTGAATCTCACGGAGCCAATGCGGAACACGCCACTTTTGCATAGCTAGATTAGTTTCCATGAAGCTCATCTCTTTTTTGAAGCACACTACCTACATGAACCTACTTTTCTATTAGAGAGCAACAATTTTTTTGGAAAACACTCTAATTTTCAAAACGGGGTCGAGGCCCATTTATAGGCATTCCATAGAATTTATAACCTTCTACGTGAAGTCATCGCCATATCATATCAAATCACAAAGCTTCCAAATTTCCTCCAAAATTAATTCTATATTTCAAAACACCTTGGAAATTTTTAGATCGTGGATCTCTTCATAATCGAAGAGCATTCCGTCAATTCCTTTTCATTGCCGCTATAGTGCTCTTCATTTCTGTCATTCACAAAGATCATCATAATCGCGATGAACACCATCAACATTCTTTGGGTCTTCATGAAATCCACATCAATAATCCCATAATCACGAAACTAGTACCTTTTACATATTTTGATGATATATTCATGGAAATCCACATTTCTTGATGCTCAGCAAATCCCATATTTTGGACCACAAAAAATTGGAAAACAATAGAAAATAGAGCAACCTTGTATCTATTCTTCTCTGCTGCCTCCGGATCTTCTCTTCCTTGGTCATGGTTATTATTCAACATGGATTTTCAACAACATATCTAGAACTTGACAATTCACCATGAAAACCTGCATTTTCAACAAATATAATCAACCCAAAAATGATGCAATGTTACCTCGAGGGATTTTTTCCCAAAAATATATCACACTATATATAACCCTAGGTGAATGATTTATTTCCAAATAATTAAACCTGGGTGAATGATTTATTACCATATAATTAACCATGGGAGAAATATGTACCACTATACACTTACCATGGGTGAATGAGGAAACACCATATTCATAATCATGGGGGAATAATGTATTACCTTTTTCATAAATGTGGGTAAATGATATATCACAAAATAAATATTACTGATTTAATGTTGTATCCCTAACACTAAATCTGGAAAATTATAAATAAAATATGTTTATTTATCTACCATAAATTAGTAATGTGGTATTAATAGGCTCTTGTATATCCTCATATTCTCATAAAATCCTCTAATTTTGGTAGGAATCTACAACTCTGATCCTCTAACAATTAACCAACAAACATGATCATCCTCTATCCATCTCATGAGTTAATTGATGTTTTATAATAGTATATATATTTGAAAAATAAATCACAGTAATGTAATTATCATGAATAATCCTAACACTCAGATATAACCCAATAAAACTTATTCAAAATTTATCTTTACTTGACTAACACCTATCCCTTTACCAGTATCATTGAACACTTCTTAAGAATCACAAAACATGTATAGTCAATATGTCTCATCCATCCTGAGATTATTCTACCAGGATGGAAACCATCCCACTTGTATTGTTGGCCCCTAATATATCACACATACTTCCCCATACTAATATTACATAAAATACTTACCCACATTCCTCTATGTGAAACTATACCCTCATTAGTTCATCACTCATAATAATATTATCTCATTCCACTAATCTCCCTTCATGGGTATATTTTCAAAAAAACTTCATTATCCCATAGTGAACATTAATCTCTATACTTAAATTATACTCCTATGCTTAACTCACTAATATACCCTATTTTTTCTCCATTCAAGAAAATAATAAACCCCATATATCCAATACAAAAACAATAACATGGACCACATGGATAACAATAATGTTAAACTAATACTCATTGGGATACTCAAGGTGACAACACTACACTCACTCCTTGTCCATACCTCAATGGGAACATCCTACAATGTCACATTGGACCTCCCTAGGTCATAATATATTTGTCACAATGTAATACACCATCAGTATGTTTCCTCATTATATACCCCAATATCATTTTCTAGTTAGAGTTAGAGAGTAAAAAATGTCCAAGGGAACATGTGTGGGATTTTTTACATGACCATACTCAACTAAACAGAATACTATTTAGAAATTAAATTACATGTAATATCTCTTAAGTCGATCAAATACACTCAACCCCAATTATATATCACATAATATATGAAATATTATTTATTTCTACAAAAACATGGACCATAGGCATTGAAATATAATTATCTTATTTTAAGGGATGTCTAGAGAATATCAGTTAATAAACATGATCATTGGAATCATATTTGAGACCATGTATTAATAAAAGACACATGGAGATCAATTATGGAATATTTATAATTAATTTATAGAATAATTCCATAATAAAATTAAATTCTCATAATTCCACTAAATAGAAAAAGTGGAATCACATATCTAAAATCTCATGTGATCGAATGTGGACCACTCTTAGTTCAAGCCTGAACCAATTACACAAAAAATATCAATTTAATTGTATAAATTTTTACATTATCTTTATTTTAACTTAGTTTAATTCTAGAAATAAATTTACTCATAACATACCACTAGTAAAATAGAATTTTGCCTCTTCCATTCATTAATGTCTATCCCCAACTTGACTGCCTAAATGTAAAATCTTTCATTATAATATGATTTTACCATGATCAGGAAGAATCACTATCAAAATAAAAATTTCAATAGCTATGAATTCATTTATGATGTGATAATTAATTATTTGTATGAACCTAGCTCAAAACACTATGATAATGGATAACTCGAGGACCAAATCTATGGAGGGGAATGAGGGGAATGGAGATAAAAAGGAGTTATTAAATCTTTTTTTTAGATGTGAATAGAGGACCCGAATGGGGAATTTAAATTAAAAATCCAAACATTCCAATTCTTCACCAATAAAAAATAAAACCCTATAGTCCATGAGTGACTACTCAATAGATTTTCTAGTGGTACATCAATATTAACCCTATCATCAGGTACCAGATTGAACTTTACCAAGTACCCAATATCACTTGAACATCCCTTCCTTGTTTCTATTAATCCATGTCCCACCCAAATAACACCTCTAGGTAATTTTCATGATAACGTCAACCTTTTAAAATAAATTTCAATATTTATTAAATATCTCAAATCTCCTTCCTTTTTTCCAACACAAAATATTAAATTTACTTCATTGTAGATTTACTTGGATCCATACTTTCTTTGATTCCACTAATAACAAATATCAATGTTCTTTATAAAATCTACCCTATAATATTTTTAAATATTAGAAATCAGCCTCCAAAATCATGATAAAATCTTGCTAATTAGAGAGATCTGATTTCACATCTCATTATAAAACACATATTGGATATAATTGTGTTGTCACTGCACCTAAAATAGTAAAACTGAAAATCGCAAGATGCATTCTGATATAGTTTATCACATATGTCATGTACCACTCAAAAAAAATGTTTTTGATCCATGTTATAGTCAGAATACATGAGTGTCATTAAAATTCTACTCAGTACCCTATCAGCACACAATTCATCCAAAATTGATCACTCATGCACCATGGTACAAACTACATCCACTGACTAAATGATAATGTCAAAATATTTGTGAGATTCATGTTTTACACAATCATCAATGTTTTATTCATATAGATAGATTTTTTGATCTGTCTTACACCACTACCCACTCATCATATTCTCTTAGTACCTACCTATCATACAAAACCAAAATTGTATTATCCTTCTTTAGAATTTTCTATCTTATAAATCATAAATTTATCAAATATATCAACATATTTCTTGTGAGTATAAAAATTCACTAAATCATAGTCATATAACTAATTTATTTATTGATTCACACAAATACATATTTAATGAATTTATTAATCTCGATATCACCACAAAATATGATACCACAACCTCATATTCCTAAATTATCAAGTTATATGATGGATTCTTCTTTCCAAACACTAACAAGAAACCTCATCTACCCCTGTTCAAGCTACCTTATTCATTTCATACATGAAATGTTATAGAAAAATTGATATGGGGGTGAAAACCTTAAACCATTATTGGATTGATCCCCATATGAGGATTTTTCTTTTCCTCATTCTATATTTACCAATAAACCTAAGTTACACTAGCCCATGATTAAATATCTCACAATTTTAACTTTTTAAAACAAAGAACGCCTATCCAAAAAACCTCATTATGGGGTTATAACCATCATATTTCACCACACAACCATTGTACAGTTTCATTAAGGATTTATTTCTAATACATTCATTTCTCAACATATATATCTCATGGTATGAAACCACAATTGTTATCACATAACTATCATATTTTAACTTGGTAGGAAAATGATATTATTCAAATAGTAGTTCCTTAATCACACTAGTTCGCAAATAAACACATTTTTGGGACTCTCCAGATATTACATACAATCATACCATGCCACCAAAACCCTTGGTATTTTTATAAATTCACTAGTTAGCCCACTTAGTTTTACATTCATAAAAATTTATATCGCATCACTCACAAAAGGTAACTAAATTTGTTTAACCACAATCCTAATAAATCCTTTGTTATCTTATCGTCACACCATAATGATATTTTACCATGTGTTGATCATACCTTGATCCACTAAATATCATTAGTTAATCTATATTTTCCCTTCTCAGAGTATTATATTCTATTTCCAAATATTATTATTGAATTGTAAACGTATCTCCTTCATAGATCTCTTAATTAAGAAGAGGGTTCTCAATCCCTTTCTATGGGTCATAGTATACATTACCACTATTTAACCATTATCTGCCATTGAATCTCACTAGAATCCCATGACCCAAATCTAGTAGTCCAATGAATTCTATGGAGTTTTAGAACCTCACTACAACACTTGATAACCTCTCAAGGTCCAACACCCATAAAATTATTAGGGTAAAACAACATTTCCTTGTTTATCCAAACCAACATAAGAGAGAGGCATATAATATGTCATCCAGACTTATAAAATGTCATTGTAACTTTACCTAAGGAATTGTGAAACCCTTATAACTGATTGAACTGCATAATGGATTACTAAAATCCTTTATCAATAGGTCTAACAAGATATATATAGTTTATTATTCCAAAAAAACACCAAGATCTATACACAATGTTGAAATTAGGTTAATTTGGACCAGATGATATAATTTTTTTTGTGAACTCTCAATATATTTCCTCCAAGGTAAGAGATAAGGTTAAAATTAGTTTCATAGGGGTTCACAACTACCACTATTGTCTACTAAATCTCATAATCATATAGGAATCCCCTAGTTTGACACTTTTATAATAAAAAACTCCTACCATCTTGATTAATATCACAAAAACCATACGATCATAGAACTAATTAGAGAACTATATATGAATTCCTAGAATGTGGGTCTCAAACTACACAAAGAACCAACTATGATTTTAGTCACATTCATAATAAGAGAAATCCAAATATTTATAAAAAAAATTCATGATCAAATATTGCTCATTAGTAATTATAATAACACAGAAAATATACCAAATATTACCACATTCAAAACCATCCACAAGTTAAGGATTACCTTACTCTCTATGGATGGCTTAACATTTTTACTCAAATCCTATACAGAATAGGGAATAGACCAAAAAATATACTAACCTTCTTGACACAACCATATTCTATATCATGTATGATTATCATTAGGCTTCCTTTATATGTTTAAATATTATCTGTCATATACTTTAAATCAAATAAATAAGATCTAATTCATCAATATCAATACCTTGAGGAAATAAATGTGACCTAATCACCATACTAGGGATCTCATATATATCAAGTATCCCTTTACTCATGTACCCACTGTAGGATCATGGTCATAAAATCCTTTTCTACCATAAAAACCTCAATTTTAATAAATTTTTATGGTAAAATTATTCTTCGTGATGACTTGATTAAGCAGATCACAAAAAATATGTTTCTCAAGAAAATATGGAATATGTTATTCTCATCAATCCTAGGATCAAACCTCTATTAAGGAACCCCCACTCTTGTTTTTTATTTTCTTAAACCATAAAAAATGAGTTTCCCCTTTTATGATCCCAAATATGACCTATCATTAATCAGTAACATAAAAATATACACTAAATAATACTTCTCTCCCAATAAAATATAACCAGAATTGGTCTATTCGATTAATGTAATCCCATATCACTATTTACCTATCATGTGTGATGTACCAAGAGATTCCATTACTATCCCATACTAAAAAAAACCCCTAAGGTAATCTGATCATTAATATTACAATATATATGGTTTTCAATTCAAAGTTATACAAGACCTCATTAGTCTCCATCAAAAATCATAACACCCACATGAATTCTACACATCATGCTACACTAAAACACAAATTTTTTCTTATGGATTCATCACTAATCTGAAAAATATCTCAAATCTCTAGGGGGATTTGAAACTCTATTACATTGGGCCTCACTAGGTCAATAGTTCTTCATATTAAGTAATGATACCATCTAAAGGGTGTATATTTATATAACTGAAACCCATTATCTTTTTCAAATCATAGAGCGACTAAATGTCCTTCACAACATAATGGGAATACTTCCACAACCCATATCAATCATACCCATTTTCCTTTAGATAAGCAATCCCATAAGTTCTTACTTAAGTTAACCACACCTACTCATTAATAATATCAAATCATACAATATATACAACAATATATAAATTAGTAAAATTAGGTACCACATAACACAAACCATGATTATCAATTTTCAAGAGATGTATAACCAATCTCTATAGACTACCCTGATCACTAGCATCATCCATGAGCTCACATCTCAATCAAGGACTATCATAAATCAGTTATAACACATTTTAATTTTTTCTATTAACCATTACATAATTAAATTAAATTGTTATAATTTCATCAAACTCACTAAATGGAAACCAAGAATTAAATATCTTGTAAAAAAGTGTGGAGCACTACAAAAATACACCATACCTAAAACACATGAAATCATCGATTAATTATACTGAACCATTCAAACAATTTACACTAAATAATTGAAATTAAATGAATAAAACATTGAGTTACTTCCTCTACTGAAATGTATTTTATCCTCTTGTGTTATTAATTTCTCTGCATATTCTAGCCTAAAAAATGAAGGCCCCTTCATTCTAATAAAACTCTTCCATTCTTTTGTGGAATGAAAATAAAATAAATATTTATAATAACTACATAAATGATTAAATGTAAGATATATATGTAAAAATTATTAAGGTGGAATAAAATACATCAAAATTCTAAAGAAAGTTTCCTTTATTTTACTAATTCCATAAATAATAAGTGGAGAAAAAAGAGTAGATGCAGGGTCTGCCTCTTTGATTTGAACGAATAAGAAGAGAGACACCCTGTGAGTATTTTAATTTAAAACAAAAATCTACCAATTTAGACTATATTTTCAAAAACCATCTTATAGTGTTCCCAATGGGCTAGTACTATTAACTTAGTATCCTATCAAGTGGTATAGAAGAAATAAACAACTTATCGGTAACCTAATTATATATTCGTCCAACATACTTATTTCATATAATTTACATAACATCATAAAATTATATTTGATTCATTTATACCAAAAATCCATATAAAAAACATTATCTACACATTTAAAATATGTATAAAACATTCTTCTTTCCATTTTAATCCATAATTAAATATTAAACATGGTTCAAGTTTCACTAGAATTGATCCATCCTTTGATTCTACTAACAAACGATATTGTAGATATAGATGTTGTTCTTAATATTATAATAGAGTGATATTATTTATGTAATTCAAAATCTATATCAATTCATCACTTGTAATTGGTAGTAAAAAAATCTTGTTACAAAGAGTAGTGAAAATTCATTAGGAAGGATGTAGACATTTACAGACAATTTATTCACATAAAATATAAAACATTTGTGAACTATTAAATTTTTTGTAAACCAATATATCATTGACGGTATACTCATTAAACATTTATTATATTACTTGAAAAATCTAAAATTCTATTTTTTCTATTTTTATTCTTATACAATTATTGTAGAGGAATAAACTACTAAACTTAACTAATTATAGAGACATAATCATATCATAGCGAAAATCTTACAAATGATGCAGCTTAATTAAACCCCCAGCAATATTAGGGTGTCATGAAAAATTGGTTCCTGATAAGTGGTATAAAATATGATGGTTCTTTTTAAAGGGTTTATTCACTCATTAATAATTATGGTTGAAATATATTCTCAAAAATGGGTTCTGATATTCAATGTTTATAACATTAAATTATCGAATAAATTAGTGAAAATTTATTTCTAATATTTTTTGTATTGATGTATAAACTATTTCAAATAATGTTATTTTCCTTGATTTAAAAATTAAATCTCTCACATACAAATTTAACAAGGAATAAAGAAGTATATTTTAAAGTATTTAATTCTCAAATGAGATCATGTTAGAGTATAATGTATATGAACATGATGGCATGTAGATTCCAAAAAGAAATGTTAGAATAGACATTGAACATATTTTTGGGTGATTTAAAATTAAAATAAGAGAATATATTTTAATATAAAATTTATTAATATTTTATCTTTTAAATATTATAATATGTATATATATATATTTCAATCAATATTAATAACATTATATAGGATATGTGAGTTCATGGTGAAGATCTTGAATATGTGAAAATTCGGATATGTGTTCAGAGAATATTAACTCTTTATTTTCATATAAAGACATGGTAATAAAGGAATAGAAACCCAATATAGAATCCTTATATAATTTTAAAATTATTCATTTTATACATAAGATGATAATGAATTTGGATAATCTGATTGTGAATAAGAGAAATATAGAAATATCACTCAACGGTATAAAATATTTCACTATGAAATAAATCCTATGGGATAGAGAAGTTATTAAAGTGATTTTATTCTTCCCCTATAATATCAAAAAAAAAGGAAATGTAATGAAAAATATCTGTAACACTCAATTATAATGTTGATAATTTGTACAAATCAAGAAATTTTTTCCCATCGATGAATCATGATGAGAATGATGACTAGATTAGGAAGGAAAAATAAATAATAATGAATAATTTCTTTATGAAGAATAATTTTCTCCCATAATAATATGAAGGAAAACATGTATCAAAATATAATAAAATCTGTGTATTTGAGGAAAATAATCATAAAATCATTGTTGTTGTTATAAAATAATCATAAATTAGTAGAGATAATGAAGGGCATGGATAAAGGTGGAGGTATATGTTGATTCAAAGATAGAATTAGATTTTGGTCTTGAGGAAATTAATAATTTTAGAATATGAGAAAACAATTAAATCACTATTTTGTGAGACCTTAAGTCATACATACAATATAAACTATAATAAATGGATGGTTTGATGGTTGACTATGAAAAGCATTTATCTAGAAATATAGAGAAGATAAAATGGTTCCTCATCTAAAAAAGGGTGGTTCACAATGAAATAATCACAAATGGTGTGTCATCCATGGGGGAAGAAATGTATAAGAAGATTATCAAGCTTGAATATGAAGGTATACCTATGAGGAGAGACCATGATTATCAAAAAGAGTTATTCCACCAAGTATTACTTTAGGGAAGATGTAAAACATTCAAAATATCAAAAATAAGAAATAGAAATGTAAATTTTGAGATTCATAAAGGAATCATTATGAGTTTCCAAAAAATAAATTACCTCTCCTTGAAGATAAAGAACATTGTTTTTTATATTAACCAAAAATATATTAATTTATTTTTGAAAGGTATGAAGCTACTATATAAGGAAAATTAAATTTTTTTACACCCAAAATTATTTTATACTATACAATAAGACTTATGAATCTATACCTAAAATTATGGTTTTTTTGTTATGGAAAGGTATACCATTCACATAATTGGTTTTTAGTAGAAAATATGGAACTAAAAACCAATATAGAAGGATATAACCATGTATAATTAAATTTTTTATCTATTATTTTTTGGGATTTTTTTGTAGGGTACGAAAATAAGGAGATATATTTCTCATCAATTAGGTAAATTATTATTTCAATATTTAAGAAGAATGGTGTAAAGAAAAAAGTAATTGAATAATCAAGGAAATTAATAACATAAAATATATTTATATTTTCAAAATGATGAAGAAATCACATATAAGAAAGTGTAAATTGATACAACATAGTTGTTATAAAATGAGCCTATATCGATAAGAAACAAGTTTAGAACAAATTGGTTAGCGGAATTTATTTGAATGAAATTTTTTGTGATATAGTATGGATTATTGATAATGATAAACATATCACACGACCATTAATAAAAAAATTAAACATAATAAATTATAAAAAGAAATATCTTGTCATATTTCAAAGTGATTAGGTCTCGGAATTCATTATCTTAGGGAAGATAAATATTTTTTTAAATGATATCATAATGATGAACATCTTAGTGGTGGAATGATTAAGTCATAATTTAATTTTATTGATTATTCTTTATCAGTTAATACATATACTTCATTTCACCATGAATACATATGAAATAAAAAGAAAATATGAATCTATTTTCAAGTAATACAAATATATTGATAGAAATATCTATAACGTTAGCTGATAAGATAATATATTATTAATTTATAATGAAGAGGAAACTATATTATTGTATTATAATCTTTATCTCATGGGAAAATATTCACCACAGTATTTTGCTAAGTATGATTCTAACCAAGATATTCATATTATAACAAGAGATCATGATCAATCTTATTGGGACCATGGGGACCTAATGTTGGTCAGCACTCTAAGATGTTCATGAATCGGGGTGACCCCTAATTCAATGCTATATTTTTATCCACTAAATATATCTTGTGTGGATTTTATTTTTTTCAATAAGGAATAATGATATTTTTATAGATCTATACATATGAGTTTAAAAGAGATGAAGTGATTCTTACAAATAAATGAGAAATGGGGACAATTTATGTTTCTTCTAAGTATAAATGATTCGATCTGTTCTAGAATAGTTTCCCACACATATGAGTATTAGTTTTTTGTTATTTAATTTATATACATTTTATGATGAAGGAAAATTTCTTAAAATAGTTTGGAATATATGTTGATAAGAGTGCTATATTGGATATTAAAGAACTAATATTAATGTATTAAAATACAAATGGAATAATAAAATGACTGTCAATGAGAAATAAATTAATGTTTTAATTTTTAAAGTGTTTTATAATGACTTTAAATGATTCAATGTTGATTTGAGGTGTCTAATAAGTCCCTGAGATTACTCTATTTAAGAGGGATTGAAGTTTTAATTTCAATAATGACATTAAAATTGAAAATATTCTAAACCCTATATATTTCATAAGAATGACTTAAAATACCATAAGAGTCATTATGGGAGACATTATGAGAATAATTAAAAGGAATAGAAAACTATTAAGAGTTATTTTGACTCTTTAATTGAAAATTGAAAAAGTAGTCACCACTTTTAAAGGATGATTCAAAGATTTATAATGACATTTTTTTCTTTTTAATGATCACTCACTACATAATATAGGGTATTTATGAGTTTTAAAGGATGTTTATAGGATTTATAAGGATGATTTATTATATCGTATGGTTTAATAGATTTATAAATATCATCATATGGTTGAGAAACATTGTAAGGATCGTCATACAACTAAAGTACTTTATAACGAGGAATCTATGTAAGGATAACTATAAATAATTATATGATCATTTAATACATTATATGATTGAGTTTATTCTCCAGAATTTATAAGCATATCAGAATAAATATAATCTGGGGAATTAAATAAGATTATGTTCTGTATGAATATTCATGGATTTAAAAGTAAAAATTACTATAAAATTATTTTGATCCAAGATGGAATATTTCAATGTCCCAAATATATTGGAAGGTTCCATTTCACATTTATAATACATGCATATGTGTAAATCATTCATAATGAATTAAATAAATTGATTTATATGATATTTAATAGTGGAAATAATCATAATTCCTTAGGATGATTTTAATAATAAAAAAATCATCTAGGATTTGAGAAGATTTTGAGAAAGAATTAAAACTAGGAGTATTTAATAGTTTGAATAATAGATACCACCTATTTCTAAATATTTGAGATTTTACATAATTTAGTATGGGAATAATACTAAATAAATTTTATGTGAATAAAATTAGAAGGTGGATAATAGGAATAGAATAATTTTTTTAGTAAATATTTTAAAAAATATAGTTATAATGTGAAAATATTACATTTTTAAAAATGAGAACCTGATACTACTAAAATAGAATATCATTTATGTATCAAAATAAGTATAATCCAATGATATATAAGAATTCATACACATTGATGAAAAAATAGAAATGTGTAATTTGATATTTTTATGTTATAGAAGAAAATAAAATGAAAAATAATGGAGTACCATGATACCATAAGTGTAAATTTTGGCTACAGAAAAATAGCTATAGCCATTCCCAAGCCAGACCATAAATAGAGAATTTCCTAGACCAACCTAGGAAAAAAAATTCTCATAAGAATGGTGTGGGAAATCTCATATTAAATCAAACCAAATATTTCATATATAAATATTACATATTATTAAATGAATTATCATTACATATCATTATGATCCATTATAGAATCATAAAGGATTGGTGTACTTCTAAAATTGCTAACATAATAAACCGATATATAAAATTTCTACATCTTCTCCCATATTGTTTTTCCACAACTAGTAACCTTATTATACATATAATAATTAATTCCTTTCTTCATATTGTGGTGAAAAGAAACACTATAATGGGTTAGATGTGATGCTCATTTAGGGAAAATAAAGGAGTTATCAATGATCATTTTATTATAAAATTATTGTAATTGTATAAAAGCATGAGTTTAATATTTGAAAATGGTACCCAATATTTCATAGATCAAAATCATGAGTCATGACATAGATACTGGAAGTTCACAAAACATGAATCATAATGTAATGAAATACTATTATCCATGATAGAATAACATTCACATAAAATCATGTCATAAATGTGAGGAATGAAGAATGGAATAATATTAATAATAGAAATATTATGTCAAGGATACCCACCAAGTAATTAATCATCTATTAGAATTTGGATAATAAAAGGTTTACTTACATTTATCTTGGGATAACAATTCATGTGACCTTTTTTGGGCTTTTGATAACCACTTGTGTACCATCTTTTGGGTCAGGGATAAAATCATGTATACCATTAAATGTTATAAAAGATTAATCTTCACCCAAGGCATTGATTTTCTATAACATACTCTCTCATCCTGTAACACCCCAAGCTTCCAAGATATGTTTCCCTTTGAATAATGTAATAGCTTGCATTGTACGAAACTTTGAGATTCTAACACACCACGACCAATCAAAGTAGTCGTTATAAATTGTAATACCTAATTTTTGAAATTTTATAAATTTTATCTTTCAAAATGGAATTCATTTTTGGATTCGGAATATCGAAATTAGCTTAGGGTGAATTTTTGGTATTTTTCTGAAAACTTTCAGTTTTTGATGAATAGCGAAAAACACTGAGTTATAGTTTAAAACCGAATTTTTATTTAAATAATTATTTATTTAATTTAAATTTAATTAAGGTTAAAATATATACATAATACCTATATAAGTTCAATTTAATTCATTGTAGTTAGTTTAGAATATTTTTAGATATATAAAAATTTTATTGAACTTTTCACCGTCTTTTACCCACCTGCTAGGAAAATATGAAAATTGACATAAAACTTATTTTTACCACTTCTGTGAGTGGAATTTCAAAAATCCGAGACTAAAAGTTAATATCAAGGAGTAAATTGTGGTTCAATGAGATGAAAATAATTTTGATCAATAGTAACTTTTTACTTTTATTTACCAAGGTTAAAAGTAAATAGGGTAATTAAGGGTAAAAATGATATTAATATTTCCCTAACACATGTCCTAATTCTATTGGGAAAGTGTACCTCGACCAAAAAAAACCTTAGGATTAAAATATTATCATTTATATCCACTTATATTAGATTAGGACATTTATTATTATTTAATTCAAAGAAGAGTTAAAAGAGATAAAATCAAAGTATAATAACTAAAAAATTTCTAATATGGGGTTATATATAAGATAAATTAGATTATAAATATTAATTATAAAAAAAATGATTTACTAAATAATGTTATTTTATTTATAATTTTTAGACATTAAGTAATTTAATTTATTTATGACACAATGGTGATGCAGTAATTACCTAATTGATGAAATATTAATATAATTGATATTATGAGTATCAAAGTAAATGTAATTTGAGACTTTTTATGACTTCCACTAATTTTATAAGTTAATATAACATATTAGTATTGGTTATATAAATGTTTTTCGAATTAATAATGATGTTATGAAATTATCAAAAATAAAATACCCAATGGTGTCAAAATTGACATAAAAGTGTTTTTAAATCAAATATTATATTATTAATTGATATTATATTCCTAAAAATATATGGTTAAGAAAAATGACTTATATAATGATATGTGTATCATTAATGGACCACATGGGGGTCTCTTGTAGGTATATAGTAAGTTTATTAACTATATAATATAAAAATACAAAGAGACATGGTAAATGTCAAACTAATTAACTAATAGTTAAAAGTAAACGATAAGGTTAATAAAGTGACCCAAACATGTTAAAAATCTATTGGATGAGTGGATTTATACCCATCCCCACCTTATCCTATAAATAAATCAATTTGGAGCCAATATAGACTGAATATGAATTTATTATAAAATAATATTTTATGGTTTTCCGAACGTGCCACTCACCCCTCTTATAAAAGGGAACTCCCCCTTCTCTCAAATTAATAACATAAAAGCCTTTTGGCTCGACCAAACCCTGACCACATATTCTCTCGACATCCCTAGATTAATCCTAGAGGCCCTCCATTAGTCATAAATCCAATCTAAGTATCCCTTTTGATCAAATCAAAAGGAAGAACCTCAAGAAGAGGTAATGTTTTCACAACACTCTTTCAAGTTCCTTTCTTCTTAAACTTCTTCATTCTTTGTTATTTCCATTCAAAAATAATAACTCCAGTATGTTTTATATACTGTGATGTTATTATAAATACGGTACATCCATATTCAGTATTCCATCCATCCTTTGAATGACATGTCATCATACGTGCGTACGTACGGCCTACCATCCCCACATCGTGGTGTAATTGTTATTCAATACATTATTATTTGGATGGGTATAATAATGATGTGTAATTCATGTAAATAATAATTATAACATTATAATTATTTTTATATATGAAATAACATCCAATTATATATGATTTTAATATCAAAAGAATGATATTATCGTTCATGCGTACGTACGGACTACCGTCTCCATGAACACGATGAGATTCATTCCCCATCGTATCCATACAAATATAATTCTCATTTTATGATTAAAAATAAGGTTTAAGGAATTTATATCATTCTGTATATGAATAAGATACAACCTATCCATAACAAACACGACTTATGCAACAAAACATATAAAAGAAAACGAGTAAGTTAACACCCAAAATGAAGATAATACTAAGATATTAATAACAAATCTATGTTTAAAGATCATATATGATATCATATTAATGTATATGATTCTTTTATAATTCAATAAAAATTATTTCACCATAATACAGGAGGATAACCTACCCTCAAACACGGAAAAAGTACAATGTAAGGGGTTTCTTATCTCACTTTTAATTCTGTGAGATTTCCATTGTTCACCACTTATTTATTGCATGTGGTGTGTGTACTGCTCATGATTATATTCATTTTGTAATATAATTTAATTTATGGATATTTAAATAATCATTTTATGATACTTCTTTCATGGTTGTATGTTTCTTAAGTTACCAAATCAATAATGGAATTTCAAATTTCAATTTCCACTCATTCGTTTTTACACATACTTCATTTATTATTTTACTCCAAGATTATGTGTGGAATCACTATTCATTTGATTATGTCATAATTTCCACTCCCCTCTATGTGGATATACCTTTTATACAAATAATCACTCCATTGAAAAATTCTCAAGTCAACATTATGAAATTGATAAGAGAAATTTTTACTCAATCTCGATTTTTTGAGTTAAACATCTAATTCATTGCTGTTGTTTTTACAAGAATATGTGTAAATGTAATTTGATTGTTTTACAATTAATATACAATCATATTGAGTGTATTTATATTTTTCACACATAATTATGTCGTTGATTTATCCTTAACCTAAGGATATGGCCTTTATGAGCTATTTCATCTCAATTTACATTCCATTGAGACTCCTTTGTTGTTATACACAAAATAACTTTTATATGGTGTATATAATGTAATTTGACATATTATATCATGAATACCTTTATTCTCATGATATTACAAAGTTTTTATTACCTCAATTATTTGTATTCAAGTTTCTCTCTTTTGGTTTGGAACTCTAACTAAAATATCATTTTAAATTTTTTTAAAGATTTGTTATTATAAATATTTCTCATTAATGTCCAGGTTTTAAAATTGATTTTATGGATTTATTTATATGGATATTAATGTTTTCAAATCAAAATTACTTTTAAAAGTTTCAAAGTTTTATGTGACACTTTGATTCAAAAATCTATTTTAAATGTCTTCTTGAAAAATTATGTGACTTTTAAATGTTTTTAATAAAAAGGGGGATATTTCTCTCAATAGTTTGATGATTATTTTCATCTATATCAATATACTTCATTACTATTAATTGAGGTTAATATGATACAATAAAATCTTCCATATTATATCGAATAAGTTATGTTTGACTGTGGATGTGATATTTTTATACCATTCATGGTTTGTGGATAAAGCATTGACATTTCGTATGCTAGTTTTTATACGAATGATTATGTTATGTTTCAAACTTTTCATATGATGAATGCATTGGACATAGTAGGTGACGGGTGGAGCCCGCTATAGCTCCTCGATGTATAGGTAGGTCTCATTAGACAAATTAGTGTCTTGGAACAATGCCTTGACAAAATCTTATTTGTAGTCTTGGAACAAGGCCATGACTATGTGGTTATGATAGTATGGAATTATGCCTTCCATCATTATGAAAGTGGTTATTGATATTTCATGTGGTTATTCTACTAGTATAATTTCCATGTGAATAAGTAAATGGAATTATTTCATTTTATCTTTTCCAAATTATGTTGAAGTTCATGTTTCAAAGGCTTTTGTTTTAGTTATACATTTCCTTAAATGCTTATGCTTATTTTTGAAAGTTTCCACTATATTGTTATACTTATTGAGCAAATAAGATCACCCCTTTCTATGCTTTATTTTACCTAGGATGTGAAGAAGTAATTTATGAATGACCTACAGGGATATTATGAGGGGATATGATGAAAAGATGTTGTTGTAGTTATTTTTACTTTATGATGTAATGTAAGACTTATGAATATATCTAGTGTTTCCAAGACTAATAAACTAATCGGACTTTCGAGACTTGATCTTTTGTGATCATTACAATGTTATGTAATAATACACCAACTCTGGGTATCTAGGGTCGGGGAGTTATAGTTGGTATCAGAGAAAGTTTATTACAAACCTTGGAAACTAGATTTAGACAAACTGTGATTTGAGCACATAACCCTGAGATAGACATTGAGGATTAGTATAGAAGAACATCCTAGAATTTTGGTATTGTATATATTTTGTGAGTTTTCCAAGAAATACATCCATGTCTGGATACGAGCTAGTAGATGTGGCTCTGGCACAGATGTACCTAGGGGTAAAACCCGAAAACACTGCTTTGAGCTAGACCCCAACGGGAACTGGTGCACGACAAAGGGGCTTGCTGCACTCTTGGTTATGACACTCCCGGGGGATATGCTTAGGATAATTTAAATTTTCTTTACCAACAAATTTTAATTATTTTAATATAAGATGAGAATAAATGACCTTTGTTAATCCAAATGTGTTTCAAATTGATAATATGGTGTCATGATATTCTCTAAATGATTTTATAACTATTGTTACTCGCACAATGCTTTATGGTTTTAGTCAATGTATGTAGTCCAAGGAAGTCATAGTAACTTTTAGAATGATGTACAAGGTGGTAATGGTGGTGGAAATGAGCAACAACATGGAATGTTGATAGGCGTAAAATATATCGTGTTCATGAAAAATCAGTTTTCCAAAAATATGATCAACAACATATATATTAACCAACTCCAGGACTCAACAAAGAAGAGAAAGGAGATGAATGATAAGAGCTCCAGTAGTGGAGGCCATGGATAAAAGAATCTTAAATTTCCATCATGCAGGAAGTGTGGAAGGAGACACCCAGGAATGTGTCTCAATGGAACAAAGAAATGATTTACGTACCGGAAAGAAGGACATAAAGTGAAGAATTGCCAAAGAAAAGTGAAGAGTACTATGGAAGAAAATAAAAATGGTCCCAAAAATTCATTTACAGTCATTTGCCATAAATTTAGTGGACCTGGACATTACCCGAGTGAATTCCCTATTCTATAGGATATTTTCTTTGTCAAAGAAAATCTATTTGGAAATAAATAGTTGGAGAAATGTTTAAAAGTATTAGTGCTCCTTGTTGAATGGATTACTTTGGAATAATTTTCTATTGTATTTGTAACCCCACAATTTTCCATGTGAGAATGATATTTGAGGAAGACATATCTTTTCCCTTGTGGATATAGTTATAAATAACCAGTTGGTTTTATATGATCATTGGGTTCGAGGAAATTACAAGTTATTATATTTTGGGATGAAAATGAAAGGTATGAGATAACATTTATGGTTAAAATTATGTTATGGTTATTTTGAAGAATTTATCTCATTTTGGTAATGTTATAAAATATTGTTTTCAAAAAAGGACAACATGCAGACCATGTGACAACCTATCACGTCAGACAAAGTTCTGGGAATCGAACCCACAACCAAAGTGTGATTGGGATTTATCACCTACCACTGGACTATGTGAAGTCCCTGGTTAGTGTGACTAATTATTTTTAGTTAAATGATTTTATTGATCAATAATAAGTTGATTTGGGTTCTTATGTCTTATGAAATGAATACCCTTAGTATATGAAAATGATTTGGTGCTTAAGCGATAAGTGTTATTTTGGAAGATGTTTGCTTTGTTGGGAACACTTAATTCCCAAGGAAACTAGAATACTATGGGATTTCATTTGAGGAGTAATGGTGGATTTTTATCTACATTTATATTGTGAATTTATAGTGATTTGGGTTATTTATGGAAATGATTAACCTATAATAGAGAATATGTGATTAGGTTAATTAATTTGTAAGTATGTGACATTAAGAGTAGTTGATTTCATTTGGAGATACAATTTAATGTTGAAGAATACATAACCAAATTCTTCTATGTTTTTTGTTTCAATATTAGTTTGGATAATATTGAAGTATTTTAAGGACAATTGTTTATTGAATGGAATTTATTTAACTTTGGGGTATTGTTGGTTTAATTTTAGAAATTAATATTAGTGTTTCCTTCAATAAAGGAATATCCTTTTGGGGGATCATCAGATCTTTTACTAACCATTTTGGTTTTGATTAATCTCGAAAGACAAGGTAAATATATAGTTTATCCTTCATGGATCTTGTGATTCTATAGAAGTTTATTCTAGATCTTCTAGTGTGAACAAGTCTTCTTGAATACGCATTGTTTAAAAAAAATGAGTTAGTGGTAGAAATTTATTAATGAATGAAAATCTACATAAAAATAAATTATATCTCATTATGTTCTTATTCAATCTCATAAATAAATTCATCATCTTTATGTAATTTAACTTAAAATAATTTTTGTCCGTTTACTTTTCCTACTGGGAAACTAATGATTATTTGTGACATGAAAAGTTTGTGGTTTTCTTATTTTTAACTTTCTCTTGATCATGTTTTCTATCCATCTCCATCAGAACTTTAAACGTAGTTTATCTTCCATATCCATGTTTTCCAACATGGAATCCTAGTATGGGTTATCTTTGGTGACCTTTTTACTTATCTTTCTTTCTTTTAAAGTGATATTTATATTGACTCTTTTTCTGATGTGGTACTTTCCATTATATTCCCATTCCCAATTTTAAAAATTGATAGGATTCAATTTATTGAAGGAGGGGAGAATGTAACACCCCAATCTTCCATGGTACGTTTCCCTTTGAATAATTCAATAGCTTGCATTGTATGCAACTTTGAGATTCTAACACACTACGACCAATCAAAGTAGCTGTTATGAATAGTAATAACCACTTTTTGAAATTTTATAAATTTTATCATTAAAAATGGACATCATTTTTGGATTCAGAATATCGAAATTAGCTTAGGGTGAATTTTTGGTATTTTTCTGAAAACCTTCAATTTTTTATGAATAGTGAAAAACACTGAGTTATAGTTTAAAATCTAATTTTTATTTAAATAATTATTTATTTTATTTAAATTTAATTAAGTTCAAAATTGATACAAAATACATATATATGTTCAATGTAATTCATTGGAGTTAGTTTAGAATAATTTTAGATATATAAAAAATTTATTTAACTTTTCACCGTCTTTTACCCACCTCCTAGGAGAATTCAAAAATTCACATAAAACATAATTTTACCACTTCTGTGAGTGGAATTTTGAAAATCCAAGAGACACGGTTAATATCATGGTGTAAAATGTGGTTCAATGAGATGAAAATAATTTTTGGTGAATAGTAACTTTTTACTTTTATTTACCACAGTTAAAAATAAATAGGGTAATTAAGGGTAAAAATGAAATTGATATTACCCTAACACATGTTGTAATTCTATTGGACAAGTGTATATCAACCAAAAAAAACCTTAAGAATAAAATATTATAATTTAGGTCCACTTGGATTAGATTAGGACATTTATTATTATTTAATTCAAAGAAGAGTTAAAAGAGATAAAATCAATGTATAATAACTAAAACATATTTAATATAGGGTTATAAAAGATATAAATTTGATTATAAATATTAATTAGAAATCTAAAACTATTTCCTACATAATGGTATTTTATTTATAATTTTTATTCTTTATATAATTTAATTTATTAATGACACAATGGTGATGCAGTAATTTCCTAATTGAGGAAATATTAAAATAATTGATATTATGAATATGAAAATAAATGTATTTTGAGACTTTTTATGAATTAAACTAATTTTATAGGTTAATATAACATATTAGGATTGGTTATATAAATTGTTTCCGAAGTAATAATGCTTTTATGAAATTATCAAAAGCACAATACCCAATAGTTTCAAAATTGACATAAAAGAGTTTTTTTTTAAATATTATATTATTAATTCATATTCTATTCCTAAAAATATAAGGTTTGGCCATTGTACTTATTTAATGATAGTTGTATCATTAATGGACCACTTGGGGATCTCTTGAAGGTATATAGTACGTTTATTAACTATATAATATAAAAATAAAAAGAGACATGGTAAATGTCAAACTAATTAACTAAGAGTTAAAACTAAAAGATAAGGTTAAAAAAGTGACCCAAATCTGTCTAAAACCTATTGGTTGAGTGGATTTTGACCCAAACCCACCTTATACTCGAAATAAATATACTTAAAGCCATTATAAACCGAATATGAATTTATTATAAAATAATATTTTATGTTTTTCCTAAGGTGCCCCTCACCCCTCTTATAAAAGGGCACTCACCCTTCTCTCAAATTAATACCATCAAAGCCTTTTGGATTGGCCCAACCCTACCCAAATATTCTCTCAAATTCCCTCACTTCATCCTAGAGGCCCTGTTTTGGTCAAAAATCCAACATAAGGAGCCCTTTTGATCAAATCAAAAGGAAGAACCCAAAGAAGAGGTAATGTTTTCACAACCCTCTTTCAAGTTCCTTTCTTCTTCAACTTCTTCTTTATTTGTTACTTAAATTATAATATAATAAATCCAGTATCTTTTATATAATGTGATGTTATTATAAATATGGTAAAACCATATTCAGTATTCAATCCATCCTTTGAATGCCATGTCACCATACGTGCGTAGGTACGGCCTACCATCTCCACGTCGTGGTGTAATTATTATTTGGATGGGTATAATAATGATGTGTAATTCATTCAAATAATAATTGTAACAAGATAATTATTTTTTATAAATGATATACCATCCCATTATATATGATTTTAATATCAAAAGAATGATATTATCGCTATGCGTACGTACGGACTAACATCTCCACAAACGCGATGAGATTCATTCCCCATCGTATCCATACAAGTCTAATTCTCATTTTATGATTAAAAATAATTTTTATGGAATTGATATCATTATTTATATGAATAAGATACAACCTATCCATAACAATCATGACTTATGTAACAAAACATATAAAAGAAAACGAGTAAGTTAACACCCGAAACGACGATAATAGTAAGATATTATTAACAAGGAAATGGTATAAGATCATATATGATATAATATTAATGTATATGATTCTTGTATAATTCAATAAAAATTATTTCAACATTATACAGGAGGTTAACCTAACCTCGACCAAGGAAAAATTACAAAGTAAGGGGTTTCTTATCTCACATTTAATTACGTGAGATTTCCATTGTTCACCACTTATTTATTGCATGTGGTGTGTGTACTTCCCATGATTGTATTCATTGTGTAATATAAATTAATTTATGTATATTTACATCATCGTTGTATGATCCTTCATTCATGGTTGTATGTTTCATAAGTTACCAGATCAATAAGGGAATTTTAAATTTCAATTTCCACTCATTCAGCTTTACGCATACTTTATTGATTATTTTACTCCAATATTATGTGTGGAATCACTATTAATTTTATTATGTCATAATTTACACTCCCCTTTATGTGGATATACTTTTTATACACAAAATGAATCCATTTAAAAATTCTCAAGTCATCGATATGAACTTGGTAAGAGTAATTTTTAATCAATCTTGATTTTTTGAGTTAAACATCAAATTCATTGGTGTTATTTTTACAAGAATATGTGTGAATGTCCTTTGATTGTTTTACACTTAATATCCAATCATATTGAGTGTATTTATATTTTTCACACATAATTATGTCGTTGATTTATCCTTTCCCTAAGGATGTGACCTTTATGAGATATTACATCTCAATTTACATTCCATTGAGGCTTCTTTTTTGTTATACACCAAATCACTTTTATATGGTGTATATAATGTACTTTGACATAGTATATCATGAATCCCATTATTCTCATGATATTAAAAAGTTTTTATTACCTCAATTATTATTATTCATGTTTCTCTCTTTTGGTTCTGAACTCTAACTAAAATATCATTTTAAAATGTTTTAAAGATTTATTATTCGAAGTCTTTCTCATTAATGTCCATGTTTTAAAAATGGTTTTAAGGATTTATTTATATGGAAATTAAAGTTTTCAAATAAAAATTACTTTTAGAATTTTAAATGTGGTATAGGACACTTTGATTCAAAAATCTATTTTAAATGGCTTGTTGACAAATAGTGTGACTTTTAAATGTTTTCTAGAAAAAGGGGGTATTTCTCTGAATAGTTTGATGATTATTTTCATCTATTTCAATATACTTCGTTTTTCTCAATTGAGGTTAATATGATACAATAAAATCTTCCATATTGTATCAAATGAGTTATGTTGGACTATGGATGTGCTATTTTTATACCATTCATGGTTTGTGGGTAAAGTATTGACATTTCGTATGCTAGTTTTAATACGAATGTTTATGTTATGTTTCAAACTTTTCATATGAGGAATGAATTGGACTTAGTAAGTGACGGGTGGAGCCTGCTATAGATCCTCGATGCATCAGTAGGTCTCATGAGACAAACTAGTGTCTTGGCACAAGTCGTTGACATAATCTTATTTGTATTCTTGGCACTAGGCCTTGTCTATGTGTTTATAATAGTCTGGCCATATGCATTCCATCATTATGAAAGTGGTTATTGATATTGAATGTGGTTATTATACTAGTATAATATTCATGTGAATAAGTAAATGGCATTATTTCATTTTATATTTCTTATATCATGCTGAAGTTCATGTTTAAAAGGCTTTTGTTTTAGTTGTACATTGCCTTAAATGTTTATGATTATTTATGAAAGTTTCCACTATATTGTTATCCTTACTGAGCATCTAAGCTCACCCCTTTCTATGCATTATTTTTCCAAGGATGTGAAAAAGTAATTTATGAATGACCTGTAGGGATAGTATGAGGGGATATGATGACAAGATGTTGTATTTTTTTTACATTATGATGTAATGTAAGACTTATGAATATATCTAGTGTTCCAAACACTACTAAACTAATCGGTCTTTTGAGACTTGATCTTTTGTGATCATGCCAATGTTATGTTATAATACACCATCTCTGGGTAACTGGGGTCGGGGCGTTACACATCACATAATCATAATACAGTTATATGTATAAATAAGATCAATAAAATATTTATCACTCCATCATAACATAACTCGTGGAGAATAGAATGGGTTTCATCAAAATTTTATCTTCATAAAGACAAACCATCTAGAAAAATAATAATTATAGTATCATGAAATTATATCACTGGTGAAGTACAAGTAACATCACATGATTTTATCATAGATGATAATTTCTTTATAAATATAACTATAAATTTTTTTGATGAAAATTACATTTTTATTTAAAAATTAAATATTTAATGTATATAAATTTAAAAAGTATTAAGAAAAATATTTTCATGGAAAAGAAACACCGAAAAATTAATATTAATACTGAAATAATTTATCATTTATAACACTTTAAAATTATTTTCATATTTTTAGGTTAAAACAAAGATTCATTTCATGTTTTCTGTAATAAGTAAAAATTACCCCGTTTAGAAAATGGAATGAATATTAGTTTTTAAAAATATATAAATCTAGATATGCTTAAATAATAATTAAAATTTTTATAGGAGAATAGTAAAAAAATTCTCAATTTTTTTAATAGAAGATATATAGATGGTTTAAAAAATTTCTTTGCCCGATAGAAAAACATAGTTAGTTTTCTTTAAAAACATTATTTTGGTCTCTTGAATACTTATAGAGAGGAAAATGAAATTTAAAAAAATGTAATGCCCAAAAATAAATATTTTAAAATAAATATATGGGGTTTAAATGCTATTGTCTATAAAATTTCCCCTAAGGTATATTTATCAAATAAAATAGTGAAATGAAATAATATTTGTCATATAAATACCTTACATCAATTATCATATTACTTTATACGTGTCTGAATCTTCTATATAGTAAATATATATTTATATTAAAAATATTTAAGAAACATAATAATATAAATAATACTATATACAGTTTACTTATAACATCTTATCACACATTAATTAAAAATTCTTCATTTAAATAATACCTCCAAATGATAAGTACTTAGTTTTCCGGTCATGTTTCTGTTCCGTGGTCTTGGTATTTATACATTGAACTAATTTCATTCAGAAATTAAATTTTAATCATTTAATTATTATCATATGTAATCATTATATAATCTTTAAAAACTATTCATATAAATTGGTGGTGAGAAATGGTCTACATCTCTTCATGTTGATCGTAGTTGTATATATGAATAAGTGACGTTTCCACTTCTCGATGGATAGACTGAAAGAATTTTAAATAATAATTCACCATTACATAACTATAATAATTTCATATATATTAATTAAATAAATCATTATAATAATCAATTTGAAGAATTTATGAAAACTGAATGACATCGCTTTGTACAAGTGTTAGGCCCCAAATACACACAAGCAATGTTTTTTCAATAATATAGTGAGGAGGTGGATAATGGTTATTCGATAATCATAATAAAAATTTCAAATATATAATATATTGAGTTAATTATTTTACAATAGGAATAATAGAACTAAATTTTGTAAAATGGGATATAAAATTTAATGTACTTAGTAACGAGTTACATGTATTTGTTGAGAAACCACTGTTGGTTTTCACATTAATCTGTGAAAGAATAATATTTTTGTAGGGATAGATGATATGTTATGTTAGGGAAAGAAAATATATTAGTGTTATTATTTTTATTTTCTAATATATAAGTCTTTAAATTATTGAATAACCGAGAATATTAGGTTCCCTTTAATATGTGAGAGGAGGGAAACCCTTAAAATTACTCAAATTATTAAATTTATAAAAAATATTTTTCTTGTTAAATTTGATAAAAAATTATATATTTAAAATATAGGACAAGGATTAGTTCAAATCATCTCCTCAATTAAAAGGTACGCATTTCTAGGTGTTTTTAACCCTCATCGCTTAGTTTTAACCCTTGTTGATCCATCTAATGATTACGATGATATCAGAAAGATTCTCTTTAGTGGTCATGAAACTTTTTTAAAAAAATAAAATGTCACCCATAAGTGAAAAATGGTTTGTATTATCACCCATATCCCATTAACTTGTCAAAATATAACATTTTTATGAGTTTTAATGTATTTCATAAAATAATATTTAATATTTGATACTATTAAAGCCATTTTATGTATTATTCACATAGATTGACATTAATAACAACAAGATATGAGTCGAATTTGAATATTTTTTTAGCAATATCTAATATTATATATATATATATATATATAAATTTAGATCACTAATTCATCCAATGGAAATAATGAAGGTGTTATACATATTTTTATAGCCTTATGAGATTATTTTAAACCATAACTACCAGATTTAGACTTACCGATGTGACCAATATTTTTTATATTTTTTATTTATAGTGAACAAAAAAACATTTTACTATTTACCAAACATGGAAATTTTTATTATAAATGTTGAATAAATTTTTCAAGAATATATTTAAATAAGTTTCATAAATCTATTTTAAAATAATCATGAAAAATGAAACAATGTTTTTTTAAATGTTTTATAATCATAAAAGTCAATTTATTTTAATTTTTTTTCATAATAAAAATAAATGTATTAATAATGATACAATTTGTTGAATAAATAATCTATTCCATTCATTGAAATTATTAATCAATAGCGATTAATTTAATTTACTAAGTTAAAAACACATTGTGCGTTTAAAAATAGATTTTCAGAAGATCAACTCATTTTTAATTTCAAATGATTTTATCAATTGATAAATACTGATTTAATTATATACATGTGTAATATATATTTTTAATAATTTATTTATTTCTATTAATAAATTATAATCAAATGGATAGGTGATATTTTTCACAATAAAAAATATATTTCAATAGTGTATCGTGGTTCATTTAAACACATTATTTCATGTAATGGAATCTATTGAATACTTGATTTCTATTTAAAATGAATACACATAAAATATTGTTGTGATACATTCACCCAACCTAAATTAATTTAAAACTTGAAATTTCATCACTCAAATACAAAAAAATGAGAATATATTTATTTCATTACATCCTCGGGTTCCCCTATAGATTCTTTGAATTTCTAATTACTTTAGTTAATATTAAATAGGTTTTTAGTATTGTTCAAAAATATATTATCTATATGATCCAAGATTTATACCAATTTTTATTTATAAAAAACATCACGCAGTAGTGGTAAAACCTCTATGATTAGTACATGTTAATGATCAGGTATGTACTTCCTCGGGATAGATACATGGAACAGATCATGAACATGGTAGGGGTTCTTTGGAAGATTCAAGTGATAAGTTATATGCCTAAATAAATGAAGAATATATAGGGGAACAATATACCAAGAGATAAAAATTCAATTTATTCTAAATATCATAACTATATTATGTGGATAAATTCATAGGAATATATACACACCAACTTCAAATTCTATACCACACAAATGATTGGAAGAATATCATTTCTATTGACTCTGAGCTTCCTTTATGTGATGTCGAATGGATCTAGATTTCTCTACCATTTCCTCATATTGTTCAGGTCCCAATAACTTTTGGTATCTAACTTGATCATATCATGTAGGATATCTACACTTCTTTTCATAAATCTCTTCATAAGGATCCATCTGAATACTTGAGTGAAATATTTTATTATAATAAAACACAACATGAGGATTATGTTAATACCAAACTCCTTTAAAATAATGATTACATGACGTCAAAGTATTCTCTAAGGTTTTAATAATTCTCATTGACTTATCATCTATCTATGGAGAATAGGTAGTAATGAATATTATCTCTCTATATAGATCTCGCTAAAGACTTCTTCAGAGCATTGACCTAAATGTAAGATCTCAATCATAAAAAATAGAATATATTACTCCTTAAAACCATACCAATTCCATAATGTTTATCCAGAAATTTTCATAATAGGTTAAATCATAAACATAGGAAATGAATTGTGCTAATTTCAAAATGTGGTCAATTATAACCCAAATATAATAATGTAATTTAAATGTTTTGGGGAGTCTAACAATGTATTTTTAATTCATGTTTCCCCATTTCCATTATAGTATGGATAATTTTTGTAATATCCCCTTATATTTATGTCTATCATTATTTACATTCAGAGATACCGAGAACTGAGTTACAAACTAAGCAATATTTCTCCATATTTTCCAAATGTAAATTATCTTTTAGATCTCTATACATTTTTGTACTTCTAGAATGAATAGAGAATGATGATTTATAAGATTAATTAAAAAAATACTTATTTAAGTCTATTTTTATGGGACACTTACTTGATTCACAAATCATATAATTCCATCGCAATTATGATTAAACTCAAGACAATTTTGATGTTCACTTGTATCTTTACATCTTCCTTATGCCAATCTTTAATCTTCACATGGAAATATGGTTGAACAGTCATTTGAGTATGATATGATTTATCCCCTTCAATTAATATTTCATTGTCCATATTTTTTAAATCCTTAATTATTGGATCTGTTTAGATCCTAAACATAGATAAACTAGCATATTAATTTAGACATAAAACATCGGCCACCTTTCTCGCTTTCCTTGTGTAAAAATAAATTGACATAACATAATAATTAATAAAATATAACCATCTTTTATAGTTAATATTTTACTCTTTCTAGGTAAATATATAAATTAATTTTTTATGACCAGTATATGTATCACACTATTCCCCATAAAAATAATTCCTCTATATCTTTTATGATAAGATTACCACTGTTAATTACAAATAATGAGTTGGGTATGTTTTCTCATGTATCTTTAAAATAAATGTTGAATATTTTGTCCTCATATTACTCTACATGAGGATGAATCTCTATCCCTTCTTTGATGTATCAATATAGATTAACAACCCTAATAAATTATACGGTAGTGTGAGTATATGTGCTCTTTTCATCCTCCTTCCTACTCCCATGAAATTTTCCACACATTCACCAGGTTTAAAGGAATGTGACTCCTCTCCAAGTTAACATGGTTATTGGATTATACATCTATGAGATTTTAGTCTGAAATATTCTATAATATCTTTCCAAACCATATAAAATATAGATCGTGGTAATTATGGCTGGTATGGGGAAATTTTCAATAAATTATTTCTTTGACATATCCATTGATATAACCTATCAAGATTATATATAACTAATTAATAAAACCTTTTTAAGAAAAAAATCATACATAGTAAATTGTTTTTATATTTTTTTCTATAAAGAATACTACAATGTGATTAAGGTAATCTATAAAGACTCTATACATTAAATTCATGGTTATAGTGGGTTAATCTGTATGAAAATATTCCCTCACTAGAAATCCAAATTGTTTATATCTCATATAAAAGGATATGTTTGGTATGAAATAAATATTTACCCTCAACTGATATTATCCAAATCAAATATCAACCTTTTAGAAATATTTATATCCTCATAATTGATCAACACAATCCCTAAAATAGGCTATAGGATACTTATTCTTCATTTTGAACTTTTATGTTCCTAATAATAAATGTATAGTCACAATGATCCATTTTTATTCTTAATACAATGAATAGGTTCGCCTCCCTATGATTCACAAGTCATAATGAATCCCTTATCAATATTATCCTAAAATTATTTCATAAACTCCTTTTACTCAATACTTGACATTCTATATAGAATATCTGAATTAGGTGTACCTCCATGTTTGAGTAATATTAAATACTCTACTTCACGATTAAAAGGAAAACATATAAACTCTTTGGGATAGAAATCATAAAATTCCAACATAATAGGAATATCTTTGATGTTGAGATTCACCCTAACTATCTGAGATAAATACCCTCAATGAGTTGGAATCAACACCCACACAAAGGTTCTAATTTACTTTGGAGGTTCATATTTATCCTTTCACTTGATAAAGATCATGGTTTGGTTTGGAACATGAAATGTGACTTCCTTTCCTCAACAATTGTTATTGGGTTAATATAAAAAGGCTAACCCATTCCAAAAACAACATCAAATTCAACTAGAGGGAGAGTAATTTTTTTAAGAAACAAATTCTAAAAGCATTTATCAGAGAAGAATCATAGACATGGGATGTGATCAATGTACTATTATGAGTTTTCAATGCTAAATCAATAATAAATTACTGAGGTGGTATTTGGATACCCTTATAAGATTTTATAGAATTAAAATAGTTGGTATATTTAGAATCAAATAAGATACTCTATGTTCTATAGTGGTTAATAAGTGTAACTTTAAACACTTTGATATCAAACCCCACATAAAAAATTGATATCACATGAGATTTCCCTTTTTCATTGGAATTAAGATGTTATTGATGTTGATCATCATCATTAACCCTCATATTTGACAATATGGTAGAATAATTCCCATACTCCATACATTTTGAACACTTTAGATAGGTTAGTGTATTATTTGTAACATTATATCCATTCACATCATTAGATAACTTACTCCCATCACTTTGACATTTTATTGACTAATGACCCTATTTTCCATACATAAAGAATTTACCAGTACCCATAAAATAATTTTCTTTATTTTTACTTCCAAATTTATGGAATTTAGGAAGACTCATAATCTTCTCTACATGGGTTTAATTATTATAATTAATTTTGAATTTGATCTTTTTTCCTATTCAAACCATGACAATGACTTTTATCTCAAAATTCAATTTCTATCATTGTAGAAAAACATATATTTCCTCATAGATACTAAAGTATTTTATGGATAATGACCTTCACAGACATTATTTTATGCTGGTAAATATTCAATAAATATTAATTTATAGTTCAATGATAAAACCAAAACAATACCTTGTACATCTTGTAAAATTTTCCTCATATGAACTAATGGATTCTTTATCCTTCTACATTACCTCAAGGAATTCCTTCCTTATTCCTATATGATTTTTTAAAATTATTTATTAAAAAATAAGCATATAAACTCATCCAACTCTGTTGATTTATTTTTAATACTTTTCATGTGTTCTTGACAAGAGTCTTCCATTGATCTACTTTACCATCCAAATTATAAACATCGAAAACAACATTTTCATTATATATACACTAGAGAATGAAAAATATATCTTCATTGGTACTAATTCATTTCTTAGTAACTATTTTATTATCTAACCCACTATGATAAGTTTGATATTTCATCGTGAAGGACTTAACAAAACATTGTTCCCTCCTTTATTAATTTGGAGCCTTACTACGATTTATTGATTGAGAATGTTGTGTAAGAATTAAAATGAAATGTTTCATTCCATCACCCATAAAATTAGGTATTTCATCGGGACATTCATTACATTTTCTATCATATTCAGTGATAACATGTTTCTTTTGGGTTCTATCTATTGACTAAAATAAAGAAGCATAGTGTGAGAAATAATAAACATTCTTAGAAACCATATAATAAGGAAAAATCATTAATAATATGTGTAAATCATGATACCTTATTTTAAATCAATGACACATAAGGTTTATCATTGGTCATCCAGGATCTTAATATTTTCAAATCCATAATAATGGTTCATAAATAAAATGTTAATTGGCCCACACATATCCCTAAAGAGTGTCTATTCAGGAGTGTAGTATTATCCCCACTCAATTTACACCAGTAGAGATTATGTTATCCCTCAAGACACCCCATTCATAGATTTTATACCTAGGATTATCTATTCCATATCCTCATCCACACGATACTATTAAAATAGAAATATATTTAATAGGAAAAGTACACTCTTTTATTTACCATAACAAAGTATATTATCTTATACTTAGGCATATCTGAAGGTTCTCACTAATGTTTTCTTACCCTAGTTTTCAAAAATTACTAAACCTTTCTTTGATACCAACTGAATTGATCATAAAATTTCATATATAAATAGTATATCTTGTTTGATGATAAATCATTAAATTTCATTACGATCCTACTCATAACTATAATGGATTAGTATATTTGGAAACATAGAAACACAAACATATGTTATATAAAAGATCCACATCATATCCCACATAGTTGTTCACAACTATCATCACATAAAACATATTATTGTTAAAAACATTCTTCATATCTTGGGGAAAAGATCACATAATAAAGGTTTATCTCAAATGCGCAACAATGGAAAATAAGAGAGATATCAATGATCATTTAATCATAACATGATCATAATTGTATGAAGAATTTATCTTGAAAATTGAAAATCATGCCAAATAATTCATATATCATAACCAGGAGTTATGAAATAAATCATGGCAGTTTTTAAGATATGAAGAATTTTTTTAACATTGGAATAAGTTCATTTAAAAAAATAGTGTAATAAATTATTGTATAATAATAATCAGGGAAATATTATTTCTTGGTTACCCAAAAATGCATCCATAATCAATTAGGCTTGTTATAACCATATGTGTACATGCTTCCAAATCTATATAAAATCCTATGTACCCTTTTGGGCATGGGATTACCTCTCGTGTACCCTCTTTTTTGGATTGGTATAATGTTCCATTACCCTCTATGCTCATAAAAAATTACACTTTACCAAATTAAATGGAGGTCAATAAATGTCCCATAAATCATATAATTATAATCCATTCATATGTATGCCATAATATCATGAAAATATTTATCTTTCTATCTTAACATAAATTTTGGAGAATAGAATGGGTCCCATTAGTATTTCATCATCATAACCATGAACCATTTAGAAAAAGAATTAGGGTGTTATCCATGAATTATATCCCAAATGCATAAAAAGTAACATCAAATAATGTTAACAATGATGAAAATGGGTTTTAAAGATCATTATAACATTTCATGGGGAAAATACACATTTTATTTTAAAATTATATTTTTTGTATAAATTTTATCAAAATGTTACGAAACATATTTTAAAAAAGATATGTAAAATGAAGAAAAATATTCCCGATCAAATACAAAATCTATTTTTTTTCCTTAAAATAATTCTTTTAGTATTTTGAAAACATAGAGTAAAATGAATGAAAAAACAAGTAATATCAAGAACTAACCATAGGAGAAGAAAATAGATGGGTATTAAAGTATATGATCCATATAATTTCCAATATTGAAATTTATCACAAACAAGATAGAAAAGAAATGAGATTGTAAAATAATTCACTTACCTCTAATCTCATTGAATGAACCAATATTTTCTTAGGTATATCCCTCTTGACTTTTGGTTCTATATATTTATTTTGGTTTTATTATCATATTTAAACATTGTTGTGAAGACCATTCTTGTGGTGGAGATATTTTTATGGGAAAAATCACCTAATGTTTGGGGATGTAGGTTTGTATGAATTAATGGAGAATGGGTTTAAATGTTTTAATGCTATTAAGGGATTTATCCATGGGGTTGGAAAGATTTAGAGGTGGTTTGGGTTCATATTAAATAAGTTGGGCTGAAATATATCTAAGGGCCACTTTCACATCATTAACATGTTAGACAACATGAACTTATTTTTGGGAACATGTTGTAAACTAGTTTAGAGTGAAAATGATTACACATCGTGAAACATTCAATCTTTTTTATTTAAACCTGAGGTGATGCATTTTTTATCATGTCTTATAAGTCAAGAAATTCTTATCCTGAAGGGGTTTTATCTCTTGAATATCTCAAGACCAGTAGTTTTAAACCATTTGATGCATATGATTTTATTTCATCAATGAGGAATCTTCATCTCTATGAACCAATGGAGACTCTAGGTGATTTTGTAAAAATCCATTCCATTCTATACATCTTGGAATAGAATTTAATCATCAGTGAGTTCATTCTATTTGGTTTCCCCATTTATTCCACAATCCTATATAATATTGGTTTTAAATATTGACCACCATTGATTCGAGTTTTGTTCTTGGTGTTCGTGTGATAAAGGTTTTTCTTGTTATCACTATAATCTTTATTAATTGTGGTAATTACTTGGTGAAATAATTTCTTTGATCATAAGAAAACAGAACCTGATCCAAAAAAAAATCCCTTGGAATATTTCTAATTATTCATGTATGTTTAATCTAATATGATTACACCAAAACAATGTTCATATTAACTAACAGAATAATGGGTGATGATAATGATGTTTTTAAACAATTCCTTTGATCAATTAGGATTTTGTTGTACTGTGACCTGACTTGTGGATACCCATGGGGTGATCCTATTGTTTCAAAATAAAGAACTGGTTAATTGCATAAAAATATGTTTTCGCATGATCTGTGACCTTAGAATAATTTTTGTGAAAGGATCAATTTAGGAAATAGATGAATTGATTAATTGAAATGATAGGTGATTGTTTGATATTATATAATTATTTATAGCATCATGTCAATGGGCCAAGGTATAACTTGTTGAATAAAATAGAATTTAAAATAATAAAGGTAATTGGATGAATTGACCCTTTTGCATTTTGATGTATGTTTTTTCATTCTTTCCATTATAAATTGTGTTCTAATTCATATTGAAATGATTATATAAAGGGTGTGTCCCATTTATGTTTTAATTCAAATTAGGCATGGCCCTGTCATATTGTATTTCATAAATAGGTTACTTGTACAATTTCATGTTTAAATTATTATATAATGGTATTGACCAAGATTATTTTTTTAGGATCATATTTTGGGGTTGACCACATATCATGCTGAAATTATTATATAAAAGGTTTGGGAAGATTATATTATAATGATTAAAGGGCTCAGCCTGGTCATACAGAAATACTTATTCATAGATATTTTTCATGGTTTATTTATTATTCCATTGACTTGTGGTTGTGGTTGTAATAGTAATTATTGATACCCAGAGATATTTTGAAATAGTTCTTAAGGAAGATAACTATTGTGTTCTAGTAATTGATTCATTAATACACAGTTTGAGCACATTATTTCATGAACTTATTATTATAAATGTTTTTTTAGACCCATAAATGTTGAACTACCGAGTTTTACTCCCACCCAATTTGGGATTCCTTTTGGTAACTAAGAAGATTATATGGAAGAAAGATTTGACAAGGGAATGTGACCTTTTTGATGATTATTTCATGTTGGATGGGTTGGAGTTTATACACAGGGATGACAAGGGATTTGAGACCGATCGCTTTTATTTTACTTTTTTCAGTTTGTTATTTCATTTTTATGACTTTTAGTATGTCATTTAGATGAATTGCATCCTGAAATTGAATGGTTTATTATTATTTTGTTTTCATGGTTCATCCTTTTTCTCCTAGTTGTATTATGTATTTTTATTCTATTTACACTACACTGATATATATTTATTTTAGATGTATCATAACTCTATACTAGTTAATATAGTCTCCCCTCCATGTTTTCTACACCCTCTAAACTTTTTGGTAGCCTTTAGCATATGGGGAGGTGATATTGAGGTCTAGTAACCAACCTAATTTTTCCATGTGGTAGAGTTCCAGATTATGGGGATATAAAATGTGGTATCAGAGGAGATTAGGTTTTCATTGTTATTGATTTACCATGTGGTAACAATAGAAAAGAGACTATGATGTCTCAATAATTAGTAATGATTTTGTTTATGGAAGTATCGAATCTATGTATGGGTGAAATATGAATGCCTAAGAATTATATTTTTGTTCATGATGTTTCCTGTGGTTGATGATATTGTTTCTCCTTTGGTGAATCACATGTTTTGTGATGTTATTGTTTCTTGATATTACACTCATCGCCTGGTATACTGAAATATGAGTATGAATTCATGAAGATTGGAACATAGTGTTATATAATGACATGAATTGTTCATGATTCAGAAATATTTATTGAATATGATATATTTTCCTATTTAAACTAAGAAATAAGATACATATTATTCCTGATAAATGAAATGAAATTACTATTATTTCATTCTAATTAATTTGTTAATCCATGATTAGAGAGACCATGATACAATGGTTTTTTTTGTTTTCACCGAATGAGGTTAACCATGTTGTTATACTGTTTACTACGGAGTTTTCATTTATTGTAGATAAAATACCTCCACATCGTCCTCAAATTGAGAGTTTAGATAGTAGTAATTTTATGATCTTAAAATAGATGATGTGACACCCCAAGTGTTACTGTGTTTTTATTTTGGATTATTTTTTCTTTTTATTGAGTGGATGTGAGATCCAATAGTTGGAATGCTGAAAATTTTAATTTTTTGGATGTTATTTTTCTTTTGCACGGTTAGCCCACATGGTTTGACGTAATAGAGAAGTGACCATGAAGGTGACTACGTGGGTCTATGGTGTAGCGCATGTCTTGCGCATGGTCTATTAAATAGTGATTCAAGTGTGTATTTTAGATATGTATGTTGATAGTGTCATATAGAATAATTTGATCATAGTTTTCAAAACTATACATCTTCATAGGAGTTATCATGGAAAGGCGGATGACATAGGAAGTGGGCGTCACATAGTTGATGCATGGTCTGGTAAATAGTGTTAAAACCATGTAGTTTTCCATTATTTTAATAATATATATATTTTAGGCTTCTATTCTTTTTTTAATTTTTATAATCTTTTTTTCTCCCCTTATCTTCAATAGCATCACGTGAGCCCCTGCCCTTACTATGCAAATGTGCTCCTCCTTCCAACTCACCCCTCACTTCCCTGGTGATTTCAACTAGATTTCATCCAGTTTCTTGGTAGAAACCTAAAGGTAAGCTCGCTTATCCCAACCTTCTCCATCTTTTGGAATATTTTCCCTCTCCTCGTGACCCATTTATATTCATCAATATCCTCGATCAAGGGTTATTTAAATTGTTGGTTCCTTCTTCTATTGTTAGGGTATGCAATGGCTATCTTGGGTCAGCCTTGTGTGTATCCTATCATCTTCAATCAAAGTCAAAGTGGATTGGTTTGTTTCAATTTTTCATCACTGCATGGGGTATGATAACATATTCTTCTTTGTCTATCACCACTTTATTTGGGGTATTCTGGTGAATTTGAGTCCCAAGTAGTATTTGTAGTGTGTTTTGGTCATCCTTGAGGTGGGATTGAGTTGCCAAAGTCTAAGGAAACATACCTATGTATTCATAGGTAGGAATATGTGTGTGTGTGTGTGTGTTATCTCCCCCATTATATATATATATATATATTCTCTCATCTTATTATGAATATATTTATTTCAGATAGGTCTACTTTGGTATATATATGAAAAATGTATATGTGTGTAAGTGTAAACGAGTATATGCATATATAAGTATATATGTAAGGACCCATTGTACATAATCATTTCCTTGAGAATATATACATAGGAGAAATGTTTCCTTATATATAAGAGAAGGTGAATATGATTTTAAGTGGGTAAGAAAAGCTTTGAGTGGTCATCGTTGAATGTTCCATGTGTTAAAGTGTTCCAAATTCATCCACTTCAGCTAGATATAGGTGTCCCAATGCAATTTGGTTATTCTAGTATTCTAATATTATTGTTCCTTCTTAATTCCCCATTATTAAATTATAAAAAATGTGATAGCCTTGTAACAATTTGAACCCATTTTGTGGTTCCTTGGATTTGGAATAAATGGTTGGTTTTATGTAATCAGTGTTTTATTATTTCAGTTGGATTATTTAATTATGCAAATATTTTCTTGAAATGAATTTTTGATTTTTGAACCATTTTAAAGTTGGGTGTTGGGTTTTGATATGATTTTTTCATTATTTAGTGGAAATGATATTTGAAAATTAATTGTTTTTTAAATTGAGTTGTTGAATTAAAATGATTTAGAAATGGGGTTTTCACTTTTATTTCAATTGGTTTTTTGAAATGGGAGTGTGGTTTATCCCTTGTGAAAATACCATGGTCTCTTTTTTAAAAGCGGTTTGATGGTAAAGTATGGTCTTGGTCCTTGTTTTGGTTTTCAATAAATGAGACCCATGTGGGGTAGGTGGTTTCTTAATGTTTTGAATTTTTTGGTGGGTTATCCCTTGGAAGGAGAGGGTGAATTTCATTATGCAGGGGGACATGGTTTGAAATGGGGTTTTACACAATCATCATTTTTATTAAAAATTAAAATGAGGGTTTTCATTGTGATGTTCACTTGATCCCTTGGATTAATACCAAATGGGTTTTTAAGTGGGATCTACTTTTTTGTTTAGTGGGTTTCATTTTTAAAGGAGTGTTTTTTAGAAAGGGAAAATGAACATTACCTTGAATTATGTGGTTGGGCTTGGAAGTGTTTATTTTCCTTTTGTAATTGTTTTTAATATTACAAATTGTTTTATAATTGTCATTATAAATGTATATGATATAAGTGAAGACCCGGTTGGAACATGTGATATGATGTGGTAGAATATGTTGGACCCTCATGACTATAGATAATGATTTTTAATACATTTTATTTATGTTTTGATGTGATAAATAGTTTTTCATGATAGGATGATTCATGATGAATCCCGATTAGATTTTTAGAATGATGGAATTTATATGTGATTCGGATGGAGGACTAATACTCTAGGAAAGATGGTTTCGTATAGGTTGTCTACGATACTAAGGCTTCAAGCATATGAAGTATGCCTCTGAGAGGCAGATAGAGGCTCCAGACACAGATAATATACTTCATGGGTAGTGCTCCGGACTGAGGATCTATGAAATGATAGAATGCCTTGTGGGAAAAGGAAATTAGAATAGTTAATCTTCTCTTTTCGTTGGGGTGTGATAATGCTCTAAGAACTCCCATTTTTATGTATAAATGGATGCTAGAATTAGGCACCAGGAACTAATATTATATTTTCTGGTACATTAATTATATTAGGTGTTTAGTATCTGCACTGATAGTTTGTTATATGGTTAGGTGTGGGATATTTTTCTAGCCCTATTACATTTTGATATTGATATATGATTCAGATTTTAAACTAGCCTTTTATGAATTGATGGATTAGGTACATTGAATAATCCTTGTGGGTTTAGATTTATACTCCCCGGAGTTAAAAAAAGAGCGAATGCACTTGACATATCTAGTGTGTATCTCATACGTTACCCCTTTAGATGACATATTTATATCATTATATGTTTGTTTAGACTCAGTTTAACCTTAGAGACCTCAGACTAGTGGGAACTAGATGGGATTATGTTTCCCTTTCATTTATCCCTTTTGTTGTATTTTTATACCTTTTAGTTTCATACATTGATGTACGGACTGATATTTTAAATGGGCATCGTTGGTGATGGCCTAGTTGAGATGTTTACTGCTAGGAAGGGCCTTTTGTTGAATTAATGTTTTTTCTTTAGTCTATGTTTGACATTATTTAGTGAATTTTTTATTCCCATTATGTTTATTGAGTATATGTGGATGATTATGTCCTCCTTTCCATGCATTGTTGGATATTTGAGAATTTTTTACCTACATGGCCTTAGTTGATTATTTGTGTTTTATTAGGAAATGTTTTAAGTTATAGTTTTCTTTTAAATAAAGAATGTTTTTTGTTTTTTAGAAATCATAATGGTGTGCATGGTTTTCAAAAAGTCGTATTCTTGGGGCTTTGTTTTCAAATGTGTGTGTTTTTTTGTAAGAAAAGTAAAAAAATTTGAATGTTTTCTATGGATTTAATTTTTTCCTTTAAATGATAACATAAGTAAAGCCAACATTATAGAAGTATTTTAAAACTAGAACTGATAAATTGTCTTATATAAACTATTGCATAGTTTCAGTAGGTTGTGGTGACCTACACAGATTTAATCTCACACCTATATATTTCCATGTTCTCATTTGGATTCCTTTTTTTCTTCATGTCCGTCATGGGGGAGAGTTGGGTGGGGATGTTTAATGTCTTCTCTTGAGTTAGTTAGTTATCCTTTTCTATTTCTTATGGTTATTTCTTGTAGTTATTTTGTTTCTTTTATTGCCTCATTTCCTACATATTTATTTATTTTGGTTATTGAATTTATATGTTTTCTTAATTTCATAACATTAATTTGAAAAAAAATCATTGTCAATGGAATTATGGTGATACCCTAGAACTATTCACCAACCCATGGTGATTGAGAATCCCCATCAAGAATTGTGGTGAATAGAGTTGGGTGTTTGTTAAAATGGATTCTCGGACTAGTTCCGTATATAGTGGTATGATATCCCAAGTTCCCAATGGGTCCTATGTTTCTAATATCCCATGTTATTTGTGGACGTTTGGGCAGAATGGAGACTAAGGTTATTAGAGCTTGAGAGGTAAGGGTAGGGAGAGTCTAGCTAGATCTTTTTTCTTAATCCTCAATCTTCTGAGTGAAGTCGGGCTTTGAATCGTGGATTCGAGTTTATTTTTGGGATGTTTTGATTGTTTTTATGTGATTGATGTTTTTATCCCCTTTGAGCATTTGCATGATATTGTGGGTGTCTCTTGGTCTTAATATATAATGGAAGGATAATATAAGATTAATGGTTTACACACATGTCTTGGGAAACCATGTTGTGCCCACAAGGTTATGTCTACCTCTGATATGGATTTGGTTGCAACGATTGGCTCAGGGTCCCCCAATCATGGGGACAATTCATGCATAACACTATTCCATCTCTGGTTTTTTGGTTTTGGACTCCTCGTGATTATTTATTTCTCTAAAGGGGGTTTCTGCATATTGGAGTTGGGTTGAGGAGTGTTTCTGGAAGTGGTTTTTTTTCTTATTTAGGTACTTGTGTAGTAATTGTGTGTGCATCATTTTAAAAAACATGATTGTGAAATAAAATAGTTTTTATGAAAAATATTTATTTCAAATTTGTTTTGGTGAAAAATAGGGAAGAGTTAATTTCATTGTTTTTATAATTTTTTTTAAAAAACATGCCTCATTGTGAAATTGTATTTTCAAAAATAAAATTTATTTTTTAATGGTATTTCTTCTGTTCTTGGTTTTCAAAGTGACATTTAATTTTGAACAGTATTTCATGTATTTTTCCTTGGTTTGGATATGGGTGGGTTTAACAAAGTTTTTTTAGTTTAAATAAAGGATGGACTAGTTTTTGGAAAACAATACTATGGAGGGTGATTTTAAAAGTCTGTTTTTGAAAACAATGTTTTTTAAAGGAAATTTTATTTTTCTGAAATTTAGTGTGCCTATTTTTAGGTTTGTTCTGTGCCATATTTTGGCTTGAAGTTTTTTATTGATTCCTAGATTTTGTAGGAATTGATTGGTTTGTGTTAATCAATATGGATTGAAGAGGTTCATTCATAGTGCCATTATTTTTGTTCCCCACATAGTCAAATGTGTTTCTTTGGATTTAGTTCCTTCCATGATTTTGAGAGTGGATTATTTTATGTCAATTCATCATTGTGAGAGTGTTTTAGTTCTTTCTTGATATTTCTAGTTAAATTTGATGAGTTGAGTTACTTTGGGAATCCATTATTTTTGTGGATGTGATCCTAGTTTCGAAGCCTTCAGAGTCGTTGTTTAGATATTGGAGATGTTGTTCCATTACTCATTGACATATTTAGGGGCTCATTTCATTGGAAAATTGAGAGGAATTGGGTGCCCAATCGAGTGAATAGGGTGTTTGATCTATCAATAAATATTTGTATACTAGTTCGTGTATGACTATATCTAATTTGGATTCACTATTGGGGGTCATTAGTTCTTTGGGACCTAGGTTATCCATGTGTATTGTGACCTGAGTTGAGGTCTCAATTCGTCTATTTAGGATCCATGTTTTGGTCCTCTTCTCATTGAGCGGAGAAGTTATTTTTTGTAATGAAAATGTTTCTTCTAATAGATGTTCATTTGTTTAGGATGTGTCTTCTAGTAGTTCTCCTTAGTACCCCCACTTTATAGGATCACTAAATAGTGGGGAGACCATGTTAGAGGTTGTCATACTGAATAAGATTTCTTGTTTGAGGTTCTTATTATAATCGTACTTGGAGACATGGATACTTAGTAGTTTATTGGAGTTATCATTTTTTTGGATTTCAATTTCATACCTTGAGGTTAACCTTTGTAAAATGTGTATTTTGTTTATTCCATATTTATACCATTCGTTTTCCAATTCTATTCCTTCAATCAGGACATTATAGGGATGAAATGTTGAATTATGGGGTTATTAGGACACCTTGGGTATCACAATGTTTTTTTTTCAGATTATTTTGTCTTAATATGGAGATATTTTGAGCTATGGTAGTTGGAAGACTGAAACATTTTATATTTTGTAGATATTTGTTTCTATTTCATGGTTACCCACAAGGATTTTAGTAATCATTGGGTTCTCGTGTGGGTTCATAGGTTAGTTTTAGGTGCGGTGCACAACTTTCACATGATTTTTTAAACCATGAAGAAAGTGTGTATTTTGGATCTATAAGTTGACTGTGTTAAGTGTAATATATTTAAAAAGGATTTCTTAACTTTGTGTCTTACTAAGATTAAATGTATGGAAGCACCTAGGCTAGGTCATGGCGAACTGATAATTGACACATGGTTTCGTAAACCGTGTGCAAACCTCATGGTTGTCTAGTATCTTAAAATGATTTTTTAGTTTTTTATTTGGTTTTTTTCTTTTTACCTTTATTTTTTTCTCCCCTTCTTCTATATGGAGTCATGTGATCCCCTCCCCCTTCATCTCCATCTACACACCTCACTCCCTCCCATCCCTCCCCTCATTTTCAATTTCACTAGATTTATTATTGTTTTTAGTTGACATCTTGCGGTAATATCTCTTCTCCCTTTTATCTCCCTCTTTTGGATGGATTTCCATCTCCATGTCACCGATTTCCACATGACCAAACCCTAGGTCATGGGTTAATCCACTTTATGTATCATTGTTTTGTTATTAGGCTATGCAATGGCTCCCTTGGGCCAGCCTTGTTTGTATTCCAGCATGTCCCTGATGAAAAAGTGGTTTGGTTCGTTACCATATGCATCACCACATGATTCTAGATTTCTTCCACAGTACAGTTTTAACCAACTTTATTTGGATTCTTTTGGTGATTTTGAGTCCCGCGTTTTATTTTTAGTGTGTTTTTGTTATCCTTTTGGTGGGTTCAAGTCTCCAATTTCAAAGGTTACTTACCTGCGTATGAATAGTTTGTCATATATAGATGCAAGATCCCCTATTATATATATTTATTGACTCATGGTGGTATGAATATATATATATATATATATTGGGGCTAGGTGTGCATAAGTATATATATGAAAAATTCTTATGTGTGTAATTGTAAACAGGTCTATTCATATATAAGCATATATGTGAGGATCCCCTTCTACATATTCATGTCCCTATGAATATGTACATAGGGGATAGATGTCCTTATGTATATGAATAGGTTCATATGCTCAATTGTGGGGAAGAGAATCTTCGAGTGTTCTCTGATGAAATCATCAAGTGTTGAGTTGTTCCATATTGATTCTATTTCCTTGAGGTAGGTGTCACTATGAAATTACTTTATTTTGTAATTCTAACATTCTTGTTCCAATTTAATTCACTTTTATGCAAGTATAAACTTAAGTGATACCCTTGTAATTATTTTAACCTATTTTATTGTTTGATGGACTTGGCATAAATGGTTGGTTTTTTGTAATCCACATTTTCTATTGAATTTTGAATATTTAATTATGGTAACTTTTTCAAGAAATGACTTTTTCATATTTGAATGGTTTTAATTTTAGTTGATGGGTTTTGACCCAGTTTGGTCTCCACTAATTGGAAAATTATATTTTAACTGTAATTTATTTTTAAATTGAGGGGTTGACCACTAATTATTTAATAATAGTGATTTTTCTTTTATTTCAAATGGGGGCTTGAAATGAGAGTGTGGTTTATCCCTTGTGAAAATGTAATTGTGGCTTCTTTAAAAGTGTCTTGATAAAAATGGATGCCTTGAGACTTGATTTGGGTTTTTTAAAAATGATACCCATGCATGAATAATAGTTTTGTAATGTTTTGATATCTTGGGATGGTTTTTCTGTGGAATGAGTGTGCGAATTACATTAAGTAGTGGAAATTGGTTTTGGGATAGCGTTCTATGCATTTTCCATGTTTGATAAAATTTAAAATTAGGGTTTTCATTGGGAAATGCACTTGATCCGTGGGCTTGAGGTAAAAATGGTTTTTAAGTGGGATACCTTTTTTATTCAATGGGTTTTGTTGCTTAAAGGGGTCTTTTGGTATTATAGAGTGAAACTAGAGTTTCCCTTGACTTATGTGGTTGCATTTAGAAGTGTTTATGATTCCCATTGGGATTTTTTTGGTATTTTAGACTATTTTAGAAAAGTATTGAAAAATGTATATAGTATAAAAAAGTATTGGTTGGACCTTTTAATTTGATGTGGTAGGCCCGTGTTGAACAATCATGTCAGTTGATGAAAATTTTGTTTTCCATATGATTGATTTTATGATGTGATTAATGGTTTGGGATGGATGGACGAGTCATATTGAATCCAGTTTAGATTTTTGGAATGATGGAATTGAAATGTGGTTTGGATGTAAGACTAATCCTTCTGGGAAGATGGTTTGGTATAGGGTTGGGTGTTGGACAGACGCTTCGGGAACATGAAGTATACTACTAAGAATGTGTCATACTGAGGCTCTCAACACTAATAGTATACTTCTAGGGTAGTGTTCTAGAAGTAGGTTCTAGAAAATGGTGGCATACCATGTTGAAAAATGGTGTTGGATTGATGTTCCTTATCCACATAATGGTCCAGACTGTTGCACTAGGCACCACTATTATTATGTATAAATGGGGGTCAGGCTGAGGCTATAATTACAAATATTATGTCTTTTTATAATTTTTTAGGCCCAATGTTTGGTATCATTACAGATAGTTTGGTATATGGTTAGTTTCAAGATAGAGGTTCCATCCACACTACATTTTGATGTTGATAATTGATTTATATTCCAGATTGACCATTTAGGCACTAATTTTTTAGGAACTTTTGATAGGCGTTGTGGGTGTAGGTTTTTGCTTCCTTGAGTTGAATGAAGATATAATACCCATGAAATTTTCAATATGTACCTCCTATGATACCCATTTAGATGGTTGGTTTATATCGTTAATTTTTTTGGCCAAATATTCACCATAGAGACCTTGGGATAGTGGGAATTATATGAGTTGTTTTTTCTTTGGATTATAAACCTTTTATTGTTCTATTTATGTTATTACACGGTTTATTTTTAAACACAATTATATTGAGAAGTATTTTCTTTAAACACCGTTGGTGGTGGACTTCTTGAAATGTTTTCTGTTTGGATGACATTTTTTTAAACGTATTTTTTTGGATCCACATTTGACAAGATGTATTGAGATATCTTTTGACCATTATTCTTGTAGAGTATATATGTATGATTATTCCCTCCTTTTACATGCGTTGATGGATATTAGAGAATTTTGTTCCAAATTTGGCTTGTGTATTTATTTTATTCTTGTTTTATAATGTGTTAAGCTATTCATTTCATTTAAATAATTAAATTTGGTTGTTTATTAGGAATGATAATGGTGTATGAGGTTTTTTAGAAGTCTTAATCCCGTAGAATGTTTTCAAAAGTGTTTGTTTTGTTTTTAGATTGAGAATAAAAATGTTTTTGTATTTTTCTGTTGATTTTATTTATTTTTCCTTGATATATTCTATATGTAAAACCTAAATTCGAGCTTTTTTTTAAACTATCATTAGGGACTTTCATTAGGGATCCTATTGCATAGTTTTTTAGACTTCTAGTGACCTAATAGGATTTTATCTAATGTTTATATCCTTCCAGGTTATTATTTGAATTCCTTTTGTTCGTCAGGGTAAATGTGGGGGAGAGTTTGGTAGAGATTTTTTAGGTCTCATCTTGATTCGATTAGTTTTCCATCATTCTTTATTGTGGTTGTTTCTTTTAGTTAGTTTTTTTTGTTATATAAAGTTTAACTACTTATTTATATATTTTTGTTGTTTAATTTGTATTTTTTTTATTGTTTAACTCTGATTTGGGAGAAATCATTCACATCGTAATTTTTCAGATTCATAGGAACAAGTATCTATCCTATGGGGATCCGGAATTCTCTTGGGGCCTAGTGAAGAATTAGGTCAGGTGTCAGATTATATAGAATCTCTGGTGGTTTGTTATAGCTGAGCTAGAGATACATGTGTCTCCTAGGGATCAGATTTATTTTCAGCTTAATGAATGCTTATTGAGGGGCATGTGATCCAAGGAATGGTATACTATTCATTCCATATGTTGTATGTCTGAGTTGACAAGATATTTCCCGCTATATATCCCACCTACATTCACTAGGGAAAGAGGGCCCGAGAAAGCAGATTTTTGGATTAATACATTCCATCAGATCTTAACTCATATTAAGACACCTACATATAGGATGTTTAAACTTTATAGATACATGGTTCATGGTCCTTCCAAGAATTCATGGGACAAGTTTCAAAAGGAATTATCCTGTAATTACTTCGAAGACATTTTTTCATGTAACTTCTATCTAGAGATGTTTAGAGATCATATGGATTGTGAGTTCATAAACATGATATAGTAGAGTACGTAAGTGATGGAAAGTGTTGGGATTTTCACTAAATTTTATCACATTGTGCCATATTTTTTAATTGACAAGAAGTTCCTAGAAAGGATTTTTCTGGGATAATATTTAATATGATATTAGGTCATAGTTGATTTGTTTTTTCTTTAGTATAATTTTAAACAAGATAAAAAATAATCCCATCTTGTGAGGGAAGAAGATAGTGGGATTGAGGAGTAGGTGGGTTGTGTCACTAAGGATAAGTAGGTTCTCTTTGTCTGGTATTAAGAAGAATAGCGAAGATAGTTATTAACAAGGAAATAGTTGGTGGAGTAGTCCGGGGAGTGGGAATCAATATCATGGACATATTCTGTTAGAATGCTATCAGTGTAGTAATTTTTTCCAAAATTTACCTCAACGTTTTTACACTACTTCATATTTTGGTTCTTATAGTAGGATGGGCCACCTAAAATGTTTGGTAGGGAAATTTAGTAGATGAGCATTGGGAGGGGATCTGGATAAGTACAACTATCGAGATAAACCTTGGATGTCCCTTAGCATACTGATAGATAGATTTCAATTGGATTTTCTAGTTGAATCTTGAGGAATGGAACCTTAGAGAAACTACTATAGTAACAATTAGAGGTAATAACACAAGGGCGTCATACTACAACCAAGGGAATGGGGATTAGTCAGCTACATCCCATATAGTCTACTTCAGTGAAGTTTGGATGTAAGACCTTCCTCCATTAGATGTACAATTTTTATATCTTATACCCTTTCATGACTTTTTTTAATAAAAGAGCATTGCATTCCATTATACCTACTATTTTTTAAAACAATTTCAGATATTCTATAGAAATATTTTTTTTTTGTTTTAACCATTGATAAACTTTTAGGAGTGCGGTTAGAGAATATAAAACATTGTCGGGTTTGTTCTCTAGAAATTGGGGGATACCATTATTTTGGGAAATATTTTTGTTTTAAATCATAGGATTCAATTTTATTCTATGTAGGGATTAAATAGTTCTAAAATAGGGTCATATCAACTATTACCATAAGTTCATTTTCATTCTATCTCTAGAAAGAGGATACTATTTTCACTAGGGTGAGTGGTATTTTACAACTTGTCATACATGAATAACATAGTGTAGATTTTATTTTATCATGGATTAAATAGAAGGTATTTCTCCTGATAACGGTGGACTTAAATAATATATTTTCCTCTAATTTTAGATCACTTTCATGACCTCTTTCTTGACGAGTTATATGGATTATCACTTGAGTGAGATATTGATTTAATAATCATGTTGGTGTCAAGATTTGAGCCATCTTCTATTGCTTATTACATGATGGAACCAATATAGAATCACGATTTGAATGTTTGGATGGAATATTTTGAAGATAAGGGTCTCATATGGGCTAGTAAATATATATGTTTTTCTCTTATTCTTTTCCCTAAAAGGATATTGGGAATTTCCACTTGTGTGTGGAATATTCAAAATTAAACTAGATGACAGTCAAGAAATTGTATCCCCTTCCATGTATCAATGATCTCTTTAATCAACTAAGAGGTTCCAATATTTTCTCTAAGATCAAATTGCGATCAAGGTATCATATGTTGTGATTGAGGCCATTATATATACATTGTACTACTTTTAGGAGTAGGTATAGATTCTATGATTTCATGGTGATTTCATTTTATTTGACTAATTCACTGGTGTATTTATGGCCTTGATGAATTGGATCATTCATACCTTTCTGGATAAGTTTTTGGGGGTTTTTATTGAATAAATGTTAGTGTAATCCCAATTCTATGATGACCATTCCAAACACCTTGACATTTTATTGAGTACATTCTGTGAGCATGAGCTTTAGGGAAAGATATCTAAATGACATTTTGGGATTGATAAATTTCACTTCTTGGGATATGTCATGTCGTATGACGGAGTGTTAGTGAACAAAGAGACAGTTTTATCTAGGGTATCTTAGGTGTAGCAAAAGGATATCTTATAAATTAGTATTTTTCATTGTTTATCATGTTATTATCGATTCATTCTCTTGTACTTATCCAATTTATACGCATTGATATCCATGATGACCAATAAAGGGTAATGTTTTTCTGTTCAAATTCATGTGAGGTAGATTTCTAATAGTTGAATGGCAGCATAACCCTTACGTTGATCCTCTCTATATCGATTAAAATTAAGGCATATACCATGTACAGTGAATCATTTTGGAGTTTGATTCAAATAAGTTATAATATAGGAGTACTGAGTGATTGATTTTGTCTCCTGAGAGATGAGACTACACGAGAGGAATTATCCTACTTGAGAACTAGATTTATATACGGTGGTACATTCCTGGAGATACTGAACAATGTATCTTTTAGAAAAGAGGTTTTTTATGTACATAGGAAACAAGAGACTCTTATACATCTTTTTCTTATTAGTACCCAAACCTTTGGTAGAGGTGGTGGGTCATGTATCTGTAGTATTTTGTCATCAATCAAGATTATACACCTGTAAAAGGAAACATATTTTCTAATTCCTTGATCCAGAATACATATATTGAGTAAGTGTGGGAGTCTTGAGAAATGTGGGGGATGATGGAACTCTTTTCAAATATACATCTTAATGTTTAAGTGTCCTAGGGATTAGTATCTCTCATTTTAACATCATTTATTCCCATGATTTTGGATTGGATCAAGAATGATCATTAATGAATCCTGAAGACTTATCTTTAATAGATATCATACATAGTGGGGAAAATTATCAGAATTGTTTATTGGTAGCGACAATTATCATATTTACATTATCTAATTATTGGACTCCACAGGCTTAAGTGAAGATATAATCGGTTATCTTCACCATTATAGATGGGATGTACATCCAGGTCTGATAAAGTTGTATCATGATATCTACAAATAGTACTAGTGTGCAGAAATAAAGAAGGATTTAGTTTTATTTGTGGCATGGTGTTTCACATATTAGTAGTTGAAGTCTAAAAATCAATGTCCTACTAGGTTATTGCATAATATTCCCATTCTATAGTGGAAATGGTTCAATGTCTTTTTGGATTTTTTTGATAGGATTTCCTAATAAAACATGCAAGAATGATACAATATGGGGGATTATGGAACCGATTTAGAATGTATACTAATTCATTCCTATCAAGGATACCTTCACTATTTATGATACGATTAGTCTATATATACAAGATATTTTTTAACTATATGGTGTTCTAAGGAATATAATTTTTGATAGAGATCCTTATTTAACATCTTAGTTCTAGTAGGGTCTTCATAAGTCTCTTGTATCATAAGTTATTACTATTATAACCTATCATCCTCAAACTAACACCTAATTAGAATGGACTACTCAGATTCTAGAGGATATTTCATTATCCTATGTTTTGTATTACAATAGTTCCTGGGAGAATCATTTAATACATATAGATTTTGTGTATAATAATAGATTATAAAAATTGATCCAGATGGAACCTTTTCATGATTTTATGGTAGTCCATTCTGATAACCTCTTTATTGTTTAGAGGATGGTGAGTTAGTACTTATTGGACCTAATCTCATTTCATAAACTTTTGAGAATGTCGAGTTGATCAAGAAGTAGTTTGTGACCATGTAGTGCAGGCTAAAATCATATATGGACTAGTGGAGATGACCTTTAAAATATTAGGTGGTTCATTTAATTTTTCTTTCAATTGTCACCTAATTTGGGGAATTTCCATATACTGTAATAGGGTAAGCTATTTCCAAAATTTGTTTAGTTTTTTGATACATTGGGGATTTTTGGTCCAATGGTGTACTGATTGGCCCTTCCACAGAACTATAGTTCACTATATAATGTACTTCATGCATCATAGATATACTGATATCATCATAAACCATATTATGTGAAATAATAAGATTATTTTTATCTTGGGGAAGATGTGTACTTTTCAGAGAACCCATCATAGATTGTACACTATAGTGAAAATATCTTTGCGGAAAGATTATAACGCTTGTTCGAGTGTAGTGGAAGCATGGTTGTGTTCAAAAAGATACCTTGAAGGGGAATATGTTATGTGAGGAATATGATATGTGATAATATCTTAGGTATGATCTTTTATATGGTGGGGAGGTTATAAGATCCTATCTTTTTTCTAGTATTTCCCACTTTTGTTTTGGTTGAACCTATTTAGTTTGATTTTTATATTTTATTTAAACCATGGTGGCCCAGAGTTTTATTAGTGGGTGGAGATATTTTTTTTTTAAATGGACTAATGTTTATGGATGTATATTTTTAAAATTAATGGTCTTTAGGTATAAATGTTTCAAATGGATAATGAGATTTATCCATGGGATTAGAAATCCTTATAGGTGTTTTGGGTTTATTTCGAAGAATCTTGAATGAAAGTTATTGGATTTAAACATTCTCCCCATGACCTAGTTGCATGACATGAACTTGTTATTGGGTATATGTCATGAAATGGTTTAGAACATGAAATGTTCACACACTATGAAACTAGTTCAAAACATGAAATGGTTAATTAGTGTCTTTTTAATCAATGGAAAGATGCTTTTTTAGGTAAATAATAACTTTAATAAATTGAAAAAATCAATGTTTTTCATGTCTTGAATATCTCTATACAAGTTTTTTTAATCCATGTTATGTCTATGATTTTATTAACCACTTTCCAACCTCCACACTCCAACCCCTAGGAGACTTGAAGATATTTGTTTTGATAACTTTCCTTATGGATGTCTCATTTTAGAATTTAATCTCTGGTGAGGTCCTTTTCTTTTTTTCCCATTTTTCCCATTATCCATCATTATAGCAGTTATATATCTTGAGAACTATTGAATTTTTTTTCGATCTTGGTGTTTTTGTAATCTATATTTTACTTTGGATCACCAACATCTTCTTTCATTATTGGCATTACCAATTGAAATAATTTCTTTCGTCTCCAAATAAAATAGTTGGTGAATAAAAAATTTCCTTTACTATATTTCTAATAGTTTAAGTCTGTGAAATATTATATGATTTTACCAACACAACATCCACATTAACTAATCGAATAATGGGTGATGAAGATGATGTGTTTGTACTATTCTTTGGATCCCTTTGGATCTGGTATTTTTGAGACATAGGTTGTAGATACCCATATGGTGAGCCTATCCATGAATAATAAAGAACATTCTAATGGATTAAAAATATGTTTTATCATGACATGGGACTTCAGGTGATTTATTATTATAGGATCATTTTGGATAATGTCTTACTTATTTATTTTAAATGAATCTTGATACTTTGATATGATATGGTTATGTACACAGTCATGTTAATGGGTTAAGACATAACTTTATAAATGAAAGGGAATTGAAAAGAATGGAATTATTTGGATTAATTGTGCCTTGAGTCGTATGATTTATGTCGTGTTATTCTTACAATTATGAATTGTGTTTTTATTCTTGTGGAAATTATTATATAATGGGAGTGCCTCATTTATGTTTTACTACTTATATATCATTCTTTGGTTATGATTTAATGCTTATTTATAAGATGTGGCCTAGTTTTATGATGAAATTCTTATATATTGGGCTCGGACTGATTGTTCGATAATTCTTATATATAGGGATTGGAAATATTTTATTCTAAAATACTTATATAGTGGTATTGTCAATATTATGTTATAATACTTATAGGGCATGATATGATTTTGATGAAATTATTAAATATAAATATTTATTCCAGTTTTGTGATGATTTCATGGACATGTGGTTGTAGTTGGAATGGTTATGCATCATGGTAATACATATTATTAAATGGTGAATAAGTAGGTAGATTGTTGTATTTTATTGATTTATTCATTAAATTGTTTTATCACTTCATTACATGTACTTATTGTCGGATTGGTTATGTTTAGGAAAACTTGTGCTGAACAACTATGTTTTAATCACAACCAATTTAGGACACTATTTGGAACCCAAGAATCTTATCTGTATATAGGTTACAACAAGTCTAAGTGACCTTGTTGTTGATTGTTTCTTGATTGATGGGTTGGATCTTGGATATGAGACCGGCCAGGGATTCGAGACCAGATCATTGAGTTTATTTATGTAATTTTTTTATATTTTTTATATTACTTATGACATGTCATTTAGTTACATTACAACCTTATATTACATGGTTCATTATTATTTGGTTTACATGGTTCATAATTTATCTTTTAGTTATAATATGCTCTATGTCCACTCTTTATATTTCTCTGTAATGTTTTTGTTCATACTGTGTTGTAACTATGTTCATTGGGTTATACAATCCCCGTTATTCTCTCTACACCACCATTTCTAGTAATAATCCTCTGTAATATGGTTAGGGGTTCTTGAGTTCCATTAAAAACCTTATTTGGTCGTATGAGGGAGTGTCTGATCGGGGTGCATTACACTCATCTTCCATTATACATGTTTGAACCTCGTATATAATAAATATAATCTGATTATATATATATTATTGTATGATATTCATATATATGATACCATTTATGATTTACTCAAAATTTATTATCACTCATTTTTTAATAATTATTTATTAAAATAACTATTTCGGGTGACAAATGCGTCACATTTCAGGTATGCTTCATTTCGACATTCCTGCACTTATATGTTGAAATTTTTTCTATAATCTTCATAATTTTAACAATTTCATTAATATCATATTGATTCATTATATATACTTGTATGAGTTTTCATATTTAAAGGTGGTGAACAATTAAATACATCACTTCATGGATATAATAGTTTTTATGTACGCACGAGTGATGTTTCCAATTTTTGATGAATGGATAAAAAAACAAATAATAGTTCACCTATCCAAAATAATAATAAAATAATAAATTTCATATATATTAAATAAATTAATCATTATAACAATTAATAAGAAGTGGTGATTAAAATGTAAATTCATCTCTTTGTGGAGGTGGTAGTCCAAACATACACAAAAGCAATGTTTTCTTTTCTCAAAGGATTAAAAAAAAAGTGGATAAAAGTTTTTCTATAATTTTAATTAAAATTATTTATATTACTGATTTTAGAAGTATTATTTTTAAATGGAAACCATATCTATTTATGAAGTTTATGTAAATATAAAATGGAATGTACTAGGTAAATGGTTTTACCTCTTCCTTGAGAAACATCCATTAGCTTGCACCATAAGACTTGAAAAGATGATACTTTTAAGATAGAAGAAACTCTATATGTGTGGAAACAGTATTAAAAGATATTAGGAAAGGTTTTTTCTGATATATATTTCTAAACATTTGTGAATAATTTACAATATGTTGTTCTATTTCATATATTATGGGAGGGGCAGCCATAGAATCACCTACATTAATAAGCTAACTTATATTAATGATAATGTTCAAGTGGCCAAAAATTGATATATTTAGAAACTAGGATTAGTATTAGTCTAAATACACTCAAAAAATACATGTTTATATATTTTTAATATATATCTATTTGTAATACCCCCCCCCCCGCGTTAAACATTTTGATGATTACTTTGATGTCACATTGCTAAATCTTTTGTAGACAAAAAAGTCATTATAAAAGGAAAATTGATCCATAAATGGAAAACGGGTTATATTCTAGACTATAAACCATTACGTTTTTCCATTATAACTTTTTTATTAATTTAAGATCATTTAATAAAATCTTATTTACTATATGATTCCATTGTAGTCATTTCTCGGGCGATTCACATAGTTTGAAATTAAAGACTACAATACAAGAAGAAAATTGAATATTAACATTTAAAACATTAATAATATGTTATATTTAACTAAAAATAATTTTTTAATACAATTAATTGTTCCAAAATGAATTTTATTTAACATTTTTAAAACTATTGATTAAATTTTCTATTACTTGAAAATTTGATATGTTGGAGTTTTGTATGTAATTAAGGTAATTAATCATCCACTAAAAATTAAATATAAACTAAAATTATTAAATCATTGAATTTTATTTCAAATAAAAAATTATAAAAAAATCTAAACTCCTCTTTTACCATTGAAAATATATTATATTCCATAAAATAAAGGGGTTAAAATTTTGGATTTATTTTTTACTTAAAAAATTATTAAGTCCATTTTAAAAGAAAATTGGGTTTATGTTTCAATATCATATAATATCAGATGAGTATTATCAAATTAAAATAATTAAATAGAATTATGGTTGGTGTTATATTGATATTTAATGATTTATCATATTATTTTTAAGCTTATTTACCAAATTTACCCTTACAAATGTGACAAATATTTACCATGATTATTATTAATAGTGGAAAAAAATAATGTTAACCTATTTACTAAAATATTAAATTATTATTAAAAATATGGAATCAAATTTTCAAGACTAAATTTCATGAAATGGAATAAAACATTTTTAAAATAGATGCACAAAATCCAATGAAAAATAATTGTAAAAAAATAATTTTTCCCCCCAATAAATATAGTAATTTTCCTACAATTACAAGTAAAACCCATTAAATGATTTTTTTAAAACAATTATTGAATATATAATCTATAAAATTCATTATAATCAATAATTAATAGTGATTAATATAATTTATCAAGATAAAATCATTACACGCATCTATAAAATTTCTAGAAAAAAAACTTTTCCTTTACAATGATTTTATCATTTGAAGACCAATGAATCCATTATATAAAAATGTCAAAAATGTTTTTTATAATTTATTTTTTATTATTCATATACACTAATCCAATAACTGTACAAAAGTTGTCACATTAAATAATAATAATTCAATAGTATAAAAAAGTTCATTAAAATTAAATATCTCCTTTAAATAAATCTATCTAATATTTCATATTTATTTGGATGGAAATATATATAAAATACTATGGTGTTACACATGAGTCCATGTTTGGGCATAAACATGGATATTTGAAAGTCTATTTCCATTTTCAAGTTAAATATAATAATAAACAAAATTAATTTTTTATTTGTAATAAATATATGTTAAATATATATTCAAAATTATTGTGTCGGAAGAATGGTAAAATTTACTAATCCCCAAAGTAGATATAAACGTTTGAATCTCACTAGAATCTTTTTTTATCCTATATTCACAAGTATGGAATCCATGGCTATATAATCCACCAATAACCAGGGCTATAGCTAGGTCAATTGAAAAATAGTTTAGACCATACATCTATGGTTATAGCTTGTGGGTTATGGAAATTGTGATAACATCCACGGGTATCCATGCTATGGAAATAAAATTTATGGTTATATCTTGTGGTCTATAGCTAGGAAAATTTCACAAGATTGTAGAACATACATCTATGGTTATGGCTTGCATGTTATGGAAATTGTGATAACATCCATGGGTATCCATGCTATGGAAATAAAATTTAGACATGGACAATTGGTTTATATGCATGTTCATTGTCGATAGATATAGTCTAGTATCCCAGTAGTGGAAGAGTGGTCATGGTCGATGTGCTTCCACTCCATGTACAAGATGAAATCGAAGTCTATCTCATGTGGTTATGGATAGATCCATTCAAAGAGTATTCTAGGAGTAAAAAACTGGGTAGAGGACATGATAGTTAGTGGATTAATACTCTAGAATGATGTATAAATATCTCTTCATATGGGTTTGTATTAAATATTAAGGAAGTGATATATACGTAATGGAATACTGATTATAAGTGCACAAAACTTGTAGAGACCCTAAATCTTGACGTACATGGACATTACATTACTTTAGCGGAATACTTAATACAAAACAAAAACAGACACACAAGGACCATAATAGTTTAGTGTCTTTGGAAACCTGGAACGTAATCTTCTAATCGTGGTGAAAGATCTTCAAAATCTCCCATAAAAATGTACCCCTTTTTTTCTTACCTAAAACCTTTCTTTATATCCTGAGGAAAATAAAACATAAAAAGGGTGATCTCAAATTCTCAGTAAGGGTAAGAATAGATAAAATAAAACATACCATATACATTTGATCTTAAAAACGCGAACATTGTGTTTAAACATCAAAAGCTTGAGCAATGACATAAAACATGGAAGTACATAATGCATAGATCATAAAGAAACATTAATAATGATAAAATAGCATGGGAATAAAACATGTAATTGTGGCAACCATTAATAACATGATATGATTTCCATAGTAACCAAGGCATTGCTGCCATGACCATCTTAGTGGACAAAGTCCCTTTCTGAATCGAGTTCACTCCTCGATCCAGTCCTGTATTACTAAATTGGTTTAAATTTTCGTTCCAGCCGTGTCTATCTCATGAGATATAAATATTTACCCAATCCATTGGAGGGATATATAGGTCCCACCCATCTCATAATCAAATCATTCTTACTTGTTCCACAAAATAAACATACATCATTCATAAAAACCCAATAAATAAAATGGGTTTCATAAACATCATACCATCATCACATAATCCATATAAAACAAATGGATATCATTTCATAATAATATAAGTGAAACCATGTAAATAATAGATACATTATACTTGAAACATACACATATGAAATAATGTCATCTTAGATGGAAAATGGTTTTGATAAAACACTTGAAATTAATTCTTGAGGAAAATATCCTTTTTTCTTCAAAATCATTTTCTTTTCACAAAATGTCATGAAATTTTAAAATAAAAGGATTTTATTGAAAAAGTAATGAAATATTTTGGAGGAAGCTTCCTGAAAACAAGGCTTTATAAAACTGTAAAAATCCGTTCATGCCGTCTAAGTTAAAAAACATTCTTTTCATACTTTTGCCGGAAAAGTCAAAAAGTACCTCGTAACGTAAACAAAAGAAAGATTCATTACATAGCATGTAGTAAAAGTAAAAAATGGGTAAAAAGGACATTAAGCATACATGAAAACACTTTTATAAAACATGGACATGGATTATATAAATAACCCCAGTAAATACTTACGAATAAGCAATATCAGATAAAAATGAGATTTGCAAAATTATCCCTTACCTTAGGTCCAATTTGCATCATTAGTGTCCGAACCTCCTGTATAATGATTGAAATAATGTTATTGAATTATTACATAATCATATTCATTGTTATGATATCATATATGGTTCACTTATGACTTTATATTACCCGTTCGTTTGTAAATTCCATGTTAAAGAGTGTTTTGGTTAAAATCGTTTCATTTGTCATCCGTGTTTTGACTTGTAATTATTCATATGATTACTTAGATCATGATTACATAATTCCAGAATATAAATCATGATTTATATATAATATATATTGAGAATATACATATATAAAATAGATCTATAAATGGAAAGAAATACACCGTTCATGGAGATGGTAGGCCATACGTACGCATTAACGATGTTTTCGTTTCCTTATTGAGTTGAATGAAATTAAATAGATGACATAAATATATATATACATAAATCCAGTAGAATTATTATTCCATATATTTCATTATTATTCATTATATATACTTTATAATCATTCTTTAATGGTTAATCATGGAAAATGAATCTCATCGCATTTGTGGAGACGGTAGTCCGTACGTAAGCACGAGCGATCATATCATTCCCGAGTAATTGTATTGGAGTGTATGTATACTATTTAAGAATAAATATCACTTTACAATAATCATATATAGTCATTATTTAAACCATTATACCCATTAAAGTAAGGTGATGGTGGAAAATAGATTACACCACGGCGTGGAGACGGTATTCCGTACGTACGCACGCGCGGTGATTTCGTTTTCCATTGGATGGATAGAAGGTGAAATTGGGTTGTTTCATACTTATAATAACATATCAGTATATTAGTAATACTTATTTTATTACTTCATAATTAAACACCTAAATAAGATTAAGTAGAAGAAGAAATAAAGTTGAAAGAATCGGTAACGAACATTACCTTTTCTTTGAAGCACCTCTTTGAGACCTCCTCTTAGGGAACTAAAATTGGTCTTTGAAGAATAACAGGACCTCTAGTATGTTTCTAGGGAAGTGTAGAAGAGAATTGGGTAGGGTTTGGCCGAGCTTGAAGGCTCAAAGTGGTGTGTGGAAGAGAGGGAGGAGGTGCCCTTTTATAATGGAGGAGAGGGGCACCTTTGGAATTCTTAAAAATATTAATTTATAATAAATCTATACCCACTTAAAAACCTCCTAAAATGACTCATATTCTAAGATTAGATGCGATATGGTTGTAATATTATCAAACAATCAAATTTATACAGGTTTTGGATCTTATTTTAAACCTTATCATTTTGATTTATCCTTATTTAATCTATTTATGTTTATTTGTGATAATAAAATTCTAAATTTTAAATTATAACACATAATTACTTATTTGTTGTGAATTTTCCATAATTGGATACTTTATAACATTATAGACCATATAAATTTAAATTTAAATTTTATAAATATTTTTTTTGATTTTTAAACAATTTTATAATATGTTGTTTTTATAAAATAACAATAGTGTCAATTTTGAAACTATTCATTTATTTGAATTTAAATAAAATATATATAGAAAATATGTTCGAACTAAAATATTTAATAGATTCATAAAAGGTAATATGTATCTATAAAATTAGTCTATCACATTAAATAGTTCATATAATATTTATTTTGTTATTTTTAAAACCATTTATTTGGTTTATCTCTTAATAAAATAATTACTACAACATTTTTGTATAATTATTTAATATACGGATTTGTTGCATAAAAATTAAACATAAAATACTATGATAAAGATAAATCTATTACCGTTAATAATAATACTTTTACTCTAATTTATCATCTTAAAATCACAATATTTAAATTGTTATATTTATTAAATTATGAGGGTGACAACTTCGGCATCATTTAAAATAAAATAATATATGTGTCATAATCACTTTTATAAGGCTCCAAACGGTTATATATTAGGTAATTGGATGATTAAGGTGTATATATACACTACCAATAAATGTTGTTCAGGTTTGTGGGACTTTTAATGGGTATTATTATTTCAATAAAAACTATATCACTTATTTTTCACTTAATATATAATTTCTGTATCATTAATGTATCACCATTAATGACAATAATTTAATCCCTAAAAATTCTAAATAAATTATCATGATGTATATAATTTTATTAGATTTCTTGAGAATATTCATTTTAGAAGTTTTATGATGTTTATCACTAAATTAAAATTATTATACTTATAAGATTTAAGAGAGTGACATGTTGTCACTTTCTTTGGTTTTAATAATAATTAAATTATTTTCATGGTCAAAAGTCCATAAAATGAATCTAATCCTACCCTTAGGTTATATGGGACTACTTTTAGCTATCCAATAGAATTTTGGCATGTGTTATGGTAATTTTAAAATATTATATTTACCCTTAATTACCCGATTTACCTTTAACTATGGTAAATAAAATTTACCGTAGTTACTATTCATAATTCCCAAAAATAAAAAGTAGCTTATTAATATAATTTGGACCCACTTATTCCAAATATGGAATCCATTTTTCCAAATTCAATACAAAAAAGTTGCAGAAATTAAATTAAAATTTATCTCGTTGTCGAAAGAAAATGGGTTTTTTTAAAACATTGCAAAAGATTGAATTGATTTAACCTACGAATTTAATGTAAAATAAATGCTAATGAAATACATTATATTAAATGGTAAAAATTTATTCTATTTATACTTTAAAACCATTCAATATTATAATTTAACCATATAAATTATTGCGATGAAAAAAGTTGTTTTTAATTAAAATATAGCGTGTTTTTACTATTCATCAAAATATGAAAGTTGCCAGAATAATATGAAAAATTTATCCAAAGTAAATTTTTCTTTCTTGATTCCAAAGAAGAATTTTATTTTGTCAAATTTAACTTATAAACATGTAAAAAACTATATTTAAAGTGGGTGCTCCATCAAAAGGCAGCAAAACTGCATTTTTTGAAAAAAACTTATTTTACCCAAAAAATTTATTTTGTTCTTATAACATGTTCTAGAAAATGTGTAAGATGAATAATAATGTTATAAAATTAAAAATTTAATTAATACTATTCATAATGGCTAGTTCATAATAATATTATAATAATATATCATTGTTTAGTAAAACCTGGTATTGCGTACAACACACGCTATCAAGGAAGGTCACGATTGCGTGTAATGCAAGCCAAGTCAGGGTTGCATGTTGTGCAAGAATCCTTCGTTGTTTCGTATTACAGAATCCAACCATATTTCATTTATACGTTGAATATATATATATATATACTCAATGTTGCGTAGAATAACTATTATCAAAATTGTGTGTAACACGATCCAAGAATAGTGTTGTGTATACTGCAAGATAATACGATGTTGCGTATAGCGCAACGTAATCTTGGTGTAGCATAAAAAACAATACATTAATGAAATTAAAAGAATATTTTTCATAAAATCTCGGGGTGTTACATTCTACCCCCCTTAAAATGAATTTCTCCCTCGAAATTCGTCGGGGTTATAAATGGTTTACTACTCGAAATTTTGTTTAATAGAAACCCACATCGTAAAAAGGAATACCAAAACATGGCTTTAAAAACTAAAGTATGAAATGTAACGGTTACCCAAATTAACTCATCACTGGGTTTCCATGTAGTAGAACATAGGTGAAAATATGGATATGGAAGAAAAATCTAATCATCAAGTTCTGATGGAGAGTGGTAGAGAACATGGATATAAAAAAGCCAACAATCACAAAGATATTGATTTGTGATGATCTAAAGTACCATCTGATTCATCAGATATAAGGGAACTTGGACAACATTTTTGGTTTTCAAGATCATTTCCCTAAAGTTGATGAATTAAAAGAAATACTTGCATGATTTTGGTACAATCTCACTGTTGTTCGTGAATTGAACAATTTCCACTTCATCCCTTAAAGAAATGAAGTTGAATTTGTTATTCGTGATGTGTTAGCAGATCATGTGATAGAATGATGGGTCATTCCATCTCTTTAAAACAAATGGTTAGCAAAAGTTATTAGTCCATATTATGGTTAGATTAATCATATATGGTTCCAAAAATGAACTTATACTTCATATATCATACCGCTTAATAAAATAAATCTACTTTCTACTAACCAGGGACTTCATGTGGGCCAGTGGTAGGTGATAAAGGCCAGTCACACTTCGGTTGTGGGTTCGATTCCCACAGCCCTGTCTGACGCGATGGGCTGTCGCCCGTCCTGCAGGTTGTCCTTTTTCTAAAACTATGTTACTATAACATCCCATCAATAATATCGAAAAAACATCTATCCTTAAACAATACTAACTTATGTCCAACATAATCCATTCCAATCTTTAGGATTATTTATAATACTGCAGTCCACTCTCATTATAGTGAAAACGATTACCAGAGATTTAATACCATCGTTGATCCCCATATATCATAAGATATGTCTTCTTGGTCACATTCCAAACATTCGAAGGCCTTAATCATGTATTCTCTTGAAAAATGAATACCCATTGAACCTTAGTGAAAACATGAATACAGTTAAAAGTTAACACTTTCCACATACCAAAATCATCAAAATTCTATATAGTCAAACCATGATATCACTTAGTCCTTATATCACTCATGAGCTCATGAATACAATCAAACAGATCATTATCTTCTTATTCCTTCATTATTCACATATCATCTACTTTACAAAAATATCTGAATAACCTTCCATGGTTACTGGTACCATTCAACATATACTTTCAAATACTTTTAGGAAAAACAATAGTGTAACAATCCTTAGACGATTCTTTATTCCATTATACCATTAACTATACAACATAACTCTCGATAAACATACAGTCATTCCACTACCTTCTAAAACAACTGACTGAGCTTCAACACTTCTTTCATCTCATATATCATTTGTAGTCTCCTAATTATTATCCACATAAATACTACCCATATGACCATGCTGATTCTCTTCATGAGATTTTCCGTTAGGGAATTGGTTTGCATAATGCCCGTACATTCCATATTTAAAACATCTAATCATTGTTGATGTCGTAGCAATACCATTATCCTTGTCCATGGAGTTAACTGAACCTTTTCCTTTGCACTTACTTGATTTCTGTCCTTCTTTTCCACACCCAAAGAATCTTCTAGTTTCTTTGAAACAATCTCCCTGATGCCTCTTCCCACATGATTTACATGAGGGAAATTGAACTTTCTTTCCTCTATGATCATCATGAAACTCCATCTTTCTCTTATTATCTGAGTCGGGAAACTTACCAAAGTTGAGATTATTGATCACATTATGAGATTGTTGATTAGGCATAATAACGATGTTTAGACTTATAGATCCCGTTTCATTTGGTTTCTCATGAAGAAAATCATTCCATTGTCTATCATATCCTCCATTATCGTGAATCTTCCTATTTCCAGCCATTTTCTAAAACCCCAAAAGAATAGTGTGAGAGGAAAAAATCATGCTAGGGAAAACAACATAGTAAAGGGAGAGTATCCTCAATATCTAACATCTTAGGTTAAATTCTATGATCATTACCATAGTTCTAGGACGGTATCCTATATGTATACTTATCCTTAGGGACATCCCAAGACATACCTTAGAAATATCTCTAGGGATCTCACTAACGTTTTCGCATCCTAGTTTCCAAAGGTTGACTAAACCTTTCCTCTAATACCAATTGTAGAGACCCTAAAGCTTGACGTACATGGACATTACATTACTTTAGCGGAATACTTAATACATAACAAAAAGAGACACACAAGGACCGTAATAGTTTAGTGTCTTTGGATACATGGAACGTAATCTTATAATCGTGGTGAAAGATCTTCAACATCTCCCATAAAGATCTTCCCGTTTTTTTCTTATCTAAAACCTTTCTTTATATCCTGAGGAAAAGAAAACATAAAAAGGGTGAGCTCAAATGATCAGTAAGGGTATTCATGGATAAAATAAAACATACCATATAAATTTGAACTTAAAAACATGAACATAATGTTTAAACATCAAAAGCTTGAGCAATGTCATAAAACATGGAAGTATGTAAGGCATAGATCATAAAGAAACATTAAGAATGAGAAAATAGCATGGTAATAAAACATTTAATTGTGGAAACCATTAATCACATGATATGATTTCGATAGTATCCAAGGCATTGCTTCCAAGACCATCTTAGTGGACAAAGTCCCTTTCGGAATCGAGTTCACTCCTCGATCCAATCCTGTATTACTGAACCAGTTTAACTTGCCATTCCAGCCATGTATATCTCATCAGATATAAATCATTACCCAATATATTGGAGGGAGATATAGGTCCCACCCATCTAATAATGAAATCATTCTTACTTGTGCCACAAAATAAACATACATCATTCATAAAAACCCAGTAAATAAAATGGGTTTCATAAACATTATACCATCATCACATAATCCATATATAAGAAATAGATATCATTTCAAAATAAGATAAGTGAAACCATGTAAATCATAGTTACATTATACTTGAAACATACACATATGAAATAATGTCATCTTAGATGAAACATGGTTTTGATAAAACACTTGAAATGAATTCTTGAGGAAAATATCCTTTTTTCTTCAAAATCATTTTCTTTTCACAAAATGTCATGAAATTTTAAAAGAAAATGATTTTATTGAAAATAGTCATGAAATCCTTTGGAGGAAGCTTCATGAAAACAAGGCTTTATAAAACTGTAAAAATCCTTTCACGCCGTATAAGTTAAAAAAACCTTCTTTTCGTACTTTTTCCAGAAAAGTCAAAAAGTACCTCATAACGTAAACAAAAGAAAGATTCTTTAAATACCATGTAGTAAAGGTCAAAAATGGGTAAAAATGACTTTAAAAATACATGAAAATACTTTTATAAAACATGGACATGGATGATATAAATAACCCCAGTAAATTCTTACGAATAAGTAATCTCGGATAAAAATGAGATTTGCAAAATTATCCCTTACCTTAGGTACGATTTGCTTCGTAGGTGTCTGAACCACCTGTATAATGATTTAAATAATGTTATTTAATTATTAAATAATCATAATCATTGTTATGATATCATATATGGTTCACTTATGACTTTATATTACCCGTTCTTTTGTAAATTCAATGTTAAAGAGTGTTTTGGTTAAAATCGTTTCATTTGTCGTCCGTGTTTTGACTTGTAATTATTCATATGATTACTTAGATCATGATTACTTATTTCCAGAATATAAAACATGATTTATATATAATATATATTTAGAATATACATATATATAAAAGATCTATAAATGGAAAGAAATACATCGTTCATGGAGACGGTAGGTCGTACGTACGCATGAACGCTGTTTTCGTTTCTTTGTTGAGTTGAATGAAATTAAATAGATGACATACATATATATATACATAAATCCAGTAGCATTATTATTCCATATATTTCATTATTATTCGTTATATATACTTTATAATCATTCTTAAATGGTTAATCATGGAAAATTAATCTCATCGCGTTCGTGGAGACGGTAGTCCGTACGTACGCACGAGCGATGATATCATTCCCGTGATCGTGGAATTGTATTGGAGTGTATGTATACTATTTCAGAATCAATGTCACTTTTCAATAATCATATATAGTCATTATTTAAACCATTACAACCATCCAAGTAAGGTGATGGTGGAAAATAGATTACACCATGGCGTGGAGACGGTATTACGTACGTACGCACGCGCAGTGATTTCGTTTTCCGTAGGATGGATAGATGGTGAAATAGGGTTGTTTCATACTTATAATAACATATGTGTATATGAGTTATAATTATTTTATTACTTAATAATGAAACATTTAAAGAAGAAGAAGTAGAAGAAGAAATAAAGTTGAAAGAATCGGTAATGGACATTACCTCTTCTTTGAAGCACCTATTTGAGACCTCCTCTTAGGGCACTAAAATTGGTCTTTGAAGAAGACCAAGACCTATAGGATGTTTCTACGGAAGTGGAGAAGGGACTTGGGCAGGGTTTGTCCGATCTTGAAGTCTCAATGTGGTGTGTGGAAGAGAGGGAGGAGGTTCCCTTTTATAAGGGAGGAGAGGGGCACCTTTGGAATTCTTAAAAATATTAATTTATAATAAATCTAACCCCACTTAAAAACCACCATAAATGACTCATATTCGAATATTAGATGATATAGGGTTGTAATAGCATCAACCAATCAAATTTATACATGTTTGGATCTTATTTTAAATCTTATCATTTTGACTTATCCTTATTTAATCTATTTAAGTTTATTTGTGGTAATAAACTTCTAAATTTTAAATTATAACAAATAATTACTTATTTGTTGTGAATTTTCCATAATTGGTTAATTTATATCATTAGAGACCATATAAATTTAAATTTATAATTTTTAAATATTTTTGTGCTTTTTAAACAATTATATAATATGTTATTTTTATAAAATAACAATAGTGTCAATTTTGACATTGTTCAATTATTTTAATTTAAATAAAATATATATAGAAGATATGTTCTAACTAAAAGCTTTAATAGATTCATAAAAGGTCATATGTATCTATAAAATCAGTGTATCACATTAAATAGTTCATATAATATTTTTTTATTATTTTTAAAACTATTTATTTGGTTTATCTCTTAATAAAACAATTACTACAACATGTTTGTATAATTATTTAATATACTGATTTGTTGTATAAAAATTAAACATAAAATACTATGATGAATATAAATCTATTAACTTTCACAATAATACTTTTACTCGAATTTAGCATCTTAAAATCACCATATTTAAATTGTTATATTTATTAAATTATGAAGGTGATAATTTTGGCATAATTTGTAATAAAATAATATAAGTGTCATAATTACTTTTATAAGGCTCCAAACGGTTATATATTAGTTAATTGGATGATTAAGGTGTATCTATACACTAAAAATATGTTTTGGTCAGGTTTGTGGGCCTTTTAATGCGTATTAGTATTTCAATAAAAACTATATTACTTATATTTAACTTAATAAATAATTTCTGTATCATTAATGTATCACCATTAATGACAATTATTTAATCCCTAAAAATTCTAAATAAATTATCATGAAGTAGATAATTATATTATATTTCTGGAGAATATTAATGTTCTATGTTTTATGATGTTTATCACTAAATTAAAATTATTATACTTATAAGATTTAAGAGAGTGACATGTTGTCACTTTTTTTGGTTTTGATAATAATTAAATTATATTCATGGTCAAAAGTCGATAAAATGAATCTAATCCAACCCTTAGGTTATATGGGTCTACTTATAGCCATCCAATAGAATTTTGGCTTGTTTTAGGGTAATTTTATAATATTATATTTACCCTTAATTACCTGATTTAACTTTAACTATGATAAATAAAATTTACCGTAGTTACTATTCATAATTCCCACAAATAAAAAGTAGCTTATTAACATAATTTGGACCCACTGATTCAAAATATGGAATCCATATTTCCAAATTCAATACACAAAATTTTCAGAAATTAAATTAAAATTAATCCTGTTGTCGAAAAAAAAACGGGGTTTTCTTTAAAACATTGCAAAATATTGAATTGATTTGACCTACAAATTTAATGTAAAATCAATGCTAATGACATAAATTATATTAAATGGTAAAAATATATTCTATTTATACTTTAAAACCATTAAATATTATAATTTACCCATATAAATTATTGAGATGAAAAAATTTGTTTTAAATTAAAATATAGCGTGTTTTTACAATTCATCAAAATATGAATGTTTCCAGAATAATATGAAAAATTTATCCAAAGTAAATTTTTAATTTTTAATTAGAAAGAAGAATTTTATTTTGTCAAATTGAACTTATAAACATGTCAAAAACTATATTTAAAGTGGGAGCGCCATCAAAAGGCGGTAAAACTTCATTTTTTGAAAAATACTTATTTTACCCGAAAAAATTATTTTGTTCTTATACCATATTCTAGAAAATGTGTAAGATGAATAATAATGTTATAAAATTCAAAATTTAGTTAATACTATTCTTAATGTATAGTTCATAATAATATTATAATAATATATCATTGTTTAGTAAAACCCGGTATTGCGTACAACATACGCTATTAAGGAAGGTCGCAATTGTGTGTAATGCAAGCCAAGTCAGGGTTGCGTGTTGTACAAGAATCCATAGTTGTTTCATATAAAATAATCCAACCATATTTCATTTATATATTAAATATATATATATATACTCAATGTTGCGTAGAAGAACTATTATCAAAATTGTGTGTAACATGATCCAAGAATAGTGTTGCGTATACTGAAAGCTAATATGGTGTTGCGTATAGTGCAAGGTAATCTTGGTGTAGCATAAAACACAAGAAATTAATGAAATTAAAAGAATATTTTTCATAAAATTTCAGGGTGTTACAAAACATATATTCCACTTTATTAATAACTTGTATCCCTTATAATATATTAATTATATCCCATGTATTAATGAGAATCAAACACATCATGTACTAGGTTTCCTCATTATTTTTAATCCATATAGAACAAATTGGTATGATTTTTTCTTAAAAATTCTTCATTCCATACTACGGTGAGGGTTGTATATTACATTAAAATATCCATATCCCTTAACTGGGGTATAGTTTTAGGCATCAAGAGTGGATAACTATGAAATAAATTTGATTTAATTAAAATTTTGGTATACTGATTCACCCTAGGAAATTTCATTTGGTATCAAAAATAAAAAGAAAATTCATAGGTTGGATTTATTCTATTTCCTATTCATATTAATAAATTATATGAAGTGGACAATTTATGAATTTTTTGAGTTACCACTAATAGTTAAAAATAAATTTATTTCTAGTGAGGTTATTATATATGTTTGAAGTAAAACACTAAGGAATTGAATGAAAATTGAGTCAATTAATCGGAAAATGATCTCAATGGACATGGTAGATCAACTAATAAATCATAGTTGTTAGTTTTCATCTATCCAATCTATGAAATTTTATCTTTTTAAAGATACTATAATAATATGCAGAGAATATGACATGGATTATTATCTATAAATAGTTAAATATTTATACTATCAAGTTTAAGTATATTTTTGTAAATTTCATGTTGAAGGAATCACTTATACACTTGGTTTTATCAAAGGATTTACTGATAAAAATACACAAATAGTATAAGAATATAATGAAATATAAAATCCACTGGGAAACATTATTTGAAATTTCATATCTCTCATATACCTTATGGATAAAATGGAGAAATAAATACCACTTCATAATGATATATTTTAACTGGTTGAAGAAAAATTAAATAAACACACTTTTTAAAAATTAGGGAATTAATTTTTTAGGAAGAATTGATTCGTGTGTTGAAAAATTTTATAAAATATCAATGAATTCCAAGGATTCTCAAATGGTGGCTAAATTAAATAAATACTAGGGCTTGATAAATCCTTAAAATATTAAACTATAGTTTAGAAAGATAAAATCAAAAAGTTAAATAATCATTGAATGTAAATTTTGAGATCAGTTATGGAATAGAAGTTCTCCCTCAATATAAAGTGTCTTGAACATAAGGTGATATTGAAGAATCTATAATTAGAAAAAAAATATCTTCTCAAATAGTTGATAAGAGTGATGTTTTAATGAAATTTTTTATTATGATTCATATCTCAACAGAGACTCATTTTAGTGGAAAAAGGGATTGAAATAAACCCATGATAAACCTATAACAAACTCTTGGGAAATTTAAAAAATACTCGAGAAAAATTTTAATATGCTACTATAGTTTCATATGATAAAAAAGCATATGAATTTGAATATATACTTATTTAGTTGGATAAAAATTACATGAAATCCACCATCACATTAAAATTGTAATTTGGAATATCAATGAAAAAATTCCAAAAAAATTTCCTAAAATGGTAGTGAATCTAACAAAAAATATCATAGTGTGTAGTATGGATAAAATACCATATCACGAAAAATAATAGTGTTCATTTGAAACTTCTGGTGTGGCTATATTTTTAGTAACAAAACAAATGAGTGTTTCCATAACATTTCCAACTATCAAATATAAAATAGGCCTTAAGAAAAGGATATTGGATCTGGTGGAAGTAGAAAACCGACCAAACCAAATCATATGTCTTGGAAAAGAATGATTGCTTTACCAATGAACTGATTTTATTTCCCCAAAGGGATCAAGGTAGGTTAAAAATAAATATGGTTCTACCTTAGAAGGAACACAAAACAAGAATACATATATGAATACTCCTAATAAGTGAATAAATAGATCACAAGATAATGTTACTTCAGAACAGAGGAGATACTTCTGATATAGTTACAGTGGATAAATCATGGACAATTGACATTTGGATTTCAATATAAGGACTAAAGGAAGAAATAGAAGAAAAAATTTATTTCAATAAAATAGAATAATATAATGATTAATTTAGTCAAAATCATTCATGATAAATAGTTTAAGGAGTTAATTAACATGGGTAACTTTGGATATGCGAATATACCATGTAAAAGAACCATGAAATATGAATATGACAATAAGTAGTGTTGGGATATTTTTAAAAACCAATTCAAGATGATTAAAAATAAAGGAGGGCTAAGAAAATTCTAAAAAATAGGTAGTTTCGTGTGAAAGAGGACTAAAATTATCTAAGAGGTAATATCAAAATGATAACCCAGAAGTTCCAAAAGAAATATTTTGAATGTTTAAATAAGATAATTTTACATCAATAAACTATTTGACTATACTTGCATATCAAAATTAAATTCTAAAGAAAAATAACATAAAAGGAAAACAAACATTGGTTAAAATTTCTTTATTTGAAAAGGTGAAAAATCCCATTCTATACAAGGAGAAAGATAAAGGTATGAAGAATAGAATACTACTCAATAAAAATTAGAATTTTATGATAAGATGGATAATAAGTAAAAAAAAAATTTTCCATTAAAATATATAAGGAAGAGTGCATCTAGTTTGTGACCAAAGTCCCATCCCTAGCACTCTTACTATGGAATAGATTGATAACCCTCTTTAAATTCTATTAATCATTTTTCGTTGTAGTAAAATTTAAGGAATATATGGATAAAATATAAATTTGGAGATAGAAGAGGCTATATTTACTGTATATCAATAGAAGGTACCTATTATGGTGTATTGTAACTGCCATGGTGAATTGGAAAGTAGTATATCCCTTTTAAGTTAGAAAACATTAATAGAATCTATCAGAACATCATTATATAATGAAAATTGAATTTATATACTTACCCTTAATATCTTAATATGTGAAATTCCAATAACATATTTTGCAATGATTTTTTTATATACATATTGATTATTAAGGGGTATTTATTACGGTGCCCCAGACCCATGCTCTAATATCTAGTGCCAAAAATACCTTTCTATTGTCTTTGATACTATGTGAGATGACACAAGACAAACATACATATATTTGAAAAATATAATCATTAAATATCACAAATAATCTCAAAATCACAATAAAATAATTTTTAGTGTCTCTGAGGAATATTAAATTAAGAAAATTATTTTATGATAGTTCTGAACTTTTTCCCATAATTGAACCATTCTAGACATCCATATAAACATCTCATATTTTATACTCTTTTTCATAACCTAATGAATGGGAAAATAGAAAAAGGGTTGGGCTTAAACACTTAATAATGGAAATCTAATAAACATTTTATTAAATTTAAAATCATTAGAATAAGAGTAAACATGTTCATGGGAGAAATATCATAAGAAAAAGAACATAGAACAATAAGATTTTTGCACAAGTCATGATAGTAGAACTTGTAATCTTAAATGAATTTTTTTATAGCAAGGAATAAATGTTTAATAGAGTAATCATTATCCATTGAGGATAATCATAAACATTTGAAATTAACAAGTGGAATGCCAAAGAAACTGGTCATAATAAGGTATTATGTCATAAAGATAATCATATAGAATCGTCATATTGTAAAAAAATCTATAATTTCCACCATTTATGTTTTAAAAAATTCTATGTGTGTTCTTCCTTTAAGTTGTAAAGAAATACATGAATCTTCACCCTTTATGTTGTGAAAATATCCAACAATGTACACTTCTCATTAAATCATAAGATATAATACCATAGCCAATGAATTGATGGGTGATACAGAACCCCACCCAAAAAAATATTTGTATATTTGTTTTATATGATATCAATAATAAAAAATAATATGAAATTACCTTGAAAGAAAATGGGTTTAACATCATTTCAAAATGGAACAACATAATGTGGTATCAAATATTCATTATAAAACATTAAAAAAAGTGTTGAAAAAATAAGAAGGTATGAGTCACTTATGAAAATACCATTTTTGTGCATTTGAAGTGATGAATATTTCAAACATTATTTGGATATTAATTTAAATATTTGTTCCTTTAAAATTTATAAATTGCTTGTAGAGTAAATGTTGAGGGGAATATTACATGTATACTTGAGGAAGGGAAAAAAATTATACATTTTAAAAATACCATTTTTGAATCCCAAATCATAAAAATAATGATAAATCATCAATTTAAAATGATGTAAATAAATATTCAATGAAATTTAAAAAAAATTAAATCAAAATAATAAAGGATAACATAGGTTGGAAAAGTGAATATGGATATGGGAGAAAAAATCATTTGGAGAGGATGATAAATATAATTAACATCATCAAATATTATAAAGAAAGAGTCATTAATTAAAATATATTTTATGTAAAAAAGTTAATTTCATTATGAAATGAGAAAAAAATACAATATAAGAAAATTATAGAATAAAACAATCTTGATTAACCATAGTCAAATAGGAATAATTATTTCTCCAGAAATGATGTTATGCAAAGAACATCCCTTACATTTTTTCCATCACTCATGAGAAATACGTTCAAACTCATATATAGTAAACATAACCATATTAATAAACTATTTCATAACATTAATCATATATATTACCTTATATAATCATCAATTATATTCATTTACTATATTTTTTTATTTGGTTATAGTTTATTTTCATTATCAGATGTTATAAATTTTGATTTTTTTTCACACATGATATAATGGGGAAATGTTGATCCCCATTATTTGATACCAATTTCATCATTACATGATTATAAAGTGTTCTATAATAGATTATTTGTGATTATTTATAAAATTATAATATAATTCCATGATAATTTCATTCTTGATTCATGATGATGGAATCAATAATGAGGTTGTCTGAGATATTTTAATGAATAAAAATTTAGTATATTAAAAACGATTTATATAACAATTAATAAAAAAATTATTCTTGGAATAAAAAATTATTTCAATTCACTAAATCCATTCTTAATATCATCTAATGATCATAGTGGAAAAAAAATGAAATTAGTCATTCCATTGCAGTATTAGCTGGCATGTACACACAGATGACATTTTATTATTAGATAGAAGGAAACGAAAGTATAAATTGATATATAATTTAATAATATAAAAAAATTTATAAATAACATATGTATACATTTAATACCCCTCTTTAAATATTAATATAATTAAACAATGAAAATTTTGACACGTTATTCATTGATGTGGTAGACATCATGTAACACAAATAACATTTTAATTTTTTAGAAGGTAACATGTAGAAAATGATTTTTACATCAATGTAATAAAACTTATATATAAAAATGATAATTATGTTATTATTTTAGGATGATATATTATCCCTTTATGAGGAAGAATAGAAGATAAATAAATATAAACTAAAATGAATTTTTTTTGAAATAAAAAGGCATTTCCATTCTATTCGGTATAGTCCATATGCATTTTGACCATAATTCACATCAATTTCAATTTGTCATGGGATTGTTTGGACATTTAACTATATGAAATTAAACTAAAATAATGAACCAATAAATTCAAAATCCAATATGTATACACCAATTTTATTTCAAACTGATAAAGATTCACCATCCAATGTTTTTTTTCTCAAGTTCATGTGTTTCTAGGAGAATAAATATTTGAATATATTATGATCAATAAAAACTGTGAAGTTATCATCAAATAAATAGTGTTTCCATGTATTTAAGGTGGGTAACACTACATATTTTTCTCTTTCAGGCATTATATAATTCTATTCATGTATTCTAAACTACCTCAATCCATAATACAAAACATGATACCCTACATAAGAATAAAACCGGGTCCTAATTCAGATGTATGAAAATAAAAAACATATCCATATCCCAGTTCTGGTATGGTGAGGATACGTTACTAGTAGATATTTTTTTAATCCATTTAAAAATTTTATTATAATAATATTCCAATAAAATATAATAAAAATTCTTATCAAATAATTACCAGAATAAGTGAGTTTCACAAATTTATAGAAAAAATATTCAATAATACCATGTTCATCTGAGAAAACATTGTATGTCAACGAAGTTGTTGTGTAGATACCAAGAATTTATTTCTGTTAATTTACAAGGGTCAAATTATATTCCTTTATTGTAAATGATATGACCCTGGAAAAAACATCTTGTATCCAAGAATATTAATTTGAAAATTTATCAGAAATTTGAGGATAATATATTGTTCTCAGTAAACAATCAAAGTGCTCCTTATTTTCATTCCTAAATCAAGATAAAACCAATGTATCATCACTAAATACCATATAAAGAGTCAGGGTGACTATGTAATATATGGTTTATCAAGACTATTAAAACTACAACTGAATTCATGAGATCTAAAAAATTGACAATGTGATTGTAATGGTTGTTTCAACAATGAAATTATTTGTTTTGAATATACAATTTTATGAATATATTTTGATGACATATCATTTATAGATCAGTCGTAGATAACTATATGGAACCCTTTTATTGATCAACTAGATCATTAATCTCAGGAAGAGGATATATATTCTTAATTATTACGTGATATAATTTTTGATAGTCAGTGCACAATTGAAGCAATTTGTCTACCTTTTATGTATATAGTTAAGGCATTCTAATGAACTGTACTTCATCTAATGAATCAATTACTCTATAATTAACCTATCTATTTCATTTATTCTCACATCTACATTACATCCATTATATATGAATAATGTAAAATAGGACTTGTTCCCAATCATAGATCAATAGATAATTTGATTTCCCATTCAAGGGGTAGAAGATAAAAATCAATCTATAATTCTTCCAGGTATTAATCTATAATTGTTATAAGATTTCCACTTCTAGTTTCATCTATAGTGCCCAAATACAATTTTGTTAGCTTTATAGAGAAGATTCAATCTACTACCATTAAATTTCATGCTCTGTCAACATTCATATTTAAATCCCCATTAAATAAATTCACATCTCCATCTGGGTATGAGAAATTTACTATACATTCATAACAATCAATATTGGATATTAATTTCATAACCATTTCATCCTAATTATTTCATTATAATTCTGTATCTCTAGGAAATAAAACATCTATTGAAACTATATTGCATAAGTGTTAATGCTACAAGATGTTCCTTTAAACATATGAAGGTCCATTAACCAATAAGTTTGTTTATTATCATGAAATGAGGAATTATTTCAATGTTTAATCCCAATTATTTAACAATATGAGTAGAAATAAAAGAAAGTGATTCACTAGTATCAAATATGACATTAATTAGTGTTGATTTTTAATGAATGGTACACCACACCATTGTGGAACCTGGTAGATCATTTTAAATATCATGCCCAACTTTATATAATAGTTGATCATCTCATATATAATAGTTCTTTCCCTCTTATTTTTGTTTCCTCTGTACAATCAAGGTGTTCCAATAGTCATCTTACTCCACCTAATTCTAAAGGTGAAAACTATTATTATCATATCATTATGATTGAACATGGGAAAAGTGATAATGGTTCAATCCATCTCCTCCTATTTACATGTGAGGAATATGTAAATATTTCATGAGATTTATAATTTTTCTGTAGTTCTGAAAATCAAAGGTTGGTGTTTTATTATCCTTCTTCTATTGTTGAAGAGAGACACATTGTAATAAAATTTGTTCATTTCTACAACACGGTGGATAAGTGATTGATTGCATAGAATAATTCTATGGTACCATTCAACCCTAGAAATAGATTTTAACTTTATACATATTCTATGAACCGGAGTTCCCACCTATACTATTATAGATAAAGGTTTCCCCACCATTATAATTCCCTCTAATATATCTCTCCTCTACCAAGGATTTATTCACCATCTCTATATAAACCATAATACTAATCATGACCAATTGAGAGTGAATATCATATCATAGGCCTACCTAGAATATTTTCTCATTTATCCTTCTTACATGTTCTTCCTCAAGTATAAAGTGAAAAAGGTTCATGAAATGGATAGTATACTCAGTGTGAGATACACATCCTTACATCAACTGGAATAAGACCATTATCTATTCTATTTAAAATTTTTGTGGATATAAATTTGTATTGAACAAGTGCTTAGACCCACACTATATATAACCCTATTGCAACTTATCTTGAAGAGTTAATCCCCACCATCACAGTGATATGTATTCATGAATGTACATTTCTATCTTAACCTTAATCTTATTTTTCTTTTCAAGGTACTTTGAATATCTTATTCATCCTTACAATACATACATATTCTTACAAAGGTCCTGAATCACTTGGATATTTAAGTGTATTATTTTTCTGTATTTCCAAGAATTGATTTACAATATGAGGATCCTCAACCCAATATTCCATGATAATAGATTTTAATTCTTCAAAAAAACCCTAGAATTTTTTCTTGTTCATATGTGATGTAGGTGAGACCACATTCTCTACTACACACACATTTGGGATTATTATTATCACCAATTTTAGAATTTTTGTTCTATAATCATCTCTATAATATCTAATTAATTGGATTATTATTTCCTAATTTATGGTTTTCTCAAATATCATATCAAAACATTAAGAATTAAAATAATACAATAACTAATATTTAAATAATCATATGTAAATATACTTCTAGAAGGAAATATATTTATTAATGCATGATACTGAATACTCTTCATCTAAACCCATGACGATGATACGAAAGCATCCATATAAGTGTTTCAGAACAATTTTTGTACCCTGACAACCACGGTAACCTGAATTTTAGAATAATTTTTTAGGTACCTCTATTTATACTATGAATATCAAGTCTTGATGAGACTTATTTACTTTCTTCATCCTAAATTATGGACTTACCAAACTGAAACCATTTGAACCACTCAACCCATCAATTTTCTTTGAAATATCCAAGGACCCACAAACCTTAGGTGAAATTCATTTGACAGAAAATTATGGAAATAAATATAGTTTTTAACAAGAAAGAAGGGGGATGTTTTACTATTGATACATACAAAACCTTCCAACACAATAATAAGAACAACCAAACCCGAACTACATAATGAATTAAATTTAAATAATACAAATCGAAAAATACAAAAACCCCAAAATTGTCATAGTAATACTTGAAATAAAAAAAGTAGGGAAACTAAGACTATAGAAATAAAACAATACTTGGACACCAATCTAGAATATAAGACATAAAAACAAAAATTATCCAACTCTAGATATCCATGAATGCATCCTCATGAAATCGACTATTGAAATAAAAAACATTCCCCTTTCATATATCATGGAAAATAGAATCATAATATTCCCCAAAATGCATAATCATTGGGTGAGTAATCATAACCAGTTGGTTAATACCAAAAATATTTTCCCACATTCAACTAAAATAATTATATATTCATCCAAAAATTTATAAAAAACTTACAAGATACAATAAAAATGGGGAAAATATGTCATGGTTTCTTTAAAAAAATAAGATGTATGATCAATAAAATTGTTTCACTATAAAATGGTTTTATTTTAAAAGTTTTAGAAAAATATTATTTAATCATTTTAGAATATATAAAAATGTTCTCACACACACATGAACACTTACATGCTCCTAAACCTCCCTATTGTAACACCCCAAGCTTCCACAGTACGCTTCTCTTTGAATAATATAGTAGCGTGTTTTGTACGCAACTTCGAGTTCAAACACACACCACAACCAATCAAACTAGCCATTATGAGTAGTAATACCAACTTTATAAAATTTCATAAATTTTTTCTTTCAAAATGGACTTCATTTTTGTATTCGTATTATCGAAATTATCTTAGGGGGAATTTTTGCTATTTTTCTGAAAATATTCAATTTTTGATGAATAGTGAAAAATACTGATTAATTGTTTAAAACCAATTTTTTGTTTAAATAATTATTAATTTTATTTAAAATTATTTTATTTAAAAATAGATACATAATACCTATATAAGTTTAATTTAATTAATCAGAGTCATTTTATAATAATTTTAGATATATGAAAATTTTGTTGAACAATTCACCATTTTTTACCCATCTCCTAGGAGAATTTGAAAATTCACATAAAACATAATTTTTCTGCTTTTGTGAGTGCAATTTTGATATTTTTAGAGACACGGTTAATATCAAGGTGTAAAATGTGGTTCAGTAATATAAAAATAATTTTTGGTGAATAGTAAATCTTTAATTTTATTCACCACGGTTAAAAGTAAACATGGTAATTAAGGGTACAAATGATATTATTATTACCCTAACACATATCCTGATTCTATTGGATATGTATAATTTGACCAAAAACAGCCTTAGGAATAAAATATGAACCTCTTTGTTCCACATGGATTATATTAGGACATTTATTTTATTTAATTCAAAGAAGAGTTAAAAAAGTTAGAATGACTGTTTAATAACTAAAACATTTTTAATATAGGGTTTTACATATGTTAAATTAGATTATAAATATTAAATAGAAAGATAAAAATATCTCCTACATAATTTTATTTTATTTATAATTTTTAGACATTAAATAATTTAATTTATTTATGACACAATGGTGATGCAGTAATTACCTAATTGATGAGATATTAAAATAATTGATATTATAAATATCCAAATAAATGTAATTTCAGTATTTTTATGAATTAAAATAATTTTATAGGTTAATATGACATATTATGGTTGGTTAAATTAATTTTTTTTCAAAGTAATAATGCTGTTATTAATTTAGAAAAAACAAAATACCAAATAATGTCAAATTTTCATAAAAGAGTTTTTAAAACAAATATTATATTATTAATTGATATTCAATTCCTAAAAATCTATGTCTTGGGAAAAGGACTTATATAATGATATTTGAATCATTAATGAACCAATTGGGGTTCCATTGGAAGTATATAGTATGTGTATTAACCATATAATATAAGAATACATAGAGACATGGTAAATGTCAAACTATTAAACTAAGAGTTAAATCTAAAATATAACGTTAATATAGTGACCCAAACATGTATAAAACATATGTTTTGAGTGTTTTTCGAACCATACCCACCTTATCCTTTAAATAATCCATTTTGGAGCCATTAGAAACCGAAAGTGATTTTATTATAAAATAATATTTCTAGCTTTTCTTAAGGTACCCCTCACCCCTCTTGTAAAAGGGAACTCACCCTTCTCTCTAAATCTCACCTTAAAAGACTTTTGGCTCGGCCACAACCCACCCAAATATCCTCTCAAAGTCCCTCAATTAATCCTAGAGGCCTTAATTTAGTCATAAATCCAACTTAAAGAGACCTTTTGATAAAATCAAAAGGAAAGAACCCGAAGAAGAGGTAATAATTTCACCACCCTCTTTCAAGTTCTTTTCTTCTTCCACTTCTTCTTTCTTTGTTATTTCCATTATAAATTAATAACTCTAGTATATTCTATATAATACGATGTTATTATAAATATGGTATAGAAATATTCATTATTCTATCCATCCTTTGAATTATATGTCACCATACGTGTGTACGTACGGATTACCGTCTCCACGTCGTGGTGTAATTGTTATTAAATACATTATTATTTGGATGGGTATAATAATAGTGTTTAATTCAGGTAAATAATAAATATAACATGATAATGATTCTTTATATTTTATATACCATCCAATTATATATTATTTTAATATCAAAAGAATGATATTGTCGGTCGTGCGTACGTACGGATTACCGTCTCCACGAACGCGATGAGGTTCATTCCCCATCGTATCCATTCAAGACTAATTTTCATTAGATGATTAAAAATAATGTTTAATGTCTTGATATCATTCTTAATATGAATAAGATACATCCCATCCAAAACAAGTATGACTAACAGAACAAATAATTTACAGGAAAACGAATCTGTTAACACCCGAAACGACGATAATTCTAAAATATTATTAACGGAATAATGATAAAAGATCATATATGATATAATATTAATGTATATGATTATTGTATAATTTAATAACAATTATTTCACCATTATACAGGAGTTCAACCAACCCTCGACCAAGGAAAAGTACAAGGTAAGGGTTAATTCTATAATCTCTTCATTATCCAAGGTTGTTTATACGTAATTATCTACTGGGACCTATTTATCATCCACATACATGCTTCTTAAAAATTTATTTCAAAAAAAATTACTATTTACTACAAAATGCATTAAATTAATTTATTCCCTTATGTGTTTTGAATTGAATATTTTTGTCGTTTTCCAAACACGGTACTTTTTGACCTTTTCGACAAATATGAGGTAAGAATGTCTTTTTAACTTATACGGCGGGTGCAGCTATTTTCCGGCATTACAACATCATAAAATCTTCCCTTACAAGCTTATAAGAATATTTTCAAAAATAAATGTTTTCTTTATAATTATGTGACTCTTAAATGATTTCAAAATAGAAAGAGATATTTCTCTAAAAAGGGTTTTTATTTCATCAATGTCAACATCCTTTGATGGATTGTAAGTTTATTTGATGTTGATTTGTTATGATACAAAACATCCATATTTTATTGAAGGTTTTGTGATATGTTTGACTGTGTATGTGCTATTTTTATACCATTCGTGGTTTATAGTTAAATTATTTACATTTCTTATGCTACTTTTAATACAAATTTTTATGATATGTTAAAAACTTTTCATATGAGGAATGAATTGGACATAGTAAGTGAAGGGTGGAGCCCACTATAGCTACTCGATTCATTAGTATGTCTCATGAGACAACTAGAAGTGGAATTGGCCAAGGCCTTTCCCAATTTGATATATGGTTTTGGCCAAGGCCTTAATCATTTTTAGAGGTCTTGGCCGAGGACTTGAAAAAATGTTTCAGAATGTCCGACATTATACATTCCCTAATTATAAAAATAATATTGATAGTTCATGTGGTCATTCGACTGGTAGAATACCCATGATTAGGTTTTATTATGTAATTATTTACTAAACTAATATTCCTTCCATAAAAGTATTAATTTTTATTATTGGTAAAGGCATGTGGTTTCAATTATTCACCATGCTTATAATTTACGTTATTTTCCACTGTATTTCTTACCCTTACTAAGCTATTGAGCTCACCCCTTTCTTATATTTCATTTTCCCAGGATATGAATTAGTTAGTTATGAGTGACTTGTAGGAATAATCTAAGAGGAATGGATGTTTTTAATGAAATATATTCATGTTGCATTTCTCTTCAAGCTGTAAAGATGAACTTATGTATGAATCTTGTTTCCAATAATACTAAAATGATGAGTCTTTAGAGACATGATTTCCTTGTGATCATGCCAATATAATGTAATAATGCACTGACTCTAGGTAACTAGGGTCGGGGTGTTAAAGTTTTTATCAGAGGAAGTATAGTAAAATACTTGGAAACTAGATTTAGATAAACTATGATTATAGGACATAGCCCTAAGATAGACTTTGAGGATTAGTATAAAAGATCTTCCTATAATTTTGGTATTGTGGAGATTTTGTGTGTTTTCCGAGAAATACATCCCTGTCTGGATACAAGTAGGTAGAGGTCGCTCTGGCACAGATGTACCTAGGGGTAAAACCAAAAAACACTGCTTTGAGCTAGACTCAAACGGGAACTAGTGCACGACAACTGGCCTTTCTTTACTCTTGGATACAACACTCCTGGTGGATATGATTAGGATAATTATTATTTTCTTTACAACCCATTATGAAGGGTTTATGAGTATATACTTCCTCAAAGAAAACATTTTTATTATTATGGATTATATCCGTAAACTGTTCAATTTATGTTAGGTGTTTTACAAGTTTGGATTTATGTATTATGATTGATAAACTAATCTTGTGTATGCCATTGTTTAGAAATGGATCCTACTGGAAGTAATAGAACCCATATCAATAAACTCACTCCATGTAGGGATTTTCCTCCTGCTCAATAAAATTATAGACGAGCTGGTGATGAAACTGGTGCTGATCAGTTAATCACCATATTGGGAAAACTCACTCAGGTTTTGAATTATGACCTTACCCGTATAGAGCACCCTGATCCATAGTGTGGAGGATCACTGTTAGATCACTTCATGTGGTAACAACCACCAACATTCAATGGGGGTACAAATCCACTAGTAGCTGAGCAATGGATAAATTCTTTAGAGAAAATATTCCATGCCTTGGGGAGTAACGAAAGGGAAAAAGTTGTCATGGCAGTTTACCACCTCACTAGAGATGCTGATCAATGGTGGTCATTGATTCAAAACATGAAGCAAGATGATGAAGTATCAAATATTGAAAGGAGGGAGTTTAATGATATTTTCTTAGAAAATTACTTTTCTAATGACCGTCGAGCGGATATGGAAAGACAATTTTTTAGTCTTAGGTAAAAGGAGGATGAGAATGTTGCAAAGTATGAGTCTAACTTTACAAGGTTAGAAAGGAATGATGAAGATTATATATGTAACCCAAGAAGTAAGATTGATCATTTCTTTGATGGGTTAAACCCATTTATCCATCGAGAATGAGTCTCACAGTCCTTGTCATCATATGAAGATATTGTCTCGTGTGCTAACAAGACGGAAAAGGAATTCTCTAAGTCTTATGACTTTAAATCATAGAAAGAGAATAAGAGATCTACTGAACACTATGGGAAAGGAAATAAGGAAATAGGGAAGAAGGGGAAAATTGAATTTTCACCCTGTGATAATTGCATAAGGAAGTACCCTGGTGCATGTCTAAAAGGAAAAGGAGTATGCTACAAATGTGGATATAAAGGTAATATTTCTAGTGATTGTAAGGGAAATAAAGATGCTACCAATGTTAAAAGCTACAATTGCAGGGAGATGGGACATTATGAAAATGAATGTCCTAAGTGTCAGGGAAGATTATCTCAGAAAAGGCCAGGGGATCAAGGAAAAGCTTATGTGATCACTACTGTTGAGGTTCAAGCTCCAAAATACATAGTGGTAGGTAATATAATGGTTTCCTCAAGTTTATCAAATGAAATATTTGATTATGGATCATCTCATTGTTTCATATCTTCTTAGTTTTCTATGAAAATTAGATATTTCCAATTTAATTTAACAAGGGAGTTGTTAGTTAAATCTCATAAGGGAAGTATCATTACAACGATGTTTTGGGAATTGGTCCCCATTAGTTCAGATAAATGTTTATTATCTGCTGATCTCATTGTCATACCCATGACTGAATTTGATATTATCCTCAGTATGGATTTTCTTTTGGACCATGATGTGAAAATTTATTGTAAGAAGAAGGAGGTTATGTTTTTTTATGATGGTGATAAAGAACACCATATCTTTAGAGAATAATCATCACCACCTGATTCTTATCTAGATCCACCCCCAGTAGCTCAACTAAATTTCAATTATTGGGGATGAAGAGAACTAAAAAACTGTGGGTGAGTAAAGGAATGTTTAAATAGAGGATGTACCTATTGTGAAAGAATATATTGATGTGTTTCCTGATGATTTACCCTGACATCCTCCAGAATGATAAATTGAGTTTTCCATTGATTTAATTCCAGGATCAAAGCCCATATTGAAGACCCATTATAGAATGTCCCCTGCGGAATTAGTGGAACTGAAGAAACAACTATAGGAATTGATTAATAAGGTATTTATTCACCTTGTGTTTCTCCATGGGGATCCCCTGTCCTTTTTGTGAAGAAGAAATATGGTTCTATGTGGTTTGGCATTGACTATAGGGAGATCAATGCTGTAATAATAAAGAACAAGTATACCCTACCTCACATTGATGATTTATTCCACCAACTTCATGGAGCTCAATACTTTTCAAAGATTGACCTTCGATCTGAATATCATCAGTTGTGTGTGAAGAAGGATGACATTCTGAAGACAGCATTTCGAACCAGGTAAGGGTATTATGAGTTTATAGTAATGCCTTTTTGATTGACTAATGCACCCTCTGTATTCATGTATCTAATGAATATAGTTTTCAAGGAATATCACGATGATTTTGTGGTGGTATTTATTGATGATATATTGGTTTACTCCAAAAGCTACTAATATCATGAAAATCACGTGCGCATTATGCTGAAGACTCTTAAAAGACATGAATTATATGAGATGTTTAGAAAGTGTGAATTCTGGATTCAGGAGATTACTTTTCTTGGCCATATTATCTCCAAGTATGGAATCTATCTCAATCCTTATAAGACAAAGGAAATCCAAGAATGGCCAACACTGATGAGTATAACTGAGGTATGCAGTTTTATTGGTTTAGTAGGTTATTATAAATATTTTGTCCAGAAGTTTTCCCGATTGACTAACCCATTAACCAAGCTCACATGTAAAGGGGTTATTTTTTTTGGACAAATTAATGTGAAGAATGTTTTGAATAACTGAAGAGAAGATTATTCAATGCTCATAATTTGACTCTACCATCGGGGAAATATGGGTTTGTTATTTATAGTGATGCATCGAAGAAAATACATGGTTGTGTCCTTATGCAGAATGATTTTCTTATGAATCATGACAGCTGAAAATTCATGTGAAAACTATCATACTCATGATCTTGAGTAAGTAGATATTATTTCTTCTTTGAATATTTTGAGACACTATCTCTATGGTGAAAATGTGAGATATATACCGATCATAAGAGTTTGAATTATATTTTCTCACAAAAATTAATCAATAAGAGGAAAAGGTGATGGATTGAACTACTCAATGATTGTGATTGAACTATACACAATCACCTGAGGATGGAAAATAAGGTGGAAGATGCTTTGAGTAGAAAGAATCATGGAGTTTTTAACAAGATGAGAGTTGAAAAAGATCCTATATATATGGATCTAGTAAAGATAGAAATGGGAATCCCCATGGAAGGTGAAACATCAATACTTTTTCAAATGGTTACCAAACAATCTTTAATAGAAAGGATAAAAAGTTATCAGGCTGATGATGAGGAGTTTCAAAAGAAGATTAAAGCTTTAAATGATGGGAGATTGAGTGACTTCGTATATGAAGATGAAATTTTGAAATTTGGAAAGATACTTTGTGTTCCCAATAAACCTGATCTAAAAAGGGAATTGTTGGATGATGCTCATATTTCCAATTTCTCTATACACCCTGGTAGCACTAAGATGCATACAGATTTGAAAGAACATTTTTGGTGGGACAACATGAAGAGGGAGATTGTTGATTTTGTGTCAAGATGTATGGTTTTTCAACCAGTGAAACCTGGAAGGCAACAGCCTGGAAGATTATTGCAACCTCTTCCCATACCTGAGTGGAAACAGGATAATATCACGATGGACATTGTCATTGGACTACCAAATACTCCTTGAATGAATGATGCAATATGGGTCATTATTGATCATCTAACCAAGTCAACACATTTTCATGGTATAAGGGAAAATTTACCACTTGAACATCTAGAAAGACTATATATTAATGAAGTAGTGAGACTTCATGGAGTACCCCTATCAATAGTTTCTGATCATGATCCATGTTTTACTTCAGGATTCTGGAAAATTATTTAGAAAGCCCTGGATACTGAACTTCATTTGAGCACTGCCTACCACCCCCAAACTGATGGGAAATCAAAACAAACTATTCAAACCTTAGAAGAAATTTGGAGATCCATCCCACTTGACTTTTAGGGTATGTGGGATCAATATTTACCTTTGGTAGAATTTTTCTATAATAATAGCTTCCATTCAAGTATTCAGATTGCACCATATGAATCATTATACAGAATGAGATGTCGCACACCAACCTGTTGGGATGATTTTGGTGAAAGAAAACTCATTGGCCCAGAACTTGTGGATGAAATGATGGAAAAGGTAAAGGTAATCCAAAACCACATCAAAAAATCTCAAAGTAGGCAGAAGAGCTATGCTAATAACTGAAGGAAGGGTTTGGAATTTTAGGTAAGAGATCATGTTTTCTTGAAGGTATCTCCATGAAAGGGAGTTATACATTTTGTTAAGAAAGGTAAATTGAGTCCCAGGAACATAGGACCTTTTTAAATTATAGAACGAATTGGGGTTGTCTCTTATTGTTTGTCAAGTCTTCCAAATCACTCCAAAGTTCACGATTTATTCCACGTATCACTGTTGAGAAAATACATGCCTGACCCAACGCATGTACTTACCTACGAGGAATTAGAACTGGAACCTGATCTGTCTTATTGTGAAGATCCTGTGAAGATTCTTGAAACAAGAGAACAAGTTATGAGAAACTGGATGTCTCATCTCGTAAATGTTCTATGGAGAACCCATAAGATAGAAGAGGCAATGTTGGAACCCGAGGAACTTATGATGAAGAACCACCCGAGTCTTTTTATGTAGAAACATTCTAGAAATTTTTAGGATGAAATTATTTGATGGATGGGAGAATGTATCACCGCAAGCTTCCACGATACGCTTCTCTTTGAATAATACAGTATTGTGTGTTGTACGCAACTTCAAGTACTAACAGACACCACAACCAATCAAACTAGCCATTATGAATACTAATACGCACTTTTTTGAAATTTTATAAATTTTATCTTTCAAAATGGATTTCATTTTTGGATTCGGAATATCGAAATCAGCTCTGGGTGAATTTTTGGAATTTTTCTAAAAACATTCAATTTTTGATGAATAGTGAAAAACACTGAGTTATAGTTTAAAACCGAATTTTTATTTAAATAATTATTTATTTTATTTAAAATTATTTTACGTCCACATAGATACATAATAACTATATATTTTCAATGTAATTCATTGGAGTTAGTTTATAATAATGTTAGATATATAAAAATTTTGTTTAACTTTTCACCATCTTTTACCCTTCTCCTAGGAGAATTTTCAAATTCACATAAAACATAATTTTAACGCTTCGGTGAGTGGAATTTCAAAAATCCTAGATACACGGTTAATATCATGGAGTAAAATATGGTTCAAGGGGATAAAAATAATTTTTGGTTAATAATAACTTTTTACTTTTATTTACCATGGTTAAAAGTAAATAGGGTAATTAAGGGTAAAAATGATATTATTATTACCCTAAAACATGTCATAATTCTATTGGATAAATATAATTCGACCAAAAACAAACTTAAAAATAAAATATGAACCTATTTGGTCCACATGGATTAGATTAGGACATTTATTATTATTTAATTCAAAGAAGAGTTAAAAGAGTTAAAATCAATATTTAATAACTAAAACATTTTTAATATAGGTATATACATAAGATAAATTAGATTATAAATATTTATTAGAAAGATAAAATGATATAATAAATAATGGTATTTTATTTATAATTTTTAGACATTAAATAGTTTAATTTATTTATGACACAATGGTGATGCAGTAATTACTTAATTAATTAAATATTAAAATAACTGATATTATAAATATCCAAATAAATGTAATTTGAGACTTTTTATGAATTAAACTAATTTTATATGTTACTATGACATATTAGGGTTTGTTAAATGAATATTTTTTGAAGTCATAATGCTGTTATGAATTTAGAAAAAACAAAATACGAAATATTGTCAAAACTGACATAAAAGTGTTTTTAAAACAAATATTATATTATTAATTGATATTCAATTCAAAAAAATATAAGCTTCTTCCAAAGGACATATATAATGATAGGTGTATCATTAATGAACCACTTGAGGTTATCTTGAAGTGTATATCAAGTTTATTAACCATATAATATAAATATACAAAGAGACATGCAAAATATCAAACTATTTAACTAAAAGTTAAATCTAAAATATAATATATATATATATATATAGTGACACAAACCTATCTAAAACCTATTGTTTTAGTGGTTTTCTACCCATAAACACCTTATACTTTAAATAATCCATCTTGGAGCCATTATAAACCTAAAATTATTTTATTATAAGATAATATTTCTAGATTTTCCTAAGGTTACCACCACCCCTCTTATGAAAGGGCACTCCCCTTCTCTCTAATGCACACCTTCAAAGAATTTTGTCTTGGACAAACCCTGCCCAAATATAGTATAAAATTCCCTCTCTTAATATTAGAGTCCTTACTTTAGTCAAAAATCCAACTTAAAGATCCATTTTGATCAAATCAAAAGTAAGAACCCTAAAAAGAGGTAATAATTTCACCACCCTCTTCCAAGTTCTTTTCTTCTTCCACTTATTCATTTATTGTTATTTACATTCTAAAATAATAAATCCAGTATATTCTATATATTTTGATGTTATTATAAAAAGGGTACTTCCATATTCATTATTCTATCCATCCTTTGAATGACATGTCACCATACGTGTGTATGTACAAATTACCATCTCCACGTCGTGGTGTAATTGTTATTCATACCTTATTATTTGGATGGGTATAATAATGATGTGTAATTAAAGTAAATAATAAATATAACATGATAATGATTCTTTATATATGATATACCATCCAATTATATATTATTTTTATATCAAAAGAATGATATTTTCACTCGTGCGTACGTACGGATTACCGTTTCCACGAACGTGATGAGATTCATTCCTCATCGTATCCATTCAAGAATAATTTTCATTAGCTGATTAAAAATAATTTTTAATGACTTTATATAATTCTGGATATAAATAAGATACATCGCATCGATAACAAATATGACTCACATAACAAATAATATAAAGGGAAATGAATCCATTAACACCCGAAACGACGATAATACTAAGATATTATTAACAAAACAATTTTAAAATATCATCTATGATATCATATTAATGTATATGATTCTTGTATAATTTAATAACAATTATTTCACCAATATATAGGAGTTTAACCTATCATCGACCAATGAAAAGTAAAAGGTAAGGTTTAATTAGGCAATCTCTTCATTATCCGAGGTTGTTTGTACGTAATTATCTACTAGGACCTCTTTATCATCCACATCCATAATTCTTAAAAATGTATTTCAAAACATTTTTACTATTTACTAGACAATGGTTTAATGTCATTTATACCCTTATGTGTTTTTAATGGAATATTTTCTTCATTTTCCAAACAAGGTACTTTTTGACCTTTTCGACAAATTTAAGGTAACAATGTTTTTTTAAATTATAAAGTAGGTGTGGAAATTTTCCGTCATTATAACAACAAAAAAGATTACCTTACAAGATTATAATAATATTTTAAAAATAAATGTTTTATTTATAAGTATATGACTCTTAAATGATTTCAAAATAGAAAGATATATTTCTCTAAAAAAGAGTTTTGATTTCAACTATGTCAACATCCTTTGATGAATTTTAAGTTTATTTGAAGTTACTTTATTATGATACAAAACATCCATATTGTATTGAAGGTTTTGTGATATGTTTGACTATGGATGTGATATTTTTATACCATTCATGGTTTATGGTTAAAGTATTGACCTTTCTTATGCTAGTTTTAGTATGAATATTTATGATATGTTTAAACCTTTTCATATGATGAATGTATTGGACTTAGTAAGTGATGGGTGGAGCTCGCTATAGCTCCTCAATGTATCGGTAGGTCTCATGAGACAACTAGACATGGAATTGTCCGAGGCCATTCGAAATTTGATATATGGTTTTGGCCGAGGCCTTAATCATTTTTAGACGTCTTGTTCGAGGCCTTGACAAAATGTTTCAGAATGTATCGCATTATACATTCCCTCATTATGAAAATAATATTGATGGTTCATGTGTTCATTCGACTAGTATAATACCCATGATTATATTTTATTATGGCATTATTTACTCATCTCATATTCCTACCATAAAGGTATTCATGTTTATTATTGGTAAAGGCATGTGGTTTCAATTATTCACCATGCTTAATATTTATGTTATATTCTGCTATTTTGATTACCCTTACTGAGTGTTTCAGCTCTCCCCTTTATTATGTTTCATTTTCCCAGGATATGAAGAAGTTAGTTATGATTGACATGGATGTATAATCTAGAAGGTGTGGATGTTTCTAATGAAATATATTCGTTTTGTATTTCTTTTAAAGCTATAAAGTTGAACTTATGTATGAATCTTGTTTCCAATAATACTAAACTGATCAGTCTTTCGAGACATGATATTCTAGTGATCATGCCAATGTTATGTAATAATGCACCGAATCTAGGTAACTAGGGTCGGGGCGTTACACCTATACTCACAAGAAGTGAGTTGTCATTCACTAATCCATCACTTGGTGGCATTGCTTATGTGTCTCGAAGAGATCCATGTATCTATTTAATTCCATATTTAGATTATTCTATATATATATAAACACGCAATACAACCACACTATTCCATGTACACATTCAAAAATATTCTTTGTTTTATTAAATTTATTTAAAAAAATTATCAAACAAGTTGTGGTAATCACTCATAACCCATTCATTATTGACCAACTAGTGATAGAAACCCTAAATAAATTTCAATAAGTGATTTTTAACCAAAATATAGTGTAAAAATTTGTAAAAAAATATCATTCATATTCCAGAGTAAGAGGAAATTGTGTAAAACCACCTACCTAAAATACATTTTATAGGAAGAATCTCCACACAATCTCAAACATATGTTATATTCCTACAATTTCTATAATGAATCCTAATATAGGTCATTAAAAACCAGAATAATCGCATTGAACATCGATTATAATCCTATCCTTTTGTTTAAATTATGAGTAAATGGGTGAATCTTGATTATATAAGAATAATAGTTCACTTAAATTTCCCATCAAAATGTCTAGTGATCAATGGTTTCTTAAAGATGGGTTCTAAAAATCCAAAGATCACTAAAACCCACCTAGATGGATCCTAGAAGTTGAGAGGAAGAGAGGGGATATAATGAGAACTAGAATGAGTGAATAAATTATAAAACTACCTCAATATATCACTATCCATTTCATATATTTTTGATTCATAAAATGAATAATTGGGATGATATATACACAAAAATAAAAGATCTCACGTTTTTATATTCCCAAAAACTCATTCAGGATGTAAATTAAATCTCATATCATGAACATCATCATACACAAACATAATGAATCCATGTATAAAACCATTCATTCAATAAATAAAATTCATTAAATCTTAAAAGAAACCATTCACATCATGAATAACCATTCACTATGGGAACTCGTTCCAATAGCTAGATTCTATCTTTGTTTTTGTTTATTCCTCTATACTCCTCCATTAATTTATCCAAACCACTAAAAATAGAAAATAAGAAGAAAAAACATTAATGTACTTTATAATAGGGGTTTAATGTAATAGGCATGAAGTTTTATTTTCTTTTATCTCAATAATTTATACCTATTATCTTTCTTAAGTTGGATATTGGGGTTTTAATGGACTTTAAGTTTATACACTCATTTTCATTACCTACTTCCAAAAAACTAATAAAACCAAAATGGTTATGATAATATCAAATAAATTCAGATTAAATTATCATATTAATATGAAAAATAAAAAAAATATATTTTTTCTGATGAAACCACTAATTGAACTATGATATTTTTGGTTCAACTGTGATATAATTTAATCAACCTAAAACTCCTCTATTTTAACTACATTTATCTATAGTCAGATTCATATTAGGTTTTCTAACATCAGTAGTTATATATTATATCCTCAAATTTAAATATTTATTAATACATAATAAATATCCTATAAATCATCCAAATCATATAGCTAGGATTTTCAAACCAAATGTTTAGTTTGAAAAACTTTTAGTTCACTGATTGAAGAACAATTTATTACTCAACCATCCTTTTTAGGACTATTAACCAAATATGTTCCTGTGTTAGACCCTACTTACACTTGTATATATCAAGATAGGGAAGTTATTAATTTAAATCCAAACAATAAATAAATTATACAAAATTTTGGATGACTTCATATATTTAGTCTTATACCTATGGTTTCCACTACTTTTCTTTATTTATATTCCCAAAAAATAAATTAATAATATTATGATACCAACAAAGGACCACAATTCCTATTCTCCAAAATCTAGTGGAAAAACATATATTACAATTATCTTTAATTTTATTTGAGATGACTAATATAAACATGTATATATATATTGGTAATTTATATATGACATCTCCCAAAGTATCTCTCAATCCCAAGAAAACAATGTTTAGTCTCTTTAATAACTAGCTACTGGTAAACTTATTTTACAATAATTACAAATATTTCTTCATAATCGAAACACACTAAACTTCCTTCTATTTGTATTATATTTATTATCATATTCATAACCTAGGTAATGGTAAAACATAATAAGTGTTGAGATCAAACTCTTAATAAGTTAAAAACTCTTCAATATGTCCTCAAGGGTTATATCTTGATCATAAGAGAAAACATGATCCTAGGATAATTATCTTATTAATTATAATATATAAAAATATTATTATCCCATAATTGATAATATTAAAACATGTAATATCAAATAATCAAATATGTTTCATTGAATAAGTGTATTAGGAAAAAATAATGATACATTGAGAATAATCATATGTATATAACCTAAATTATATTTTTATGCTCATTTTAAATTTGGAAAAAATCCATGAATTTGATCTATTTAGTTTAAAAAAATAAGAATATTCACCCACAAAGTGGTAAAAATATCACATCATTACCATCCATTAATTGTCAAAAAATAATTCATATAAATCCTATAATATCTGTAAAATACAAGAATGTATACTCTTTAAGATATGAACAAATCTAATAATGTGAACATTTTATGTTGTGAAAAATTAAAAGCATGTTGATTATTTATTATCACATGAGATATGAAAAGATAACTAATGAATATTTGAGATATATAAAACCACACCCATAAATATCCATAAAAAATTATTTCATAAGATATCAATCATTCATTATACTATGAAAACCAATGGAAATAAAATGGTTTTCATATCATCTCCAAATTGAATCATATAATGTGATATCAATAGTAGATAAGTTGATAACAAAAAATAAATAACCTAAATGGATTATTTCATAAAGGTATTTATAATTTTATTCAAAAATGTAAATTTATTGTATTAATATATTTTTTAATATAAGTATAAAATGGAATAGAAAAAAAATCTTTATAAATCCTAAATTAATTTTTTTGAAACATTTAGATTGTATGTGTCACATTTTAAAATATAAATTTTTAAAAATTAAATTGAATAATTTATATAAAATTATTTTTAAAAAAAATTCAATAATGTGAAATTGAGATGGAATTAAATTTTTCCATAGTAAATATGAAATTTATGGGAAAATATATGATTGGGAATGGAAATTTTTTTAAACATTATAAAAATCACATTATTCAAAACCACTTCCTAAAAAGAATGAAAAAACATCCATTTGAAAATTAGTAAAGGTAAATTTGATTACCATTAGAAATAAAATATTTTTTATTTCAAAATAATAAAGAATTATATTGGTTGGAAGATTAAATATATTTATTTAAGAAAAATAAATCATTTGGAGAGTATGACTTTTATTCTTAATAGCATCAAATTTTATGAGAAAATAAATCTGTCAAATAAATGTATTTAATGAGAAAACATAGTTTCTATAGAATAGATGAAGTAAAACAATATAATAACATAATATGATAAAATAAAAAGCATAAGAGAACTATATAAAAAGATGAATAATAATGAATCAAGAAAATAAGTTGAGCCCAGAAAATCCCTCACCTTTTTTACTTATACTTCTAATGAAAGCTCATTAACCTCATGTGTAACAAGAATAACCATCTCAATAAACTATTTTAGAACCACATTAATATCTATTTACAAATATAATAATCAATAATAAAAATTTACTATACATTTAAATGTCTATTATAGTTTATTTTTCTCATCAGAGGTTATTGATTTAAATTATTTCACATAATTTTCAAAATGATTATATCTACATTATTTGATTCCATTTATAGAATTTAGAAATTATACAAGGTACATGAATAGTTTTTTAAAATTATTTATAAAGTTTTAATTCATTCCATGATAATTTAAATCATGGTTGTTGAAGATAGAATCAATAAAGAGATTGTTTAGGTAATATTTGATGAATAAAAGTTGGTATATTAATAGATAATTAAATATTAATATAACTATTTCCATATCTGTAATCATGACATAAGAATAAATTTTATTCATTAAATGAATTCTTAAAATCAACCATGTAATGTAGCAATGATATGAAATGCATCATTCTATGGAGGTGGTCATCTACACGTATATATGGTTGATGATTTCATTATCTATAGATTAGAAAAAAAGTGTACATTTATTTATTTACTATAAATATTAATCATGTTTTAAAAATATTAATTTGTTATTAAATTACATTATTTAATTATTAATTGATAGGAATTTTTATTTGAATTACACCTTACTTTCATCCCTTCTTTAGGGTTTTGAGTAAATCTTTTCTTAGGTGAAGCCTTGGGTAACTTATGGAAGGTTTTGTAGAGTTTTCATTGCATTTAGTGGGGATAATGGTTTGAGAGATACATAGTAAAACAATTTTTTTCTCCCAAATATGATTTGAGATTTTTTAGATAGGGATTATATGTGATTCCCTATTATCTCATTATTAGAGGTAATTTTATGAATTTGGCTAAGAAACTACGTAACACTTGACCAAAGAAAAAAACATAGTTCGTGCTTGATTTCCCAAATCATTTTTGTTCCTAGAATATACATTGATCCTCGAAATGTTTGAACATGGTTTAGTAAACCATACAACCAAACCATTTATAGTTTTTTAGTTAATTAAAAATTTTGTTTTCAAAAATAAAAAATCCTTAAAACCCTCAATTATTTTTCTTATTCCTTGGGATCTCAATACAACAGACTCTAGTGTCCATTATTGGAAATTATTCTCCCTATAAACTATAATTCAAGTGCATCTAGAGATATTTTTCATATCAATTAAAGGTAATCATCTATTCTTCCTCAATTATTCACACATATTTTACATATCATATCCTATTTATTGAAATAATCATAGATTTCATAATTCATGGATAGAACTATTGATACCAATGACCAATCACACTTCATCATAATAGTTCCCAAAAATGTTTTTTTAAATATTGGGGCTATTGATGTTTGGAATCAACTCAAATGAGGTAGTAAGTTCATAACTATATAGACCGATATATAATAGTTCTCCCATTATAACGATTTCATGTGTCTATAGCCTGTGATACCAACACTCATGTTTGATATTATATATTTGTGCCTATATGTGCTATACAATGTTTTCTATGAATGTATGGTCTATGTAAGTTTTTATTCTTGTATAAAGTTACATTTATACATTCATGCCTTGGTAACCCCTTAAACAAGGAGCCTGCGTGGCATGCAGTAGGGATGATGACTAACCTATACATAGGGAATGGGTATGATGGACTTGAGGCTTAACAAAAGGTTGGAGTATGATATAATGGAATTATGTCCAGACCCATAATAGAGATAGGTTATGAAATCCTTGTGTCCTAAACCGTGGCAAAAATAGGCCACAATGTCCTTCTAGACCAAATTATACCCAATTTCCTATGTTACAACTAAGAGATATATAGTGACTTTGTGGATTTCCAAATTATCATGGCATTTTTATGACTATAATTTCAGAATATAGAAAAATTAGTCTTGGAATATGTTTTTGGATAAATGGTAAGTGCATAAAAACTAAATACATGACCGATTATTTATTTCCATTGTATTTCATTATAATCATGGAATACACCTATTATTCATGTAAAATTATTTTAAGTATAGGTTGGATATTTCATAAAAGTTTAATACTCACACCATGCAAGGTAATATCAATTTTCATAGAGAATTCATGGTTGGGGATTAGGAAATGGCATGGGACCCACTATGGGTAGATGGGTATATTTATTTTGGGGACCTAGGTGACGTTAGCATGGATAAAGGATAATATATTTAAAAAAATATTCCTTTTCCTTGATATATTACATTGGTTTGAATTGCCACATTATGGTTCCATGGTTTATTACATTGTAGGAATCTTGATTCCTTACATTCCATCTATTATAGAATTTGTTATTATTTATTTCTATTTTTTATTTTTTATTTATTTTTATATTGTTTTTCTGATTATGGTGTATAAGTAATTATAATTGGAGAATAGTCTCCCAACTACACCGTTTGGACCCTCATTTCTATTCAATATCTAATTGTATATGGGGAGGTAAGCATAGGGTTATATAGCTCACCTTTACAAACCAAGGGATTTGGGTTAGGGGTTACAAAATTATATCAGATTTGGTTTTCTATTCATTTTTCTTCACATTGTTTGGGGCAAGTTAGAAAGGAGATCGTTTAGGTGTAACGTTTGTATGTGAGTCATGTAAGTGCTTTTCTATATATTTTCTAATGTAACATTGAGTTACTGATGATGGGATTGCTATTATAGATTATGGATTTATGGTTTCATACCGGTTTAGAGTATGATATGTTGTTAGAGGTTTTGGTAATTAGATGAATTAATAAGTCATTATTAGGAATAAGGTATCATGTTTCATTTATAATTTTTTAAAGTTGCGTGTGAAGGTTAATTTAACATAATTTATTGATTTTTGATTATAAGATATATTATACTTATATTTTTATTCATTGTAATAGATTAGTCTTGTTTGTATATATATATTTGAATTTGACTAATGTTCAATTTTGAATAACTAGTATGTATCCCTGGGTAGTGTTAGGAAGGCTAATCCTTACCATTTTGGATAGCCTTCACAGATATGTATCATTTATAACCTCCTTATGTGTTCCTATATACTTCTTTGGGTGATATCTTATGTAAGATAATATTATAATTCTTTGATTTTGTTTAGAATTATAGATAAATCCACCTAGAATATGTCTAAGGGGATCACTAGAAGAAGCCTGTATGAATTATCTTGTAAGGGTGATTCTCCAATTCCTCCATAGTATTGATGTGACGATATAGATATATAAGATCATATACCTTCTATAGTGGTTTATGTGATGGAACTACTCTAGAATAATGTCTTCCACATAGTTCTTATTAATTGTGGAGGAGCTCATAAGATGATGGTCGATTTTTCTCAAGACACTAAACATCAATATCTCCTGTACATAAATGTTATTGGAAGACCCCAAGTAAAAGATGATTGGATAAAAATCCTCAAGTTAATATTTTATCTTTAGGATAATCTATAAGATATATAGGTTAAGTTGTCTTATTTTATACATCAAGGATTCAATAGGAGACAGTGTGATATAATTAACTACATAGGGAAAAATGAGGGCCTCACATGGGAGACATTCAAGAATATCTTCTTCAATACATTCTTCTTTCATACCCAAAATCTTGATTGAGCTAATAAGGTTATAGATTTTCATCATGGTATGATTCCAGTGTCTTTATATTCATCTCATTTCATGTAGTTTGTTTTCTTTTCTTCTATTTTGGATGGGCTGAGGATCCAATGTACTGAAAGTAATAGATTGGACTTTGAATATAACTATGGTGCTTTCTTATGTATTTTTACAAGGATACAATATCTTAGGTTCAGTGTAAGGCCTTGATGATCAATAAATTTTTGTAGAATGAAAGAGTTGAATCCTTCTTCCATATCTATGTGGAGCATCTGGTGAAATTTCCAATATTGCATTGGGTTCATCTTTTCTTATTATGAATTGAAAGGATAAGGAGTTATAGTAGAGTAGTACATGGATAATAGAGTAGATAATGTTTTCATAATATCCCTCTAGGTGAAGAAAAATTCCACATTATTTCAAATTTGTATGGAGTGGAAATTATCCCAAATTTTTACCAAGAACTAATAACATGTGTCTTTAGTTTGAAATATTGGGCATCTTCAGTAGTTCTTTTGAGGATTTTATAGATAGAATCTCATTGTGGTGTGGGGAAAACCTAGATTTTGGCTCTGAGATTTTATTAGGGTCCCTAGTAGAGGATTCAATCTCTATATGTATTATAATCCAAGAATAGTTTTTTACATTTTAGGGATGGTGTTGTAGAGCATAAGTGGTTAGGATATTTTTTCTAGACCTGGTTCTAGCTGGTGGTTGAGAAGGACCCTCAACTATGAGATGTACAGTCTTGATTACTACTATGAATTCTTCTAAATAATTTTATTAGGAGCTTCCCATTCATTTATATAAGATCTTGTTATAGATGGGCTTAAATATTTGTTATTGATATCTTTAGATATTTTGTCACTCGATACACCATTGGGTAAGAACATAGGTTATCTCTAGAGACGTCCAGAATGTTTCATAGAAGTTATTGGCTATATACATATGTGGGATTTAATGATTTATTAGATGAATAGAATCAATTTGATATTTGGAAATGAATTTTTATCTGGTTATAGAGATCACATCAATTTCTATACTGAAGAAGTATCCTTTTCTTCCTCTAAGGGAGAAAAGTTAGTCTAATCTACATAATGGGAAATTAGAGTGGGTAGAATGGAATCATACCTAAGTTAGATTGGAGATATCATGGTATAGGTAGAAAACATAGTTTAGGTAGTGGATCTAGCAGTAGATCCTTACATTTAACTTATGTAGTGGACCTTTATAACAATATATTCTTTAATGAACACTTTATTCTACCTCAAAATTGATTAATAGAGTTTTGGATTAAATTAATGTCATGGTATCAACCTATATTTATTCCTTTATACTATATTGCATCATCCTAGTTGAATGATCATATGTTTTAAATAGAGGATTTCAATGTGAATGTATTCATTAGACTAATAACATCTCCCTATATTACTTCAATATTGTTCACAAGGAAAGTGGATGATATTCTTCAATTTTTATGGACTGTGGGAAGTAGAACTAGGTTCCCATGAATAATTAATACACCTTTTCAATGATAAATGGCCATTTATATCTGTTATAAGGAGCCTAATGATTCTCCATTATTGATATATGATCAGGCTACTCCCAACATCATTCCATATTAAAGTATATTCATATCACCGAGTTAGAGAGTAGATACAATCTATATGAGTATCTTTTCATTCCTTTCTAGTTGAAAAACTCACAAATATTGTTCATGGATCTCATGAATATGATCGTCCATCTATATCATGACTCCTTCATTTTGGTTTTCATTGTGGATATCCTCATATAATCACCAACTATAGACATGCATGCTATAAACCTATATATTTTGTTGAGTAAAAATTGTGAAAATCAGTTCTATGACATGATTTTATGTATCACTTGGGGATCATGGAGGTACATTTTCTTTGGAATGTAATCTCTTATGTTAGAATTTTTTTCACCAAGACTAGGTATATGTTGTAATGTCTTAGGTATTCCCTATAAATGTTTTCAAGATAGGTAGTTTTCTATGGTTATAAGGAAAATAACTATGGTTCATTATAGACTTATCCTCTTATCAGTGACTATGTGTAGTCTTACCAATAAGGGGGTGAAGTTTGAATAGACTAACCAGTTTGTATAGGTATTCATGGAGGGAAATAGGATATTGATGATATATAATCCTCATAATTTAAGATCATAGGGTTAGATATGAAATGTATTATGACTCCTCATGTATTAGTTTATGATATTTATTAATATAGAGGATCATGTTGTAACATATTGGTCTCTCCATATCTAATCCCATCAATAGAACAACTATGCACATGACTTGGAGTTATAAGTTGTGGTAAAATTTCATAATTTTTGTTGATATTATCTATTCCATGAGACATTTTTTTTATACAAAGACCAAAATATCTTGTGTTACATATTCTATATGTGGTACTTGAATCTCTATAAAAAAAGTTTGGTTGAGTATATACTGTCATTGGATTCTGAAATGGATTATTCTCTTGGGTAAGGTTATTTTTTTAAGTATTCTCTTGGAAGTAAAACAAAAGGGCTTATATAAAGATCTTCAAATGAGGAATGGTGTTTTATTCAATCTATATCTGATTGGTTGGTGGGTTCATATAGGGAATGAGGGGTAATGATCTATTCTCTTTTATTTATCACACCTATGTTAGTGGAATAGGTAAATTCCAACCATGAGGGGGAACCTGAATGCTTAGTGATATAGGAACGGTTGTCAGTACATGACCGAGTTTGTGGATGGTTAATAGATAGTGATGATGTGACATATTCCTTGGGTATTGATGATGATATACATGCATCCCACTTAGATAGAACCACACATAGATTATATAATGATGCATTAGGATATTTGATGATGCTTTTAGTTTCAGGGAATGAATAGATATATAATAGGATTCATCTCTCATTTCCTAACCTATCATAGGATTAATGCAGAGCATCAAGAAATAGGAGGATTTATTTATCCACTTCTTATTCTTATATTTAAGTTGGAAAGGTGAAGATTCACTTCTTGATGGGATTTCCTAGGAACCTGATAAGTTGAAATAAATTATGGGGGACAATAGATCAGCTAATTATGGTGGTGTATTTCTAGTCGGTCTGAGATAATCTCACTATAAATGAGTTGGAAAAACATTATATTTGTGAGACTATAAGACTACACAGAGTTCCTTCTAGTACCATATCAAGCACAGAATCAATTTTTATATTATGGTTTTCTAAATTATTTTAGAATACTATAGAGACCCTGTAAAATATAATTATATTTTAACATCTACAAACACATGTACAGGAAGATAGAATGATCTAGATCTTTCAGTATACACTTCCTGAATGAATTATATAACTCGATGGAGCCTGGGATGATCAACAATACAAGGTGGAATTTCCCTATAATGATAAATTTTGTATTCAATTATATTGAATATATTTAGTTTCTTTTGATCAGTCATGTATCTCACTATTTTTCACGCATGAAGTGGATGTTACATCGTTCATTTGTCCATGTTTGGTAAATGAGACCTTCAAGAGGGTGCAGTTTATTCAGAAGTGGTGGGATACTGCTCATAAGATACATTGATCATATTCTAACTAAAGGAGATGAACTATGGAGTTCTTTATGGTAGACCAGGTTTTTATGGGTGTCACCTATGTAGGGTAGTAAATATTTATGTGATTATGTTAAATTGGTGAATAAATTTATGGGACAATTTGAGATCATCAAATATATCAAAATATTATCATACTGATGGGATCTTAATAGATGGTATCATGATATATATGAAGTGTTACATGTCTCTTAATATCCGAGGTATGAGAGTGATTTTACACATGTGATCGACAATGAGAACATTTAGTTGGAACCAGATTCATAGTTTTTAGAGAGATATATATATAAATTATTGATCAAATCAATAAAGTGATGTGGGGAAAAATAACACCACTCATTCGAGTTTTTTAGTAGAATTGATAAATAAAAAATGAGACTCATGATTAAAAATTTGATTTATGATCTCAATAGAATATGTTTTTTATAAATAATCTAGAGATAATTTAAAAGGTTGAGATGTCCTTATATGGTGATTATAATGGATGGGTCTTTTCATGTACATTGTGAGTTAATTTTAGCTATTTTAAAGTTTTTATTAGATATTATTTTCTTAGGTGAAGTATTGGATAACATCTAAATAGGTTTTTAGGGTTTTAAGAGATTTTAAGTGGGTTTAGGGTTTAAGAACAGTTTAGAAACACTTTACAGTTGTCCCTAAGAAATAGTATATCATATGTGAAATAGTCATTATGGGTGAATGGTGGGAACACAATTAAAACTAACAATGAAAATTTCACTAGGAAATCACATTACATAAGATATAGAAACAAAAATATAGTTTGTGTATTTTTTAAAAAAATATTATAGAAAACCATGTGGTTTCCCGAAATAGATTATTAATCCTTATATAATTGGTGTATGATTTAGATAATCATGTGACCAAACCATGAATATCAATTTAATTGATCCAAAAATTTATTTTCAAAATATAAAACCCCTAAAACCTTCTATTAATTAAAGTAAGGATTCACAACCCATGGACTCTAATATTTTTTCTTATAGTTCTTCTTCCTCCAAACTCTAATTCTTGTCAATCTTGAGGAATTTTCTCATATAAATTCAATGTTAGAGGATTTTCTTCCTCTATTATTTACTCTAGTTCTATAAATACTTTCATATTCATAGAAGTAATCATGGATTCCTAAAATCATGTCTATATTGATAAATTATCATGTGATATACTAAGTATTTCTCATTTTATCAAGGGATATACAACTAGATCAAGATATCTTAAATTATTTTTTTAAAATTGATCTAGATCTACCATTGGTAGGGGATCCAATGTGTTCTTTTTATCTAACTGTAGTCACGTGTTATGTACACCATCATGAATATTATTTTAGAAACCCTTTTTTGGTAAATTAGGTTTGACTATGGGGATCCTTAGCATGCTGGATAAAACTGGCTGGTGCATGGTCATGCTTTGGGTGAAAAGTTTTAGAGGCTATTGATGTTTTTTATTGAAGTGAATGAGGCAGGAAGTTACTTACCATATATACCCTTATACAAAGTTATTTATTTGATAATGTTCACATGTGTGTGTATTTTCAGCTCATGATACTGAGGATCATGAATAATATTTTATTTATATGTATATATGTGTTATTACCTATTTTTTGTAAATGTATATATGTGGGATTTTTGTTCTTGTAGAAAGTGATAGGTGGGTCGTCAGGGATTTGTTATCCCTTGGAAGGGTGAATGTGTGGCATGTGATTATGACAATAAAGGAATGTGACATTGGGTAGAGGTATTATGTACATGATGCCTTACTCAAGATAGAATATGGATATAATGTCTTTGTAGCAAGTCCCATGATAGAGATGGGGCACAATGTGCTCATGGAATGAACCATGATAGAAATGGGTCATGAAGGCCATGTAGCTAGACCCAATAATTTTAGTCTATATGGATGCATATAAGTATATGGGGGCCTTGTGGAAGACAAATGATCATGAAACCCAATATTATTATACTTCCCACAAGGATATGAGTTGGTCCCTTCACAGTTTATATCATCTTGGTTAATGTACGCCCACTCAGAACATGTCTGACTATTTCTTTCTTTAATATTTACTTTTATCAAGTAATATACCTCTTATACATGTGCACATATGTTAAGGATTCACTAGTGGTTTTGCACCAGGTTTATACTCAGACAATATATGGCCATCTCAATACACATATAGCCATCTTGATTAGGGTTACAAGAAAGTGAAAGGGACATATAGTGTGTAGCTAAGGAGGTGGAGTATGTTTTCTATGTGAATTTTGTGATAGACTTTAGATAATGGAAATATTATTTATTTGGTTCCATTTCTTATTACATTAATTTGACTTTCCATATTACGGTTTCCAATTATGTCACATTTTATAACTCTATATTACTTAAAACATTATCTTATATATAATTTGATATGATTTATTTCAATTATGATTTTTTTGGATTATTATTCATTTAATTATAAAATTATAGTGTATGGATATTGACATTGAGGGGATAGTCTCGCCGCTACATAGTTTGAACCCTCACTGCTAGTTGAAAACTTCATTTATATGAAAAAGGATCACATAAGTCATATAGATCCCCAATCCCAATTGGGTTTTTTGGGTTAGTACATTATAGAACTTTACATGTCTGTTATTTATTAAAAATAAAACATTTCCTTCATTGAGGCGGAATTCTTCTCATAACACGAATGGAGTTACCATTGTTTTCTACAGAAATGGGAAAGGTAGAAAATGATTGTCACATAAATATAATAACATTTCAATAGAATAATGATACCAATGCTATTACTTTGGGATGTTAAAATATACATTGTGGTGGAATAATAGAGATAAAATAAATATAAATGAAAATGATTCTATTGGAAATGTAACCCTACTCCTTGGAACAAATCATTTGTAAAATGGAGTAAGACTTTGAAGGGTGATCCTCTGATGAGAGAATAACCTCTAGAAATGAATATTACTTTTAAGTAAGGATTTGGGTAGTGTTTCATTAGCTACATTTTTAATTTTTTTTAAGTGATATGTGTTGGTGAAAGGCTCCTTTTATAAGTTAGAGGAGTGGCATTTTTTTGTAAAATGCGTAGAACTACTCAGGGAAACATGCTTCAAAAGTCAAAACTAATTGAGGCAAGAAAATTTTGGGCTAATAAATAAATCAAAAAGAAATTTTAATAGTTTTTTAAAATGATTTAGTACATCAAAAATATTTTATAATTTTACTATAATTTAATTTTACTATGGTAACTCATTTTTTAACCACTTTAACATATTTTTGTGATTAAAAATAAAATAAAAATTAGAAGATAATTTATATAGTATAATTAACAATACAAAAATAGTGCCCTGATATTAAATTTATAAAATAGATAAAAATAAATTTTAAAATGATAAATGTTTAAGGTGTTATAAAGAGTTTTAGAGAGAAAGGTAACTTAAATTATAAAATTGTAAGCGTAGTTTTCAATTCAAAAGTAATAAATTATATATAATTTTACTAAACAAATACATTTTCAATTAGTAAAAAATAATTCATGAATTTTTGATTTATTCTTATACCTTAATGATTTCCTAAGATTCATTTTATTTATTAGAACAATATTTTTAACAATTCACCTAAAAATAAATATTTAAAAAAATATACAAAAAATTAATCCTAATATAATATTTTTACACTGAAAAAGATATGAAATAATTTTTTAAAATCATATTTTTCAACTTATGAATTTAAATTCTAAATGGAAACATAAAATATATTGAAACCCCATTTTTATAGGAAAATTGATTTTTAAATATGAACTATTCTTATTATTATTTCCAATCAATTACTAATTAAATTATTGTTAAAATATTTTTTGTATCAACAATATATTTTACTATTATTTTACTATAATATATTCATTTTGTTAAAATAATATTTCAAAGCGCATAAAAATTTATTTTTTAGAAAACATATATTCTCAATCATAAAATGATCTTTTAGTTATTAAGATATAAAAATTGTATTTTTTCAATGAATTAGTGTTAAAAATGTTTTTTCTTTTTATATTCCTAGATTTTGTAAATTGTTTACTTATATTTATATATTACTATTCAACAAATATAATTTTAGTGATCACATTTAAAATTATAAATTTTATCTTTAAAATGTTTTTTTGTTTCATTTTGGTTGTGTGTTGCATTTGGCGTTTTCTATTAAAAATATTATTTAATTATAGAAAAATATAATCTAAATTATTTGGGTTTTACACTTATGGTTGTTGATTAAGATAATACTTTCATTATTACAAATATATTTATAAATGATTTAATCACATCCAATTAATCAATTTTAGTCGATTTGTATCATTTTATGATTTATTGTGAGTTTTGATATTAAATGGGAAAATTGGTTAATTCTGAAAATTTAACCATATTCATTCACCTATGTATTTTGAGAATAAAATTAAATATTTGGATCCAATTGGAAATATTATTTTTTGTAGGATTCCAGTGTTCATGGGATACAAATTCTTCTTCTGGACTAAGAGACCATTCAAAACCCCACATGCCCAAAAAATAGACTTAGTTGAAGAGTTATTCTGATTGGATGAATGGACCCTACCTCATTAAATGAAGTATACCAAGTTTAACCAACCTAAAAAATATATTAATCAATCTGGGATACAAATATTACTCACAAGTGAAACCTCGTAACAAATTTTATAGAGAAAATCATCCATAAAGGCTGCACATTAATGAGTTAAATTGGGGTTGGTGGAATAGAGATTGGCGTCCAAAGATAGTCGGATCTTTTAATTCAGACATAAAATTCGTGAAACAGCTTTATATACTTTGAAATTTAATGGGTAGACATCAAAGACCATTAGAAACATCTTATATGATGGTACATCATCATGTTTATACAATATGTTGGGTAGAACAGAAGCTAACTTCTGGACAAAAGATTCTGGAGGAAATTGTTATGTTCTTCTTTTTCCTTAATTTATTTCTTTTTATTTTTGTAATTTATTCTTATCCTACTTCTTCAAAATTAACACTAACATGTTGGGGTAATACTATAATAAATTGGGAATGAATATTTTTTTCTTTTAGTAATTTTTGAGTTCACACACTTAATTTTATGAAATATGTCCCTCTTCAGTGATGTTGGTTTTGAATTCTAATTACTATTTTTATTATCTTCTGTGATCATATTATATTTTATATTATGTTTTTATTATTGATTTTATAAATTAAAATTATCTCAATCTGCTAGTTTCTGGTCTATATATAAAGTAATAGATCAGTTCTTAGTGGTGAACCACTAGACGATCATCAGTACGTGAGGGAGGAGTAGTGCATATTATTGATTGTTTGGGGTAAAAAAGACTCGGTCAGGAATTGCCTAAATCAATTAATATAATTTTCATCTACTATTTCACAAAAGGAAGTATTTTAAATGAAATTAAAATATTGTTAATTTTTACTCTCACCATCCCAATTGACCAAGTGAGTGAGGGGAAGCGATTGTGAAATCTCACTTTAACCGGCTTAATAGACGAGGTTTGGATTAATAAGAACAATGAGAAAATTTCAATTGGGAAACCATCCCCAACATGATCACCCAATACTTATGACAAATTTTAATCATGTTATTTCTCAATTTTTTTAAATCATTTACATTATTTCTTTACCTAGTTTCAATTCTTTTTTTAAACCAAATTATTTAAAAAACAACCCAAATTATTTATCAAAATTAAAGTGACAAACATGATTTTTGTGCAATCTTCTCTATAGAACATCTAGGTTAACCAATTTAATACATTTTAATTTTTAAACTAGTTTTTTACTCCCCATAATAGTAATGTTTCCATTGATGATAAATAAGGGGGAATTTCATGACTTACACATAAAATATTCTAATGAATTGGAAGAAGATAACTACATGATTCTATTTTCTGTTAAATTCGATTGTATATACACTAAAATAAAAATATAAATATTTATCAAAATATTGAAGTATTAATAGTTTTTTTAAAAAAATTGTTAATATACTGATGTTTTCTCCATTGGGTTAGCCCAATTAAAAAAATATTTTCATGTTTGATGGATTATTTCTAACACAAATATAATGTCATCCTTCTCTCAAAATTTTAGATAAATCCCTGATTCCAATAAAAAGTGGGAGTGTTAGGTGTTTTGTAAAACCATTTACATTGGTTGAAGAGGATAAGTCTTTCCCTTATGTTTCAATTACATTTAATACTAATAAATGGGATAATAAAAAGTCAAACATAATGATATAAATATTTCGTGGTATTGACAAAAAAACAATTAGGGAGATTGAAAAAATCATGTAGGGATTGAATTATTTCAATAAGGAACGATTTATTTGTGAAAAATATATAAATTTTTATATGAAATATATTAGTCATTCCTCATGCATAAATTAAAAATGGAGAAAATTGAATTTTTTTCCAATGTTGTGTACGTAAAATAAATATTTGTTGGTTCATGGAGCAAGTAGTTAGACATGTTTTAGTATTGTAACACTTACATGATAATATTAATAAGATGTTATTAAGATAAAGATAAATTTTTTATGAAGTCACACTTCCTAAAATAGTTTGGAATAATTTCCCTCTGAAGGTGTTTGATCCAGGTTCGTCCTCCTGTTTCTCTAGTGTGCACCAGGATGCTACCTCCTAGCTGGAAGGAACCTCGGCTCTGACCTCCCCGGCCCCTTCCCGATACCCCGGCAGTGGGGTATCCTTCTGTGTTGTCCTCCGAGGCTCGTCAGGGGTCTCTCCGTGCTTCCCGGCGGTATCAGTGGAGCTGATTCAACCTTTGCGTGAAGGTAATAGGGTTTGTATAAAGGTGTCGGCGTCGGCGTTCAAGGAGGCCAAGTCTTGTCTCAAATGGACTCTGGTGGCTCGGTTCGGGGGGGCCAAGCCTCCTCTTCATGTATTCCAACAGTGGGTTGCTTCTTGGGGGTTTCAGATGCTGGCGCAGATCTCAGCCCTCCACAGGTGCTTCTTCTATATTGTCCTCCCCTCTGAAGTGGACTTCTACCATGTCTGGTGCAAGGTTACACAATCCATGGGTCGCTGAAGTTTTAGTCTTACCAGGTGGTCCTTGGACTCTCACCGAGGGAAAGAAGGTTTTTTTGAAGCGGTCTAGATCTGTCTACCCGGATTGTCGTTGTCGTTCCAGAATGAAGGTCTTCTGAAGCTGATCGGCGACTCCATCGGAGTATTCTTATGCTCCGATGACTACATGAGGAGGGGCTTGTCATCCTCGGAGGCTCGCATCTGTGTCTAGCTCGACATTTCCTGTACAATCCCAGAGAAGCTGGACCTTCAGGTTGAGGATTATTTCTCTTGGGAGCAAGATCTGGTTTATCCCGTCTTTCCTAGGTTCTGCCCACACTACCTCCTTCAAGGGAACTCCGCTTAGGTTTTTCGTTACCGTGGAACTATGTGGCGAAAAGGCATGCCAAGGAAGGTGTCAAGGAGGGGTGGGGTTCGGCCTCCTCCTACGGAAAATGTGGAGAAGCGTCCGCAGGTGTTGATGGATCTTGTCTCCTCCTCTTCGGCCTTGGGGATCCCCTCTAGGGTGCCTCCAGAGCCTGCGGTGTAGGTCCTTTCTGAAGATTCCCTGGCTATCTCTCCGGCCGTTCCAAGGATTATTTGTGTCCTCCGAGTCCCCATCTCCCATCTTGTTCCTGTCAGGCTTACCCAGCCCACAACAATAGGAGGTCAGTTTTTTGTTATGTTCCTGGGGCTCGGGTCCCGGCTCCCAGTTGCAGATGTGGTGTTGAAGTGTAGATCAGGGGTGGACCAATGGGACATGGAATTGCTCCCACAAGTCTCAGGAAATGTTCCTAGGGTGACCTCTCCCCCTCCCTTGGCTTTAATGAGAAGTCCCTCCTAGTTTCCTCCCAAGGGGTCTCCCACCTGTATTGGGGATGGTAGTAAAGGTGGGTCTCAGTCAGCAGCCCGAGCGAGGAGGAAGTGAAACTTGAGCATGATTGGTAGTCCCTCTTCGCCCTCTATGTGGATGACCATTGAGACTGGGGTTTATACTAGATCGAAGTGCAAGAAGCATCAAGGGGTTTCATCCTCCCTTGATTCAAAGGCTAAGGTCTATAGAGCTAGAACTAGGGCACTCATCTTTTAAATGATTCCTCTGTTAATTGGGAATTCCAGGGGGCTTGGTGCCCAGGTGAAATCATATTTTCTCACCTTTGAATCCTCCAGGCACAAGGTGGATGTGGTGGCTTTTCTTGAGAACAAACAACAACCTTCCAAAATTGGATATTACACCAGAAAGCTTCGGATGCATGGATGCATGCAGGCTGAGTCAGTTAACAGGTATATTTAGGTTTTTTGGCATAAAAGATTCTCTGTGAGGTTGGTTCAAGATGAGGATCAGTTCATTACCGTTAAGGTGATCATTGGTCCTGTCTCCTTATTTTCTTATTTCATTTATGGATGTTGAGATATGAACACCCAGGAGTCCATGTGGATGCAGTTAAGTATCTTTGACCCCGGAGTGGAACTGTGGATTGTTGGAGGCGATTTTAATGTGGTGGTTGATCCAGATGAAAGGAAGGGCAGAGGTCCTTTTCCCAGGAAATCCAGTCGGGAGTTTGTGCATTTCATGGTACCAAAGGGTCACTCGGACCTAGACTTTGTGTGTGATCAGTTTACATGGTGTAACAATTAGCAAGGACCACGCCATTTATGGGGTAGGTTAGACCGGTGCCTGGCCAATACCCAAGATTTATCTAGCTTCTCCAGCACAAAGGTAACTAATCTCGTTCGGGGTCTATCAGATCATTCCCCCCTCTTAGCCTCTCTACTGTCCTCGCACAGGCCACAAGCACCGTATAGATTCTCATAGTACTAGGTGGAAACTCTGGGCTATCATGACTTGGTCAGATTAGTGTGGGGTGTTCCTACTCAAGGAAACCCATGGCTCATTCTTCATGGAAACTTAGGGAGGCTTTGGCCACTTCTACAGGAGTGGTCTAGTCAACTGGAGCCCCCTGAGGATGAACTAAGAGGCGTTATGCATGGTATAGAATGTATGGAAAGCAGTCTGGATCAATAGTGCGATGAGGGGGTCTATGAGGAGATTTCGGTGAAGAAGGGTACAATGGCCGACTTACTTCTCATGCAGGAGCGCCTGGATAGAGAGAAGGCTATAATAAAATTGCTTAAAGAAGGAGATAGGAACTTGTGATTCTTTCATGTGTGTGTTATGGAGAGAAAATGGTAGGTTAGGCCTAATATACAGTTGGAATATGGCTCCTTTACGGACGACAGAGATATTGTGGGCGGACTGGAAAGTTCCTTCTTTTAGGATCTTTTGGCTGGCCCTCGGGTTATCCATCGGATTCCATGGACATTTTCGATGTTATTTCTAACTTGGTTTCAGAGTATATCAATAACAGCCTAGGGGTTGTGCCTGATGAGGGGGAGATTAATAAGGTTCTCTAGCTCTTGTCTTTGTAGAGCGCCCACGGCCCAGATGGTTTCCCCACTTCTTTCTACAGGGGTTCCTGGGAGATGGTGAAAGCGTCCCTGATTGCGGCCATACAGGATTTCTTTCACGGGGGTAGTTTGCCTAGGGTGGCATGCGCCACCACTCTCGTTCTCATACCAAAGACGAAAGCACCTTCCTCAATCTTGCAATACAGACCGATAAGTATGTGTAATGTCCCATATAAGGTATTAGAGACCCTTAATAACTCAAGACTGGTCACCCATATTCCTCAATGGATCTCTCTCGAACAGCACGGTTTCATCAAGGGTCGCTCTATCCAGGAGGCGATTTCCTTGGTGGAGGAGATGGTTAACGACATCAACTTCAAAACTCCTATGTCAAATATGGTCATCAAACTGGATATGAACAAGGCTTATGACCTAGTCGAATGGAGATTTATTAATAGAGTCTTGGAATGCTTGGGCCTCAACTCTGGGAATGTGGATATCCTCTTCCATTGCTTCAGCGCTGCGTGGTTTTAGGTTTCTTTTAGGGGCAAATCCTTTGGTTTCTTCAAGTCTACCTGGGGCCTTAGGAAAGGGGACCCAATATTGCCTACATTGTTCATCCTCACTCAGGATGTGTTGAGTCGGCTCCTCTGAAGGAGTATCAATAAAGGCAGAATTCTCCTATACCGGTGTCGGTTGAAGGCTCCCACTATCTCCCACCTAATGTTTGCCGATGATACCATCCTCTTTTTGAATGGGAAACGTAGATCCCTATGGTGTTTAAGCGAGGTGTTAGACGGATACTGCAGTTGGAGCGGGCATCCCATCAACAAAGGTAAGAACGATTTCTTCATCTCCAATAGGTATGTGATTGAGAGGGTGGAGTTGGTCAGTAGGTGTTTGGGCATACATAAGGGGTCATTCCCTACGACTTATCATGGTGGGCCTCTTTCATTGGAGAGACTTCGGATTTGGGACTACAACGCTCTCCTCTCTAAGATCACGGAGCGAATGCTGACCTGGAAAAATAAATTCTTATCTTTTGGAGGGAGGATCGCCCTGGTGAATAGCGTCTTGGTGGCTTCCCCCATTCATGCTCTCTCCTCTAGCAAGGTTCCTAAGGGGGTGATCAGCTCCATTGATAGGATCCTCGCCTCCTTCATATGGGACCCGTATGCAGGAGGGAAGAAACCCTGGGTTTCCTGGACTAGAATGGCGAAACTTGTGGGTGAAGGGGGGATCAGTTTGAGGAATATAAGTGATACCATTTTCTATATGCAATAAAGGCTTTCATGGATCATTCTGGAATGGTGTACTCTATGGGGGAATAACATGAACTCTCACTCATCAGGGTTTCGTGGATCAGTGGATAGGGGTCTCTCTACCCTATGGTCGACAGTTGGGCTGATTGTTGAGAACCTTAGGCCTTTTGCGCATTCGTTGGTTGGGAGAGGCGAACTATCTATTTGGCACCAGGACTGGGGGTGGTGTGCTGGCATTTACTGGATGCCTGGCCACGAATATCACGTTCAGGGAAGTGAGTCTCTTCCCATAGTTCATCTTTGCGGTTCTAGATAACAGTCGAGAGAGAGTTTCCAGCGTATTGTGATAAATTCCGAAGATGACAGATGTGTTTTCACCGCTTTTGACTTGGGTCTTTTCTCATCGAAGAGTTTAAGGGGTGTGGTGCATGGATCGGTGCAGCCTGGGGGATGGAATGAGATTATTTGGGTGGAAATCATTCCTACTAAATATAACATTCTCACATGGAGGCTTCAGAACAGAGGGTTGCCAATGGATGATAAAATTTGCAAGCGCGGAATCCAAATGGTATCCAAATGTGTGTGTTGTTGTAGGGATCATATAGTGGAGAGCGCTACTCACATTTTCTTTGGTAGAGAATGGTCGATTGAGGTTTGGAATGCTCTGGGGGGATTTTTAGTGGTTCTTACTCCATATGGCGATAGACATTCCTTCTTGTAGGACTGGTTTCATGGCACTGAGAGAGGCGGGGTGGAGAAGGTGGCCTGCTCGGTGTTGCTTCATGTTGGGTGCTGGTGTCTTTGGCAGGCATGAAATAAGATAAAGCATGAGTGGGGGACAGTGATTGTATGTGTTATAATTTTCTAGGAAAAAAACCTCTTGTTGGATTGGAATAAGTCAGTGAAGGCTTGGAAAGAGGCTCCCTCGCTCCACCGTTTTCAGTCCAGGACGAATGTGGCTTCTAGTAGCAGGTCTGGAAAATGGGATAGATGGGGCAAACCTTCGGGTGGCTTGAAACTCAATTTGGATGGTTCATGAATTCAGGGGTGCATGCGTAGTGGATGAGTGGTACAGGATGCTTTTGGGTTGGTTTATTTATCTTTCTCGGCCAGGTTGTGGCAGGGATCCTCTCTCCAAGCGGAGGCTATGGATATGCTCACTGGTCTCACCTTGTGTACGCAGCACGGGCTGGTCATCTCTGAAGTTGAAACAGACTCCTTGGTTGTCCATGATTCCTTGGAAGGTTGTGGGGTCACACCTTGTCCGATATGTAATAATATCATGGAATGAAAAAGTATTCTCAATATTACCATTAGTGTACGACATACCCGGAGGGAGGGGAACAAGGTGGCAGACTACCTAGATTTTGTGGGGTACCCGGGCACAGAGGATCTGTTTCTTCATACGGCTGGCAGTATTAAATCCATGGGGATTGATTTCAAAAAAGGGGATGTCCTCTGGTTACACTACTGCAGACTTCCGTAAGCTTTCCTTCAGGGGGGAGAGATCCTTTTAGTCTTCTCCTTCTTTTTGTACTCCTTTTGGTTCTCCTTTTTCAATAAAATTACAAAAACAATATTGGATGAAATGGGTTCTATAATTCAATATGGAAATAATATTCCGTGGATTTTTTTGAACATAAATGAGAAGGTTGATGATAATAAAAAAAATATAATGAATTTTCGACGTTGATGGTCATGTTTAAGACTTGTTAATGTTGAAGAAGGTGAATTTGATACTACTACAACTTATGATTAATAAAGTATCAATCAAATTGGAAATCAAAAACTTCAAGGAAATCTTGTAAATTAATGAATAATGTTAAATAAGGCCAATGATATTTTCAAATCATTGAACGTGATCAATTGAAAATTGATGGTGTGGTTTGAGAAGGAGTAAGATCGATGTGAATAAACACCACAAAGAAGAAGCAAACAAATAAATTCTCATAGGATCATGCAAGGGGTTTTCAAGGACTTTGTAAAGTAGATTACACTATAGAGAGTCTATACCAGTATGTGGATGAAGATTTTGGGATGCAGTTTAAATATCCATTCATATGTGTTTATTGTGTATATTAAGTTAGTTGATGATACATACCATAGATAATGTTCATGATAACTAACCATATTTTATCATCAACTTGATTAGAAAATATTTGTCACTATAATATAATATTTATAATATGTGTATCTATAAGACTAAAATTTGGCAATGAGTATGATTCCTCATTGGAATCAATCCATGTAAACAATCTGGTTTGCTTAAGTTCTATCTCGTTCTATCATGTATACTAAGGTAAGGGTGAAGTGCATTTAAAATAGCCATGTCTATTAATTGATCTAGTGGTTTTATTATCAAGAGGTGATAACTTAGAATTATATATTAACATAAGAAGTTGGGTATGGTTATTCAGCCTCACCCATTGTCCATTAATGTTCCATTGGGAATTCTAATGCATTCTATTTAATATTTTTCCCATTATAGAAGGAACTACAATAAAATATATTGGATATTCACCAAATATATTAAAATAAATCATGTAAAGTACATTAAAAACACATATTTTTTCTTTTTTCCCAATACTAGTCTACATTCATGGAGCATACAACTAAAATTGTATCAATATAAAAAATCAAATAATTCATCATTATATGAATGAAATTTTTAGTTTACGAACCTTTTAATCAAATTATTACATATAAATCCTCAATATTCACCAACTAATCTATGTATGGGGTGTATATTTTATATTTTTTATATTCCTATTTAATATTAGAATGATAGATTTTTTGTAATATACAGTACAAATCCAAATTTGGTTCTTTATTTTTATGAAAATTATTACCTTCTATTCTAATTTATATTTCATATTAAATTATAATCATTATAATTTATTCAAATTATTCTTCATGATAATTCATAAAATATCACATTTTCTTACTAAAGAAATATATTTTATTAGCGGAACTATCTTTATTAAGCTACGTCTTCATGATTTAATGTATTGGATGCCTCAATATCGTTTTATATGTGATGAGACTCTCCTATCTAAAATGAAATGATCCATTTTATTTACACATTCAATACACTTTTTAAATTATTTTCATTAGTTATTTTTTTCATTACCATATATATTTATTTCCTTCCATATCTAAGATTTACGAATAATGTTTTGGATCCTAGCAAGTTATTTTCATCTACCACAATCGTTCTACGTGAAACAGTCATTAAAGGGTACTAAAATTCATACATTTAAATCATTAAATACCTCTCATAAACCTTTCTATAATTTATAAATTTGAATAATGATAAAACATGTATGTTATAATGATGTTACCCAAAACCATTTTTTCTTGGTTTTCTCCATAATGTGATAATATTAAATAAACTGGTTCTCTAAAAAACGTGGTATCTCAAACAAAAATAACCTAAAAACTGTTTGTTTACTTATTTAGAAAACTAATTTAGATTTATTCATTGTGACATATTAATTATATCAAATTTTTGTTATATATAATTTTAAAAACTATTTCAAACATGTCATGATGTGTTTCTCATTCTATATTGACCAATATATTTCTCTTATTGACCATGATTTTATAACACAATTGTTCAGAGAAGTATTTTTAAAATTAAAAAACTAAAAAAACTTGAAATTATCACTATGAAATTTACAATTTCATTAATCAACTAATTTACACCAAATTGAATCATGAAATTGGTACCATATTAAAAATTTTCTCGAGGACATGTTATGTATTTCCACAGTATGTTATATATTACTTTTTATTCAAAGGGAACTTTAATAAACTCCACCTTTTAGACTATAATATAGAAATATTATCCATGATTTTTTTTCAATGAGTTTTATTTTTTCTATTCTTTATTTGGAGTATAGTATAGATTATTTTTTGATCTAAGATATGAGACAACAAGATATTCCAAGTTTCAGTGTTCCTAGAATTAATTTTTCAAATATATTAAACATATTAGATATCACACATGAATAGATTTCTTAAGAAACAAATGAATTTATAAACTAAGTATCAAATAAAAAATATGAGTCTATGTTTATCTCAGAGCATTTTCTTTACCCTAGGTTTGACATAAACATTTTTAGAATCAAGTGTTTGGTTAAACGTTGTCATGGGAGTAAATAATTAAAAATATATTTATTTATTTATTCTATTAATTGATGCAATGACGTAATTATTTTATCAATTTAAACATGTTTATGAATAATTTTTAGTTTTGGTCATCTAACCCTAATAATTTATAGTAGGATTGTATAATTTCTTGGTGGACAACACCAAAATGCATCGGGATCATGGATCGGTGTGCCAACAGAACTTGTGTATCACACCAATGATAGTGATGTGTGATCATTTTTCACTAGTGATTAATATAAATAGATGTAGGATTTTGTTTTATTTGTATTCATCCAATATTTATTATTCCTATGAATAAGGAGAAATAATTAACTAAAAAATTTATTCATGGTTCGATCGTATTACAGCTGTGGGAATATTCTATGGGGATTTTATTGGGAGTAATTTTTTATTTAATTGTTTCTTCATTCATTATTCTGTTGGAAATAGATCTAGGAAAAACTAAACAAGGTAGAGGGTTTTTCCAATTTTTTGTTTTATTTCTTTCTCAAACCATTCATTTTTAATTAATCATCAGTCCCTCTTATGATATGTGGTTGATGAATACCCATGAAGTCAATTATTGTTCACCTATTTTTCGTGAAACAGATTCTTACTACTAATATAGGTTCAGATAGATGATCGGATACAGAATCCATAATAGATGATCAGCTGGGGATGGATTTGGGGACACCGATTCTACACATTTTTAGTTTGAAATGATGGTGCATATCGATGGTTTATTTCTGAGTAGCTTAAGGCATGGTTTTTGATGAATTGTGGATGGTGAGGCAAGATCAGAACAAATATGGGATCTCCTGGAGATATAATTTGTGAAATTTGAGGTGATGGAGTTATGTTAATTCATGGATAAATAACCATAGGTTCTATGAAATATTATTTTACATAGTGTGTAATCTGTAATTAGATGACATGTGGGAACCCCTGTCAAGTCTTTGGATATTGCAGATAAGATAAATTTCACAAGGAATGTGAAATATGTCACATGGCATGTGACCCATACCTGGAGGATCAGAGTGTACCATAGAGGGTGCATGGAAACATCAAGGATTACACAATCTTGGACAAGCCATGTACATAGACATGGACACAGCTATCCAAACACAAACATGGTAAGCCCCCTGTGTAGTGTTTGGATTCTAAAGATAAGATAAATATCACAAGGAATGCAAAAGATGTCACATGGCATGTGACCCATACCTGGAGGATCAGAGTGTACCTTGGAGGGTGCATGGACACATCCATGAGTATACAATCTTGGACACGCCATGTATATAGACATGGAAAAAGATATCCAAACATGAACATGGTCAGTTGTACACAGACACGGTACGGAGTACACAAGGTCAGACACTCTGTGTAATCGGACATGAACACATGCATGGTCCCTGATAAATGGGTAGAACCCAGTTCCTAAGGTAAATTAATTTTACTTATAGTAACATTTTTTTAATCCTTTAATGATATATTGGATCTCATTACCTATTTAACTTAGACGGTTGTCATTAGAGTATGATCCCTTGATCCATTACCTAAGAGTTTATTATGGTGTTTTATATTATGCATATGATGATGATCCCCACTAAAGAACTTTATTACTGGACAGAGTTTTTAGAATAAATTCATAAATCCCATTGTGATATCGATTATCATCATTATTTCCCTAAGTGGGTTTCTTAGTATCACTGTGACCAACAATACATGAGTGTTAATCACCTACAAAGCTGGTCAATTCAGATTGGGTTTTTGGTATAACCCATCGCCTTATGTGTAATCCCAATATGTGTATTGTTTTATCTAGGTTTATGGTGTGAACATATTATTGTGACACCCAGTGATCATGAAATCTCAAAAGTATTCCATCAGGGGTATCTGAATCTTGGAGTGTGTTCTCTCATAAGATTGTTATATAGAACCTTTGAGTAGGAATCCTATGCTGGCAGTATGGTTCTGACCATACATTGAGACTGTGTGTCTACTATGACTATATTTTGATATTCTTGTTATATATTCCATTTAAATATACATATAATTATATGAATATTATTATTGGTGTTATATTCACATTGAGTTTGGGGAATCCTACAAGGTATTGTTTTACACCCCCCTTCATTGAATTTTCCATCATATGTCATTCCTTATGTAGATGATAAACATTTTTATGGAGTCCTTGAGGTACAATGACCTTGAAGAGCTTAGTGATCCTAATAGACAATGGGTTTTTCCATCATTTACCTTGATAGCATTACACTTCATTATTCTAGGTTATACATATTCTCAGTTTCTATTGAGTGGGAATCTATTTATTCCTAATTCATTCAATACTTGTGTTCATACTTGGATGGTGGGATTTTAGATGTATGCATTCATGGTTATCAGTTTACTAACATTTCAACATTTTATTCTCTTAGATATGTGTATGTTTGTATAGGAACATTAGGATAAGGACTCCCCTGTGAGGGATATGCCTACACAGCACTAATCACTATACCCTGGCCAATCGGAGGAAGGCTTGGGGTAGTCACAGTTTGTGAACCATTGGTTTGGGTCATGAAGTGTGGTATCATAAAGTTAGTTCTATATTTGGAACAGAGTTTGTGAGATCAGTTTGGGGAAACAGTGTAAAGTGTTTTTTGTTCTGGTCTTAATCCATGGATCCCAGTGTTGGAGTGGCAGCAGATATATCCCTTCACTAGGAATTTTATGACCTACTTTTTGACTTGGTACATAATGGAACTAGTAATCAGGATAAAATTGGTACAAGCATCATATATGAATGGGTTTTGGTTTCCATGTCCTTATTAAGTCATCTCTCTAGATATACTCATTTATTGTGATACATCATATCTATTTTTGTTGTCTTCTTGACTTTTCCCATCTATAATTAAGTAACAATATCATGAGGATGATCCCCACCTCAACCAGTCTATGATATATGGAACTATTCAAGAGTTGTTACATCCATGTGGTGTAATTTTTTTAGAACCACCTCTCGAGTAGTTTATGTAAACTGGAGTACCAATGGATGAGGTTTCATGGCTGAGTGAGATTTGTGAATTTCAGACACAGTAACCCCTCAGGTCTCGAGGTGAACTATAACTATAGCTGACTGAGGATTGTCTTGACTTATGGACAAAATTCTTCCATCTTGTTAAGACACTAGAAAAACAGATTTTGTTCCTAGGTGAAAGTCTTTTCTAGGGTTTTATTGGATTATGGTGGTCCTTAATGACCCATTTATTCAATGAGGAAAGACTTTCATGGTCATAGTTGGAGTTCCTTTTTTGATAAAATATTTCTCCAGCTATGTTGAGGTTTTTCCAAATCTAGGATCTTATAAAACATTAGAAGGGTATTATGACTATTTTTTGGTATTCATTGAGGTTCACCAACCTCTCTTGGTACTCAATGGATATGGTGCATGATAAGTTCTTTCAGTATTTGACCATCGAGTGGGAACTATGTATAGACATCTGAGCCAACAAGATACCTTTATTAATTCATTCCTATATTTGGGTTCTACATCACGCTTTGGTAGTTGAGAGTTATCTAGCTGAGAAGATGTATATAGTTGGTTCCCATAGTGTGAAAACAATGATGACACTCCAACAACATATAAATAATAAAAAACATAGTGACCAATATGTGTGATACATTTTAATAGGAGATCCCAGGATAAAGGGTCTATGGTATAAGGCTCACATGATTGATCTAGACATCCTAGAAGAAGGTGTTGTACTATTGTGGTTGTAAGGGTAATATCACATGGGATTGTATAAACTTTCCTATGGTTGATAGAGAGATATTAGATGGGATTACTAGGAAGAGGTAGTGGGACGAGTAGCTAGGACTTCAAGGTAGAATATGTGGATGACATGCTGGGAGAGTATCTGGTGTTAGTATATGTTATGCTTTTTTATAACAACCACCTTAAGGATATCCATGCTAGCTGCAAAGATCTAGGGGACTGGAGAAACAATAGCTGCAGGTGGTCATGTCTTGAGACCTAGAAGCTGGAAGGGTGATTCTAGGTATGATCTATGCCTTCTTTACTTATAAAGTACATATATATAGAGGTGTGAGCCACTAATTTCTTTCAACTTATCTGGATGTATACCTAGAAATTCTAGTTGGGCTTTAGGCTCAACCCTTGTGCTAGGAGACTCTTACCGAAGGTGAATCATGGATCACACACTTCTGTAGATGGTGTGACTGGGATCTTGGAGGCAAGAGTTTATTTGGGGATATCATTGTAGAATAGATGAGGCCTTATGATTTCATCTTAGATATATAGTAGTCATTTATAGTTCATTACTAGATAATTGTTTTTAGGAGGAGGATGTGGTGTGTCCTTAGTGATGGGATGAGGTTTTCTTTTATGGGTGAAAAATAAACATAAGCAGAAGTGGATAGAATATTGTGTAGGAGTTTTCATCTGATTACACACAAGTAGTCCAGCATGACCCTGGGTGTGGAATATGTTATGATCCTTCATTTTCATTTAGTGGTCGCGGAGTATGTGGACATATTTCATAAGTACATTCCAGGATTACCTTCCCACCAAGTTATTTACTTCTAAATTGATATACACTTTGATACGTCTCCCATATCTATACCATCATATCATATTGCTCCCAATGTAATTCGAGAGCTGAGGGTGTTATTGGAGGACTTATAGATGTATGGATTTATTGGGCCTAGTGTTTCAACCAGGTCAGACCCAGTATTATTCCCCAAGAATAAAAGAGGGAGGTTGATGTTATATACAGATTACCATTTCATAAACTATGTAATTTTAATGAAAAATTATCCACTATTAAGGATCTATGAAATCTTTGATCAGTTGAAAGGGGAATATTGTTATCAAAGATTGAACTTAGATCAAGCAATCACCTATTTTGAGTATGGGATGATGATATATTGAAGAGAGATTTCTGATGTTTTTATGGTCACTATGAGTAGTTGGTGATTCCATTTGGCTTGAATAATTCCCCATTATTATTCTTGGGACTCCTGAAATGTATCTTTCATCATTTCTATGACTGGTTTCGGTAGTCTAAATCTATGATATCATAGTAAACTTGGATTCTAAGGAGGAGAATGTGAGAAACCCAAGGATGGTTTTGGATATACTCTGAGATAATGGGATTTGTGTTAATATTTCAAAGAGTGTGTCTTGGATTAAATATGTTTGATTTCTAGGACATGTTAACTTAGTTGATAGTGTAGTAGTGTACTCAAACGATGATGTAGTTTTATAATGGGATCCACTGTAGATCATGATGGTGGTGATCTGCTTACTTATGTTGGAAGGTTACTATCAAATAATTGTGCATGATTTCTCTTGGATATCATATCCCTCAATATCTTTGAACTAATAGGGGGATCCTTTCAAATGGATAGGGATGTTCCAGTAGGAATTCCAAGTGTTGAGGCTAAAACTGAAGAGCACTCGCATACTAAGGTTTCCAACGGTGTTAATCAAGTACATAGTGTTATTTGATTCATCAGGAACATATCTTGTTTTTGAATTAATTTCTATTCATGTGGTGATTTCCTATTCACCATTTTAGTTGAGACTACATGAGCTAAACTATGCAACCGATGATCCCGAGCTAGAAGTTATAGTCATCTCACTAATGATATGGTGACACTACTTGAGAAGTGAGAAGATTTTCATATATTCTTACCATAATATTCTCATGTATATATTCTCATATAAAGATATTAACATGAGATATAGGCTATGTATAGATTTCTTATAGGTATATGAATTCCAAAATTTCAATACTTCTACGAAGGGAAAGATAGTAGTAGATGCTCTTAGTAGGAAACCTTGTTCGTAGTTGCTGAGTGTGGCAACTGAGTAGTTAGATTATTTTCAGTTATCCTTTTTTGATGGGGATGGAGAAACTTACCTCCAGTCAATGGTCATAACCCCCTCTACTTTTATAGTGATTTATAGAGGTATAATTTGCGGATACCGATTGTGAGACCCTACATACACAAATATCCATTGAACATCCACCCAATTTATTTTCTAATGGTGTGGAGCATGCAATTATTTTCAAAGTATGGATGAGGGTGCCAGTTATGTTGAGATAAGAGGTACTTATGAAGCTTCATACCTAACCCATAGTGTCATATCCAGGTGTGGATAATATGTATATGGAACTTTCATAGTAGTTCTAGTGTACAAGGACGAAGAAGTGATTCACAGAGTATGTATCTTGATTCCTAACTTATCAGAAAAGTTAAGGTTGAGAAAAAAGTTCTAGTTAGTTCCTATTAACCCCTTGATGTGATAGAGCATAAGTGGGATGTCATGTTAATTTAATTTTTGATGGGGTAACCACATACTCCATGGGAAATGATCCCATCTGGGTAATTATATACTGACTGACCAATTCATCCCACTACCTCGCTATTAGACTATAGAGTTTAGGGGAGTGATTGGGACTCATTTACCTATATTAGATCGTTAGAATCGATGTATTTCTTTAAAAAATCGTCTCTGACTATGATTCTAAAATCGCATATCGGTTATGGAATGGATTGTAGGAGGCCTTTGGGACTTAGTTATTTTGAGCATGGCGTTTCACCCCCAGACTAACATCTCGAATGAGTGGACCATTCAGATATTAGGGGATAGGATATGGGATTACATGTTGGATTTCTCCAATATTTTAGTGGATCATCTTCGAGTAGTTATGTTTTTCAGAAAACAATAATTACCATTCAACCATTGTATTTCACAATTTGAGGACTTTATAGGATACCCTGTAGTTCACCACATTGGTAGACTAATCCAGAAGAGTCAGCACAGGTCATACTATAGAGGGTGTAACCCACTTTTGGGATGGTTCTAATAATATAGAAGTGTATGAGGATTTCCATGACCTGTTAGATGTCTTATGTGGATTGATGGTGGTGCCCATTGGAGTTTGAAGAGGGAGACCATGTGTTCCTGAGGGTCTCACCTTGATGTGGGTTATAAAGGATTTTCTAGAGAGGAAATATATCTTCAAGATTCATTTTCGCTTTCCAAATACTACATATATTTGGAGATGTGGATTACCACTTTGATCTACCACTATAGTAATACCAGGTACCTTTCTCCTTTCACATGTCGTAGCTGAGGAGGTATGTGTATGACCCATCACATATTATCTAATAGGGAGGTATGGACATCGAGAATTGATATATTTTTGTAGCGTACCCAGTCGAGAATGAGGATCATCATGAGGGGATCCCATATGGGAGATTTATTCCTTTATTTCATTTCTTATGGAATCATGGGGATCTTCAAGATAGAACCTTGTAGAAAAAGTCCTAGATGTGTGTTTAGTACCCATATCACTTTGTGTCATAATTTCTTTATCTTTTTGGGATGTAAATCCCTTGGTGGGTAGAATTTAATGTATTTAATTTTTCAATTTATTTATTTGGAAAATTTTATGTATTCATTTCAAATATAGGTGTAGAAATGACCTGTTATTCAGAGTCTCAGTGTCCTCAGAATTAATTTTTCAAAATATATTGAATATTTTTATTGTTGTGTATAAATATTTTTCTTAATAAAATGGAATAACTCCTAAAAGGATGAACAAATCATAAATCTAAGGCTACCATTGATTTTAAACAAAAGGTATTTATGCATGGAATTATATAACATTTCTTAGCATTTGGAATTTGGTTAAAATCCATCATAGGTGTAAATTATAAAATAAATATATTTTTCACTTATTCTATAAAGTGATTTTGTGGCCTAAACATGTGATCTATTTTACACATACTTTTAAATAATTATCAAGGTTCTCCACATGACCCTAAAAATTAAAAAATATCATGATAAGTTCTTGGAGGATGATAGTGGATCAGATCATGATTGAGGATTGGTATTTCAATGAAATGTGTGTATCTCACCAATTATAGTGAAATACGATAGTTCTTCTCTAGTGATTGATCCAATTCAAGGAGTTAAATTGTATTATTTGTATTAATTCCTATTTTATTATTTCTTTGATAATGTAAAATCAATCAATTAATGAATTGATTTGAGGTTTGATTTGTTGGTGCACACTTATTCTATAGAGATTATTTTGGGATAAATTCTTTATTTTTTGTATCTACATTCATAATTCTAATGGATAATGATTGAGTAAAAACTAAACATGGATGAGGTTCATTCACATTTTTTTTCTTCTCGGTATTATGCCTTCATTCGTCATGTGTTCAAAACTGGTGTCTTTTTTGACTATTAATTCAATGAATACATGAACAATCAATTATTTCTTACCCATTTCATGGATAAACAGATCAATGCCACAAATCTGAGTTTGGATCAATTATGGGATCGATTTTATATGATGGTTCATTGATCGGGGTGGATTTCATGATACATGTTCTATAAATTTTCATTGCATGATGATGGGGAGGCTTGAAAGTTTATTTCTAAGTAGACTGTAGCATGATTTCTAATGATCATGTGATAGAAATGGTCAGTAATACCAGAACTCTGACCAATGGATGAGATTAGAAGAAAAATCTGAGGTAATGGTTGTGTGACCGTATGCGGAGGAAGATTAGGGTATTTTGTGAAATCTCAAGTTATACGGAATTTAATATGAAATTACACATCATGTGGGACTCACTGTTAGGAACCAGGGATCCACAAATAAGATAAATATCACAAGGAATGTGATGTTTATAGCACAATGTGTTACCCTTAACAGGCAGCTTGATGTGAACCTAGGTGGGCACGTAGACCTAGAAAGGAGTAAATGGGCTCAAAAACACCACATTATCTAACACTGACACATCTAGTCGAACACAAACAAAACCAAGTATACACGAACTTGGTCAGGAGTAAAAAGGGTCAAACACTCCATGAACTAAAACACTAACATAGATATGGTCCATGATATATGGGTATAACCCAGTGTCTAAGGGACACACCCAGTACTTTTAATACACATTGTTTACTCCTTCAAAGATGGCATGAATCCCTTGTCTTATTTATCTAGGCATGTTATTTTTGTGGTAAATTCCCCTTATCCATTCCATAAGGGTTTAGTATGGAGTTTCATCCAATGTATATGATAGTGATCCCCTCTAAGGATCTTTAGTCTTGGAATAATTTGTTGGAATCCCTCAATATTCCCTAGAGTAATATCCTATATCGTCATCATTTACATAGATGTATTTCTGGGAATCATTGTTACCAACACTACATAGCCATCAAACACATACTTAGTGGGTTAATCTGGATTGGGTTTTTGGTAAACCTCATGTCCTTGGTTGTGATCCCAAACTATGTATCTTTATCTTCAGAACTCCAACATGAATATATTATAGTGAAACTAGATGAACATGGAATCTCATACATACACCATCAATTCTATTTGACTAATGGAGTTTTTTATCACTTTTATGTTCTATGTGGAACCGTTGAGTAAGAATCCTTGGTTTGAAGTATGGTTGTGACCTTACCTTGAGATCGTGTGTCTACTATGAGTATATCTATATATTCTTGTTATATAGTCCATTGGAATATACATGTGATGATAGGACAATTATTATTTATGTTACAGGCTTAATGATATCATGGTGTCCTACGTGGTATTGTTACACTCACCCCTCCATGGGCATTGCCAACACGTGTCAATTATTATGAATATGATAGGCCTTTTGATGGAGTCCCAGAGTGACCAATACCAAGAGTAGCTTAATGATCCAAGAAAATGATAATATAATTACCCCAAAACATGTCCTAATTCTACGGGATAAGTTTATTTAGACCAAAATTAACATTATGAAAAAATGTGATCCTTTTTGATCCACTTGGATTATATTAGAACATTTATTATATTTTATTTAAATAAGTGTTAAAGTGTTAAATTTAAATTTTAATAACTAAACGGTTTTAAATATTGGTTTATACATAAGATAAAATCTACAATAAATATTCACTATAAAGATAAAAAAGATTCAATACATCGTAGTTTTTTATTTATAATTTGTTAACAATAAATAATTTATTTTATTTATTAGACAATGATGATGTAGTAGTTACCTTTATTAATGTATTATTAAAATAATATATTTTATAAATATTAAAATAAATTTAAATATAAACTTTTGATGCCATCCAAGAATATTTTAGAAGAATATGTCATGTTAGGATTGTTTCAATGTATTTTTCTCAAAGTAATCAAGTTGTGATGACTTTAACAAAAAACAAATACTAAATAATTTCCAAATTTACATAAATAGGTTTTTAAAACAAATACTATTTTATTAAATTCTATAATACTCCTAAAAATATAATTTTTGGCCAAAGGACCTAGATAAGTTTAGAAATTTTATTAGTTAACCACTTGAGGTTCTCTTGTAATTTTATAGTTTGTTTATTAACAAAGTAATATAAAAATACTAGAAGACATTGTAAATGTTAAACTATTTCACTAACAGTTAAATCTAAAAGATAAGTTTAATATGGTGACCTAAACTTGAATAAAAATAATTAGATGAGAGAATTTATACCCATACACACCTTATCCTAGAAATAAATAAATTTTAATCGATTATAAAGAGAAAATCATTTTATAATAAATTAATATTTCAAGTTATTCCTAAATTACCCCTCACCTCTATTATAAATGGGTACTTAACATTCTCAAAAATTCACACCTCCAAATCGTTTTGGGTCAACCAAAACCTACTCAAATATCCTAAAACATAACTTAAATTCAACCTATATTCCTTAATTTGATCAGAAATTCATCCTAAGGATCCCTTTTTATCAAATCAAAAAGGAAGCACCCAATGAAGAGGTGATTATTTCATCACCTCTTTCAAAGTTCTTTTCTTCTTCTACTTCCACTTTCGTTGTTGTTTCCAAACTAAAATAATAACTCTAATAACTTCTACATAATGATTTGTTATTATAAATATGTTACAACCATATTAATTTTTCTATCCATCATATGAATTAAAAATTCACCATATGTGCGTACGTATGGCTTACTGTCTCCACGTAGTGGTGCAATTTTTTATTCAACACATCATCATTTGGATGGGTATAACAGTGATTGTAATTAATGTAAATAATAAATATAACATGTTAATTACTATATATATATAATATACCATCCAATTACATACTATTTCACCCTTAGTAAAATGATATTATCGGTCGTGCATATTTACAACTTACCATCTCTACAAAATGATGAGATTTCATTCCCCATTGTTAACTCTTCTAGGATACTTTTCATTTAATGATTTAAAAAGTATTTATGAACATAACCTCATTATGGATATGAATTAAATACATCATATCCATAACAAACATGACTTACGTAACAAAAAAATATAAAGGAAAACAAATCTGTTAACACCAGAAATAATGATACTACTGAAATATTATTAACCAAACAATATTATAGGATCATATATGATATCATATTTATGTATGTGGTACAGGTATAATTTAATAAAAATTATTTAACTATTATACCAGATGTTAATGTACCCTCGACAAAGGAAAATTATAAGGTAAGGGTTAATTTTACAATCTCTTTATTATCTACGGTTGTTTATAAGTAAGTATCTACAAGGACTTATTTATCATCCATGTACATGTTTCTTATAAATTTATTTCAAAACATTTTTATTATTTCCTATACATTGGGTTAAATTCATTCATACCCTTTTTTGTCTTTTTAAAAATTGTTTTTAAAATAATATTTCTATCTTTTTGCAAACAATTTACTTTATGACCTTTTAAACAAATTAAGGAAATAATTTTTTCAACTTAAATGGAAGGTGTGAATATTTTCCACCATTATAACACCTTCGAAGCATCCATTACAAGTTTATAAAAATATTTTCAAAATAAATGTTTTATTTTATAATTATGTGACTTCTAAATGAATTAAATGTGGATAGAGATATTTCTCTCAAATAGTTTTTAGATTGACATCATTTATGTCAAAATCTATTGTCATATTTGATGTTTAATTGATGATGATTTATTTTGATACAATTTTCCATATTGTATTTATAGTTTTATGATATTTTTGACCGTGGATGTGTTATTTTTATTTCATTCACATTTTAGGGTAAAATTATTAACATTTCGTATGTTAGTTTAATATGAATGATTATGTTTTGTTTCACCATTTTCATATGAGGAATTCATTGGACGTATTACGGGATGGGTGTGGCCTGTTATATCCCCTTGATGCATCCATAAGAATCATGAGAAAAACTAGTTTATTAGCATAAGGACATGAAAATATTTTTATTTTTAGTCTTAGAATGAGGCCTTGACTATGTGGTTATGATGTCCAGCATTATGCATTCCATCATTATGAGTTTAGCTATTGAAATTACATGTGATTATTAGACTAGTAGAATATCAATGTGAATAAATAAGTTGAATTATTTGACTTATCATTTCAATTTTATGCTCAATTTTATGTTTAAAAGGCTTATGTTTTAGTCTTATATATTTAATTAAATATTTATGCTTATTTATGATAGTTTCTGCTATATTGTTTTCTTTACTGAGCATCTCAGGTCACCCCTTTATTATTTTTTATATTTCTTAGTATGGAAAGATGTATATTATGACTGACCTGCAGGGATAGGCTTATGTATATGAGTGTTTTAAAAGGAGAAAAAATGTTTCCTTTTCATTTCATAATGTAATGTAAAACATCTATATGTATCTTGTACTTCTAAGACTACTAAACTATTCAGTATTTCGGGACTTGATCTCTTTTAATCATGTTAATTTTATGTAAAAATGTACTGACTCTGGGTAACTAGAGTGGGTCATTACACTTAATGAGAATCTAAGCATACCCTATATTATGTTTCCATTTTCCCATGTCATTAAAAATGGTTTTAAATATTTTATACCTAATAATTTTTCTATGTAATAAGAAATTGTTTTTGTGATTTTGAATATATTTCATCAAATAATTTTATTCTGTATTTAGTCTCCAAATACCCTACCCTATTATGGTTATGTGGTGTTTATTATTGTATATTGAACTGATTATTCATCTAAAATAATGTCAAATTTTTGTATTAAATGTTTAGTTGTTAAGACTCTAATACCAATTGCATTAGTTTGTGGTTACATTATTAAATTTAAATATGATATAAGTGATCTCATCACAATGGTGTGAAAATTTTAATAGTCTTGGTAAGCTAGATAGAAACTTGAATCTCAAATTACATTTGAAAACCTGAAATAATGTATTTTTAGTGTAAATTTTTTTTACATCATTGAACTCATTCAAAGACACTTTCTTCATATATTGGGTAAAGGAAATAAAATAAGGGCAATATCATATTATTAGTAACTGTTACGTAATGTGGAAGGGATGATGAATAAGTAAAGGATAATAAATAAGGCATGATCAATATGAAAAGGTAAATATATAGACTCTCATTCCATTTAATTAATAAAATAACTATCATGATTAGATAAGGAAAAATCCACATGGAAAAATATATAACTAAGAACATATGCCAATTAACCAATAAATTGAGAAAAAATGCATTCATGGATAATAACAACACAATAATATCATTGATAAGGACAATTGAATTGTTAATTATGGAATTGGTTAATATTGTATGTCATGATCTCAAACATGAAGATATTTATACCATCAAGAACATTCAAAATATGGTTTAAAACTATGGGTAAAACCCAATTTAATTATAGCATTCTAATTCACCTAATGATATTATCAATGCATCAAGGGGATATATAATTGTGTGCCCCACTCATCATTTCATGTCCAAGGATATCCTCATATATCTAATGTTCAATGTAATTTATAAAAAATATGTCTTATATATAATTTACTATGTTGAATAAATAATACTGAAAATCAATATATCCCCAATCAATCAAATAGCATTCAAAGTAAAACATTTTTTGTAGCAATGATATACCAATTATCTAATAAGAATATTCATGATAAATAAGGTGTGAATTTAGGTGGAATTTAAATTCCAAAGATCGAAAAAATGTGATTATTTCAAGTGAAAGTCAATGATTACAAAAAGTTTCTCAAGAAAGATAATTTTAATATTTTCCATGTCCAAAATAATCATAAACCATCTAGAAAAAATGATTAGTATGGTATCATTGAAATATATCTTCATATTAGTATATTTAAAATAAATGGTTGTTTTTTTTGAAAAATAAAAATACAATAAAAAATATTTAAAATTATTCTTGATTAAAAAATCCTTTTAAACTTGATAATAACATTTAATGAAAATATAAGTTTCAGGATTATGAATAAAAACATATTATTTTAAAAAATAACATTCTAAAAATGAAAATAATATTCAAAAAGTGAGTGGTAATAATGGAGGTCATTTTTTGTTCATATTGACTACATTGAAACCAATATTACATTCAAATGGTAATAACATACACCTCAAAAAATAAGTAAGGTGTATAATAAGATATATGTCCCAAAGAAGAAAATTTAATCAGAGAGGCCCATATAATGCTCTAAACATTGAATTGATAATTAATAAATGTATTTTTATGATATATAAAAAGTAGAAAAACATAAAAAATGTTTAAATACAAAATATTATAATAAAAAATCATTACAAAAATAATATTATAATATCAAAGATAAATAAGAAGTAATATAACCTAATGAAAATAAATTCAATTATGAAATTCCACACCACATTGAAATTTCATGTAAAATACCCTTGTATGAAATAATTAAAAATTGAAACATAAAATATAATTAAGTGTGAAGGATTTATGATATGAAATTTAAAATGTTTATTTTAGAATTCGTATGAATCAATTAAGTGCATAACATTATAATATGACTCAATAAATGAATATTGAGACAAAATCCCTCACCTCACATCTATTTTTAGTTTAATGTAAATTAACCTCTTTTATAATGGTTTTAGTCTTTTTTTAATTTATAATAAAACCATATTTAAGTTTATAATATCATATATGATCTTATTATAACATATTACAAATCAATCGTTAACAATATTTTATTATTATTATGGTTACAGGTGTTAAATGACTTATCTTCCCAAGCATGTTTTTATCATGGAAGTTCTGGTTATTTTTTATTGTATATAGTTTTTTAATATAAAGAATGATATAAATTTTATAAATAGCATATTTTCTTATTGGATGCATTTTTAAAACCATTACTCAAGGTTTGACATTGATAATGAATCGTATCACTTCGTAAAGATGATATGTTGTACAAATGTGCATGTGACAATATCATTCCTTTAAAGAGTTAATGAGTAAAAATGTGGATGGAATATTAATTTTAAAAAATTAATATCAAGTCATTTATATTATATATATTAATTATTTTCATCATTATTACTATCCATGTTAGTTAGTTATGAAAAATAAATTACACTGGTTCACAAGGCGGTAGTTCTCCACACACACAAGTGATGGCTTTATTTCCCATTTGATAGAGGATGAGATTGATAAATATTATTACATAATTATAATAAAATATTATTATATTTTTGATAATTTTTTTATTATATTATAATTTATAAGACATAATTTAATGTGGGAAAGGATAATTAAAAAAGAATGACCATAGTGAAGATAATTACCATCTATTAGAAGAACCTCATTTAGATATATTATTAAGGACCCTAGGGTTTGTCTATTTGGAAGACCAAAACCTGTATAATTTTTATAAGGATTTTTAGACAAATTATTTTAGGTTTTTTCTGATCCAAATGGCTTCATATTTGTAGATAAATGATAAGAGGGAGTTTCCTTTTACAAAAGAGGAGGAGTTTAATTTTTGTAAATTCCTAAAACTATTTAATAATAGGAAGTAACCCTCGATCCATGTGCATCAAAAATCGAAAACTAATTTACTGTAGGTATTTTTAATGTCAATAAACATCTCCACCACATAAAAATAAACATTTTTTAACATATTTTATTAATTATCCTCTAAGAAATTTTACTTTTACTAATTTATTTATCACCACGGTAATTAGTTTATTTATCCTAGGAAATTAATCCTTTAAATCTAAAATAAACTGAGACATATTATAAAATTTTTTCCCATTGATCCAAAATCTAAAACCATATTTTTCAAATAAATATTATTTTTTGGTTTAAAATTAATTTTTAACCAATAACATGTAATGCACAAAATCTCATTTTAACCTTAGATGCAATAACTAAATTATTTTGTCTTTACTAATCATTATGAAAAAAACATAATTTAAATATATTATATAATATTAATTATTCTAATTCAAAATATGGAATCCATTTTAAAAAAATTAACTCATATAATTGGAAAATTTTAATTTCACGTAAACCCACAAAACATTTTGAAAACAGTTTTTCAAGAAATGCATTTTTCCAGAAAAAGCTGATATTACATTCACTATATGACAATTGATCGTCATTATATGGTATTAAATTAATAAATTTATATATATTATATATAAATTTAATTTAAATATTTCTTTAATAGTGGTTATTTTAATTATTTTAATTTGAGGAACATTATGAATTTGTAAATAGTTTTTAGAATAATGACTTTTTATGCCTAAGAATAAAATTATACCAAAATAAGGTATAAAATGTATAAAAATGATATTTATTAAATTTCATATAAATATAAAATACATATTACATTTTAATATAAAATTAAAATCATAATGGGACTTTAAAATATCATAATTTAATGAAAATAAATAATAATATTGGATAAATTAGTATTTTCACTTTTCACAACAATATCACCCTATTCAAAAAAATATAAAATTTTCACCATAAGATAATTTTTATATTATTTGTTTAAAAAATATTTTTTAAAAAATATAATTTCTAAAAAAAATTTAAATTCATTATAATTCCAAAACATAATATGAAAAATAACAAATTTTTTGAATAATTTTTCTTTTGAATCATAAATTGAATTTACAAAAAAATTATTAATTATATAATAAAAATATACCAAAAAAATTATTGATTTTGACAGATATATATATATATATATATTATTTGTTTAATCATAATGACACCCTCCAATTCAATATCATAGTAATGACAACCATATTTAAGTAGTATGTCACGGTTCGGTTAGTCTCGTTGTTGCATATTGTATACACTATCAAACATAATAAACTTATTTTAAAATATAGGTGTTTTTTTAATATAGGGTATCAAAGAGATTAAATCTATTTAAAATAAATATAATTTAAAATATTATGGTGTTACATTCTCCCCACCTTTGATAAATTTATTCCTCATAATTTGAACATTCATATGGAAATCAAGGGATTGAAATTTGAAAATTAATTTGTAGAAAAATCACATCGTAAAAAGAGTTAAAAAACATACTCTTAAAGGATAGAAAGGTAAATATGAATGACATATGGAAAAACACATAACTAAGTTTCAATGTAGAATAATATTAATGGGAAGTGAAAATATAGACTTTGATGATAATATTAAATAATTATGTGGAGTGATATAGATCATTGATCAAATAAAGTAAATTATCAAGAGAGAGTTAAGAACTACAAAACTATAAAGACATTATGAGTTCAAAATACATTTATTCTTCAGATTTATTAGTAATAGGCTAAAAATTTTATTTCAAGACCCTTTTCCAATAGTTGAGGAATTATTTTACTATCATGATAAAGAACACTAAAAAATATAATTACTTGATATCTTTCAAATAATTTTATATCATTTTGTTGTGGTTTGATCAATTTAAACTTCATTTATAACTCCAATAAATGAATATCCAAAACATTATACTAGGATCACTAAAATTAACTTTCAATAGATTTTATGATCCATAAAATTTTAATAATATATTCATATTGTATTTAAATATTAACAATAACTAAAATGGTTTCCATAACATATGTTAATAAAAAAAATTTAAACCTTCATATTGATAAATTATAAATTTTACATCCAAATTTATCCCAATGGTTAATGTTATAATATTCCACAAATAAAAAACCCTGAATCCTAATTAACCTTAATATTATAAATAATAGAGAATGTTTTCAACAAAAAAGTGATATCGTACATTTTAAATTACTTCCCTAAAACATTGAATGCATTATTCCTAAATAATACATTACATAAATCCTAGTGATTATATATACCTCAATAAAATAAAAAAGTCTCTGTATTTATCTTCAATTACCTCAAAATAAGAAATATTTGATCCTTTTATATGTTTCCTAAACATTATTTAATATTTATCCATGAAACTTTTTATATAAGAATAATTCCATACTGACTAGTACATAATGTAGTCTAGGGCTGGGCACAATAGCCTTATCACCATTCAATTATGGGTTCAAGCCCCATGAACTTTCTAGATATGATGTGTTGTCACCCAGCATGAGGTATTTCCTTTTTCCAAAACAATATTGATATAATTATTATAACATTCACAAAAATATGATGAATATCCTAAAAATAGTATTAACCATTAAGTCGGTATTTAACTAATAAGGACTTTTATACATATTATTTTTTTCAAAAATTATATAATAATCTCAATTGACTACTATTAATTTAACATCAATGATCATATTAACCCTAAATAATGTAAATAATCTTAAAATAATGTCCAGAAAATATAAAATTATGATTCCTAAAATGACATTTTTAATAAAACATATACTAAATAAATGGTTTTTATTCCAATAGATGTTTAAAAAACATGGATAATCATATTAAACTCTCATCACATAAAAACTAAAAATGGTTCTTTATTACATAAACATATTATCCAACACATACTTGTAAACCTAAAAACATTAGGTTTAACCATGTCCATTTGTGGTCGAAATATTTTTAAATTATTCATTATGGTTTGTATGGATAATTTGAATTAACCATATCATATCCCTTATGAGTGTAAAACCATATGTATAATAAGGCATGTTTTCATTTAATAAGTTATGATCAAGTAAAATCACAATGCACCCTTTTTTTAGTTATTACCCTTAAATAGAATTGTTCCATAACCATGTCCACCTGTTGTATCTAGATAGAGAAGTATTTCTACGAAAACATACAAAATCTCTTCCTTGCCACATCATTATCATGTAATTATATAATTTTCCTCAATTTCAGTCATCACAATATGTAAGCTAATTTATGTTTTCCTAAATATAGTTCCCATGTTTTCTACTGAACTTCACCAGATACCGACAGTGAGATCAGGCACTAGAAACCTAGAGTATGTGGTTACTCTATTACATTTGCATAAGATATAAGCTATCACATCTCAAAGTACCAAATAGTTTATTAGTATTACTAAACTAGTTATATACATGGATATAACATTACATTGGAAAACATAAAATAAAATATAGTGAAAGGGAAAAATTACGCATCATTGAATTCATTCAAATATTTCTTCTTCATATCATGGGAAAATAAAAGAAAATGGGGGTGAGATTATATATATAGTAAGATTTATGTAAATAGTAATTTATCCTGAATACATAAATTATAATCACTACAATAAATGGATGTTTTCCAAACGCTTTTATCCCAATGGTTTTAAAAAACCGTTGGGAAAGGGCGGCTATACCAACACTTTAACAAAACCATTGGTATAGGCCTATTTGTAAGAGTCTTTTCCAATGGTTCTCTAGAACCATTGGGAAAATCTTGCTTGTAGGAGGCTTTACGAATGGTTCTATAGAACCATTGGGTAAAACCAATTTTTAAGGGATTTTACCAACAGTTATATATAAACTATTGGGACAGGCACTCTTTCCCAACAGTTTTTAAAAACTGTTGGGAAAAGTTTTCCTAAATTAGCAGCCCCACCTAATTCGTGAACAAAACTGAATGTGCACTAGTAGGCCATCCTTGCACGACTTCCCCCATCTGAACTGCTAAATCTCCATCAGATCTATCTCAAATCAGGTATTTTCTTCTTTCTATACTTAAAATATTTAAGTGTTACCTTATTGTTATTTTTATTCATCTAATATTTTAGTTTTGTGTTTTGATTGTGATGTGTATCTCATTTTTTACTATTTTGATTTAACCTATATTTTCTCCATCCCATAAAATCCATTTAATTAATTAAATATTTAACCCTCCATCGGTGGTGAAACATCATAGATTCGTTGTGGTTGGATTCCATATTTTCTATGTATGTGTTTTATGATTTTTCATCATCTTATAATTAATTGTTACTTGTGAATTCATTTATATGTGTTTATTAATTTTTAACAAAGTTTCTATAAATTTTTTCCTTGAAATTCCTTGTGAAATATTATTTAACACTATTCTCATTGAATTGAAAAAATCATGAATTTGATGACTATAATTTTGACATCTTTTAACTTCATATGAATTATTCAATTCCATAACTTTTTAGATTTATTTTCAAAGAATATTTAAAGAATGAATTTGTAAAATTGAGACTTTGTCTCCATTTTTTTATTCAATGAATGAAATAAATTGATTATAATGAAATGAGTTGAACTATTTAATGTTTTATAAGTAGTTTCAAATGATTGAATTTGTGAAATGACAATGAACCTCTCTAGAAAAGAAGGGGGTGATGGGGGATATCCTAGGGTGAGGGGGATGTTTGGGGGTGGGGGGGTTGTCCAGGGTGGGGGGCAGTCCAGGGTGAGGGGGGCTGTCTGGGGGGGAGGTGGGGGGCTATCCGGGGTGAGGGGGTGTCCGAGGGGTTGGAGGGCTATCCAGGGTGGGGGCTGTCTAGGGGGTTGGGGGGGTTGTCCGGGTGGTGCGGGGGGACGTATAGGGGGTGGGGGATGTCACGGGGGTGGGGGCTATCTGGGGGGGTGTTCGGGGGGTGGGGGGCTATCTGGACGGGGATTGGGGATGTCTGGGTGGGGGGCTGTCCGAGGGGTGGGGGAGCTGTCCGGCCGGGGGTGGGGGTGGTTGTCTGGGGTGTTGGGGGTTCTCCGGGGTGGGGGTTGTCCGGGGTGGGAGGGGGGCTGTCCATGGTGAGGGGGGTTGTCCGTGTTAGGGGGGGGGCTGTCCGGGGGAGGTTGTTCTGTCCGAGTGGTGCGGGGGGCTGTATGGGTGGTGTGGGGGGCTGTCCGGGGGGTGGGGGGGGCTTTCCGGGGGTGTGGGTTGTCCGAGGTGGGGGAGGGGGGCTATCTGGGGTGGGGAGGGGTGGGGCTATCCTAGGGTTTGGGGATCTTCTGGGGTTGGGGGGTCTTTTCTGGGTGAGGGGGGCTCTCCTGGGGGTGGGGGCTATCTGGGGTGGTGGGCCTGTCTGGGGGTGCGGGGGCTGTCCTGGGTGAGGGGGGCTATCCGGGGGGTGGGGGTGTTGTCCGGGGTGAGTGGGGGCTGTTAGGGGTGAGGGGGGATGTTAGTGGTGAGGGGGTGAGGGTGATGTCTGAGGAAGGGTGTGGATGGTACCCCTCAAACTGTCTCACTTTTATTTGAAATGGACAAGATTTTAAGTGAAAACAACAACTGACATACGGAAAACCGATCAAACGCATTCATATTGTGTTGATACTTTAGTAAAATGATATATTGGTCATTTTTGATGGGTATGAGTCAACTCCTCCTCAATTTGTGACACGGTGTGGCCGGTATCACACAAATTGTCTCACTTTGGTTTGAAATTGACAACATTTTATGCGCAAACAACAACTGACATATGAAAAACCGACCAATAGTTTTTGGATTCTGTTGATACTTTAGTAAAATGATCCAGTGGTCATTTGAGACGTTTACAAGACCACCATGCCTCAATCCAAGGAACAGTGTGTCCGATATCACTCTAAATGTCTCTCCTTTGTTTAAAATGGACACAATTTTATGTAAAAACAACTGGCATATGGATAATGGACCAAACGTATTCGGATTGTCTTTATACTTTAACACAACAATCCATGGGTCATTCATGAGGTGTACGAGGAGATGACACATCATTCGGATGCGCGGTTTGCATGGAACAGCTGAATATGTGTTTTTTAGGTGTTTGGCGCACTTGAAAAGCGTGCATGGGGTGGTCAAAACTGGCTGAACAACCTCAGAATTCCATGAAATCTGAGGACAAAAAGTATGGGTGAATTTTGAATTGGTCAGCTAGACTTCACGGAAATCGGAGGTGTCATGTGACCGTGGTGGCCGAAAATGCCCTACACGTGTCGTAAATGGCCAAAACATGCGTTTAATGTTCAAATTCATGCTGAACGACATCATAATGACTTGAAATTACACATAAACATACTAATTTTTATTCGTGAGGTGTAAGAGGAGAAGACACAACATTCAGATGCACAATTAGCATGTCATAGCTGAATATGTGTTTTTTAGGTGTTTGGCGCGCTTAAAAAGCATGTGTGGGGTGGTAAAAAGAAGAAAAATGACCTTGAAATACCATGAAATCAGACGATAATAAAGGGTTGGTGAATTGAGAAATGGTCAGCCAGACAGCACGTCAATCAGAGTTGTTGTGTGACCGCAGTGGCTGATGACGTACTTCGCATGTGGTAAATGACCAAAAAATGTGTTGAATGGTCAAATTCATGCCAAACGACATCTGAATGACTTTAAATCACATGAAAACACCCTAATTATTATTCGTGAGGTGTAGGAAAAGACGAAACATCATTCCGACATGTGGTTTGCACGACACGACTGAATATGTGTTTTTTAGGTGTTTGGCGTGCTTGAAAAGCGTGCGTGGGGTGGTCAAACCGGCTGAACGAACTTGGAATTCCATGAAATCAGACGAAAAAAAGGGTGGGTGAATTGTGTAATGGTTGGCCAGACTTCACGTCAAATGGAGGTGTTGTGTGACCGTGGTGGCTGAAAATGCATTTTATGTGTTGTAAATGGCCAAAACAAGATTTTAACAGTCAAATGCATTATGAATGACATTGGAATGACTTGAAGTCACACGAAAAACCCTAATTATTATTTTTGGGGCGTATGAGGAGACGACACGTCATTCGGATGTGCGGTTTACGTGGCACAGCTGAATATGTGTTTTTTAGGTGCTTGCCAGGCTTGAAAAGCATGGGTGGGGTGGTCAAAACCGGCCGAACGACCTCAGAATTCCATTAAATTGGAAAACAACAAAGGGTGGGTGAATTGTGAAATGGTCGGATGGACATCATGTCAACCGGATGTGTCGTATGACCGTGGTGGCCGAAAACGCACTCTGCATGTCTAAAATGGCCAAAACATGCGTTTAATGGTCAAATGCATACCGAACGACATCGTAATGACTTCAAATCACACAAAAATAGCCTAATTATTATTCAGGAGGTGTACTAAGAGATATCACATCATTCGGATGTGCGGTTTGCCAGGCACAACTGAATATGTGTTTTTAGGTGTTTGGTGCGCTTGAAGTGCGTTTGTGCGGTGGTCAAAACGACCCAAACAAACTCAGAATACCATGAAATCAGACGAAAACAAAGGGTGGGTGAATTTTGAAGTGGTCGGCTAGACGACACGTCAATTAGAGGTGTCTTGTGACTGCGGTGGCTGAAAGCGCACTCTGCATGTCGTAAATGGCCAAAACATGCGTTTAACGGTCAATTACATGCCGAATGACATCAGAATGGATTGAAATCACAAGAAAACACCCCAATTTTTGTTCATGTGGTGTAAGAGGAGATGGAACATCATTTGGATGTGCATTTTATGTGGAATGACTGAATATCTGTTTTTTAGGTGTTTGGCATGCTAGAAAAGCGTGCATGGGGTGGTTAAAACCAGCAGAATGTCCTCGGAATGCCATGAAATCAGAAGACAATAAAGTGTGGGTGAATTGTGAAATGGTCAGCTATACGACACATCAATTGGAGGTGTCGTGTGACCGTGGTGGCTGAAAATGCACTTCGTGTGTCGTAAATGGCCAAAACATGCGTTTAACGGCCAAATGCAAAAAGAACGACATCAGAATGGATTGAAATCACACGAAAACACCCTAATTATTATTCATGAGGTGTATGAGGAGAAAACATGTCATTCGAACATGCGATTTTCACGACACGGCTGAATATGTGTTTTTAGGTGTTTGGTGTGCTTGAAAAGTGTGTGTGGGGTGATCAAAACTGGCCGAACGACCTCAGAATGCCATTAAATCGGACGAAAACAAAGGATGGGTGAATTGTGAAATGTTCAGGCAGACGACACATCAATCGGAAGTGTCGTGTGACCGCAGTGGCCAAAAACACACTCCGCGTGTCGTAAATGACCAAAACATGCATTTTACGGTCAAATACATACCAGATGATATCGAAATGACTGTAAATCACACGAAAACACCATAATTATTATTCGTGAGGTGTACAAAAAGATGACACACCATTCTGATCCGTGTTTTGTAAGGCATGGTAGAATATGTGTTTTTTAGGTGTTTGGCGGGTTTGAAAAGCGTGCATGGTGTGGTCAAAACCAGATTAATGACCTCAAAATGCCATGAAATTGGACGACAACAAAGGGTGGGTGAATTATGAAATGGTCGGCCAGACGTCACGTCAATCAGAGGTGTCATGTGACCTCGGTGGCAAAAAATGCACTCCATGTGTCATAAATGGACATAACATGTGTTTAACGGTCAAATTCAAGCCGAACGACGTCGTAATGACATGAAACCACATGAAAACACCCTAATTTTTATTCATTCGGTGTACACGGAGACAGAACATCATTCGGATGCGCGGTTTGCGCGACACAGCTGAATATGTGTTTTTAGGTGTTTGTCGCGCTTGAAAAGTGTGCATTGGGTGGTCAAAACTAGTCGAACAACATCGGAATACCATGAAATCAGACGACAAAAAAGGATGGGTGAATTTTGAAATGGTCGGATAAATGTCATGTAAATTGGAGGTGTTGTGTGACCGTGGTGGAAAAAAATGCACTCTGCGTGTTGTAAATGGCCAAAACATGTGTTTTACGGTGAAATACATACTAAACAACATCAAAATGACTTGAAATCACAAGAAAACACCATAATTAGTATTTTTGAGGTGTACAAGTTCATCCCCGCCCCAAACACCCCCACCCCCCTCACAACCCCAAACACCCCGGACAGCCCCCCCCCCCCACCCCACCGAGGACAACCCTCTCACACTCGAATAGCCTCCCACACCCCTCGAAAATCCCCCCCCCCCCCACACCCCAGACCCCCCTCCCCCTCTCCCCCCGAACGGTACCCCACCACCCCTGATAGCCCCCAACCCCCGGACAGCCCTCCTTACCCCGGACAACCCCCCACCACCCCAGATAGCACCCCCCCCCCCCCCCCCCCGAGTAGCCCCCACTCACCCCAGACAGCCCCCCGCATCACCCAGACAGCCATCCCACCAACAGACAGCCCCACACACCACTCTAACATCCCCCACCCCCCGGAAATCCCCCCCACTCAATTATTTAGTTCTAATCAGTAAGTCATAATGTTATTCATCTATTTTTTTGATTTTTTATTTTGATTTGGTCTAAACTAGATCCCTCTTTTTTTACCCAGGCTGGGAACTCCATACTCCCTATAGATCCATCTGATGTCAATCAATTTTTTAGTTCTACCTTACAAATCGGTAATTTTTAACATTATTTTAATATTTTGCATCTATTATTGTTTGTTTCACTTTTGATTTTACTTAAACCAGGTGGTGCCGTGTGTGGCATGACATACCTAATAATTACAGTTTGATTTGTTTTCTATTTTCATTATACAATTCAATTTTCAAGATTATATTAATTAACTTGATTATATTTCATCATAGCCACTCATTTTATGTAGTTAGTGAGTCATATCGAGCCACGGTGTGGCCGGTACCACTCAAAATGTCTCGCTTTTATTTGAAATGGACATGATTTTAAGTGAAAACAATAACTTGCATTTGGAAAACTGACCAAACACTTTTAGATTATATTAATACATTAGGAAAATGATCCATGTGTCATTTTTGATGTGTACGAATCAAACCTTCCTCAATATGATGCACGGTGTAGCCGGTACCACTCAAAATGTCTCACTTTTATTTGAAATGGACTACATTTTAAGTGAAAACAAAAACTGGCATATGGAAAACTGACCAAACGCATTCGGATTGTGTTGATACTTTAACACAACAATCCATGGATCATTTTTGACAGGTAATAGACAACCAATCCCCAATATTTGGTATTGTGTGACCGGTATCACTCCAAGTGGATCACTTTTGTTTGAAACAGACAACATTTTAAGTGAAAACAACAACTGCAATACGGAAAACTGACCAAACACATTCGGATTATGTTTATACTTTAGAAAAATGATCCATGGGTCATTTTCGATGTGTAAGAGTAATCCTCGCCTCAATATAAGGAATGGAGTGGCCGGAACCACTCAAAATGTCTCACTTTTATTTGAAATAGACAGGATTTTATGTGATAACAACAACTTGTATACGAAAAACCAACCAAATTCTTTAATATTGTCTTGATAAATTAGTAAAACAATCCATGTGTCATTTTTGACGTGTTAGATTCAACCTCGCCTCAATCCGAGGCATGGTGTGTCCAGTATCACTCTAAGTGTCTCTCTTTAGTTTAAAATCGACAACATTTTATGTCGAAAAAACTGACATACGGAAAAATGACAAAATGTATTAGAATTGTGTTAATACTTTATCACAACAATTCATGTGTCATTTGTGACATGTAAGAGTCAACCTCATATCAATATGAGGCATGATGTGAATAGTATCACTCAAACTGTCTCTCTTTTATTTGAAATGGATAGCATTTTATGTGAAATCAATAACTAGCATATGAAAAACTGATCAAACACATTCGGATTGTGTTGATACATTAGGAAAATAAACCATGGGTCATTTGTGACTTGTATGAGTCAACCCTGCCTCAATCCAAGGCATGGTGTGGCCGGTAGCACTCAAAGTGTCTCACATTTATTTGAAATGGATGGTATTTTAAGTGAAAAGAAAACATTTCATATGGAAAACAAACCAAACGCACTTAGATTGTGTTGATACTTTATAAAAATGATCCATGGATCATTTGTGAAGGGTACGAGTCAACCCCGCCTCAATATGAGGCATGGTGTGACCAGTATCAATAAAATTTTCTCACTTTTGTTTGAAGTGGACAACATTTTAAGTGAAAACCAAAAATGGCATACGGAAAACTGACCAAACACATTCGGATTGTGTTTATATTTTAGGAAAAAGACTCATGGGTCATTTTTTATGTGTAAGAGTCAACTCTACCTCAATCCGCAGCATGGTGTTACTAGTACCACTCAAAATGTCTCACTTTTGTTTAAAATGTACAACATTTTATGTCAAAACAACTGACATATATAAAACTGACCAAACATATTCGAATTGTGTTGATACATTAACACAATGATCTATGGGTCATTTTCTAATGTGTATTAGTCAACCCCACCTCAATCCGAGGCACAATGTTACTGGTATCACTCAAAGTGTCTATCTTTTATTTTAAATGGATAGCACTTTAAGGGAAATCAACAACTAGCATACGGAAAACTGATCAAATGCATTCATATTGTGATGATACTTTAGGAAAACAATCCATGGGTCATTTGTGACATGTACGAGTCAAACCTAACTCAATCCAAGGCATGGTGTGATGGGTACCACTCAAAGAGTCTCACTTTTGATTGAAATGGACAGGATTTTAAGTTAAAACAAAAATTGGAATACGGAAAACCGACCAAATGCATTCGGATTGTGTTGATACATTAGCACAATGATCCTGGATCATTTGTGAAAGGTACGAGTCAAAACCACCTCAATATGAGGCACAGTGTCACTAGTATCACTCAAAGTATCTTACTTTTGTATGAAATGGACAACATTTTAAGTGAAAACAACAACTGGCATATGGAAAATCTTTACAAGGATACACATAGATTATCTAAATTAAGGGATAAAAAATAAAATATGGTCTATTATTCATACGTTAATAGAAGTAAATATTCACAAGGAATAGATTGAAACTCAATGGGTCATAGTATATTTTGAAAAACATGAATTATATTAGGAATGAGTCTCGACATCCCATCATGAACATGCACCAACACTCATGTTCTAATTCTCAATCACGGGTCATTCATTCTATATAATAACATAAAACAAATAAATATATTATAGTGAATTCATATGATACATATGAACACTCAAGAATACCATATAAAAAATTGGTCAACAAGGCTACACATAGATTCTTGAAAAATAAGTTTCAAAGTCTCATAAAAATACCCCAATGGTGAAGAATACATATGGTGACACAATTAGCCCCATTGATCACCTCAATACCATCCTCAAAAAGTAGATTCTAACACCAAGTCAAGGTCCTTTTGGTAATCCAATACTGAAGAATTAATTTAATATTCATACCCACTACCCAAGATGGGGATTCATGTCACATCACACCCAGGAGAGGAAATTACAATTAGCCACATATCGCCTTATTCTAATTGAATAGTCTATGAAAAAAATGTAGGCTATTCTGGTAACCCATCTCATACGTCGAGATTGGACAATGTTTCCCACTAAAACATCAATAACCATTTATACGTGGATACATAATCATTATAGGAATATAAAATTCCCATGTACTTCCTATAACTTATCCTAGGTTTAAGAACATGACCACTACCATTTTCTATCTTATGGGTATCATGATCCTTGTCCACTCTACCCAACTTTTTCTGTTGGTTTTAATATACTCACCCCAATACCATGACTAAATATCCCATGTGCTTCCAATAACATGTAGGTTTTTTCTTTTGTTTGTATTGGTGTTTTGGTTTGAGTGAGGAATGAATTCAAAATTTGGAATAATTTTATGGGTGTTATTTCATTTCTTATAACATGTAGGTTTTTTCTCTAATGGTTGTTATTTCATTTGAATTTATAAATTTCTAAATTTCTAATTTCTGGAATGAATTCTAAATTTTGAATACTTTTGATGGGGATTTTGTATTGGTGTTGTTGCAGGTCTGGAGAGGGGGAGGTGTGCTGCTGTGTAGTTGTGTTGTTCAAAGTCTGGAGAGGGGAGAGGGGCGTACTTCTGTTTTGAAAATGAATACCAATGGTTTTCAAAACCGTTGGTATAGATTTTATAATATAACTATACCATCAGTTTTTTTATAACTATTGGTATAGGTTTATACCAACATTTATAACAAAACCATTGGTATAGCCTTATGGCTTGCCATATCCCCTCTATACCAACGGTTTTAAACCATTATAATAAATGTAACACACATATACCAACAGTTTCACAATCCATTGGAGTATGTTTTACTTTAACACACATATGCCAACAGTTTGTAGAAAACTATTGGTATACCTTCAATTATGACACCTATACCAACTGCTTTAATTGAATAGTTGGTTTAGGCCTATTTTCCAAACATACTAGGATATGATAGAGGGAACCATTGGTATACAATATAGCAACGGTTTATAGGCCTTTACCAATGGTTGTGAACTGTTGTTAAATTTTAAAATTCCAATAGTGAATCAATAAGGAATAATTAACATTGCAAGGAAAATATTTGAACACACTTTCCATTTAATCAATAACTTGACTATCATGATTATGTGGGGAATAATCAAAATAGAAAGCTAAATAACTAAACCCACATGCCATATAATAAATAATTTTACCACAAAATTCATACATGGATAATATAAATACAATCATATAATAAATAAATGTAACTAAATTCTTAATGAATAATATTTTAATAATTCATATTATGATCTCATTCATCATGATATTTATACAAAAAAAATAACTTTAATAAGATAGATTAAAACTATGGGTAAAACCCTATTTAATGATGGATTACTGATTCACCTCTTGATACTATCAATTAAATGAGGGGAAATGTAATTTTATCCCCACACATTAATACATATGCAACAAATTCCTCGTATATCAAATGATCCATTAATTCATGAATAATATATCTTATCAATAAATTTCTATATTGAATAATGAATACGAAATATAAATATTTTCCTAGTAAATTATATAAATTTCAATGTTAAAAAAATATGTATAAATGACATAATGTTTCATTAATAATAATATCCTTGATAAATAATATCGGTATTTAAGGGAAATGTAATATACAATTATCAGAAGAAAATGAATGCTTCATGGTAAAGTTAATGATAAAAAAAATAATTAAGAAATAATATTTCATTAATTTCCCTGAAAAATGATTATAAACCATCCAATTAAAGAATAATGATAGTATCATTATAAAATATCTATTCGATTATATGTAAAATAAAGGGTTGTTGGGTTCACGAGTAGAAATACAATAAAATAATCATTAAAAACATTATTCAGGAAAATATCCTTTTAATTGTGAAAATCAATTTGAAAAAAAAACATTATGTATATGTAATATAAGTAAAAACATTTTCTTTTAAAAAATTACCTTTTTAGACATATACAGGAATATTAAAATAAATGGGTGTTCGTTTTAGAGGAAAAGTTTCATTCATACCAACTACATTAAAACAAATTTTCCACTCACATTTTTGTGTGAAAATTAAAAACTAAATTTTTTGGAAAAGGATAGGAAGATTAATTTTAAAACATATAGTAAAAAACCAATTATTGGTAAAAAAATATCTTACACAATCACAGTAAATCATTTTTTAAAACATTTTTTGAAAAAACAGATTTAAAAGAAAAGGATTTTCAACCAAATTTAAAAATAAAGTCTGGTTTTATTAAAATCATTTTCATAATAATATTAAGCACAAAGAGAGGGAAATGACACTATTATTTATAAAAATTATGAATAAAAAGAGGATAAAAAAATTAATGGATTTAATAGACAATGATAAAATAATTTCATTCAATGGAAAATCATGTATAAACAATCCTCAATAAAATGTGATTGAAATAGAAATCTCTAAAAACATTGGTAGATTTTTTATCATAAGACCCTTGAAAATAATAATACCAAATGAATCATTTAATATCAAGAATATAAATATATTCATGATAAAAAATATAAAATTAACATTAGATACATCTCAAAAAATAATATAGGTGTATAACATGACATATGTTCTAAGGAAGGAAATTCAAGATTAGAAACCCTTATAGTTGTCATAGCATTAATGTGAGAATTAATCAATGAATCAATTTTGTGTATAAAATTTATATACATATAGAAAATTAAAAGTTTAATATAATGTACCAAAATTCATTACACACATAATATTCTAATATAAAATATAATGAATAAGTAATATAACCTGATAAATGAAATTGAATTATGAAATTTCATTCCACGTGGTAATTTTAAATTCAAAGCTCCTTGGAAAAAATAATACAAAATGAAATATAAAATTATATTAATTATGAATCAATCCTTATATTTCATGTAATATTTTTAGTATATACACCACATAAAGACATTATGTTCATTACATTACAATATTTTTCAGTGAAAGGAAATTGAGGAACAATTCCTTACCACACGATTTATTTTGATTGAATTTTCTTTAACCTCTTGAATAATGGTTTAAATAATTTTATTTATTTATAAAATATCCATATTTATATTTATAATATAATACATTATTCCTCTTATAATATATTACCACCCATTGATTAACAATCTTGTATTATTATTGCTATTGTTTTAGGTGTTCATTGTCATGCTTTTTCAAAAGTATTTTTTCATTGATGTTATAGTTCTTTGGTATATTATATATTAAAATTATATTTAAACTTATATAAATTTCATAAATTTAATATTTTCTTATGGAACAAATTTTTTAAACCATTCTTTAAATCAGACATGGAAAATGAATCACATCACTTCGTAGAGGCAGTAGGTCGTGCATACCCATGAGTGGCGATATATTTCCCTTAATGGATGAATAGATAAGGAAGTGTATGGTATATTAATGTTTTTATAATTAATATTTTGTTAAATTTTTTATATATATTCATTATTTCCACCATTATGACTCTACATTTGAGTCGGTGGTGGAAAAAAATTACATCAGTTCGCGAGAATGTTGTTCACCATACTGAAAAGCGATGGATTTGTCTCCCATTTGATGAAGGAGGAGATGGAAATAATTTATTACATAATCCAAATATCATATAATTATATATATTATAATATTTTAATTATATTATAAGTTTTAAGATATAATTAAATAGGGGAAAAGAATAATATAAGATATAACTTCTTAATGAAAATTGCCTTCTCTTAGAAGAACCAACTTTGGATCTCTTATGAAGGACACTATTGTTGGTGTTTTTGGAATAAAATAACATCTAAAATTTTTATAATTATTTTTGGGATAGATTTTGGTAGTGTTTTTTGAGTCAAATGGCTTGAGAGGTGTGAAGAAGTGGGAGGTAGGAGTGGCCTTTTATAATTAAGGAGGAGTTTTATTTTTGTAAGTACCCTAAACTATTAAATAATGAGAAGTAAACATCAAAAAATGTACCTCCATAATTAATTAATTAGGTATTAGAGAGATTATGATGACTTTAAAAATCTTCAACATATAAAAAAAGACATTTTTTAGTCAGATTTTTCATTATCATCTATGCTCTCCTACTTTTACCGTTTTATTTTTCACCATGGTAATAGGTTTATTTTACCTATGTAATTTATCTTATAAGAAAAAAATAAATATATAATAATTAAATAATTTTTACCAAATTATCCTCAATATAAAAACCAAAAATTATATATTTTTTAAAATAAATTTTAACCTAATCCTATGTAATGTGCATAGCATTATTTTAACCTTAACTATTATAAATAAATTTTTCCATTTTTATAAATCAAAATGAAAAAACATTATATTCAAAATATTATGTAATATAAATTATTATGATTCCAATTATCAAATCCATTTACCAAATTTAACTCACATAATTTATATTTTAAATTTAAAATAAACCTTTAAATCATGTAGAAAAATAGTTTTTTGTAAATTAATTTTTCATGTATAAGATGACATTACATTAACTATATGTCTAGTCATCATAATTATAAATATATATATAATTAAATATATTTATATGTATGATATAAAAATTTTAGTAAAATATTTATTTATTAGTGGTTATTTTAATTAAATAAAATGGATTAACATTATATATTTGAAAACAGTTTTCAGAAGAAAATTATTTTGAAGCCCCAAATTAAATTTATTCGAAACTCCTATATTAAAATGTTTCAAAAGTGATTAATTATATTAAATAAAAATATATAATACTTATCCAATTTTTAAATAATAATAAAATCATAATCTATCTTTAAAATTAATTTATTTAATGAAAATAAGTAATTGTTTTAGAAAAATCGATAATTTTCACTATTTATTTTAAAAACCCTTTTAGAAAAACCCCAAAATATAACCCTAAGATAATTTTTATATTTTTATTTCAAAAATGGATTTATTTTTATCAAATAAAATTTCAAATATTTTTATAATGTAATTATAATTCCATCACTTAAAATGAATAATAACACCATTTTTTGAACAAATATGAATTTTGAAGCATAACATGACTATATTAAAATTTTGGTGGATTATTTACCAAAAATTTGTCAATAAATTTGCTTTGATAGGGACCTATTTTTTTATAATTCTATTAACCTTATTTATACCCACCAATTTAATGGATAGGTTATAATGTTAATTATCTCATGGTTAATTTAGGCTCGGTGTTGTGTGTCGTATATTCTATCAAACATAATGTTATTATTTCAAAATATTAGAATTTTGTGTACTAAAATGTTTCAAATATATTAAAATTATTTTAAACAAATATTTTCCAAAATATTGTGGTGTTAAAATAGTTCACCTCTATTGGTATTAGAGTAGGTTATAGTTATTTTGTAAATATTAGTATTAAGAAACATTAAAAACCCCCCAAATGAATTGTTTATTCATGGGATAAAATCCTAGACTTTTGGTAAAATAAATATATTGTGGTTTCCTATTAATTAAATTCCTTTCTAGGTATAAAAGATTTAATAAAGGCAACATCAAAGATTAACCCAGTTGTAATTTACCTGAAATGGTTGGGTTGGTATTAACTCGAGCCCCACCTATTGCACAAAAAAGAGGCCTAATTGCACACCTTGTATAAAACTCAAAAGGAATATGATTGAGCTAATAAACATTCTATTTACGAAAAATTATGAATAATTATTGGATAAAATATATGATATCCAATTATTATCCCTACTGATATGAGATGAACATCAACTTTCAGGAGTTAAAATAAATTGTCATAATTTAGAACATCTTAGGAATGATTTTCATTATCATATGATTTATCACATTGAATATTTATACTGACAATGAGTGTTTTTTTTTTAAATGTTTGAAACTAAATAGTGATGAAGTTAAAAATGGTTTTAATTTAGTGGAAAATAATAATGTTTAAATTAACTAGAATTCCCAATAAAGAAATTATAAAGGTTTTATTAATGGAGTTTTTATAGATTAAAATAATGATATATCACAGAACATATTAAAAGTATGAAGTATTTCTTATGATCAAAGGATGAATAAATATTAAATAAATATTTATGAATCTTTAGAAATGAATCATATTTCATATTTTAGGAATTATTAATTAATAATATGATAAATATGGTTTATAGGTTTATGATAGATGTTGAACGATTTAATTTCCAACATGTATGGTTGGGAGAGTTTTAATTTAATTTAAGGTTGGTATGTTTAAATATGATCATATATTTAATGAAATTGATTCCAATTTTGTTTTAAATGTGATTAAATTACTTTAGGGAACATTTATATATTTATAATAAAAGGTTGAGATACATGGTACACTAAGGTTTAACATGTGATTTGATTAATATTTTTATTATTACTTGGGAAAATTATAGGATTAACGTGAGTGGAATGTTATTTGATAAGGATAAAATTAATGTAGATATATTTTCTATTATTGATTCATCATTTGGAAGCATATATTAAATGATTATGATAACCTTGATTTTTTTATGACAAGGATATATTTTCAAAGATATGATTAAGGTATATACTTTTTGTGAATATTACATTATGAGTGATTAATGTTGGTTGGATATAAATGTAAAGATGATTTTGGAAGAATATTGGGTCAAATAATTTGAATTTTTGGTGTGGAATTTGGTCAGACATATTTTGGAATAGTTTTACATTTAATTTTTTTTGAATTATTTAAGCTCAACTTGGGTGTTATTACTAAGGTTTTATAGATTAATGTATTATTTTTTAATATTAAGGTTCATTTATAATATCATTACTCCTACTAATCATTTTATTTTGGTAAATTTATTGATATTAGAGAAATATATTAACATCTTTTTAATATTTAATGATCCATTAAAATTAAATTTTAGTTTTCTTGTAATGAAACATTCAAAATGGTTTTTATTGTATTACATTAAAATGAGGTGGAAAAATCTGCAAAAAAAACAAAGGATGATATAGTGGAAAGAAGTAAAATATTTATATTCTATTGAATTATTTATATATAAGATAAAATAATTCCTCAAAATCAAGAAAATAGTTAATTAATCTATTGACTCATATGTGGAAAATATCACTGAACAATCAAGGTATTCTTTTGGAAACCTATTTAAAAGTATAATATTTATAATACACACATTTTTTAATGAATATTTATGAAATTATACATTACCTAGTCTTAACATATACATTCAATTTATTTTCAAAAGGAAATTTAATAGTTTTTTATTACAAGGTATTTCTTACCACTTTTAAATATTTGACTTCTACTCCATGGAATTGATCTGGAAAATGTGTTGATATATTTTTAGACAAACATGAGATAAAAATTATGAGGATGAAATTCCTTTAGGGTGGTAGAATTTAACATTTCATGATTATAAAATATTTTCCCTTTAATAATTTTTATGTGTTCAATATATTTTGATATGTGCACCACTAACATTAAATTAATCATGGTATACTAAAAAATATTATTGTTTAAATATAATCGTTATAACTAAACCATAGGATTTGTAGTTATCAATAGGAGTGTCTTCATTAGTAAATAGGTGTATGAAACTTTTCCTTACAAAAATTCCTATATTATGACCCTGAAAAATATGAGGTGACTCAAAGATTTCATAGATAAATATTGAAAAAATAGATGAATATTAAATATATATCACAATTACACATGTGTAAGGACTGTGAAGGTTTACTGTCATTGGATACTAGACAAATAATCATCTTATTTTTTGAAATATTTTAAAAATATCACATAATGTTCTTCTCACATAGTAAACTTATTATAAATACCTTACATAAAACCTTCCTTAATAATTTAGGGAAATGAAACATAATAAAGGTTGAGATCAGTTTATCCTAAAGGGTTAATATATAATATATAACTCAATGATCATATATTAGAATAACTTGGTCATTAAGGTATCATAATAAAATATTTTCAATTTAAAATAATACCAATAAATTAGTAGACTATAATCATGAATTTAATCTTTTATGTTAATAGTAAATGAATAATAAAATAATCAAATACCATGATCCAAGAGATCATATCATAACAATAAGTAAATTCCCTAGAGAGTTCCATAAATATTATTTTATAATCATAATAATATAAATAATATGTCAAGGCTACCCACCAAAGAATTCATCACATGTTAGTCTTGGGATAACCAACCATGTACTTGCTTTGATCTTTGGATAACCACCCATGAACCCTTATTGATCTTGGAATATCCACTCAGGTACCCTGGTTTGGGATTGAGATAACCACCCCTATTCCTTTTGAGATAAAAAAATTTAAACATTACCTTATCTATTGGATGTTTATAATGTTCCAACCCATCACGTAATTATAATAAATTTCTTTGTATAACACAAGATCATAAAAAACATTTATCCTTTTCACATAGCTTTACTTATATAAAGGAAAATAGGTTTCACCAAGATTTAATCAATATAATTAATAACAATCTGGTCAAATAATAAATATTATAACATTCTATCATATCCCCAGTGAATCATAAGTTACATAAATGGATATTTTCATAGATAAAAATACCATTAAAAGTTAATGGAACATTTCTCAAAAAAATAACCATTTTATTTTATAGTGACTTATTTAAAATCATAAAATTCAAAAAATATTAGGAAAAACATTTTATTTTAAAGGCAACATGGAATATTGTGAAAGATTATTTATGTAAAATAATAGTTATGAAAGTGGTAAATTGGTTTTTTTATAAACATGAAAACAAATATTGCATTCACACCCTTGGTAAAAAGTACCTCACTCACAAAATGACATAAATATTCAATTTAATTTTTTAATAAAAATTAATAAATGACTTAAAATTAAATTAATAATTTATTTTTAGTTTATAAAAATATTATTAATAAAATTTGAAATAAAATTTGTACATGGGAGAAAATATTCCATACCAAATAGAAAAACAAGGCACGTTTTCCTTAAAAATATTATTTTTGAATTTATGTCTAATTTGAGAGAGAAAAATAAAATAAAAACATTTAATATATATAAATAAAAATATTAGAATAAAATAAATGATATTTATGAGATATGTATCCTATAATTTAATTTTCATAAATTTAAGTACAAACAATCCTAGTTAATAGTTAGATTGTGACATAAAACCCTTAATGATTTAGAATCATTTTTATCATACCCCCCATAAAATAAATAAGTTAAAATAAAACTCTAAACAACATTAATTAATTAAATTAATAATATAATGTGTAAAATAGGAATATATACCCCATTAAAGAATCAATTTGTGAATTTGGCATATGTCTCACAGAAACAAAGGTGAGATGAGAAATCATTACCTCGATTCTAACATGCTTTGTAAGTTATTTTAACCTACTTTATAATAAATTAAAATTTATTATAAATCTATAAAAGAAAAATATTCATAATTGTAATACCTTTAATGGTAAAATTATAACCTTTTATCACTTTTTCATTAAAATCATTCAATGTCATCATTATTTTAGCTGTTAATTGCTTCTCTTTTCACGTATGTTTCAATTATACAATTATGGTTATTCCATCATGATCAAGGTTAAATAATCTATAAAATAGTAATCATGATATTATTATCAGATATATTAATTATTTATATAATTATAATCATTTATAAATTTTAAGGATAGAACAAATGAATCAGACTGTTCATGGAGACAGTTTTCTATGTGTATACATGAACATTATTTCCATTTGAATAAAATAAAGAAGGAAAGAATGATATATAATATTTAATCATCAAATAAATATAACTATATCATAAATATAATATAGATTTTTTAAATTCATAATTATATGCATCAATGTATTGAGGTGATCTAAAATGAATGATATCGGTATGTGGATTTGGTAGTCCACATGAACATATGGGTGATACTTTCATTTATCATTTGTTTAAATTGATTTGGGAAATTTTTATCCCATAATCATAATAATATATTTTTATATTGATGATACTATATTAATTATGTTATTATAGATACAATATATTTAGAGTAAGTTGATGAAGAAATAAATTTTTAAAGACTTGGTTAAGACGATTAACTCTTTATTGAGAGACCTCCTTTGGATTACACTATAGGCATTATTAGGATGGTCATAGGGTATGAAAATATCTCAAGATTGAAGTTAAGTAAGATAATATTTTTTTGGGCTGGAATTTTCTAAGATAGGAGGAAAAATTGTGTGAATAATGGAGGTGAATATGTTCCCTTTTATAAATGATAAGAGGGACAAACAAGGAATTATTTAAAAGATTTAAATAATATAAGGTCACTAACTTGTGAAAGTAGAAAAAATGTCCTAGACATAGAAATTTTGAAAATATAAGGATTAAATATCTTCAAAAAGTATATTTAGAAAAATTTAAGTTTCATTTCATTTATACCTTTATCTCTTAGTTTAACCCCCACCCTCCAGGAAAACATGTCTTAACCCTGCTAGTGGTAAAATATTCTCATTGTTATTACTATTCATTGTTACTAAAACTAAATGTTTTCTCATTAAAAAATATTAAAATTATGAATCCAAAAATATAGTTTATTATATCTAATTCAAATTTTATATATTTTAAAAATTCCTTTTAAAATAAATGTGAAAAATACAATCACAAACTATTTTTTAAAAAGTATATTTGAATGTATAAAACCAAATTTATAATCTTTTCATGTCAAGTAAAAACTATTATATGAATATTATTATATTTTATTGAATATATATTCTATAAATTTCATTAAAATCAATAGAAAATATTCATTTATTTAATTTATTAATATAAAAACACCTTGTTAACAAAAAAATGTTTTCTAAAAATTAATTAATTTTACATTCAAAATATTTTATCTTAGTTCCTAAAACTTTGACAAATTATTTTGGAATTATTATTCATATATTCCAATAAACATAATTAAAATTAATTCTTAAAAATAATAAATATATTTTATATATATAAAAATTCATAACACCTAGAAAAATACATTTGTTCATAAAATAAATCGTTTAAACATCAAATTATTTTAATAAAAAAACATATTATGTATTACTAATTACTAAATACATTTTAATTAATGAATATATATATATATATATATATCATAATATGGTTAATCATATTCATACTCTTCAATCTATTGGCTATGTTATAAAACATATAATATTTTATAGTTCATTTAAAATCAGGGTTGTGTGTAAGGAAATATACAAACTAACTAATATTCATTTTCAAATGAATACATAAAAATTCCTATTGTGTTCCATTATACACACATTAAAATAGATTTCTCCATCAAAATTTCATTAATCTAAAGAAAACAAGTGAGGATTCTTCTTGTAACATTCAGTTACTTTCTTATAGGTATTTCTTGACACTTTTCTTGAACATTATTTGTACAGGTCATTCTTACGGGACATTTTAGTAGTTTTTGGAAATCTTTGGAGGCATATAAGGCTATGAATATTTGGTACATGGTTAAGGTAAAATGTGGTTTGGACCAGCCAACCATGAACCCTTTGTTGAGCCACTATATGGGGGACACGATTTGTTCAAATGATGAGGTCACCCAGTGAAAATCATGCACCCATAAATGGAGGGGTTTTCATGTTTTAATAACTGTAAAAGAAACCATTCAGTCCAACCATGAACCCAAAATCGAAGCAGTGGATGTGGTTCATTGTTAAGGTGCACAGTTACCCATAACCATGTGGCCTCTCCAATAAACCATGAACATGGGTTTTTAATGCTCAAAATTATTTAATTAAAAATCTTTTAGAAAATAGTATAACCTATAATGACCCCCAATAAACTCATATTGTCAGGAAATCATCCTTACCTATTGGTCTAAATTCTTTTATCTTAGTATTAATGGTGAATCTCACTTGTTCTTGAGGGATAACCTAAAGGTTTGTTGCATTTTTATCCAGTTTTAATTTTTTTCTTAGATTTGAAATGGTTCCATTATACTATAATATTATGGATCCCAAATGTTATGTACATCACATATCTAATAGGTTTTACAGTTTAGTTTTTTTTCTTATGGATCTAGGATTGTGAGTACCCAATTAACTCTTCCCCATATATCATTGTAGAAGGAAAAGAGTTCTACCTCTGTTCTTGAGGTAGTTGTTTCTATTCAAAGGGTTAATTGTATGAATTTTATATTGTTCTTGTAAAATTGCTTCTCTTATTCCTTAAATTTGAGTAATTTATGGTTTAAATGGATCATTGAAAGATACATGTTTTTAATGGGGTTTTTCTTTAAAATGGGGGTTTTCACACCAAGTATTTGACTAAATGATTGAATGGAGGTTCTTGTTTGGTAATGGATTTATAAACAATGAGAAAGATCGTATTGGGATTTATAAACTTTTATAAATTTTGATCAGGGTTTTGAAATGGTTTTTTTAAAAATCGGCACACTGGGAGCTTTTCATGTGTCAGGAAAGGAACATAGGTGAACCTAGTGTGTCTGGTACCACTACGGGTTACTTTTGAGATATCGATGGAAAATGGTAGGACTTTATATTGGATGGTACCAACATATTGATATTTTAGGCTCTTTTGTCTCCAATATATAATCTCATAGGATATGTACCAATATGAAGTTATTTTTCAATTGTAGTTTTTTATCACCTGATGGGTTGTGTTATGGATAGTTACTAACACATATTTCACATGAGGTTGTATCACATGGTTTTTTATAAATGACTATTTCATGGATATATCTTTACTTTCTTACCATATGGTGTGTGTGTGTGTCTGTGTGAGTATTCCTTACTATTTTATCACTTATACTTTTTATATTATAATATTTGTGAATATGAAATGATTATGAAAACCAATGGAAGTAATTTACAAAATAATTATTATTTTTTAAAAACACATTTTAAAACTAATTTTGTTCTAAAAAATGGAAAAACTATATTTTCTACTAGACCTTGTATATATTGTGTGGTTGTATCCTATTGAGATATGTTCTCACACCCTAATTTTTAATGTTTTTTGTAATAAATGTTTTTATAGGCCCTATGTAAAGGGAATGGAATCTTGTAGAATGTTTCCTTCCCTCTTCATCATTTCCTTAATATAGGGATATTTTGGACATTACAATTGGTAACATAGAGACTTTTTGGACTTTTCATGGAATATTTTTATGTTTTATACCAATTTGCATTGGATTTTATGGATATTTTTGTATTTATTTATTTTTTGTTGTACTATGGTTTTATTTCTTATATTGGTTATGTTCAATACCTTTTTCTATTCCCATGTCTCACCGCACAAAAATGGTGTGTTAGATTTGTTGGATTTTCTAGTTGAATCGGGTCAGTTTGTTACAAAATGGTATTGGAGGGATGATCATCATGAAGTGTGTTAACACTTCCTATGTTTGGATCTATGTCCTGGGAAAATAAGAGTTATGACCATTATAATTTAGGTTGTAAGTTTTGTAGGGTTCCTAGTAATCTCACATCTATGTCTGAATTTTATTTAACATAGTTGGTAGACAAATAATTATCAGGTTTGATATATAGTGTTTGATGTTATTTGAATGAAATATATGGGGAGTTTATTTAAATTCACTTATTCCTTGGTAATTTTTTTATCTTTCAATCCTAGAATTCATGATTGAGTTATATTTTTATGTTTTAAAGCATAGACATAAATTCTGGAAGTTGGTCCTATGATTTTGGAATATTCATTAAAGATGATTGGTCATTGTATTATGCTTAATAGAAAATCCAAAATAGAGATTTCAAATCCAGGAGGGAAATTTATGATACATGATACATAGGTAAATCTTTCAGTGGATCCTTCTTTATTTAAATCTATAATCTGTACAATTCAAACTTTGGGTCAAGTGGGTATTGATTACCGAAGATGTCTGGTGGATCATGAAACTAAATTTAAAAAACAACATCCACCTATATTCCATGGTGACATGGGAACCCAGGAATATAAAGAGTGGTTTCAGTGGATTGAGTGGATCTTCCACCTTTTTAATGAATCTTTAATAATTTAAGGTTGGTTTTTCAATATATATTCTTGAATGATAGGGAAGGAGATGGTGGGATTCTCTTTTGAAAGCTATATTTAATGAGGATCTTATTTGGAATTCTAAAATGAAAATCATAAATCCGTAGTTATACCTTGATACATTATTTGAATCGTAGAAAAAAATATTTTTTCCTTAGGGAAAGGGGAGCGTTCCATTATAGAGTATTCCTCCAATTTTCTTGATTTGGTGAATTTGTAATTGAATATTTTCACTAATGACTACCAACTGGTTCAGTGGTTTGAGTTGAGGTTGGGGAAAGTATTTCAATCAATATTTATTCTCAATGTTTCTTCCCAACATCACAGACAAATTAAAAAAGGAATATTTTCATGAGGTTTACATATATAGAAAAACATGGTTTGGTGTAACTTTGATTGGTGCAGTTGTTATGTAGGGTATGTTTTCTGGCTAGAAGACAAAGAACAAGGGTGGCCAGTTTCCTTTAGGTCCAGTTTCTCATGCTTCAATAGTTAATAAAAAAGCTTTTTTCTGCCAATGCGGAATGTGTGGTCATTAAAATCACAAATTTTTATAGGGTCTTAATAATTTTCATCATTTTTGATAGTCTGTTCACCTAAAGTATTTTTTAAAAAAATATATCACATGGCAGTAAGGAAGGATCAAATTTTACCAAGGATTCTCATGTTTGTACTAATGCATCCATGTGTGGTGAGTATAATCCTCAATAAAATGTGTATATTCATGTGGATAATTCTATATGTATTTATTTTGAAGATTATTCACTATAGGAATCGAATGTAGGGCCAGCCAATGTTAGAGATTTGATGTTATTTCATATTCTATGGTGCTAGCATTTTTTCTTCAAGTGATACTATTTATTTTATATCATTAATTTTATTTTATTTTTAGGGATTAAATTTGGAAAATATGTTCTACATGTTGGATATGTATACACCTCAAGGAAATAGGTTTGAACAAGGTTTCATGTGTCTCGAGTGTTGAGTGATGATAGATGACTTTGAGGTGGTGTCATACTTCTATGTTCTTGGTATTATTTTCTATAACCTGATACTTCTCAAATATTGGATTATCATCATTAAGGCACAAATATACTACTATCATTTTCTAGTTTAATTTTCATCTTCTAAAGGGTCACTAATGTTGTTTAGGGTGATTGAGACTCTAGATTGGAAATGGTGTGACCTATTCTTCCTTGAATTTTTGTAATCTTATACTAATTTTCCAAGATGTTCCTTGGGGTCCTTGACTCTTTTATGGTAAGACTTATTACTATAGTGGTGTTTTCATACCCTGACATTATTATATATTATTTTTATAGTTTCATATCACAGAGGGAGTTCAATTTTACTATTGACCAGCTCCCTAGTATGACTTCCACTTCTATTCCATCTTATAGAATGGAACTTTTTTAGTTGGTAGAACATAAGTTCTAGCATGAGGACTTAGTGAGTAATGGATTTATTCATCCAAGTTTGTCACAAGTGATTTTCATGTCCATTATTATTTAATGGTATATGGGAGTCTCAATCTTTTTTTGACTATAGAATGCTGAATCAGTTGAGTATTAAGAAAGAATATGCTTTTCCTAGTATTGATGATTCTTTTGATCATATTAGAGGGGAGTTTTTTTAAAGACTGAACTTTAGTGAGGGTTCCACTATTTTATATTCTTCTAAGAGGATATACCTAAAATAGCAATTAAGAGATTTTATAGGAATTTTGAGATCCTGGTAATTCTATTCGGTCTCACTAGTTCTCTTATGGTATTTATGGATTTGATGAATCAAATATTTCATTGGTTCATTGATCATTTCAATATTGTTCTCAAGGATGATGTTTTTGTGTACTATAAGTCATATGAGGAGAATATTAACCATTTTTTAAGGAACTATGACCATTTATATGGATATCATCATTTTATCCTTGAAATAAACTCATCGGTATTGTAGAATTTCTAGTGGTAGTCTTGGATCCGAGAAGTGACATTTTTTAGGTATGTGATATCTGAGGGGTTCAACTCAGTGGATCAGAAAAATATATTATATTTTTTTCTGAGGAGTAACCTAAATTTTTTTTGAGATCAATGACTTCTAATATTTATTCGGTTACTAGAGGTTGTTTGTTTAGGATTCCTCCAAACTCGCATTTTGATGATAGCTTTAACCTGTAAGAGTTTAAAGTTGAATTGAATGAAAAATGTTATAGATCCATTGAGGAAGTGAAAGTGAGGTTGAATTGAGCCCCATTTGTTTCTTCTAAAACTGGTTCTATGTTATGATTTTTTCGACAATGCTTCGGGTTTGTTTTTGGGATGTTTCACAATTCCAGGGAAATAGGTGGTGACATATGGCTCTCACTAGTAACACCATCATATGACGAACTACCATAGCCAATACCATACCCACAAAATTTAGTTCTAATAATTTATTCATACACTAAAAAAATGTAATTATTGTCTCATTGGGGAATGATTCATTGTATATTGTGATCATAAGAACCTGAAATATATTTTTACTCAGAGAGACCTGAACTTTTGGCTAAGATACTTGGTGGAGTATCTTTAGAAATTTTACTTTGATATTTCATACACTTCGAAGAGAGAAAATATTCCTGCTGATGCATTGATAAAAAAATTAAAGACACAATATATGAAGGAATCAATTTACGAGTGGTCTCTGATGATTTTGTTTTCCGACATGATCTTAAGAGTAGAAGAGGTTGGAGTACAAGTTCTCTTGACTCTGATGAAATCTGACTGGTCATTAGGTGAGTTAGTTAAGCTCAAAAATGTGTTAGACACTAAGTTCCAATGATTTAGTAAAATCCTATATGGTGGGGATACAATGGGTTTCTTGTCTTGGTCTCTTGGTGGATCTTTGTTCAATTATAAAAGGTTGGTTGTTCCAAATTCATTGAGGAAGGACTTTATGGATAGTAGACATGGATCATGTTAGACCATTCACCCTGGGTATTACAAGACATATCATGACATGAGAGTCAATATTGGTGGTTGCAGATGAGGTGGTCAGTCGTAAACTTTGTTTCATTGTGTATCACTAGTCTGAAAATTAAGGCAGAACAACATATATATGTAGGTTTTCTACAACCATTTCCCATTCTATTTTGGAAGTGGGATTATATTTCCAGAGAAATTATTATGGGTTTGTAATAGACTCAAAGTTGGAAGGATGAAATTTATTTTATCATTGATGGACTTATGAAATTAGTTATTTTCATTCCTATCAAGGATATGGTTAAGGTGGAACAGCTTGGGGAATTGTGCATCTAAGAGATTATACTAATTTATGGGGTTCCGTATATAATTGTTTCAAATAGGAATCTTAGATACACAAATATATTATTGAAATTATTTCAAGGGTTAATGGGATCCCATTTCAAATTGATCATGGATAATCATCTGTAGATTGAAGGACAAATAGATAGAACTTTTTAAGTTGTTGAGGATATGTTATGGTCTTGTACGCATGATTTTGGTGGATATTGGGAAAATTATTTTACTTTGGTAAAATGTTCCAATAAAAATATTAATTAGGATTTGATAAAGATGGTTACCTTTTAAGTTATATATAGGAAACCATGTATATCACCCTTACGTTGTATAGAGTTTGGAGATGAGTCCTTAGTTGGTATGTGACTCATTCATAAGAAAATTTAAAAGGTGAAGTTGATCCAAAGAAGGTTGGCCATATAATAGTGTATTTAGAAATATTATATAGACCATTCCCATCAATAACTCTAGTTTATGTTTTGTGATCATGTTTTTATTTATTTTACCTCGCTTGGGACATCGTCGGTTGGGTAAGTAGGGTAAGTTAACACTGAGGTTTTTTTCCCGTTTGGCATCATGGAATAACATAGAATAGTGCCAAATTAGTTTTCTCTTCATCTATATTGACTTATATTAACAAAATATTTCATGTTTCTTAGATGAGGATTTATTAACTAAATCCATCCCTTGTGATTTAATGGGAGGATACCGATCTTGACCTCGATACCACCACTTTTGAGTAACTGTTTCATATTAAGGATTCCAAGCTAAGGTGCTACATGGTAAAAAGGTTACATTGGTCTAGGAAATGAGGATATTTGGATGGAATATCCAAAATAAATGAGAGAATAAATCATTGTCGAGGATACAATGGCCTTTTATTTTTATGAGTACGGGATCTTGATCTCTTTCTGGGGATAAAAGGCCTTTATAGCGGGGATATTGTGAGGTTCTATTACATTTTTAAAAGTACTTATTGACCATTTGTTTGAAAAAATTTTATTGGGTCATACTTTGGGGTCTTTATGGAGAATTTTAAAAAAATTAGGCCCATATAGATATTCACATTTTGTGCACATTTAGGGAAAACATTTCTGTTTGACATACTAAAGTGTTCAACCCGTGTTGAGCCATTAGAAGGGGTGTTTGGTTTGTCCAAACCATGTGGCCACCCAGTGAAAATGGATATCCCCTTGATAGATTGGTTTTCATGGTTGGTTCATGGATAAAGTAATATTATAAAACAACTATACTCCCCAAAAATAATCTCTAAATATAGTGAATTTTTAAGGTGCATGGTTACTCTAAACTAGGTTTCCTCTCTAGAAAATTGTGCATGTAGGTTTTTTAATGCACCAAATCATTAATTAAAAATGGTACATGTTTTAACCTATAATAATCCCTTAACCTCATATTGGCTCATCATATTCCTTCTCTAGCTATATAATGGATTTTCTCTTGGAATTATAGGAATATCACCCTCTTTCTTAACAAATCATCTCATGGTATGTTACGTTTTTTATCTAACTTTGACTATTATACTTGGATATTCCTATAAAACTATTATCATATAATCTTTTCGAACCAAAATAGGATATGTATTCAAGATCTAAGTATTTAATAGAAGATTGGACTATTTATTTTTGATCTAGGATTGTGAGGACCAGATCTACTCTTCCCTGACTGTCGTTGTCGAAGATAGATAGTTTTACCTCTGTTCTTAAGGTAGGTGTTTATATAAAAAGGGTTAATTATGTTAATTACTTATTATTTTTATAATATTTATTTTATTTATTCATTTAATTATATTTATTTTCGGTTTCAATATATTTATTAGAATGATTCATGTTTTTAAATGGGGTTTTCATTATAAACAGGATTGTGTACACCAAGTGATTGATTAATTTTTTGAATGGATGTTTTGTTTAGGAAATGTGGTTTCAAACCATGAAGTGGATTGGATTATATTTTTAAATGTTTTGTAAACTCTAATCATAGTTTTGATTTTTATTTTGACAAAATTGGCACATTGGGAAACTTCATTGTGTTGGTAAAGGGATATAAGTGACCCAATTATGTGTGCACCACTAGTGGTTTCTTTTGAGATATTGATGGGATATGGAAAGAATCAATATGGTTTTGTTCCAATGAATTACTAGTTTAGTATATTCTATTTATATTTCATAATCCCATGATATAAGTCCCAAAGAAAGTTATTTTTTATTAATAATTTTTTATCGCATGATGGATTTTTTCATTGAAAATTTCTCACATGTTTTTCACACGAGTTTGTATCACATGGTATCACATGATAGAGTATTTCATGGATATGTGGTCAAAACATTAAATTATGTTATTTAGAAATAATTTACTATTATATAACTTATAATTTTTATATTATTGGACTTTTAATTATGAAATAATTTTATTAGAACTGATAAAAATAATTTACAAAAGGGTTTGGATTTATGAAAATGATTTGTAAAACTATTTTTCTTTTAAAAGATAGAACTATATAATTATTTTTATTAGTCCCTTTATAGATATGGTGCTGGTATAGAACTGGGATTTGTGCTCACATCCTACTTTTCCTTTGATTTCACACCATACATCTATATTAGAGGACCCAGTTGGTCACATGGAGAGTTTTTGGTCTTGTATTGTCATACTTTTCTAGATTAGCCTATTTTTTGTTTGTCATAGGGATATTATTTGTATCTCTTTCAATTTATTGTACTTTTTTTTATGAATAAGTATTTTTATGTTTTTGAAATGCTTAATTTATTTTTTTCCACCTCCCCACCCTGATAGGCTAGATCAGGTGGCTTGTCTAGTTGACTCTGGTTTGTTTGATACTCTACTATGTCATCAAATCCATAGGATCCCAACTTGGTTAATTGAAATTATAATTCCTCTAACGAACTTTAACAATGTTAGTAGTATTTTTAAAAATAAATATATCACTATGATCTAATTTTTCTATCAGTTTATCTTCTTATGAAAGATCATGCTCTAGTGGTATAATCATTGGGTTTAGTACACATAAAGGATTAGGTATTTTCTTACTCAAAATAGATACATGGAACACATCATGATCTTGAGAGTGGTTTTTTGAAAACTATAATATACTATCCATACTTGATCAAGAATCTTAGAGGGGAAAATATAACTTTAGAAGAAATATTTGTAACTCTCCAACCCTATAAGCCTAGAGTCAGTGTATTATTTTATTAAATTGGAATGATTGAAAAGATTAATATCCTGAAGGACCGATTAGTTTTTTAGTCTCAAAAAGATAGATTACACACATAATACCCATAATGAAGTTGGAAATGAAAAAAACATACTACATAATAATCTAAAATAAATTGCGTACATGAATTCTTATAAAATGATTTATTCTTAATAAACTGTGGAAGGGAAGCATAATAAATGTGATCTCAAATTCTCTGTAAGGATAAATATTACAGAATCAGTAATTATTCAATGAGAATAAATTAACTTAAAAGGTAAATAACTGATGAAACATGCCATATAAATAACTAGATAAGGGAAATTAAATATTTCAAGGTATGAAATAGAAATAAATTCCTTTTAATCAATTAAAAAGTAATTATTTGTATCCATAGATATGTTGATGAAAAATATCATTGATAAATATTATCTGAAACTAAATGATTGAAATGATTAATTATTGGATGACATGTTTTCTAGGTACACGAAACTAGTACCAGAAATATAGTTCATAAGAAGGTTTATATATCAGGTAAAACCCCGTATATTTTTTCTAACTATTACATCTCATGAGACTAAAGATGCATCAAGGGGATTTTATTAACCAGCACCAAACCCACAGGGCTTGCGTTAAATGATCCCAAACCCTTTTATTTCGTGTTCAAATCATTCCTCATATATCAAATAAATATTTTTCCTTATCAAATATCCATACAAAATAAATAATCTAAATTTATCAATAATACCTCAGAGGATGATATGTAGTAATAAGGTTTGTTCACATTAAAAAATTCATAAAGAAAAGTAATATTTAAACATTCCTATGTGTCCCATACCACATTGAGACATTTCAAACAAAATTACAAGTGGATTGAATGAAACTTATAACTTCATGAGAATAATTACATTCATGATATAACATGTCAAAGGTCAGTGTATACACCCAATTAAGGTGAATCGGTGCATAACAAAAATAAGCCTCAATGGAATGTAAATTGAGACCAACTACCATACCTTAACCAAACTTTTATTATGATGTATTAATCCTCTTGTATAGGGTTTTTAAAATATGTTACTAACTTATAACATATACATAATAATTTTTATAATATCTAATATTAATTCCTAATAATATTTTATTACCCTTTTGTTAACAATATTTTATAATTTTAACAATTTCATGTACTAATTGCCTAGTTTTATTAAGGGTATTTTGACTTGTTACTTGTTTTTCCTATTTATTATATAATTATTTCATTATATACATAATTGAAACCATGAAATAATTATATTATATATTCACTACATATGTATTAATAACATTCCATAATATTTTGAGATAATAAATGAAGTTTATCGTTCATAGAGATGGTAGGTTGTATGTATGCATGAACGCTACTTTCATTTATTTTTCATATTAAAAGAATTAAAAATAAATTATAAATATGTATATTATGATTAAAATATTATATAAATTTAAAATATGTTACATAGTTTTGTTAAAATCATCTTTAATATGTTCCCTGTATAGTTTAAATGAATCACATCGCATCGAGTGGGTGGTAGTCCACACTTCTTCAAACGATGTTGTCTGGTTAACGTAAAACGTGAAGTATTTAATATATGTGTTATAAAAGGAATAAATAAGTATAATGAAATAATAAATATAAAATATATCAAATACAATCATAGTTTTCATCATAGTGGCCACCATGAATGGTGGAAAAGTAAAAATGAAAAATCTTCGTTTCGTGAGGTCATAGTTCTCCGAACATTGAAACAGTATTGTTGTAACACATTAGATGAAGTTTCGTGTAAGTGTAGTTAAAACAATATACATAAAAAATACGAGTTATATTAAGGATATTTTTTTATTTAATTATTTAATAATTAGATTTGAGGTGGTGGAGAATGGAAATGAAACTAGAGATCTCGAGAGAAGACGTAACATCTTAATCAGGTTACTTATTTTGGTTTATACCGAAAGGATTACAGGGATTGTTTTACACCCAAGGAGATGATTCTAATATGATGTTTTGGATTTGGGATAGTGTACTAGTGATATCTTGTATGAACCTAACCACATCCACTGTTTTTAATTGAAAATTCACATTGAAGGTAAGTGAGAACATAGAAACCAGTCCATCTTCATCAAGTCACACCCTCATAAAGCATACATTATAGAAGTAAAATAAAAATGATAAAAAAGAACCAAATCGTCATGCAAATACCATCAACATGAACCTATTTCAAAATTAAAACCATCGTCACTGCATATCACATGAGCTGATAGAGGAAATTGCATCGACTACATCTGTCTACGCTGCATCGCAATCATCCCATCCACCACAAAAATCCACAAAGAACACAAAAACATGGCTATAAATACATTGCATCATCAAGTACAACATCCTAAATTCCTTTTCACCACCTGAATATTCATTAAAGACCACTATCCATGTCCAATTAGAGATTCAAACGTCAATCTCTCCATCATAAAATCACAAAATCTCCTTTGAGTCCTAATGAAATCCAAAAACTATAACCTAATATAGAATCAATCCATACGAACAAAAAATAAGAAAAACAAACAAACAAAACCAATCCATCGAGATATCCCTGCAACGCCATGACCAGCGTAGACCCAACATTCTTAAAAAAAATTGACCAGCAAGCATACCAGCGAAGAACAAAGCCAATCCATTGATATGAACTTCAACAAATTTATAGCTACAGAAAACATTGAGGATGAAGAAGGTCGATCCTCTAGTAAATTCATTGACCGAGCAAGAAAAACATCCAAAAATACTCTCAAATACACTAATGCAGAATGACAGGGAGATCGATGGGGGAGAAAGAATCCATAGTAGGGATTTATGTAGAAGAGTCTCCACAAAGAATCTTTTCCTCTCCCGGAACCACCAACCCCACTATCGAATCCACTGTGAACACGGTCGAGCTCCTAGGACACCAGCATGATTCAAACTACTCATCCAAACACTCTTTGTCAAGGTGGTGTACTTTATAATGGGGGAAAAGGAGTCACATGGTATTTTTTAAAAGAAGTTTGGTTTAATCACATTAATATATAAAAAGTCTTAAAATACAAAAAACTAACAATTTCAGCTTAATGGCCAAAATATGGCCATCCAATTTGTGTTAAACAACTATATAGGTCATTTGGACCCATAAATTAAAGGTTTAGTTCATTATTTACCTCATTTTTCCTTAACAATTGTAATTATTTTTAATTACATTCAATAATATTTTTGGTCAAAAATAATTTTTTTATATTAAGACATTATAAATTACACTAATTCCAAATAGGAATTCCATTTTTCTAAATTCCAATTATATATGTTCTATAAATTAATTTAAAATTCATCATGTATGTGGGACAACAGTCCAGGTTTTTAATGTCAAAAACATCTAAAAGTATGGTACATTTTTGTAGTAAATTCCAATGTTAAATTGATCGCAATGACCAATATTGGATTAATTGATAAAATTATTTTCTAATTAAACATTAAAAAAATATAAATAATAATTTATCATTATAAATAAATTATATGATAAAGAATTTTTTAACAAAAATTCAGTATTTTACCTATTCACTAAAAATGTAATGTTTCAAAAAAATATAAAAAATTCACACTAACCTAATTATTAGGATTATATTTCAAAGAAAAAGATTATTTTGAAATATCAAATAAATTAATGATTCAAATTCAAATTTAGAAAGGGTTCACCATTAAAAGGTGGTAAAACTACTTTAATAAAAATATAGAATTTTATGCATAAAAATGGGTTTGTTTTTATATTAATCCTATAAAATCTATTGGATGAATATACAAAATATTTGATATAATATAATATATATATATATATATATATCACACTAATATCAGTCACTAATTGAAAATAATTTATTTTATTAGGGTAAAATATAATTTTGGTCATAAAAATAATAATATTTTTCTTTATATTCAATTTTTCACAATCATTTCAATTTAATTCTAAATCAATGAATTCATTTCATATTTGTGTAAACTGTAGATTTTAAAAAAAATTCTATTAATAACCACTAATTTAATGTCTATGGTTTGTATTATTATATTAACTAATAATATTTTAGTAATATATTATTGTTCTGTTAAACCTTGGTCATGTTTATAATGTAATATTTTGATGAAATTATCCCATGTGAATAACACAAACAAACTCAAGGTTGTATGAATTTAAAAATATAGAATATATCAAATCTATTTAAAATAGAAAATATATTTTAATGTATTATGGTATTATGTTTTCTTATGTTCTTGGTGTCACGTGACATGTACACTATTGAATATAAGGTTCTTACTTTAGAATTCTGTGGTGTTTTATCCTCCCCACCTTAAATAAATTGTATATTCCCAATTTAAACTTCATTTAAGAAATATGGGGAATGAAAATGAACTATTGTAGAAATACACACATTGTAAAAGGGTTTATAGAACATATTCTTAATAATATGTAAAGGAGAGTAAAATGGTCATGTAATTAGGTTTAATATTATGAGAACAAAGGTGGGAACATGAAACACATATATGGAAGAAAAAAATACACCAATCATGTTCTGATGGAGAGTTCTAGAGAACATTTTTAGATGAAATTTTATTACCACAAAACCATAAATCATTGTTATGAATAATGGCCATAGATATCAACAAAAATGACGATAATTGGACAAAATTTTTTGTCTCATGAATCGTTTTATCATTACATGAATAATTCCATCAATCTAAACAAATATAGGAAAATATATGCTTATATTAATATAATATTATCCTTTCATTGTGGCTTAAACTATTTATATATTTCTCCTTATTTGTTGAAGTAATAATAAATTCTATAAAACCTTGTCCAAATATAATCTTAAACCATTTCATAAATTGTTAATGTTTACAATATATTATGATCAAAGTCTTTATAAGTAATGTCACTAAATTTTCAAAATGAACATATCGTTATCCTTTAGTCAGCATAAAGTATCTTTAAATTTTTACAATTCAACCATGTGAATAACTACATCAGGAATCCTCTTGAAATATGGTAATAATTAGAATTACCGTAAAACCTCATTGGAAACATGAATTCTAACTTATTCTATATTTAATACCTGTGTTATTGGATATATTCAATAAATCAAAAACTTTTGTAAACTCGACAATTTATAGAAAAAAAATTAATTCTTTTAACTCCATTGGTTTGATATCTTCCTCAGACTTCATATTCTTGATCAATTTCCACCACTGATAATATTCTCCCATTTTATGTTAAATTCTATGTAGATAATTTACTTTCTTAGAACATTGATGTGTTTTGAAGATATTTCCAATGGATTTGATTCAATCTTCCGTGATTAAGTGATCATATGATCCATTGAAATTAGTATACCTTTGTCGCATGAAGAGCTCAATTGCATCTTGTTCTCTTGCAGGGGGTTTGGGTGCTCTTCTTGATCCAAGAATCTAGTCAGAAGTTATTCCATCTGATAGAGTATCATGAAAAAAATTGATTCATCCTCCCATTAGGTTGGGCTTCTAATTTGGTAAATCATAAATTACTCAATGCATTTATTTTTTAAATGGTTCCTCATATTTCCAACCACTGGCTAGAATAAAAGGAAAATTAGGTATAAGTATTTTAAATTATTAAACACATAAAGTGTAATTAAATGAAAATAAATGGATAAATATAAAAATGAATTTATTTACTTAACTTATTAATTTATAGGTTTCAATCTATGTTATCTATGATCTATTTCCTAACATATATTCTCGTGGGATGTTTTCCCCTAATAATTTTTCATAATGAGCTTAATAATTTACCAAAGAATATCCCCTGGGAGTGTCAAACCATGTGATCAATATGTATTTCTTTAATTTACAGGTTTCCCCATGTCAGTCCTGGGACACCTTTTTGGAATTTTTACCCCCAGTTACATCTATTCCAAAACCACTTTAACTTGTAATATCCATTAATGGATTAATTTTCACGTTAAACCTTGTAATTTATACTTTCCAAAATTTATAAATGTTTTTGTATGCTTAGTATTATCCCTAAGGGTTTTTATAGAGTTTTCTAATCCTAATCCAAAAAATAACTAAACATTTCCTGTGATACTAACTATAACAACTATGATCTCTATTACACATTAGTTCATGATATGTTATGTAATATTGAACTTAATATTAACTAAAATATTGAGAAGTCTAGTGTATTTGGTAATTAGGTACATAACACAACATCTTAAACATGGGATACAACAACCTTATTTTTTTCTAAAATTCCATTGATTTTAAAATTAATAGGATAACCTTGGGAAAAATATAAGAAAGGTGTGACCTATAAATCTTAGTAATGGAATAAACAAGTCATCACATGAAGAATATATTATAAGTTAGTAAATAGAAATATCAAAACAACCAAGACATCATAGTGTAAAAAGTACCTTAACAGAATTAGGTTCACTCCTTATCCCCTGATGATGTATCATGATTCAAAATATTACCCAATGCAATTGATAACTAGATAATTCTAGGTGCATCCATTACTTTCATTTCATTCTCATGCTAACGTATGACATATGGATCATAGAACATGAATTCATCCATCATAATTACTTATTCAACTATTAAGAAGTGTGTACTATATATATATGTAAGTCACCATGAAAAAATTATATTTTCATAAATTTTAACACCATTGATAGTAAATGGGTATTGTATTCACTACACAATTGGTTTGGCATTGAAAATTGTGGTAAAATTGTGGTGGAATAATGATTTCACATAAAGATTAAAAAATGGGTTAATGAGAGGGAATGGGGTGTCTCATAAAGTAGAAAAAAAATTGGAAGTTATAGGTAGATTTAAAAACATACCACAACATTATAAACTGGAAATATAAAGAAAACTTTAATGATGAAACGTTAATAAAGAAATGAATCCTAACTATATTTTGGCATAGTAATATGTTTACATAAAGGATCCAGGGAGTCTTAATGATATTTAAAGGGGAATATCATAATTAATAATTTAAATGGATTGTAAGGGGAATATGTAATGACATAACCCAATATATGAAATTGTAATTTAAGAGACACAACATAAAATAAGGTTTTGAATGGTAATGAGAAAAGAGAAATCCCTTATAGAATTTTTACATAGTAACAGCTTAGGTAAAGATAAAAATGAGATAGGATAAATGATATCCCAATCTATTATCTTCCCTAGGATAGTATGGTATGTTTATAAATAAATTAAATCCTTAAAAATGCAATTAAGAAGACAAATTCAAAGATTTGTTCTTAAATTTAAATGAGGAGAGATAGGTGGGGATCCCTTACTTGAGTTTGTGACTCTAAAAGCTTTTTTGGGGATTCTGGAGAACTTCAGTCACCTTTAGAGGACTCTCGATAGTGAGGGTAAGAGTATGGACGTTCTTAACGTAGTTTTAGTGAAGATATGTGGATTATTGGGTTATTTTATATATGAAATGATGGTGGTCTTTTTATTATTATGGTTTTGGACTCTACATAATAAAATATCCAAAATCACAAACAATCACATGGTTTTTAAAAAATAGGAGTGGATCTTATTATTTTATAATTATAAGGGACTAAATTAAAAAAATAATTCCCATTCTTATGTGGAGGTGAGTCATACTCTTAAAGAAAGGATTTTAAAACCTTAAAATATATTATATGTTTTGGAGGATTCATAATGGATTTACAAAATAAAGAAAATAAACATAAAATAAAATTATTTTAAAGGGTAAAAATATATTTTCTCTTACATACATTTTATAGTAATTATTACATCAATTTTGGGTCATTATGATGTCATAATGACCAAGGTACATTTATAGGGCACTTAATTTTTATTCGAAAATTCTACTCTCCGAAAATAATGAAAAATTCACCATTTGATAATTTTTTCATTTTTATTCCAAAAGTAATATTACTTTTATCTAAATAATTTAATAAATAATTAAATTATATCTTTTAATATAAAATCACGATTTTTTAATTAATGATTTTTTTGACAATAACAATTTTTTATCCCTAATAAAAATTAAATTTGAATTGATAAAAATTTTATGATAATTTATATTTGATAAAAATTATTTATATATAATAATAAAATATTATTTATTTCATTAGCCCATTAATTCATAAATTCTTTTGTTGAATTTTAATATTAACTAAAAATATAGTTTCTGCTTTATTTTATCTAAATTAAAAACATTTACAAAGTAATAATTATTTAATGGTAATATATTCATTATTATATAAAAATATTGTAAATATTAATATTTCAAGGGTCTTGGTACATATATCTTTAATACGCCATCAAACAACCTATATGTAAGGTGTGTGATAGTGGTACATTCATGGGGCGGTTCGGTGAACATGGCCTGGGTCGTGATCTCGATGATCATGAACATCTCCAACAGATGGTTTAGCTCATGCTTAAGATATTGGATATTTGCATGGTCTTGGTCAAGGTAAAATCCCAGAAATTATATATCCATTGTTATATCTATTAAATGGTCTTCATAAGGTATGATCCTACTTATTGAGGTCATCATTAACTTTTTCAATGTCAATTAGTTTTGTTAAAATTCTATATTTATAATAATGATGTGATAACTTCTCAATCGTTATATTATCAATCATAAGATACATCACTATATTTTAAATACAATTAGATAAAATAAAATAAAAATTAAATGTGTTTTCTATAACCATATTACTTAATAACACATTTAATTAAAATGAAATGTGGAATTTTATGTATAACAGTTTGAATCATAAAAATTTTCACACAATTCCTATTAGTACCAACTATTGACTAAAAACAAAATTAAAAGTGATATAAAAATAACTATTGTGAAAAATCATATAATCATGAAAAATAATTCATATTATATCTAAATCATGACACATTATTTTCAATACATGCCACATTAGGTTTAACATAGGACATCCATGGTAATTGTATTTTTAAATCCTTCAAAATAATTTATAAAGAAAATCAGAATTAACTTCTGAATATCCATCCTGAGTGCCTAGCCATGTGATCAGTATTAGGATCACTCGTTGTGCACTGAAGATAATCGAGTAATTGACCAATATTCCACTTTCATATTTTTTACCCACAGGTGCATCTATGTCATAGCCAAATCCACTTTCCAATATTTATAAAGGGATGTTTTTAGTTGTAAAACTATATAATCTATACTTTACCAAAGTTTCAAGATATTATAATATTGTTAGAAATATCCTAAATTATCTCACTAAAATCTTCTAATTAAAATATCAAAAAATAAAAAAACTATTATATAATACCAGATAAGGTGACAAAATAGTATATACAAAAATATTTCATCATTTAATATGAATATATTATATATATCATAATTACACATTCCCAAGTATCGTAACGAATTAGTATTATTGGAGGCTAGATTCATAACAATCTTATTTCGTGGAATATATTCATCATATCCCCTAAATTACTTCTCATATAGTACAATTATTATACACACCCTATTTAAAACCATTCTTCATAACCTGGGGAAGGATAATATAGGAAAGGGTGATCTGGGATTCTTGTTAAGGGTAAATCCAGAAGATATAATTCAATGGTCTTATATAATAATAATATGGGAATAAGGGTATGAGAATATGATATTAACATTTTAAAATCAAGATCAAAATTTCATTGACATTAATCATGGAATAAGGCTTTGGAAGTTCATATGTTTTGAATCATATAAGAGTCAAAGATCAAGAGCTATTAGATCGTATCATAAACATATGAACTTGTTAGAGAGTGTGGCGTAAAATGTGTGTCACGGTAATAATAATAGAAATCACATATAAAGGATAATAAATAAGGAATTAACATATGTTAAGAATCGGCAAACCACCCATGTACCTACATTTGGATTTTGAAAACCTCATTTATACACTTGTTGGGCTTGGGATTACCAACCATGTACCCTATTTTGTTCTCTAGATAGACCATTTTAACTATGTGATCAAAAAACATAATTTTTCACCAATTAATTGGAGGGATATAATAGAACCACCAGTTTTATATTATAATCGATTTATCTATGACCAAAAATGTCCCAAAAAATATTTATCATTTCAACATAATTTATCCCATTGAAAAGAAAACAAGTTTCACTAAGCCTTTTTAAACATAATCAGTAACCATAGAAAGGAATAATAAATACCATAACATTATATATTTTCCCCAGTGAATCATAAGTAACATCAATGCATATGGTCATTTATGAAAATATCATTAAAATATTATTGGAACATTTCTGGGGGAAAATGCCCTTATATTTTAAAATTACTTAATTAAAATATAAAAATGTATAGAATATTAGGAAAACATTATTTGAAAAGAACATTGTTAACTTGTAAACTAATATTAAATGATAATAACAGTCATTATTGAAGAAAAATACCTTCATATAGTAAATGTTAAAACCATGATCTTTTTTACACATTTGGTCTGAATTCCCTCTTTCAAAATAATACATGAATATTCCTATGAAAATATTTTATTAAAATTCAATCATTTGAAAAATAAATTTAATAAAAAATTGGAGAAAAAAAACATTCATAAAAAATCATGAATATATATAAATTTAAGAAAATATTACCAACTGAATAGATGATGAAGGTTGGTTTTTCATAAAAATTCTCTTTTAGAGTTTTGAGTAAATATAGATTGAAAATTTAAAGGAAAACATTTAAACACCATAAAACCGATAGTAAATGAAAATTTATGATATTAATATATATATATATATATATTATAATTTCATCATTAAATATTTAATCATAAATAATTATGATAAATAATGAGACTGCAATATAAACCCCTTACCGCTTTGGTAAATTTAAATCATAAACCATGTGAAATAAATTACATAAAATGAAACATTAAATACCTTGAATATAAATATATTAGTCATATAAAATATAAAAGGGGTATTAGATACACCATGTGAAATAAATATGTTGTGAATATTCCATATGTCTTACAAAAACAATAGTTAGATGAAAAACACTTACCTCAAGTCTGACTAGATTTGGAAGTGTTTTTAATAACCTATATTGTAAATTTCAAATTATTATAATTATATAACCAAATAATATTCAAATTTATAATAATATACACTTTTTTACTTGCTAAATATTATTAACTGTTCATTGATAATCTTTCATCATCATCATCATTTAAGGTGTTAACTACTATGTATTTTCAAGCATGTCTTGATTTGGTTGTTTTTGTACTTGCATGTTGATCATGGTTACATCTTATATATAATATCAATAATGATACAAATATTATATATATTAATTTTAGACATATTTAGAACCTTTTATAAATTATAGAGATATAAAAATTAATTTCACCATTCGTGGACATGGTAGTTCGTACGTATGCATGAATGTAGTTTTCATCATCTAACGAAACAAATAAATGGAGGATAAAAAATATTTTATCATAATAAAATCATAATTATATAAATAATATAATATATATTTCTAAAATCCATAATTATATCAATCATTCTTATGTGGTAATTTAATTTGAATCATATTGTAACTGGGAAGTTGTACTCTAGACGTATGAATGTGTGATGCGTTCATTTTGCAATTAATGGAAAAGAGGTGGAAAATTGTTTTCCCATTGTCATAATAAAATATTGTTATTTTTATTTTACGATATTTTTCATATTATTATAGATACAATAATTTTATAGTAATTATAAAAAGAAATAAATTTTGAATGATTCAGGAATGATTATTACATATTCATCGAGAGACCTCATTTTTCTTACACATTAATCCATCTTAAGATGTACTTAAGGTAAGTAAAATAGATAAAGAATATAGAAAATGAATCTTGGAATTTTTTTGGTAGTTTTTTTGAAAACTATTAGGATTTAATTTTTTGAATAATGGAGGAGAGGAAGTTCCTTTTTATATGTGAGGGGAGGGACACTTATGTATTTATTTAAAATATTTAAATTATATATGGTCACTTTCAAGTGAAAGTTTAATCAAATGGATAATACATAAATGTTATGATAGTATAAGGTATAAATGTCTATAAAAATAATATTTATATAAATTCAAGAAACATTTTTACCCTTATCTCTTATTTACCCCCCCCCCGTAAACCAGTTTTAACCATATTCATGTTAACATTATTTAACTATTTTTTACAATTCATTTTGACAAAAATGAAACTATAATAATTAATAAAATTGAATATTATGATTACAAATTTTTAAAAACATTAGTAAAAATTAAAATACAAGTTTTTAGAAATTCATTTTAAATAAAATGCCCAACATTCATATAATAGTAGTTTTTTGAAAAATGGAATTTTAACAATAAAACTGAATTTATTAACATTCCCTACCGATTAAAAAATATTTGATTATTGTTAAAATATTTTATTCATTATATATTCGATATATTTCTATTACATCATTAATCAATAGTGATTTATTTAATTTATTTTTATAAAAACACATTGTGTATATAAAATAATTTTTTTTACAATAACCGTTTTTACCTTAAAAGGATTTTATATTCATTATACACCATCATAAAAATAAATTAATAATTATTTTTAATATATTAATAATAAATAGTTATAAAAAAATTAGTAGTGATAAGTATATTTATACATATAAAAATCACAAATCTCAGGAAAAAAACCTTTCTTTAGAATATTAAGTCTTCCAATAACAAAAAAAATTATTAAAATTTAATGATTATTTATTTTTAATTAATAAATAAATTTTAACTAATGAAATCATTTCTACATATATTTCATAATGTGTTTAATCATATTCAAATCCATAAATCCAACATCTAGTTTAAAAATGTCATAATATATAGTGGTTCATTTTGAATTGGGGTTGTGTGTAATGAAAGTTAACGAATAGATCAAATTTATTTCAAATTAATAAATAAATAAATATTAGGGTTTTACAGAATAAGAACTCAATTATTAATAATTAGAATTAAATAAAATAAGGTTATGATTAGTCAATGATTAAAAGTTATTTTTCTATAAAAGCAGTTTTTTTTATATGTTTTAGTTTCATTTAAAATCTAAATTTAAAAATTATTGAAATTTAATTTTTTATAAATAATTTTTTATTTAAAATTTAAAAAATCATAAAAATGTTAATATTTGGTATTTTTCAAAAAAGATTTATTTATGAGTGAAGAGTGAAAAATAATGATTTTTGTAAAACTGTAATTTTACTATTTATTTCAAGAAATTTAAAAGTATAATTATATTTTTATTTTGTTTCAAATTAACATAATATATTTTTTATTAAAAATAATTCAACAAATTATTTATTAATTGAAATTATTAATCATTATAATATAAAATAATTTTCATGCTTAAAATTATTATTTTTCTAAAAATTTATTTTCATTATATTTTGTGGTCTTTTTCTAAAATTAATTTCTTCAACATATGGAAATTTTATATTAGAAAATTTATTTCAAAATTGATATTGTAATTATTAAATTAGCTAATATGGTTCTTTTATGTTTTTTTCATTATGAATAGTAACCATGCTAAAATTGTACCACTATGATAAATGATAAATTAATTAAATGGGATTTAAAAATATGGGATATTTCTATAAAATATATAAAATGATTATATTTTTTCTATTATATGAGTTTATTTTTACTAAAATAAACTTCTATTTAAAAATATGGAAAATAATTTCCACTTTTTGTTGATTATAAAATTTATATAATATTATGTAAAGGATAATTATAAAAACTCACACTTTTTCATTGAATATCACTAATATGTTTTCACAAGAAGAAGAAGATAGGATTAGTTATTAAGGTAGTTATTAAATTTAATAAATTAATTTTTTGATATTAATTTATTTTAAATTTTTATTGTTATTATAATTACCAAGTTCGTTTCCGTAATACTGACGTAGTGCTTTTGTAAGGAGTAGAAAAATCATGTAAATTATTTTAAAACATTAAATTTAACTTGTTTTAGATGAATTATGGTGTTCTAAAAATTTCATGTATAATTTTAAATTAGTATTGATATATAATGTTTTTAAATTCCAATATCATTAATTTTGTGATGCCTATAAAGTGAGTATATGTTAATATTCATTAAAATGACTTTAAAAGACATTTTATGTTTTAAAGTTATTTATAAATCATTATAAAATAAAATATATATATTAAAAATTGTAAAATTAATTGTAAATGGTCTATAATATCAACATTTTTCTTTATATTATCCACTTTACTTTTTAAATAACATTATTGACCCTAAAAGACCAAGTATCTTGTTATCACAATAATAGTTAAAAGGGGTAAACCAATGGTTAAGTGAAAGAGATTATGGTTAAAATAACCTAAAAATTTATCTAAACAATATTTTTTGAATTTATGGTGACCCTTTATCATCTCATATTATAAATTAATCATATTTGAGAATCTTTTTAATGAATGTGATCTTATATTATTTTAATGTTTATAATAATTACAAATGTGACACTCGCCTCACTTGTAAAATTAAATCTCCTCTCCATTACTATCTACAGTAATTAGGGGATTTATTTTTTCCAAAATATGTCTAAATACTCTCCTAAAATTCTTATCTATGAGATTTAGGTGTTGGTATCTCTAAAACACCCATCCATGAATCCTTATGCTTCTTTTTAAAAAAATATACCTTCAGAAGATGCTTATGTTCTTACTGACCGTTTTCATGATTCTTTCTTCTTATAACTCCTCAAAATATTCAATAACCATATTAAAATAATGTAATTTGTTTCATTACTATACTTATATGTTGTTATTTTAATTGTATATCCAATATTTATCTCTTTCTTATCCATTGTAAAATGATTATGTCGCACATGTATATGTGTGGCAATGTGATTCATTTATCACTTCTTGTTTACATAGATTTAAATAGGATATATTTAATGAATATATATTATATTTATCATATATTTATATTTATGTAATTTGAATTGTTATTTACTTATATTTTATACCATCTATTTAAAACCAGAAACATCACTCGTGCTTACATAAGTACTATTGCCTCTACGAAGTGATGTATGTCATTTTTCATAACAAAATAATATTTATGGTTTTGAAAGGGTATATATTGAATAAATAATATAATTATTACATGATTATTATTATTTAGATAATGAAATAATTACCAACTAACACAGACAAGAAACATCGAACTGAAAATTGCGTGAAAAAAGGACATGTTTTTTGCCAAATGTTCATTTTAATGAAAAAATTATAATAAAAGGGTATATGGATATTAAAATAGGATGATATATTTTAATATATTTAAGAAATTTTTTATATAAAATATTTATAATAAACATATAATTATCATATATGATTCTTAAACGTGGATGATGAAAAATGGGCTATGAGGTAGGGGTTCTCCATCCCAATATTGTTTGGTTTACTAATGTTTTATCGTATCAAAATATTTGTTACCATATGGTGAATATAATTCTAATCTGATATGTTATATGATGAATCTATTTATATACATGGTATTTTATGTTTTATTTGAATGCATTTCTTTCATGGGGGTTATGATTCAAAAGTTACCAAAGCGAAAAGGGTTTGTGATACAATCTCATATCTTTTTTGGATTATTTATGTTAAATTTACATAGGGGTAGTTATTTTATATTTATACTTAAACCCCATATATTTTATTCTCCAATGGATATTTGTATAATTTTCATGGATTAGTTCCATTTTCCACTCTTTTTTTCCTAAAATAATTATGAAATGTTTTTAAGTAAAATTGAACACATTTCTAATTTTTAGGTCGAGCTTCTTTTTCCATCATATAAATGTTCTAAAAAATGATTTATGGGTGTTTTTATCTATAAATAAATTTTATTGAAATTATATTTTTTATAAATTTTTTCTTCATTTATAATGATTAAAATTAATCTTTCCAAAAAATTCACTATGACTCAGTTTTTCCTTTTTATATAAGTTAGTAAATAATTTTCTCTTTTAACATATATGGTTTGAATTAATTTTTCAATCATAATAAATGGTATTTGCATTTAAACATAATATAAATGTTTAAATAGTTATTTAAAATGAATTAAAATCACAATATTATGGTAATTTTTATTTTTTAATGATTCGAGAAGAAAATTGATATTACCACGTTTTAAAAGAAATGTTTCAATGAAATTTTAAGGGTATTTATAATCAATGTTAATATAATTAAAGGATTATTATGATTAAAATTGGATATTATATTAGGATCTCTATGGTTTATATAATTATTATGTTCGAAGGATTATTCTATGAAACATGTTACTTTCCCACAATTTAATTAAGATATGATGAAATAATAAATGTTTTTATGATACCATCCACCTAATTTATCTATATGGATTATGATTATTTGGTGAGAAATATTTATGAAACCATTTTCTTTTTAATGGTAATTCAATGATTAAATGAAGAATATTTTTATGATCTCATGGAAAATTTATGAATAGTTTTTATTATGTAATGGGTGGTATAAGAATTATATATCCCTATAATGAATTGGGTAAAGAATGATATTCCAAAAGATAATATCATTTAAAATGGTGAGTTAACCAAGTTAAATAAGTAAATATTTCCATTATTATATTTTTTTAGTGAGATTTGGATATGAAAATTATAGAATGGGGAGTTAACCCAGTCCATTATGGGACTCTTTCCACAATGATAGTCTTGGTAGGGATCCATAACAACATAAATGACTTTTCATACTTATGTGTATTCCAAAAATTTGATTGTTCTAGGTGTATCATAATTTCCTTAGTGGGTGAAATAATGATAAAAATTTTATTGATTCAAAAGATCATTTTCAAACTATACATGATTTGAACGACATGGACAATGCAATTTTTCATCCAATATTGAGATAAGAGAATCCAAAACTAAAAAATTAACTTTTCACCTTAAATTTAAAATTAATATATATTAAATCTAAATAAATAAGTCATAATTTGAGGATTTTTCTATAGTGAATATGTATAACATTTGATACCCATTTCAATCAAAATTCTTTGTTCTTGTTGGATCCATGTTTAAAATACTTCTAATAGTGATCCACATGCTCTCCTTTGATCTATAAAAGACATCAATTTATTTTCTTGTACTAAAATGGAGAATCAATCAACTTATGTTGTTCTTCATGATCACACAAGATCCTTCAATCAAAAAGGTGTTTCTATTAATCTAACAATTCAAAAGTTGATGAGAGAGGATGAGTCGAGAGGGAATTCAATTATTCATAATAATTCTCAATTGTCAATTTTTTATTAACCCTAAACAGTAGATATAAACATCTATTTATAGAGATAGTGTTTATGTTAAAATAGTATTTAATTTCATGTCAGCCCCTAAATAATATAATAATCTTTATCAAACCACATTCTGTATAATAATTTTATTATTATTGTTATTATTATTTCATGTTCATTAACTGGAACAATGATAAATATTATTTTACTACCTTGTAAATTAATATTTATCAGAGGAAACGATCTTAGTCTACTATAACTCTTACGAATTTATTTCATACCAAAATGAATATTTTATTCATGAATAAATACATTACCCACAAACTAGAGAATAAATATTTAGTAAATAAAATAAATATGATTCATTAAAAATCTGGTAAATAAATATTTATTTAATTTATGTGACCAATAGAACATGAATAAAATTATTCTATAGTCTTTAGACTAATATGTATGACAATAATTAAATTTAAATATAATTTAATCGAGATCAATTGAAATATTTATTGGGTGGTACTCTAAGATTATTTTTCATTGGAATTATTTGGGTATGCCTGATGTCAAAGATTACTCTCTAGAAATGGGTTAAGTAACCTTAGATAATGAACTTAATGTCCCAATGTTGACAACCACATTTAAATGCTTAATATATAATAAAATCCCTTTGTCACAATATGTCATCAATAGGTTTTATCAATTACGTTATTCACCTATATTCTTGATAATTCATTCATTTACTATCTTAAATAAACATATTTTTTCACAATGTCTATAGAATTTAATGTAATGGTTTTATTCCAATAAACGGGAAGAGATACCAACTTCCATAAAATAAAAGTAAAAATTATTTATTCGACTTATCAATTAATAACAAACCATTAGTGATTCACCCAAAATACAATACCTTCCATTAATATATAAAATCATGGTTTTTGATAGTAAATTATGAGTGTCAGTATGGAAATTAATTAATGATAATATTAATGTCTAAAACCATTACACATGCTCATGGTTAGGAATATCTATTGATAGTAAAACATATGGAAATCCTTCTTGTGGTTCTGTTCTCATAATATCCCATCTTTGGGATTACCAAGTGTGAACATTATAAGAATAAGTCTCATCCACTTATGAGTACTATCAACTAAAATTCGATATACGATATGTCCTATAATAGTATTTTATACATACATATAATTATATTTAAGGATATTTTCATTTAACTTCAAGTTTCTCATCAGAGAAGGAAACTATTATGACATTTTTAATGTTATAGACACCCTAGGTCATTATTAAATCAAATTAAATAAGAATAATTAAATATATGAAATAAAAAAATTACTAATATAAAAGTATTTAATTATAAATGAAATAAAAGTAAAAATAGTTCGTTCAAGATTAGAATCTCGAACTTTTAATAGATCCATATTCCTAATAATTGTAGTCCACTAAACCTCACATGATGATTATATTTCTACCGAGTCAATGATTTAGTAAAGGGGACCACTGTGTTTTCTTCCATGGACATTAAACCGATGGAATCATCAACTCTCTGATTGAAATACCCTAATTGATGATACTTATGAAATAAATTGTTCATCCATTTATTAGACCTTGGATTCATAGTGAGATTCATTACTAGATTATGATCACAATTGATTTTTATAATATATTTACATCTAGGTATCAATTCAATACCTTGGAAAATTTTACATATCCTAACTAATTCATTAGATGAATATCAACCAACAATATACTCAAACATTAGTATAGAATCTACAACCATATATTTCATTGATCTATTACAACTAAGAAGACCTAAATTTAGAGTGAACATGTATCCAATCTTTGATTTCAAATCATCTTGATATATTTGGAAATTAGAATCCTCGTATCCAATGATGAATAGTTCTTAATCTACTATATTGACTGGAAACATATCCTTAGTACACCTCAGATACTTGGGGATAGTCTTGATTACCAACCAATTTTAGTCACCTCGGTCAGCTTGATATCTTCCAACCTCACTCAAGTCATAGGCGACATATATCCTAGTACATAACATAGAATACAAGAATGCCTCAACAGTAGTAGTTTATGGAATATTTTCCATCATATGCCTTTCCTCATGTGTCTAAAGACACATTTTCTTAGAAATATGTATGAAAAGTTACATTAGAAACAATCCCCTATTGGATTATTCCATATTAAATCACTTATATATCTTGTAAATAAAAGTACCCTGATATAGGATGATAAAAAATTTACCCAATATTATAATTCATATATATGGAATCATTTTTTATAAATATTAATTAAATTACATAAACACACACCTGAGGACATTTAAGCGATAGTGCCATTGGAAACATGTAAACATAAACAACTGGTTTATAGGAAGACCACATAATATCCCTCAATTTTCTTCATAACTATCATCCTTTTTATACTTGTCATATGTAATAAATTTCATCATAACCTAAGGAATGGAATTATAAGAAAGTGTGATCTTAAATGCTTATTAAGGGTAAAAAAGGGAGATATGTAAGCTGAACATGAGAATAAGGGTATGTGAACATGGGCATAACATTTTAAAACCATACCCTTAGTATAAAATATCATAATCTTGAATCATTGAATAAATATTGGTAGTTCATAAGACTCAGATCCTATGGAAATTAAAGAACATAAACCATGTGAGCATAACATTCTCACAAGACATAGAATTTGTGTTATAAACATAACCCTATGAAATCATTTCCATATTAGTCAATTTTCACTTATAAGGTAATCATATTATAACAGGTTGACTTCTGAAACCATCACAGTTGTTATGGTACACTATAAAGATAATCATAGTGACAAAGTCCCTTTCTAAATCAAGATCACTCATTATTCCAGTCATGTCTATCACATTAGATATAAATCATTACCCAATGAATTGGAGGGATAAATAGGTCTCACCCATCTATTAAGGAAAACCATATTTATGTGTTACACAAGATTCTAAAACATTAATAATAATATAACACATGATATAAAATGGGTTTCGAAAAAAATCATGTCATAGAAAATTTAAAACATACAAATTTCAAAATCACTTCATCATTTCCCCATATAATAACCCATGACAATAATATGTTTTCATAATGATTTTATCATGCTATAACTCAAAGATGATAAATTTGTTCTAGTAAAATAATTTCATTATAAAAATAATAATATTCACATAAATAATAATTATAATGGTATTTCTGGATAATATCCCCAATAAGGAATAGGTAACATCAATGGATGCCATCTTATAGGGGAAATGACTTTGATCATTTAAAATAATTTTTAAAGAAAATATCCTATCTATATTGAAAACCACACTTTTTAAAACATAAATAATTTTTAAAATCATTCTCTTTGAAAATATACTTGAAAATGTATAAATTAATATTTGAAGAAAATGATAGTAGGTTTTGTTCATTTCATAATCATTAAGACAAAGATTCCTCTAAAAAAATTTGTTAATCAAAACAGTCATTGTTAGGAAGATGTCATGAATATTCCTTTAAAAACATTTTTCTAAAAAGTAAAAAATGTCTAAAAATTTTAATTAGAAACATAGGAGAATAAAAATTAAAACATTTTTAGAAAACATGGTTTTTGATGGAAATTTATTTCAAACTGAGGAGGGAAATATAGTTGTATTTTTTTAAACATTTTCTCAATGTTTTTATGTAACAAATAATGGTAAAATTGCATTATTTCCTAAAAAACATCATGAATAACAAAATGAGAAGAAAATTAATTAGTTTATTAACATATGTATCATAATAATTTATCATCAGAAACATAATCATAGAAAATAAAAATATATGATGAGATTGTGTCATAAAATCATAAACACTTTTTCTAGACTTGAATCATAAGACCCATGAGGGAATTACATAACATGGAACGTAATATATAAATAAGATAAATAAATTCATGATTTTAAATTTCATAGGGGACTTATATACACCTCATGAATGAATATAGGGGAATAATATAATTTTTGTTTCAATGAAGGAAAATTGAGAAAAAAACCCATACCTTATGTCTTGACTTCTGTCGTAATCATTCAAAACTTCTTTATAACAAATAAATATTTATTTTAAATTTTTTACAAAATAATAATCATATATATCATACCATAAATGATTTTCTTATGACCTTTTTTAACCTTTTATTATCAATATCATGTTAAATCCACATTTCATAAAATTACTACTTTGGTTTTCTTGTATGTTTAGATTTATTATTTTTATGGTCCTCTTACATTGATCATGGTATCATAATATACATAATTTTTAAGATTATATAAATATATTATATATTCATTATATATATTTTTATATTAATCCATAATATTTTTATATAGATAATTAAATGTACCATTTTTGTAGACAGTAGGTCCAAGGTATAAAAGAATGACGTTTGAATTTTCATTTCAAATTTATAGAAAGAAAGTTATATAATATATTCTCACTATAAAATAATTTTTATTTCATATATATAAAATATTTTTATTAAACTCATCCTTAATACATTCCATGTAAATCATGAATGAATCACATCTATTTGCAAGGCAGTAGTTCTCAATACACAGGAACGGCGTTATCGTATTCTCACAAAATGGAGAGTATGAGGGTATGTGTGTTATAATAATTCTAGATTAATAATTAAATAATAAATATAATATATAAATAATCAATCCATCATTATAACCATCCTTTATATTTGGTAATGTAAAAAATGAATGATATCAGTTTGTGAGTCGGTAGTCTATCATACACACAAACGATGTTTTTCTAACACATTTTATGGTAGTGAAAATGGTTCTATGTCATCCCCTTACCACACAAAAATAAAATAATATATAAAAAACTATGGTTATTATAAAATTATTTTATAATAATAATTTATTTATGTGTAGAAAGAAATAAAACCAAAATTCTCATTAATGAACCTTACCACTTCTTCGTGTATCCTCATTAGGTTTTCATTAAATCCATCCTAGGATGGATTTTAGTCCAAAATAAGGATTATAAGATTAGTTGAGGGAATTTTTTATGATATTTATTCAGTTATTGGAAAGAAGTTAATTGGTATGAATGTGTGAAGAATATAGGATAGGGGTGTCCATTTATAAGTGAGGTTATTGGAATCCTACAAATTGTTTGAAAAGAAAAAGTGTTCCCACATCTTTCACATGAAAAAAGGGTCCCAAATATCTAAAATTATAACCATGACCATTATAACCTTAAAATATGGTCATAAATTAAATTTTATAAAAGTTTACATGTAAATTTAAACATTATCGTTTTAGTTTAACCCTCTGGTAAATTCATTTTAACATTAACCACGTTAATTAATTATTACTGTCCTCACTATTCATTTTGGTAAAAAATTATGTTAGCCTTATTATATATGTAAATTATTCAGATTAAAAATATGAAATCCTTTTTTTAAGAATCCCTTCACATAAGTGGATGAATTTAGTTTAACATTATTCCTTCAATCACGTTGAGAAATCAGGGTTTTAAAGATAAAATGTACAAATGTTTGAAATTTTCATATATAAAAATTCAAAATGTAATTCATTTCAACAACCTGAATTGGATTATGGTATTTATAATTTTATTCATTTATCTTTTTAAAATTTAAAATATAATTTCAAATTATAAATAAATTTAATTAAATTTTAGTTATCAAGGAAAATTATGTATTTTTTACAATTCATCAAAAAATAAAACTTTTCATAAAACCCCCAAAAATTAACCCTATACTAATTTTGACATTGTAATTTCAAAAATATTTTTCTATGAAATAAATCATTAAAAAATTTATAAAATTATTTTTATTTTTATTCACAAAAATAAATAATTTTTTTTAGAAAGGTATATTTCTGAAACATATAAAGACATTACTGAAAATTTAAAAAAATTATCAACCTGATTTATTTGTATAAAACTATTACGCATGAAATTTTAAAAGTATTTACTAGTATTCATCACTCTAAGTTGAATTTTTATGTTATAGTGGGTGTGTTTAAATGATAATATTAACAGTATATATATGGTATAGTTAAAGCTCATTACAATGTTTAACACAAGATAACAAAGTGTTGTAGGTCGTGCAAGATTGACATGGTGTTTCAGGTAATGAAACCTATCAAATAAATTTAGGTTATTCAGAAAATAATAACTCATAAATACTTGGGGTTGCACATTCTACCCCCATTAAAATTAATTCCATCCTCAAGATTAATCAATCTAATACAGAAAATGAGCATACTTCCACCTCATCATGTCCTAATGTTTCTTTATAGCATCCTAAAACAAGTGGTTTTGCCAAAAAACATTTACCTAGTGAGTGGTATTATTTCATTAAACTTCTCTATATTATCCAAAATCTCCACCAGTTGTTCCTCTTAAAATAATTCTGATCAAGTGGTATAAATTTTATGTTTAGTGCATCTAAAGGTTTAGGTATATACTTCCATGGGATAGATACATGTAACACATCATGTACATGATAGAGGTTTAGTGGAAGCACCAAGTGATAAGTTATGTTCCTGATATGATCAAGAATTTAAATGGTATTGATATATTGAGGGAAAAATTTCCCTTTCTTAATGTAAATCCTAGAAATATGATCTATAGATAAGTCTTATATGATAGCGATGAAATGTTCCATTTTTGTAAGGCGATCTCCAACAACCCATATAGAATTACACTATTTTTATTCTTTGGGTACTGTAATGAAAAAATCCATGGTTAGGTATTCTCATTTCCATTATGGTATTGGTAATGAATGATACAACCCCTTAGACTTTTATCTTTTAGCCTTAAATTGTTGGCATACCAAGAACCAATATATAAACTCTACTTTATATCTCACCATATGATTCCACAAATGGTATTCTTTAAAATATCTATATATCTTTGTACTTATAGGATGAATAGAGAATGAAGAACTATGATATTCATTTAATATCCCCTTTTTCAAGCCTAGTCTGTATGTAACACATACATTGTTCTTGAACCTTATCATTACTTCATGATCAAAGTTAAAATCAGTAATATTTATAACCATATTTTTAGCAATACAACTTCTTTATATGACTCTGTAATCTTTACATGTATATAAGGTTGAACATTCAATAGAGGAAGATAATATTTTACCCCTTCAATTATAATTTCCATATCCATCAATTGTAAATACAAAAAATATTTGATCTTTTTCTATCCTCATCATTTATAAGCACAAATAAACCTTTTAATTGAAAGTGGCAACCAAATTGTTCACTTTCCTATTGTGGAAATGTGTTGACCAGACATAATTTTTAATCATCTCTATACATCTTCTCTATTGTAGGTTCATCTCATTCTATGTGAATATATACATTAAACTTTTGGGATCGGTATTTATATCCCAATTTTCTCTATAAATATAATTCTTCCTTATCTTTAATGAAAACTTTACCACAGATAAATCCAAATCCTATGTTGGGTAATTTTTTTCATGAGTATCAAATTGGCATGAGGCATAGTATATAACATTTTAATTATAAAAAAACTCATCCCACTCCCTTCTTGGATTCATCATTATAGATTACAAACCCCTTCACATCTATAGGGTAATGTATGTATAGGTGTTATCACTAATATTCTCTTTTGTGTCTTTAAATATTCATCACATTCATCTATCCAGAGGACCTTGGGTCTCTTCTAAGTTAACTTGGTGATTGGATTAGATTGTATTGATAAATTCTTTATTAACCAGTGATAATATCCAGCGAATCTGAGAGAACTACATATCTTAATCACCATGAATAGTCACAATAAACATTCAACAGCCTTTATCAATGATTTATCTACCGATATACCCTCTCTTGAAATTTTATGACACAAAAATGAATTCTTTTGCAGCAAGAAATCATTATTTTTAAATTTTTCATATATTTTCTCCTTCTGTGTGGTATTTAGTGAAATTCTCAAGACGTATTCATGATATTGAATTCACTTTGAGTAGATAATAATACCATATATAAATAATACCACAATTAGATCTTATCAATATCTAAATATTCAATTCAATAAATCCATGAAGATAACAAGGTAGTTATTAAGAATAAATATAATTACTATATATTCATAGTATCCATACCTTGTTTGGAATGTTTCCTTTGGTTATATCCCCTTTCATGACCCTTAATTGATGATATCTAGAATGAATTTAAATCTCAAAATAGTATGGAACACCATATAGATGATAAAATAGTTCATAAATATTGGGTAAATTATACTTTTCTTGGATCATGTCTTCTCCATCCTTTAATAATCAATAAATATCAGCATCTATCAATATTTTTTTAACAAAACGAATAGGTTCACCCTAAGGTGAAAAATATTGTAAAATGAATCCCTTTTCAAGGTTATCCTAGAGTGTCTTCTTTAATTCCTACAAATCAATTAGGTATATTCTATAGGGAGTCTTTGAAATTTATGTTGCACAATGTACGAGTTCAATTGATAACTCAAATTCATGTTTTAGTGGAATAATAAGAAAATCATTTGTAAAGACATAAAAAATTCCATACACAATAGTTATATCATCAATGTTGTGTTTCTTTCCAACCATTTGAGATAATCAACCATTATAAATGGTAATTAATTTCCATACTATAGATATAATCTCTATCAGAAGTTTTTACTTGTCTTCAAATTGATAGAAGATCATATGTTTGTTTGGAATATCAAAAATGACTTCCCTTACTCACAAATTGGTGTAGTAATTATTCATAGAAATACTATATCTGCCTAACATGAAATTAAATTCCTTAGAGAAAGATTAATAATATTTTCAAGAATCCCAATACCACAAATTTCAACAAGAGATGAATCATGTACATGTGATGCGGTCATCATTCCATTGGGGGTTTTCATTGGAAATTACAAATCTAATCATTTGGGTGTAATCTTGATAAACATATAAAATTCATTAGATATGAATTAATGGGTAGATCCATAGTCAAAAAAAGATATTAGAAGATTTAGATTCGATGGTAAGTTTAAATTTGAATATATTTTTTTCACCCCTCATTACAAATAGTGATCCAATGATATTTGATTTTATCTCTTGGATTAAGAGGTCTCTAACATCAATCATCATCATTAGCCTTCAGATTTTGGAACTTTTTAGAATAGTTCCCATAATCCATGCTTTTGAAACACTATAGTGTAGATAGTTCATTATATGAATATTTCTCTCTATTCGTATCATTAGTTAACGTCTTCCAAACACATTGGAAATCAATTGGATGATTACCTTCCATTCCACACATAAAATATTTACTAGGTCCCACAATAAAATTTCCTCCATGATTTCATCTCACACATTTATCATAAATGATACCTTTTCTTCTTCTCTCTATGATTTTTTGGTTTCCCTTTTAACTTCATATTTATTTTCTTTTCAAAACCATGATATTCATACATAATTCCAAACATTATTTCCACTTTGATAACTCATCAAACAATAGCTTAATACCTAATGAATTATCTTATGGATAACACAATTCAGAGACTTATTCTTAAGCCACTGAATAATCGATCAACCTTATATTCATGTTGGATGATAATACAACAAGCATACCTCACAAGTCTTGTAATATTTTATTCATTGGAACCAATGGATTAATCATTATTTTTTTTAATTTAAGGAACTAATTTTTCATCATAATATCAAGAATTTGAGGAAAGCAATTATTGAAAAAAAATTCCTTGAACCAATCATAATCCGTGGATTCAATTGAAACTTGTTTCCTCGTAATATTGATAATATTCTACCACATATATGGTTCACCTTCCAAATGGTAGATTACTAATATGACATTTTCATGTTATAGACATTGGAGAATGGAAAATATACTTTTAGTGGTAATAATCCATTATTCATAATCTAGTGGATTATAAGACCACATAAAAGAAGGTGGATGTTATCCCATCAAGGAATCCACAAAATTTTTTCCCTCCTTAGTTTGTTTAGAAGTCAATCTTGATTCATAGATTTATCGATTTGCGATTATATCAGTGATATTTTTCATTGAAAATCCCATAAAATTTGGATGTTCAAGAGAAAAAACATTTCATTTTCTCTCTCAAATAATATTAATTTAGTTTCTTCAGGGCCATTGACTAAAACATAAAATCATACAGTAAGAAACCATAATCATAGTGGGAAACCAAATAATCTGGAAAAAACACTTATATGATGTCTAAATCATGACACATTCATTAATCTATAAATCATTAGTTTTATCCTGGGTCATTAATATTCATATTCTATGAAAATCAGTATAATGTTTTTTAAATAATTTATAAATTTAAAAAAGAATATCCCTAGGGAGTTTTAAACTAAGTGTGTCATAAGACCCATTTTTCTGTACCACGTGTTGATCAAGTCTAGTTAAATGCACCATATTCTGAGTTATTACCCCTAGGTACCTCTAATCTAAATCAAAATTCAATTTTAGTTCCTATAAAGAGATTTAATTTCTTGGAAACCCCTCACCCAATCCTTTACCAAAATTCAAAGACATTTTCCTATACTTAACCTCATCCTTGGACTTACCTTAGACATATCCATAGGCATATCAATAAGGATTTATCATACTATTTATCAAAGGTTAATGAAAATTTCCCTCTAGTACCAACAATATATACATAGGCATATCATATATAGATATTATAAAAAAAATTGAATATTAAATACATTACACAAACACACGCTAGGAGACTATAATGTTATAGTGCCTTGGGAATCTTTGGAAACACAAAAACCTAGTTCATAGGAATATTATGTCATATCCCACTATTTTATTTATAACTTATACCCTTCTAAGACATATCTTGTGTAATACATTTCTTCATAACCTGGGGATGTGAAACATAATAAATGGAAATCTTACATTCTTAGTAAGGGTAAACAAGGGATATATGTATGTAAAACATGATCATAAGGGTATGATAACATATTCATAATATTTGAAAACCATATAATTCATATCAAAGAACATAATATTGAATCAAAGAAGAAATATTGGCATTTTAAAAGACAATAATCATAAGGAAATCAGTGAACATTAGCGATGAGAGAATAACATTGAGATAAGGCATAGAATTTTTTCATAAACATAATCATAGAAAATCATTTCCATATTATTAAATTATCACTTCCAAGGCTATTATATTGGAATTAGTTCACTTACCAATATATCAAATTAGTCATGGTTCACTCAAAAGATTATCATAGTGTACAAACTCTTTTATTGAACCCATTCTAGTCCTAATTATAGTCTTATCTACCTTATAAGATATAAATATTTACAAAGTGCATTGGAGAGACATATATATCTCATATATAAGTAATCGACCTTAAACATGATTTAATCGACGTATTTTAAAAATATAAATCACTTTATCTTCTCGAATTTATTTTAGGTTAATAGTTTTAGAGAATTAATACAAACTCTTATATAGTAATCTCATACATTACATGTTCAAACATATTCCTAATATCAATTTTTTACATAAAACAGTAATATTTAAAATAAAACATGATTTCTTATGCTAATATAACTTCCCAAGTTTCCAATGATATCAAACTTGAACCAACTCGTCCTTAAACCCTATAGAAAACAATTATATCTAGGGATGAAAAAAATCTGAATAACATACATAAAATAAACCAAACAATTAGTCAATTAGAAACCCATAAAACATTTCCTTAAAAACATTCCCTTTTATCAAGAAAAAGTTATCATCAATTAAAAAAGATCATTATATTACCTTTTGAAATTCAAATTATTTTCATAAAAACTCTTAAGAAATCATATAAAATATAAGTATGTAACTTGAGACATAATTAAAATAAAATGTTGTAACCATGTAGTTGAATTCCATACATGTCACTCTTACAAATGGAAAAACCATATAGTCAGTTACCATTCATGCCACTCTTATGAATGGAATAGTTGTACGACCATCTTTCATACCCAATCTATTGGATTTTATAACTTAACCACATGTCCTTGGAAATAAAAAAACACAAGTCAAATGTCAAAGTACCATTATATAGTCATAACACTTAAAATATTTCAATTTTTAACAAGTAAATCATAATATCGCAATTGAACGCATAATAAATCATTTCCCATTATTGTAACAAACAATCCATTTTTCAAAACCCATTTTAAAAAAATTAAAATGAGACATTACAAACAATGTTTCATATACCACATTGAATCATTTGAATGAAACTAAAAAACTGCTATTTTAAAACATTCAAGACTATATAAATGCATTAATCAAAACCATTTTGAAAACACTGACTTGAAAGAAGAATATTTAGAATAATGAATCTTTAAAACATTTAAAATGTTGTTTTAGTTAAAGAGTCTCCTAAGATGAATCTAACGCATCACGTACAATATTTATCTTCCAAAATAATAAAAATAATTTAATTATTTAATTTACTGATAGTATTTTTAAAGTTTATTATTATTTTATATCACTTATTATCATGATATAACAATTACATAATTATTTAAGTTCATGTGAGATGTTTTTTTGATATTGGGTGCTTGATTCGAAAATAAAGTTTGTATGTTGTTAAATGTCAAAGGGGTTATAAGTAAATAATTTTCAGAATACTATTGGTGAAATAATAATAACTTATGTACCTAAATTATACTTTTAAATCCAGCCATCAAATATGGATAAAAATGAACAGTGTTACAATCATGGAGACGGTAAGTTTTATGTACACATGAGTAACATTTTTTTTATTCAAGGATAGTTATAGAAAAAGAAAAAAAATATCTTATCTTCCATAATGAAAAAATTACAATAATATCATATTAATATTTCAAATATACTTATATATATCATTCATGTGATGTGGTGATGAAAGATAAATCTCATCGCTTCGTGGATTTAATAGTTAACACGTACACAAAAACTATGTAATAGTTTTTATGTTTGTGGAATGGTAACAAAATAAATGATTTATTATAATTTGACAATGATAAATATTTATTTAATATCATATCTAAAAATTAATTCCATCATTAAAACTAATCTTGAGGGATGGTGATGGAAAACGAATTATATAGGTTTGTTAGGAGGTATTCTGTCATACACACTAAGGATGAATTAATTTCTCATTGGATGGATGTGGTGACATATTTAGGTGATTAAAATAACATAATAACCTATCATTATATTGAAAAAAATGTAGTTATTATTTAATCTAAGTTTAATAATATTTAAAGGGATTAAAATAATAAATCTTCTCCAGACAATCAACTCTTATTAACACCTCTCTAAAGGGTGTTCTACCTAAACTAAGGCCTCGACAATGTGGAAGTGATTCTAGGAAGGTATTTGGGAAGATATTTTCGGATCGAAATAGGTTTTTAAGTGATTATAAAAGATAATAATGGTTTTCCATTTATTGGAGAGGGGAGGTATACTCTGGTAATTCTTGAAAATATTAAATTAATATAAATGAATTTTCTACTCTAAATTTTCTAAAACTGGTTTATTTAGAAAATATGATTATTTTGGGTTGAAATACATTAATAAAATAAAAATTATATATTATTTTAATATTTTGTAATGCTTATAATTTTTCTTTAACACTCATTTTACCTCTTTAAATCCTATTGTGATAATTTATATTTTCATACATTAAGGGTTAATAAAGTTACTATAAAATTCCAAACGAACCATAACTGAATCATTGTTACAAATTTAGGAATTATCACAATCAGTTTTCTAAATTTTAAAATTTTATTAATTTTATATCATTCAAGAAAATATTATATGTTTTAAAATATCATTAATTTCAATTTTGACACTATTCATTACATGACATTTTGTAAATAACAAAACAACATCATATGATTCAAAAAACTCCTTTAAAATCATCAATAACATGTCAAATACCATGATAAAATTAATTTATGACATTAATTATATGAAATTATATTTATTTTAATATTTTTTACATCATTTTCATTATTCATCCTTTAATTAAATAATAATTGAACCATCTTTGTGTCAACATTTAAGCAAATTTTTTTATCACTAAAAATTATAAACAAATTAACATGATCTATATAAAAAAATTATATTTTAGAAGACTATTTAATGTAAAAAATATCACATATATAACCCCATATTACACATATTTCTCTTGTTAAAGGAAAAGGTATTAAAAAATTCACTTTCCATTGAATATGCTATTATAAAGGTTATATTCTCATCCAAAAGGTCTTGAATGGTCTCATAACTGATACTTTATTTCTTAGGGAGGAAACAAATTCATCCAATAAAATTAGGTAAAGTGTTAGTGTAATTTTATAATATTTCTAATATTATCTTTACCTTTAATTACCTGATTTACCCTTAATCGTTGTAATAAAAAATTAATAATGCTACTATTCATATGGTCAAAAAATAAAACAAACCAATTTTCTAAATTTTTTCCTTATTATTCAAAATATGGAGTCCATATTTTAAAATTCAAAACATACAAATTTGATAAATTAATTAAAATATAATCTCATTGATGGAACGAGAAAATGAGTTTTTATAGAAAAAACCATGAACAAATTGAAATGTTTTTATATCGAATTTCACTGTGAAATTTATTCTAATGGAATAAATTGAATTAAATGTTAAAAAATTTATAAATTTATTCATTAAAACCTTTTAAATAAATAATTTAAAAAAATAAATATATTTGATGAAAAATTAATTTTTAAATAAAATGCAGTATTGTTTTGATATTCATTAAAAAATGAAACTTACTAGAAAAATAAAAAAATTACAGAAAGTAAATTTTTATATTCCACATTCAAATAATAAGTTAATTTTTTAAAATATAATTTATAAAATTATCAAAAAATATATTTATAACTAGTGTACCCTCAAAAGGTGGAAACCCCACTTTTTTAACAAAATACTTTTTTAGGCTTAAAATTAGATTTTTTCTTATATCTTGTATAGAAAACTCATAAGAATTTTTTTAAATGTTTTATTTAATATTATATATATAATTATTATAATGCAAGATTGGTTATTTTATTATGTATTTGTATTAAAGACACTTGTGCACATTTAAATTGTTTTTTAGAAAAACATTTCCCTTCGTTTTAAAAAAGGTTTTATTTTCATTTGTAATTAAATGGTCACAAAAGAATTATATATACATGTTTATACCATATTTTCATAATTCATTTGATACTAATCATTCATTCCTTTTTAATGGCTAGTCTATAACTATAAGATTTAAATAAGAATATTTATTTGTTCGTTTAATCTCAATGTGGTGTATCATGTATGTTATTGAATATAGTTTTTATTTCATAAGATATTGGGATGTTACTTCTCCCCACAACAATAAACTTCATCCATTAAATTTTAACTTGGGGTCAAAATAGGGGTTTGGATTTTCAAAATAAATTTTTTGAATTCCCACATCAGAAAAAGGATTAATGAGACTTACACTTTAAAATAATCAAAGGGAAGTGCATTAGTAACCAAAGATAACACATACTCAGGTTACATATAAGAGAACATTTAAATTGAAGAGAAAAATAACAATAATTTTTTTATGTTGAGTGATAGACAACATGGTAATGAGAAAGCTGACAATCATAAAACCATAAATCTTTGATATGTTAAAAGTGCACTGATTTCTCAATAAGAAAATTATACGGGTAATGTTTTTTTAAGATCCATTTAATAGATTTGAGAAATTATTTTACTACCTAGAAAAAAAACATAAGTAAATATACTTACTTGAAAATTAGTGGTTCGTCTATTTAACATATTCCAATAAAAATGAATATTTTTCACCAAATGAGGAGTATTCAATATGAATTTTTCACGCCTGAAGCACTAGAATCAACTTTTATCGAATTTCATATTCCAAAAAATGATTGACTATATATTTTTCATATATTGATACATTAAACAAAATCCAAAATGGATAGTATATAACAAGATAATTCCCCAAAAATAATAAACCTTATATGAAGGAAAAATACTTTACTCTCCAAAATCAAATAGTAATACCCAAAGTTCAACATAGATCATTCCACAAATAACTATCCTTAAAATTCCCCCCAAAAAATAAACAATGATTAAAACCAATAGATCAGAAGTTTTTTTATAACCTAATCTTCCAATATAAATTTTAACATTTATCTCCTAATAACATCAATCACACTTAATATATCATTTTAAAAATAAATTTTCATATTCACATATTCTTCATGATGGGTTAATAATTCCCATAAATATCCTAAATAATCATAAAATAATTTTTCCCTCTATAAATAATTCATCATTTATTACTCTAATAAAATCACACAATATTTTATTTACCTTAATCATATAGCAGTTTTTATCTGAAATAACATAAATCTCTTACTAACTAAATCATTTTCCAATCCCATGGAAATATATTCGATAAAACATTTGTTACCAAAATCAAGTTATTATTAATCCATTAAATCATATAACTAAATATTAAAAAAATCATACTAATCGAAACTTTATATAGGATAGTGGTAGGTGATTCACCTTATCTTTCTTCGGTTGAGGGTTCAATTCCCACTATCATTCTAGATGCAACAAGATTTCAACCATCTTGTGGGTTGTCATTTTTCTAAGACAATATAATTATTATGACATTCCCAAAATATGATAATGTCATGAAAAATAACCATGACTTATTTTAACATCAAATTTTATCTCTTACATTTCATTTTTCATCCCAAAATGTTGTTACCCATCCTTACCTAAAAATAAATGTCTCCAAAAATACCATTAGTGTCACTACCCCCTCCATCAAAAGATACCCCTATTGGGATTACAGTGAAGAAAGGGAGATATTGAACCCCGATCCCCACCTCAATTAGGCCCCGGGTTGGTGACCAGCACTAAGGGTGTACAAATCTCACAACATGGGAGGAATTTCCCTTTTTAAGAAAGAAGATCTGGAGAAACAATGAATTATCCAAAAAACCCCAAGACATAGTATCAATGAAATCCAAATAACCCACCCCACAATGAATGTATAAAATACAACTATTACAATTCAATAATTTCTCAAAAGTAAATACCCAAAAGTAAATATAATGCAGTGACACATCAATTGTACAATGTTCGAGATAGTATCATCCAGCGCGGTCCATGAAATCATCCTAGAAACCTAAAAATGTTTTTATATATATAGGGTGATTATACAGGTAAACATTTTAGTAAAACCAAAGCCTCTTGTGAAAATTTGGATGAAGAATACTAATTCCCTTGTGAGAGAACAGTATAATTGAACAACCCAAAAATAGGTATAATAACCATCCCAACCTCAGAAAGGCACCCTCACCAAATAACACAAGAAAATTAATATAATATTATATAACTAAAATACAAGATAGGGTACCCACACTACTTTCCTGTTAGTATGCCACTCTATCCCAACAATGTACATCCTGTCACTCCCATCACTTCCGTATACCACATCATATCCTACCCTCACACACCTGGGCCACACAACAAATATCATGAGAATACACCTAGGACTCACAACACATCCCACCCACAAAATCCTAGGACTCAGAACACATCCCATCACATATCATGCTGAAGTCACCTGGAAATGAAAATAACATCATATCCTGATGACACCTGGGAAACAAACCACCTCACCCGCAATCACCTAGGCTATCACATCTCGCCTTAAGATACCTGGGCCACAAACCTCCTCACCTGAAAACAATGAGTCTATCACAATCACCATATAAAAAACCGATAGACCTCCATCCATCACGACATGTTCCTTACCTATTTCACCTATAAGAGGGATCAGAAAAGATTAGGTACTTATCCATCCATACCAATCATTGAATATTGGGAAGAACACCCCCCCCCCCCCCCCGCATGACGATGCCAGTGTTCAAAACATAGTGCGAAACATACTTTGGGTGAATATAGAAATCAAAAGAATATAGGAATTTATATATAGTACCAAACACTCCATTCCAACTTATGGGTTCACAAACAAACAAACCAAATCACAACATAATTACCCTTTTACTTCCACCTCTTATTACATAACTCAACACAAATAAAACACAATCCACAACTCATTTTAAATCAATAATTATAACTTATACACTCTCGAGTCTTTTACCATGTAAATATCTTCCCTAAATATTCATTCATTTACCATCCATGCTTATAGAGAAACTACCATGGCGTAATGCATAAAAACAATTATTTTAGAGGGTGAATATCCTGGATAAATTTACAATGTATTACATTACCTCTCCATTTAACATGCATCCATTTCACCCCACATACCAATCAAAAGAAACCCCCAACTCATTACCATATCCAGTAACACATTACAACTCAACCAGTTTCACATCCCTAGGGCATAATCACACCATTCCCATCACATACCCACTATAGAACTACATTCTATCCACCTTCCACGCATATACAAGACACAATACGATGACATATCGCATCACAAAAAAACATTTTATAGGTTAACAAGAAAATTTTTCACATTTTACTACTTTTCTTTGGGAAATTATCACACAAACCAAATCCTAGGGAAACTGATTCATTTTCCAAATACACATGGTTTTCCAATTTTCATTTTTTAAGGTGTTACCTAACAATCTAAACAAAAATAGAAATCACAACACACAAACCCAGTGTAAGAAAATCTCCCAATGTCCATAATTTTCAATGGAGAATTTATCCCATATAAACATAATATCTAAATCAATACCAAAGATATAAAAAAATTGGAATCAAATACCTTTACCACTTTCAATTTTATTTTACCAAATCTTGATCATTGATAAATAGGAAACAACCATAATCCATTTTTTAACAAATAAATACCCTCCTATATGATGAAACAATTAAGAGAAATAAAGGAAATCATTCCTCAAGGAACCATTTCAACTTGTTTTAGCATCGTAGGGTGAAAAATAATTCCCAAAATAACATCCACGTAACTAGAAATTTGGATAAATCAATTTCATACCAAAATATTATTAAAAAGCTACCTAAACATCTAACTCAAGCCAAATTGCATCAATATAAAAAATCCAATGGGAATAATGGGGGAAAAAAATTGAGAACTCGGGGAAAATTTTTAACTTATCAACCAAAGATAACTAATGAACAACCATCAGGATCAATGGATCAAATTGTGGGGATTAGGGATCAAATAAAACCTCAAGGTTACGAGGGTTAATCTAAAATAATTTGAAGAAGATAGCATAGAATAATGAATAAATGTTTAGGAGAAAATAATTTTTTAAAATTTCACATTATTGGGCTATTACATTATGTATAATACCACATCACATTGTGTAATACCTTGGGTTCTATTTCTTCCGATAAATTCCTCACCTCTTCATTTATTTATTTTTTCTAAACACGATATGTAACATGATGTGAAAACCTTCTTCATGTCATATAATATATTTACACACCCAAAAACGTTATAGACTTTCCTTGAAACTGAATATCATGTCGTGTAATTTACTTACATGATGTGTAATCCTCCTCCATCTAGACTTTAGCAATTGAACCTCTCGAGACTCCCACCAAGCCTCCTATGAATACCACCAACAACCAAAATGAGTAATGTAACAGACTAGGAAGGTATGGATTGATACTTGAGATACCTCTCAAATGATTCTCACGCATGAGAATCCAAAACCAATCCCATAAGGATGGGGTCTGAACAAACACCCACGGAGATACCCCTTAAGGATCTCATCATGCCTCAAATGGTACTATGAGCCAAACATACCAAACAAAATGATCACAATAACACCACACAACCTCATCACCACAACTATATGATGCATCCTATCACACAACAACACATCCACACAACCATTGTACACAAATCTCAACCTCTGCACATCCCAAACCACCAACCACTAAACCCAACTATTTACACTATCCCAAACACATAAATCAAGGAATTCAGTCTTTGATGTCCAGATACTATCCACTCAGGGAGGCACAAACACACCCTTATTGGTTTAATCGCATCACAGTTAATGTATCTCGATTAGGAATCAGTTCCAACCCTATTTATATTATAAGACATTATCATAATTCACAGTGCACACATCACAAAACCATGGAACACAATAGATATCATAAAAATACAAGGTCTCAAACATAACATTAAAAATAAAACCATAGTAAGAAAAACTAAAAATGACTCTAGGTACTGGGAATTCATCTGTATTTATCACTCCATAGTACTATCCTCCTGGACACCATGCCTCTACAACACACAAACCAAAGAAATGGTTTATCCTTGCATCTCTTTATCCTGACAATTCTGAATATCTACTGGTAATTCCACAAATGTCATGTCATCCCCAATATCCAACTCTCCCCATTCAGTGTCATGTGAGTCTACGTGAAGATACCAAAAATATGAGTGACATTGAAGACATCGAGGATCCTCTCTAACATCATTGGAAATTCCGAATGATACACCACCTCACCAACACTCCCCAACAGCTCAAAGGTCCCAATAAATTGGGAATAAAGCTTGATACCTATTCCAAAACTCCACTTCCCACATCTTAGGGAAACCATCATGAACATATGGTCACGATACCTAGAACTCCAAGGGCCTCCTCCAAAGATTGGAATAATAATTTTTCTAGAAAAACAATGATTTCATCCTCTCAAGAACAAGTTGAAATTTCTATGTCATGCTCTACATCACATCGGGACCAAGAACTAATATCTCCCTAACCTCCATCTATGACAATGGTGAACTATGTGGTCTTCTATACAAATATTGAAACGAATCCATGCCAATGAATACTGATAGATATTATTTTAAGTAAACTCGACCAAATGTAGGTTTCATACCCAGGATCAACCAAAGTCTAATGTGTAAGCTAACAACAAATCCTCTAATGTCTACATAGTATTTTCTGTCTTCCCATCTATCTGAGGGTTGAAAGTAGTGGTGCAGCGTGACTGAGTGCCAAAAACATATTTTAATTCCCTCTAGACTCATGAGGTAAACCTTGTATTCAGATACGAGACAATGGACCTCATAACTCCATGAAATTAAACCACCCCATCCCCATACCTCTTAGAAAAAGAATACATTATACTTGACTCCTTGATCACTAAGAAGTGGGCCAATTTTTTCAACTAATCCACTATTACCTAGATAGCATCACAACCTCCTTTAGATCTGGGTAAACTTGAGACAAAGTCTATTAATATTTCATCCGATTTCCACTCAGGGGCACCTAAGGGTTTCAAAAAACCACAAGTAACATGATTCTCTATCTTTACCTACTTGAAATCCAAGAACATTTCTATAAACACCACCACTTCCCACTCATCCGGAGCCACCAAAACTATGTCATAAATCCATGGTACATCTTGGAAACTCCTGGGTGTACCTATGTGGGTGAGTTATGAAACTCAAAAAGGACTCCATCATGCATTACAACTGGAATAAACAACCTTCTATGAAAAAATATCTCATTCCAAACACCCTATTACCATCCCTCCAGATCACCACCATGACCAACGAGATCCCATCACACCTCTACCTCTGAGTATCCTTACTGAGACTCCTACACCTATTGCATCAGAGAAGGTTACACCATTATCTAAAACAATCAAACTCTACCACTATATACCTAGTCATCTGAGTGAAAGGATTCCAACTCCTCCATTAGTCTCCAAGCATCCACATATTCCCAGACAATATACTTCTGTGAAATTATTCTCAAATAATCGGCCACAATATTCCCCTTTATTGTGTAGTAGGATATTTTAAAATCATAATCCTAAAAAAAGGCTATCCACATCCACTTTTGAAAGTTTAAATCACATTGTGAAAATATATAACTCAATATTTTGTGATCTATGAAGACAACAAAGTGTTCCCTAATGAGTCAATGTCACAAAAACATCAGCTCAAACACAACCGCTACTCAATTTATATCGTGGGTGGCATAGTTATTCTTGTAGGGACATAAATTCAAAGACCCATAAGATATAACCACCTTATGATGCCTCAAGATGAATACCAAGACCAAATGGGAAGCGTCATAAAACACCTAAAAATATATACCCTCCTCTGGTAGCTGAAGAACTGGAGAACTAACGAATTTACCCTCCAGGTAACTGAATGCTTCTTGGAACTGATCACTCCCCACAAAATCAAGGTCTTTCCAGGTCAAATAAGTCTATGGGGATAAAATTTGAGGGAAATCAGGTATACACCTCTGATAATATCCTATAAGACCAAGGAAACTATAATATTCTACCACATTCTTGGGTGCCTCCCATGAAAAAACTTCTTCAAACTTCAACATGTCAACTTCTACACCCAACTGAGAGACCACATTCCTAGGTAAATGCACATCTTGTTTCCAAAATGTTCCCTTGGACAACAATCTATAAAGGTGGTGGTGTCAAATAACATTAAAGATAGTTCTGAGATTCTTGGCATGCCTCTCCTCTGACTTCGAGTAGATTAATATATCATCAATTAATACAACAATGAACCTGACTAGGAACTCATGTAAAATAGATTTCATGATCCCCATGAACATATTTGAATTGTTCATAACACTAAATGGAATGAATACAAACTCAACGTGTCCATACATGTATATGAAGGTAGTATTTAGGATATATCTATCCCTAACCCTTGATTGGTGATATCTAGAATGCAGATCGTTCTTAAAAAACCAACTCTCCGCTCTCAACTGGTCCAAAAGACCATTTATACTTGGAATATGATTGTATTTTAGGACGGTCAATGGATTCAGCCTTGAGTGGTCTCTACACAACCTCATACCACCATCTTCCTTCTTGGAAAACAACATTCGATCACACCATTGAAAGGTTATGAGGCCCGCAGAGGAAGCCTGTGGGATGGGTATTTCAAAAAATTCCATCGACGAGTCGATGGAACTTGTCGACACCAATGATCCAGGCCCCATAAAGGTCCAATTATATCGCGTAAATTATATGGAGAACTAATTAAATTGAAATCATACCCATTTCAAATTCGAAGGTGCGCATGACTGTAACCTCACACTAGAAATTGATGATTGAATAATCCATAGAAGAATCACTCTAGATCATCCACACATGCTTCAAAACACTATTGGAATGTCGATCGTTGAATTCTAGGTGCAATCACGAAGATCCAATAACACTTTTGATGTCTCTATGATCACCACATCGAGATTCCTTTGATCCTGGAAAGAGATCTTGATCTGAGCATCTTGGATCGAGAGTTTTTCTCTCTAGAGTGGAGGAGGAGAGAGATTCCCTGGATTTAATTCCATTGAATGAATGAATAGTGGTAATCACAGCACATTATAGAGAGCCTCTTCTTTATTTATAGTGGCATTGAAAAATACTCGGTTGGATTCCCTAACACCGGTTTATTTCAACATCCACTATATAAATAATTTTGATTAACTAAACAACGCCAAAATTATTAATAATTTTATCACATACTTTTAATATATATATATAATACATTAAATGATAAAATTTGATCCATTTAACTCGACTCTATGTCCCGATTAATATTAACAGGACATTGAATCTTAAAATAATATTTTTTCGATTAATATTATCTCATATTTACTAAACATGTAAGTAAATTAAATAAATTCAATCCCAAATATTCATAACTTTAATATTAATGAATTTATTTAATTATTTTGGTGATCGATAACTTGGACAACACTCGAACCCCATGGTGTGGCCCACTATGTCCATAGACATATTCCATTGAACAAGGATGATTCTTGAATATGCTACTGTGTGTGACACTCTAGACCCTTATACTAAGAGTAGTGAGTAAAATCCACAGACCATGAGCGAAGTCTAGAAACCCATCATGACCCCTAAAGAGATAAGGATTGTCATTGAAACAACAACCAACCTATGAACACTGATTTTGAACTCTAATATCATTGTCATTAAATATCTCATAAAGCAGGATGCACACTAGTGTCATAACCCTTTTCATGATTTATAATTTATTGATCTATCCAGATGGATTTACCTTTGCACATATTTGGCTCATGACTTATGAAGGAAGCACCATCCTAATCATACAGGCCTGATATATAAAACATCCTAATCTTGGAAGAAACAAATCCCTTCTTAACCATTCAACCAATGCCATGCCACCAATGACGCACCCAACACAAGCTACCTTGACATTATTTCAATACCAAGGTTTTTTCCTTGCATCAAATTACATAATCAAATGATATCAATTGGTAATGGTATCATGTTCAGGGACCAATACACATGTCCATAGAGAGGAATGACCAATGAAACCCAAACCATATGGTGTTCATATTTTCAGGTCTGTCCTCGTGATCTCACTACTAAAGATCACCAAGTGTGAACTTCATGAAAAGAAGTCTCAATGCTTATGAGTCCCCAGCACCAAATAGTCAAACATCTACTATGTCCAGACAGTGAGATGTATCATGACTATAGAAAATATATTTTAGATTAATGTCACAGTATCTTGAGGTTCTAATTATAGACTAGGATCTTCTATAAACATTCGATGCAACAAATAATTTTTGGACATTACTATTATAATAGAGGACTCATAAAATTCTACACTATAATGGAAAGTTGATATCATGTATAAATAACTATAAACATGATATGGTAATCAAAATTACTATATAGTTGGGTCTAGGGAACCCACTATTTCACCACTCCCACTTTCACTAGAGCCAACTGGTAACCAAATATGTTAGCTACTCACATGATAAAGATCATTCTTCTGGTAAGTAATGGATTTAACTACTGGGCCTACCACATTTTCGCCACATGTCATATCTGATGTATGCGAACTCATTTACTTAAGTAAAACTGTTCAAGATAAGGTATCCCTAGGTATATCCCTTATTCCATTATCATAACTTGATATGTTTTCTAGTGAGAATATCATAATTTATATTATGATTACACTTTTCTCACTAGGTATGAACCCAAGAACAGGAGAAAATCATTTTAATTGATAACTATATCATAGTTTCCTTAGAAGATGCAACGTACTCGGTATTTGTAGATATTACTACCACTTTATTTTATGATCTTGAATTCTCCATCCCATTAGCCTAGTTTCAATACGAGATCAATTTATCTGAGGATTACTAGTTTGTATCCCACAAAAAAACTATTATACCTTCTTCCCCATATACCAGGTACATATCATTTTTACTTGAAAATGTACAAGATGATAGTTCTGACTTTTTAACATTCAATTCTCTTAGATATATTTGATATCTGCCTAAAATAAAGTATATCCTGGAAGTATCAATTATTCTATATATTATGGCATATGTTATTGATCCATCGCTGAAGCTTATGGAACTCAATTCACAACATTAATCTCTTTTCATGTTTCAAACATGTCAACCTAGAGAGATTATGCCATAGAACATTGATAAAAATTATGAACTTTAATTGTTCCAAATTGTATTTCTCAATACAAAGTCACTTTATGTATGATTAACTAGGTCCAAGAAACCATTAGATCTACCTTGATAGATCCAGTTCCCTAGAATATAGGTTCCTACTTTAAGTCAATAATTGGATAATTACTTTTATTTTGGTCTTATCTAACTATAATATCAAGATATATCTTCCATATGTAGTCAAACCATATTTCACTTGGAAAACATTGGTTCTCCCACTAACCATTGGGAGACACAAACAAAATATTCATTTGAAATGGATTATCTAAGACCCTGTTACTTACTTTAATCCAGAACCTGATTTCAATAACTTGCAACCTTCATTAGCATTTGATGGCGACATTGGCCCTTTCTAGTTCTGTCATATAGAAACATTCTATGAATGATGATCATGACATCCAATGACAAATTTAATGATCTTTTATGTTTAGCTATGAAAAGTAAAATTATAATGGATATAGGCATACCAACATGGTAAAACCTATTGAGACTTATTGTTACCAGGATTGTACCATCCATGTATCTACTCATTTGAATACCCACTGTAGTATTCAATTTATAATCCCCTTTACAATTTGATACATAGAACCCATTAATGAATTTTTATTGATCTTTTCAATCTTAGCTTATTCCTATATACTGCATAATTGTAGGAATTCTTATATTTAATGAATAATTTATCTCTTTATGTGGTTAATATAAAACCATCCCCATGGTTTGATTATTCCTATTTAGTATGTTTCACTAGAACATTCCTATTCAATGTGTACTTTTGGAACTTGTTCCTATGACAACAATTTCTGCATCTCGAGCATGGACTAGTCCCAATTCAATCTTTCTCCCACTATCTATAATATAGGTGTGTACCCTTATATAGAAATATAGTCTAATACTTGACTATAACTTTTCTATATTAGGGATTTATGTAATATCATAAGAAACATTTAGGATATTTACATAGATTCCACATGTGTTTAGCTTGATGAATTTTTGTTTATATCTTAAAAAAAATTTCATCCTAACACATGTCCTATAAAGTAATGGATTTTCATCATACTAGGGATCTTAGAGTATCCATTTGTCATTTTAGTTGGCATATTGGTTATGGGTTTATGCCGTTATTTTCAAAGAACATCTTGAAATATAATGGTTGTTTCTCCAAGTTTCATCATTGATACAACATACTTCATAACTTTTGTGTATAAAATGTGAATATAGGAATTTCTCTATGATACATTTTGTTGATCAATGTAAACATGTAAGACTTTATCTTTGATCCTCCTTATGAACATCAATACATTAATATAGATAAGGTAAAATGGGTTTAGTAATTACTCCACGCTAAATTATCATGATCAACGATTGCATAGTCAAGATATTATTTGGAATGTAGAGACAAATCAACACATATCTTCTAACCATGCATATAATTCAATATTACATTCCTTAATAAATTATTGGAATCTTATGAAGTATATTTACCTCTACCTTTAATTTGGATAGTTCAGACTCACTTGTTGAACTAAACCTAAAAGCTTTGTGTCATACCTTTATTTCAAAAGTTTTCTTTTTCCAAATAAAATATGTCAATAATACCAAAGCTGTTTAGTTGTTCCAAGCCTAAATACCATATCAGGTATATACTTGACATCCACGTTTAGTTTTACTTGACAAACAATTATATTTCCACAACTGGGTATGTCATAAATACATATATTCATCACTTATTGCCTTCGATTTATGTATGTCTGAAATATTTGTTGAGTATGAGACACCATAAACAACATTCATTCCAAAACATGGAATAATGTCTAATTATGCCTAAAGGTAATTTTAGATAAATGTTTTGGTTATACTAATCAACTTTTTCAATTTAAATGAATCTCTTGAGAATTAAAAGCTATGTGTTTCTCACTACTAACTTAAGAATTACCATTTCTCAGCAACATGGAGAAGACACATTACTTCTTATAATTTTCTTATACATTCATGGTTACTGTATTTAAATACACATATGTTATTGGAATATTTTATTCAATACCTTCGAAGTATGTTAGAAACATTAATTTTTATTGATGATTATACCTAAATAAGAAGCGGGTACTTTCTTCTTGTATTTCAGTTTATTACATTTTCTTAACTTCTATAAATTTATTTCAATATGTGATGAAAATATCCTCTTGTGAAATAACAAACCAGTTTTATTTGAAGGACATTACAAAGTTACCTTTGATGTAACTTTACCCAGTCCTTTTTTCCTTGTATTTCAAAATATTCGTTATAAGAACGAAAGATGGTACTTTCTTTAATATTCTTATTACTTTGAAAATATTACCTTAATGGTAATGAAGAGCTTACTCTATAGTGTTAATTTGTATCCATAAATGAAACTAGAGTAATTGTGGGTAAAAGTTATAAGAATTGATTGATAGGAATGATTGTGTATTGTATTTCACTTTACAAAAACCGAGTGAAATCATCCCATTCATATCTTGCATAGCATTATCCTTGGAGAATTCTTGGAGATGAGACTACATGAAATCATTATCCGCGTCATTATGTAGTGACCAAAACTAACATCATACGTTGAAAATATCATTATGAAAGAACCACCATATGCTTCATTCAGGAGTCTTCTGTAAGTAGTTTTACACCCTCGCTTCCTGAGGAGGCTTAACAGGTTGGAAAACAAGCACCTTCATTTTCTGATATAGTATAAATGTGTACAAGTGCCTCTACAAAATTTTGGAAATTCATTTCAGTTTGGATATTAAACTTGTACAGTATTTATCGTAGTTTTTTTCTTGTGATATTACATTCCATTTTCTACAAATAAACTATAGTAGATTTGTACCTTTTATGTTGATTACCAAATGTGACATTACTAATTAATTTAATCATTAAATGTATCTCACTAATTTTTAGAATTCTAGGAACCCTCTATACTAGAATCATAATACTATTGAGTATTCCAGTGGAAAGGATAACAGAACCTCCCTTATATTCTACAAGTTATGGCTACTCCACTACTTAGAGGGTCCAAGGTAGGATTTGGGTAGGCCAACTGCAATAACTCGTGGTTCATTGTTCTATTGAGTGAAGTCCCAACATCAAAAATCATTTCTTTATTTACTCAACGCTTGCCTCTAAAATTACAACAAGTTAGCTATGGCTATTACGTTTCTGAAATTTTAGTTAAGTCAACCCATCACCCTAATATGAATTCCCTAGTAGTAAGAGGCACCCTTTTCTATGGAATGACTGGAACCACAAACACTTGTTTCTCTTCAAACATGAATTACAAATGGCTATAATGACATAATATTACTTTGAGGGTCTTTTGTTTTTCTCTCAACGAATGTAATCAATTTCTATTAAACTTTTTCATCTATGTTGTTGCGCTCACAACTGAACATTAATAGAAAAACATATGCCACTTCTTTATGCATATTTTATATATTATTTTATGTATTTTACAACTATTCTAAAATGCATATATAATAAATAAATTACTAAAGGTTAACTACTACCTGACTGGTCTTGAGAATCAAAAGGATCTAAGGGCATCGTACCTGAGTCGAAGCTTGACTCATGATGCACCTTTCCCTCGTCTTATATGTTCACATTGCATTTGAAGTATCACCTGGTCTTGGTGGGGTCCACATCACCTCATGGACTACTGCCTCATCTTGGTGGGATCCACAGGTCTTCATGCATCATCTTGAACAACATGCACCACCTTGCCTTATTGGTTTCCACGTCGTTCATCTTCTTCGTCTGAAATACAAATATACTTGTATAGAGTTGGGGGGGGGGACTAGGGGTATAAATGTATATCAGATAAATTGGTTGTGTAGTACCTTATACATTTTAACCAAAAAAGTAGATACATAGACCATAATTTAATTAATTTCAAGCATCGCACGCAATTAAAATAATTAATTAAATGATAGGAAACATATTTGGGTTGATGCTCGGACCGGAATACTGGTATAATAAAGCACGATAAAATTAAAATGTATTAATTAAGTATGAGGGATATCTAAATTAAATTAAATAAATTAATAAATTAAAATAATTTTATTAATTATCTATCCTCTAATTAATTTAATTTTAATGTCAAAATTAAATTAATTTAACTTAATTCAATTTAATAATCAAATTGAATTAATTTTTCATCCGGGTATTAAAATAATTAACCAAAATTAATTATAATTAATTTAATTTAGATACTAATATTAAGTTAATTAAACTAGTTAATTTGATTAATTTAAATTATAGGTCTGCAAAACACTATTCCATGGCTTGTGCGGGTCAATCGAAACTCGTGTAGGGCCAGGCAAGGCCATGCAGGGCCAAAATGGGCCAGGTCGATCTTCCCAAACCTGTTCTGGGTTGGGCTGGTCTATCCGGACCACTTCGAGGCCATTTTTTCTCTATGTTAAAACTTTCATACATGGTAATGGTACCTCACAGATGGGTATAGGGCGGTGAAGAAGGGTGGCGGCTACGTCGCACCGTTGTGGGAAGCCAAATGCCAGTGCTGATGGCACCCAGGGTGGCGCCCCGTCGAGGGAAGCGGTCGGGTGGCACACTGGCGATGTCGTGGCCTGGACGGCATTGAGAGGAATGGTCCAAGGCAATGGGGGAGTCTATCCAATATCGGGCTAGAGCTGCACCAGATCAGCAAAGGCTCAAGGGTGGCATGTTATGGCACTGACATCCGTTCGGTGCACTGTGCGGGATTGGAGGAAGCTGGCTCTGGTGCATGCCTTCGAGGGTAGTCAGATGCAAGGAACATAGACTTGGGAGGTTTCTAGGAGTGGATGTATCCTGAGAGATGTGAAGACCTGAGCAAGGAATATAGAGGTCTGATGGGTGCCGCTCGAGGTGGAGTGGACTGTGTGACCTACTGGGGTGCTCTGAGGCCTGTTGCGGCCTCAGGGAGGCGGTCAACTACTATATTCCTAGGAGGCAAGGAGGGTTAGGTCCATCTGGCATACATGACTGGTGAGGAGAGGGAAGCTGGGTTGTATATTGGGGGGCTCTTATTGTATCATTCGGGAATGACAGTTAGGTTGTTGGAGTTGGCGGTGCGGCATGCCTTCTGATCCAGGTGGCACAAGGAGGTGGAGGAGGCCAGGTCTGCACTGCGGAGGCTACAGAGGGTGGCGACCCTTTTTGGCATGGAGTTGAATCCAGGCCTGGGGTTCGAGAGGACCCCAAACCCCCTTTTCTGATTTATTTTTTTTTCTTCCTTGACCTGCAAATCCACCCCCCACCCCATTTTGGTGGGTTATTTTTTATAATTAATGTCTACTCTCCCCCTTTTTTCCTTCCTTTATGTTCTCCACACATAATTTATCTTTGTAATGGCTATTCCAATAGCCTTTAAATTTACTAATAATAAAATTATTATAATAAATTAATAATTTATTTTTATTCTATTATTATAATAAAAAAATAAATATCATTATAATAAAAAAATTGTTATGAAAATTATTAATTTATAATTTTTATAATTTTTCATATAATTTTAATCATATTTGATGAATGATATAAACATGATCGATCATTCAGAATGAAAAAAAAAATTAATAACCACGATCAAACCATAAATTAGTTCCAATTTAAAAATTTAAAATGCCCCTAACTTTGTCATTCAAGATCGGACCGACACGGGGTTTCTACCGATCAAACAGTTTTTAAACCCCATACTTAATTTTATGAAAATTAATTTTATTTGTCTCAGAAAATCTATGTGATCCCTCTGATACCACTGAAATGTTCTAGGGCCTGCAGCCGAAGCCGGTGGGCTGGGAATTTTAAAATTTTCATCCATGGGCAATGGGACTTGTTGATGCCAACAATTCGAGTCCTGTAAAGGTCCTAGTATCTCACGTAAATTATAAGGAGAAAAAATTAAATTGAAAGAATATCTGTTTCAAATTTGAAGACACGCTCTACTGTAACTCATCACCCATGATCTCTACTTGAAAAATTCATAGCTCGATACCTCTAGATCATCCACATGTGCCTCAAAAAAATGTTGGAATTCCAATCATAGAATTCCAGGTGCTAGTGGGGAGATCCAAAGATGTTTTTTTCATACCAACGTTCATCTCATCGAGATGCCTTTGATCTTGGAGAGGGATCTTGATATGAGCTTCTTGGAATGAGAGTTTCTCTCTCTCTTGATAGTGGGATTATAGAGATGCTCTGGATTTAATTCCATGGAATGAATGAATAGTGGGAATCACACCACATGAGATAGAGCCTCCTCTTTATTTATAGTGGCATTTAAAAATACCCGTTTGGGTTCCTCGGTCCCTGTTTATTTCAAAGTCCACTAAATAAATAATATTGATGAGCTAAACTACACCGAAACTATTTATTATTTTATCACATGATTTTAATATATATAAAATATATTACGTGATAAAATCCAATCCATTTAGTTCAACTCAATGTCCCGCTTAATATTAAACGATCCTTGAATATTAAAATAATATTTTTTTGAATAAAATTATCTCGTATTTACAAAACATGTAAATAAATCAAATAAATTCAATCCCAAATATTCATAACTTCGACATTAATGAATTTATTTAATTTTATTATTGATCTATATCTTGGACATCAATCGGACCCTATGTAGGGCCCACTATGTCCATATACCTATTCCACTGAATCAGAAGGATTTTTGAATATGATATTTTATGTAACCCTCAAGTCCCTTATCCCGCTAGTAATTAATAAAATACATAGACCATGAGTGGAATCTAGAAACCCATCATGACCCCTGAAGATATAAGGATTGTCATAGAAACAACAAAAAACCTACGAACACTGACTTTGTACTCTAATATCTTTTTCATTAAATATCTCATAAAGTAGAACGCACACTAGTTTCATCACTCATTTCCAGCTTTATTGTTTTTTGATCTATCCATATGGATTTATATTTGTACTACTTTGGCCAAAGACTTATGAAGCCAACCCCATCCTGATCAACCAGTCTTGAGATATAAAACTTCAGAAACATGGAAGCGACAAATCCTTTCTTGATCATTCAACCAATTTCATACAACCAATGATACACCCAACACAAGCTACCTCACCATGATTTCAATACCATGGTTTTTTTCTTGCATCAACGTACGTAATCAAAATATATAAATTGGTAATGGTCTCAAGTTAGGAGACCAATACACATGTCTGTAGATAGGAATGACCAATGACACTGAAAAACATGTGGTGTTCCTATTGTCAGGACTATCCTCATGATATGATTACTAGAGATCACTAAGTGTGAACTTCATGAGAAGTAGTGTAGATGCTTATAAGCCCCCATCACCTGATAGTCTGATATCTTCTGTGATCAGTCGGTAAGATGTATCTAGACTATTGAACATATATTTAATATTGATGTCATAGTATCTCGAGGTTCTCATTATACCCTAGGATCTGCTATAACATTTTGATATGATAATTAATCTTTGGAAATTACCATTATAATAGTGTACATAGAAAATTCTACACTATAATGGTAATTTGACATCATGTATGTCTAAGTGCACACATGTTATGGTAATCAAGAGTACTATATAGTTTGGTCTAGGGAACCCACTATTTCAACACCCATGATGAATAAATGATTTGAATAAAACCCTTCTAAATAGTATCATAAATCTTAGATGATAACTCTCATAAATCATAAGGTTTTAACTGATAAGGGTCCCTTGAAATCGGAGAAGCATTATGCTTAATTTCTACCATGAACTCAACTTCGTGCCAAGTTGGTATTATAATAACCTCCTCTGGGAAAACATCCAGAAAATACCTAACGAACCTAGGAACCTCCACCATCATAGTGTCCACTAATTCCACTGACAAATTATACAATAAGTAAATAAGGGGATCAACATGCCGACTTCCCAACTGACAACCCCGCTCTCTAATGAAAATAACATGTTGGTCATCCACATAAAAAACATGACTCTCTTATGGAATAATTTGATAACCAAATTTAGAAAATAAAAACATTAAATACAGTGGATGAAATCGAATGGAAACATTTTAAGGAAGAAAATATCCTTATAGGACTGATGAGGAACCATTATCACATTACACTCCTAAAAAACATCAAACAGGTTAATCTAGCCTCTGACTGGTGTAGTCAACCCCAATAGTACAGGAATACTCTCTATGTCTAGTCCCAGATCTTATGCTAGAGTGGTTGAAACAACGGAGCGTGAAGCTCTTGAATCAAACAAGGCACAATCAATAGCATGAAACAAATTGATCTTAACTCGGAATATCTCTGGACCCTCAAGAACTGCTGCCTCCACAGTGTTAATCTAGCCATGCCCAACTCTACTGCCTCTCGGCTGATGACCAAATCCATGGAAACACTTGTGTCGCGGTCCCTAGGAATGATGAATATCCAAAGGTAGTCCTCTACCTACTCAATATCCCCTCGACAGTGCATTAACTCACTTCCCCTACTGCTGAAATGGCCTCACTAGAAAACATTGCTGAGGATGCCGCTCAACCTATCCATGTCCACTAAACTCATCTCCGGGAACCATTGGGAACTATATTTGGTGATGGAAAGAAATCTGAAAACCATAACACACTGGCATAAAGCTCGTAGGAATTGCACTGAAACCACTAGAACATTATGTCTAGAATATAAGCTTCTGATGTTGACTCTCTACTAGTGGAAACCTTGAAGGCTATCGTGCCTGATTCATTCCACTAACAACCCTACCTCTTGAAGTACTTTACTGGTTCCCTTCCTGTAGAAAACCTCCTCATGAGAAAATCTTCTTAATCTCATTTCCCTTTTTTTAAAACCTCCAAATAATGTGGAAATGTAAAAAAGAGTGATTGGATATTGGATATAAGTACGGAGTGCCAACTAAAGATGTCTTTTATGAAACTCCTCATATGGAAAAAGATATATGAAAAAACAAAGAAGGTTGTTGAACATCCTTACCTAATCCTGCACTAACATTATCCCCTAATGAAGAGAAAGAAGTTCCTACCTCTTTACTGCCCTCATGGTCAATGAACGGAACTCTACCTGAAACTCCCTCTAGAAGGTGGCCCACAAAATTTCTACCTCCTTCCAATCTCCATGTTGCAGTTTACACCATTGATGTGCAGTACCCCACATCTAACAGACTGCTAGTGGGACCCAATACTCTGTTGGGGCCTAGAAAAAACTGAAATCAATATCGAGCTCCTCTTACTAGCTATCTGTCTCCACTTCAAAAATAATGTCCTCATACCTTCCCAAATATTAACACTAGAGAGCATGAAATGTCATCTTCTATTGATAATTCTTCTTAAATGGATCAACAGTATTGTGATCAATCAGATCAGCCTACTAAATTTAAACCTTCTAAGCCACACAAGGAAGACAACCTGGAGCCATAGATAAAAGGAAAATAAGGATTTCCTAAGAACAATAATGTTGAGTTGAATTATGAAATATTTTAATTCAATTTATTTATTCCATCCATTTTAACCTTCGCAAAACAACCCAATTAAAACACAAAAACAAGTCATTATGATGCATGTACCTCTACTTGGTCTCTACCCTACAAGCGGTGTAGCCTCACTTGGTCGTTCGGTAAGCTCAGATTCCTTGCATTGGATTATGGGGGTCATTAAAATCCCATGTCCTAACTGATCTTCATTGGCCTATGTCACACCCCAATATCATTTGAAACAATTTCCCTACTAACCCATGTAATACTCATTATGCCTAACTCCAAACTACATCTTATCTCTCAATCATAAACTCTAACACCACTCTGTCAGGATCCCCTCCCCCAAAGTTACCCCTCCTAGGGTAACAAGAAAAAAAAGGTAGACTATGACCCCTGATTCCCACCTCGAGTAGGCTCTGGTTTGGAAACTAACAATGCAGGTGTACGAAACACACAACATGGGAGGAATTACCAGTTATAAGAAACAAGATCAGAATATAGAATGAATCATACATGAAAAACCCAATACATTGTATAAATGAAATCCAAAAATAATCCCACAATTCATGTATAAAATAGAACAATTTCACTACAATAAATCCTCCAAAGTAAATACACAAAATTAATGATTAAGTAATAACCTAGAAATTTTCAAAGGTCTGATGTAATATCATCTAGAACGGTCTATTTAATCCTCTTGGAAACATAAGAATAGTCATATATACATAGTGTGATCATACTAGTATTCTCAATAGTAATACCAAATCCTCTCATACATATGTGGAAGAAGCATACTAATTCCCTTATGATAAAACAGTTTAACTGAATAACACCTAAACAGGTATACTAACCATCCCAACCTCACCAAGGCACTCTCACCAAACTGTGCTAGCCAAGTAATATAATATGTTATAATGAATATTGATGATATAGTACCCCACACCACTTTCCCACTTGAATGCCACTCTTTCCCAACACCATAGGTCTAGGTGCTCATGTCCCTTCTGTATACCACATCACATCCCACCAATGCAAAACAAGGCCTCACAAAACATCCCGCCCACACACACCAAGGCCTCACAACACATACTCCATGCACACACCTTTGCCTGACAACACATCCCATCACATCTAATCCTAAAAAAACCATGAAATAACATCACAACTTTTCTCGAAGACAACTATGAAACACACCACCTCAACTGCAAACACATGGGCTATCACATCTCACCTTAAGATACATGGTCCTCAAACCGCCTTTCCCTCAAACACCTTGGCTATCACAACCACTATCTAAAGAACTAATATTCCTCCATACATAAAATAATGGTCCATACCTTCCTCACCTAGAATGGATTGCGGAAAAGAGTGGGTATCTATCCATATATAATTCTCACCGTATGTTGGGAAAATCAACCCTTGTGTGACGATACAGGTGTTTAGCACATAGTTATCAACATGGGTGGGGTGCATAAAGAAATCAAATGTAGATAAATATATTTATATGTAGTACCAAAAAAACTATCCCAACTTATGGGTTCAAAAATAAACAAACCAACACACAACACTGTTACCCATTTATTACCACATCTAATTGCATAACTCCGTACAAACAGAACACACGCCACAATTTGTTTTAAATAAATAATTATCACTTGGTGATTCTCTATAATTTTACCATTTCAACTCATTACCTTAATATTAATTCATTCACTATCCACGATTATCATTCCACAACCATGGTGCAATGCATAGAAACAATAATTTATTAGGGTTAATATCTCTAATAAATTTAATCTTCTTCACATTACCTCCCCATTTATCATGCATTCATTGCACACAATATACCAACCAAAATGAATCCCTAGCTCACAACCACATTTTGCAACACGTAATAGAACAACTAGTTTCATAGCCCTACTACATAATCACATCACGCCCATCACATATCCATTTCACAACCACATTCCATTCACTTAATCTACACATAAAAACAACAAAACATTTTTCATGTTCACAAGAATACTTATCACATTCCACTACTTTTATTTAGGGTGTTATAACACCCCCAATATATTGGAAAAAATGATTCATTAACCAAATATACATGGTTAGCCAATTTCCATTTTTTTAGGTGATGATAAACAATATCAACCAAAAAATCACATCACACATACACAGTATAAGAAAAGTCCCCAGTAGCCATAATTTTTAGTGGGAAATTTATCCCATATAAACAAAATATCACAATCAATACCAAATCTGTAAAATCATGTGAATCAAATCCCTTTACCCCTTTCAATTTCATTTGTACAATTATTTATCATTTATTAATCAAGCACAACTATAATCTATAAGTTAAAAAAATAAATCCATTACCACATGATGAACAATTGAAGAGAAATGAATTAAATCCTACCTCATGGAAGCATTTCAACAATTTCATGCACAAAAGGGAGAATAATAATGGCCAAAAACAACAAACATGCTATTAGAAATGCATATCAACGTATTTCATAGAAAAATATTATCAAAACACTTCCCAAACATCTAAATGAATCAAAACTATATCCAAACAGTGATTATCGAGTGAAGAACCAGAGAAAACGGATGAGAAAGAGTAGAAAACTAACCCGGGATCAACCATGGACTACTAATGAAAAACCACTTGGATTGAAGAATCAAGGAGGGATGAGTATGACTTGAAGAACACCTTAGGTCTCCTAGGATTCATCCAAAATGAGAGGAAGAATATCGCATGACAAAATGAATAAATATTTGGCCAAAAATAATTTTTTAAAACTATAGATGACTGGGTTATTACATGATGTCTAATGCCCTTTAACATCGTGTAATACCCTACATTAATTTTCAACCAAAATATCCATTTCCACTTCACTTATTTTATTTAATTCAAACCCTAATATAGTATATTTTTTGAGACCCTTCTTCATCACATGTAAGAAATTTACACAATGTGAAACCTCCTAGAAAAGTTGTGAAAACTAATTTCATGTCATTTAATCCACTTGCATGACGTGTAATCACCCTTCTTCAAACCTTTAGCAGTTGAAATTCTTCATAATCCATTCATGCCTCCTAAAAACACCTCCAACAACCAAAATCAGCAATGTAATAGATTGATAATTCATGGACCATTAAATCCATTCACATGAAAAATTTTATACCATATATCCTTAAAAGGGTTTCAAAGACATTGAACATATGATCAACCTTAAAATTATAAACTCGTGATGATATCCCTAAATATTAAGAAAACATACTACTATCCAATTTTTTTAAACCCTCCAATAATAACAACTGTATGGAGATATACTTAAACATAACTTATTCCTATTATTTTAAACTATATACCAATTTATTTTCAAAATTATATTTTAGGATTAATGTTTTATAGTATTATTAAATACTCTTATATAGTAAACCCATACATTAAACATGCAATCATATACTCAGTATCGATTTTTTTCATAAAACAATCACCCATAAAATAAAACATGATTTATTATGCTCAAATATCTTTACAATTTTCCCTTGATCTCATCCTTTAACCAACTCTCCAATAAAACCCATGAAAAACATTTTAAAACTTGGGGTGAGAAAACAAGATCACTAAGATTATTAAAATAAATTAAACCATTATCCCAGTGAAAACTGATAAAACATTTCCATACAGAACAAACCTATTTACCAAGAAAATGTCATCATCATTTCAAAAAGATAATTATCTTACCTTTTTAAAATAAAATTATTTTCATGAAAACACAAATGAAATCATATAAAAGATAAGTAAGTAGCATGGGATATATTTAAACTATAATTGAAAAACCATGAGGTAAAATTCCATACTTTCCACTTTTACAAATGAAATAATCATATGTTTTACTTCCATACATGTCACTATTACAAATGGAATGTCCATACTGTCGGATTTTATACCCAATTTATTGGAGGCTATAGCATAACCACCCAGCCTTGTTTTATCACTAAACCACACATCAAATGTATAAGTACCAATATATAATTGTAACACAAAAAATCATTCAATTTTCAACATTTAAATAATAAAATTTTATTTTCACACATTATAAAACATTTCATGTTATATTAATAACAAATACATTTTCAAAACCCATTTTAAACATTTAAAATATATTTTTAAATCAAATTATCCAATCCCAATTTGAATCATCTATAAGAAACTAAAAAATTAAAATTTTAAAATTATCATGTCCATATAAATACATTCATAAAGTAAATTATTAAAAAATAAAAATTAAAGATAAATATTTTCTAGAATAAATTTTAAAAACATTTAAAACGTTGTTTTAGATAAAGAGTCTCTTACCTTGAGTCTAAATCATCACATACAACCTTTATATTCCTGTATAATAAACATAAGTTAATTATTTAATTTCGTAATATCCTTTTTTTAACATTAATATTAACTTTATATCACTTATTATCATGTTATGGAAATTTCTTAATTATTTATGTTCATGTGAGACACTTTGCCGATATTTATTTCTTGGGTCAGAAATGAACTTGGTATGATGTCAAAAACTCATAGTGGTCATAAGTCCATCATTTAAAGAATAGTATTAAAGACATAATAATCACTTTCAAACATAAATTTTTATTTCAAATCCTCCCATTAAATATTAATATGAGAAATGAACTACATTAGAATCGTGGATATGGTAATATGTTTGTACACATGAGTAACATTTACATTTTTCAAGGATCGTTATGGAAAGAATGTAGGTATTATATTATATTTATATAATGATAATTATATAAATAATATAATATTAATTATTTAAATATACTAATATATATCATCCAGGTAATATGGTGATTAAAAACGAATCACATCTCTTTTTGAAGGTAATAGTTCACACTAATGCCCAAGTGACGTTATCATTTTCATGTTCATGGAAATGTGAGAACTTAAATGATATATTATTATTTAATAATGATAAATATGTAATGAATATCATATATAACATTATGACCATATTTATAGCCAGTATTGATAGACAGTAATGGAAAATGAATTATATCTGTTGGCGAAGTTGCATTCCAACGTACACACGAACAATTAATTAATTTCCCATTTGATGTAAGTTGAGATAGATGTAGGTGACGATATTAACAAAATAACATATATGTATATTTAGTGGGTTTTATTCCTAAAAATCCTATATAATTTAATATAGTATTCAATAAAGGTATTTTAGTATATTATATTCCAACAAAATATTTTTTAAGTGTGAGGGAAAAATAAATAATGGGTGTCATTTTATCAGAGAGGAAAGGGGAACTGCTGTAATTCTTGAAAAAATAAAAATAATTTAAATTTATATTCTATTAAAATTAGAAAAAAATAGATTTATTTATAATATATTATTATTTTGGGTCATATATCATTCATAAAATTAAAATTAGATATGTTTTGACTGTTTTTAAACATTATATTTTTGATTTAACCCTTATTTAACCTCTTTAACTCTTACCATGAAAATCTGAATTTTCACTCTTTAAGGGTTAATATAGTTATAATAAAATTCAAAAAGAACCATAAATTAGATATTTATTAAATTTTAATACTTATAAAAATCATTTATTAATTTTTTTTAATTTTATGAAATTTATATAATTTAGTAAAATATTATTTATTTTAAATGATTAGAAAAGTCAATTTGGACACTATTAATTACCTGACATTTTAAAATTATCACAAAATGAAGATATCTTCGAACAAACTCATTTAAATCGTCAATAAAATGGTTAATTCACCCATAAAATTCATGTATGACATTAATTTTATCAAATTGTATCTCTTTTAATATTCTTAATATCATTTAATTGATTATTTTGTTAATTAAACAATTATTGCCTCTTCTTTGTACAACCATTTAAGCAATTTATTTAGTCAATAAATATTATAAATCAATTACCATGATGTATATAAACATATTATATTTCAAAAGAGTTTTTATAGTAAAAAATTCCCTTATATGACCATATATTAAAAATATTTCTCTCCATCAAAATTAAAGTAAGAAAAACTTGAGTTTCCATTTAATATAATATTATAATGGTTCTAATCTCATCCAAAAGGACATAAATGGTCCCATAACCGATAAATTATTTAATAGGGATGAAAAAAATATCTAATTGAATGTATACAAATGTTAGGGTAATTTTATAATATTTATAAAATTATTTTTAACTTTAATTAACGGTTTAACCTTAACCGTGGTAATAAAAAAATTACTAAAGATACTATTCATATTGTCCAAAAATAAAATTTCCCTATTTACTAAATTTTTACATTTTTATTCAAAAAATGGATTCCATTTTTCAAAATTAAAAACACTGAAATTTTATAAATTAGTAAAAAATTAATCTCATTGATGGAATAAGAAAATGGGTTTATAAAGTAAAATACCTTCAAAAGATTGAAATGTTTTTATATCCAAATTAATTTTAAAATTGATTTGAATGACATAAATTGTATTAAATGATAAAAACTAGATATAATTATTCTTTAAAACGATCCATGTATTTAATTTATTAATATAAATAAATTTTATTAAAAAATAACTTTTCAATTGAAATGCAAAAAAATTTCCCTTCTAGTCAGAACATGAAAATTATTAGAATAATTAAAAAATTTAAACAAAATTCAATTTTTATATTCTTATTCCAAATAATAATTATATTTTTCAAAATATATTTTAGAAAATTATAAAAAACTATACTTAATATAAGTTCTCCATAAAAATTTTGTAAAGCTTCCTCTTAAGAAAAATACTTCTTTTATGTTTAAAATTGGATTTGTTCATATATATTTTCTACAAAACATCGAAGTTGAATTTTAAAAATTCAATTAAATATTTTATATAAATATTTCATTAGTAAAACACTATAAAAGTTGTTTTTTATTTATTAGTACTAAACACAATTTTCCTCATTTAAATAGTTTTTTTAGAAAAACATTTCTTTTTATTTTATAAAGGTTTTTATTTTCATTTATAATTAATTGGTCTCTAAAAAATTATATATACATATGTAAACCATAATTAAAAAATTAAGTTGATATTTTTCATTCATTCCATTCAAATGGCTACGTTATAACTAAATCATTTAAACAATAATATTTAGTTGTTTTTCAAACACTATGTGGCATATCATGTACGCTATCGAACATAGTGTTTCTTTCTTAAGATCGTAGGATGTTACACCGCCTATATCATAATTAAATTCATATATATTTGTTCTATAATATTATAAAACATTCATAATATAATAAATCATGAACTGAAATGGGTTTCAAAAACATTTCTTCACATCATAACTTATGGAAGAGAGGTATGTTTCATAATTATTTCATCATTTAATCATAGCATAGCCCCTAAAAGGAAGCAGCTATCATAATAATTTTAGGGTGTTATAACCCATTCAAAAGAAATATATTTCATAAAATTCATTCCATTATAAATTTAATTCCATTAATTTGAATAAAAATAATGGTACCCTTGAATAATATCCCAAGTAATGTATATGTAACATCAGTGATGGTCTTCTTTGATAGAAAATGGTTTTGATCATTTAAAAATTTTCCTAAGTAAAATATCCTTTACAAATAGAAAAAAAATAACTTTTTGAAATCATATATATCTTTGAGAATATTTTATATTTTAAAATAACCCAAAAAATATTTAGATTAATCTTTGATGAAAATGATGGGATGTTTCCTTAAATCCATACATGTTAAGATGAGGATTTCATTCATGTTTTCAGTTAAAGGAAAATTGTCATTACATAGAAAAAGAAAAGAAGAGTAATTTAAAAATTTTATTAGCCAAAAAAATGATTCATTTTTTTTAAAACATATTATAATAATAAAAAATTTCTGAAAGCATTTTTAGAAAAAAAATGGTTTTGTAAGAAAACAGATTTCCTATTAGAGAGAGAAATAATGTTAGATTTTTATAAAAAATAATAGATAGATTATTTAATGTACCAAAGATAATAAAAAAGGTAATATTAATATAAAATATCATGAATAAACATAGTATGAGAAAAATAATGAGTTTATGGAGAGTTTTATCATAATATTGTATCATCAAAAACAAAATTATGAACAATCACCCAAAATGGTGATATTGTTTCATAAATTCATTTCCACTTTGGTAACCTTGAATCATAATCCACACGAAGTAATAACCTATAATGGTACCTAAAATATCATAATTATTAATAAATTCATGATATTAAATGTTTAATGGGTTGTATATACACCCCATGAAATAATTTATGTGCATAACAAAACATATGTCTCAAAGAAAGAATTTGAGGCAAAAATCTCTTACCATAAGAATTGACGTACATCATACTCGTTCAAACCTCCTGTATAATAAATATAATTTTATAATTAATATATTAAATAAAAATATAAATATATTTCATACCATATATTATTTTCTTATTATCTTTTATTACCCATTTATTAACAATTTCATGTTTCATACAAGTTTTGAGCAATAACTTCTTTGTTTTTCGGGTAAGTTCTGATTTGTTATTTTGTTGGTCTTATTACTTTGATCATAGTATCCTAATCACAAAAATTTTAACCATTATATAAATATCATGTATATTCATTATATATGTATTTATATTAGTCCATATTATTTATATATAGAAAATGAGTGTGTCGTTCTAGGGGATGGTAGGTTGTACTTACGCATGAACGTTGTTTCCATTTTATTATAGGATAAAAATAATTAAAAGAAAATTAAATATTATCATTATTAATAAATTTTATTTATTATATATAAAATATTTTCAATAAACCCTTCCTTAATACATTTCTTGTAATGCCTTAAAGAATCAAATCACTTCGTGTGGTGGTAGTCATTCATACACACGAGAAATGTTATTGTATTACCAAAAAAATGGATAGTATGGAGGTGTGTGTGATATAATAATTATATATTGATAATTAAATAATAAATATAAGATATATATATATATAATCTTTCCTTATAGAAATTCTTAAGTGGTGGTAATGGAAAAAACGGATTTCATCTATTTGTGAGGAGGTAGTCTGTCTTACACATGAATGATGATTTCATAACTCATTTCATATAAATTGTGATAATTATAGGTAATGACCTCAACAAAAAAATGTTATCAGAATATGGAAGATATTAATGTTCTATATAATCATGGTATAATAATAATTTAATTAGGTGGAGAAAGAAATAAAATAAAACATGTATTAATGAACATTACCTCTTCTTCGGGTATCCTCATTAGGTTCTCACTAAATGCCTTTATAAGATTGATTTCTATGAAAAATTATTATTTTATGATGATTAATGGTAATTTAAGAATTTATTTGGGAAGTTGTTCTCTAAACCAAAAGTTTTTTAAGTTGTTAAGACGAGCGGATAGGGGTTGGCCTTTTATAAATGAGGTGAGTGGCACACTTGTAATTTTTTGAAATGAAAAAGTTTTCCAACATTCTTTACATTCCACAAGGGTAACAAATTATATCAAATTAGAACTATTTATATGATATAGTCTATATATTACTATAAAATATATTTTATACATGTTTATAGGAATATATAACCCTTAAATTTATAATTTTAACCCCCAGTAAACTCATTTTACCTAAAATGTAGTAATTATGTTTTACTACATTCATTATTAATTCTGGTAAACTAATTAAGTATAAAAAATTATATAAAATAAAATTATTATTTTCCTAAATATGGAATCCATTTTTCAAAATTTCAATCATATAGGGGAAAATTTTTAATTTTAAATTAATCATACAGATGTGATGGGAAAGAGTATTTTTCTATAGAAAATGTTCTAAAGTTTGAAATGTTTTTATAGCGAAATTCAATATGAAATTTATTCCAATGAAAAAAATATATAAATTTATTTATAATTCAACTATTTTTCCTTTCAAATCAATATTAAACATAATTTATCTTTATAAATAAATTAAACTAAAATTCATTTTTCAATAAAATTTTTTGAATTTCGCACTATTAATAAAAAATGAATCTTTTAATAAAAAACCCTAAAATTGACCCTCAAATAATTTTTACATGATGATTTTAGAAATTAATTTTTTTTATCAAATTTATGTTCTAAAATTTTCAAATATTAATTTTATTATTAGTTAAAAAAATAAATAAAAATATCTTTTTTGAGAAAATGGCCTTTTGAAACATATAAATACTTATATGAAAATTAAATACTTTTTAACAATGTTTTCCCTTATATAAAACTATTAAAAATAATGTTTAAAAATTATTTATTATTATTAATATCTCTATATTTATTTTCTTGGTTATAATGGGAATGTTCAACAATTTTAATAGAATATTTTGGTTTTGTTAAAACTCAATGTCATGTGTAACACAAGCTAACCAAGTGTGGTTTGTAGAACAAGATTAACATGGTGTTTTAGGTAACAGATTCTATCAAATAAATTTAATTTATTTGTAAAATAATAATTCATAAAAACATGGGGTGTTACAGAGAAACCTATTGGATCTATTGTGATAGATCTTGATTCTATTTATATATATTATTTCACCTAAGTCCTTCTTAGAGAATAATTTATTAAATAGAGATTTAAAATACTATTAAACTAGTATTTATTTTCCCACAAGTAATAATTCATCAATACAAACTATAAATAAAACAACAAAACTCCCACAAAACCACTTATACACACAATGATCATATTCATTATTTATGATACCAAATTTTGTTATGTCTTTATCCACCCAAATATTCTTGAACCTAAACTCTTTTTTTAATCCATAAATGGATATTTGAAACTTGAATAGATTTTTGAAAACTTTGGGAGTCGCAATCACTTTATTTTTTGTTATATATAAATATTCCATAATTTTCCCATTAATTAAGACAATTTTGAAATCCCTTCCCAAAATATCATAGTCAATTTTAGTTGTAATGGAAATTTGATTAGTGATGGATTCAGGAAATGAAACTAGTGAAATGTTTTCATCATAGTATTTTCCATGATGTTGTTTGAATCATTTTAAAAGTAGTCATTCCTTATATGTACTGAATTTTCCATCTATTTCCAATTTCATCTTGAATTTCCCTTTACAATCAAAGGGATTTACATCCAATGGAGGATATACTAAAATCTAAACTTGGTTTCGGTACATGGAATCCATTTCATAATTCGTGTATTCTTGCCACATGGAAAAATCTTTATCACTAACTAATTATTAATAAGTTATCAGATCATTATTTTCTACTAATATAGAGTCACTATTCTTAGTGACTAGAAAACTATATCATTCTAGTTCTATAACCCCTCTTACTCCTAGGTGGTAATTGTGTCTTTGGATTATCTTCTTTGAAATAACATCATGAAATATGTTCTGATGCCAACCCTTGAGTACCTTGAGTCTAAACCTCACGAATTTCTATCTTGTTCCCAATGTATCTTTTATTAATGTTCTCCCTCTCAAGGAATATGTTGTGTATTTCTACTATAAGATTTCTTATAAGGGGTTTTATAGGTAATATTCATTGTCTTCCTCAGTATATCCTAAAAATGTACACTTTGTACCCCAAGGTTAAATATTTTTTACTGAAGAGGCTTTAAAAAACACTTCATAATCCAATTCATGTACGTATTTCAACAATGGTTTCTTTCCACTCCATAAAAGATATGTAAATCTATATACTACTTTAGTTAGTTCTCAGTTTAGAATGTATGATGTTTTTTGTAATTCATATCCACAAAAGTATAATGTAATATTATAATGGATCATCATTGATCTCACCATGTCTAACAAATTTTGGTTTCATGTTTCAATTTCATTGTTCCATTGAGGTTTATAAGGATTATTGAGTTGATATATTATCCCAAAATCCTATAAATAATCCATGAAGTATTGATTAAGATATTATCCCCCTAGATTATGTGATGTTTTTAGACTTATAACAAATATGTTTCTAAACTTCATCCATTTATTCCTTGAATCTCTCAAAGGAATTTTATTGTAACCACATCAAGTAAACATAACCATATCTACTAAAATCATTAGTAAAAGTTATGATGTATGAGTACCTACCCTATGATTCAGTTATAATTGGACCACACACACTCATATTAACTAATTAAAAAATATCTAGGGCCCTTTCACATTTTCCACTAAATGGGGATTTGTTTATTTTTCCTTATAAACATGCTTGACATATACCAATTGGTTTCAGTTCAAAGGAATATAAATATACATCTTGATTTAATTTATTAAAACACCATTAATTTACATGAAATAGCCGATGATTCCAATGTGGGGTGTGGTATGAGTCATGTGAATTAGTTTCATAATTAATTTCCATAATTTAGTCATGTGATCCAACACATAAAGTACATTATTTAAATTTTACATACCATAAAAAATACATATAAAAAATGACATTTATTCCCAAATTTGGAGATAAATTCATATATATCATGTTTTAATAAAGAAATAATGTTATTTTATAAACGATGGAACATAATAAAAATCATTCTATACAAAGATCTTTTATATTTGCAATGTGAGGTCATAGTTCCCAGTAGCCATAGTATCAATTTTGGCTCAATTGGCTACTCATATATCACAATCCCTCATTCAACCTCTATGAATATACATGGATTCTGAATTTGAATATATATGTGAGCACTATAAGTAGTATTTAATACCCAATTTTTAGAAATATATAATATAAACTCCATAAAAATTTCACTTAATTCTACCCCTTGCCTCTTTGTCTAGAAATAGTTTTACATCCAGTGGCCCTTCCTTCCATAATTGAAACAGATATAATCCTTCTCCCTTTATTAGCACTTGAAAATTATCATTTTGAAAGTGAGTTTTTAGGAATCTTTGGGCTTATAAAACTTCAGAAAGCCTATATATTTATTAATCATAAGTATGGAAGGATTCTTTCAGCTAAATTCCTTATCAACTTGGTAAAGAAGAGTCAGTATATTTGAGAGATATTTATCGATGTGGTACATATTCAAATTAAAAAAATATTAAATCAAAGGAAGTTATGAAAGAATGATATTTGTGTGAATTTCATAAGTTAGTTTAAACCATATAAACTCTAGGTCCTCAATGTTTCCATTGATTTTGACTATATAAGGTCCAGTAGGTGAACCCTCTCTAAGATTAATTTAAAATACCACTTTAGACATATCAAACTATTCATGTATTTATTTCTCTTGGTATAATCCACATATATGATTTAATATGGTATAAGAATCAATGTTCTCATTGTACTTCATGAATTCACTTGGAAATGAGGAAATAATTAAACATTAATTGTGAACTGCATCGCTCAAATGCTTATTATAGATAGTGAACACTTCATCTATCACCTCCTTAGTAGGTTGATCAGCTAATGAGGATTTTATCATATAATATTTAATTCATGGTGAAACACAACTCAAATGAATCTGAACAATTATTGGAAGTTACTAATCAAGAGGATATAGTATTTATGCAATATTAATCACATGGATAATGTTTATAATGAACATTAAATTATTCTATAATTTTAGAATAGAATATTATTATTAATTTTATTGATTAGAAATTATGTGAGACTTATGGAATTTAATTTTTATTAAGACTCAAACGATTTTATAAATCCCTAAAAACCTCACCATTGGGATCAAAATGTCTAGTTATTATGTAATTCTAGTGGTAAGTCTCCATATTCAAATTCACATAACACCAACATGGGTTGGTCAATCTACTCTGAGGTATTTACGTAGTTTGGTATTTTCTATCAACATTCTTGTAATTACAAGATCTATTGACTGGACACAGCTATCCATTTATCCTTAGTTGAATTTCCTCAAAACATTCCTCCTTGTTAAGTATTGTCTATTGTGGGATACTTCTCTTGCTTTATATTGGATAATTCTACCCAAAAGACTCCCAAAAAATTCATAAGAGCTCCCTTATAAAACTATGTGTCCAAACATGGGTTAGTCAAATAATTATTTTTATGTATTTCATTCCTAATCAAGTAATGGAAGGCTAATTCAGAATTAATATTAATTTGAGTGATTTTATTTAATAAGTTTAAATTTTATCTTGTTTTAACTTTTACATTTCCTATTATTATTATGTGGATAATTCCTATGTGATTACACATGTTTTCATAAAAAATTAATGCATAATTAATTATGTTAAATTCCATATTTTCATATTAATTCGTTTACTTATGTGATTATAGACTTGAATCCATTAAATAAATATTGCATAATATAAAAATAGATAAATAAATAATTTTATCATGATCTTATCAAATGGATTATATATTGATTGGATATTAAATCAACCTTGGACCTAGGGGAAGCATCATTCTGTTGGTCTTGGCATGAGTTGCAGTATTCCACCTATCTACTTGTGTGTCACCTAGGACGGAATTATCCCCATTCTATATAAAATCTCCTCTATGCACCATAGGATGATCTTTTTATTACATGTATTTAAACTCACATGAAATTGAGGGGAACCAAAGGACCTGTTAAGGTGAATTACATAAATAAACATGGACACAGAGGTCCTATATAATAGAGGACGGATGTATAAACCTTAGACCATAAAATTTGATTTAATAATTAATACTTGTAAAATAATGATATAATAAATTTAATAATCCTAACTTATACACAGGTCTTGGTCAAACTAATGACCGAACATACATATACAATGGTTATGAGAAATTATATTAAAAACATTTATTTCTATTCATTATTTATTATTAAGATAAACACATTTGAACTAATAAATTAATTAAAAAGTCAATTAGTTAACTTTTATATTAATGGACATCTGAATTATCATAAAGATATATATCATAAATTAATTCATTTAAATAAATAGAGAAAACAATAATTAAAGATATTTACATTATATTTAAAAAGAACATAATAATTCTTTAAAACAGTTATTAAATTGTTAAACGCATTAGGTTCTAATAAATATAAAAAAGTTTTAATTATGAAATTAGTAATTTATTGTAATTTAATTCTATACTTTAAATAGATACTTCATGAAATGTTCTTAAAGCTATATTCTATGTACATCATTTTTTTGTGCCCAAGATAAACTTGTGGGGCTTCAGTATGTACCTCGGCTAGACTACATGACATTTACTATCTAGATACATGTCATGTATCATGATTAACATGTTTACACACAACCTTAGAATGTATTTATAATTTTAGTAATCTATGGGACCACAAGACATGTACTCCACCTACACGCCATGGGATCTACTTTCCATGTATCTACTTGACTCCCCAAATAGCTCAACATGTACTTCAGACATGATAATTAATGAAAAATACACTATGTACGCCAGATACAGAACACGTATTTCATTAATTCATCAGAATTTAAATATCAAAAAGGGTTTATCCATGTATTTTACCACATTATCTTTGTGAATTTTTCCATTGAATAGTGTATACTACACGACGTGCACGCCATCTACATATCATGCACTCAGAAAATTTGTGTGCTCGGTTAGCCCTATCTACATGTAGAATGAAATAATTTCACCATTTTTAGTTAATAATTGGAATGTTGTGAACACAGTGGCATGTACAGATGCAGTTCACTTAAGTACATTGTGTGTGCTCCACCTACATGTAATGTAACCTAGTCTTACCAACCAAAATTCTTAGCACATCCCAATTGAATCTCCAATCATTATTCATCTATTCTTAGTGATTTAAGAAAATTAATACTTTAATAATGATAATTAGTATGTTTAAGTCATTTTATTTAAAATATTATTACATAATAAATATTCAATAAATGATATATACAACCACTATTACGCATAATTGATCAATAATCAAATTAATAATTATAAAATTTAACCATGACCACTCTGATACAACAACATGGTTTGGGGTGCAGTGGAAGTTACTTGGTGGGAGAAATAACCAAAATGTTTTTGGTGACATTATGTATCACTCGTAAATTGTAAAATTCATGAACATTATAACCAATGAAATTTTTCCACCCAATATTGATCAGAGAAAACCCAAAACCCAAAGAAGATGTATAAAAATTAAATTTAAAATAAATTTATATTAGATATGAAGAAAGGATACCTAATCTGAGGATATTTACACAAAAAATATATTGATCATCCAAAACCCTTTTAATAATACCTACATTGTTCTTGGAGGATCCAAGTGAAGAGTCACTCTAATAGTGACCCACACATTTTACTTTGATATCTGAATGTCTGATTGATTTTTCAGGTTGTAGTATACTGAATAAATTTTCTTTTGTTGTTTTTCTAGATCCCTCATGATACATCAGGATTTATGGAGTTTCGATTTATCTACTCATTAATGACACGATTAAAGTATAGAAATTGATAGAAAAGTCCGTTGAGAACAACAATTCTCAATTCTTGATTTTTTTTTATTAACACTATAGAATTGATATATTTTGATAGCAATGACTCAAGGTAAACTAATATTTTTATGTAATTTGATCTTATAGGAATATTAGAATAAGTTTGAGGAGGTTCATTGAGGTTGTGGCTTATTTTGGAGGTTTTTCTAGAGGTTCACAGTAATTTCATAGTAAGTGGAAATTGTGAACCGCATCCCGGAACTCACAAAGAAATTTTTGGGGTTCACATGTAAGTAATATAGTTGATGCAAGATTTGAACAAACCATGTGAGTTCCTAGGGGTAACCATGAAAAGTGAAATAGGGAGTAGAGTACCATGGGCATAAGGTTTTTCTAATTATGTGGGGTATGTGATTAAGATAGTAGAATTGTATAGTTAGCACGCGGTTTGACAAACCACGTAGCTAAAATCATGTGGCTACCTAGCATTTCCAAGAGCATATTCAAGGATGGAACAGGGTTTCATAAATTATGTGACCTAAGTATGTGATGTGAAATTAATTACTCAAAAATTGGGGTTTTAATCTGATTTTAGGCTTGGAAGACTCATTATTCACCTAATCCCCCAGGAACTCAAACTCATCACCCTCTCTATTCTTGAGAGACTTTTCCCTTTGATTTGGAGGTGAATTTTTTGCAATTTAATGGGAGTTAGAGTTCTCAATTCATTGATATTCCATTGTGAAATGCCTGGATCAGTTGTGATCACTGAGAGGGGAGGGGTGAATCAGTGATAACTTTTTTTCTTTTTATGAATTGTTCCCTTCGGATTATCAATTCAACCTCTGCAGCTGGTTAAAGCCTAGATCTACTCTTTTAGAGGTGCAGTAATAATGAGAGCACAGAACACAGAGATTTACAAGGTTCGGTACAAAGACCTACTCCTTGCCGTGTTGGTTACACCCCCCAACACGGATTCTTCACTATGCCAAAAGATGATTACACAGTAACTGGTTACCCCCCCCCCAATTACAAGTTGGTTAAACCCCCCAACTCCACAGCATCATCTTCATCATGGCTCCACTTCACTTCTTCAAAGGTGTTGTTCAAAACTTCAAGTAGCTTCAACAGTCTTCAAAAGATCTTGTTGGTCTTGCTCACCAAAAACCCAATCACTTAGAATGATTAGTTCTTTTGTATTCACACACATAAGTGTGTACTCCTCTTCTTCTCAAAGTTGATCTTCTTCACATGTGCACACATACACTACTCATTCTTTTAGTGCACACACTTGACTTGTCCTTCTTCTTTAATTTATAAACACACAAAGTGTGGTCTTCCTTTTGCACCCAAAGCCCAAAGGTCCTCGGCCTTCTCCTCAACTTTGCACACCCACTACCCGAGGTGCTCCTTCTTCACTTGGCACACACCCACTGTCCGTAGGTGTTCTTCTTCACCTGATATCAAAGGAGGCGCGCAAGGGAATGCTTGATCCGCGGCCTCTTCTTCTTCAACACTGCCACTCAGGTGTCTTGAGCCGTGGGGTGCACAGGATGCAACACCACGAGGTGCACAAGCCACAAGGGTGCAAGGACACCTTGGGCGCGCAAGTGCCTACCGCGCAGGGGGCGCGGTGCACAGAGGGAGCGCGCAAGGTCGCGCAAGCTCCTCTCCTTCCTGTCGCGCAAAGGATTAGCGCGCAGGGAACACCTTCGGGCCAAGGATGGCACCGAGGACTTCAGCCGTGCAAATAGATTGCACGGGGCTTCTTCGCACTAGTGATGCGCGGAACAAGACTTGAAGCCTCCTGTCGCGCAAGTGATGCACATGATTTTACTTCGCGAGGCAGAGAGCGTCGCGGGTCTTCACAAATGAACAGCACCCTTCACTCGGCCTCGGACTCCTCTTTATATAGGCAGTGGAGGTGCATGGATGATCCGCGGGGAAATACGTTTTGAATGCCCGAAATCTGCGGGGTCTTTGAAAACTTCAAACACGTTAAAAAGATCTTCCGCATATCACAGTTTTATCTTCTGTCAATCGCGGGTTCATTCACCTTCAGCCTTCTCCACGTACATGCGTTTTAGAATGCATGCATGGCTCTGTTTAAGCCTAACACATGCAAAACATGAACACCCGATGCCTCGGCAGATTCTCTTGCCTCGGCCGAACACAAATATCTTCATTACTGGCATGCATGCCTATTTCTACGCATGGATGTGTTCGTAAGGGCGAGACGAGCTCAATGGTGCCTTCGGTTTGATCGGAGGTGGCCGGAATCTCAAAATCGGTCGTCGGATGGCCTCTGGTTCAGCGGCTGCTCGCGGGAGACTTCGGCTCGAGCTCGAGGTTGAGGACGAAGCCGGGGCCGTCGGATCAGATCTTCAACGGCCTGGATTAGATCGCGGCGCCGCGGATCAGATGTGCGGCGCAGATCAAGCGCGCGATGAGACGGACGGCGGAGATTTGCTCCCGGGATTTTTTGTGCGTCCCACATCGAAGCCTTCCGCGGATTTTCCGCGGTTTATCACCCTGGCGCTCCCATGAGCGGCCAGTTGAATCTCCTCCCCTCTCGGTGCCGCCCCGCACCGAGTTCTCCCTGCGGGCGCGCTCTGCGCCCACTCACTGCTCCTGCGGGCGCGCTCCTAGCGCCCACTATGCTCTCCGGGTGCGCGGGTTTCACCACCGCGTGCCCTCGGGGGCTTACACATGGCCCCTCTGCGCTCCTCCGGGCGTGCCCCAGGCGCCCAAGCGGTGTCCTGCGGGTGCGCTCTGCCGCCCTGGCTCGCCCCACGGGTTCCCCTATGGGCGTGGTGCCTTAGTGCCCATGCCTTGGGGTTGAACCCCCAAGGTGCCTTGGCTGGCCAATTTTTTGGCTAAGGCAAAGAATAATACTTTGTCAAATACAAAGTTCTTCCATAAGTTCAAGCCAAATGCCACATTCCAAGCCATCTTCTTCATAATTCTTCTTCTTCTTAGGAATTACCCATCTCCTCCTCATGTTCTTAATAACTTTTCAACATTTCACAACTTAAGAGGGAATTCCGAAGGTTCTTCATCAACCGAAGCTCCTGAATCAAATAATTCTTCAATGTTCTTCAATGATCCAATTAGAGGTCAAGTTGGATCACATTCACATTGTCATGCACTAAGGATTAGTACATGTTCTTCTTCAGCTCACTTCATCCACTTAGAAGTTGTGGATGGCTCTCTTAATCTCCTCATGCATTGTGAAGACAATGCATGGCCTTCTAAAAGTGTTGTGACTTTGTATCCAGTTGATACAAGTTCTTGGAACTTAATGATCAGCTCAACAATCGTCAGATTTAATGCTTCTGTAATCATCAATCTTCAAGATGTACTTCATCAGATGGCACACCATGACAAGTTATTGACAACAAATGCAATTACTTCACTTGGGCACAACAATCTCCCCCTTTGTATTTGGTTGTCAATACTCCGAAGCACACTGAGAGAATGTCGTGTGCCTGATGATTTCTCCCCCTTATTGGCCAACAAATGCAAAGGGATGAATGAAAGCCATTCTCATAGTATAGAGCTTCTGGAACCTGCACATCTTCAACTACCAATGCTCCCCCTCAGGGGATGCACTCATCTCCTTCAATTCCCTGCATGTAAGTACAAGAATACAAAAATTTAGGGAATAAGGAGGGACCTTTTTCTTCGTCAAGTGAGAGTAGAAGGCTGAACATGAAGTTTCAGCCTCAATTCAACAAATCTTTCCGTAGGCATAGCTTTGGTGAAAATGTCTGCCACCTGATCTTGAGTAGGAATGTAGTCTAGCTTGATGTCTCCACTGGCGACCCTTTCTTTGATGAAATGATATTTTATATCAATGTGCTTGGATCTGGAGTGTTGGATATGATTCTTAGACAACCCAATTGCACTTTGATTATCACATAAGATCCTCAATGGTTTTTCAGCTTTAATCCTCAAATCTGATAGCTGCACCTGCATCCAAATCATTTGAGTACATGCATGTGTAGCGGCCACATACTCTGCTTCAGCTGTGCTCAATGTTACAGAATTTTGTTTCTTGCTGTACCAGCTAACACATCCTTCTCCCAGAAAGAAGGTTCCACCAGATGTGGATCTTCTATCAGTGCAATCACCAGCCCAATCAGCATCTGTGAATCCCAACAACTGTATGTTTGCACTGTGTTTGTATAAGAGTCCATAGTTGAGGGTTCCTTTAACATATCTCAGGATTCTTTTGGCTGCAGTTAAATGAGATTCTTTTGGGTCACTTTGGAATCTGGCACACAAAGTCACTGCATATGATATATCTGGCCTTGAAGCCGTGAGATAAAGTAGACTGCCAATAATTCTTCTGAACTCTTTCTGATCAACATTGTTGCCTTCTTCATCCTTGCATAGCTTGGTTCCGACAGAAATGGGTGTGGAGACTTCCTTTGAACTTTCCATTCCAAACCTTTTCACTAGGTCCCTTGCGTACTTTTCTTGTGAAAGAAATATGGAGTTTTGTCTTTGTTCCACCTGAAATCCTAGAAAATATGTCATTTGACCAAGCATCGACATTTCAAAAGTTCTTTTCATCTACTCAGCAAATTCTTCACATAGTCCTTCCTTGTTACCAGCAAAAATGATATCATCCACATAGATAATGACTATGAGGGTACCATTGGCCATTTCTCTGACATAGAGGTTACTGTCAACTGTTCCTTTGACAAATTTCATGTCTTTAAGACAACCATCCAATTTTGAGTACCAGGCTCTAGGGGCCTTCTTCAATCCATACAAGGCTATTCTCAATCTGCACACCATACTACCATCTTTGTCTAGCAAAAATCCCTCTGGTTGTTCAATATACACCTCTTCTTCAAGATCTCCATTCAGAAATGCAGATTTCACATCCATCTGATAGACCTTGTACTGCTTGTGTGCTGCAACTGCTAAGAACATTCTGATAGTTTCCAGTCTTGCAACTGGTGCAAAGGTTTCCTCAAAGTCGATTCCTTCCATTTGTGAATATCCCTTGCATACAAGTCTGGCCTTGTTTCTGGAAACTTCTCCCTTTTCATTGAGTTTGTTTCTAAACACCCACTTTGTCCCAATAACATTTTTATTTTTGGGCCTTGGCACAAGATCCCAGGTGGAGTTCTTTTCAATTTGATTGAGTTCCTCATGCATAGCTTGTATCCATTCCTCATGTACAACTGCTTCAGCCACTGTGTGAGGTTCAATTTGAGAAACCAGTGCAGTCTGATCTTCCAATCTCAATCTTCTTCTAGTTCTTACTAAGGACTGTAGGTCTCCAAGGACATTTTCTGTGTCAACATGCTTCTTCAATTTTTTGTATCTTCTTCTTCCATTTTCATTACCTTCATCTTCATCACTGGTATATTCAGAGTTGATCTCACCAGCAGTTGGTGTTGGCTCAGGTAATTCTGCATTCTTCTGTTCCAAGGCTGTGTCATTCTTTGAGTCATCATCATTCACAGTGTATGGTTTGGTGTTGTTTTCAATTATTATGAAATCACTGCAGTCAATTATTTTATTCAACCTCTTATTCCAGCATCTGTAGCCTTTTCCATTAGGTAGGTAACCCATAAAGATTCCTTCTTCAGCTTTTTCTTCAAACTTTCCCAGATTGATGTTTTTAATCTTGATGATGCAGGGACTGCCAAAGACTTTGAAATATTTAACAGTTGGTTTTCTGTTAAACCACATTTCATAGGCTGTCGTTTGTGTTTCTGGTCTCAGGAGACATCTGTTCTGTATGTGTATAGCAGTGCATACTGCTTCTCTCCAGAAAAACTTAGAGATATCATGCTCAGCTAACATAGTCCTCCCCATTTCAACTATGCTTCGATTCTTTCGTTCAGCCACTCCATTCTGTTGTGGAGTATATGGTGTACTATATTGATGTTTGATTCCATGCTTGACCAGATAGCTTTCAAAGACATCACTGGTATATTCTTTTCCGTTGTCTGATCTTACTTTCTTGATGCAGAGATCTAGTTCCTTCTCAGCCTGCCTTCTGAAAGTCTTGAACATCGTGATTGCCTCTGACTTGTGTTTCGTGAACATGACATTGGTCATCCGAGTGTAATCATCAATGAAGGTTATAAAATAGAAATCTCCTCTTGTAGACTTTTGTCTCATCGGTCCACATATGTCTGTATGGATGAGTTCAAGAGGCCTAGTAGACATGATATCAACTCCTTTGTGTGACCTATGGGTCAGTTTTCCCTTTTGACATGTGTCGCAGACTTCAGCTCATTCTCTTTTTAATTTGGGTAGATCTCGTACAACATTGTACTTCAGAAGTTTACTCATACTCCTTTGACCAAGATGGCCAAGTCTTCTATGCCAGAGGTTGTTTTCATCTTTAGAGCTAAGAAAACAAGAATTGATGGGATCACCAATTTGAAATAGATTTCCAGTGGTTCTTCTTCCTTGAGTGATGATTTTTCCATCCTTTGAACTCTTGATGATGCATGAGTCCTTCTGGAACAACACCTCATGTCCATCATCACATAATTGACTTACACTCAGTAGGTTGTGCTTTAATCCTTCAACAAACAACACATCATTGGATTTTAGATTTGTTGTTGCAATCATAGCCTTTCCAACGCCCTTGATTTTCAGAGAACGATCATTTCCAAACACCACGGTTCCTCCCTCATGACTTTCAATGTTGCTTAGAATTTTTGTATCACCAGTCATGTGGGATGAGCATCCACTATCAAGAATCCATGACTTGGTTTTACTGCTGGCTTTTAGAGCCACTTCAGCAAAGCATGTGATTTCATCATTGGTTTCTTGAATGCCTTTCCCTTTCATGTCTTTGACTTTTTGTTTAGGAAGAGTTGTCATACATTTATCAGCTCTATGACCTTGTTGGTCACATCTTCCACAAGCTTCACTCAGGCAGTCAAATGTGTTCTGAGTTGGTGGTTTTGATGCTTTCTGCAAAACACTCTGGGTTTCAGGATGTCTCCCCCTTGACTCATGCCTCATGTTTGGATGAGACATGTTATACCAGCATGCATAGTCCTTATGTCCAAACACACCACAACACCAGCAGTAGCCTCTGAACCTTGACCTTCTTTGTTGATAAGAGTCATGTTGTAATTTTCTGTCCAAGATTTGAGTAGTCCTTCCTGAGGATTTCCTTTCTTCCATTGAAGATGATTTTACACAGGTTGGTTCATGCCATGTTTGTCTCAATTTTATCTTTGAACCTGCATTGTTAGAATTAAGATATGTATTCAGAGATTTACTTAGTGGTAAATTGACCTGCCTCTGAGCACCAGCATAAGATGATTCTGCCTTGACTTCAACAGCCTTGTTGAAGTCTTCTCTCATCTTTTTCAAGCTATTCTGTGCTTCAATCCACTTGGAATGTGTCACTGATTGCTCTTCTTCTTTGAGGTGAAGTTTCTCCTCAAGATCTTTTTCTATCTTGTCCAGCTCAGCTACCTTCAGTTTATGTCTCTTGATTTCGTCAATGTACATTGTCTCTTTCTTCATACATTCTTTCAACTCCTCAGTCATTCTTTTAGTTTCCTTTTGTAACAATTTCTTCTCTTTCTTGAGTTTAATGTTTTGCTCAAGGAAAGCCTCTAATTCATCTTTCAATATGTATTCAAGCTCTGTTCGTTCACTTTCATCATCTTCACTGCTGCAGGTATCAAACCCTTTTTCCACATGAGCCACAAAATTCGTTTCTTCTTCTGATTGACTGGCTGAAGTAGAGTCTGATTCTTCCTCTTTGCTTACATAGCTTCTTCTTTCACCTGGAACGAACCTTTTCTTTCTTACACCTGATTTGTTTCCTTCTCTTGGGTATCTATTCCATTTCTTCTTTTGTGACTTCTCATCTTCAACTTCTGGAGCACTATATCTCTTCTTGGGGCAGTTTACAGCAAAGTGTCCGATGTTATTGCAATTGAAACATCTCGATGGTGATTTCCCTTTTCCCTTGAATTTAGTTTTTCCAAACCTTTTAGAAAAAAGAGGAATAATCGTGTTGAGATCTTCATCCTTTTCTTCATTGTCAGTATCACTTGATTCTAGGACTTCATCATCTTTTATCTTGAGTTGTCTCATGGCCTCAAAAGCCATCTCATCCTTGATCTTCTTCTTGAATACTGGGATCTTCCTCATTTCATATGCAATGAGAATGTTGTGAAGTTCATCAAGAGAGAGATCATCTCTGTCTTCTAATGCTGAGACTTTGGGGTCAAACCTGTCAGGAAAATTTCTCATTAGCTTTTTAACAATAGTGGAGTCCTCCAACTTTTCTCCAAAGCCCCGAATGTTACTGACAATTTCATTGACTCTTGTGAAATAATCATCAATATTTTCTTCTTCTCCCATCTTGACATCTTCAAACTTGCTTCTCCAAATCTGTAATTTGGCTTCCTTGACTTTCATGTTGCCTTCATAACTACTTTCCAATTTGTCCCAAATTTCTTTAGCATTCTTGAGTCCCATGACTTTTGTGTATACCTTTTCTGAGAGTGACATAAGAATGGAATTTTGAGCTTTACCATCAACTTCCATATTTCTTTTCTCATCGAGTGTCATAGCAGCTTCATTAGCAAGAGGAGGGAATCCAAATAAGGATGCATTTCTAACTTCAAGGCCGAGAGATAGAAGGTAGGGTAACATCCGATTCTTCCAGCTGTGGTAATTCTTTCCATCGAATGTAGGAACACCCCTACTATTAACAGAATTCAGATTGTCCATCTTCTCAGAAGTAGATCCTTACCGAGGCAACCTGGCTCTGATACCACTTGAAATGCCTGGATCGGTTGTGATCACTGAGAGGGGAGGGGTGAATCAGTGATAACTTTTTTTCTTTTTATGAATTGTTCCCTTAGGATTATCAATTCAACCTCTGCAGCTGGTTAAATCCTAGATCTACTCTTTTAGAGGTGCAGTAATAATGAGAGCACAGAACACAGAGATTTACAAGGTTCGGTACAAAGACCTACTCCTTGCCGTGTTGGTTACACCCCCCAACACGGATTCTTCACTATGCCAAAAGATGATTACACAGTAACTGGTTACCCCCCCAATTACAAGTTGGTTAAACCCCCCATCTCCACAGCATCATCTTCATCATGGCTCCACTTCACTTCTTCAAAGGTGTTGTTCAAAACTTCAAGTAGCTTCAACAGTCTTCAAAAGATCTTGTTGGTCTTGCTCACCAAAAACCCAATCACTTAGAATGATTAGTTCTTTTGTATTCACACACATAAGTGTGTACTCCTCTTCTTCTCAAAGTTGATCTTCTTCACATGTGCACACATACACTACTCATTCTTTTAGTGCACACACTTGACTTGTCCTTCTTCTTTAATTTATAAACACACAAAGTGTGGTCTTCCTTTTGCACCCAAAGCCCAAAAGTCCTCGGCCTTCTCCTCAACTTTGCACACCCACTACCCGAGGTGCTCCTTCTTCACTAGGCACACACCCACTGTCCGTAGGTGGTCTTCTTCACCTGATATCAAAGGAGGCGCGCAAGGGAATGCTTGAGTCGCAGCCTCCTCTTCTTCAACACTGCCACTCAGGTGTCTTGAGCCGTGGGGTGCACAGGATGCAACACCACGAGGTGCACAAGCCACAAGGGTGCAAGGACACCTTGGGCGCGCAAGTGCCTACCGCGCAGGGGGCGCGGTGCACAGAGGGAGCGCGCAAGGTCGCGCAAGCTCCTCTCCTTCCTGTCGCGCAAAGGATTAGCGCGCAGGGAACACCTTCGGGCCAAGGATGGCACCGAGGACTTCAGCCGTGCAAATAGATTGCACGGGGCTTCTTCGCACTAGTGATGCGTGGAACAAGACTTGAAGCCTCCTGTCGCGCAAGTGATGCACAGGATTTTACTTCGCGAGGCAGAGAGCGTCGCGGGTCTTCACAAATGAACATCACCCTTCACTCGGCCTCGGACTCCTCTTTATATAGGCAGTGGAGGTGCATGGATGATCCGCGGGGAAATACGTTTTGAATGACCGAAATCTGCGGGGTCTTTGAAAACTTCAAACTCGTTAAAAAGATCTTCCGCATATCACGGTTTTATCTTCTGTCAATCGCGGGTTCATTCACCTTCAGCCTTCTCCACGTACATGCGTTTTAGAATGCATGCATGGCTCTGTTTAAGCCTAACACATGCAAAACATGAACACCCGATGCCTCGGCAGATTCTCTTGCCTCGGTCGAACACAAATATCTTCATTACTGGTATGCATGCCTATTTCTACGCATGGATGTGTTCGTAAGGGCGAGACGAGCTCAATGGTCCCTTCGGTTTGATCGGAGGTGGCCGGAATCTCAAAATCGGTCGTCGGATGGCCTCTGGTTCAGCGGCTGCTCGCGGGAGACTTCGGCTCGAGCTCGAGGTTGAGGACGAAGCCGGGGCCGTCGGATCAGATCTTCAACGGCCTGGATTAGATCGCGGCGCCGCGGATCATATGTGCGGCGCAGATCAAGCGCGCGATGAGACGGACGGCGGAGATCTGCTCCCGGGATTTTTTGCGCGTCCCACATCGAAGCCTTCAGCAGATTTTCCGCGTTTTATCACCCTGGCGCTCCCATGAGCGGCCAGTTGAATCTCCTCCCCTCTCGGTGCTGCCCCGCACCGAGTTCTCCCTGCGGGCGCGCTCTGCGCCCACTCACTGCTCCTGCGGGCGCGCTCCTAGCACCCACTATGCTCTCCGGGTGCGCGGGTTTCACCACCGCCTGCCCTCGGGGGCTTACACACGGCCCCTCTGCGCTCCTCCGGGCGTGCCCCAGGCGCCCATGCGGTGTCCTGCGGGTGCGCTCTGCCGCCCTGGCTCGCCCCACGGGTTCCCCTATGGGCGTGGTGCCTTAGTGCCCATGCCTTGGGGTTGAACCCCCAAGGTGCCTTGGCTGGCCAATTTTTTGGCTAAGGCAAAGAATAATACTTTGTCAAATACAAAGTTCTTCCATAAGTTCAAGCCAAATGCCACATTCCAAGCCATCTTCTTCATAATTCTTCTTCTTCTTAGGAATTACCCATCTCCTCCTCATGTTCTTAATAACTTTTCAACATTTCACAACTTAAGAGGGAATTCCGAAGGTTCTTCATCAACCGAAGCTCCTGAATCAAATAATTCTTCAATGTTATTCAATGATCCAATTAGAGGTCAAGTTGGATCACATTCACATTGTCATGCACTAAGGATTAGTACATGTTCTTCTTCAGCTCACTTCATCCACTTAGAAGTTGTGGATGGCTCTCTTAATCTCCTCATGCATTGTGAAGACAATGCATGGCCTTCTAAAAGTGTTGTGACTTTGTATCCAGTTGATACAAGTTCTTGGAACTTAATGATCAGCTCAACAATCGTCAGATTTAATGCTTCTGTAATCATCAATCTTCAAGATGTACTTCATCAGATGGCACACCATGACAAGTTATTGACAACAAATGCAATTACTTCACTTGGGCACAACACATTGTTTTCACCATTATTCTTATATTTACTCTTATCCTCTCTAATAAAACAATAAATCTAGTCATTTATGGATTTATTTGTGTTCTATTTTGGTAATTTTTATGTGATGTGATTGAATCTATTTAATTAAATAATATTCAAGACTGATTTCAAAATATATCAGTGTTGTTCTTCATTTTTTTCATATGTTCAGAGGTAGGTTGATTATATAGCATATCCTTTATTCTATAACATCATGTATTAGTTTTGATTTAAATTTTTAATTGACGTTCTGGTAGAAAACATATGTGATTCTTGAACGACACCCATTTTTAGTGATGAATTTGGAATTTTTGAAATTGGATGTTTTTAAAAAAACCCAATTTTTGTAATTTTGAATTGATTTTTTATTATTGAGTCATTTTTTTGAAGAAATTTTTTTTATGATATATTTTAAAGAAATAATTTTTTTGTATGACTAAAATTTTTCATACATGATTGGTGTGTGTTAATTTTTTATCAGGACCCTCAGGAAGGGGTGTCTTCCACTATGACAGCTAGATATTGGTCACCATGTGATGACTTAGTGGATCAATGAGAGACTACTCATGAGTTTGGAACTGTCAATTGGTATAAATGTGTGGGTGTGTGAGGGTGTGGGCTGGGAATATAGAACTGGATGAGCCAAATTAGGAGAAATTATTTAATATCGTATTTATTATTTTCCTTGGAATGACCTATAGTTTTGATATTACTACTTTATTTATTTTCATGAAATTTTTTATATAAATCTAGTAACCTATTCTTGTTCTACTTCCATGAGTTGGAAAGTCTTTGGGGAAATAATAATGAGTATATACTCATCTATAAATGGCCACTTAATTTCATTTTTAGATGTCATCTATTGGGACATGGGAAAGGGAAAGGTTTCATACTTTCCTAGAGATGCACCTTCATATAGTGGGTAGGGAAGGTTATGTTGTAGTTTAGAGACGGTCAGAGATTTACATATGTGGATACCACATAGATTTATTTGGCTATGTTTTACTTCATTCCTTGTCAGATATAGCCTTTTAATTATATTGTCACTATGATATTTTGATGGAGTTGGTTTTGACTATTGGTTTCATTAATTTAAAAATGCATAATGTTGTTGGATTGGATGTTCATTATTCAATATTGAAATTTTATTTTATACTTAAAGGTAAAATCATCTTCTAATATATTTTGAGAACTCAAAATTTATTTCTAGCCTTTTAGTTCATTGGGATAACACAAAAGGCCAATTGCTTATTGTACCTTCCCAAGCCAATGAGGTGTGGCGGGATGTTAAAAATGGTATCATCGTAGTTTGTTCCTTTAGTTGGAAATGGTATCAGTCATGGTTAGTATTTATATTTTATTGTTATGGTAGAAAGGATATAGGATCATTGTAACTTGAAATATATAGAATTATAATATTTATAGAACCATTTTATGATGAAATTCAAGTTACTAGTATGGATTGGGTAGAAAGGTATTTCAAGAAACCCCTAGGCCTATTATCACCTAATCACCATGGGTTTAGAAGATGAGTGTATCCTATCATGAATTTTTATTGAGAATTACCAATAGGATTTCATTTTTAATTTTTCATTTGAAGATTTACAGAAAAAATTTAACAAGGAAATAATGGTTGGATCTTTTAAATGAAACTAGAAAATCATGTAGCTTATTGTGATTTGAAATGTTTTATGCCTCCAGTTACTGGTGAGTATTGACTATGTGATTATTCTTTCTAGTTATAGAGATGGTTCTTGGTAAAAAATTTATAAACCAAAAAGTGGAGGGTGCAAATTTTTTGTCGAACAAGATCCATAGGTGAACCATGTGTTGGTAAAAAGAATCATTCAGAATTTTCAATCCATTTATAAAAGAAACAAGAATGATAAACCTCAACAGGTGGCCCACTAAAATCAGTTTCAAAAGAAAAAACACCCATATTTCAGGGAGATTTAGAACATGATAAAGATGAGGTATGGATGAATAAGATGAATAAAATTCAAGATTTCCTGGGAAACTTTTCTGAGTTAAAATTTATGTTTCCAATATATATGCTTGAGGTTCTAGAAAGCCACTAGTAGTATTTAGTAGTTCAGGCTAAAGTTAACCAAGAAATTACATGGGAAGATTTTTACGAATTTTTTAACAAAATATTATGTCCTGACACATTAATAATTGTGAGAACAACATACATATTATTCCTGAATCAATAGGATCTCTTGGTAATAGATTATGTGTCTAAATTTATAAATTAAGTCTACTTTTCCTCAAAAATTACTAAATGTGAATCATTGAAAGCATCCCTTCTTTAATTGGGCCTATGATTTAAAAAAACTTGAATATTGATATGATTTTTATTATAGACAATAAGGAGATAGTGAATTAATAAATGGTTTAAATAAGGTATCTTTCTAGGAATTTGGCTGGATAAATTGTGTTTATCACCATGGTTATAGGTGGGAACTCAAATACTTGGAATAAGTGGAATAGGGAATATAGCTTCCAAAGTGCTGGAGTGTCTTAGAAAAAACCATAGGATTAGTTAATTTTACTCAACAAACAAGGGGTAATCATACCCATTTTTAATGTTTTTCACATGACTATATAATGAGGGATTGTAAAGAAAAACTTACAACATGTCACAACTGTAACTATATGGGACATCTCCATCATTACTATCGTGGTGATCTTAGGTCTACTATTATAAATGAATTAGGTTTTCCTTAGTCATATGATGCATTAATGGGGTGATCTCATCAATATAACCATTGTTATTAGAATGAATAAATTCATGGTGATTTTAGGAACACTATGAATCCTCAAAAAAGGAAATATCAATAGGGAAATAAAAAAAAATGGAATGTCCTCCAATGGCCTGAAGGCCTACATTATTTATTTATTTTTGATAATCCACCTTTAAAGGGGTTAGGTGGAACCCTTAAAAGTCCTGTAGGCATAAGTATTAAATGGACCATAGGCCTTAGAGGAATTCATTGCCCGTAGGCTTCAAACATTACAAACAACCCAGATTAACTACTTGGAATTGCTCCTCCCTAGTATCTTCATCGTGAAATCTGCTCTCCACTTCCGCATGGCTGTTTGGATAGGCTTTCACATGCATTTATAGGCTTGTCCTGATGGCAGGTTTCATACCCTCTCATTCTTGTAATCTGTTTAGCTTTTGCTACGGTGAAAGCTCTTTTATATGTGAATCATGAATGATGAAAATTGATGGGAAGAAGCTGTTATGGGGATTCATTATCCATGATATGTGTCACATACATGTTTTTAAATTCATATTTGGTTCTATTTTGGGTTTTATCTTCCATTGTTTTATTAGGAAATGGGTGTGATAGATTTGAATTTTATGGATTATCTTCCCTTCCTTCCTTGGCCCAGCCTTCCTCCCCAGGTTCCCCTTCAGTTTTTTGAGAAAAGTGGTATTTTGTAGAGGGAAAACTATGGAACACTATTGGAATATGGTTAGTGGTAACTGTTTTCCTTGGCCCTGGTAACCATGTGGTGGGTAAGGTATTAACCAGAAGTAACCTCAAAGATACTGCACAGTTAGTCAGATAGTGCAGGTAGCCCATGCAGCAGTTCTCCTTCTCTATAGAGGTTGACATATGGTCTCTATATGGGTTGAAAAACCATGTACCCTATCCATGTCATTAAAATCACTTTCTTTGTCCCTGATTTTTATACCTTAAACCCTCATTTTCCCCCATTTGGCCTCCTCCAACCTAGGCTCCTTCCATGGGGGATTTTAGAACTTCCAAGACCCTCCAAGAGGGATTCAAGGGTTTTTCTTAGTGATTCTCCACCTGAATTGACTGGTTATAGTTTCTTTATTCTACAATTATTTCTTTATCTCCCTTTCCTCTCTTTCCAAAACCCTAATGGCCATGTTGTCTAATTTTATTAGCATGGGTTACTTGGTTTTTTGGTGGTTCTTTCTCTCTTAGGGTTCCTTGAGGTTGTTCAGGCCTCCTGAAACCATTGTGGAGTCTTCCTAGGTAGGCTTTGTGGGAGAAGAAGTGGTTTGATGTAGGATTTCATTGCATATTGCCTTGAAATTTAAGATTTCATTGATTTCTCCTTCTTTTCACCCTCCTTGATAGATAAATAGTGACCTATGAGTAGTAGAAAAATTGATTTATGTGAAATAAAGTATTTTTCATAGTTTTTTATGACAATTTTTTGTGGGATTTTTGAGTTGTGCACACCGTGTGTTTGTTAAAATTCATTGTTGGCTTTTTCAAGGGGTTCTATATCCTTAAACGAATGATTTTGTTTTTAAAATGCAATTATGATTTTTGAAATGATGATTGGTGTTTTCCAAATGGTTTTTCCACCACCTAATGCTTTATGGAATTCCTATTTTTCCTTGGTATATGTATTTTAGACAAAAATGGTAGTTTGTATTGATTAAATAGGTTTCCAAAGGTATGTTTGATTTTGAAAATGATTTTCTATGGTCATTTGTGAAAGGGGATATTATATGAATATTTTGTGAGGCCCGTTTGACATAATTGAAATGTTTTTTTAAACCCTTTTATGAGTGGGTATTTCCATCTTGGTTGTCTATGAGATGAGAGTGTCCTTAGTGTGGGACCTCCCTTATGTAATAATTAAATTAAGGTAGGGGAATACTCCTTGATGTGGTCAAGGTGGTGTCTGTTTATGTGGTATTTATAATGGAATGTTTATGTGTCTTATTTTATGGATTGTTTGGAACATCCCATTATGAACATGACATGGTAACCTATTATTGTGAATAGTAATTTTAAGAATGTTTTCTCCACTAGTATAGGTCTTGTACTATATATTGGCCCATAGGAGTGGGAAATTAGGTTATTATTTCTAGGGGATCATGCCCCTTGGTCATGTCGGGTCGGGGAATAATCTGGAATTTGGGTGTTATGATTTCATTAGGAATGGCATACATTTAGGATGAGTCACATGTATAATATGTTCTGGTTATCCTCTGAGTTACTAGTTTTCTCATCTTTCTACGATAGTAGTTCCATCAGTACAATTTCCCCCATAGGTAGAATCATGAACCTTATGCTTTGTTTCCATCTTTTCATGGTAAATTGTGAATGAGTAGTTTTTTTGAAGGTTTCAAAGAATACAATTTTAAAGAGAAATCACTCTTATTAATCTCACTTTTACAAAAAAAATGAACACTTTATATTTGGATCCCTTTTTCCTTCTCCCCTTGATACTTATTTTAAATCTTGAGGGAAATAGATTATGATGGATTGTTTTAAAATTAAAAGTGTGGATAAACCTATATTTATATATTATAATATGAATCTTTTAATCATCGTTTCATAAATTAATGGTTATGCATTGAGAATAGAATTTTTTGGGCCTACGTACTATGTTTAATAATCATGCTTATAGTTTTATATTGTTTTTAGTTTCTGCTACAAGTTCTATTTTGGGCATGATCGCCTCAAGAAACTGTTGGTTTGGGATTGGAGAGTGACCATTGGGGTAACATAGTGATTTCATGGTTATTAGGATTATTCTGTGTTTCTTGTGAATATTTGTTACATAATTTATTGTATTTTCATTTTTGGTGTAAATGTTGCAATGATTGAAAACCATATTTAGTTTGGTATTACATTTTATTTCATTGTATTAATTTTTTTTATTTAATTAGGAAAAAACTTTCCCATTGTCTCTAATGATTCCCTTGGTGCTTTTCACTAGTCAGGGAGGGTATGGAACACCTCCTAGGCCTTACCATAGATCAACTCGGGTGACCAGTTCAGGGTTGACCTGGGTTGGTTTATGAAGAAATGTTATTAGAGAGTATTAGGTATTTTGGGGACATTTATTTTTAGAGTTACCAATGTTATTTGGGGATGTAAATATAGAAGGATTAGGATTTTTTTGGTTCTCTAGGTATAGGAACAGGAAGTATGTCATGAACCCTTTTTCATTTCGAACCTCAGGATACCATTGGATGTACGTGTTTTTGGGTTTCCTTTGGTTCTTGTGGATTTTTTAGTGTTGGGAAATGAATAGATAGTTGGAAAAGTGGCTTCTATGATCTCGAAGGGCTTGGGAATCCATGTGGATATGGAGACGTGGTCCTAAATTACTTCTTGTGGTGGTGGTTTGATAAGAATATGGTCGCCAACCATATGACCAAGTCACCCATCAACACTAGTTTTCCTGTGTGAACTATTTTGGGTCTTCATTAATTCTGGAGATTATTTTGAAGAGTCATGTTTTGTAATTGATAAAAGTTGAACTTATAATCGTAATGGCTTAGTTTTGGAAAGTGTAAAATGGGGTTTCATAACTTACTTCAATAAATTTTTAGAAAAAAGGGGGTTCTTGTAAAGTGAATTATTGGAAAAAAATAAAAATGGTTTAATAGGATGTGTTGAACTGCTAAAAAAATTTAAACCGAAAAATCAGATTTTGAAAAAGCTTTTGAATGGGATGAGATGTTTTGAAAATAATGGTTTGGAGTTTGAGGATGGTTCTTTCAGTTGGTTATTAAATCATGGAAATAATTATAAATTTTTAAAATTAATGAAATTTCATAGATTTGATGTGAAATTCTTGGACATGGGTTTTCAATTGAATGGTCGGTGTTTTCGGAAAAATTATTTTGTGGTCCGAATTGGGTTTTTGGATTTATGGATTTTGGTTTTTCAAAAGAGGATTTTTTTATTTTTAAGGGTAGTTTGAATTAAATTTCTTTCCTTAAAATTTTTTTTACCTTTTGTGTTTCTGTGAGTGACCACATGCATGGATATGTATGAGAGAGTGGATGGGTTCCCCGTATGGCATAAGGATGTGCATATGTAAGGATCCATGGGACACCATTAAGGGGTGTGTAATAATTTAATCTTTTCTATTTTATAAAGGGTTTTTAAAGGTAAATTTGGTGTTTTGGTAGTTTATAGTGGTGTGGTGGGTTATTTTTTTGGTAATCGTGTTTCTTTTGCGATGTTTGAGATAGAGGATCCATGTTATTGGATTGGTATTGATTGAGTTCCTTGTTTCATTGTTCTTAGTGTCCACCCACACATAGAATTGATAGATGCTCAAGGTGCAACTTCATGTGGTGAACCATTAGAAAACACTCAAGTTGATCAAACTATTGACTACGTTCTTGAATTTTAGAAGTTGAATCCTCCTCTATTTTAGAGTCAATTGGATCCTCTAATGGCATAGGAGTGGATGCAAATGATTAAGAGAAACATCAATTTCCTTGAGATTCCTGAGTCATTAAAGGTAACTTTTTCTACCGTTATACTCAAAGGCCCATCATGGAAATGGTGGAAGTAAGTGTCTTAAAATAATCCTCAAGAAGCTATTTCCTGGGAGTTCTTCAAGTCATTGTTCATCCAATTGTATTTTTCTGAGATGACAAAGGTGGGGAATAAGATGGATATGTGATGACTTCATCAGGGTGTTGGATTCATGTTGGAGTTATACTATAACTTTGTAAATCTAGTTCCATATGATCTAGGGTATGTTGAGAATGATCCCACAAAAACTTGACAGTGTGATTTTTCATTTTTTTTATGAGTTGTAGTCAAATTTTAAAGAGATCAATTCAATTAATTTCTCTAATTTGGTGAGGCAAGCCATTCATGATGAAGCTGAGTTATCAGTGGGGGCTTGAGATGGTGAGTCTACCTCTAGTCATTGGAAGTGGTGAAGGGGATATCAGTAAGAATAATGGGAATAAGACTGATATTTTTGGTGCTGGTAGGGGTATTAGGTGGCCTTAAAACCTCTCATCATCCTCTATAGGGTTAAATGTCATGATCATTCATCTGTGTGTAAGAGCGGTCATAAGAAGCCCCCATGATCGAATACTCCAAAACCCTACCACACATGTGGATTCTTGGGTCTCTTTAAGCAGTTCTGTAGGGGTGTTTCTAAGAAGAAACATGGATCCATACCTAAATCATCAATGGTCTCCCAAGCCCATTAACAAGGATAGCGAAATATTTTGGGATCAGTTCACGATTTTTCTCATTTTTATGTTCTTTGGATCTAATATTTGTGTCTGGTGGCGTTTTGTGGTGTTTCTTTCTCTTTCAATTGTAAGGATGGATGTTTTTTAACCCTTAAAAACTTATATTTCAATATAAGTTCATTTTGTGACTTTTTTAGCTGTGTGTTCTATTTGGGGGTTTCTAAAGCCTAATTGTGTGGTATAAGATGCTTTAATCCTCAACAATGTCTCCATAGGTCTTGGTGTTAAGCTGACACATATTCAGGAGAGCCCTAGTGGTGTTAATGGATTTGGTCTATGTTATGTTCTCAGTATAGAAAACAAATACAATTAAAGCCTCCATTATAGCTATTTTGTTTTAATTGGTCTTGTTTGTTGGGAAGCAGTGTGTAGACCTCACTTTCATGTTGTGACCGGTTTGGGTGTAATAGTTTTCCCTTAGATATAAGGAATTTTATTTGTCTTATTTTCATAAAATCATGGTGTTTGTGTCTCATTGGGCATGGTTCTATTTATAGGGACATTGTGAAGCCTGTTGGTGTAAATTGAATGTTGTTTGGTTTGTGTTCTTCCAATAGTGTGATGTTGTTGGTATGTTGTCGGTGGTGGTTTTGATGCTTTGTTAGTTGGTCCCCTCCCTAAACTCTCCAAATGATGGGGGGTTTTGTTCTATGATAGAATGTTTTTGAGTTTGTTTAGTTTTTTTGGTTATTATGGTTTGGAGACCCATCACGGGTCTTGTTAAATTTATAGTTAGCCTGTTATTATTGTGGGGAGTCTATTTGGGCCTCCCTATGTTGGTATTCCAGTTTCATCTCATGTGTTTGATTATTTCTAAAGGTGCTGAGTCCATTCAGACCTCCCCATGTTAGTGTCTCAATTTCATTCCTAGTATCAGTTTGGTGGTGGATGGGCTTGTGCATAGATACATTATCCTATGTTATTCCTTTGAGTAGATGTCGGGACAGGTGTGCTCATAGTGGTTTTGTTAAAGTAAGGTTGTGTAGTTTTTCATCGGATGTGGTTTGAATTATTTTAGTTATTTGGGGTGGATATTTTGAGTTCCACTTGATTATGTTTAATTTTTTCATGTTTTGAGGATGTTTTTTCCATTTTGAGGGTTCTCTGTCTTTTGGATCAATCAATCAGAGGTGTTTAAACTTTTGGGGGGCGGTTAGCACATAGCGGGGAGTCCGTTGTTTTCTCTTGATTTCGTCTTGTTATCATTTTTCTCACTTGGGGTGTTTTTTAGATCTCTACATTTATTATTCATTGGAAATATCCTAGAGTTGTAAAGTAGTTTTGGTTCTTTTCTTTTAGTTTAAGCCTTGGGTTGTCTTTATAAAAGTAGAAAGTGTAATGGTGGAGGGAATTGTAACAACCAGGTTTTTAAATTCATCCCTGGTTTTGGTTTGGGTTTGGTCCTCTGCTCTTTTCTTAGGAACCCGGTGTGACAGGTTTGATTTTTCGGGATTTTCTTCCCTATTTTCCTTTTCCTAGCCTTCCTACCTAGATTACCCTTGATTTTTGGGAGAAAATGGTTGTTTTGGGGTGGGCATCCTGTAGCGCTTGGTTGGTGCAAGGTTAATTGTAAATATACGCCTAGACATATGTAACTGTGTGGGGTCAGGTCTTGAGTATAAGTGAGTGCATGGCTACCACATAGTTAGTCAGACCATGCGTTTTTCATATGCGGTAGTTCTTTTTCTTGATATAGGTGGTCACAAAGTCACCTCTTAGTCTGACAAACCATGTGGATCATCCATGTGACTTGTACAGGTCATTAAAATCATATTCTCTCTCCCCAATTTTTATACACTAAACCCTAATTTTTCCCCCATTCGGCTTCCTCTGACCAAGGAAACTACCATTGGGGATTTTGGCACTCACAAGACCTTCCATGAGTGTTTTAAGGGGTTTCTTGGTGATTCTCCACACAAATCGAATGTTTATAGTTTCTTTCTTCTCCCTTTCATTCTTTCTATCCCTTTTACAATTATTCCCTAACCCTAGTGGCCATGTTGGATGATTTTCTTTTTTAGGGTTTCTCTTTTATTTGTGGTTTTTCTTTCTCAGGGTTCCTTGAGGTTGTTCTTTCCTACCAGAACCCTTGTGGAGTCTTCTCAGCTAGGCATTGTTGGAGCGGAATCAGTTTGATGTAGGATCCCATTTCACATTGCCTTTAAATTTAATATTTCATTGATTTCTTTTTTTCCACGCCCTCTTTGATGTCTAAATAGTGATCTATGAGTTTTAGAAAAAAAAATTTATGTGAAATAAAGTGTTTTGATAAATCATTTTAAATATATGGTATGGGTTTTTGATTTTTTCACACCCGGTGTTTGTTAAATGGAACGGTTGGATTTTTCAAGTGGTTTGAGATCCTTAGACACATTATTTGGTTTTAAAAATGAAATTGTGATTTATAAAATGGTGATTGGTGATTTACAAATCGGTATTGTACACCATGTGCTTGATAGAGTGCCTATTTGGCCTTGGTAAATGTATTTCAGACTTAAATGGTTTTTTATATTGATTAAATAGTTTTCCAAAGGTATCTTTGGTGTTGAAAATGGTCTGGTTTGGTCATTTGTAAAAGGTATTGTTATGTGAAAATCTTGTGAGGCCCATTGGGCATCATTGATATGGTTTATTTGTAAACCCCATCCAGGATTCATTATTGCCTTGTTATTTGGCTATGAGATGGGAGTTCTCACAACCCTTCCCCTAGGTCCCATGTCATGACTATCTCAATCCCGACATCTATAGCCTATAGGATAGCGACTAGAACCGAGTCTCCATATCCAAAAAAGGAAAGTCATTTTCCTTTAAACTTGTACATTGAAACAAATATCAAACTGTAGAAATTAAACACAATGTAAACCATAACTTTCACTAATAAAACTACTGAGAATACTGCACAAACTGAATGTACAAAGGGGCCAAAATACAATCCCAACACGAAAAAGGAAAATATTAATGCCACAGTCTATCCACTAGAGACCCTACCTGAAGGTTAGGTGAAGGGTAGCTACATGTAGTCATAGAATTACACATGTATATCCTGTATCACTGAGCAACATTTGGTCCTAGACCCCCAAGGTCTTCATCAAAGCATTGATCACCGACATGAGACATGACATGTGTGGGAGAAGACCGTGCAGAGGTGAGTAATGCAATACTCAGTTGGGACCCCAAACCACAATGTAAAGACCACAAATCAAGACCACAAATAGAAGATAGCTAACACTAATTATGGCACAAAGTATAGGATATAAGATTATCAATCCTAAAGAAAAATCATCTTGTACTACTGAGGGACTCACCCCTGATGAGTCACTAAGGTTCACTCGAATACCAGACCATGGAGGTCTTCATCACTACTAGACCACTGAGTTCTGCTCCACTACTGGACCACGGAGGTCTATTCAGTTACTATACCACTATGTTCTGCTCGACTACTAGACCATTGAGTTCTGAAAAGATAATGGACAACTAAGTTCTGCTCGGCTATTGGACCACTAAGCTCAACTGGGCTACTGGATCACTGAGTTCTACTCGGCTACTAGACCTATCAGGTCCCTTGATCTACTAGACAATTAAAGTCCACTCAGCTGGTGGACCACTAAGTTCTACTTGTCAAATCCTTCATGTCATGGGTAGAAATAGGATTCCCACTCTCTAGTGTTCTTGGTTCTGAGATAATCTACACCTCAAGCCATTGGTTATATCCTGACTTCCATAAAAATTTGCTTAGACTATTCCCAAAGGATCATCTCATCGTAAGGGTCTGAACGTCATATACAAAGCGTAAATCAGGATGCCTCGACCTAAAAGACATTTTTGTTTTAGTAAACATGGGATGGTTTCATTGGGGCCCGGTCCGACATGGTCAGAACAACCCAACCAACCCAGCCCAGGGGTCCCGCAAGGCCTAACCATTTCGGCCAACCTGACCCAACCAGGTTGGGTCTAGGCCACCCATTATAGCCTAGTCCGTTTGGCCTTGTTGGACCTAGGCCAGTTCAAACGTGAGTCTAGACAACCAGGTCACTCTTTGACCCAGTTCTCATCCAGAACTATCTTGCATAGTTGGAGTAGTTCTGACCAGTCGGGCTGCACAACGTCCTAGTTTCCTATCTGGATCAGCCTGTATAGGCGAGCTGGTTTGGGTCCAACATGGATGCCACAATAGCATCTAGTTTTCACATCAACACTTCCTACTGAGGTTAGCCTCCTCACTCTACAAGAAGTCCGACGTGGACCACATGCCAGCGCATGTTGCATGCTGCTTGAACTGACGCGGCGGTTGACAAACACCACCCCCCTGCACCATTGAAGCCCCTGCTGGTTGTAGCCTCCACCACCAGGGCATACCGTGGGCCACCGAACTTGTTCAGGTGGTCTTTTATTTGGTCTAAAGGTTCCATTATGATCCTCATGTCTTTGTCCTCATGGTCATGTATCCCAAGTCATTTTTCCTTCACTTTTGAGATTTTACCTCATTCAGAACCTCCCGGCAATAATCTAAAGAGTGCACGAGGGGTTTGTCGGTGGATAACGCATGGGGGAGAGGGTATCACAAGAAACACCCAAGGCAACAAATTTTGTCCTTGTTCATTTGGCCTTCGTTTATCACATTAAAAAAGGGGATATATCAAATGATAAAAAGGTATATCCCCCATTCCGTAATTCTGGAATTCCAAAATCCTATCATGCATATGAGATTGATCCATGGGTCAACCTATTCATGGGTTGGCCAACGTTCATCGTGAAAAACAAAGAACATGTAAAGGAAAGGATCCACTTAGAAATAAACAAACCCCCACTTGGAGAACAGATTCAATCAGAGGAAGGATTCGTCGTTGAAGGTGATCCGTTCCTGAAAATCATTGATCCATCATTGAGGGAGAGATCTCTCAAAGGGGGGGAGTACTTGAAGTTGTTGGAGATCATTGTTCATCATTCATCATTCATCAACAGTGATCCTCCAGAGATTCCGAGTAATTTTAAAGATCCAACTTAGATATTGAATTCATGTTATCTCGTTAAATGTAGAAAATGAGTCGTATCATTTATGTTACACCGAGTCACCTCTATTATGCTCTTTCATTTATGAAATAGGGTTTCCATTACATTGAGGAGTAGCATTGTTGCGCGGTTTCATTTATTCAATGAAACAGTCATCCTATCACTGCGTTCCAGCGAAACAATTTTGAATAAAATAATATTTTTAATTTTATTTTATTTTTTCTTAAAACATTCCAAAATTCACATTTTCCCTAGACCCACGCTATTCAAGGCTAATTCCAACTTAAGGAGAAACTATCATTAAAAACTCACTAATGGTCTTGAATTTTCAATATGAGTTATTGTTTGTGAGTTATGAGGATTAAAAAATAAAATAATTTCTTTTATTTAAATTAATTTATTTACAGTTACATCCAAAATTCAACTTTCATAGCTAGACAGCATTGGCCGATGTTAGGCTCTACCTATGGGAATCAGACCCTCACGATATCAATGTTTCTCTAATATTTCTAATCAGATTTACCTTTTATGAGTTATAAGGATTTGAAAATAAAATAATCTTTATTCAATTATTTTATTTACTACCAAAAACTACCTTCCACTATTAGACCAAACCAGAAAATGTTAGGATCTTCCTAAGGAAAAAACACTATCATGAGCTCAACGACGGTCTCACAATTTCTATTTGAGTCACTATTCATGAGTTATATAGATTTAAAAAATAAAATAATATTATTTCATTGTTTTATTTATGGTTATTCCATTTTCTAGTTTTATCACTGGAGACCCACACCATATAATCTTATGTCTTGCCTAGGGTAAACTCACTTCTCTACATATAATGGTACCATCAAATTTTTTATCCGAGAACCTATTTAAGAGTTGATCCACTTTTTCAGGAAAACATCTCACACACACTATTTAAAAGTTAACATTTTTCAATGGATAAATCTAGGAGCTTCGGGCCTTGGAATTGAAAGTTGTCTCTTCTTCGGGTCTCAAAATAATTGCATATAATTTAAAAAAAATACATGGAATTCTTGGACATTACATTACCCCCCACCATTAGGGCTTTACATCTTCATAATCCAAAACAAGGGCTAAACAAACAAAAGGGCGTACTGATCTTGAAGTTGAGACTTCCTCTCCCATGTTCTCTCTTGAAGATTCATGTGCTTCCAACAAACATGAACTAGTGAAATTGACCATCCACAAACGATCCTCTTATATCTATCCTCTATCTCCACCGGATACTCTACGAATGTCTCCCTATCATCAATATCCAGTTCGTTGTGGTCGATGACATGAGAAGGGTCATGCACGTGTCTCCTTAACTGGGATATGAGGAATACATCGGTAATCCTCTCTAACTTATGTGGTAGAGCCAAGTGGTATTCCCCCTCACCCACCATATGCAATATCAACAATGATCTGATGAAACTCGGAGATAACTAGTCACCCCGTCCAAATCATTATCTCACTCCTCGAGGAGAGACCCGTAGGAATATGGGGTCCCCCTCCTAAACTCCAAGGGTCTTTCTCACCAGTAATCATAGTAATTTTGTCATATCTTGGAGTCTTCATCTTCACTCGGATGATAAAAACCTTCTCAGTGGTAGCATTTACCATCTCTAGATCCATGGGTGCTGACTCCCCTGGGTCTATACATCATAACGGTGACCTGTACAGTCATCTATATAATACCTCAAATTGTGTGACCCTGATGGTGGAGTTGTAATTTTTGTTGTACACAACCTCCACCAGTGTTAGGCAGTCCTCTCAAATGCTAACAAAATCAATAGTGTAAGCATGAAACATGTCCTCCAAGGTCTGTATGGTCTGCTCCATCTGACCATCCCTCACTGGGTGAAAGGCTATTCTCAAGTGTTGCTGAGTCCCAAAAGCATCCTGCAATCCCTTCCATAATCGGGATGTAAAGAGTGCATTGTTATCTGAGACCATCTTATATGGGACTCCATGGAGTAGAACTATATCATTCATGCAGATGTGTCCTAATCCCTCTACTTAACTCTGCTATTGGGTAGTAAGGATATTGGTCGACTCAGAGAGTCATTCAATGATGACACATATGGTATCATGTCTCCTGGATGTATGTGGTAAACCAATCACGATTTCCGTCAATATACCTTCCCACATTCTTCTCTATACCCCTAGAATAGAGAAATAACAACCCAAAAAACTGATTCATACAAGCGTTCTTATTTTTATATCAATATGTAAGGCCAGCTTCTACCCGTTTTTTCATCCCCAATGTCTGCCTTGACACCCATACACATACCCTGATGCATCTCTCCACTCTAGCTGTCACTTCTAAAATTGTGCATCATCTAAAATGAATAACGTGCTCCCCACTTTTTGAATGTTCATCAAGGGTATTCCCTTTGGACAACTAATTACATAAATACTCACAGTCGGTTTCACCGATTAATGCCTTCCTGGCTCATTTAAGAGTGGACGTGTAACAACCAATGACTAAAAATAAGCTGCTTTATCCCCATCCATGAAGGATAATTGTAATGAGGACAATTGCACTGTTTCTTTGTTCAGAAACTATGAACTGGATCTTCTACTAAGATCATTATCTACCATGTTCCCCTTACCAGGAGTATAGTGTAATTTTATGTCATAGTTTGGGAGGAACTCCATCCATCATCTTTTTCTCAAGTTCAAATCCTTCTAAGAGAAGATACCCTTGAGAGTCATACTATTAGAGTAGATAGTAAATCATTCACCCAAGGATGTAGTGTTTCCACATTATCAATGATAAGACTAAAACTTCCAACTCAAGATCGGGGTGCTCATCAAACCCTTTCTTAATTGCTGAGAATCTTATAAGAACCTTTCCATCCATTCAAACATGCTTCCCCTTTCAACTGATCGATGTGTTCATCATCCCTTTGGTAGTGGGTACTCGTTCTCCATGACCACATGGTTTAAGGGTTGGTAATCCACACAATACCGCAAATATTGGGTCTTATTATGCCCTTCCTCCTCAAGATCCCACCTACACCCTTAGCTCATGAAGCTCTCTGAAATCCATATGATATACTAATGTTGATATTGTTTCCATCTCGGGGTGCAAAAGGGTGAAGATTTCTATCTCCCTGCGGGGAGGAAATCATGGAAACTTCTTCTAGAAAGATGTCCTCATACTATGCCGATATTGTGGGGAACTAAAAACTCAAAACATCCACTACCACATGGGTAAAGATATCCCACTCATGTGTTATTATCGTCACCCTTGTATTCGTGATTTTTATCCCATGCTATATGGGTTTCCTTTTTCTCTGACCAAGGAAAACCCCATTCCAACGTTGTTGACATACCACATCTTTTTTTACCTAAAATAGTCAATCTGTGCTTGAAATTTGGATGACTAGTTCATACCCAAACTAAGGTCATAAGGCTTTGACAATTCCACCAAGAGGTTCCAACCAAAACTCTCACCTCAAGGGTCAAATCACGCCATCGGTATAAGTGTGATTATTAAGTCTATTCCTATAGGTGTATCCCGATCTAAGGGTCAATTCAATTTTTTTATCGTAAATTCTAGTTCTTGAACAAGATTCATGACAAGAATGAATGATTATCACATGTGTCTACTAATAAAAAAGATAAGAGTATATACAGAACATACCTTGAATCATTTCTAGAGTCCTTGGGTCATATTTCTTAATCGCATGAAGCTACCCCCTTCCTCTGTCCCCCAGCTCCCTAGGCCTGATGTGAACCTCATTGGGGTGCTGGTGGTAACATTTTCAAATGTATACCACCTCTTATTTATCTCCTGGATCCTCTTCCATGTCTTCCGCCCTATAGATTCATCTATTCCTATCAGTATCTCTGCCCTGGTGGACCATCCACCATTTTACTATCAACAAGATGGTTTGGACAATCACTATCATGAAGTCCCCAATCATATTTTGAAAATCATTACCTATTTATAGGTCTAATGGACTCTCCCTATGAGGCTTCAGTTGTAGATCTCCTATCTTTGGACCTTTTCTTAGAACGTCTCATGCATACAAGTCTCTGAGACTGACATCAGATTCCTTCATTCACACTGCTGACATCCACTAGTTGTATCGTCTCCTCCAAAGGACATTAAACCACAATGGTTGTATCTAGCACCCTAACATAAGTATGAATTCACAGAAGAACATTGTTGGATTAGAAGTCCCTAAACACACCTCGCTTGGAGATATGATCCATGAAGCATTTGTCGTATCATATTCATCGAGTACCAAGAATATTCGATATGCCTCGATAAATACTCAGCAACCAAAATGACATCCTTACGAAGTTATAAAATCTCTTGGGCATGCATAGTCCAAATATTTTATAGAAAGAGCACATTCTCTAAGAAATTTTCTCAATATTTATCCATATAAAAGTCACCTCTTTGTATGATCGGGTAATCTAAAACCTGCCATCACCTTGATGAGCCATGTAGAAAGATCACTGCTAGGACCACCATATGATATAATGGTATCCTGACTATATGGAAAACTCAGTCACCACCTCAAGTTAGTCTTTATCTTCCTATGTTTTTGGGCTCTCCTCAAAACCTGAGGGGTATCTTTCACTAAAACTAATGAAAGGCGTTCTACCCGCACTTATCACCCCCTAGTACAATGAGTACCATGTGATACTCCACATGAGGTGGTATAGATGGTAAACCACCCGGTAGTGTTGTCTCTCATAAGAACCCTTGTACCCATCTCATCAACCTACAGATCATCATCGTGATCATGTGGTGGCATCCAAGCTAGTTGTCTACGTGGAATCATATCCAAACAAAACAAGATGTGATGTGGTCAACAAAGTAAACCTACTGAGTTGAATCAAGAAGAACATGGGAAAATGCACCCATCCCTATATGATTCTTGTACCACCATTTTTTCTTGAAACTAGTGTCTTTATGTACTGAGTTGAAAATCATAATGCAGTTTCCGGGTGTATGGATACATCGTTCGTGGAACTAACACTAGATTCTATGTCCTGAAATTCAAACTTGAATCACATAAAACTATTTACCCATACCAAAATCATAGACTGTGGGTTCATAAAGTATAAATGTCCTCCTCCAATACTACTTTTTCATGACCCTCCCCCAAGGGCCTGTGCCATGACTACCCCAAGACCACCTTCCATAGGCCAGGGGCTAGCGACTAGCACAGATTAGGCATATCCCAAAAAGGAAATTCATTTTCCTTTAAACCTGTACACATGAAAAAAGATAAAACTGAATAAAGTAAACACAATGTAAACCACAAATTTCACTGATAAAACTACTAATATTACAATAAAAACTGAAATAAAAAAGGGGACATAACAGAAGCCCAAAACCAAAAAGGAAAATACAACTGCTATGGTCCATCTACTCGAGACCCTACATGAAGGGTAGTGGAAGGGTAGCTGCATGTAGACATAGAAGTACGCTCATCCATCTCATCTCACTGAGCACCACCTGGTCCCAGCCCAGTAAAGTCTCTGTCGAAGTATCAATATCTTGAATGAGACGTGACACGTGCTGGTGAGGCCCATCTAGGGGTGAGTAACACAATACTCAATAGGGACCCAAAAACAAAACAAAAAGTAAATACCACAAAGCAATACCACAGAGAATTACCCCAAAGCAAAGATAACTAACACCAAGTGTAACTCAATGTATAAGAAGTTATATTATAAGTCGTAAAGCTAAATCATCATTTACTTCTGATGGACTCATCCCTAAAGAGCCATGGAGGTTCACTCGAACTGGACCATTGAGTTCCACTTCGCTACTAGAAAACTGAGGCTTGATCAGCTACTGGACCACTGAGGGCTGCTCGACTACTGGACCACTAAAGTCTGTTCGGCTACTAGACCAACTAGGTCTGATGGGATATTGATCCACTAAGGCCTACATGGATACTGTACCACTAAGGTCCATTGCTCCACTGGACCACTGCGGTCTTCTCGGCTACTGGACCACTGAGGTCTTCTCATCATACCCTTTGTGTCACAACCAGCTATAGGATTCCCTCCCTCTAGTGCACTTGATTCTAGGAGAATCTACACCACAATTCATAAATCATATCTCTACTTCCAATAAAAGTCACTTAAAGTATACCTAATGTATCATCTTGTCGCAAGGGTCGCAACACCATAGATGGTGCATCCATCGGATGCCTGGTTTAAATGAAATTTGTGTTTTGTTCACCAGGGGATAGTCGCAACCGAGCCTGGTCTGACTTGGTTAGAATAACCCAACCAACCCGACCTGTGGGCCCCGCATGACCTGAACCAGCTCATCCGACCCGACTCGGTTTCTTCAAGGCTGGCCTTTTCTGGCTTGGCCCATTTTCCAGGCCCATTTTTCCTTGCTAGACAGGACCCAATTCGGTCTTGGGTCCAACCCACTGGGTTTCCCAGTGACCTGGTTCTCATCAGGTCCATTCCCTCTTAGCTAGGCCGATTCTGACTAGCCGGTCCATACAGCAGCTCAGTTTCTATCTGGCATGGCTTTCCTAGCAGTCTGGTTATCCTCCTGCCCGGGCCTCCCAGCATCCTGGTTCTCTCCATCGGCCTGACCCGCATAGGTGGGCCGGTTTGGGTCCAACCTGGACATCGCGCTAGAATCCAGTTTGTATATCCCCAATGGTTGGATGCCTCCCTCTGCACGTGGTCCAGTGTAGACAATGTTTCAGCGCACACCACAGCATTCCCCATGGGATACTCGAACCAACATAGTTCTTGACCGCCACTGCATCCCTACACCACCCCTTCCCCTATCATCTACATCCTCTGCCACCTCAGCGCGCTGCCGGGGCATACCATATCTTGCCTGTGGCCAATGCTGTGATCCACTGAAAATTCTTTGGTGCTCCTTTCATCGATCAAAATGGTCATCTATGATCCAAGGGTCGTCTCCTTCACTTATGTTTATTCCAAGTAATTTTTTCATCACTCTGTGGGTCCAGCCTCAGTCATAACCTCCTAGTTATAATCTAATGTGACCACAGGGATCTATTGATGAAAAACATATGGGGGAGAAGGAATAACAAGAAACACCCAAAGCGAATAATGTTGTAATTTTTCATTTGGTCATTTTTCATCGCATTATAAAAAGGGGAGATATCAAACGACCACAATTTATATCCCCCATTCTTAAATTCCCACATTCCAAAATCCCATCCCCCATATGTGATAGCTCCACAGGTCGACCTGTTTGTGGGTTGTCCCATGTTTTCTATGAAAAACAAAGAATTGGTAAAGGAAAGTATTAACATGGAATAAAAAACCCTACTTGTAGAAAAGGTTTGATTAATGAAAGGATTTATCATTGAAGGCAATCTATCCGTGAAATTCCTTAATCCATCATCGAGTGTGAGATCTCTCAAATGGGAGTGATAAGTGATCAGAGTTTTTGGTGATCATCGTTCATCGTTCGTTGTTCGTCAATGGTTATCCTCCAGATATTCCAAGCTATTTGAAAGATACAGCTCTAATCTCCAATTCTTGTTATCCTAATAAATGGGTAAAACGAGTCACATCTTTTCTGTTATGGTGAGTCTCTGCTATTAAGTTATTTCATTTGTGAAACAACATTTCTATTACTTTGTGCTGCAACATATTTACACAGTTTCATTTATGAAATGAAATAGTTGGCTCCTCATTGTGTTGTAGTGAAACAATTTCAAGTAAAATAATATTTTTATGTTTATTTTATTTTTCCTTAAATCGTATGAAAATTAACATTTACCCTCATCTTGTGCTGGGTGAGGTTACATCGTTGTTAAGGAGATAATCTATTTATGAACTCATCACCGGTCTCTGATGTTCAATCTGAGTTACCATTTGTGAGTTATGAGGATTCTAAACTAAAATAATTTCTTTTATTTACCTTATTTTATTTATTATTATGTCTAAAAGTCAAATTTCACAGTCGGCCTATGTCGGCCAATGTCAGGCTCCACCCAAGGGAAAAACACCCTCACAAGCTCAACAATACTCTCATATTTACAATCCGAGTTAATGTTTATGAGTTATAAGGATTTAAAAATAAAATAATCATTATTCAATTATTTTATTTACGAAAAAAAATTAGTTTCCACTTTCTGTCCACATTGGCCAATGTTAGGATCTTCCTAAGGAAAAGACACCATTATTAGCTCAACGGAGGTCTTTGAATATCAATCTAATCCATTATTCTTGAGTTATAAAGAATTGAAAAATAAAATAGTTTTATTTAATTATTTTATTTATGGTTATGCTATTTTTGGGTTTTCTCACTAGAGACTCGTGTCGACTAATCTAAAGTCGTTCTTAGGGTAAACCCAATTCTCTGAACACGATAGTGCCCTCATAATTTTGATAAGGGAACCTCTTTAAGAGTAATTCCACATTTTTAGGAAAGTTGATCATGAACACTATTTAAAACATAACATTTTTTGATGGATCATTTCGGGAACTACAGGTCTCAGAATCGCACATTGTCTTAGTTCCTGGTCTTGAAATAATCCCATATAATTTCAAAACAATTACATGTAATTATGGTACATTATAGGAGTACCCTTGGTATGGGACCTTCCCTGTGTAATAATGAAATGAAGGCAAGGGGTCACTTTTTGAGGTGTCTTGGGTGGTGTTGGTTTGTGTAATATGTATAATGGAACGTTTATATAGCTTGTTGATTGGATTATTTGGAACACACCTTTGAAAACATGACATGGGAACCATGCATAGAAAAGAGGAATTCTATGAACGTTTTTTCCACTAGTCTAGGTTATAAACTAGCTAGTGGCCCATAGTAGGGGATATTATGTTATTATTTTTATGGGATCGGGCCCCTTAGTTATGATAGGTAGGATTATGATCACACATTTGAGGATTATGATGTCATCATGTGTGGACATCCATTGGGATGAGCCACATGTATAGTATGTTTTGTTTCTCCAATGAGTTCTTATGTTTTTCCATGATTATCTGGCACTAGTATCCTTTGTTCCATTTCCCTCGTTCTGTGGAATCATAAACATTGTGCTTTATTTTGGTGTTTTCTTGGTAAAATTTTATTGAGTAGTTTTGTTAAAAATGTTTCCAATAAGACATTTTGAAAGATAAATCACTCTTCCCTTTTTCACTTTTACAAAAAAGGATCAATTTCTATTTGGTTCCCTTTTTCCTTCACCCCTTGATCCCTGTTTTGAGCCATGATAGCAACGGATTATAATTTTTTATTTTAAAATGAAAATCGCGGGGGGGAACAATGTTTATATATTTTATTTAGAACCTTTAATCAATGTTTCTTCAATTAAATTTCATTTATTGGGAATAGATTTATTCTATCCTACCTTCAGAGTTTTAATAGTAAAGCCTATAGTTTTCTCTTATTTTTAGTTTCTATTGTAGGTTCCAACTCAGGATTGATCACCTCGTGTGATAGTTGGTTTTGGATTAGAGAGTTCCCTTCAGGGTCCCATAGAGATTTCAAGGTTAGCAGGTTTTGTTTGGGTTTCTAGTGTATCTTTGTAACCCAGTTCATTTTATTTTTAGATTTGTTGTAAATGTGGTAAATTTTGAAAACCATATTTATTTTTGTTTTCCCTTTTATTTTTTTGTTTTTAGTTGTTTATTAAATTATTATAAATTTATCACATTATCTCTAATGATTCCCATAGTGCTTGTCTCTAGCATAGGAGGATCAGGACTGCCTTTTGGGCCTTTCCACGGATTGTCTTGAGTGATCGGTTCAGGGTTGACCCAAGTTGGTCCGTGACATGATGGACATCTATAACTTGATATTGGGGATGAATTGTTTAACTAGTTTAGTGACCCATATCCATATTTATGTATGGAAGGTGAGTTTCACATCATTTTATAGCCCTAACAATTTCATTAAGGGATAATGGGATGAAAACGCAACAAGAGCATGACCTTTTGTGTTGGTGGTTGGAACCATATCTTAAAAATTAGAAGTGGGTTACTTTGGGGTTAGTGGATTATATTTGAAACAGATATTTGAAAAACTATTTAACCATTTTCTTATTGTTTTTCTATAAAACATCTCAAGTTTTCCACAATAAATAGAATCAGAGTTTATTATTGATCTTCAAAAAGGACCAGTCCAATTTCACTTATGTCTTATAGGATGGAACTAAAAACATTAGTGAATTTGAAACCCCATGGAAAAGTTGGAGGGAAAAGGGTATATTAAACAAAGAACATCTTTATGGGAAGCACCAGTCCTTTTGTGAAAAATGTAGATAGAACTCTTAGGAACTATGTAAATTATCATAATCATTACCAAGTTACAAAAAAATAACTAATATCCACTTCCATTAATTTAAAAAAATATATTATTTAAGGGGGTCAAATTGGTTCTTTAAAATTGACATATAATTGGTGTATCTCTTGTTATGTGTTTGGAATGAGGATATTCCAAAACTAGCCTTGCAGAACAATTATTGACATTATGAATACATGGTTGTGCCTTATGGACTCATTAATTTTCTAGTAGTTTTTATGGAATTTATGAATATGTTATTCTAAAGGTACCTTGATTCATTTTTAGTGTTGTTCATTGATTATATACTTATATATTCAAGTACTAAAGAGTATCATGAGAGACACTTACCTAAAGTGTTGAGAATATTATGGGGAATTACTATTAATATTATCTATCCAAATGTGATTTTTTGATACAAGAGCTACATTTCCTAGTCACATCATCTGTAAAGAAGGAGTTTCCTTGGATCTTGAAAATATAGACGTTGTGATCTCATGGAAACCACCGCATAACACTTTGGAGATATTCAATTTCCTTACCAGAGTGGGATAATACAAATCTTTCATTCATGATTTCTCAAAACATTCTTCATGGATGATATATTTGATAAAAAAAATTATTCCTTTCCAATGGAAAAAATATTACCATAGATCTTTCCAAGAACTCATGGTTCACCTTACGCTAACACATATCCTTATGTTTCTTGATTCAGGACAAGGATACAAGGTTTATTGTGATGCATTAGGATCTATTTTGGAATGTGTTCTCGTATAGTGATATCACATTGTAGCTTATGGATCAAGATAGTTATGGGTGTGTGAGACAAGACACCTGGCACATGATTTAGAACTAACTATTGTAGTCCATGCTTTAAAGACATGGAATAATTATCTATTTGATGAGATATTTAAAGTGTTTATGGATCATGAGATATTGAAAAACATTTTATCATAAAAAATACTTATACTTAAGGAAATAAAGATGGGTGTAATATATTCATATTTTTGACTTTGACATGATGTATACACTTAGAAAGAGTAATTAAATGATAGATACATTGAACAGGATCTCATATAACCAGTTGGATAAATAATTTTCATATCAATATAGCCTAATGATAGTTACAGCATACATGCATGTTTATTGAGTAGATAATGGAAAATATAAGGTTTTTCTAGTATCATTTGTTCATAATTTAGTTGTGCAAGTAGGGTATTTTAATAGATATGACCTAGAATGTCTGACTATGAGGTCAAAACTCAATGGTGGGGAGGAAATTGAGGGATGGATTCTAGATTAGATATCTATGATGTGGTTTAGATATTGGGTTATTGTTCTTTTATGTTTTTTGGAAAACCCACAAAATGCCTACCACCACCTTAAATTGGTAGTTCATCCTGGAATCTAGAATATAGACAAGGCATTGAGAACACAATATTTATGGGAAGGCATGAATACAAAAATGAAATAGGTTTTCTCAAAATTCCTTACATATTAGTAGGTCAATGAAGAGAAGTAATAACTAGATGGTATGTTTCATTCATTGTTGATTCCCATATGGAAATGGGAGGAAGTAGTTATGGATTTTAGAATAGGTTTACCAAAAATGGTTTGGAAAAATGATTTCATTTGGGTGATTATGGATGGGCTCTTGATATCATACCACATCATCTATATTCATGAATATAATATAGTGTATGATTTTTCAAAAACCAACATTCATGAAATGGTAAATATGCATGGGGTTCCAGTTTTGATAGTGTCTAATTGGGATTCAAGATTTACATCCTGGTTTTGGAAATCAATGAAATAAGCCCTTCTATCTCAATTGACTATCATTATTTCTTATCATCCCCAAATGGATGGAAAATTATCAAGGAAGATATAAATGCTAGAATATATGATTAAGGGTTTTGTGATGTGTAACATCCCTCCATCCAGCTCTTCTTCATGTTTCCATAAAAGGTTGCTAACAAGACATTAATCCCACCTCCCTGTATGCTAGAGGCTGATAACATGTAGTGGTTGTGTGAAATTATAGTGGGAATACTCTACTCCCTGGAGTCATAGTTTAAAATTCCATGGAAAATCTATATAAATAAATGAATAAATATCAAATTGTGTAACTAAGTCAAAGAAATCCTTACAGTGAGATATCAATAATAAAATCTTATAGAATCATCCAATAAATAATAAAGGAATAATTTAATGATGTCATGAAATATAACTAATTTCCATTATAGATGTAATATAAAATAAAATTCTAGTAGAATAATCATAAGACTAAAAATACCTTGGTCTTGAACTCTATTTCGGTCTCATCTCCAAACTCCATATCATCTATAAAAAAACAATCAACAATATTGTCCTCTCCCCTTATCCAAATTTGAGAACATATAATATTCTCAGGTACCAAACTGGTGCCCGAATAGGATGTTGTCATGACCCGTCCTTGAGGCTCGTGTTGTGACTACCCCAAGCCTACCTCCCATAGGCCAGGGGCTGGCAACTAGCACCAAAGGCGTAAATCCCAACAAAGGGGAAGGTATTGCCTATATAAAGTAAACAAACACCACAGAGTGAGCCATAAAAAGTAAACACTAAGTAAAACTGGGTACAAAAGTAAGTTCGGAAAGTAAATGGGCTAGAATACAAACCCAAACTAAAAGTAAAGTACAACTGGAAAAAAAGTACAACAACTGAATGTAAAGCAGAAATGTCGAGTTGTCCACTAAAAGTCCCACCTGAAGGGTGGGTATAGATAGCCTCCTCAGCTCCTCGGGTCCAGTCGTCCGCTCCATGTACGTCCCGCCCACTAGTCCACCTCGAGGTATTGACTTGCTCCACAATCCTCAACCACGATCAGCTCTGTCTATTGTCTACATCCAACACAACGTAGTGCGGGCATAGCCCGTGCAGGGGTGAGTGTATGCTACTCAGTAGGGACCCCGATACCCCTGAAGGTCTCCCAGAATCCACAAAGTATAATCCACAAATGAAAGATACAATCACGAAGTATCATCCAACACTACTTAGGTTTATGTCCATACATATACCCAAGTCATCAATTCCAGTTCGGGTCTAACATCCAAGCCCAAGTACGATCACGTCCACATAGGATAGTACAACCCAATCCACACAGGAAAGAACAACACAATCCACATAGTAAAACAAGTCAATCATATCAAAGATAATGATTGAAAGTTAAGATTCAGCTCACACAGGTATACTTCTTCGTAAGGTGATAGAGATGATCAAATGTAGCCACTGATTCATCTAAGATGGGACCCACATAGGATACTAAACCAGCTAAGCTGTCGGACCCACATAGGATACAGACCAGCTACTCTACCAGACCCAAGTAGGATACAAGAACAGAGTCAAACACTGTCAAACCCACGTAGGATACAAGAACAGTAGTACTACCGGACCCACATAAGATAAAAGAACATTAGTCATCGCCATCAAACACAAGGAGGATTTTATTACGGTCTTCATTGCTACCGAACCCACGGATGATTTCAGTGCAGTCATCGTCGCTTCCGAACCCACAGAGGATTTCAGTGCAGTCGTTATCGTCGTCGTAGTCGCAGCCAGCTCTAGGTTTCCCACACACAGCATGCTCATTTCTGGGAGGGTCCGCTCCACGTGCCAAGGGGTTCGATACATCAACTGACACGTAGTCCCGAGTTAATTTATCCCAAAGTTCCGTCTCGATATAGGGAACTCAACACGATGGACAGCGCATCAAACAGACGGCCGGTCTGAGAGTTATTAGCTTTTTTGTTCCAGGGCCCGGTTGGTTTTTAAGTCAAAACCAACCCAATCGTACTCCAACTATGTCTAAACCTCGAGCGGAGTAAGCCAAAAGGTCTGTCTCGCTAAGAGTAATCCAAAAAAGTCAACGACACGTCAATCGAACGTCCAGAGCTCAAGTTATAAGCATTTCTGCTCCGAGGGCCCGGTTGGTTTCGTGTTCGAACCAACCCAGCCATACCAAAGTTTTCCGAAACCATGAGTTTAAAATACCAAAATGACCGTCTCGATCCCAGGGTCGCATCGAAACTGACAGTGCATCGATCGGAGGTCGGTATCCCAAGATACGGGTGTTTGAGCAAAACTATCCGGAAAAAGGGGGTTTTAGGCACGGACCGACCCGACCCAAGACCCACTAGGTTGGCCCAAACCTGGTCCAGGTCCGGCCCATTGGGGAGCGTCCCGGCCCCACCGGCGCGGGCGTGGCCCGCATTGGCCAGCTCGGCGCTGGCCGAGCCTTTGCGGAAAGGGGGGGTGCGCTGCCCCCCCCCCCCCCCCCCCCGCTGTTTGAGAAACGGCCCCCATGAGGGGGGGCCCTCCATTTTCCAGTCAGGGGTTACGACCCCCAGCTTTCTCGAAAACCGGCCGACCAAGCTGGATGGTGTGTCACCGTGGGACCCCCCGCGGGTCCCGCCCTCCTTGCACCAGCGGCCGGCGGTTCTGGTCGCCGCTTCCCGCACCACCGCGGCCATAGGCCGCAATCTTGTCCGACCGGCGTGGCGCGGTTGCGTCGCACCCCTCTGGCGCGGCCCCGCTCCGGCCGCGGCTTCTTCATGGTTCTCCAGCGTGGCGTGACGGTGTCGCGGCTTCGTTCAGCCTCAACGGCGTGGCGCAACGGCACCGCGCCTCTTTGCATGTTCCTCTTACTTCCGCACGGTGTCGTTCCACCGCACTGCCTTTGCTCGTGCCGCAACAAGTACAACATAAAAAGAGGGAGGAGGGTCGGTCGTGTTCGTGCGGTCCGACCTCCTCCCTTTATTACGATAACAGTCAGCCCAATATAATAGTGATTTAATGGTAAAGAAAACACGAACAAAAATTAACCCCTACCTCGATGAAGTCATCGAACGAGGTTTGTCACGGAAAAAAAAAAAGACGTCGTGGAAGATAGCGTCGCAGAAGGAGGTTTCGTAATCATCGTCGATGTCACAGTACACAACGTCGCGATGAAGAGGATTGTCAACATCGCGGTACATGGTGTTGCGTCGTCGATCTCTGAGGAATTAGCGTTCTTCATTGTCCTTCGTTGGAGGCTAGCGTTCTTCGTCGGTGTTCACATTCTTCAACAAGGAAGAACGTTCTTCAAGACTTGAGTAATTTCTCCCTATAACTTCTCGCACAACACATCAAAAATAATAAAATAAGGCTTTTCCTTCTTTTATTACTCATGCCTTCCCTTTTTGAATTTCAAAATTAAATCACGTTTTAATTAACTTGGGTTAACCAATTAATGAGGCATTTAATAATCCAATTAAAAGCGAGAGTTGACTTGGAATTTAAAAAGGGGGTGCGGGTGTGTTACAGAAAAATTAATGGGGGTTTTCCAATATAATGGGAGGTTTGAGGAAGTTTAATAGGTTGGGATTGTGTGGGGCCCACCTCACTAATATCCTAACAAGAGGGGTTAGAATTTATTAGGTCCCACGTAAAATTCCATACGTAGTTTTAAACTACTTAAAATAATAAAAAAATTTGTAGCACAATATTTTATTTTATTCTTTAGTTAACCCATTTATTTAGTAACCTCACCCGAGCAAACGCAACTCTGGAAAAGGTGTTCCTAAGAAATTACCGGCACTGCGGTTTCATCGGTGCCCTCGGATTTAAATTCCAAACACCGGTTCAAAAGTTAGGAGAATCCGCTCATTCGTTCATTGAACGTACCCGAACTAAACTTCAGAAATTGATTCAGGGCACACCAGGCCTCAGAATCAGGTGCTGTCAGAAACTGCGTTCTTGTAAAATCCCAAAGAAAATTAAGAAAAAATTTCCCTTGAATTTTATGGGTCTTTACATTACTCCCACTTCAGGGCTTTATGTCCCTGTAAAGATACATCATAAACTAGGGGAACAAATGTGGGTACTGTGCACGAATCTGAGCCTCCCGCTCCCAAGTGCTCTCCTGGAGGTTCCCGTGATTCCACCTGATGCACACTAAATGAATCAACGACCCACGTAGGACTCGCTCCTTTCAATCCTTGATCTCCACTAGGACCTCCGCAAAAGTCTCCTCATCATCAATTCCCATCTCCCCATGGTCGATGATATGTGTTGGGTCATGCATGTATCTCCTCAGCTGTGATACGTGGAAGACGTTGTGCACCTGGTGCAACTGAGATGGTAGAGCTAGGCGATAATCCACCTCGCCTATCCTACTGAGAACCTGTAATGGTCCGATGAAGCGGGAAGATAACTTTCCTCCTCGGCCAAATCTCCATAATCCAGGTTGAGGTGAGACCTGCAAGAAGACATGGTCACCATCCTCGAACTCTAGTGGTCTCCGCCTCCTATCATCATAAGACTTTTTCCATCTCTGAGCTGTCCTCATCCGCTCTTGGATGACCTAGACCTTCTATGTCGTGGCCTGGACCATCTCTGGTCCCACAAGTGATGACTCCCCAGGGTCTGTCCAGCACAGAGGTGATCTACAAGGTCGGTCGTACAAGGCCTCGTATGGTGCCATCCCGATGGTGGAGTGGTAGCTGTTGTTGTACACGAACTCCACCAATGGTAGGTGGTCCTCCCAGCTACAAAAAAAGTCGAGGACACATGTATAGAGCATGTCCTCGAGAGTATGAATGGTCCTCTCCGTATGACCATCTGTCTGAGGGTGAAAGGCGATGCTCAATCGTAGTTGCATCCCGAATGCCTCCTCCAACCCCTTCTAAAGCCTGGAAGTAAAGAGAGAATCTCGATCAGAGATTATATATGATGCCACACCATGAATCCGTACCATATCTTGAACATAGAGGCTTCCCAAGATTTCCACTGAGCACTGCTCTCTGATGGGTAAGAAGTGGGCCGACTTGGTGAGTCGGTCGACAATCACCCAAATGGAGTCATGACCTATGTAAGTACGTGGAATTCCAGTCATGAAATCCATAGATATCCCATCCCACTTTCACTCTGGGACCTCCAAGGGTTGTACCAAGTCTGTTGGTACCTGGTGCTCCGCCTTCACCTGCTAGTAGGTGAGGCATCGAGAAATAAACTTTGCTACAGCCTTCTTCATACCCGGCCACCAGTGCTGTCGTCTAAGATCCTGGTACATCTTCACCAATCCTGGATGTACCGCTAAAGGGGAAGTGTGAAACTCCCTCATCACCTCCTCCTGAAAAGAAGTAGGTACCATGGTACGTCCTCTGAAAAGGACATCATGCTCTCCTACTATAGAGAATCCATCAGGTGCCTGTCCTGAGGATATATGTGCACTCCGCATCTCACAGTCAACGTCCCGACGCTGTGCCTCTCTCACCCGTTGAAGAAGTGGAGGAGTGACTGTGAGTGATTGAAGAAAAGCTACTCCATATCTATCCATGAAGGATATCTGCGAAGCGGCTAGCTGCTCTGTCGCCTCCCCGAGTAGCTGAATCCCCATCCTCCTGCTGAGAGCATCAGCTACTACATTCCCCTTCTCAGGAGTATAGACTATCTCAAAGTCATAGTTCTAGAGGAAATCGAGCCATCATAACTGTCTCAGATTCAGGTCCTTCTGTAAGAAGATGTACATGAGACTCTGGTGGTCATAGTAGACTGTAAAGCACTCGCCCATCAGATAGTGTCGCCACATCTTCAGAGCGAAGACCACTGCTGCTAACTCTAGGTCATGGGTAGCGTAGTTCTTCTCATGCTGCCTCAACTGTCGTGATCCATAGGCGATCACTACTTGCTCCTGCATCAGGACAAATCCGAGTCCAGTACCTGATGCATCATAGTAGACTACGTACCCTACTCCCTCCTCCGGTAGCATCAAGATAGGTGTGCTGGTCAATCTCTGTCTCAACTCCTAGAAGCTCTGCTGACATCTATCTGACCACATGAAGGGTTTCCCCTTCTTCGTCAAAGCTGAAAGTGGTGTCGCAACTCTGGAGAAGTCTGTCACAAACCTCCAGTAGTATCCAGCTAGACCCAATAAACTCCACACCTCTGTCACGCTCCTTGGTGGCTCCCAAGCTAGCGTTGCCTCGATCTTCGCAGGATCCACCGCAACTTCCACCTCAGAGATGACATGTCCCAAGAAGTGGACCTCACATAACTAGAACTGACACTTAGAGAGCTTACTATAAAGCTGGTTATCTCGAAGTGTGTCCAGTACAACCCGAAAGTGGTAGGCATGCTCCTCCTCAGTGGTCAAGTATATCAAAATTTCGTCGATGAAGACGATGACAAATCGATCGAGGTATGGATGAAGTATCCTATTCATGAGACCCATGAACAGTACTAGAGCATTGGTTATGCGGAAAGGAATAAAAAATAACTCATAGTGGCTATACCGACATCTGAAGGTCGTCTTCTACACGTCCTTGTCCTAAACTCTGAGCTGATGATAGCCTGACCTGAGGTCTGTCATCGAGAACCACCATGCTCCCTTGATCTGATCAAAGAGGTCTTCAATCCTCGGTAGTGGATACTTGTTCCTCACGGTCACCTGGTTCAGGTGACGATAGTCAACACACAGTCGCAAGTCCCCATCCACATTATTGGCGAACAAAATCGGGGAAGCCCAGGGTGAAACACTGGGTCGGATGGATTCCTTTCTCTACAAGTCCTCCAGCATTACCTGCAGCTCTCGAAGCTCAACGGGAGCCATCCAATATGCTGGAGTGGATATCGGGGATGTACTGGGGTACAGGTTAATATTAAAGTCTACCTCTCTGTGAGGAGGTAGTCCTTGAACGTCATCAAGGAAAACGGTCGCATACTAATCCACCACTGCAGGAAAACTAGGACTCCGCACATCAACTGCTCCTAGGATGAGGCTAGCCAACTGATGAGTGATCGGATGTCCTATCCTCTGTGTGAGTCCATCCTGCACTTCTTAGGATCCCTTATCGCCGGTGAAGGTGAACCTGCTCCCATTAGTGCAAACACATCACACCTTGCGCCTAATACAGTCGATCTGAGCATGGACTATAGATAACCAATCCATGTCCAAGATGACGTCGTAAGGCCTCGAAGCTTCTATAAGAAGATCCCAGCCGAATCTATCACCTCCTAGAGTAAGCTCACACTGCCGGCACCAGTGATTAATCGTCGATTCTGCCCCCGTAGGAGTCTCTCTCTACAAGGATCGAGCCAACGGCTCCGTCGGAATCTCCGAACTCTGAACAAGGGCAGCAGAAATAAAAGAATGACTCGCTCCTGTGTCTATAAGAATAGTAGAAAGGGTGGAGTGGACACAAGTTGTACCTCGAATCATCTTTGGCACACCCTAGTCGTAGGCCTCCGCTGCCTGAGGCTGACTATGTCTCTGCCCGCCAGCTCCCTGTGGTCGGGGTGGACCTCCTGTTGGTGGTGGTGGTAAAGCCTCAAAGTGTCTCCCACCACTTGCTGCTCGTCCAGCTCCTCTGCCTCGTCCGCCTGCACCCTGCGGACCGCCACAGTTGACCCTTTACCTCTTCCTAGGTGGCCCCTCAACCGTCTGTTGATCCTCTGCACGGCGTGTCGGGTAGTCACGAGCCATGTGGCCCTGCCCGATGCATGCATAGCACTATCTACTACTCGAAAGGTTGTCTCTGCGCCGCGTGCCCTGCACCTCTGAGCTAGTGTCCTGAGGTCGTCCGCCTGATGGTCTAGTCTTCCTGGACCCCTGTGGCATCCATCGACAGCTAGCTGTAGATGACTCTGCTACATGCCACCCTGCGGTAGGTCTCGCAGCTGGTGTAGGCTCAGCAAGAAAAATCTCTATGAAAAGGGCTCTCTCTAGTACTCTTGCCTATGTCAGAATGCTGAGGGAGATCATTGATGCCCCGATCTCATGCCTCAGTCCCTGTTCGAATGTCTGGGCCTGGAAGAATGGGTCTCGTACCATGTCCGTCGAATAGCGTGAGAGATCTGTAAATATCACCGAGTACTAGGCGACCTTCATGTTGCCCTGTTGTAGCTGTAGTAGCTCCTGAATGCGCACTACACGGAGGGTGGCTAGGAGAAACTCCGAACGGAAGAAGCTCTCAAAGTCCATCTAGAGGAGAGATGCCTAGTCGTGCACCTGGAGCATCATGCTCCACCATCTGCCTACTGCTACGTGCTGGAGGCTCGCTGCAAGGATCACCATGAGGTCAGCTGGTGTCCCCACTAGCCTGAAAACTCGCACAAGCACCTCCACCCAATCCTTGGCTGCCTGAAGGTTCATCTCCCCGCGGAACCTGGGTTCTCTCTGACGCTGAAACTCGTGCATTTCACTAAGGCAACATGCACTCTCAGCGGCTGGGGTTGGTGGCATCGGTGGCTCGGCGGGTAGAGGTACCGCTGGTGCCCCCGTTGTAAAAGGGCCATGCACCGAGGCCTCGTCGCTCGGTGGGCTGTCCTATCAGACAAAGCTCAAAACCCTATCTAGCTACTGTCGTGGGGCCATCTTGATAAGAAACAGGTGTGGCACAGTCAAAACAGTATACCTTGTGAGCTGACACAAAGAAATCACAAAGAAAACATTTGAAAAACACATGAAATCAATATTTTCATGCATTGAGTCGGAAATCAGAATTCAGGGTCCTGTTGTACGGAAACGTTGGCTGCCCCACCAACACTGGACTCCCTGGGCTGATAACCACACTCAATTACCTTAACACTATTGCTTCACATAGAAGAAAGATCAGAGTCCTGAGTTCTGCGGTAGAACCGAACTCTTCTGATACCAATTTTTCACAACCCGTCCTCGGGGCCCGTGCCGTGACTTCCCCAAGCCCGCCTCCCATAGGCCAGGGGCTGGCGACTAGCACCAAAGGCATAAATCCTGGAAAAGGGGAAGGAATTGCCTTTATAAAGTAAACAAACACCATAGAGTAAGCCAGAAAAAGTAAACACTACGTAAAAATGGGTACAAAAGTAAGTGCGGAATGTAAATGGGCCAGAATACAAACCCAAATTGAAAGTAAAGTACAACTGGAAAGAAATTACAGCAACTGAAAGTAAAGAAGCAACATCGAGCCGTCCACCATAAGTCCCACCAGATGGGTGGGTAGAGATAGCCTCTTCAACTCCTCAGTTCCAGTCGTCTGCTCCGTGTACGTCCCGCCCAGTGGTCCACCTCCAGGTACCGACATTCTCCACAAGCCTCAACCACGATCAGCGATGTCCATCATTTGCATCCAACACAACGTAGTGCGGGCATAGCCCGTGCAGGTGTGAGTATACAATACTCAGTAGGGACCCCGAGACCCCTGAAGGTCTCCCAGAATCCACAAAGGATAATCCACAAAGGAAAGATTCAATCACGAAGTAACATCCAACACTACTTAGGTTTATGCCCATACATATACCTAAGTTATCAATTCCAGTTCAGCTCTAACATCCAAGCACATGTTCGATCACGTCCACACAGTATAGTACAACCCAATCCACATAGGAAAGCACAACACAATCCATATAGGAAAACAAGTCAATCATATCTAAGATAATGATTGAAAGTCAAGACTCAGCTCACAGAGGTATACTTCTTCGTAAGGTGAAAGAGATGATCAAATATAGCCAGTGATTCATCTAAGATGGGACCCACATAGGATACTAAACCTGCTAAGCTGTCGGACCCACATAGGATACAGACCAGCTACTCTACCAGACCCACGTAGGATACAAGAATAGAGTCAAACACTGTTAGACCCACGTAGGATACAAGAACAGTAGTACTCCTAGACCCACATAGGATACAAGAACAGTAGTCATCGTCGTCGAACCCACGAAGGATTTTAGTATGGTCTTCATCACTACCAAACCAATGGAGGATTTCAGTGCAGTCATCATCGCTGCCGAACCCACGGAGGATTTCAGTGTAGTCGTAATCATCGTCGCAGTCGCAGCCAGCTCTAGGGTTCCCGCACACAGCATGGTCGTTTCTGGGAGGGTCCGCTCCACGAGCCAAGGGGGTAGATACATCAACTGACATGTATTCCAGAGTTTATGTATCCCAAAATTCCATCTCGACATAGGGAACTCAACACGATAGACGGCGCGTTAATCGGACGCCTGTTTTGAGAGTTATTGGCTTTTTTGTTCGAGGGGTCGGGTTGGCTTTTAAGTCAAAAACAACCCGACTATACTCCAACTACATCTAAACCTCAAGAGGACTAAGCCAAAAGGTCCGTCTCACTGAGAGGAATCCAACAAAGTTGACGGCATGTCAATCGGACGTCCGGAGCTCAAGTTATAAGTGATTCCGCTCCGAGGGCCCGGTTGGTTTCCTGTTCGAACCAACCCGGACATACCCAAAGTTCTCCAAAACCTTAAGTGTAATATACCAAACGACTTTCTCGATCCAAGGATCGCATCGCAACTGACGGTGCATCGATCGGAGGTCTGTAGCCCAAGATACGGGCGTTTGAACAGAACTGTCTGGAAAAAGGGGGGTTTTGGGCCCGGACCGACCCGGCCCAAGACCCCCTGGGTCAGCCCGAACCGGGTCGACCCGAACCGGGTCAAGGTCCGGATCATTGGGGCGCGGCCCAGCCCGATGGGTGGGGCCTGGTCCAACTTGCACGGCCCGACCCGGTTGGCGTGGCCGGCAATGGCCAGCTCGGCGCAGGCTGAGCCGTTGCGAAAAGGGGGGGCGTGCTGCCCCCCTGTTTGAGAAACGGCCCCCCACGAGGGGGGGTGCCATTTTCCAGCTGGGGGTTACAACCCCCGGATTTCTCAAAAACTGGTCGGCCAAGCTGTCCGGTGTGTCACCGCGGGACACCCCGCGGGTCGCACCCTCCTAGCACCGGCGGCCGGCGATTACGATCGCCGCTTCCCGTACCACCGCGGCCAAAGGCCGCGGCCTTGTCCGACCGGCGCGGCGCGGTGGCGGCGCGCCCCTCTGCCGCGGCCCCACTCTGGCCGCGGCTTCTTTGTGATTCTCCGGCCTGGCGCGACATTTTCGCGGCTTTGTTCGGCCTCAACGGCATGGCGCCACGCATCTTCGCCCGTTCCTCTTGCTTCTGTGCGGTGTTGTTGCACCGCACTGCCTTTTCTCATGCCGCAACAAGTACAACATAAAAAGGGGGAAGAGGGTCGGTCATGTTTGTGTGGTCCGACCTTCACCCGTTATTATGATAATAGGAGTCCCAATATAAAATTCATTGAATGGAAAAGAAAACACAAACAAAAATTAACCCCTACCTCGATGAAGTCGTCGAACGAGGTTCGTCACGGAAAAAAAGACTTCGCAGAAGATGGCATCGCAGAAGGAGCTCCATAAGCGTCATCAACGTCACGGTACACGGCGTCACAGTGAAGAGGATTATCGGGGTCATGGTACATGATGTTGTGTCGTCGATCTCTGAGGAATTAGCATTCTTCATCGTCCTTCATCGGAGGTCGGCGTTCTTCATCGGTGTTCGCGTTATTCAACGAGGAAGAACGTTCTTCAAGACTAGAGTAATTTCTCCCCAAAACTTCTCGAACAACACATCAACAATAATAAAATAAGGCTTTACCTTCTTTTATTACTCATGCCATCCATTTTTTAAATTCACAATTAAATCACATTTTAATTACCGTGTGTTGACCAAATAATGAGTCGTTTAATAATCCAATTAAATGCTAGAGTTGACTTGGCATTTAAAAAGGGGGTGCGGGTGTGTTACCCAAATATTAATGTGGGTTTGCCAACTTAATGGGAGGTTTGGGGAAGTTGAATAGGTGGGGATCGTGTGGGGCCCACCTCACTAATATCCTAACAAGAGGGGTTAGAATTTAGTGGGTCCCACCTCAACTTCTATACGTAGGTTTAAACTACTTAGAATAAGAATAAAATTTTTGGCACAATATTTTATTTTATTCATTAGTTAACCCATTTATTTAGTAACCACACCCGAGCAAACGCAACTCCAGAAAAGGTGTTACTAGGCAATTACCGGTGTTGTGGTTTCATCGGTGCCCTCGGATTTTGATTCCGAGCATCAGTTCAAAAGTTAGGAAAACCCACTCGTTCGTTCAATGAACGTACCCGAGCTAAACTTCGGAAATTTATTCTGGCCACACTGGGCCTTGGAATCAGGTGCCGTCAGAAACTACGTTCTTGTAAAATCCCAAATAGAATTAAGAAAAAATTTCCCTCGAATTTTACGAGTCTTTACAGATGTGATTATAACTAAGTAGTTAAACACCGTCTTGTATAAATAAACAAATCTGATTACAAGTGTATACAATAATGAAATAATCATGTTTATTAATTAATTATACAATAAAATTAATACCACCTAAATTTGATTCGACACCATTATGATGTGTCTCTGAGAATGTATCACCACCATTCAAGCCATAACTATATATACGTGGAAAAACACAACCTGCCTTGGTGTCATACCAAAATTTATTTGAGCCTATATTACAACCATGGAAACTATAATCTTATGACCAAGTTATAATTCATAAAAATATTTTTCAACCCCACTATAAAAACATATTATCATGCCAAATTGGAATAATTTGTTATATAAATATTTTAGCATGTGTTACTTAGACAAGCCCTCTATATAAGTATTTTAGCATGTTTCATTTGGCTTAGCCCACTATATAATCATTTCATCTTGTCACTCATCCTATCGCACTATATAAGAATTTCAAAATTTCACTAGGAATATCTCTTTATATTACAATTTCATCATTTATCAATCAGGACAAGGCCCCATATATGCATTATTACATTTTTCACAACACATATCATAACAATCAAGTATATTTCAATATAACATCATCATGGTAAATGGTTAATTATGAAAATTAACATTTATCTTTCAATTAGACAATTCATATATCAATTGTTCATAATCAATGACATCCCATATATCCCAATAAATAATCCAAGACATGGTTAATCTATATTAAGAAATCTCCCACAATAAATTTCATGGTAAACCCACATTAAACCATTACAAAATTCATTTAAATTCATGGGTTCACTAACTTTAATGGTAGTCATAAGTTCAGAAAACAACCAATTGGATCCAATGGGACAACAAGGGATACTATAATTCATTATTTAATCAGTTTAGGTGCACGTATGTTGGATCAATTTCAATATTTCATATACTTAAAAAAATATCAAGCCACTAGGTTTCAGTTTAGACCCCCTACCTATAACTGATGACCAAAAAATGCTTCCAACTAAAAACACTTGTGAGGAAGAAGGTGTGAATGAAAGTAATAAGGATTCTAGATCAAATCCAACAATTAAAATAGTTAATGGTATTTCACAACAACGGTTTTAGAAATAAGGGAGGGAAGGGGGAACCAAAGAAGAACCACTTACTCGATGATCAACTGTACAAATGAACATCCAAAACAGAGGGAGGTGCTCTAAAATTTCCTGAAAGGAGTCCTAGTTCAAAAAGAGAAAGGTTGGACATGGGTATAAGGATAAAATCAGTCATGTGGCATAATTGAAATTTTAGGTCAGGGAATTTCATTTCAAGTAATATAGTTACACATCATGAAATTATTTTTAATGGGATACACCGAAGAACCCATCTTGTAAGATTATTATTTATTCTTACACTAAGTGTAATATACTAACATGAAATGTATTATTTTTATGTCTTGAATTATTTCATGGCTTGTGACTATTAAAAAAATGTTTCTAACAATAATTACATGATGTGTATTATAGCTACGTGATGTGTAACTATTCTATAGACAAATTTTAACCCATGTTCCTTATAAAACCCTAACCCCCTTTAAGAATTATCAACATTCCAAGAACCCATAAAAACACTTGACCCATTTATACTAGTACTACATTAATTCAAACAAACATACATACCCAGAAATTAAGTCCTTTTTTTCAACAAAGGCTCTCTGGCTTTGAACTAGACACAAACCTTAATTCTCAAACAAAAAAACTCAATGAGTGACCTACCTGGTAAAATATGGGATCATAAAACCTCCATGACTTATAAGAGATCATCCCAATGCTTCTACAAGAAACACTATGGGGTATCAGTGAACAATTATAGACATTCTGTTTGCGTATCAGACTCCCTTTACTAGGTCTCCTTCTAAACTCACCCGTGTGGCCACTACACTAGAACCAATGGTAAGTGCTACCCCGGAGATACTTCAAACTACATTCCACAATATATATTAGGTTCTCCAAAAGGGACACATCATAAATAGGATTGATGTCTTTTCTATCACATGATAAGGGTATGAACAATATCTCTAAAGCTGCGAAACATGGAACACATTGTGCATGGCACTATAGCACTATGGAATTGAAAAATAGTATGCCACTAGACTGACCCTTTACACCATCTCAAACATCCTGAAAGACCTAGGTGCTAGCTTTCCTTGTTTCCTAATATGGTGTTTTCCCAATATGAGTGAAACCTATAAGAAAATATGATCCCTTACCATGAACTTCATAGGTCATCTCTGATGGTCAGCATATGATTTATGCATTATCGAAATGATCACCAACCACTGTCAGATCAACTGAACTTTCTCAAATGTCTCCCACATGAGAATAGGACAAACTACTACTAACTCACCTACCTCCAGCAAACAAGGATGCAAACAACATTCCCTTCAATAAAAATCCTCCAACGATCCCATCTGAATAAAATAATGGAAGTTGTTGTTATATTAAAACTCCATGAGTGTCATATGATTCTCTCATGAAGCACCAAAATCAGGAAAACATACTAGTAACATATCCTCTAGATCCTGAAAAGTCATATCAAATTGACCATTAGTCTAAGGATTATAGGTCATACTCAAAAGAATCTATGATCTGATATCCTTATGAATACCCTTATAGAAAAATGATGTGAAATGAGGATCTCATTCAGAAATGATACTCCTTGGAAAATAATAAAACTAAACTAACTCAAGCATATAAAGACTCCCTAGATCATAAACTATTACCTGATAGGAAAGAAGTGGGTTACCTTCATCAGTTGATCCACAATCACCCATACATAATCATTCTTATGGGTTTTCCTAGGTAATCTTATCTCAAAATACATAATGACATCATGTCATTTCCACTCAAGAATGGGAAAAAGTTTCAAAGTCCTATCTGGCCTCTAATTATCATCTTTCACATGCTATAAAGTGAAACATTTGACCACAAATCCTTTTAACACCTTCTTCATTCATGACCATCTGTAATTTCTATGGAGATCATGATACAACATTGTCAAACTGGGATGCACGACCCATATAAAATAATGAAACACTTTCATCAACTCCTCACACAAATCCATAGGAACCCATACTCATCCATCAAAATTAAAAAAAAATCCACAACCAAGATACCATCCCAATAGTGTCTCCCAACCATATAAGTTTTCTCACATAACTAATCCCAATAAACCAGATAACTAATTATTCTTGATCTGGTCCAAAAGCATAGGTATAGTAGATATCGAAGCAAGAGTTACTCAACCTTATGACTCATGAATATCTAAATGCTTGTTTGTAAATAGGGTCAACAATCACCACTCATAAAAAGTCTCCAATAATACTTCTTTCTTCATATTTCATATTAAATCACCAGTAACAGTGTTTCCCTTTCTTTGTGTATAATCCAAATATATATTGAAAGAATGAAAATACTCGACCCACCTCCTCTACTGAAGGTCCAGGTCCCACTGAGAGAAGATATATCTAAGGATCTTGTGTTCTATTTGTACAACAAAAATATCACCCAAAATATATTTTCTCTAACATCTCAAGGAGTGTACCATTGATGATAACACCAAATCTTGTCTAGTGTAATTCCTCTCAGGCAGTCTTAGTTATCTTGATCCATAAGCAACAAATCAATTCTCTTGGATTAAAATTCTATGATTCTAAATTCTTATTCATTACAGTACATGTTATATGATTAACATCGCATGGGTAAAGTGAGGATAGGTGTTGATTTCATCCTTACTTTCAACTCCTAATAATCTATCTCTCAATCATCCGACCAAACAATGTTCATCCCTTTCTTTTTTTTCCCAAACATTAGTACTTCCAAATGGCATAATTCCTATATAATTCACTAATAAAAACCTACTAAACTTGTAACACCCCGAGATTTTATGAAAAATATTCTTTTTAATTTCATTAATGTCTTGTGTTGTATGCTACACTAAAAGTATCTTGCACAACACGCATCCTTGACTTGCCTTGCATTACACACAATCGCGACCTTCCTCGATAGCGTGTGTAGTACGCAATAACGAGTTTCACTAAACAACAATATGCTATTAAAATATTATTAAAACTAGCCGTTATGAATAGTAATAACCACTTTTTGGAATTTTGTAAATTTTATTTTTCAAAATGGACTTCATTTTTGGATTCAGAATACCGAAATTATCCTAGGGTGAAATTTTGGTATTTTTCTGAAAACTTTCAATTTTTGATGAATAGTGAAACCACTAAGTGGTAGGTTAAAAACTGAATTTTGCATAAAACTTAATTTTACCGCTTCTGTGAATGGAATTTCGAAAATCCGAGAGACACGGTTAATATCAAGGACTAAAATGTGGTTCAATGAGATGAAAATAATTTTTGGTGAATAGTAACTTTTTACTTTTTTTTACCACAGTTAAAAGTAAATAGGGTAATTAAGGGTAAAGATGATATTATTATTACCCTAAAACATGTCCTAATTCTATTGGATAAGTGAAAATTTGACCAAAAACAAACTTAGGAATAAAATATGACCATTTAGGCCCACTTGGATTAGATTAGGACATTTATTATGAATTTATTTAATGAAGGATTAAAATAGTTAAAATCAAAGTTTAATAAGTAAATAATTTTTAATATGGGGTTATACATACGATCTATTCGACTATAAATATTCATTAGAAAGCTAAAACTATTTCCTATATAATAGTATTTTATTTGTAATTTTTAGACATTAAATAATTTAATTTATTTATGACACAATGATGATGTAGTAATTATATTATTAATGAAATATTGACATAATTGATGTTATAAACACCAAAATAAATGTAATTTGAGACTTTTTATTAATTACACTAATTTTATAGGTTACGATGATATATTATTGTTGATTTAATCAACTTGGTTAGAACATATAATTCTGTTATGGCTTGCACAAAACTCATATATCAAATAGTGTCAAAATTGACACAAAATAGTTTTTAAATCAAATATTATATTATTAATTGTTATTTTATTCCTATAAATATAAGGTTCTGCCAAATGACTTAGATAAGGATATATATATTAATAATAAACAACTTGGGGTTCGTTTGGCATGTTATAGTATGTGTATTAACCATATAGTGTAAGAAAACAAAAAGTCACGGTAAAAGTTAAATTATTTAACTTAGAGTTAAATCTAATTGATAAGGTTAAAATAATAACCTAAACTTGTCTAAATCCTATTGGTTGATAGGATTTCGACCCATCCCTACTTTACCTTCTAAATAAGACCTTTTGGAACTATTATAAACCGATTTTGACTTTAATATAAAATAATATTTTGAGATATTCCTAAGGTGCCCCTCTCCTCCCTTATAAAAGGGCACCTCCTCCCCCTCCTCATCACACCAATTTGAGCACTCAAGCTAGGGAAACCCCTGAAAAAATACCTTCTCCACTTCCCTAGAATAATCCTAGAGGTTCTAGTATTCTTCAAAGACCAATCTTAGTTCCCTAAGTGGGGGATTCAAAGAGGCGTTTCAAAGAAGAGGTAATATCCATTACCGATCGTTTCAATTTCTTTCTTCTTTGACTTCTTCTTCTTTAGTTGTTTCATGATAAATTAATAACATCAGTATTACATACATACTGATATATTATTATAAATATGAAACAACCCTAATTCACCTTCTATCCATCCTACGGAAAAATGAAATCACCGCGCGTGCGTACGTACGGAATACCGTCTCCACGCCGTGGTGTAATCTATTTTCCACCATCACCTTACAAGGATGGGTATAATGGTGTAATGAGTAACTATATATGATTATTATAAAGTTATATTGATACTGAAATAGTATAAATACACTTAAATACAATTCCACGATCATGGGAACAATATCATCGCTCGTGCGTACGTACGGAATACCGTCTCCACGATGTGATGCGACTCGTTCTACATGATCATCATTACATAGTAATTATATAAATGAATTTAATGAATAAATATGATATATGTTACACTAATAACATTATAGATATAAGGTATCTGTAACCTTAAAAGAAGAATAAGAATTTATTCGGCAAAACACGCATAAGAACAAAAGGCAATAAAGACCCGAGTAACAAGTAACAATGAAATATTACTAATAGGAAGCTAAGAATATGACCATATATGATATCATATCAATATGTATGATTCTGGAATAAGTCAATAACATTATTTAAACCATTATACAGGAGCTTCGGACACGTACAAAGCAAATCGGACCTAAGGTAAGTGAATATATCACAATCTCATTTTATCCGAGATTGTTTATACTTTGGTATTTACTGGGGTGTATTTTATCATCCACATCCATGTTTACTCAATATGTAATATTATTTCCATCCACCTAAAATTTTTTAAATCCAATTTTACCCTTCGGTGAGTTTTTAGTAAAGGATATGAAATGAATCTTTTGTCGTTTTTCGTACGAGGTACTTTTTGACTTTTCTGACAAAAGTACGAAGAATGTTTTTTTAACTTATACTGCATGAATGGATTTTTAAAACATTATTTCCAAGAATATTCCTTTAAATGTTTTCAAGTTTATTTTTAATCAACTTCTTTTAGTTTAAAATTGTATGACATTTTAAGAAAGGAAAAATGTTTTTGAAGTAGAAAGGATATTTTCCTCAAGAATGAAGTTCAAGTGTTTTATCAAAATTATTTTCCATCTAAGATAATAAAGGGTTCTGTTTTTATCCCTATTATTACATTGATTTGATTATGTTTTTAGGGAATTACTTTTATGAAGTCATTTACCTTATATGATTTGTTTTATAATGTCATGATGTTTCAAGAATCCCATTTTTGTTACATGTGTTATGCGATGATGTATGATTTATGATTTTGTGGAACACATAAGAAAGGATTCATTATAAGATTGGTGGGAAATATATCTCCCTCCAATACATTGGGTAAAGATTTTATATCTCATGAGATAGACATGGCTGGAATGGTAGTTTATACCAGTTCAGTGAAACCGGACTGAAACGAGGGTGACTCGGTTCAGAAAGGGACTTTGCCCACTAAGATAGTCTTGACAATGATTCTTGACTAACAAGAAATGATTCTCTATGATTATGTGTGTATTCCACAATGTTTCATGTTTTATGTTATGATTATTGGGATTTCATTTCACTACTATGATTTATCCCATGTTATGAAATTATGCTCTCTTTTGCAGGTTAAGATTTCCAAAATGATATTTTCTTATGAATATGATGTGACTGATATTTCTTTTGTTTACCCATAATGAGAATTTTAGCTCAACCATTTATGTTTACTTTTCCCCAGGATATAAAGAAAGGTTTTAGGTATAAAAAAAAGTGGGAAGATCTTTATGGGAGATGTTAAAGATCTTTCACTAGGATTAGAAGATTACATTCCGAGTTTCCAAAGACACTAAACTATTACGATCCTTGTGTGTGTGTTTTTGTTATGTACTAAGTATTCCGAAAAAGTAATGTAATGTCCATGTACGTCAAGTTTCGGGTCTCTACAGTTGGTATCAGAGGAAAGGTTTAGTCAACCTTTGGAAAATAGGACGCGAAAACGTTAGTGAGATCCCTAGAGATATTTCTAAGGCATGTCTAGGGATGTCCCTATGGATAGGTATACATATAGGATATATTCCTAGCACTATGGTAACGATCTTAGAATTTAACCTAAGATGTTAGATATTGAAGTTACTCCCCCTTTATTATGATTTTTGCATCTCACACTATTCTTTTTGGGTTTTAGAAAATGGCTGGAAACAAGATGATTCACGATAATGGAGGATATGATGGACAATTGAATGATATTCTTCATAAGAAATCAAATGAAATGGGATTTGGAAGTCCAAACATCATTATTATGCTGAATCAGAAATCTCATAATATGATCAATAAAGTAAAATTTGGTAAGTTTCCTGACTCGGCTAATAAGATAAAGATGGAGTTTCATGATGATCATAGAGGAAAGAAAGTTCAATTTCCCCTATGTAAATCATGTGGGAAGAGGCATCAAGGATAATGTTTCAAAGGAACTGGAAGATGCTTTGGGTGTGGAAAAGAAGGACACAAAGCCATTAAGTGCAATGGAAAAGTTACAGTTAACACGATGGATGAGGTTAATGGTATTGCTACGATATCAACAATGGTTAAATGTTTTAAATGTGGAATGTACGGGCATTATGCAAACCAATTCCCTAAGAGAATGTCTCATGAAGAGAATCGGTATGGTCGTATGGGTAGTATTTTTGTTGATGATGATGAAGAGACTACAAATGATATGTGAGATGAAATAATTGTTGAAGCTCGGTCAATGGTTTAAGAAGGTAGTGGAATGATTACATGTTTATCAAGTGTAATGTTGTACTATAGAATACAAAGACATCTAAGGATTGTTACACTGTTGTCTTTCCTTAAGTTTTGAAAGTTTATGATGAATGGTATGAGTAACAATGAAAGGTTATTCAGATATTTTTTGGAAAGTGGATGATATGCGCATAATGAAGTGATAAAGAGAAAATGAAATGTTTGACAGTATTCATGAGCTCATGATTGATATAAGGACTAAGTGATATCATGGTTTGAGTATATAGAATTTTTTGATTTTGGTATGTGGAAAGAGTTAACTTTTGACAGCATTCATGTTTTCACTAAGGATTAATTGGTATTCATTTTTCAAGAGAATACATGATTAAGGTATTCACATGATTGGAATGTGACCAACAAGACATATCTTATGATATATGGGGATCAACGATGGTATTAAATCTCTGGTAATTGTTTTCACTATATTATGAGAGTGGACTGCAGTATTATGGATAAGCCTAAATATTGGAATGGATTATGTTGGACATAAGATAGTATTGTTTAAGGATAGAAGTTTTTCGATATTATTGATGGGATGTTATAGTAATATAGCTTTAGAAAAAGGAAAACCTACAGGACGGGCGACAGCCCATCGCGTCGGACAAGGCTGTGGTAATCGAACCCACAACCGAAGTGCGACTAGCCTTTATCGCCTATCACTGGCCTACAAGAAGTCCCTGTTTAGTAGAAACTAGTTTTATTTTATTAAGCGGTATGATATATGAAGTATAAGTCCATTTTAGGAACCATATATGATAAATCTCACTAAATAATGACTTATGTATATTTAGTAAATTTTGCTAACCTTTTGTTTGAGACAGATGGAATGACCTGTCATACTAACACTTCACAAATAACAAATTCAACTTCATTTATTTAAGAGATGAAGTGGAAATTGTTCAAGGCACGAACAACAGTGAGATTGTACCAAAATAAAGTAAGTATTTATTCTAATTCAAATTCTTCAACTTTAGTGAAATGATCTTGAAAACCAAAAATGTTTTCCTAGTGCTCTTATATCTGATTAATCAGATGGTACCTTAGATCGTCACAAATTTATGGATTTGTGATTGTTGGCTTTTCCATAGCCATGTTCTCTACCACTCTCCATCAGAACATGATGGTTAGATTTTTCTTCCATATCCATATTTTCACCTATGTGGAAACCTAGTGATTAATTTATTTGGGTAACCGTTACGTTTCATAATTTCATTTTTAAAGATTGGTTTTGGTATTCCTTTTTACGATGTGGGTTTCTATTAAAGAAACTTTTGAATAGTAAACCATTTATAACCCCGACGAATTTCGAGGAAGAAATTCATTTTAAGGGGGGTAGAATGTAACACCCCGAGATTTTATGAAAAATAATCTTCTTAATTTCATTAATGTCTTGTGTTGTATGCTACACCAAAAGAAGCTTGCACAACACACATCCTTGACTTGCCTTGCATTACACGCAATCGCGACCTTCCTCGATAGCGTGTGTAGTACGCAATAACGAGTTTCACTAAACAACAATATGCTATTAAAATATTATTAAAACTAGACGTTATGAATAGTAATAACCACTTTTTGAAATTTTGTAAATTTTATTTTTCAAAATGGACTTCATTTTTGGATTCGGAATACCGAAATTATCCTAGGGTGAAATTTTGGTATTTTTCTGAAAACTTTCAATTTTTGATGAATAGTGAAACCACTAAGTGGTAGGTTAAAAACTGAATTTTGCATAAAACTTAATTTTACCGCTTCTTTGAATGGAATTTCGAAAATCCGAGAGACACGGTTAATATCAAGGACTAAAATGTGGTTCAATGAGATGAAAATAATTTTTCCTGAATAGTAACTTTTTACTTTTTTTTACCACGATTAAAAGTAAATAGGGTAATTAAGGGTAAAGATGGTATTATTATTACCCTAACACATGTCCTAATTCTATTGGATAAGTGAAATTCTACCAAAAACAAACTTAGGAATAAAATATGACCATTTAGGCCCACCTGGATTAGATTAGGATATTTATTATTAATTTATTTAAAGAAGGGTTAAAATAGTTAAAATCAAAGATTAATAAGTAAATAATTTTTAATATGGGGTTATACATAAGATAAATTCGACTATAAATATTCATTAGAAAGAAATAACTATTTCCTACATAATGGTATTTTATTTGTAATTTTTAGACATTAAATAATTTAATTTATTTATGACACAATGATGATGCAGTAATTATCTTATCAATGAAATATTGACATAATTGATGTTATAAACACCAAAATAAATGTAATTTGAGACTGTTTATGAATTCCACTAATTTTCTAGGTTACTATGATATATTAGTGTTGATTTAATCAACTTGGTTCGAAAATATAATTCTGTTATGACTTTCACAAAAATCATATATCAAATAGTATCAAAAGTGACACAAAATAGTTTTTGAATCAAATATTATATTATTAATTGTTATTTTATTCCTAAAAATATAATTTTCGGCCAAATGACTTAGACAAGGATATATATATTAATAATAAACAACTTGGGGTTCGTTTGGCAATTTATAGTAAGTGTATTAACCATATAGTGTAAGAAAACAAAAAGTCACGGTAAAAGTTAAATTATTTAACTTAGAGTTAAATCTAATTGATAAGGTTAAAATAATAACCTAAACTTGTCTAAATCCTATTTGTTGATATTATTTCGACCCATCCCCACTTTACCTTCGAAATAAGACCCTTTGGAACCATTATAAACCGATTTTGACTTTAATATAAAATAATATTTTGAGATATTCCTAAGGTGCCCCTCTCCTCCCTTATAAAAGGGCACCTCCTCCCCCTCCTCCTCACACCAATTTGAGCACTCAAGCTCGGCCAAACCCTGCCAAAATACCTTATCCACTTCCCTAGAATAATCCTAGAGGTTCTGGTATTCTTCAAAGACCAATCTTAGTTCTCTAAGTGGAGGATTCAAAGAGGCGTTTCAAAGAAGAGGTAATATCCATTACTGATCTTTTCAATTTCTTTCTTCTTAAACTTCTTATTCTTTAGTTGTTTCATGGTAAAGTAATAACATCAGTATTACTTACATACTTATATTTTATTATAAATATGAAACAACACTAATTCAACTTCTATCCATCCTACGGAAAAATGACATCACCGCGCGTGCGTACGTACGGAATACCGTCTCCACGCCATGGTGTAATCTATTTTCCACCATCACCTTACAAGGATGGGTATAATTGTATAATGAGTAACTATATATGATTATTATAAAGTGATATTGATACTGAAATAGTATAAATACACTTAAATACAATTCCACGATCATGGGAACAATATCATCGCTCGTGCGTACGTACGGAATACCGTCTCCACGATGTGATGCGACTCGTTCTACATGATCATCATTACATAGTAATTATATAAATGAATTGAATGAATAAATATGATATATGTTACACTAATACCATTCTGGATATAAGGTATCTATAACCTTAAAAGAATAATAAGAATTTATTCGGCAAAACACACATAAGAACAAAAGGCAATAAAGACCCGAGTAACAAGAAACAATGAAATATTACTAATAAGAAGCTAAGAATATGACCATATATGATATCATATCAATATGTATGATTTTGGAATAAGTCAATAACATTATTTAAACGATTATACAGGAGATTCGGACACGTACGAAGAAAATCGGACCTAAGGTAAGTGAATATATCACAATCTCATTTTATCCGAGATTGTTTATACTTTGGTATTTAGTGGGGTGTATTTTATGATCAACATCCATGTTTCCTCAATATGTAATATTATTTCCATCCACATACAATTTTTTAAATCCAATTTTACCCTTCGGTAGGTTTTTAGTAAAGGATATGAAAGGAATCTTTTGTCGTTTTTCGTACGAGGTACTTTTTGACTTTTCCGACAAAAGTACGAAGAATGTTTTTTAACTTATACGGCATGAATGGATTTTTAAAACATTATTTCCAAGAAGATTCCTTTAAAAGTTTTAAAGTTTATTTTTAATCAACTTCTTTTAGTTTAAAATTGTATGACATGTTAAGAAAGGAAAAATGTTTTTGAAGTAGAAAGGATATTTTCCTCAAGAATGAAGTTCAAGTGTTTTATCAAAATTATTTTCCATCTAAGATAATAAAGGGTTCTGTTTTTATCCCTATTATTACATTGATTTGATTATGTTTTGAGGGAATTACTTTTATGAAGTCATTTACCTTATATGATTTGTTTTATGATGTCATGATGTTTCAAGAATCCCATTTTTGTTACATGTGTTATGCGATGATGTATGATTTATGATTTTGTGGCACACATAAGAAAGGATTCATTATAAGATGGGTGGGACCTATATCTCCCTCCAATGCATTGGGTAAAGATTTTATATCTCATGAGATAGACATGACTGGAATGGTAAGTTATACCGGTTTAGTGAAACCGGACTGAAACGAGGGTGACTCGGTTCAGAAAGGGACTTTGTCCACTAAGATAGTCTTGGCAATGAGTCTTGACTAACAAGAAATGATTCTCTATGATTATGTGTGTATGCCACAATGTTTCATGTTTTATGTTATGATTATTGGTATTTCATTTCACTACTATGATTTATCCCATGTTATGAAATTATGCTCTCTTTTGCAGGTTAAGATTTCCAAAAAGTTATGTTCTTATGAATATGATGTGATTGATATTTCTTTTGTTTACCCTTACTGAGCATTTGAGCTCACCCTTTTATGTTTACTTTTCCCCAGGATATAAAGAATGGTTTTAGGTATAAAAAAAGGGGGAAGATCTTAATGGGAGATGTTGATGATCTTTCACCAGGATTAGAAGATTACGTTCCGAGTTTCCAAAGACACTAAACTATTACGATCCTTGTGTGTGTGTTTTTGTTATGTACTAAGTATTCCGCAAAAGTAATGTAATGTCCATGTACGTCATGTTTCGGGTCTCTACAAAACCTAGAAAGCTACTGATCTTAAATAAATTCTTGATCTTATTCTAATATAACATGACTCCAACTTTCACTCATTCCACTGACACTCCTACCTCTAATATGACATGTCCTCAGAAATTCACTTTATCAATCCATAAACTACATGTGGTTAGCTTGGCATAAAACCAATGTTCATTTTAATGTACTTAATATGATGTCAACATGTTTGGAATGATTTTATGTTGAATGGGAGTTCACTAATATTACATAAAAAACCACCATGAATCAGTCTAGAAATGATGAAATATTATATTCATTTATTCCTTGAATACCACTAGTTAATTGGTCAATCCAAATGGAATAAAAAGAATCTCATATGATCCATGCCTAATCTGAATATTTGTATGAGGTATGTATGATGGTCTTACCCTCAACCAAAGGTATCCTAATATCAATTCAATATTAGATAATATCTTAGCGCCTCTCAGCTGATCAAAGAGATCATTGACGTATGGAAGAGGATACTATTTTTTGAACATCATCTTGTTCAACATTTAATAATATAGACACAAGAATCGAGTCCCATAAACCTTATTAGAGAATAGAAATAGAGGTCCACAAGGAGATTTACATAGTTTTATGAAACCTATAGCTTCCAGATCTTCCAACTAAAATTTTATCTCTAGAATCTCTGCTAGATACCTTCTGTATGGTAGGATAGAAACTAGCTTCGCATCCAGCACCAACTCGATCATGAACGTGATATCTCACTTATTAAGTAAGCCATAGAACTCGTTACTAAAAAAATATATAAATTTTCCAACCATGGTATGAAAAAATTATGCTACATTCCACCATTTTCTAAATAAATATTTTATAATTGATCCATGATACAATCTAAACTGAATTGAATTGGTCATGCATGATCATCCTGAAGACCCCACACACATTGGTGAGAATAGATATATCCTTTTGAGGATAAAAATTTGAAACTCCTCTGGAAATATTCAATGTGACCTTAGTGGGTAAATAACTAATCCATACAAAGAATAAAATTGAATCATATCATTTCCAACAAGAATGGTTCCAAAAAAATGATGACCACTAATCTCCAGAGTACACACTTTTTAATGTTTGATATTCTCTAAATTCACTCCCAACAGTGTATCAGTTGTTAAAACTCCATCTAATATTAAAACATCCAATACCAAAACATTAAAAAATTATGAAGATAAAAAACAAATGTGAAGCTTTGATATCGATCAAAACACGAGAAACGGTAGGTGATACAAGAATTGTACCTCTGATAGTAGACAATCCTGCATCCACAATAATTGGAGTAATCTATATACCTGGTAGATGAATAGACCCTATTCTATAGGGTTCATATCAAATCCCATGGGCTATACCCACTTATTAATACTTTCATTCCTCCAATGGGGAACCACATCCACTACTGGAAAAATACCCTATACCAATGGTTTGAAACCGTTGGTATAGGCCTCCAAACTGTTGGTATAGCCTATACCAATGGTTTGGAGGATTGTGGACAAGTAAGCCATGAGGGTAGGTCTATACCAACAGTTTTGGGAAAATCGTTTGTATAGACCTATACCAACGGTTTTGAAAACCATTGGTATAAGTAATATGAAAATCTATACCAACGGTTCCATAAAACCGTTGGTATATGTATTTCAAAAAAAACATTCAGTGGGATTTTATCCCAGGACATCTAGTTTATAATTGAACGACCTAACCACTAACCTAACATGACTTTTGTGAACATAATTTCGTAAATATATATATGTATTATCATAATTATTTTAAATTTTGATTTATATAATGTTTTCGGTAAGAAGATTCATTAAAAAATAAAAGAACATATACCAACAGTTCTCAAAACCATTGGTATAGACCTATACCAATGGTTTTGAGAACCGTTGGTATAGGTTATTTAATTTTTGGGACCTATACCAATGGTTTGGCCAAAACCATTGGTATATGTCCACTATAATAGACCAATACCAACAATTTGGCAAAACCATTGGTATAGGTCCATATAAGTGACATATACCAACGGTTTTGGCCAAACTATTGGTATAGGTCCAAATTAATGAACTATACCAATGTTTTGGCCAAAACCATTGGTATAAGTCATATTTCCATTAGTGATCCCATGTCTTGAACAGAACATACCATCGAAATCCATATACATATCAGCTGAGGCATAGTTGAGTCCTTCCTAGACTCCAGTACCTGTCATGTTTCACTTCCACTTCTCTTTTATTTCATGCCACTACAAAAGCACTTTGGAGCTCCCAATATTCTGCAATCATGAAACTACAATGTGGGGTAAAAACACTGAGGTCGTTTGAATCCCATACTTCCACACAAATAGCACTATAATGAAATGGTTTCCTAAGATGGTTTCCCACTTCCCTTACTTATCTAACCTCTACATCCACATAAAATACTAGTATATTTATGCTTCTTTAAACTAGAATAAGAGTTCACAAGTATACAAACTGAAATATCCTAGCCAGTGCTTTAGGCCTCTCTCAGATTCCATTTTTTGATGAGTTCTAATACATCATGTATGTAAAAATACTCAACCGGAATAGGTTCACCTACTACCTGATCTCAAAAGAAATACCATATTAAAAATGATTCCCCCTATAGATATCATCATCTCCCAAATATGGTTCAAAGCACTGCAGGTCGATGAAATGTTTAGTGTATTCCAGTACTTACATGACATTCTATGTCAGGTTCTTAAAATCATTCACATTCTCATCCCTCAATTTATCAGGATAGAAATGGATGAGGAAATTCTTCTCAAATTCCTTCTAGGATAACTCCCCCTACATACCTTCTTACTCTAGAATGTCCCACCAATGTTGGTTTTTCACGGAGAATATATGTATCAAGCTTCACCATCCTATATCCTGGGGTCTCATGAATCCTAAATAATATTTTCACAGACTCTATCCAGATCTCACATACATAGGGGCCTCCCTCCCCAATAAACATTGGTGGATTATATAACTGAAACTCTCTCTTCATCTCAGTAATAAATGGAACAATGTAAAGAGTCTCTTTTTTCAAGGATCTCAAACTTTTTACAAATATGAACATTAATCTGATCCTGGGGAACTATAGTATTCCACAGTTCAACTACATTATAAGTTTTCTCATTTCCACTATCCTGATGCTCAACTCAAAGATGAGAAATCATTATTTATTCTATAATATAGACACACTCCTTATAACAATGGCTATAACAACAACGTCAACCTCAATAGGTGACAACAATAGAGAACCACTGACTCCTAGTATCTTTAAACATGGCTTACAAGTGTTTTTGTATGACATAATAGTGTCTTTATTTCATTTATCAAGTATAAAAAATATCTCATTTCATAGTTTAGTAGGTAAGTATATATCACACATAAATAAATATGTCCTTTTCATGAATAATTCATCCCAATATATATCTTTATGTTCCTATTCTGATTCATGCATGCACATCTCATTCCATACTATGCCACAAGTATAAATCACAAAAATTGATAATATCATAACACGATAACACCAAAAAAAATCTGAATCACACATGGTGAAATAACATCAATTATAACAAGTGAATAGAAAAATCAACAATCTCATCCCTAGGAACATAGATTTCCTCCATAATTGGGTTAGGAGCTCTTATGAAAACACTTATTACCAATTCCTAACACATCATAGTCTTCATTTTAACTTTCCAAATATGTCCTGAAACATAAAATAAACCTTCCTTTAATACCACTTTGTAATGTCCCCCAATTCAGAATATCCTCATTTGGCTAGAAATGGTTGGTAACACGTCTTTAAGAATGAATCCCTATACCCTATAGGATACCAAATAGTAGTGAGGGGGTGATAAGAATAGTGGGGATACAATACCCTTGGATTTATAGTTTACAACACCAAAAAATCAATATAAATAAATTAATGAATATCAACGTTCATAAATAATTGAAACAATTCATTATAATGGAATACCAATAATAAAATCTAAATGAATAACCTAAAAAATAATAAATTAATAATGTAATAACAAGATATAATGTATCTAAATGTCATGCTAGATTTTATCAAAAATAAAATACTATGAGACTCAACAAAAGACTAAAAATTACATGGTCCCAAAGCCTATGTCAGTCCCATCTCTAAACCCCATCCCATATAGGATGAAAAAAACAAATATTAGGGTTATTTTACATCATCCAAACCAGCATCCATATAATCTACTCAGGTACCAAATGAAAGCTCGAATAGGGTGTGAGTATAACTCAGTAAGTCGAAAACTCTGTGTTTAAAAAAACCATTATAATAACAAGTGTATACTTAATTCAATTAACAAGTTTATTAATTAATTAAATAATTAATTAAATTCCACATTAACCTAATTTAGCACCGTACTAGAATGTCTCTAAACATGACTCATTACTATGCCAACCATAACCATATAAACATGGAAAAACATTACCTACCTTAGTTCTAAACTGAAATGCCTCTGAGCATGTCTTACAACCATGCCAACCATAACCTTAAATCCAAGGTATAAATCATAAAAATCAATATCAAACTCTCTATATAAGTATTTCAATATTTCAATGGGGAATATCCCATTATACATGAATTTGATCATGTGTTAATTGGGTTAAGCCTGTTATAAAAGCATTTCAATTTGTATCATTGGGCCTAGCCTACTATATAATCATTTCAGCATGTCACCTGGCCTATCCTACTATATAATCATTTTGTCATAATCCTAGGAATATCCTTCTGTATAATGATTTCAGCATTTATCTACCATGGAAACTCCCCATATATAAATTTTAGTGTTTATCATAATATGTATCATTATAAAAAAAGTATATCACAATATTGCATCATCAAGATCAATGGTAAATTATGAAAATTATCGTTTTCCTTTAAATTACACATTTAATATATCAATGGTTCATAAAAAATAACATGAAACCTATATAATTAAACAATCCAATCCATTGTGTACTTCTATCAAGCAATCACCCATGGTCCATGTCAATTTAACACACTTTAATTAATTAAAAAATTCATTTAAATTAAAGGTTTTCTCATGAAAATGGCAGCCTCAAGCTAGTTCATGAAACAATTAGATCCAAAGGGACACCAATGAATAATCTAATTCATTATTTAATCAGTTGAGTCACACGTATGATGGAACAATTGAAATATTTCATATACTAGGCAATTATTAAAACATAGGGTGTATGTTTAGACCACATACTATTAACTAATGATCAAAAAATAATTCCAAAGGAAAACACCCATGAGGTAGAAGGTGATGATGATAGAAATAAGGATTACAGATAAAAACCAACAACACATATAGCCAACGGGACATTATCACAAAGGTAGAAAAAAAGGGATAGAAGGGGAAACCAAAGAAGAACCACTTATTCTATGGTTGATTTCAGAAATAGATATATAGTATAGAGGGAGTCACTCTAAAATCTCCTTGATAAATCCCTAATTCAATAGTATAAAGGATGCACATAAGTGAAAAGAGAAATTATCCACATAGAAAAATCAAAACTATAGGTTGGGGAATTACATGGCGTATAATATAGTTACATATTGTTGAATTATTTTTAATGGGATATGCTGAAACATCCATCACCTCACATTATTATTTATTTTTGATTAAATATTACACAACATGTAATACACTTACATTAAGTGTATTCATTTCATTTATTGAATCATTTAATTGTTTAAAACCATTTATTACATGTGTCTAGAAACAATTACACTAGTATTAGAGTTACATGGTCTGTAACTATTTTGCAGATAGTTTTACAGCATAGATTCCTTATAAAACTCAAACCCACTTTACGGATTATCACCTTACCAAGGACCCCTGGTAACACTTCACCCATTTATAAAATGACTCCATTAATTCTAAAATACATACATCCATGGACTTTAATTCATGTTCCCCGACAATGGATATTTGTATCAGAACAAGACATGGTCACCATGGATCAAATGAAAAAACTCAAATAGGGACATACCTGAAAAAATGTGGGATATAACCGACAAGTTTTAGAGGCTCATGGAAAAATAAAATAATTTTAATGGATTTATAATACAATAATATTTATCAATATTTGATACATATTGATTCTTTCAAAGAATTGTATGAATATCATTTTTGTCCTCCACTTTTTTGGGTGGAAGCTAGTAATACTTCACTTATCGTACATAGTCTTGTACAAGAAACAATAGATAAGATTCAATTGATTAGGAAGATAATGGTGACTCTTTAGCATTGTCAAAAAAAATATGTAGGTCATTCTTGATGACTATTATCTTATGAGGCGACTAAACATGTTTTCTTAAGAATCTCTCCCAGACTAGGATATTTTTATTTGGGTAATAAATTCATGTTTTCCCATCATTAAATTATCCCTTTTTAGGTATATGAACATGTGGGTGATGTGTATTATCAATTATGTAACACTCTAATATTTCATAGTATGTTATTTCTTCAATGTAATTCAATAACTTGCACTACTCACAACGTTGAGTTGAAGTGCGCCAAGACTTACCAAACAAGCCGTTCAAAAGTGGTTAAGAATATTATTAACTGAATTTTTTATTTTATAAAATCCTTATAATTTTATAATCCATATTATGAGTTTCTTGGACATAATATAATAAGAAATTCATTTTTCAGATAAATGAAGTATTTTTTTAAATTGAAATGTTACCGCCTTTTACTAGAGAACCCTTTTTAAATCCAATATTTGAAACTTTTCTATATTAAATTTGAAAAAATAAACTTCTTATTTATAATTGGGAAATAAAAATTTAATTTTGATAAATTTTTTGTGCTTTTCTGATAACTTTCATATTTGGTTGAATAGTGAAAAATACTAAATTTTAAATGAAAACAACTTTTTTAATCAAAATAATTTATAGTGTTCAACTATACATATGAGTGGTTTGGAAGAATAATTAGATTTTATTCTTACTAGTTATTCTAATGTTGGTAATTGGAAGTAATTTCACTTTGAAATTGGACAAAAACAAGTGTCAATCTTTACGTAGTTATTATTTCTTAAAAATACGCTTTTTAGTTTTGACAATGGGAATTAATTTCAAATTAAGAAATGGAATATCTATTTTTTGAATTTGGTAAAATAGACTTCATTTTTGAATTCATAATATAAAAATTATCTTAGGGTGAATTTCTGGTATGTTTCTAGAAACATTCAATTTTTGATGAATAGTGAAAAACATTACGTTATTGGTTAAAACCGAATTTTCATTTAAATAATTATTTATTTTTTTAAAATTTATTTCAGTTTAAAATATATACATAATACCTATATATGTTCAATTTAATCCATTTGAGTCATTTTGTAATAATATTAGATATATAAAATTTTATTGAACTTTTCACCGTCTTTTACCCACCACCTAGGAGAATCTGTAAATTTGCATAAAATTTATTTTTACCACTTCTGTGAGTGGAATTTCAAAAATATGAGATACATAGTTGATATGAGTTAGAAAAATTTGGTTTAATAAGCTGAAAATAATTTTTGGTTAAATGTAACTTTTTTACTTTTATTTACCACTGTTAAAAGTAAATAGGGTAATTAAGGGAAAAATGATTTTATTCTTACACTAAAACATATCATAATTATATTGGATAAGTTTAATTCGACCAAAAAAAACCTTAGTAATAAAATACGATATTTTAGGTCCACTTGGATTAGATTAGGACATTTATTGTTATTTTATTTAAAGAAGAGTTAAAAGAGTTAAAATCAATGTTTAATAACTAAACCATTTTTAATATATGGTTAAAAACAATATAAATTCTACTATAAATATTAATTAGAAATATAAAAATATTTCCTACATCATGTAATTTTATTTATAATTTTTAGAAATTAAATAATTAGATTTATTTATGACACAATGATGATTCAGTAATTACCTTATTAATGAATAAATCAAATAAATGGAATTTTAATTATTAAAATAAATATAATTTCAAAGTTTTTATGACATCCACAAATTTTATAGGTTAATATGACATGTTATAGTTGATTAAATGTATCTTTTTTGAATAAATAATGTTTTTATGACTTTCATAAAAACCAAATACCCTATAGTGTCAAAATTGACATTAATTAATTTTTAAAACAAATAATATATTATTTGTTAATATAATATTCCTAAAAATATAACGTTCTTATAAAGGTCTTAAATAATATTATATATTTCATTAATGAACCAATTGAGGTTCTTGTGTAAGTTTAGAGAAAATTTATTAACCATATAGTGTAAGAATACAAGAAGACATAGTAAAAATTAAACTATTTAACAAAGAGTTAAATCTAAAAGATAAGGTTAAAATGGTAACCTAAACTTGTCTAAAACCTATTGGTTGAGATTATTTATACACATAAACGCCATATATTATAAATAAATCATTTTTGAGCCATTAGAAACCTAAAATAATTTTATTTTAAAATAATATTTCAATCATTTCCTAAATTGACCCTTACCTCTCTTATAAAAGGGAACTTCCCCTTCTCTCAAATTCCTCCCTCCAAAGCCATTTGTCTCAGCCAAACCCTACCCTAATATCCTTACAACTATCCTAAATTTATCCTATAGGCCTTATTTTGATCATAAATCCAACATAATGAGCCCTTTTGATCATATCAAAAGGAAGAACCTGAAGAAGAGGTAATGATTAGACCACCCTATTTCAAGTTCTTTTCTTATTCCCCTTACTATTTCTTTGTTATTAACATACCAAAATAATCACTCCAGTACCTTATATATACTATGATGTTATTATAAAAATTTAACAAGCATATTCCTTATTGTATCCATCCTATGAATGATAATGTCACCATGTGTGGGTACATAAGGCTTACCGTCTCCAGGCCATGGTGTAATTTTTTATTCAACACTATATTATTTGGATGGATATAATGATGAGTAATATGTAAATAAATAATTAAAATAAAATGCTAATGTCTCTGTAAAATTAATATACCATGAAATTCCACACATTTAAGGAAATGATATTGTTGCTCGTGCGTACGTACGGATTACCGTCTCCACGACGCGATGAGATTCATTTCCACATTCACCATTCATCAACGATTATAAAAATATATATTACTAATAAGTATGTGATATATGACATAATAATGATACTGGATACATATATATATATTTATTTATTTATTTATTTACTTACACATATCTTATTCACTTACTTCTGTTCGATACGATATGAAAACACAAACAGCGTTTATGCGTACATACGGCCTACCGTCTCCATAAATGGTGTTTTCCATTTCATATATATATATCTATTATAATTATTTATATTCTAAATATGTATGATATATAAATCAAAGTTTAAATTCTGGATTTATTTAGATAATGATCTAAATGATACGATCAATAATAACAAGTAAAAATATGTATGATAAAGAATGTGATTATCACCCAAAATGTTAATTTAACATGAAAATAATTATTAAATGCATAGTATAAAGTCATAAATGAATCATTTATGATATAATAAATATTAATATGGTTCTTTTATAATATAATATCATACAATGGTCTTTATAAAATACTTTAAATGTACCCTCAACCAAAGGAAAGTGCAAGGTAAGGGGTTTTCATCTCACTCCTTATTCCCGTGAGATTCATGCTATATTGACACTATTTCCTTTTGTGTCGTGTATTTACTGAACATAATTTTATTATTTGTTTAATACACTTTAATTTATGAGTATTTAAATCTTCATTGTATGATACTTCTTTTATGGGGTGTATATTTCATAAGTTTCCAAATTGGTAATGGTTAATTCATCAATCTCATTATTATTCGAGATTGTTTATGTATAAGTTTTTACTAGGACATATTTATTATCCATTTCCATGTTTCCTAAAAGAATTTTAAAAAGGATTATTTTTAAGGTACTCTTTTACTAAAACATTATATTAAATGTTTTAAATATTTATTCTTCTAAACCATTCTCATTATTGTCAATGTTTTCAAAATGGTTTTAAGAATTTATTTATATGGACATGAATGTTTTAAAATATTAATTCATTTCAAAAGTTTCAAAGTGGTATGGGACACTTTGATTAAAAACTATATTTTAAATTACTTCTTTTATAAATTATGGGACTTTTAAATGATTTCATGAAAAAGGTATATTTCTCTCAAAGACTTTTACTGATCATTTTCAACTATGTCAACATCCATTACGAGATATTATTCTTGATCGAGGTAGATTTATTATGATACAAATATTCCATATTTGATTTAAGGTTTTGTGATATGTTTTAATGTAGATGAGTTATTTTTTTCCATTCATGGTTTATGGTCAAAGTATTGGCATTTAATATGCTAGTTTTAATACGAATGTTTATGTTTTATTTCAACCATTTTTTAAGATGAATGTGTTTGACTAGTATGTTCCGGGTTAGGGACCTATAAAAGTAATCCCTCATGGTTGGGTTCTGGTTACAACAGACTCTCTGAGTCGGAGTTCGGTTACAGAGGCTCTCCGGGTTGGAGTCCAGTAACAGAGGCTCTCCGGGATGGAGTTCAGTTACAGAGGCTCTTCGGGTTTGGGTCCGGTTATAGTTAGCCCATAGTTCCTGGCACGAGGCCTTGACAAAGAAATTAAAGTATGGTACTATTCATTCCCTCATTATGAAATTAGTTATAACATGTTATTATTATACTAGTAGAATATCCATGTGAATGTTTATATGGTAATGTTGGATTTATTTTTTCCATATTATGTTCAAGTTTATGTTTGAAAGGATGTTGTTTTTGTTACACATCTTGCCTAAAAGGTTTATATCTATTGCTAAATTATTTACCCTTATTGAGAAACTAAGCTCACCCATTTCTTATGTTTTATTTTCACTGGATATGAAGAAGTTCGTTATGAGTGACTTGCAGGCATAATCTAAGAGGATTGGACATTTATAATGGAATAAATTACTATTTTTTTTCTTTTCAAGTTGTAATGTTGAACTTCATATATGTAATATATTATCTATGAATACTAAACTGATCGGTCCTTCAGGACTTGATTCTTTATAATCATTCCAATGTATTAAAATAATGCAACGACTCTGGGTAACTAGGTTCAGGGCATTGCAGTTGGTATTAGAGTAAGTTTAGTACAAATCTTGAAAAATAGATTTATATAAACTCTAATTGGAGCACATTACCCTAAGATAGGCTTTGAGAATTAGTATAGAAAAACTTAATATAATTTTGGTAATATAGAGATTTGGTGATTTTTCCAAGAAATACATCTCTGTCTAGATATGAGCAGGTAGAGGCGGCTCTGGCACAGATGTACCTATGATTAAAACCCGAAAACACCACTTTGAGCTAGACTTGAATGTGAACTGGTGCACCAAAACGGGCCTTGTTGCACTCTTGGTTAAGACACTCCTGTGGGATATTATTAGTATAATTATTGTTTTCATTATAATCCACTATGGAGGTTTTATGGGTATATACTTCCTCAATGAAATTTTTTTATGATTATGGATTATATCCATGAACTGTTCAATTTATTTTAACTGTTTTACAAGTTTGGAATTATGCATTGCGATTCATAAACTATCCTAGTGTATTCCATTGTTTATAAATGGAACCCAGTAGATGGAATGTGACCTCCATCAATATTCATGATCCAAAGAGTTAGAAGGATCAAATATTTCATGGAATTAATCCAAGATTTTGAAAGGAAATATTATCCCACATATTATCATCATATGAAGAAATAGTATCATTTTTTAATAAGATAAGTAATTAATTTTCTAAGTCCTATGTCATTGAAGGGAAGCATGAGAAGAAAAGGATTCTAGAGAGAAATATGGATAAAGGGAATAATCGAAAGAAGGATTTTCCCAAATGTGATAACTATGGAAAGAATCACCATGGTAAATGATTGAAGGGAATGGGAGTTTGTTATAAGTGTGGAGAAAAAGGACATGAATTAAGTGATTTCAAGGGTGAGAAAAAGGATTCAAATGTACAATGCTTTATCTGTAAGGATTTGGGACACTATGAAAATCAATGTCCAAATCATCAGATTATACCCAAAATGATGATATTGGATAATAATCAAGTTATGATACTACTGAAGATGAAGGGGAATGATTATGAGTTCTTATGTTGTCATTAAATTATTGTATCATTTGAGTATTGTATTAATGAAGTACATGTTATAATAATTTTAGAGTATATAAGGACTGTACTACAGTACTATTTCATTATGGACATGAGATTGTGTGCAACAAAGAAAAGTGACTCAATGGAAAGTTAAAATTTTTGGAAAATACATGTTTGGAGGAAAGATAAACCATTAATATGGTCCTGATACCAAGGTATTGATTTTAGAATAATAGATGGTTGATTTGGATAAATTATATTGGATATTCTTGATTGTCTTGGAACTGATTAACGGTGTTTTTATTTCATCATTGTTGGAGTATTCAAATTTTTTGGATATATGGAATATATCTAGTATTATATAAGGAATAATGGAGAATTAATGTAATCAATAATGTTTTATGCTAATTCAGGGTGTTACCATATTTGAAAATAATACATGATGATGGTATTCAAATGTTATTACGTGGCGAAAAGGATCTTCATTGTGTTTTACATGTTTATCAATTTGGGACTGTGAGTTTAAAAAGTAGTATTTTGGATAATTCTAAATGTTGGAATGGATTAAGTTTGACATTGGATTCTATTGTTAAGGTAAAATAATTTTGTAAGATTATTTTTTAGATTTTGTATAAAAGGATAACCCGGAGGTCGGGCGATAACCAGTCGCGTCCGGAAAGTCCGTGAGACTTGAACCCACAACCGAAGGGCGACAAGGGTGCATCACCTACCACTGGCCTATGTGATGTCCTGGATTGTATAATGTAGTTTTTTTAAAATGTCTGATAGATTAATTATAAATTCATTTTTTTGAACCATATACTATTAGGATAAATAGATTATTTTTTATTATCTTTTATAGTGAAAGATGAGTTTGTGGTAGAAATTTGTAAAAGGATGGAACTCTACTTGTCAAGTATATTTTTTCTCTTATTATATTAATTCTTAAACATTAGTTAAGGGATCATAAAACAAAAAATTTGTTATCCTAATACCTTATGTTTTGTTGAACTGATGATATTTTAAATCATCATAGATTGATGGCTTTCAGGCCCTCAATTTTACATTTGTTTGTGATTGATGACCTCAATCACTCCCAATAAATATTTTCATTTTCCTCCAATTATGTGTCTCTAATTTCCACCAATGTTCCCCTAATCGAGATCATAATTTGGTGGTGACATTTTCATTTCCCTTTACCTTTTATTAATACTTAATTTTATTAACCCAATTTCCGATGTGGGTTCTCCACAAAGGTATTTTTATATTTTTTAACCTTTTATTTTTGAAGAACAATTTCAAATTGAGATGATGAAATTTATTGAAGGATGGTAGAATGTAACACTCCAAAATTTCATAGTATGTTATTTATTCATTGTAATTCTATAACTTACACTACACACACCACTAAGTTCAAGCGCACCAAGACTTACCAAACAGGCCTTTCAAAAGAGGTTATGAATATTATTAACTGAATTTTTAATTTTATATAATCCTTATAATTTTATAATCCATATTATGAGTTTCTTGGACATAATATAAGAACAAATTCATTTTTTCAGATAAATGACGTATTTTTTTAAATGCAATTTTACATCCTTTTAATGTTGAACCCTTTTTAAATCCAATATATGAAAATTTTATATACTAAATTTGAAAAAATAAAATTCTTCTTTAGAATCAGGACATAAAAATTTATTTTTGATAAATTTTTGGTGTTTTCTGATAACTTTCATATTTGGGTGAATAGTTAAAAATACTAAATTTTAACTGAAAACAACTTTTTAATAAAAATAATTTATAGTGATAAACTATAAATATGAATGGTTTGGAATAATAATTAGATTGTATTTTTATGATTTAATCCAATTTTGGTCATTGGAAGTAATTTCACATTAAAATTGGACATAAACAAGTGTCAATCTTTCTGTAGTTATTATTTCTTAAAAATACTCTTTTTGGTTTTGACAACAGAAATTAATTTTAAATTAATAAATGCAATTTTGATGTTTTGAATTTGGTAAAATAGACTTCATTTTTGAAATTGGAATGTCAAAATTATATTAGGTTGAATTTTTTGTATGTTTCTAAAAACATTCAATTTTTTATGAATAGTGAAAAACACTGCGTTATTCGTTAAAACTGACTTTTCTTTAAAATAATTATTTATTTTATTTAAATTTATTTTAGGTCAAAATAGATACACAATACCTATATATGTTCAGTGTAATCCATTGGAGTAATTTTATAATAATATTAGATATAGAACATTTTATTGAACTTTTCACTATCTTTTACCCACTTCCTAGGAGAATTTGCAAATTAGCATAAAACATAATTTTAACGCTTCTGTGAGTGGAATTTCAAAAATCCTAAAGACACAGTTGATATCAGTGAGAAAAGTTTGGTTCAATAAGATGAAAATAATTTTGGTTGAATAGTAACTTTTTACTTTTATTTACCATGGTTAAAAGTAAATTGGGTAATTAAGTGTAAAAATGGTTTTATTATTACCCTAACACATGTCCTAATTCTATTGGATAAGTTTAATTCGACAAAAAGAATCCTTAAGAATAAAATATGATCATTTAGGTCCAATTTTATTAGATTGGGACATTTATTATTATTTTATTTAAAGAAGGGTTAAAAGAGTTAAAATCAAGGTTTAATAACTAAACTATATTTCATATCGGGTTACACACAATATAAATTCTACTATAAATATTCATTAGAAGGATAAAACTATTTCCTACATCATGGTATTTTATTTATAATTTTTATACATTAAATAATTAAATTTATTTATGACATAATGATGATTCACTAATTACCATATTAATGAAATAATCAAATAAATGGTATTATAAATATTAAAATAAATATAATTTCAACGTTTTTATGACATTCATAAATTTTCTAGGTCAATATGTCATTTTAGGGTTGATTAAATTTATCTTTTTCGAAGCAATAAAGTTGTGAGGACTTTTAAAAAAAACCAAAAACCAAATCGTGTCAAAATTGACATAAATAAATTTTCAAAACAAATACTATATTATTGGTTAATATAATATTCCTAAAAATATAAGGTTCTGTAAAAGGGCTTAAATAATATTATATATGTCATTAATTAACCACTTTGGGTTCTCTTGGATGTTTAGAATAATTTTATTAACCATATAGTGTAAGAATACAGGAAGACACGGTAAAAGTTAAACTATTTAACTAAGAGTTAAATTTGAATGATAAGGATAAAATGGTAACCTAAACTCTTCTAAAACCTATTTTTTGATATAATTTCGATCCATAACCACCTTATAAAAGAAATAAATAATTTTTGAGTAATTAGAAACCGAAAATTATTTTATTATAAAATAATATTTCAATCTTTTCCTAAAGTGACCATCACCTCTCTTATAAAAGGGCACCTCCCCTTCTCTCAAATTCACACCTCCAAAGCCATTTGTCTCATCCAACCCCATCCAAAATGTCCTCCCAAATATTATAAATTCATTGTAGAGTCCTTAGTTTGATCATAAATCCATATTAAGGATCCCTTTTGATCAAATCAAAAGGAATAACCCGAAGAAGAGGTAATGATTTCACCACCCTCTTTCAACTTCTTTTCTTCTTCCACTTACTCTTTATTTGTTATTATGATACCAAAACAATAACTCTAGTACCTTATATATACTATGATTTTATTATAAATATTTCACAACCATATTCATTATTCTATCCATCCTATGAATGATAATGTCACCATGCGTGTGTACATACAGTTTATCGTCTCCACGCCGTGGTGTAATTTGTTATTCAACACTATGTTATTTGGATGGATATAATGATGCATAATATGTATATAAATAATGAAAATAACATGATAATGTATCTTTAAAATTAATATACCATCAAATTCCACACCTTTAAGGAAATGATATTTTTTCTCATGTGTACGTATGAATTACCGTCTCCACAATGCGATGAGATTAATTTCCACGTTCACCATTCATCAACTATTATAAAAATATATATTACTAATAAGTATGTAATATATTACATAATAATTATAATTGATATATATATATATATGTATGTATTTATGTACTTACATATATCTTATTCAAATACTTACGTTCGATACGATATGAAAAGAGAAACAATGTTTATGTGTACCTATGGCCTACCATCTCCAAAAATAGTGTTTTCCATTTAATATATCTATCTATTATATATATTTATATTATAAATATGTACGATATATAAATAAATGTTTTTATTCTGGAAGTATTTAAATCATGGTGTAAATTATACGATCAATAATAACAAGTTAAAATATGTACGACAAAGAAAGCGATTATTAATTGAAATGTTAATTTAACATGAGAATCATTATTAAATGGGTAGTATAAAGTCATAAATGAATAATTTGTGATATAATAAATATTAATATAGTTCCGGTATAATCTATTACCATACAATGGTCATTATACAGTTGGTTAAACATACCCTTGACCAAAGGAAAGTGCAAGGTAAGGGGTTTTCATCTCACTCCTTATTCCCATGAAATTCGTGCTATATTGCCACTATTTCATTTTGTGTGGTGTATGTACTACACATAATTGTATTATTTGGGTAATAAAATTTAATTTATGTGTATTTACATCTTCATTTTATGATACTTCTTTTATGGGGTGTATGTTTCATATGTTACCAAATTGGTAAGCGTTAATTCCTCAATCTCATTATTATTCGAGATTGATTATGTGTATGTTTTTACTGGGACATATTTATTATCCATGTCCATGTTTCATAAAAAAATTAAAAGGGATTATTTTTAAGGGACTCTTTTATGAAAAAATAATTTTAAATGTTTTAAAGATTTGTTCTTCTAAACCTTTCTCATTAATGTCCATGTTTTTAAAATGGTTTTAAGGATTTATTTATACGAACATGAATGTGTTAAAATGTTAATTCATTTCAAAAATTTCAACGTTTTATGGAAACATTTGATTAAAAAATATCTTTTAAATGACTACATTTATAAATTATGTGACATTTAAATGATTTTATGAAAAATGGATATTTCTCTGAAAGATTTTTACTGATCATTTTCAACTATGTCAACATCCTTTATGAGATATTATTCTTAGTCTAGGTTTATTTATTATGATACAAATATTCCATATTGTTTTTAAGGTTTTGTGATATTTTTGACTATGGATGAGTTCTTTTTATACTAGTCATATTTTATGGTCAAGGTATTGATATTTTATATGCTAGTTTTAATATGATTTTTTGTGTTTTTTTCAACCTTTTCTTAAGATGAATGTGTTAGACTAGTATGTTTTGGGTTATGGATCGACAAAAGTAATCCCTCTGGTTGGGGGGTCCCATTACAGTAGACTCTCCAAGTTGGAGTTCGGCTACAGAGGCTCTCCGATTTGGTATCCAGTTATAGAGGCTCTCCGGGATGGAGTCTGGATACAGAGGCTCTCCAGGTTGGTGTCCGGTTACCATTATCCCATAGGTCCTGGCACGAGGCCTAGACAAAGAAATTAAAGTCTGGAATTATTAATTCCCTCATCATTAAATTAGTTATTACATGTGATTATTTGATTAGTAGAATATCCATGTGAATTTTTATATTGTAATGTTTGATTTATTCTTGCATATTATGCTCAAGTTTATATTTGAAAGGCTGTTGTTTTAATTACACATATTGCCTTAGAAGTTTATAGCTTCCGCTAAATTATTTTCCCTTATTGAGCATCTTATCTCCCCCATTTCTTATGTTTTATTTTCCTAGCATATGAGTAAGTTGGTTATGATTGACTTGCAGGAATAATCTAGGAGGCTTGGACATTTCTAATTGAATAAGTTACTGTTGTTTTTCTTTTCAAGTTGTAATGTTGAACTTAATGTATGGAATACTTTTTCCAAAACTAATAAACTGATCGGTCCTTTGGGAATTGATTCTTTGTAATCATGCCAATGTATTAAAATAATGCACCAACTCTAAGTAACTAGGGTCGGGGCATTACATATTATCTTTTCCAAAAAAAATTAGTTATGTTCACAATTTGTTTAATATATTTCAATTTAAGAAGTATCAATCTAACTCTTACCATTTAATTTTATGGGACCTCATTAAAATTAAAATAGATTATATGTTGATTCATGTTCCAATATATGTTATTAATATGAAATATTGTCTCTTTTATGGAAAATTTAACAATTTTCTATGGGTTTTATGTATGCATGGTTAGATTCAATAACTGACATGGGAGTGTGAAAATGAAATGTTAGGGTAGTGGATCAGGCACTTTTAAACAAACTATGGTTTTCAAATTTCAAATTATTGAAATAAAAATGGTGGGGAGAATGTTACACCATGAAATTTAGGAACATTAACCCTATTTTTTGTAATTTGATCTTATACATGGATTGGGTTATGTTTCAGGAGGTTTTGGGAGGTTTTGGACTATTTTGTAGGTATTTATGGAGGTTTACGATTTGTGTACAATTATTGGATATAGTTCACCACATCTTGGAAACTTTGAAACATGTTTTGGGGTTCACTGGGTTGGTGAACAGTTTGGCCGAACAATGTGAGTTCCCAAGGGAAGCTATGCAATGTAAACTAGGGGAAATCATGGTTGGTACATGTATTTATACCTAGTAGAGATAAATATGTGAGGTATGGGATTAAGATAATATAACTATATATTAGGTTCATGGTTTGAGATACTATGTGTCCCAAACCATGCAGCTGCTTGGATTTTTCAACAGCACATGCTCGGTTGGCATATGGTTTGAAAAATCGTGCATCCTAACAGTGAGACATGTATTTAATAACCCCAAAATTGTAATTTTAATCACAATTATGACCTTGAATCCTCATTAATCCCCTAACCACTCATTATCTAGTACTACACACCCTTTTTATGCTTGAGATACTTTTTCATTCAATTTATAAGTGACTTTTATGTGATTTATAGTGCGTTGGAGATCTAAATTCACTCGTAAGTCTTTGTTCTTCCATGATTTTCTTATATATACTTTTCTCTTCTCTAAATGAACCATAGATCTAGTCTTACATTTATGAATCTATGGTTAATTATGGGAATTTTAAAGGGGTCTGATTTAATCTATTGAAAAAAATAATATACAAGTCTAGTTTTAGAAAACTAAAGTGTTTTTCTTCATTTTTTCCATCAATTGAGTGGTAGGTGGATTATCTCTCATATATACCATTATAAAACCTAAAGGGTTCGTTTTCATTATACTCCTTTAATGAAATTTATATAAAAACCTTATTTGGTTGTTTAAGTTAACCCTTTCATAGTAATGGATTTGAAATTTTTGGAAATTTTATTGTTTTCAAAAAACCCTTTTTATTTATAATTCTAAAAAATTGTTTTAAAATTATGGTATTGTTTTTATGGAAATAAGTGTTTGATGAAATTATTTTAAAAAATAATTACTTGTATGTGAAAAATAATTTGTAATACATGGTTGTAATGTGTTCATATTTTGACGTAACCCTCACAAAGGGTTGTTTGTCGTTGGGGAACCATGATATTGGTCACCTTAGGATGACTTGGTGGATCGATGATAGATTTCTCATGAGTCTGGATCTATCACTTGGAATGAATGTGTGGATGAGTGTGTGGGTGTGTAACATGGAAATTGGTATTCAAAATTATGATAAAATATTAAAGGTTTGTTTATTGTTTTCCCTAGAAATTCTTGTGTTTTTTATATAACTGATTTATCTGTTTTCTTTTAAATAAAATTATATAAATGCATTAATAGTTTCTTATCCAAGTGGTTTGAGTTTGGATATTTTTTAGAAAATCCTAATTAATTTATACTCAAACCATTATTGAGAACATCATTTCATTTTCATATGTCCTTTAATAGGAAATAGTAATGGTAAAGGTTTCATAATTATCTAGTGACACACCTTGATACAGTGGGTAGGGAAAGTGTTATTGGAGATTTGAGATGGTTTGAGATTTACTAGTGAGGATACCACATGGGTGTCTTTGGGATTTTTTTCTTTCATTCCTTCTCAGATGTTGTCTTTGATTTATATTATCACTCTAATATTTTCATGGTGTTTGTTTTGACTTTTGGTTGCATTATACGACTCAGAAATCATGTTGTATGATTGGATGTTTATTGTTCAATATTTGAATATTATTTTATATTTAATGGGAAATTCATTCCCCAATATTCACTAATTCCCTATATATTTATTATCATCCTTTGGTGTCTTGGGGGAGTCAATATAGGCACATGGCACCTCATCACTTCTCAAGTCAATGTGGAGGGGTGGGATGTTACACATAATTATATATTTATAGACCTTGGTTTTAGGTTAAAATAATATTTAATTTTGTCATAGACTTTAAATAATATAATAATCATTATAAAACCCCATTCCATATATTATTATTATTATTTTTATGGAGTTATCTAATTGGAACAATGAGAAATATTATTTTACCTGCTTGTAAATTAATATTTATCACCAAACATGTTCTTTGTCCACTCCAAATCCTTGGGATTTATTCAATTCCTAAATAAATATTTTATTCATAAATAATACATGTTCTAAAAACTAGAGAATAAATATTTTATAAATATTCAATAAATAAAATAAATATACTTTATTCACAATCTAGAAAATAAATATTTATTTAATTTATGTTATCAATAAAACTTGAAAAAAATTACTCCTCAATATTGAGAAAAATATGTAATCCAAAAATTAAATTCTAATATTATTTAATTGATATGTACAAAAACACTTAGTGTGTGACCAAATAGGATTATTTATCATTGGCATTATGTGAGATTTCCTAAATTCCATGATTACTATCTAGAAATGGTTAAAAGAAACCCTAGATAAAGAACATATTGTCACTACATTAACAACAATATATGAATTCTTGCTAAGCAATATAATACATTTTCACAATATCTTATCAAGATGGTTTCACATCTGTTTCATCAACCTATTTTCCTGAATATATAAATCTTTGACATTCTAAAATAAACATGTTGTTACACCATGGACATAGAATTTAATGTGATTGTTCTATTACAATCAATGGGTAGAGATGTCAACTTTCATAAAGATAGAAAGTAAAAATCCTTCATCAACTTATACATTCATAACATTCCATTCATAATTCACCTAATGTACCCTACTTCCCAAAGACACAAAACATTTATGATTCTAGGGAATGTTTTATTGTGTGAGGTATTGAATATTTATCTAAAAAATATATTATTTATTTATGAAATTCTTGGAATGCATCACCAGTTCAGTGGAAAAACCAACAGATTTATATTTAGGTGTTGGAAAATGGAAAGAGAGATAATGTGAATTTTTCATGTTATCAAGAACCTAGTTAGATGACCCTAGGTAATCGGAGGAGGTCTAAGGGGTGGGGACCTCTAAACTATCCACCAAGTGACCAATGTCGTGTACTGGGTACCTAGTGTGGTCACCAAATACCTAGTGGGGCTACTAGGTACCATTTAGTCCATATAATACTTTTTATAAAATTTTAAACAAGGATGGAATTCCCCTTTTCCCAAAATTATCCCCCTCCTATGGTTCCTTGTGCCCAACCAAATAAAACGATGTCTGGAGCTTCTTTTTGGTTATCTCACCCACCACTTATATATTACTTTGATATTTATATTTTGGGATTGTTTCATCACATGGATTTGAGGTATGTATTCCTATCACACACACACAAACACTCTCACTCTTTTTCATTGGTTTTTCCTCTTCTTTATCCTCCTTTAATTTCATTATGTACACCTATAGATTTGTATAATGATTTCACCAAAAGTCTGGTGGAATCATGTAGTATGAAAGGGAATTAATTTGCAGTGTGTAGATGATGTCCAATAAAGAGGTATTTATTTTAATGTTCATTTTTTATCTTCAGTTATGCCACCCTTTAGATTTATTTATATATTTTGAAAATTTTTTAAGAAACTGTTCATGGATTTGGGTAATTGAATCCTAGTTTTTGTGTGACATAGACCCAGGGATGTGTCGGGAGTGGAATTCACCCATAAGATTATGGGTCCCAAATTTTAAGGCTATGTAGTGATCTTAGTGTTTGTTAGTCAAAGTATTTAATTTTTTTTAAGTGATTTTATTATTTATTTTTATTTTTTATAGATGATATAGGTTATCATGGACCTTTTAGTGGATGGAATGGTCTCTTGAATTATAATGGGTCATTGGATGAGGTAGGTAGCCTTAATATTTCTATGTATCTTAATGTTTTAGATTATTTTATGGTTAATGTGACCATTATTACTCTTGTTGGATTATTTTATGTTGTTGTGTGATCTAATATCATAAATTCGTATGGGATAATAACAACTTAATATTCAACAATTATAATATATCTTACAAAATTATCATTAGTAGAATCCTATTTGAATGAGTGTTAGTGGAAATTTTTATAGAGTGTTTGGTGTCATGAGTGGTTTGATTTTGTTTTATAAAAATATTTTTTTTACCTTTTAGAATGTTATTTTAATGGAAATAATGGATTAATGAAATGTTTTTCAATAGATTTACAAATTAATTTTATATGTCAAAAAGGTGGTTTGAGATATAATTTCTAAATAAAAGAGATGTTTTCTAAAGAACATTTTCATTTTATTTTTTCCTATGTCATAGTGTGTGTAAATCCAATATATAATTCAATTTAAAATCATTTGTATGGTTTTTATTACTTGGATTTTACAGTAAATATAGAAGGGATTATTTTGAGATTAGTTTTGGTCTGTTGGAATTGTGAGGCCCATACAATGTTTTGAAAATCATATATGGTTATGTATGTTCTACTTTATTATAGTTTCATGGTATTTTATATCTTTGGAAAGATTATTTTTTATTGCATTGTAACAATATATGAAACCATCCCTTGGGTGATGGGTTTATTAGACTATATTGAGATGCCTATCAAGTTTATTTTTTGGTAAATATCTATAGGAATCTTGTTATACCTTACATATGAGTGTGAGTACATTATGTTGACCAAGTGATGGGGGAGATATTCACATATACTTTGAGTATTTATTGATATTATTTATAGTCTATATATATTCCTTTGTTCAAGGAGTATTTCCCCAATATTGACCCCAATTATTAAGGTATAAATTATTCCTAGTGTTCTAGATTGACAACATAATCTGATTTTAAGAGATTTGTCCCCTATGGAACGATTATTCATGGTAAGGATTAAAATATGTGGTAATAAAATAGTTATACCTACTTGTTTCATTCACAGGATTTTGGTGATTTTCCCTCCAAAATGATGTTTTATATACCTTTTTATAAGATAGTGTGAGTGGGAACATATTCTGAGAGGAAGTATATTTTTTTATTTTACACTTGGTAATAGTTTGATTTCTATAAGAGGTTAAATCATGATTTCCCTTATTATTTTATCATAATATGAAATAGTATCTTTATTTTTTGTTATAAGATGATGTGTCTTTTATTTTCAAATTCAATATTCAACTCATTGTAGTTGTTTCTCATCCTCATTGAAATTTCAACATAGAGAAATGGTGGAATTGGAAATAGGTGTGGTAGTGGATGCACCTTGGTATGTAATGGAAGGCTTCATGTAGAAAATATAACCATGATCCTTCTGGTGAGCATCTTCAGGTAAGAAAATGTCCACGGTTCACTTTATAGTTATTTAATGATGATTTTATGTGTGATACAAATCATTGATATACAGCTGATAAAATATGATCATAAATTGTGATTCATCCACTATGATAACTTGATATGAATGGTATGGATCTGAAGGTTCTCTATAGGTATTCTATAATATAGCACTGATGAGGACTAGTGAGATTGTTTGGAAATGGGTGTTAGAACCATAATTATTATTTTTTATAGTTGGTCCATGTTCATGAGTTTGACCATTTATCTTATCATTATATTATTGTATAGTTATTATTTGATTATCTAATCCCTCTTTGACTTCCTATTATTTTCTTCATTCTCTTTTGATTGTGTCTTTTATAATTGGTTCCACTTTTACTGTTCATTTTTTTTTATTATTTATCTCTTTATTTCCAATGTTATTTCAAGGTTTTATAATATTAAAAAGTAATGAGATGACTACTAGGTTAGGTGGGACTTGAATGAGTGAGTAATTATTGATATCTTTCAATATGTGGATGGTTATGTCTAATGATATTAGATATGTGTGGTATGCCTCATTGGGTCATGATGGTGTATCGATTACTGATTGCAGGTGGGTGGATCATGGCCAGAGTTATGTATTTTCAACATGATTCAATGGGGTGAGTATTTCATTGAGACATCTATACACAAGAAAGTGTTGTAAATGAATTTTTTGTAATGATTTTGGGTGGGTTAGTTTCACTAATCATGCCTTTCCCTCTTTCTAGTACTTACATGCACATCAATATGATCACAGTGGCACTCAATGTGTTTTGGATAGTAAGAGAATCTGAAAAAGTCATTGGACTCACCCCAACCTTTGTACATGGGATGGGTTTTTTTGTTTTTGGATAGTACTAAAGTGTAATTTTATGAATATATATCATATTGGATCTATAATTAAAGCTATGTATGTTAATGACACTAGAGACTATTAGTAAAATAGTATTTGATCATGTAAATTGGGTCAATGGTCATTGTACATTAATTTTTAGTTGTGGTTCTACATATATAGTAGCCAATGTTCCCTCTATTTATTTATTTTGATAATTACTGTTGTAAATTTATATTTCTTATCAATTTTTATTATTTTTTCATCATTTATTTTATTTTTTTGCTTTTATATTATAGTTAGTGGGAGAACTCTTTCCCTTCATTTTTATGACTATGAGTTTCTGGGATATTTGTAATATATAAAGGACATGAAAAATTATTGGTTGATCTTGGAATGAACCTTGGGATTTAAATTGGAATGAATACTCTCCCCATGAATATTTTGGTCACTCTATTATATTCAGTGTCCTCTAGAATATGTTGAGGTGCACCTATAGTCATGTAGTGCCCTATGCTCAATCATTTTTTTTGACCAAGTCAGTTCATGGAACTATTATATATTTCATAGAGTTTATATCTTGATAAACCTCATATTTTCATATATTTTGTTTTTAAATTTGATATTTCAATCAAAATAATTTATTATTTTATGGTATTTTGGACCACTTTTTTTAAGAATTATTTGGACATTGTTGCAAAAAAATATTAACTTTGGATATTTAGGTGTTTTTATTTACTTTTGTATTTTTACATAAAATAATATTACTAATTTAAATTTAAAAATAAATTTTTTTAATAGGATTAAAAATTTCATATAAATAATTTCATCTAACTAGAATTATATTTTAATCCAAACATATGAGGCCTAAATGAATCTATCAATTAGAGCTACAAAAACTATACATAGTAGTAGAAAATTAAAATGAAGGACCTATATATAAAATATTTCTAATATAAATGAGAACAAATTTTCATTTCATATAGAAAAGTGGTTGAGAAAAAATTTCATAAATTATGGCTACTTGATATTCAGAATTTATCAAGTCCACAAATGAACTAAAATCCAAAAAATAGGAAATCCAAGAGTCTTCTAGGATATAAAAGTTTACATTACAAATTCGGTTATAACTTTTACTATACATGTTCAAATGAGAAAACAATTATGGGAGATATCATAAGATGTAGAAAAAAATATCAATTAATAAAAATTTCCATGATTCATCCATTTAATGGTCAAAATATGTGTTCCCTTATGGTGTTATGATTTGGAGTGAAAATTAGAAACTCGTAATCCATATAAATCTATACGTATACTTCATTTCGAAAGTGTTATTCATTTTTATTATCTAAGAAGGGGTTTTCTATTTTAATCTTTTAAATTATATATATAATAGTGTTTTTTATTCTTATCTATTATTTTATATTTTATTTTATAGCTTTTTTATTATCATTTACATGAAAATGGAAAACTAGCCACACAGTTGTCGAGGGGGGGATGTTTTTCTTAAGTTTCTTACACATTAATGATTTATATTATTTTATAGAATGATTTTAGAATTACTTAAAATTATTATATTGTGAGGTTTCTATAAATTATCTACTACTAAATTGTTCCTCTTATTTATCATTTCTACTCTCCTTCCTCATTTCAAAACTACATATTATGGAGTAGTATTTACATGGTGATGTGTGAAGAAGAGTATCTATTGTCATATTTTAAGAGATAATATCTTGAATATAAAGTTATCTATATGGGTAAATCATGTTTTAAATGATATTTTTTAAGTGATAGTTATTGATATAAACATTGGATAGGATAACTAGGATATTTTTAGGGAAAAATGGTAGCTTCACTATGAACTCCTAATAATAGAAGAAAATTCTTTTCTTTTTGTTACTAACATCATTGTATTTTTTTCCATCACATAAATGTATATATATATATATGAATCACCTATATTTTATAAAAACCCATTCCTTTGGTTTTTTATAGTATATTTTTGTTTAATATAATAGTAACAATATAAAATTAGTTTTTTTAAGTGGCATCATTATAAGACCAACCTTAGGGATTGAACTATATTTAATTCATAAGTAAATAATAAATATTTACTCATGATTCAAGAAAAATATCTCCAAAAAATTTGAAACCATTTTTTAGGAGGACAAAATCTTGAAAACACTATTTTTCAAAACAACAAGAAAATTTATAAATTTAAAAATCTAAAAAATAGAGCTTTATTTCAATTTTTTTCATAGGTAAAGATGGATCTTCATAGTGATATTTTAAGTGATCGGACTATTAATAAACCAATAGAAAATCATTTTAGTGAATAGTATTTTAAGATTCAAGTTATACATAATTTTAGAGTTCTTGAAGAAGTTAGTGGAAAGAGGAATAAATAGACACTGCAATCAAGGATATCAATGCTCTATGGACAGAACAAAAAAACAATTTTGAATAGAAGTTAATCTTGATCTACCCATATTTCAAATTAAAGAACATAAAAATTTTAATAAATAATTCAAGTAAGATATATTTCCCTCTCTAAAAAATCAATTCCTAGAATCAATTATTTTAGAGAAAGAGTTCATGGTAGAATTTTTTTAGAGCGATTCATTTTTTGGGAATCAAGTTTTTTCAATGTTCATTTATTCAAAATTTTAAATGTATCTCCCATGTCCTGATTTTTTCATGTTGAGTTATAATTTTATAGGCCCTAATTGATGATGAAAATAAAGTGACCACTACTGAGGATAAATGGGTGGTGTAATTCAAAGAAGATTATGAGATCATGGAGTCTATGGTGATGTGACTAATATCTCTACCACTTTTTTCATATCACATGGAGGAAGACGCCTTAAATTATTACATGGATACTCTCTATCTTTTATTCCCTCATTATTCTCACTTATAATTAACTCTTATCACTTAGTTTTTGGTAAATTTCTTATTTACATTGATTTCTCCCACTCTTGGAATACACTTATAGATGTGGGGAGAAATAACATATACTGGTTCAAGAAATAAAAAATCATCCTATTTCTAATTGGTGTTAAAATTATTAAACTTTATTACTATGAAATTAAAAACCTCCTACACAATTATGGGTACAAACTAAGAAATATCCAATTTCATATTTCCCCTCTTATTTTTTATCTTTTTGTATTTCATTAATTTTGTATTGTTTTTCTATTACAATCTAATGGGTTTAAAGTTAAAGTAGTTAAGATCTTATCTCAAGGCTTCCAATTCTATAAATAAACAAGGTTATGTTTCTTTTTATCTATGGTTTTACATCCCTTAAATTTTTAATATGTTGATTTCAAATGACTATTTTTAAAATTTAAGTGTGTAGGGGTGTCAAACAGTTGTAATACATTTTTGTGTGTATTTATTTCTTTCATATTTTTAGAGATGTTGAGCTTAAATGAATATTATTTATCATTTTTTCACTATATAATATAATTTTAGAGTTTTTCTTTAATTTTAGAAAATAATGGATTTTAAATGAATATTGATGTGTAATTTTTTATTAGAATTTAATTTTCAATAATTTTTATGAGTTTCACCAATTTTTTGAAATATTTGCTCTTAAAATACTAACTCATAAGATTTTTTCATCCATGTTAGGTACTTTGAACCATTTTTGAAACATTATTATTAATACTCATACTTTCATGATGTAAAATTTGAATTTTTTAGAGAGAAGTAGAACTTTTTATTGTTTCTATTTCAAATATATAGATTTATAAAAAATTAATGTGAGTAAGGCCTTTATTTGGCTATCCACATTTTTACTTAACATCTACCATTACATCTACCCATATTTACCCCTTAGAATTCATGAATTTTATTATAGGTTTAAGCCACATTAAAAGATTATTTTTATTACCTACCATCATACATAATATTTTTTCATGGATATTTCATGTTAGTGTGTGGTGTAAGTGAAATATATGTGTGTTGTTTATGATTAAAATCATTGTGGGGGTGTGAGGTCTGTGCTAAGATTCTAGGTAGTAGATAAAGAGAAATTGGCATGATTCATTATCATCATTTGTTCTTTATTCATATCATCATTTTCACTAAAAATTATGAGAGATAGAGAGGGATAAATAAAAAATATAAAAAATAGAGTCGAAATTGATTTTTTCAATTTTCATACTTTTATGATTTTTTATTCATTCACTACTTCTCATTGTAATCATATACTCATTTAAAAAACAAAAAAAAATGACAAACCAATGGTAGAATTAGGATGAAATCCTTCATTTAATTAATTGTTTGAATCATGGCCCTAGAAATTCAAAAAGGGGGTTTTCATTTTCACATATTATAAGAGGAATTTATTGGGGATATTTCTACAATTTCAATTTAATATTAATTAATTATAAATAAGAGTTCAACCTACCTGATCAACCAAAAAAATTTAAATTTTATTTACCTACCATCCATTTTCCACTAAATTATACTTGAAAGGTCCTCATTATTAAAAACATTTTTATAGATACTAGTGTATAGATAAGATAAGTTTCATAAGACTATGGTGATACATGAATTTTCCATGTACGAGCATAACTCTATATTAAATTTTTATTATGTGATGAGTGAATTGATTTTCTTGTGAGGTGAGTTATTATTAGTTCATATAACGATTTATTAGGTTTACAAAATTTAAATGTGAGGGAGTAAAATAAAAGGGAATACATTTTAATATAAGTTACATGATAATTTTCTATTTATGAAATGACCTTGTAACTTCTTTCATATATTATTTTTATGTAAATTTGATAAGGTTGTTAGATTATTTCCCAAAAGTGAATTGGTAATTTTATGGTCACTCTTAAACCTAGTAATTTAATACATTTTAAACTATAATTAAATTTCTTTTAATCCCACAAATTTATTATTTTAATTCTATTTGTCACATTATTTATATTTTAAAAAAGTTTTGGAAATTAATATAAATATGGATTATTTTTTTATTTTTTAGTGTCTTTAATCACCTTATTATTTTTATCAAAAAATATACTATATTGAGAAATATTTAGAAAAAAATATTATGATTCCATGTTTGACAGGATCTATTTTCTCTAACCAGAATAAGTAATGAATCTGAAAATATATTTCCCAAAAAAATATTATATTTGAAGCCTCAAAATAAATTCTTGGTTTTGGTGGATTATAGTATTTTACCGATATTTCACAAATTTATCATCCAAATATGATGAAATTTTAATTGAATATAAGTAATATGTCATGAAAAATTGCCATAAAAAGTTTATTATTGAGATTAAAACATTATAAATGCCATAAATTCATTATAAATTAGAGAATTTTAATTCCCAGAGTCTTTATAGATATATAAGTTTACATTACAAATTCAGTTGTAACTATTGATACACATGTCTAAGGGAGTTTAAATTTTTTGTTAGATCATGTAATATATAGGGGAATAAAACTAATCAAGAACACATTTCAATGTTATTCATTTTAATTTTAAAACATGAATGGTACTTTAATGATCATATTTGAAGTGGAAATGATCCACTATTTTGATAAATTTTTACCTCCAATTCATTTCAAAATAATTTATAATTTCTATTATCTAAGGAGATGTTTTTCTTTTATACTATTTTAAATTTTTATATATATTACTTTACTTAATTTTTCTGCTTCTCCCTTGTTTTTAATTTTATTTTCTCCCTCTTTGATTATTATCTTCATGAAAATAGTGAGCTAATTTCAATATTTTTGGAGGGAGAAAGCAGTTTTTCATGAGTTTTTCAAACATTAATGACTTCTATTATATTTTTCAAAAAAATTATTAGTATTCAAAATTATTGTAGAGAATTATCTACCTAATTTTCATTATATTTACTTCTTCATTTATTTGTCTTTCATAATCTCTTTCATCATTTCAATACTATATAAGATGGATTAACATTGAGATAGTAATGTCTGTAAAATACTTCTCCTAGAAAAGTTTTGAGAGTTATTTCCATTCATAAATGGGTATTGATGTATGGAAATTATTTTTCAAACCATAGGGTGTTTAGTGAAAGTTCTTGTTCTCAACATTGGAATAGATAATGGGAATACTTTTAGAGATAATTGATTTCCTCACAGAAATATTTTAAGAATACCATAAATTTATTTCTCTTTTATCAGTGCTATCATTAGGTTTGAATTTTTTTTTCGATTTCATTAATAAATACATATCATCTATATTTAATAATACCAAAACTATTTTATGATTATTTTTAAAGTACAGTTTAGTTTAATATAATATCAATAATTGAAAATCATTTTTTGGTAAGTTTCCTTCTTGTAAGATCAAACGTAGGGATTTCAGTAAATTTTATTCTTTGATAAATAAGAAATATTGAGTTGGGATTCATAACAAATCCCTCAAATAAATATTTCACTATTTTTTGGCTGTCCAAAAAGAATTCAATCACAGTTTTTCAAAAAAAAACAAAAAAATATAAATTTCAAAATCAGAAAAATTGTAGCTTTATTTTATATATTTATTTTCATAGGTTAAAAAGGATGGTCAATTTTATTTTTAATATATTTATCTTTCTAATAAAAAAGCATGATATTTTCATTGAATATTCATTAGGGAATCAAGTTAAATGAAATTTTAGAGTTCATAAAGAATTTATTGGAAAATTTTCATCATTATCCATAGTAATCAAGGATGTCAGAGTATTATGGATGGAACAATAATAAAAAAAGAAAAATAATTATTTAATGTTTATACAAAAACATTTAAAATTTAATAACCTAAATAAAAAAATAAAAAATTATAATATGATCCATTTCCAATAGCAAAAAACTATTTCCAAGTGGTCATGCTTCATGAGAAATAGTTCAAGGATGTAATTTTTTAGGGCAATTTATTTTTTTAAAATTGATTTTATTAATTATTTATTGATTATAAATTATTAATTGATCTCTTATGTTCTGAATTTAAAAGTTTTGAGTCAATTTTTCAATCCTTGTATGATGACTTAAATCAAGTGACCATAAATGAGGTAATGAGGTGGCACATTGAGATAATATGAAGAGATCAGGGAGATTCTAGTGATGGTTTTGCCTCCTATATATTTGATTTCATATCAAATGGAGGAGGAAACCATAAAAGAAGATAGTGAACCCCTCTAATTAATCTTCTCTCATGCTTCTCACATATACATTTCTCTTCCTTATCTCTTGGGGGTTGGAAAATTTCTACTTTTCATTTTGGGTTCCAACTCTTGAAATCCACTTATAGATTTTATAAGAAATAACATATGGTAGTTCAATACATAAAAACCATATCCTCCTTCTGATTAGATATAGAATTATAAAACTTCTAGAATGGGGTATTAAAAATCAAATACCCCTTAAGGGTTTCAAACCAAGTTATATCCCTTTGCTTCTTTACCTTATTCTCTATTTTATATTTATTTACTTTTCATTATATTAATTTCATATATTTTTTACTTTATTATTATTATTTTTAAATTGGTAGCATCTATAAGAATAACTCAAGGATTTTACTTCTATAAATAAATATATTTCAATTTTTCGTTGTCTTTTTCTTTTATTCCCTTATCTTTTTATTTTATTAAGATGAACTAAAGGGTTATTAAATTTGTGGGGGGGGTTAACCTGTTATTAAAGTTTTTTTTTCTTTTTTTTTGGAACATTTAGATTAAATGAATATTATTTATCATTTTCCCATATTGAATTTATTTTGAAATGTTTTTCTTGATTTTTTGATAAAATATATTTTAAATTATTTTTTATGTGAAACTTTTTTCCTTGAATTTTATTTTTTTTTTAAAAATTATTATCTCATCCAATTTTTTACATTCATTTCCATGAAAAAATGACTCAAATTAAATTTTTAGTTTTGTAGGGTATTTTAAACCATTTTGGACTATTATTTATAATACTCACACTATCTTGAGAGAAACATGATTTTTTTGTGAGAAGAAAATCATGTGATTATTTTTATTTGGAAGATTTAGAGTTCATAAAAACTATCAATGTGATTGAGGAATTTATTTGGATAGCCATGTTTTTTTCTTTAGACCTATAATTTACATATACCCTTGTTTAGTATTTATAAGACCTAAATTACCCTATTAGTTAAGGCCACAATAAAATATTTCCATTCCTTACTTACTCTCACACTATATACTTTTTCATGGATATTTCAATTTTGAGTGTAGGGGGAGGGCCCTTCATGTGTATTATTTTGGATCCATCTCATTAGAGGTTGGTGTGAGGTGTGTGTCACTATTTTAGGGAGTGGATGAAGAGAGATGGAAATGATTCATTATAAACATATTTTCTTCATTAATATCATACTTTCTCTAATAAAAAAATCAGAGAATAAATATAAATAATAGAGATGAAATTCAATTATTGATTTTGATTACTTTTATGATTATTCATTCATTCACTAAATTTATTTTTCAACTCATCCTTCCTGAAATAAACAAAAATAGAAAATTAATAAAAAAAATGGGGTATTAGGATTTAATGCTTCATTATATCCATTTTTTACTTGAGGACCATGACATTCAAAAAATGGATGTATTTTTTTAAATATTTTAAATGTAATTGACTGATAAAATTTTAGGGATTTAACTTGATAATTTATATATTATACATAATATTTCAACCTCCCCTTTTTAAATTTAAATTTTCAAATGTTTTTACCCCCAACCTAGAGAATCCAAAAGAACCATGAAAATTACCCATGATTAAAAAAATTATGTATTATTTATTTGATATTTGAGAACATTAATAATCAAATTTTAATATATGAATTTTAAAATTATGCACATAAATCTAGAATATATTTTTCTTCAGTAAAGAGTGACATGATTTTTCATGAGATGTAAGTTGCAATTGGGTAATGTATGGATTATTAGGTTGTAAAAAATTAAGTACGAGATATAAAAAAATAAAGGGACTCATATTTCATATATGAGACATGATGAAATTAAATATTGGAAATTATCCTGGAAATTCTCTAACTATTGATTTTTGTGTGACTTTAATGTGAATATTTGATGATTGCATAGGATTACAATAGTAAATTATAGGGGATTGATGAATATCATATTTTCATACATTTTATTTTTCAAATTAAATTTTTTAATCCCACCAATTTATTATTCAATTTAAAATTTTCATATTTATTTGGTATTAGGAATATTTTGGACATTATTGTGAAAATATCTTAATTTTATATTTTTAAGTGTGTTCATTTACATTAGTATTTTTGTCATAAAATTATCTACACTAGTCCAAATTTAGAAATTCTTTTCCTATGATTCCACATTATATGGGATACCTTTTTTATGACTTAAACAAGATATGGATCCAAAAATATAACGCATGTACAAATATTATTAGTGTGTCCTTGAAATTTATGCACATTTTTTTTGAATTTTAATGTTTCCATCATAACTCACAAATGGATCGTCCCAATAAGCTGAAATTTTATGTTAATATAGATAAAGGGATGATAAAAATTTTCATCAACTATGGATGCTTGATATTAATCCTTGATCAGGGCCACAAATGCATTGGAAACTAGATATTTTGAATTAATTAAGTCTATCAAGCCAAAAAACATTATTTCACTAATTATGATGTGTCTTTTGATGGAAATGTCCAAAAGAAGTGATATTTTGTGGAAAAAATATAAGAAATATATGAAAAACATTAATTAATACCACCTTCCTTGATATAGAAATTTAATTATCCCACAATGCATTAATATTCAGTGGTAAAATTTCGAGAGAAAATGATCTACCCCTCCTCGTTATAAATTTTTACCTACACTTAATTTCAAAAGTGTTAGGTATTTTCATTATCTAAGGAGAGGTTTTTTGAAGTTATATTATAAATTTTTATAAATATCAGTATTATCAATATTTTGTTTTTATATATTACTTTATATTTTATTTTCTCACTCCATGTTTCTCATCTCTATAAAAATGGATAACCAACCTCACTATTGTTTAATGGAATGAATATTTTTTCCTGAGTTTCATTCACATTAATTATTTTTCTAATTTTACGTTAATATTTAGTTATTATATAAACTATTATGTTGTATGGTCCCACTACATTCTCAGTTAATATCTTAATCCTCCTTTTTGTCTTTTCTATAATCCATTATAATTTTAATATTGCATACGATGGAATAGTATTGAGATGTGTTGTGTAGCAAAGTGGTCTCATTTATATAGTTTATTATAGATTTTCCAAAAAATAGAGGTATTCATTTAGGTAAATACTATTTAAAATTATAGATTGTTGGGGGGTTGGTCTTGATTACAACAATGTATAGAATAATGATAATGTTTATAGAGAATGTTGGGAAAAATCCCTAAAGGTAACATTGTAGTTTTTTTCTGTTGGTTGTGTTTGTTTTCAAAGAAAGGTTTCAAGGTGAATTTTCGAGTTCCATAGATGTTTTCAACAATCATTGTTGAGAAAGAACCATGACATAAGAATAGAATATCTAGAGGTGGTACAAAAGAACATATACAAGTCGGTGTTGTTTTCTAGTGTTTTTGAAATTTTTGGGGTCCAAAATTTGGAGTTTGGTGAGCATCATGAAAATTCGATTTCCATTAAGATGTCATCAAAATATGGAAAAGTCATGAGTTTCACAAATATGGGCCTATTAAAGTGAATTTTTTAGAGACTGTAAGAATATTAATGGTGAGCTCTGCGATTACAAAAAGCTTTGAAAATGGTAGAGATGAAGATAATTTCAAGGGAGCATTGTGCCATTGGCAGAAAGAAATTGATGGAACACTCTACGATTAAGAGAAGCACTGCCATCCAAAAATTGTCTTAGTGCTTCGTGATATAGGGATAATTTCAGCTGAAATTTTGGAGCTTTGTGATTTGAACTGGTGTGGCGCTAACTTTGTGTTAAAGGTTCTCGAGTCAGTGGAATCTCCAATAAATACATGCCAACACCCTTGAGTAGAGTAGAGAGATCAAATTTCAAATCTTAGACTCTTTAATTGCGAAAGAGATTTGTAGAGCAGGGAGCTTCGCTAAATAAATTGAAATTCAAAGAGACAGTTGAGCTTCGTAAAATGAAGGTGTGCCACAAAAGATAGTTTCTCATTGTAGAGGACATGTGCTTCGTAAAATCTTGTTTAGCTTTGCAAAATTTCAATGACTAGTGTGAGATATGTGAAGCAGTGGGTTCTACGATCTATAGAGCTCTACAATCTGGAGAGATATGTGATCTAGTGAGGTTTTTGAACCTATGAGCTATGGGAACCTTTGATATATGTGAACCTGTGAGCTTCACGAATAGGTTGGATCATTAAAAAGGCTTATTTGAGCTTAGCAAAAGTGCTAGCTTCACAATGGTAGTGTGCTTTGTGAAGGAGTTTCAAAAGGGATTGCCCAGTTTTAAGTCGAAACGTGATATTAATATTTGGATGAAAGTGGAACTTCAACATAGAATCTATCTATAATTAAGGATGTACTAATTAGTGATAATGAACGGACCTACAAGTCCATAAACTGTGAGTGGATCCCTTCCAAATTAGTGAGAAACGGAAGAGGAGTAAGGTTATCCTTTCTACCGGTAGTGATACAGAGAGGGAGGAACAGGGAGTGACTCTTGGGAAGCAGTGAGATAACCCTCAACAATGTAAAGGTAGTCATCCTAGTCATATATGTTATGTAGCCCAAAAATTAGTGGCTGTGAGCTTTAGTGGATTTGGTACAGTGGCACATCGTCATTTTTTTCTCCTTGGACATATCCCAGTGAGGGTAAACCCAGTAAATATCTATAAGTCTGACTGCTTCCATCCCTGCATTGCATTCAAAGCATCATCATCAGATAAAGAAGAAAATAAGGGAACATCATAAATAAAAAAATTCATACAAAGTGACCCTTATAATAAAGAGGAAAAGATTTAGTGGGGCACAAAGAATAAATAAATAATATCCATACCCGGATTCCCCCCTCCCCCTCTTAGGGTATATAGGCCCCCTTTGGACCAAAACATTGATATCAGATGAAATGTTTATTTTTTTAGATTTTTTCTCTGACTTTTTTCAGTCAATTTCACAAGTTAAAGATTTATTCATCTCTTATCTTAATGTGCCATGGAAAATGGAAGAACATTAAACAAGAAGAAAAAGTTTTCTAAGGTTCCCCAGTGTGGAAGTGTCAATAGAAAGAGTGTGATTCAGTTGAAGGAAACAAGTAGCGAACAGAAGAATGGTTTTGATTTATCATACAGTGAAAATACTTACTCATTCAATGATTTAGAAGTAATGAGCTAAGAAACTGATGTTCCAAGTGATGTTGGAACTACTGAGGATGAAGAAACTCTCAGATGGAGAAAAGTGGAAGTTTCCATGAAACAAATGAATTGGATCAGATGTTGAATAAAGAGATTAAATCTAAAGATATCAGGATCCGAACAATGGAAATTGATTTTAATAATATAAGAGGAATAAATCAAAGGCTTATTGACATGGCCACTGATCTGAGGGAGAAGAATTCTTCTCAAGCTGAAGAACTGTAAGAGTTGTCTATAAAGAGAGAAAATATCAAAGGTGATATCAATGGAAAGAATTTGAACTCAGATGAAAATCAGAATCTGAAATCTAGAAATGATGATCTTGTCACACAGTTATCTGAACTAGTTTAGGATAATCAAAGACTACAACAGGAGAGTGCATGCTATACTAATTTTATTTCTTAAGAAAAATTAAAAGTAAAGGAACAATGTGACATGGTGGATATGATCACACATTAGTTAGAGAATGTTATGAGTGGAATGAAGAATATCGAGAGATAGAACTAAATATAGAGACCCAGGCCTTTAACATATAACATTACAATATTTTAATCATAATTTCACATCATAGTATAAGACAAGTATCGTTAAGTCTAGTGTCTTGGAAGACTAGCTACATAAAATATAAAACATGGGGATAAAAAAAATTATTTATTTAATCTCTATAAAGAGCTACTAAATTCCATTGAGCCCTTACATCTGCATAGGGTACCCTCACGAACACATAAACAACGGTATGAGATGAAAAACATAGTAATGAAATAAACATAAGATATCTCTTAAGCACATGAGTTAAGAGTCATGAAATAATGATATCCAAAGAATGGCACATATAAAATCGTATCATTTAAGCATGGAATCAGATAAATGTTCCAGAATCATAAAACATGTCTCTAGTACAGTTCAAGGCTAACCGCCAATCCCATTTCCTATTCTATTATGTTTCAAGGATAACCGTTAATCCTGTTTCCCATTTTAGTACGGATCAGGGCTAACCACCACTCGGGTTTCACATCGCATCTAATGAGAATTATCTTTACCCAATACATTGGAGCGCTATATGGGTGCACCCATCTCAACGTTTTCATGAATATCCTTTCCATAAACACAATCATACATAATGAACTATATATAAACATAATGATACCCATGAAAAGAATTGGGTACCACAATCATGACATAAAGCAAAATCAATGAGTGTATCATAAACGTTTTTTTTAAATAAAGGGATTAGAACAAACATGGACGTTCATAAGGTAAAATGGGCTTATAACATTGTAGGTTGTGTCAACTATAAGTGAAACATATAAGAAATGTATTTGAGAAACATTATCATTAAAGCAAGTTTGTGAAGTTTTAAGGAAAATACTATAGAGATTTTAAAATAGAAAATCAGCAATATATTATATAAAACCGGAATTTAACCATGAATCTTTTCATAATAAAAATATGGATTTTATAAAGACCATGGTGTCTTAAAATAAATGATATATTGCACATGAAATTGGGTAAAAAAATTTGAAGTTCCCCTAAAATAGGTTTGCTTATCGGAACGTTATAAAGAGGGAATATTTTAAAAACATGTATATCCCCAAAAGAGAGAGATAAAGGCGTCTTCATAAATGAATTTGGAAAAACTAAACAGAATTTAGAATATGTATATAAAAATAAGATAAAATCATTTTGATATAATGATAGATAAGGCAACCTGAAAGAACAAAGAAGGTTCGGGTAGAATTTGTAACTATTTATCGGCATGGTATCAGGTGTTCCTAAGAGGGCTTGATGAGAGATAAAAGGTGTTTATCATCACTTTGAAAACATAAGGGTAGTATGGCGGAGGAGTGTAACCAAACCCTATCTTTATTTAATAGTGAAAATGAGAGGATCCCTTACCTTAAATTTGTTGGTGTTCTCCACTTGTTTTTAAAGACCTTAAAAAATTAGGTTTATTAATTAATAATTACATAACTTCTTAAATATGTAATTGGTTTATTATAATAATTATATGTTTTTTTAGTAGCATTTTGATTAGTTATGAGATTCAATTTCATTTTTCGGGCTCGTTTGTTTACTTGGTTTTAAGGATCGTTTCTCTTATATTCATGTTTGGATAAACACGTAAGATGAAAGTGGTTATACAGAATTGAAGTTTTATGATATTAGTGAACATCCAAGAGATTATATGGTTTTAAATTTAATTTTTTTACTTAGATTGAACTCAAATTATTATATAAAACCATAGTGACAACTGTTTTTGTTAATCGGTGGTTTTGATTACAAAGAACATGTATAAATTAATATCATTTGTAAAAAAGTATTACAGAACCAAAATAGGTTATATTACCTATATAATAATCTGGTTCAACCATAACACAAATTTACTCATGAAAAAAATTAAATATATTAATAGAAATTGATAAACTATTGTCCTTGAATGTGTTAAATTAGCGCATCTCAAACGGTGCTTTCATTTCTTTCAAATACGAGGTGGAGAAAGGAGAGAATATAATGAAATATTCCATTAGCATAAAACAATTCTAGTACATTTGTGTTACTAGAGATATCATACTATTTGGGTGAAGGTAGGTGAGGAAAGAAACAAAAAATAAAATAACTGAAAAGAAATGAAGGAATTGGAAAGAGGAATTTGCCTCTTGAGACTTCCTCCTTTGAGAACCTCTTCAGGAGAGAGGTTTTGGTATTTTGAAGAGACTAGGAGCTTTTGGCCATGGTGAAGGATCTTGGAGAGAGTTTATGGTAGAATATTAAAAAGGAACATGTCATGAGATTAGTGAAGAGAAGAGGGAGTGAGAGGGTTTTATAGTGGAGGAGAAGAGGGTTTTCATAATTTTTTAATCATTAGATTATAATTTATTCACAAGACAAGGAATATTAATTATTCCATGACCAAGAATAGTAATAAATTCATGTGGCTTAAAAAAAATTGGGCTTACATCTATATATTATCATCAATGACTCAATAAATCCCTTATTTATCATTTATCGTAAATTATCACATTTTACTATTCATCAGCAATTCATGTATTTCCAAAAAACCCCAAAAATTCACCCTATCCATTTTTTGACATGTAGAATCCAAAAATGAAGTCCATTTTTCAAAAATAATTTTCAAAATATGATTAATTTAATATTTAATTTAAATCATAATTTATTATCGAAAACATGTTTTAAAACATTCATTTACTTATTCTAAAATATTAGTATATCATACTTTAAACATGAATATTATTTTTATATTATCATAGGTAAGGTTACAATACATTAGTTTATATCACTATTAATAAGGGTATGCTACTATTCATAAGGGTAGGTTACTATTCACCAACAAATATGTTTTTCTTACCACACTCCAAATAACTTACTGATTGCAACTATGTGTGTTAGATTTTCAAAATTCGAAACACAGAAGTGATAAACATATGTTTAAAGGTCACTTATCACTTAGTAGTTCATTATGTTGTGTCTTCATATGATTTTATGACATATTTATAAAAGGGGAATTTCCATCGAAAAACATTGGGTCGTTACACTAAATGCTCATCTTGAAGCTAGGGATATGATGATTCAAAAGTCGAAAGAAGAGCTAGAGTTAGTGAAGAAAGAAGTGGATAAATCCAATACCAAAGGAAATCCTAAAATTAAGGATGCCTTACACTTACTATTTGATTATCCTTTTGAAAATTATGATAAAATGAAAAAATATATATTTTTGATGAGAAACAACAGTGTATTTTTTCTGCTCGAAGACCACATAGTTTGGAGAAACTAGTATTGGATTTGAGGAATAACCTATCGTGAATGAAAAAAAGGGTGACGTTAATAGTTCTATAAATGGAAATAAATTTATAGGTGCTAGAGATACACCTAAGATGAAATTTACAAGAATTATTGACAACCTATGCTATTTTTTTGGATTCATGGTCATACATCAAGATTTTGTTCAAAGGCTCAGGAATACATTTCGTAGTGTGAAGATAGAAATTTTTCTAAATCTAAGAATACGAAGAAGCATCATAAGAAATCTGAAAGAAGAGTCTCTCAGAAGATATTATCCATGATGTTCATCTATTGAGGGAGAATGGGGCACACCCTGAGTTTGTGTCAGTAATCTGAGGAGCTCAATGTCATTAGAATAACTCAAACTACATCAACATTACAGCCTAGAAATAATTAAGTGAGGTATGTCTTCAATTCAAGATGTTTTATATGGTCTAATCATGGGAATTTTTCAAGACAATGTAGCAAGAAGAAAGTGGGGAAGGAAAAGAAACCCATAAAGAGATCCTCATCATAAGAAATGTATAACAAAAAAGATTATACTGGAAAACAACATGGTGAGTTGTAAAATAGGTACACAACCTCAGGAGAATCACAAGGATCTCAACGAAAGGTGTATCAATCACCTCCTCTGTTACATTCACAAAAAATACCCTATAATGGATGTGGAAAATCGTATAAGAAAAAGGGATGATATTCCCTATCTATAGTTAATAATAATGTAATGTCAGTAGAATACTCAACCCCAAAAAGAAAAGGTGGTGTGACACAAAAAATTGATAAAATAAATATCCCTACGAAATTTCTTGGAAAATTCTCATGTCATGCCACACTATAGGAAGTAAATGAAATAGAAAGAGATCATCAATGGAGGAAAAATCAAGAGAATATGGTCAGTGGAGAGATTATTTCTGGGATAAATATTAATAAAAAAATGGAATGCTGGTTTATAATCAAAGAAGGAAATTTCTACGTATGGGATTAATTTTCAAATTGTAAAAAAGGACAATCATCCTAAATATGAATATTAGAACAAGACTCAAAATGTGTGTAAAGAATGCCAAGTCATATGTCCAGAAAGACTGATGTTGTTAAGGCAGTTAGAGAAGGCAGGAAAGAGTGTGATTATTTGAAAGAAGGAATCAAATGATTGAACTATAAGGATCAAACACAATCCTATTGTTGATGATTCCATAAGAACCCCTCCCCCTATGTGTATAAATCATATTAACTAGTGTTCAGGCGTTTCTATGTTAAGGGAAGATATGTTCAAAGGGGAAGTGGAAACAAAAGATTCAATGTAGTGATGTGATGTGATCCAGAATGTAAAATGATTTAGATCAATTACCAGAGCTAATGAAGGAATATGAAAGAATTCCATGAAAGGAGCTGATGCTATATTTCTTCATGAGACAGGTGGAAGTAATTCATTATAATAGAAAGTAATTGTGTTATTAACTTTATCTCCTATTTCCTACACTGAGTTTGACACCATAGGCTTAAAAGTTTTGTTGGTGGCTTATTGAAAAGTTCCACATGAGAATAAATGATGTAGGATAAGGAGAATTATTTTGAGTCAAAACATTGGTCCCAATAACTGGTAGAGTTTCAAAACAAAGGGGAGATATCTATCTCTTAATCATATGCAAGATCTCAATGGGATATAAAGGATTAATTTTTAGGTTATCCAACATCAAGAAGCTTGATTTGGGGAGAAGCATAAAAATTCTTGTATTTCATGATTATCTATTTTTCTCTAACAATATGGTATCAGTTAACTATTTTTACGATACCAATATTATTCAAGAGAATGGAAATAATGATTGAATATGAGGCTAAAAATGTAGTTAAAATCAATGATATCACTATAATATAGAATTAATAGAATCATTAACATAATAGTGAATAGTTTCCTTATAGAAACAATGAGGAGGTGAGAAACTCAGGATGAGTAGATGTGTAAAACGTTGATTCAGAAGAAGGTAATGACGATGAGTAGGAGGAAGCAACTGAAGATGAAAACTGGGTTCAGCCTTTGAATGAATAACTTTAACAAATTGAGAAGAATCGTATATTGGGAGATCACCAAGAAATAATAGAACATTTATTTCTAAATCTAAATATTTTATGGATGTTTTAAGAAGGATTGGAATGAAAATTACAAGGAAATGAAGACTCTAGTGTGTACCTAGATGAAGTTGTCATGGATTGATAGAGTCAAGGAAGATAAAATCATAAACTATAGGAAAATCATTGGAATATTATCATTCTTGACAGTAGTAAGTCCTAATATTGTCTTTTCCACATTCCCAATAGTGTGATATCAAAGCAATCCAAAAGAAAGCCATGTTCTTGCAGTGAAAAGAATACTTCGGTTTTTCAAGGGATCCATGGATTTTAGTTTTGAATAAAATGAAGAATATCAGAAAGTGTAATTGGGATATATAGAAATAGATTGGTCTAGATCAGTAGTTAATATAAAATCAACATCAGGTGGTGCATTATATTTTGTAGGATTGCGTATTTCTTGGATAATCAAAAAACAATATTATATTTCTTTGAGCACCATAGAATCTGAGTATATTTCAGCCACACAAGCATACACATAGTTACTATGGATTAAAGAATAGCTTGATGATATGGTAGTTCAATTAAAGTCTCCAATTGGAATCCAGTGTGATAACTCAAGTTTGATAAATCATAGTAAAAATCTCGTTCATTACTCAAGGACATAGAAAATTGGGATAAAGTATAATTTTATCAAGGAGAAGTTTGATCTGGGTATCATTAAGATGGAGTATGTGCCTACAGAACTACAAATTGGATAAATTTTGATAAATTCCTTACCCAAGGAAGCTTTTGAAAGGCGTCGACTGGCTCTAGGAGTTCAGTTGACCCCCTACACTTGAAAATGTGTGGATATGGGCCTCCCCTCTCCCCGAGGTATGGTATGTTTTTCCATAATGTGATAATCTGTATTATATCCAATGTTTTAGACCACAAAGTATTAACCATTGAGTTCATTTATAAAGGGGGAGAAATATTGACTCCTATAGGGGTGAAACTATGGTTATGGAAGGTGGAAATGTATTAGTCAAATACACAGGGAGAAGTTGATAAGTGGATCATTGAGATAGGGGGAGAGTATTGAATATGATGATGCTTGAAGTGATCGATCAAAGATTAGAGATCACAACAGGTGAGGTTTATTATTAAAGAAGTTAATTGGTATCAGTATGGTATCATCAATTGGTTTTATAAATGAATTTATTCATTAATGAACTTTTCATACTTCACTTTTTTCTCACACCATTCATTTCCTTTGTGGGCTTAGAGTATGTGGTCAGTGAATCTTTGGTCACTTTCTAAATTGAAAGATATAAATGATGTAAGATGATGGAAGGAGTTTCAGTGAGGTTTCAAAGTGTAGAGAATCATTATGAGAAAATTTTTCATCAAACTCAAAGGAAGAGATTGTTGGGAAAAAATCCCTCAAGATAAAATTGTAGTATTATTGGGTTGGTTGTGTTTGTTGACAAAGAAGGGTTTCATGGAGAATTTTCTAGATCCACATATGTTTTCGACAATCTATGTTGATAAAGAACCATGAAAAATGAATAAAAGATCTGGAGGAAGTACAAAAAATAGATACTAGGTGTTGTTGTTTTCTAGTGATTGCCAAAAAATTTGGGCTCTAGAATTTGGATTTTGGTGAGTATTGTGAAAAGTATATTTCCATGAAGATATCATAAAAATATGGAAAAGGGGTGAGTTTCACAAAGATGGGTCTCTTTAAGTGGATTCACATAGAATGGATGAATGTTGACTGTGAGCTCTGTTATTATGACAAGCATCGCAAATGTAAGAGATAAAGAGAATTGTGAGGGAACATTGTGGTAGCGGCGAAAGGAATTGACAAAACGCTTCATGATTACAAAGAGCTTCGTGGTTCGAAAATTATCATGGTTCTTTGTGATATATATAGAATTTCAGCAGAAATTTTGGATCTTTGGGATTTGAGCTGACGCGGTGCTGACTCTGCATAGAAGGTTCTTGAGTCAGTGGAATCTCCTATAAATAAACCCTAACCCCCTCGACAAGAGTATATAGATCAAAAAAATATTAAGCTCTCAAAATACTAAGGATATTGGCAGAGAAAGGATATTCATGAAATAAAAGGTAATTCATAGAGTCATTTGATCTTTGTGAAAGTAAGGCGCACCGCAAAGGCATGTTTGGCTTTGCGGAGGACGTGCACTTTCTGAAGGATTGTTTAGATTTGAGAAATCACAAATAACATTGTGAGATCTGCGAAGTAGTGAGATCTGTGATCAAGAGTTCTCTACAATCTCGTGAGATTTTAAAACCTATGAGCTCTATGAACCTGTAAGCTTTGTGATGAGGTTTGAGCATTAAGAAGGCTTGTTTGAGGTTTTCAAAATTGGGAGCTTCGCCATGGAAGTGTGCTTTGAGAAAGAGTTTCAAAATGGATTTCCTAGTGTTCATTGGAAATTTGATATTCATATGTGGATGAAATTGGAACTTCTACATAGAATCTACCTATAATTGATGATGTATTCATTAGTGACAATGAACAAGCCTACAAAACCATAAACTGTGAGTGGATCCCTTCCAAGAAGTGAGAAATGGAAGAGGACGGAGGGTATCCTTTCTACCAGTAGTGAGCTTGAGATAGAGGAATAGGGAGTCACCCTTGGGAAGTAGTGAGCTAACCCTAAACATTGTAAAGGTAGTGATACTGGGCATAGAAGTGATCTATCTTGAATATTTTTGGCAGTGAGATTTAGTGGATTTGGTACAATGGAACTTCTCCATTGTATTCTCCTTAGATGTAGCCCTGTGAGGGTGAACAAAGTAAAAATATATGTGTCTAACTGGTTGCTTCCCTTCATTGCATTAAAATCATCATCATCAGATAAAGAAGAAAAGAAGTGATCATCATGAACACACAAGGGCAAACAAAGTGATCCTTATAAAAAATAGGTCAAGATCTAGTAGGGAACAAAGAATTTAGAAAAGAATATCCATACCCCGATTCACCCCCCCCCCCCCCATTAGGATATATAGGCCCCTTTTGGACCTAATATAGATTAATGATAGCTTCATTATGAACAACTAATAATAGAACCAGTTTCCTTATTTTTTTCATAACAAATACAATTTATTTTAAAATCTGTTTTTAATTGAATTAATATATATATCACCTATATTTTATAAAAACCAAACTTTTTTAGGTTTCTTTTCACAGTATATTATAGTTTAATATATTAGTGATAATAGAAAATCAATTTGTGAAAGTGGCCTCCTTGTAAGATCTTCCCTATGGTTTGAATTATATTTCATTCTAAAGTACATAAGAAATACTGTGTTAGGATTAATGAAAAATACCTCTCATCACTATCCAAAATGGTAAAATGGGAAATCCTATTATAGTGAATAGTTATTTCTATGAAAGAGGGTCTGATGTTGTCTCTATAAAAAAATATGGAAGCTAAACACATCAAGGTGCATATTTTTTAAGAGAAAAGTATTTTTTTCAAAATCATTGTATGAAATGGGGAGTGATCCATTAATATGGTAATTTTTCTTACTTCAGTAATTAATTATGTAAAAACATGAAAAAAAATTCATGGTAAGGAGTAACCACGTTGTATTGAAGATGGGATATGGAATCTTTAATTTAGGAAACAATTAGAAAATTAAGAGGATACTTTGATCTATTTTTCTTAATTCAAACATTAAATAGATATATAATTATACGGTTACAAGTAACCATTTCATTATAATATTCTTGATTAGAAAAACAATTATTTATATCATGTTCAAAATTGGAGTTAGGATAGGACATATGGGATCGTAAGAATCAAATTTTAATGGAAAATTTTATGCAAATATCGCCATCAACATATGTGGAATGAAAACTATAATATTATAGAGATATTGTGGATCACTTTTAAAATAAATGATTAATAATGATAAAGATGGTGTGAAAGTATTTATAAGAGGAATTTATTTCTCTAAGAATAACAAATAGAGTTGAATAAAATGAGAGTTTTCCCTCTTTTTATTGATCATTCCAACACAAGAATAATATATTTACTCTCTTGAGGAAGTCTTATATCTACTGCAAAGTAAATTTGAATCTAAAAATCACTACTCCTACTCAAATGATGTAATATTATTGATTTTATTGATATGTTCTTTTAATTAATTAGTTATAATCAGTAGTGCAGAAATCTAGTGATAGAGAGTAGTGGCATTTCACTATAAGGGTTATAAACCATAAGTGATAGTGTATTTCCTCCAATTTTGTAAAGTAATGAGCTTATAAATTTTCTTACATTAGAACATCAATGAGTGTATAATACTTAGACATAGCCCACATTGGGGAAACTAAGTAAAATCTTACATTTGTGTTTTTCTATGTTTACTTGAATTTGAGAGGAAGTAAAAAGTGCACTATATAAAAAATTATTTTTCTACAACAATACATTATGATGGAAATATATTTTATCACTAATAGTACTCTAAAACATGGTATTTATGATGAGAAGAGATTTTCGTCAAAAATAACATTATTATATATGACTATTTTTAATGTAATCTATCTCTATTCTAAATGAAATTTGTTTCACATTGTGCATGATGGAGGGAAATGGTTATATAGAATGGACTTCCTAAGGACATTGTAATTGTGATGTTGGGGAAGGGTTATTTGTAATGTCCTACACCAGTCTATCACTAATGTAATAGCGCACCTTTTTTTAAAAAAAATATGGTATCTCAATAAAAAATCATTCTAGGTTTATTTGTATCGGAGTGTTTCCATTGAAAATAGTTCTTCGATTGGTGGGAAAAAATTGTGGTCGGCATCAATTGTGATAGGTATACATTTCATTGCAAATACATGTTGCAAATTGGTTATTATATTTCAAATACTATTATTTTCAAAAAAAATAATCTATTATAAATAAATCATCATAAAAAAATTATAAATAGAAACACACCTCTCCCCCTCCCATTCTTTCAACATAAATTGGCTCACTCTATAGATCCCTCTCAAATTTTTCTATTTTTGAAGAAGAAATTTTTGAGTTGCAAATCTAGTCTTTCCTATTCAAACTTCCCAAAGTGTATTTATAATTTTTCTAAATAGTGATTGATTTTATTTATTAATTTTTTTAATCATAAAATTAATTTTCCATATGATTTATTAATAATTATTAATATTATTTAATAATTATTATTAATAATTAGTAACTATTCATATTAATCAGAAAAAATCTAGAATAATTAGTAAAAATTCGGCATAATTATTAAAAATAATAAATAATAAGTAAATATAAGAAATAATTAAAAAAATTGGAAATAATTTGAAATAATTTGAAATAATTTGTAAATAACAAGAATAAATGTTAAAAATTAAAATAAATAGTAAAAATTCACAATAATTAATAATAATTTTCAACAATTGGTAATAATTTGAAGCATTTATGAATAATTAGTGATATTTTTAATAATTCACTAAAATTATAAAGAAATAATAAAAAATTGAAATAATTAGTAAAAAATTGGAACAATTAGTTTAAATTGGTAATAATTTGTTATAGTTAAAAAAATTACAAATGGTTAGGAATAATTCATAAAAATAGTATAAATTGGTAATAATTACTAATAATTAGTAATAATTATCAATAATTCACAAAAATATGAATAATGGATAAAATTTTAAAATAATGTGGAATTATTAGTAATAATCTTCAAAAATTAGTAAAAAAAATAAAAAAATTAACAGTAATTATAAAAAAATGGGAATAATTTATAAAAATTAGTAATAATTTAAAAAATTTATTAATAACTAGTAAAAAATTTAAAAACAGGAAAATATGTAAAATTGGTAATAATTAGTACTAATTATCAATAATTAGTTATAATTATCAATAATTATGTATAATTTTGAAAAACTTGAAAAAATAAGAATAGGTAGAAATTATATAGAATAATTAGGAATAATTGGTAACAATTACTGATAATTCAGAATAATTTGCACTAATTATGGGTAGTAGGTAATAATTATGAATAATTAGGAATAACTAAGAATAAATAGGAATAGTTGTGAATAATTATGAAGAATTGGTACTAATTAATAATTATTAATAATAATTATGAATAATTAATCGTAATTATAAATAATTAAGAATATTTAGTTACTAATTAGGAATAATTAGGAATAAATAGGAATAATTGGCACAAATTCATAACAATTTTCACCAGTTAACATTAATTAAGAATACTCAAGAATAATTGGGAATAATTTGAATTAATTATGTATAATTTGGAATAATTACTAATAATTAGGAATGGTTTGGAGTAATTAGCACTAATTATTAATAACTAGAAATAGATAAAAATAATTTACACTAATTGGAAATAATTATCAAGGATTGTCACTAATTGTAACCAATTATCACTAATCAGAAAATAATTCTTACAAACTAATAGATATTGATATGATATATTAGTTACAATTAATCTTGTATAAGGGAAGAAGTTAAAAAATTAGGCATCTCTATAAAATATTGGTAATGATTTATCTGATAGTAGGGAAGAAGTGACAAAAAAAGATAAGCAACTTATAAAAATTATTTTCTTAGATTAATCCTGGAGAATAAAAGAAGTGAGGAAAAAAATTGTAAAACCATAAGAAATATTTGTTATGACTAATCTAATAGAATGGATGAAGTATTGGAAAAAATAGAATAACTCAGAAAAAATATTGCTTATGATAAATTAGATAGAATTAAATAATTTAGAAAAAAAATGAGAAACACATAACAAATATTGGTTTTGATTTATCCTATAGAATATAATAAGTTATCTTGCACATAATTATAATAAATAATTTTAATTTTTAATGATTATTAGTAAATATTAGTAGTTATTACTAATTATTCATAATTATGAGTAATTATTACTAATTATCTGTAATTTTCCTAATTATTCATAATTATTCGTAATTATTACTAATTATTACAAAGTATTACTAACTTTCCCTATATACTCTAAATTTTTGTTAATTTTTTCTAATTATTCCAAATTACTTCCAATTATTACTAATTATCTCTAATTATCAATAACTATTCATAATTATTCAAAATTATTGCAAATTATTACAAATCATTCCTAATTAGGGCTAATTATTACTAATTAGTGAAACATAGTTCTACTTAGTTGTAAGTTAAAGGTTGAGCTCATATGCTCCACAAGGGTAAATAAGGGAGACATGTAAGAAAAAAACATGATTATAGGAGTATGAAAATGTGATAAAAACATTATAAGATCATACCCTTAATATTAAAGATCATAAACATGATTCATGGTATAAATCATGCTAGTTCATAAGACATAAATCATAAGGAAATAAAAAACATAATCCATGAAATTATAACATAGGAATAAAACAAGGAATTTTGGAAATCACATAAACATATAATATGATTTTAATAGTATTAAAGTAGTAACTTCCAAGACCATCTTGGTAGTATGGGTTCACTCCTCATACAATCTTAGTAGTCATGGTTCTCTCCCATGGACATCTTAGTAGCATGAGTTCACTCTCCATAACATCTTGGTAGTCATGGTTCACTCCCATGCCCATCTTATTTGTCATGGTTCACTCCCAATACCATCTTAGTCTATCCTGTGAGATATAAATATTTACCCAGTGAATTTTAGGGAGATATAGGTACCACCCATCTCCTAATGAAATCATACATACATGTTCCAAAAAATCATAAAAAATCGTATCAGAATCCCTGAAATGAAATGGGTAACATAAACATTTAATCATATAATAACTTGTGGAAAAATATATAGGTTTCATAATTATCCCATAAAAAGAATAACTAGGGAAAATAAAAGAGTTTAAAAATAATATAAATCTTAAAATAAAAATGGGTTTCATAAATATCAGGCCATCAAAACATAAACTATTCAAAGAAATAATATGAATAAAAAAGTTGAATCATTTCCCCAAATAGGCATGAGTAACACAAATAGATGTCATCATAGATAGGAAATAATTTTGAATAAACATTTAAAAACAATTTTTAGTAAAATATCCATTCTTATTTGAAAAATAAATTAAAATATTAAATATGTTGAAGACCATTTTCATGAAAATAAACATGAAATCTTGTAAAGGAAGCCTTGAAAACTTTTTGAAAACATTTTTCTTTGAAGTATTATAAATAAAATTTTAAAACCATTTTCCTTGAAAAATTATAAAATATATTACAAACTTTTTGAAAATTATTTCCCCTCAAAACCTATAAAATAAGCATTCAAATATATTTAAAACCATTTTCATTGAAAAGTTATAAAACAAGCACAAAAATTATTTGAAACCCATTTACTGTGAAAATATATGAAAACGTATTTAAAATATATTAAAAACCATTTTATTTGAAAAATTATAAAATAATCTTGAAAAATCTTTGAAAATAAGTTTTCTTGAAAATACTTTGAAAATAAACAATATAGGCTTTTGAAATCCTCTAAAATACTTTTTAAACAATAAAATTTAAAAAAAAATAGTTGAGAGCCACATTAAATAAAAAATTAGAATATTAGGAAAATAATATATCTAAAAATATAAATTTGTAATATTGTAAATTAACCTTCAATGGAATGATGGTTTTGACTATATATAAATCTGCTCGTGATGAACATTCCTTTTACATCGTAAATTTTTAGAAAAGTGCCTCGGCTAGAAACCGATAAGAAGAGTACATTTTAAATAAAAAAATTTGTAATTTTGGTAATAATGGGTTGAAATATCTTTTAAATATAATAGGAAAATACTAAAATATTATAAGAATATTTTCCTCTTCGAAAACATGGTTTGAAGGAAAACAAATTTCCGATCTATGAGAGGGTAAAGTCAGGCTTTCTTAAAAACAATTCTTAATTATATTATGTACACAATATTTGAAAAATTATACCAATACATTAATATATAATTAATATATTTAGTAAATTAAAATTCATGAGTATTATATATATATTGATTACAATATTTCATCAAAGAATGTGTAATCCTAAACAATCTCTAAAAAGTGATGAGATTGTTTCAACAAACTCATTCCACTTGGTAACTTTTAACTATACTGCCCATTTAATAAAATTAAATTGCATGAAACATAAAAAATCATTAAAATAATTAGATTCATGATATAACATTTCAAATTCAGTATATAATCCTCATGAAAAAATATAGGTTCACAACATGGCATGTGTCTCAAAGAAGGCAAATTAAGATAAAATTACTTTACAAATTTGGTAACTTTTGAAACATAAACCTAATAAAATAAAGATCATAAAATGGATACTTAAATACCCATAAATTTAATTTTAATAATCATATAATTCATTAATGGTCATTATACACACCAAAAAAGGATTTTGTGGTAAATAAAGCTTGTATCTCATGGAAATAAAAAGTGAGATTAGATTCCCTTACCATGTGTTTTGACTCACATCGTACTCATAAAAACATCCTATATAAAAAATATAAATGTATTACACAAATATCACAGAAAAATATTCTTATATTTAGTACCATATATGGTTCTATTATTAATTTATAATACCCTCTTGTTAACAATTCTATGTTAAGGTTTCACTTTGGAAAATATACTCATCGTTCTTCGCATGTGTCTTAATTTGTTATATCATGGGTCCTTATACTTAAATCATGACTTAAAAAATTTAAACCATTATATAAATATCATTTATATTAATTATATGTGTATTATAATAATCTACAAAATATTGAAGTATGAAATGGAATACACAATTCACAGAGACAGTTGGTCGTACCTACGCATGAACATTGTTTCTTCTAAATAGTCGTATTAAAAGAAAGAAATAAAATGACATATGTATATAAATCTATATATAATATCATTAAATTAGCTATATTATTTCATATATATCACATAATTTCACTAAACACATCCATAATACATTCCATGTAGTGTGTGAATGAATCACATCGCTTTGAGGGAGCGGTGGTCCACACGTCATCAAACAAAATTATCATATTTTAAAAAATTATAAAGTATAAAGATATATTTTTTTAAAATAATTACATAAGATTAAATAAATAATTTTTATCATATATATCATATATAAATATTTTTTTATTCATAATGACCAACCATGAATGGTGGTAATGTAAAAATAAAAAATCATCGTTTCTTGAGGTGGTAGTTCGATTTATACATAAACAGTATGTTCATTACCAATTTGATAGAAGTTTTTGTGAGTGTTTTTATAACCCATATCATAAAAAATCATACTATATTTATGATAAAAAAACATTATATGAATGTAATAATGAGAGATAATGGGTTGGAGAACAAAAATAAGAAAAAGGAGCTTGAGGAAGGATGTTACCTCTTCATTGGGTTACTATTTTTGTTTTTCACCAAATGGATTCCGTAGGTTGATTTTGGACCAAATTAATTATTCAATTAATAATTTTGGAATGTTAGTAAGTTTATGGGATAGATATTTTCATACCCTATGTGGTTTTAGAGGTGTGAGGAAGTGGAAGAGGTGGTGCCCATTTGTAGTGGAGGAAACAGATACACTAGGTTTTTTTAAACAAGTTAGGTGTATCCACATTTTTACATTAAAAAGTTCTTAAAAACCAACTAAACTAAATAATTTATGTATATGTTTCTAATAATTTCCATAAAATGGGTGTTTTACAAGTTTCTAGGTCATTTATGCCATTAATTTTAAGGTTTATTCCCCTCTAAAGCATAATTTTACCTAAATTATTGAAATTAATTTTAATTACTCTCACTGATATTTTTGTACCAAAAATAATTTTATATTATTATACATTATAAATTACTCTGATTAAAATTTTGGAATCCATTTTTTTATAATTAAAATCATATAAGTGATAGTAATTAAATTAAAATTAATCTCACGGTCTGTTCGACAATGCAGGTTTTAAAAGTAAAAACCTTAAAAAGATTGCAATGTTTTTATATTAAATTTACAAATTAAATTGATTAAAATAACCAAAATTGGATTAATTTATAAAAAAATGATCTAATTAAACTTTAAATCCAATTTAAAATTTAATTTTACACCACAAAAAAATTAGTTAAAAAAGAAGATTTAAAATAAAATTCATTATTTTAACTATTCATTAAAAAATGAAACCTTATAGAAAAATATGAAAAGTTCATACTATCCTAATATTTATTTTATAAAAAAAATTATGATTATTTCTACATAATAAATATATAAATGTTCCAAAAATTACATTTATTTTGGGTTTTCGATTAAAAGGTGGTAAAAATACCTTTATAAAAATCTAGGTTTTATGTATAAAATTGGGTTTGTTCTTAACTTTTGCCTATAAAATCCATTGGATAAAAATAAAAAATATTTTATTGAATATATAAAATATATATTTAATTAATATCACCAACTAAATGTAATTAATTTAATTTATTAAGAAAAAACACCTTTGGGAGCATAAAAATAAAAATATATCCTTTATATTAAATGTGTTCTTATATCCATTTATAATTAATTGTAACAAATGAATTCATTTTAAATTTTTAAGAGAAAACATTTTATCATAAGTGATTAAATACTATTTATAACTTCTAGGTTATATATAATTATGTTAAATAATATTATTTTAAATACATATTATTGTTTGGTAAAACACGTTTATGCGTGTATCGCAGGCCAAGTGGGTGTTTCATGTCGCACAATCTCACAATAGTGTTGTGTTTATAGAAATATAACCTTTATATTTCATGTATTGTATGATTAAATTGATATTGCATATAATCCAGTAAAAATATAGTTTCTTTGATATATATATATATATATATATATATATTTAGTGTTGTGTGAAATGAAAAAATATCACATATATGAAATTAGTTTGGAAAAAAAATATTTCAAAAAATCTCAGGGTGTAACATTATTCCCCCCTTAAAAATAAATTATCCATTGAAATTAATCTAGGTTTTTAATGGTTTAATAATTTAAATTTAATTTCGTAGAAACCCACATCATAAAAATAAATCCTAAACATCCTTTAAAAAGGGAATGTTGGAAATGTAATGGTTACCCAAAATAAAATATAACTAGGTTTCCACATAGGAGAACACAGGTGTAAAGTGAAAACATTGAATTATAGAAAAAGAATAAATATCCTAGGGAATTATTATTTTAATCAATCACAAATAGGTGTCTATTAAATGAAAAATTGATGTACTCAAAGACATAAATCAGTGATCATTTAGAAGGCCATTAGTTCAAAAAAAATAAGGTATTAGGAAAACATTTTTTTAATAATTTTTCTAATATTGAGTAAATATTTTATTGACCAAGAATATAAAAAAATATACTTACATGATATATTTCTATAAAAAATCATTATTTGTTTATTATTTTATAAATTTATAATTCATCCATTACATCAAGAAATGGATGTCCGTAAATTAGCTTTGATGCCTGAAGCACTATAATACACTTTCAATGGATATTAAGGCCTATAAAAAACTAAAACTCTAACTATTTGTATCTAGATATTCTTAAAAATAAATATGGATAATACATTGATCCCTAAACATAAAAAAACTACTAGTTTAGCATTAATATTTATTCATCAAAAAATAATTACACATTAACCATGACATCACATTGGTTAGTGGTAGGTGTGAAACCCTTTTCATCCTTAGGTCATGTATTCAAGACCTATGGCCTTACTAGACATGATTGGTTGTCACCCAACATATAGTATGTCCATTTATAAAATGAAACTAATACAATCTCAAAAATATATATTACGTACATACTTGAAATAAAGTTAATCACTAAATAGCCTTTTAACTAAGGTTCTGAATACAACCTCAATACATAAATACTTCCTATTAAGTTTAATATAAATTTTTTATGAATTAATGACCTTATAAATCATCTGAAAGATGAAAATCCAAAACTTTAGAAATAAATTCATGAAATCATCTTAACATTGATTCCCCATATGTCAAAACGTATATATTGGTTTTCACATTAGAAACATGTGAATATTATCATCATAAATCTTCTTAAATCATAATAATAACCATAATTACCATGAACCCTTTTGTAAAACATGCATGCTTCCTTATTCCAAAGATTATTGGATATATTCCTTAAATTCATGAAGTTGTAAACCTCATCCATGATAAAATAGACAACATTTTCAATAAATAATTAATTGGTTCTATGTTCACTAATACTATCCAATTTACTTTATCCAAATCAATCATCTCTTTATCCCAGATAAACACAATTGTATCTATATATTGAACATATTATGGGTTATATTCCCTTATTCATAATTGAACATTATCATTAAATCACATTTCTAGTCTATTAGAAATATTCAACATAATATTTTAAATCTTTAGAAAAAAACATAAACTGAACAATCCTTTTTTATTTAACCATACATATAAATTAATTCTTCAAACCAAATATGTAAAAACATATATTATTCCACATCATCAATAAGGTCTAAAAAGGATAACTCATTATATTATTTAATACCTCTTTCCTTTCACATTTCATCTGAATTCTCATCATCATCATATATATAACCGTTACTTATTCTACCTTGTTTATTCTCTTTGATAGATTTCCCCTTAAGACATCAATTTTCATAATGAACATTCATTCCACGCATAAATAATTTTACATTTTATTATTTCGTAGTGAGGAAAATATTCCTATCCATTTGGTTAACTAAGCACTTATTTTTAACTTTACAGTTACTTGCTTTCTATCCTAATTTCCCATAGTCAAAACACATTCTTTTTCTTCAAATTCATTCTATTAGGTGATACTTTCCACACTCTAGACATAAATTAAACTGAATCTTCATTATTCCGTGGTCTCCATTACACTAACACTTAATGAAATCTTTCTTTATCTTCCTTGGTGAGTCCTAGATTTTTTTAAGGTATATTTTATTGATCATGTTCCTTGAAAACATATTATTCATGATCACAACATCCCTCACACTATTGATCATCCCATTTTATTAATCGTCTATATATGGTCTAGCATATTCAACATTAACCCAGTTCCGTTTGGTTCTCACCATTGACTAAAACCAAAAAATATAGTATGAGAAACACATATCATAGTGGAAAACCACATAATCATTAAAAATAAGTCCTTATAGGTTGTCTAGGTTAGGACACCTTACTTAAATAGTGACACCTCATATTTATCCAAGGTTATTCAAATCCAAATTCTATGTAAATATTATATGATGGTTTGTGAAGAGTTTTGGAATTCCTAAAGAATATCCCCTTTAAGTGTAAAAACAAGTGTGAAACAAGGCCTATTTTCATGAACCAAGTTATGCCATGTCATGATCAACACACTTTTTTTGTAGATGTTACTCTTAGGTACATCTATTCTAGAGCCACATCAACTTGTAGTATCCATACAGGGATGTATTAGTAGGAAAACACTCCTTTAATCCTTTACCAAAATTCCAATACACTTTCCTATAATTTACTTAACCTTAAACTTATCCTTAAACATTACATTAGGGTTTTCACTAAGGTTTTTTCAAAATATCATCCAAATGTTTACTTATCCTTTTATTTGATACAAACTATAGAGACCCTCTCTTGACATACATAGACATTATATAAATTTTGTGGAATACTTAAAACATTACAAAATCCGAATCCCAAAGACTATATTAGTTTAGTTCCGTTGGACACATGGAAACATAGAAATTGGTATATAAGTGAGCTACATTATCTCCCACTAGGTTCTTTAGGACTAGAACCCATATAAGACACATCATACCTAATACATATCTTCAAAATATTGGGGAGTAAACATAAAAAGGGAAAGATCATATGCTTTTTGAGGGTAAACAAGGGAGACATGTAAGAATAACCATGAGCATAGGTGTATGAGAACATGATAAAAACATTATAAGATCATACCATGAGTATCAAAGATCATAAACGTGAATCATGGAATAAATCTTGTCATTTCATAAGAAATTAATCATAAGTGAATAAAGAACATAATCCATGAAAGAATAACATAGTAATAAAACATGTAATTGTGTAGAACACATAAACAAATAATATGATTTCCAAAGTTTTCATGAAATAACTATCAAGACCATCTTGTTAGTATGGGATCACTCTAAATAAAATCTTGGTAGTCAGGGTACACTCCCATGGCCATCGTAGTAGAATCAGTTCACTCTTGATACTATATTGTTAGTTAGGGTTTACTCCCATCGCCATATTAGTAGTCAAGGATTACTCCAAAGACCATATTAGTATATATAATTAGATATAATCCATTACCCAATATATTTTATGGAGATATAGGTCCCACCCATATCATAATTAAATTATACATAGATGTGCCACAAAATCATAAACAATAATATCATAAACCATGAAATGAAATGGAAATAATAAACGTGTAATAATATCACAAATTTTGGAAAAAGATACAAGTTTCCTAATAATTTCACCAAAATCATAACCTAGTAAATGAATCGGATTTCAAAATCATATAAATCATGGAAGAGAAATGGGTTTCATAAACATAATTCCATCAAATCAAAAATAAATTAGAGAAATAATATGAATGTAAACATTGAATAATTTCCACATAATTGCATGAGTGACACCAATGGATATCATCTTATATGGGAAATAATTTTTAAAGAACTTTTAAATAAATTTCTGTAGAAAAATATCCTTTCTTATTTGAAATTTTTTTAAACCACAAAGTCTTTTCAAAACCATTTTCAAGAAAAAAAAACTTGAAAACGTATAAAGGAAGCTTTGAAACATTTTGATTTTTTTTCTTTGAAACATTATAAATAAATCTTGTAAATTTTTTGAAATCCATTTTCCTTGAAAACATGTAAAATAATCTCTAAAATATATTGAAACCCATTTTCCTTGAAAATATGTAAAGGAATCTTGAAAGTTTTTTGAAACCCATTTTCCTTGAAAACATATAAAATAAGATTTAAAACATATTGAAAAACGATTCCCTTTAAAACATATAAAATAATCTTGAAAACGTTTTTAAAACCATTTACCTTGAAAATACTTTGAAAACATGTAAAATAGGCTTTTAAATCATTTAAAATACTTTTGAAACATAAAACACTTTTGAAAATATTTTTTATTGAGATCCACTTTTAAAAAAAGACTTTACAGAATATTAGGAAAAGGTTTCCTTAAAAAACAACTTTTTAATCTTGTAAATGAATATTCAAGGGAATGGCGGTCCTGATGACATGTAAGTCTGTACATGTCAAACTTTCCTTTTTCACTATAAAAAGATCCTAAAAGTTCCTCAATCGGAAAATGACAAGAAGATATATTTTTTATTTTAAAAACCCTTTTTAAGTTAAAAAGAGTGTATAAATTTATTTTAAAGATAATCATGGAGAATTATAAAATTTTATAAAAGTTTTCTTTTTAGAAAACGTGGTTTGAAGGAACCCATATTTCCGAATGAAGAGAGGGTAAAGTTGGGCTTTCTTAAAAACACTTTCTTACCAATATTATGTACCAATGAGGGGGAAATTGGTACCCATAAATTAATATATCATTAATATCTATAGGATAAGAAAATTCATGAGTTTTCCTGAGAGATAGATCATAATATTTCATTAAATGAATCATAGTCCTAAATAATTTTGAAAAGCAATGAGATTATTTCAATAAACTCTTACCACTTGGTAACTTTGAACCGTAATACCAATTTAAAAAATAAAATTACATAAAGCATAAAATATCAAGAAAATAAATATATTCCTGATATAAAATTTCAAAGTTATTATATATACCACATGGAAAAATATAGGTGCATAACATGGAAAGTGTTTGAGACAAAGAAAATTGAGACCAAATTACTTTACTGATTTGGTAACATTTAAAACCAAACCCCATGAAAGGAAGATCATAAAGTGGATATTTAAATACCCAAAAATATAATTATATTATTCATATAATACAAACATGGGAAGTATACACTATACAAAAAATAATTGTGAGTTGAATAAAGCATGAATCTCATGGAAATAAAAAGTGAGATGATATTCCCTTATCTTATGTGTTGACTCTCAATGTACTCATAAAAATTTCATGTATAATAAATATAATATTATTATAAATATATAACAGAACAATATTTTTATATCTAATACAATATATTTTTTTAGTTATTTCTTTATATTACCCGCTTGTTAACAAATATATGTTATGGTTTCACTTCGGGTAATATCTTCTTTGTTCTTCGCATGTGTATTAATATGTTATATATTTGGTCCTTATAATTAAATCATGATTTATATAATGTTTAATATTTTATAAATATCATTTATGTTCAGTATATTTGTATTATAATAATCTATATAATATAGATGTATGTAATGGAATAAAACATTCATGGAGTCGATAGGTCATACGAACCTATGAATATTTTTTCTGTTTACTTTTCATATTCATAGAAAGAAAGAAAATGACATACGTGTATATAATTATAAAATATTTTTATAGAATAATTATTATTTCATACATATAATATAATTTCATAAAACTCATCCTTAATACATTCCATGTAGTGTGTGAACAAATCACATAGCTTTGAGGGGGTGGTAGTCCACACTTCCTCGAACAAAATTATCATATTTACACAAAATGGAATGTATAAAGATATGGGTTGTAAAATAAAAATATAATCTTCTAGAAATAACATTTATTATATTTATTTAATATATAAATAGTGTTTCCATAATAATTATCAACCAAGAAAGTTGGTAAAGGAAAAAATGTGCAATCATCATTTTACGAGGTGGTATTTTTCCAAACACATTAAGTGTATGTTTGTTACCCATTATATGGAAGTGTGTGTAAGTGTAGGATGAAGACTTATTATAACAACATATCAGTGTATTAAGGATATTTTTTATTTTTTATAATAATTTAATAAGTATATTTTGGAGGTTGTAGAATGAAAATAAGATAAAGGAGCTTGAGGATGGATGATACCTCTTCTTTGGGTAACTCCTTTTAGTTTTGACCTATAGTCTTCCTTGGATTTAATTCTACCCTAAAGGAGGTTTAAAGGGGGAAGGTAGTGATTTTGGTAAATTTATTGGAAAGATCTAGGACAAAATTTAGTGGTCTAATATGTGATAGAAAATGGAAGAGGTGGTGGCCTTTTAGAGGGGAGGAAAAGGACCCGCTTGGAATTTTTGAAAATAAGTTAGGTGTACCCATGTTTCTAACTAAAAACGTAATCCAAGACCAAAAAAAACTAAATAATGGAAGGTTAAGGGATGAATAATGGAAATATAATTGTTTTTTACATGTTTCTAGGTCATTTATTCCCTTGTTTTTAAGGTTTCTTCCCTTTTTAAGTTTCATTTTACCTTAATCATTATAATTAATTATAATTAATTTCAATAATAATTTTGGTAAAAAATTTATTTTACCTTATTTTAAATTATAAAATTTTATTATTCCAAATATTTAATCCATTTTTCTAGATTAAAATCACATAATTTGAAAAAATTAATTTTCAATGTATCCCATAGTCGGGTCAACAATGCAGGTTTTTATAGTAATAACGTTCAAAATTTTACTATATTTTCATATTCAATTTAGATGACATATTGATTAAAAATACCTAAATTGGAATAATTGATAAAAAATGGATCTAATTAAACGTTAAAAACAATTTAAAATATTATTTATTACCATAAATAAAGTTTAAGAAAAAGCTATTTTGAATTAAAATTCAGTATTTTTAAACTATTCTTTCAAAATGAAACCTTACATAAAAATACCAATGGTTCATCCAATCATAATTTTTATGTTTCGGTTTAGAATATTAAGTTTATTTTTACATATTAAAAATTTAAATGTTCCAAACATTGTATTTAAAACATGTTATCCATTAAAAGGCAATAAAACTACATTTATAAAAATATAGGTTATTATGCATAAAATTGGATTTCTTTTTATCTTATGTCTATCAAATCCATTGGATGAATATAAAAAATATTTTTTTGAATATATAATATATATAAGAAATTAATATCAATGAGAAATTTTAATTTATTTAATTTATTAATATAAAACACCTTTGAGAGCATAAAAATAAAAATATATCCTTTAGATTTAATTTGTTATTATATCCATTTCTAATCAATTTGTAACTAATGAATTAATTTTATATTTTGTATAAACCACATATTTTCATAATTTGTTTAATATTATACATAACCCCTAGTTTTTATATTATTATGTTAAATAATTATATTTTAATAACACATTTTTGTTCGGTAAAACTCGATAATGTGTGTATCACAAGCCAAGTTGGTGTTGGGTGTAGAGAAAGATCACATTTGTGTAGAATGTAGAGAAATATATCCATAATGTTGGATTTAGTGTACAATTAACATTATATTTCATATAACATGATACAAAATTATTTCTTCAATATATAATAAAATTCAATTTTCAGTGTTTCAAGAAATGAAAAATAGGAAATAGATCAAATGAATTTGAAAAAAATATTTCAAATAATCTAGGGGTGTTTCTTATATTCTCATAGTATCACAGTATACAAATAAATTTTACATTATATTATGTGTATTGAGTAACCATCCACCAAAATTGGTTAAATAAATTATTTTTATATGGTTAATCGATTTTGATTTCATACACACACATACGATGAATTGAAAAAATCAATGAATAATGGTGTTTGTTTTAGAGGATCTGATCATAAAGAAAGTGTGGTTGAATTTTATGACATGGTTAATGAAATAATTTCACTATGTTATCTAGGATTGGATTATAAATTAATGTTTAAATTTCATTGGAATGATACTAATTGAGGGTTATGTATTCATCCATGACATGAAATAATTTAAATTAACTGTGAAAATTATCTTACTACATACGAACCATTTATGCTGGCATATCAAGAATATCAAATTTATTATGAAAATTACATTACATCCTTAAGAGATTTAATTGGATGGTGGATTCCAATAAAAATCAAATCCCATGAATTTTTTTTATGGAATCTAAATGTAGATTTGTTAAAGTGTAGGATATTAAAAAAAATAGGTGACATGGAAAAATACATATTTTACTCAAAGAGATAGAGATTTAAATGGTGAAACCCTGTAGTTAAGGGTTGATGGTGTTGATAATGTTAATTATATAACAAATAAATTTTAAATAAAAAGAGATGATTAAATTGAATCTCAAATAAAAATTGATGAGGATTAGGAGTAACATGAATACATAAACACTAATGAACATGGAGATTAAGATGAATAATGACATATTAAATTCATATATAAAAATTTATATTTTTTATTTTTTATAACTGTATTAACAATTATTTATTGGAGTCTTTATGTTTCTATTCATGATGCTTGGAGAATATATGGATGACTTTCTTTATGAGAAAATAGCTTTTGAAAATCTTCGGTATTATCCCAATGACCCATTTTATGACCTGTGGGATGCTTCCATTACATCATTGACTAGGATGGGTCACTGCCTAGTGAGATTGATGATTCCAAAACCCTATTTCCAAGTGATTTACCTCTATGAATTTTGTTTGACACTATTAGAGGTATGTTAAATTGTTTATTTTAGTAGATTTTAATTATTTTATTTAGTTATAAATTGTTTTATTATGTAATATTTTTTACATAGTTTTTCATATATATTTTTTGGGTAGGTGGGGGTGATTCTACGGAATTATTTTTCTAGGACCAGGGGGTTATGGGATCAAATTCTCTTCAATGATCATCATCAAATGTTCAATATATGGTAGGTATGTAAATAAATATATTTTTTCAATAAAAATACTCAATTATTAAATAGATATAATAAATTATTTGTAGGGTTCATGGTCTCCAATCAATGTTTGTTTCAGTACCTACATCAAGGAGGCATGTAATATTTTTATGTGTGACAATTTTTAGTAGTTTTTACACGATATTATAAAGAGATCCATGGATAAGGATTCTACAAAAAAATTACCATCCTTACTTCTATCATTAAACCAACTATATCACTTACCAAGATTCTTATGGATTGTTCTCCTGCTAGATTGAATATTTTTTTCAGAGGAGGTCATCATTTGTTCAAAATAATTTGGGGAGGCATGAGGTTATACACAGTCCTAGGAGGCATGAATTTAGTATTCATTGACAATATATAGTAAGTAATTCAATTTATTAATTTATATATAATTTTAATGTAAATTGTTTATGTTATATTTATGTTTTCCGCTATTTGTATTTGTTTTGTGGGGTTTTATTTTTACAATAGTATGTACAGTGGTCCTCGTATAGGAGATATTATAAGTCATAAATAGAAACATATTGTGGTAAATAATTTTATAGTTTTTAAATTTTTATTATTTTAATTTATAATTTTATTTCAAGGAAATGTATAAGGTTATGGCCATTTAAACAAGATGAATTTAGTATATGAATAAGTGTGAGGCCCCATGTGAGTTATTTCTTGATGAGGTATCTTTGAGGAGAGATTTAGAGCTCAGGAAGATATTATAATGGGTATGTAACAGCCCAAGATTTTATAAAAAACTATTCTTTTTAATTTTATTAAATTCTTGTGTTGTACGCTACACCAAAAGGAGCTTGCACAACACGCATCCTTGACTTGCCTTGCATTACACGCAATCACGACCTTCCTCGATAGCGTGTGTAATACGCAATACCGAGTTTCACTAAACAATGATATGCTATTAAAACTAGCCGTTATGAATAGTAATAATCACTTTTTGAAATTTTATAAATTTTATTTTTCAAAATGGACTTCATTTTTGGACTCAGAATATCGAAATTAGCCTAGGGTGAAATTTTGGTATTTTTCTGAAAACTTTCAATTTTTGATGAATAGTGAAACCACTAAGTGGTAGGTTAAAAACTGAATTTTGCATAAAACTTAATTTTACCGCTTCTGTGAATGGAATTTCGAAAATCCGAGAGACAGGGTTAATATCAAGGACTAAAATGTGGTTCAATGAGATGAAAATAATTTTTTGGTGAATAGTAACTTTTTACTTTTTTTACCGCGGTTAATAGTAAATTGGGTAACTAAGGGTAAATATGATATTAATATTACCCTAACACATGTCCTAATTCTATTGGACAAGTGTAATTCGACCAAAAACAAACTTAGGAATAAAATATGACCATTTAGGTCCACTTGGATTAGATTAGGACATTTATTATTAATTTATTTAAAGAAGGGTTAAAATAGTTAAAATCAAAGTTTAATAAGTAAATCATTTTTAATATGGGGTTATACATAAGATAAATTCGATTGTAAATATTCATTAGAAATCTAAAAATATTTCCTACATGATGGTATTTTATTTGTAATTTTTAGACATCAAATAATATAATTTATTTATGACACAAAGATGATGCAGTAATTATCTTATTAATGAAATATTGACATAATTGATAATATAAATACCAAAATAAATGTAATTTGAGACTTTTTATGAATTCCACTAATTTTCTAGATTACTATGATATATTAGTGTTGATTTAATCAACTTGGTTCGAACATATAATTCTGTTATGACTTTCACAAAAATCATATATCAAATAGTGTCAAAATTGACACAAAATAGTTTTTAAATCAAATATTATATTATTAATTGTTATTTTATTCCTAAAAATCTAAGGTTCGGCCAAATGACTTAGATAAGGATATATATATTAATAATAAACAATTTGGGGTTCGTTTTGCATGTTATAGTAAGTGTATTAACCATATAGTGAAAGAAAACAAAAAGACACGGTAAAAGTTAAATTAATTAACTTAGAGTTAAATCTAATTGATAAGGTTAAAATAATACCCTAAACTTGTCTAAATCCTATTGGTTGATAGGATTTCGACCCATCCCCAATTTAGCTTCGAAATAAGACCATTTGGAACCATTATAAACCGATTTTTACTTAATATAAAATAATATTTTGAGATATTCCTAAGGTTCCCCTCTCCTCCCTTATAAAAGGGCACCTCCTCCCCCTCCTCCTCACACCAAATTGAGCACTCAAGCTCGGCCAACCCCTGACATTTTCTCCCCTACACTTCCCTAGAATAATCCTAGAGGTCCTGGTCTTCTCCAACGACCAATCTTAGTTCCTTAAGTGGAGGATTCAAAGAGGCGTTCCAAAGAAGAGGTAATATCCATTACCGATCTTTTCAATTTCTTTCTTCTTCAACTTCTTCTTCTTTAGTTGTTTCATGATAAAGTAATAACATCAGTATTACTTACATACTGATATGTTATTATAAATATGAAACAACCCTAATTCACCTTCTATCCATCCTACGGAAAAATGAAATCACCGCGCGTGCGTGCGTACGGAATACCGTCTCCACGCCGTGGTGTAATCTATTTTCCACCATCACCTTACAAGGATGGGTATAATGGTGTAATGAGTAACTATATATGGTTATTATGAAGTAATATTGATACTGAAATAATATATATATACTCCAATACAATTCCACGATCATAGGAACGATATCATCACTCGTGCGTACGTACGGAATACCGTCTCCACGATGTGATGCGACTCGTTCTACATGATCTTCATTTCATAATGATTATATAAATGAATTGAATGAATTAATATGGTATATACTACACTAATACCATTCTGGAAATGAATTATCTATAACCTAAATATAAGAATAAGAATTTATTCGACAAAACACGCATGAGAACAAAAAATTATAAAGACCCGAGTAGCAAGTAACAATGAAATATTACTAACAAGAAGCTAATAATATGACCATATATGATATCATATCAATATGTATGATTCTGGAATAAGTCAATAACACTATTTAAACCATTATACAGGAGCTTCGGACACGTACAAAGCCAATCGGACCTAAGGTAAGGGAAATATCACAATCTCATTTTTATCCGAGATTGTTTATTCGTAAGTATTTACTGGGGTGTATTTTATCATCCACATCCATGTTTCATAAATATGTAATATTATTTCCATCCAATTACAATAGTTTAAATCCAATTTTACCCTTCGGTGAGTTTTTGTTAAAGAATATGAAAGGAATCTTTTGTCGTTTTTTTTCGTACGAGGTACTTTTTGACTTTTCCGACAAAAGTACGAAGAATGTTTTTTTTAACTTATAGGGCATGAATGGATTTTTAAAACATTATTTCCAAGAAGCTTCCTTTACAAGTTTTCAAGTTTATTTTTAATCAACTTATTTTAGTTTATAATTGTATGACATGTTAAGAAAAGAAAAGTGTTTTTTAAGAAGAAAGGATATTTTCCTCAAGAATGGAGTTCAAGTGTTTTATCAAAATTATTTTCCATCTAAGATAATAAAGGGTTCTGTTTTTATCCCTTTTGTTACATTGATTTGATAATGTTGTGATGGAATAATTTTTATGAATTCCTTTATCTTATATGAATTGTTTTATGATGTCATGATGTTTAAGATTCCCATTTGTATTACATGGGTTACGCTATGATGTATGGTTTATGATTATGTGGCACACATAAGAAAGGATTCATTATAAGAAGGGTGGGACCTATATCTCCCTCCAATGCATTGGGTAAAGATTTTATATCTCATGAGATAGACATGAATGGAATGGTAGGTTATACCGGTTCAGTGAAACAGGACTGAAACGAGGGTTACTCGATTCAGAAAGGGACTTTGTCCACTAAGATAGTCTTGGTAATGCGTCTTGACTAACAAGAAATGATTCTCTATGATTATGTGTGAATGCCACAAAGTTTCAAGTTTTATGTTATGATTATTGTGATTACATTTCACTGTCATGATTTATCCCATGTTATGAAATTATGATCTCTTTTGCAGGTTAAGATTTCCAAAAGTTATGTGCTTATGTATATGATATGATTGATATTTCTTTTGTTTACCCTTACTGAGCATTTGAGCTCACCCTTTTATGTTTTCTTTTCCCCAGGATATAAAGAAAGGTTTTAGGTATAAAAAAAGGAAGATCTTTATGGGAGATACTGAAGATCTTTCACCACGATTAGAAGATTACGTTCCGAGTTTCCAAAGACACTAAACTATTACGATCCTTGTGTGTGTGTTTTTGTTATGTACCAAGTATTCCGCAAAAGTAATGTAATGTCAATGTACGTCAGGATACGGGTCTCTACAGGGTATATGTAGAGGTTATGAAAATTAGTGTTAGAAGGACGAGTGGAATCATGGGGAACAGTGTTAACAAAATGAGGAGATGATGGAGAAAATGTAATGAAATGTTTCTAGTTTAGGGGTGGAGTTTCCTCCACCTGAACAATCAGCTGATCCACCTCCCCCATAGTTACTTTGTGATTCTTTTTTGATAGAAATGGTTTTTGTTAAATGGTTATTAACTTTTTTATGAATACTTTTATATATTAGTATTTTTTTCGATTTTTATATGTTTTGTGATGAATACTAAATCTCTTTACAATAAAATATTAATGATGTAATTAACTCTCCATCACAAATATTTTCCTTATGATGGATATTTATTTTAGTCACAAATTTTATTTATTTTTTTTGAATTTTTTTTTTGTAAAAATTCATTAGTGAAGAAAAATATATTTTGAATAACAAGTTAATTTTATAATAGAACATAAAAAACATTTTTTGATTCTATTTTCTATCATGGGTTGTTTTTGATGAAATTACATCAAAATGATTTTTTTAATTGGGATTCCATCGTAAATGAACTATCATAAATAAGTACTTTTTTATTATGTTCCTTTAACAAATCATAAGGATATGATAATATCTGGGAAAACTTTTTAACTTGGAATTCCCAAATTCATCCACCCTAATATGGTATCATCTCTAGGTGGTCACTAATATATTTAGATGTTTTAATTCCATGTTTTTATTAGCACATGGATACTTATTTTTTTGGTTGGATAGGTTTTTTTGGTTTTATGGGGTACCTCAGTGGAAAGATTTCAATGTTAACTCATGTATATAATAGTGATTTATATTTTTATATTTATATTTTATAATTGTTATTAATTCTTTTAATTTTAGCATTTTAATAAAAAATGTGATTGAATTTGGGAAAATGTTATCATTAAGATATATACTAAAGAGAATTTATAAAATAGTATCATAATTTTTTACAAAGTATTTTTTAGGATTTTAAAAATCCTCTCATATTAAAGAATGTTAATTGTGGGATAATTTTTAGACAATTATATAAAATAAATTTTCAAGGTGAATATATAATGAAAATTTGTTTTTAATGTTTTTTAAATTAAATTCAATTATTATTCATTTTATTTTTTATTTAATCCCGCTATAATCATTCCATGAATAATGTTTTATGTATTTTTAATATATTTTATCAGGTTGATTATCATTATGTTGTATGTTTTTTAATACTAATTCAATTAAATTATCTTTTCATTCTATATTGTATTGTTTGGTATTTGTTGGAATATTGAGATTTTTTATTTTTTTCCCTTTTTCATTGAAATTAAATAAATATTTCATCCCTGGATCACCTGTTATAACCTATAAAATACCTCCTACAATATTCGATGATAAAAAAGTTATCTTGATTGGGTCAAGTGTGGATAATTTATTTAATGTGTTGTAGGTTTTTTTTATTGAGATATAGAGTGTAGGGAGAATTGAGATATTAAAAAAGAAAAAAAAACTAAGGATTTTATGTTTTATTTTTGTTTTATTTTATAATACGTGAATGTTCCAAGGCCTATAAGAAGCGTCAACTAGAAACACGATTTTAAATTTTGATAAAATTAAATATATATAATTCCAATAACATGATAAACAGTTCTCGTAATTTCATATAAATAATTATACATATTTACTATATAATAAATTTAAATATAATTACCGCAAATGTGGTATTCTTATTGATTGATTCATTATTATTTCTTTTATGTTGTATTTTAATTATGATGAAGAATATAATTGGGGATCCCTCTTGTTGTATCCATACATGATCCATGAATCTCTAAATAAACTTCTTGATCTCCTTGGTGTTAATGTAAGAAAAAAAAGTTCATTGTATCATCTTTTATCGATCACAAAAAAATGAATCTTTTTAACACAGGCGCCACAAAACATCTAATTATGATCTTGATCACTATAGTGCTAACACAAGAGGAACAAGTGCTTTGTGTCATTCCTCATTGATCACAACAATAATATCTTATTATCACTCCTGGTTCTTGGGAGATAGAGAATTATATAATTCACTCTAGGGCTTGAGATAATATTAATCAAATGGTAGTAGTCAACTACAACTACAATAATAGAAATGAAATATTTTAGAATATATACTTATGTTAAAATAATATAATTTAACAATAACCCTTATACTTTAATTTAATATAATTCAAACCCACCATCACAATTAATTAAATTATAAAAATAAAATCATTATTATTTTTTATAGAATATGTTTTACCTAATATCATTTATTAAATATACAAATATTTATTTATTTAAATAATAATAATAATTCTGGATCATTAATCTCAATCTATATTCTCCCATAAAATTTATCAAATGATAAGTAGTAATAAAAAATATTCATTTGATAAAAATAAAATAAATATTATTTCCACTTAACTTGTGAATAAATATTTTTATTCATATAACTTGAAAAAAAATATTTATTTCTAATATTCATTAAACTTATTAATTAGCAAATATTATATTAATTAAAATTTTAATTGATAAATTAAATATTAACTTCAACTCACTTATTTTAAACATCAATATTTCGTGATTGAATTTTTATGATCAAAATAACTAGAATAAATATTATTCCTCTATCCAGAAATATATTTATTCATAAACATAAATTAAATGGAATTTAATGCACTTCTAAATAAACATTGTTTTAAAGCCTCTAATCCCATTTCTAAATGGAATTCGATAGAACACACATAAATTAAAATATTAGTGTCTACAACAAATTTGGGTTTCTAGGGAGAAAGAAGTTAATTTAGTAACTATGGAAACCTTTCTATGAATACTATTTTTTAATAAAATCATTTTCTATGATATATCATCAAGTATGATGCATAATTTTTTCATAACCCTGTGTGATTGATTTATCATTCTTTTAATTTTTAAAATGAAAAATCTAAGATCACTATGTTCATGGAATTTATTCATATCATTCATTTCATACAAAGGTCATATATGTATTCTTTCATTAAATCCGAAGGGATAAATTCAGTCATTACCATAAAATTAATTCCATATCACTTATGACAAACCCAAGTCATTTATCATTCCATGAGAATATTTCATAATGTTTTTTATTTATACAAAAAATTACATGATTCATGAAACATATTAATAATGTTCTCATGTCAGGGGACCTATAAAATGCTTATAAATAGTAATATACAATAAAATAGAACATATTTGGAATCACTATTGGAGATTATTTTCTCATGACCACACTTCTTAGAGATTACCATGTGTGTAATTCATTAGAATAATACTCAATGATTATGCATTCTTAGCACATAATACTCAAACATCATCTATGTCCTATCATATTTATTTATCCAGACCATAGTACATATTAATTTTAATAATATAATCATAAAATATTTGCGTCCAAAGAATATAATAGTGCTTATATAACCCTTTTATGATACAAATATTATAAGGATATTATCATATTTATGTTACGTGGAATAATAATTTTTTTGTTAAGAATGTATATAAAAATTAAATACAAAAAGTTTAATTCAAAAGAAAAAATATATGTTGGTTATAAGAAACAAACTCTATCAAACATTTAATTTAACTATATTCAACTACTAACAATTTTCAACTCACTAACACTCGAATGAAATTCATTCTTATGATATGACAAAAATTTAGTCCATGGATTTTCCATATTCTCTTTGCTTGCAACTCGGCTAACTAATATATCACCACTTATAGTAAAATACCTTAAGTGATGGTACTTATGAAATCTATGCTTCATCTTTTGATATGATTATGGTTTATAAGATATAATTACTACTATAATATTATAAAAATATATTTCTATTGAATATGTATTGAACAGTGCAACACTAAGATCTTGGGAAAACTGTTGCATCCATAATGCTTCATTAGCAGCATCACATGTGACACCCTAATATTTTAGTTTATTTATATTATTTAAGATATATTTTCATATGTGAAACATCATTATTAATCCAGACATGAAATACTTGGAAATTTTATTATTTAAATATGATATTTATAGCCTTCTTGTTGGTTTAGAGATTAGGGATAAGAGTAACGACACTATAAAATATATGTAGAAAAGTTCCCTTAATTAAAAAATTATTGATTAATACCTAGGAAATAAGTAATAAATTTTTTATGATAAGAATTAAATAATATAAGGTTAATAACAGATAATGTTTAAAAGGGTCTTTTTTCTATAAAATAATTGTTGTTGTATATTTTATATTTTAATTTAAAACAAACGATTCTGAATTATAGAAATATATTTTGAAAAAAAAAGAATTAATTTTTGAGATTATCATATAAAAAATACCATAGGGTTTTTTAATTTTTCTAAAATAGCTTATTTTTAGATGAATAGTGGAAAATAACTATTTTTCAAATACTGTAACTTTTGTGACATCATTATTTTATAAACATGAACTAAAAATATATAAAAATATCTTGAAAAATATATATTTTAGGATTAAAATAAATCATTGAAAATTGTTATTTTGAATTTAAAAACCCATGAATTACTTTTTGAACATAAGTTATATTTTAAAAAAAAATAAAAAATATTTTGGGTTCTTTACATTTAATAATTTTTTTGGATGGTGTCATTCAGTTTTGGCAGGGTTCTAATGTCCAATAGCCCTAATTTATTTTATAAAAAGTGATAAATTTTCAAAAATCACCACTACTCAAGGTTCTTTGGTTTAAATAAATTTGACATCATTTTTTCACATAAAAATACACTTTTATAAAAATGGTTTTTATGTGTTTTGTGTGATTATATTAGATTTAATTTTTTTCCAATTATTAAAGATGAATCAAAGAAAGTGTATTTTTTTTATCATCTTATTAAATTTTTTTACTGAGGAAAATTTCATTTGTGGTTATAATGAAAAGTAACCATGGTAAAAAATCGTCACCATGGTTAAGTGTAAAATGGATTTAAAGGGTTAAAATAAGGGGATAAGGATTAAATATGACACAAAACACATTATTAAAAATAATTTGATGGTTTTATTTCAGATTTATCCATTTTATATTTTAAACACTAAAAATTTTAAGCCACTATAATTGATTAATACTTATATTATATAATAAGATTTCAAGTATTTATATGTTTTCCACCCACATAAATTACAAAATTGCACCTCCCCCACCCCCAACCCCTCTCCCCCAAAACTAACCACACATATTGAGCCAAATAGATCATCCATTTCATGCCCAAATAGATTAAAAACATCCTTATAAACACCCTATATGTTTTGTGTTTCCCATGATACAACTCTTAGAAGGCTTAAAGCATAAACTAAAGGAGGATTCTCAATGAAGAAACCTTAGCTGACTCATTTCAATTTATTTATTATTCTACTACCTTAAAATTTTATTTATAAATTATAATATAATTAAATTATGATCAAGAATAAAAAAAATATATTCTGTTTATGGAATAATTATTATCTACCTCTTCTCCATCTGGTGGAAAATAAAAACTTTGTTCATGTATATGTGAAGATCATTGCCTCCAAAAAGCGATGTGTATATTATTTCATAATAATATCACATGTCTAGTTAAAATAATATAATTAGTAAATATATATTATTATATGATGTTATTATAATTCCTTAAATATAAAACATTATCTACTATACTTTCCTTTTTCACATTATAAAATGAAAACATTGATCTTGCATATGTATGGACTACCATTTCCATGAATGTTGAATATCACTTTCCATCACTTCCTTTCATTTATGGTAATAAATCTATAAATAATTAATAAATATGATTTTAATAACATAAATATGATTATAAAAATATTAATAATTTTATAATTTATTTCATTTCAGCCATTAGGAAAATGAACACATCATCATGTATATGTGTTGACTACCACCTCCATAACTGACGTATTTCATTTTGATATTACCACTATGCATGGATGGTTCTAAAATTTAATATAAGTATTAAAAATAATATTCATTAAATTAATAAAATTATTTATATTAAGGAACCATTTCACAATACCATTGAATATGGACAACATTTATAAGTAGTTCTATAGAAATTGACTACACTAACTTAAGTGGATTACAAAAGAAATAATTATACAATGAATGGATTTAAAATTATTATAAAAGGACCATAAAAATATAATAGATATGAAAAAATTTGGAATTTATTAAATCTAAATTGATTATTCATGTGCATATAGTGCATCAGAATGAGAAGGAATCAAAGGTAAGTGTTTACCATCTCAAATTTTCTTCTTTGAGACTTGTTTTGTATTATGAACATATTTTGTGTATATAGTGAATGAATTTCATATTTATAATATTTTATAATTAATATATTTGTATTCATATTATTTAATTTTCCATTTAAATTTCTATCCTTGAAATAATTTTAATTAAAAAGTTACCAAATTCGTAAGGGTTTATTTTAGAATCTCATTTTTATTCGGATTTGATTATGCTTAAATTTTATTTTTGGGAATTATATAGTATATATATGTTAAATTATATTTATTTTATTTTTATAGGTTTATTTCTATGGTTTAAATTATTTCATTTGGTTTTCACCTCTTTGGTACTCAAAAAACATTTAATGAATTTTTTTAAGAAAATATGACCTTATATCTCTTTTTTTTGTTGGAATCTTTTCCATCCATATCCATATTCTCCAAAAACAATTTATAGAATTCATTAATTTGAATAAGAATTTTGATAAAGGTAATTTATACTATCTTTGACTTTATTATCGAATAATTAAATTTTATATTTTAAAATATTTTCCATATGACTCACTTTTTTACTTTTTACTTTTTACAGATGTTTGAAAGGAATGTTTTATTTTTAATGTATAAATCATGAACATATTTTATTGTCATCATGTCATTTATTAATAATGATTTTCCCTTTAAAATCTTTATTGGTTTTAAAAATAAAACTATATTCTCATTATTCTAGTAATTTTTATTTTTTAAAGGTTACAAAAATAAGTGGTTGTTTTCTCTTATTTCTCAAATTATTTTTATAAGGATTTTATAAAATTATTTTTCATCTATGCCGACATCCTGAAATTTTTGTAATGTAAAGAGTGGTGGTGTTATAGGAATAAAGACCATTTCTAGATACAAACAAGCGGATGATAATTTTAGCATAGATATACATAGTGGTAATAACCCTGACAAAGGATGGTTGGATATTAACACAATCTATAAATGATGCACAATTGGTGGGCTTAAATGCACACTTGGTTTGACACTATCAAGGGATATGATTTGGATATTTCACGTGGTTATTTATGAACAATAATTAAGGATTTAAATATATGTTCTCTATAATTATTTATAACATTATTGACTAAGAAGTATACTCATTATTATATATGGTGTAATTTAAAGGGATATTACTAATAAAGTTATTTTATTTACTAGAGAAATGTTAATGTTTTTTATCCTTGAATTAATATGTATTTTTTTTATTTATAATACATATATATTATACATTATATTATTTATTAAATATATATGAAATTAATTGGGCATGTGGAAGTGATTGGTGGGGCCCAGTTTCTGATATCCCTTAGTGTATATATATGACTCAGGAGACAAATTATAATGAGTTTTGATCCGTATATTTTTTCCCATAAAATTAAAATATTTTATCACAAGTATTTGTTGGAATGTAATATGTCATGCAAAAATTCAATTAAGATAAGATTTGTAATGTCTTATCATAAGTCATGGATAGTAAGATCACAAATATCCATCATTATACATCTATTTCATTGAGAATAAGGTTATTATTATCAATGTGAATTCTATATTGAAATTAAACATTGATGTATTTTAAGATCAAATAGTTAATTAAATTGAATGTGTTTTTATTTTAATATTTTTTAAGGAATTAAATTATATATATAGTTTACCACAACTTCTAAATTGATTTAACCTTAATGATTTGATCCCTTGTATATTATACCAAGGTAATAAACTAAGAAATGGCTCTAGAATTCTAGATTCTGGGTTTCTATAGTTGGTATTACATTATGATTAGTTGAAACCCTAAGTAAATGATTTAGAAGAACATATCAAGAATCATAATTATGAAAATGCCTTGGATTATTTGAGAACTTTTATCCTCATTGAGGTTTTTTTTAAATTTCTCAAAATTTATGATGATTATGAGATGACTATATTTGTTCGATGGTTTAGGTATAGTTCTAATCAGACTAAATAAAAATAATATAAATACCCATGGTGTTTATAGATATCTACCACTATAGTAACTCAATATAATGGGTGTTTTAGTTGAATATATTAAGGCTATTTTTTGGTATTTTCCATAAGTTAAGGTTAATAAACATTCTTATATAGATCAGCTTTTTAATTCTTAGTATATAAAATTTATTTTGTTTCGCCTAATTTGATAGAAGCCTATATACATTAATGTAACTATTAATCCCTTAATTGTTGTGAAATGGATCAAGAAACCTAAAAATATATTTCTGGTTTCGAGAAGAAATGAAAATGAAAAGGTTATCTCTATAGTATATTATTTAAATTGAAATGTATATCAATTGTGATCATTGATTCAGAATATGAAGGAGGGAGAGCAGATAAAATGCATGGAATGAAGAAATTTTAAGGTTATATTATTTGATAAATTATTTTACTAATGAATAATGAGTTAATATGGAAAGTAAATTTTGGAATTTAAAGAAGAGGGAAGAAAAAATAGTTACTTATTATGCATATAACTTTACCATATTATCAATTAATGTTATTGATTACATATGTAATCCAAAAATATGATTGAATATTTCATTGATGGTATTAAGAAAATCCTTGAGAGGGCCTTTATTTCATAGGAATTTTAATCATATGATAATATAGTATCATGTTCCACTAATATGGAAAAATAATTATCTACTTCTTATATCTCTGAAGTAAAATAAGATAAGAAGAGGATGATTGAGCACCTTGAAAAAGGAAATATAATGTAGTGGAAGAAGGGAAGAGTATAACATCCATCATATTATAATAATAGAAATAAATGTCTTAGAAAATGTTTAAATATAATGGTAGTTAGTTAAAAGTGTAAAGATAAAGTACATAAGGATCATGAATGTAAAGTAAGTAAATAATCCATTAATATTTGGTGGTTTAACTATAAGGAGAATATGAACTATTCAAATCAATACCCCAAGCATCAAGGATTACTTTGAAATTTTTATTGTGGTATTTATTAATTTTATCTTTTTATACTATAAAATAGAAAAATATAAAGACAATAACTTATGAATCATTGATGATACTCTCATAGGAAAGGATTTATCTAAGAAATTCAGTATGTCTTAATTTTGGCTTCAAAATGCTTCTTTTCATGGAAATATTTTATCTAAAGATGGAATCTTTGTTGATATTTCTTGGACAATGTAGAACCTCATAGCTACATTTAAACTATATAGTTTGTATGTGATCTGAAGTAAGGATCATTATTGTAAATATTTGGGGATATATGATTTTGATTTATTCCAATATGGTATAGAATTATTAACATTAAGTATTATTATTGATGTTCTAGAGTTTAAAATATTCCTCCTCCATTTCATGGTTTACATTATTGAGCATTACCTATTTTTATTTATTATACCCATTTTTTACTAAATGTCTAGAAACAAGAGTAATCAAAGTATAAAAAATATTTTATAAAATGAATATTATCCTTTAATGGATATCATAATCCGTTAAAAATTGATTTTAGTGATTATTTCATGAAAAAATTATCTGGTTCTCTCATTTTAAAAATGAGATAAATCAGAGGTACAAAATTGATCAAAACATGCAGAGGAATGAATTTCCACTTATGTAATGGAATGAAATCAAGTAAGTATGGTTTAATATAATTCTTAAAAATGAAAAATTAGTGATAAATTTACCATGCTATGTGTGTAAAGTTTCACATAACTATCAAGGTACGCTTTTTAAAACACAATTACAAGTGGATGACTTGTAAATGTATATATAAGATTTAAAAGTTACTTATTTATTAAATAATAATTTCCATAATTTTAATCTAGAAATTAAAATTCATGATAAGATTTGTCATTATGTATTGATATGCTCACAATTAATTAAAATTGTGTGGACCTAGTTTCTATAAGTTTGGGATAATATAATACCCTAAGGTTATATTTTTTGAATACTGTCTACAATAGCTTCTAATAAATTCTATATTAAGCTTAAACAAAACATGATATACTATAGAAATATTATTATTTAAATATGGTTATTATAATGAAATCATTGGATTGGTGCATATTAATAGGAGTAATTATACTATAATACATATATATATAGAGAGAGAAAATCGTTCTTAAAAAATTATTGATTATTTTCTCTAAAATAAGTGATCAATTTTGAATGATAATAATGAAATCATATATGGTTATGAATAGTTAAAGATAAAAACTATCATTTTCCTATAAAAATAATTTTCTTCTATGTTTTTTATTTTCAATTAAATGGTACATTTCTGAATTTAAAAAATTAAATTTTATAAAATGGAATTAATTTTTGATATTATCATATAAAATTACTGTAAGGTGATTTTTTTTTATTTTTATAAAATTGTTGGTTTTTTAGTGAATAGTGGAAAATACCAGTTTTAAAAATACTATAAAATTTGTGAAATTATTATGATATAAGAATAAAATAAAAATTTATAAAACCTTTTTCTAGACAAAATATGTATATAATAAGTAAAATAAATAATTTAATAACATTAGTTTGAATTTTGAAACCCATGGATGCCTTTTTGAACATAGGATACATTTTAATCAAATAAAAAAATTAATTCTTTTCATTTAATAGTGTGTTTATATGGTATCATTCAGTTTGGGAATGGTAATAATGTCTAAGAAACATTATTTTTTTAATAAAACCCTAATAAATTCATGGGAAGAGTTAATATTCAATAATTTTTAGCCTAGATAAGTATAACATCATTTCTACACAAAAAATGAATTTTTCTAAAATTTTCTTTTATAAATTTTTTATAATTATATTAGAATTAATTTTTCTCAATTATGGTATATGAATCTTATATCCCTATTAAAAATCCATCGTTGTTATTAAGGGTAAAATGGGTTAAAAGGGTTAAAATAAAGGGATAAGTCTTTAATATAACACAAAATGCATTATTAAGTCTCTTGGGTTGGTTCTATTTGAAATTTATCCTCTTTATCGTTGTAACTTTGATAATTAAGATCCAATTTACTTGAGTAGGAAAATTTTATATAATAAAATCTGATGTATTTACAAGTTTTCCACCAACCCCAATTATAAAAGGTACCATATCCCCTCAATTAAACATAATTTATGAGCCACTTATATGGACCAGTAACTACCCAAATATCTTCCCAACATCCTTAAACACATACTTAAAGGTTTTATTCTTCCCAAAACACCACTATACGATTCCTTAAGGTGTAATCCAATGTAGGTTTCCCAAATAATCTGTAATCATCTCACCCTACTACTTTCAACAGATTTATTCTTATAACAACATAATAGTATTTGTATCCATCATAATATAAATAAATTTTTATAATAAATATACTGAAATCTATTATTTTTATTGATAAATTATTATATAACTCTTTTCTATCCAGTGTAGAATGAAAACTTCACTCATACAGACGTATGGAGTATTACCCCATTGAATAGATGTGTATCATTTTTCATCACAAACACACATAGATGGTTAAAAGGATGGATTTAATAAATATATATTATATTTATGATATAATTATAATTTTTGGAAAGATGAAACATTATCTACCATCCTTAATTTTCCAATTAGAAAATTAAAACATTAATCATGTGTAGGTATGGGATACCCTCTCCATAAACATTGTATTTCATTTTCCAAAACCACTCTTCATTAAAGGTTATGAATACATACCTAATGATAAAATATGATATTAATGACATAAATATGATTCTATAAGTATTTTTAATTATATAATTTCTAACCTTTTCAAACAATATGAAACTGAAAACATCTATATATATATATGTTCAGACTATCGCCTCTATGAATGGCGTATTTTATTTTTATATTTCCACCCTGAATTGATCGTTATAAAATTTTATATAATCAATAAGAATTATATTAATTAAATTATTAACTCTTTGGATTTTAAGAAACCATTTCATAACACCTTTTTCTATTGTCAAAATAAAAAGTAGTTTGGGAGAAATTGATTGAATAACCTTAGGTCGACTTCATAGGAAAGAATTATATAATGATTGGATTTTAAATTATTATAAAAAGGAATTAAAATAGTTTAAACTAGATAAAATTTATTTATAAAGTAGTTAATAGATTTAAATTGATTATTACTGAGGATATAATATATCTAACCAATAAAGGATCTAAGCTAAGTTTTCAGGATCTCAAATTTTGATCTTTGAGATATGTTTTGTATTATGCTCTTATTCTTGTGTATAACATACATGTACTTCATGTTTGGAATATTTTATAATGATTTTATTTTGATTCATGATATTTTATATTCCATTTCATGTTCAATCATTTAAATTATTTTTATTCAAATGTTACAAAATTCATATGGGTTTATTTTACAGTATAATTTTTTTAAGATTAATATATTTAAATTTTAATTAGGTGAATTATATATTTTTTTATCTATTAAACCACATTAATTTAATATTTTATTTTATTTATTAGGTTTCAATTATTTTATTTTATTTTCCTCTTCTTCACTAAAAAATATTGAAAAAGATTTTTTATGAATATTTGATATTATTTATTTTTTTGGTTGGGAATAATTTTCCTCTATCTCCATGATCTTTAAAATTGTTTTATCAAAGTTTTTATTTTCAATAAAATGTTTTATAATGTTATTTTATACTAAATTTTATTTTTTAAAATGATAAATAGTAATGTTTTCCATATTTTTCCATAAAAACACATATGAATTTTTACAAAAGTGTGAAAAGGATGTTTTCTACTTAAAAAATATGGAATGACCGAATTATCTTGTCATCCTAATCATGAATATTCCTTTAAATTTTTCAATAGTTTTAAAAATAAAATCATATTCCCATTGTTCTCATAATTTTTTTACAGGTTACAAAAATAAAAAGATATTTTCTTTTGTTTTTCCATGTATTTTTTAAAATATTTTATAAAATTATTTTCCAAATATTTCAACATCATAAATGTTATTAAATTAAAATGTGGTGGTTTCGTAGAAATAAATTCCACATATTGACATGAAGAAGTAGATTTATGCTCTATAATAAATGTCCCTAAGTGTAATAACCCTTAAAATGATGGTTTGTTATTAACTCAATCTTCACTAAATTCATAACTAGTGGGTTTAACTGCACACCAAGTTTGACTCTCTTAGGATATATGATTTGAAAATTTCATGTGGTTATTTATAATAAATTATGATGTATTTAAATATATATTATCTATAATTCTTCATCTCAATGTTTAATAAAGTGTATACACATTATTATATATAGTGTGTACTAAATGAAGATAACTAAGAAAGTAATTTAATTTAATAGGGAACTATTGATGTGGTGTATCATTGATTCAATACAGAGATTTATTCACTTGTAAGGAATATTGATTATGTATTTTTTTTAATATATGAGAAAATAATTTGACATTTGTAAGTGATGGTGGGGCCTAGTTATAGATATCCCCTCAATTCATTGGTAGGTCTCATGAGACAAATAAGAATTGGAACTGATTGTTGTATTCCAGCTCAAAAAAATGAAAATGTTTCAGAAAAAGGCCTTGAATATATTTAATATGTCCTATAATAAAGAATTTATAGTATTATTCAAGTAATTCCTTGACATTGTTTCACTATGAAATGTAACTTGACTAGGTTTCCCACATGTCCATAAGCATAGCCTTCTGTGTGCCTGAGGCTGCAGACTAGAAGTGGGTGTCTAAGGTGGTATTGTCAGGAGACTATTCTCCTTATATCATACTATGTAATAAAATATTAAATAATAAAACACCATCCACAATGGTAAATAATCTGTGTATGTGGGAATAAATAAAAAATAAATAAATAAGGTTGTAAGGGACTAAATAGTCATGCCACGTATACATCTAATTACCCCCTAGGTCAGCTACATATACATACAAAGATAAAAGAAATAAAATAGAAAAAATTATCCAAGAAATCTTGATCCAAATCTCAAACCTAGATCCATGTACACATATAATCCATATCTCTTGATCTACTTGAAGCCTCGTCCCAATTTGTGTCTATAACTATATACCCATGTGCAGTTCCATCCTCAGATGGTTGTGAGTACATAACACGGTAGGAAACCAATAACATGGTACCATAATTACCACCATATGTCTCTATATGTCCATGTGAAATGATTATCTGAATTAAATAGATAAAATAAAGGAAATTAAATACCATAAAACCTACTTTTTACTGATGTTTGGGTTTCTCTGAGCATGTCATGAAATAATGCCAACCACAACCTCTCAAATAAACCATAGGGTGAATTATATTATAGTATCCTGATCCTCCAATGTGGTAGTATACAATATTTATCAAGAACCTGAATATCAGATCACCCTAGTATACAATATAGACCACACCTCAGAAGATAATAGGAACTTGGTAGATAGTAGGCTCCAACACCTCATCATACGGTCCCCACTAAGGTAGCACATGAAATTCCATCTAAACATCCTTGATCTAAATCCTTGAAATCCAAAAAATATATGAGATCCAAATATGTATAATCTCTAACCATCTCCAGCTCTAAATATGTAATATCCCAACTATTATCAAATAAAAATACAATGGGTTTTTTCTTATCTGGGAAAAATCCCTATGTGAATCATAGTTATCCTCGCCTAAATATGTTTCCACATCTGGGGGAATATTACCTATAAGAATCATGGTCATACTTCCCTATGGTAGTGTCCACATCTAGGGAATAATCCCTATAGGTATCATAATTATTCTCTCCTATGGTAGTGTCTATGTCTGTGGAATAAAACCTGTGGGAATCACATCTATCATCCCCTATGGGAGTGTCCACATCTGGGGATAATCTCTATAAACATCACATCCATCCTCCCAGTGAGAGTGTCCCCATTCAGGGAATAATGCATATAGGAATCATATCCAACCTACCCTATAGGATTATTCATTCAATTATCAAGATTACCTGTAGCATATTCCATGTCAAAAATATTATAATATTTATATACATGGGTTCCCATAAATCCAATCCACTACGAAACCCAATGTCGGACTCCCTATAGAATTACCAAATTAATCACAACATAAAAAGGTTTGAAACATCAATTAAGGTTCTAAAGTGAAACCAACAATCATATCAACCATTTCCCATAATTTCCCTCTCACTATGGTTACATGTCGTGGGTACCAAATAGGGTCCCCTCGATCTAAGTACAGGAGAGGAACCATCACATGGGACCTTTTTCATATTATGATCTCAAATAATTACTTAAAACACTAGTATTTACCAATACATGACATTGATAAAATGTTTTCATGGCATATCCAAAATACAAGGGGTCTCACCAAAAGGGTAAAAGTCAACAGATACCCCATAACCTAGCTTGATCCTCAAGTTCACTCTGGGTTGGTCTTATCACCCAACCAAGACTCATTCTTCCTACAGTTCTCCCAATCAGGATTGTGTATTGGATTACCAAACACCTTCATTTTGGCCCCACCTACCAATAAATCTAGAATCCCCAATATATCACAAAGTTCCCTTCAACCCCTCATGCCTTTTACATAAAAAAACACCCCTTCTCCATGAGGTGATTATGGCCTCTAAACTGGGAAAACTAAGTCTGGATTAGTTTGACATAACCTCTAAATAGGTTTGTATGTCTCCTGGTATCTTAACAGTACTATCCTTATCCATCGGCAGTTGAGGTGACAAGATACCACCCAAGGGTTGTTCATAACCCCTAAAACCATTTCATTTATTTAGAAATTTGATTTAAATTAAATAAATTCAATTATTTTAAATTAAATAGGGGAATCTCCCAAATTGGAGATGTTAAAAATTAAAATTAAGTAAAACAAGTATAAATTTCATATGTAAAGTACACGACACCACTAACCTTTATGGATCTTTCTAAATTTGTTATTAAGGGCCAATGGAAGCTTCCAAGGCCCATAGAAGTTCATCTTGCCTCATCTAGGCTCATCCAAACTCATATCAACAACCCAATATTCTAACCAAACCCAAAAACATTGTAATTAATTTATTATACCAACTATAATTAGTTAATTAATTTAGTTACCACTCAAAATAAATATGGATAAGTCACTAGATCATCATGAAATGATGAAAACATGAGCGAACACTCAACATTTACCCAAGGCATACCCCCAACCTCAAACTAGAAAAAAAAACCCTAACAAACTGTGTCAAAAAAAGTATTAATTTATTTTAATTTTAGGTCAAAATATTTCCAAATTCAATGTGGAGATATGCATCAATGAAATAGAATGTGGTGAAGTGAAAATGACATCTTGGTACATCCTCTTTCTATGTATCATGAAATCCCCAATATCAGTGTCTGATTCCACCATGAATTGTTGGAATCCAAATCAAAAAACCAAACTGAGGATCTAAAAATTAGATATGATAGAGATATGAGATAAGAGGAGATCAATTCTGGGTTAGGTGTGCCTTGAATTCTCAAGGTAAACTTCCAAAAAACCTCTTCTTGAAGTAGCTTGATAAAGGGAACCAAGAAAGGAGGGATTACAACTCGCATGAAGGAATGAGAGGTGAGAATATGGAATCCCATTATAAAAAATTCAAGGGAAAGAAGGGTAATTTTTTTCCTTTTTAATATACCTCAAAGTTTGGAAGCATGGTTTTCCAAGATTCATGCCCTCCACTATCCAAGGCATCACACATCACATGGTTTAGCGATGCAGTTTTCCAAAAAAAAATTTCCAACCATGCAACCACCTATTCAAATTCGCATGGTCTCCTTAGAAATAGCATACAATTTGACCTTTATCATGCACAAACCGAGAAGTTTAATGGTGATCTTTACAAAATGAACTAAAATTTCATTGACCATCAGTGTGCTGAATGATATCCCTTAAACCATGTACCTCAAACCATTCTCCCTATTTATAATTCTCAAAAACTCATGAAACATCATCTGAAGACCTTAAGGATGACCTAAAAACATTAAAAACCTCAAAATACACATTCCATGTCTAAAAACATTACTTTGTGGAAATTGAACTTTGTAATTCCAATTTGAATCTCTAATAAAAATATAACCCATCTAATAATTGAAAATTGAAATTTCTCCTCAATTTTTCGACATGTATAGTCATGGGAACTTGAAAATTCCCCAATTTAATTATTATCATCATTTATAATCCTTAGTGGTCATAAAAATAAACTTCCCAACATAAATTGATCATGAATTCTTCTTATATAGACATGTTCTGCCTTTAAATGCCCAACGTGCTCCAAAAGCACAAATTTAAACATACATCACTTAAACAGCCAAAAATCAATGAAGATGTTATATCCACTAATCAAATATCGATATAAAAATTACCCAATCCAATATATCATGACACATGTCCAATTTATCATATGGTTCATCATATAGACTATGGATCACTTCTCCATAAGGATTAGAATTCGAAGGACAATTCCTAGACATAGTGCCTCCACTGATAGAATTACCTATAAAAACAACTATATTTCATCCTAATAATGCTCCCAAAATGGATCCCAAAATGAGTACCCATTAACACATTATAATCCACTCCAATTTATCAATTCTATAATCCAATTCAGAATAGACTCACATCTATCATCCATTGATAATAGGAGCAAGGCTTCCTTTCCTCCAAATTCACTAGCCAATGCTTGGAACACTCTCATCATATCCCAAATGATTCTTATGATGTAGTTACACAAAAAAAATAAACATAATAACATAATTATACCCATATTTAGTTGAATTTTATAAAAAAAATCTTGTCTCCAATTTCTGAACCATCACCAAAACCCAATCATGATTCCTTTATCCCAAGGCACACTGGGATTATTTTAAGCATTATCACTAAATAATACACTTAAATTCTATTGAAATTTCTTGTTTGAACCATTCACTATCGATTTTCATAATTGATCCCTCCGAGGAACACCAAAACACCATTGATGATCACCATCGGATCATCCCAAACCAACCTGATCCCAAATCCATCACTCAGATTCTAGGTGACATCCCACTCCCCACCTTTGGTACATCCTTAATGTTTCACTATCAAAATGAATTTCTGATCACAGTGACTTATTCAATGTCCATTTCCTAACATAACCAATGGAGTAGTAAATACCATCTCATTCATGAGTTCTAACCTATAGTGGTTTTTATATCCAAACACGATTATCCCTCCTCCCAATCCACGCTCATCTATTATCAACCCCGAACACAAATTATCCCTGAAAATTCATGTCAAGGTCTTAACATGGGTAAAAAATACAATAGAACCTGATCCACATCCATTATATCCCTCATCAAAGGGACACATTTTTTATTCTATCAAAAACTCTCAGTCACCACCCTCGCAGGAGTCTAATCCAATTACCTAGATTCTCGAACCACTAACAGTGCTTATAAAACCCAATAGCTGAATCACACTCCCTTGATTCATATCACATCTAGGTAAATATTGACATTCTTTATTTAACATCAGTCTCCAAAATAAAATATCCTTCTTAGAACACCTATTCAAATTCGGCACCTCACCCATTCCATGATCCATCCATTAACCGCCCACCTCACGACATTATTCTAGCACCCCATGTTCTCATCCTTGTTCCAAATCATGTCAGCCTCATCAACACACAGAGAAACAACTAAATGAAATTATTTTTATGAGTTTCTAAACACCCTCTTACCACACTTATAAAAAGTATCTAATAGTCAATAGGGTCAGGAACCTAAACTTTAATGCCCATCGTAGCCAGTCTTGATACCCAATCACCCTAGGTATTTCCTCCAAAACGAAAGGCATCGTCATGCCTTATCACATCGAGGTAATACCTCACCTGTATTGATATCATCATGAGTATACAACCATGATAACCTCTAATTAAGTCACCAAAAATCCCCAACCAACCCCTAACATGGATTCTCTCCAAAAAAAATAAACCACAAACCAATTAGGTTCTTAGAAAAAACTAACGGTGTCCAGGTCTCCCACCGAGCCATACTAGCCATGTATTATTAATGTCACATCTCTAGGGATGGAACACCCACTACTCTCTCAATGTATAGTAACACACATTCCCAACCCCCCATTCATGGGGCCTCACATATGATTACGTCATAATCCACATCCTAAGAACAACTAGGGATCCCATAACTTTGATCATCCACCAACAGGACTACTCCCACAATGATAATGTCGCACCAGTCAACTTTTATATGTACAAAGACATCTCCATTGATAACCTATGACAAGAAACTGTGACCATTTCACTTAAGTAAAATAATAGTAAAATCTATACAAGAAAATGTTTTATAGGTTGTTATTGGACCTTTAAATAATCAAACCTAAACAACAACAACCCACAAGTACTTCATCATTGGGAATCAAATGCCATACCGACTCCCCAGGGTTACTAGACCACTTGTGCATGAGGAATGTTCCATCATCTTCATAATTGAGTGTATCGGCATGGATCTATATAACCTTCCATTATAATTAAATAAAATAAAATTTATCCTACTTGAGTATACTTTTACCAAGTACTTATCTGAGAAATTGTCAATGAGGATTTGTTAAAACCTTAAACAATTGAGTCACAATCTTCAATAAAACCACACACTAGAAGGACATTATGTTAAGTGAATTCTACATGGCTGATATCATAAATGATATGCATCTTTCCTCTATTGATGAAGATTCAAAAATCAAATCATTGGCCTCTTTCCAATAGTCCAAGATCTAAAAGTCCATAACAAATCATCACATCCAAACCACATGTGTGTTTCTCAAGGGTAAAATTAAACAAAATCATAAGGTCAAAATCTTAGAACATCAATACCAAAACCTTGGAAAACTAGTCTTCTTACAAGATTAGGTATTCTCAATGTACCATTCTGGTATTCATAACATACTTTAACACATTCCTAAATCTCAAGTCTACCATATCCCAAAATAGTAATACAAAAGAAAAGAAATTCATTAATTCATATTTTTATTGTCCCCATCGAAGTAATGTATGAAAAGTAACTAATCCAGAGTCACCAATTGACATCTAGTATAACTCCCTATATTCTAGAGGCTTCCAACTATTATTGGGGGTCTAGGGTTTAAATGTGGGGAGACTGTACCCCCTATATCAGAGATCATTGTATAATTAAAAAACCAATCCTCATAAAGTTAATTAAATAATAAAAAAATATATGCATAAATAATTAGCCAAAATAATAAATGGAATACATTAAAGGCGTGAATAGTTATATCATACTTACATCAAACCACCCACCGGGAAGGTTAAATATAGATACTATGATAAATGAAGTAAAATAAATACACTCGCACCATGAAATACTGATACAAATATTAACCCCAAATCCATTTACACATCTTATCCATCCCACTCGATCAACCCTGAGCCTCATCACAACATGTTCCCATAACCATGTGAACGTCTACTCAAGTACCCTAGTGCAGTGGTAGTTCAAGTAGGATGTTATTAAATAACATAGTAGGACACCACCAATGCGGCCACATAACAACCATCGTATGTAATGATATGTTTATCTGGAATCCTCGGTTGAAATAAATAAATAAACTACAGGATATAAACAACTATACAACCATCCTTGGCTCAATGCTGGAGTTTCTCAGATGACATCATGAAAACATGTCTACAACAGCCTCTCAAACCACCCATGGTGTGGATTTCATAATATTATCACATTACTACACTATAGTAGTATATAGTATTTATCATGAACCAAGAGCCAAGCTCGCCCTAGTATACTAGACCAGCCACATATCGATAGATAGTAGGCCCTTAGAAGATAGAAGCCTCTAATCCCCTGTCTTAAGTTTCATACTAGGCTACAAAAACATGGTATATTTAAACAAATACTCTCCAAATTAATAGTATCCCACCCATATCCCAACTCCAACTATATGGATTCTCCATCCATCTCTATATCTAATTCCATTGTATCCCAACCAGTATTATATACCTCTTTTATGGGAGCTTTCCCATCCAAGCATAATCCTTATATACAACATAGTTGTCCTCCTCTATAAGAGTTTCCAAATACATGGAATAATACATATAGGCATCATATCAATACTCCCCTATAGAATTTTTCTCTTTTGATGAATAATTATTATAGGCACAATATTCTTCCTCCCATATGGGAGTGTCCACACCTTGGGAAAAAGCCCTATCATAATCCATATAGGCATCATATCTATCCTCCCCTATGGGAGTGTCCACATATTGGAAATAATCTCCATAAGCATCACATCCATCCTTCCCTGTAGCATTTTTCACATTCAGGGCATAAGACCTATAAGAATCACATTCATCCTATCTTATGGGAGTATCCATCCGATTATCACAACACCATATGATGTATACCATGATAACATAATTATAGAATTTGTAATTGTGGGTGTCCATATGAAAAAAATCACCAGGAAACCCATGATAAGACTACCCAATGCATGAACCAATGCATGATATCATAAATAGGATGGAAAATTTGATCTAGGTTCTAAAGATACACTTGTGATCATCTCAACCCTTTCCCATAATTTCCCTCTCACTAGTTTCAAAATTCACAGTGTACTAACTATGGTCCCCTCAGTGTCAGTATAGTAGAAGAACCATCACATGGGTCTTTGGTCTCAATCATGGTCTCAAGTCATCACTTGACACCCTATGATAATTTATTAATGGTATAATGGCTTAGCCAACTACATGGGATCTCTCCGCAAGGGTAATAGTCAATAGATTGGCCACAGCCTATCTCGATCATCAAGTTCACTATGGTTCGGTCTTCTTACCCAACCCAATCTCGGTATATCTACGGTTTATCCACCTAGGAATATGCATTGGACAACCCACCACCCTTAGTCTAGACTCACCTCTCAAGAGGTATATAATCCACTGGGTATCGCAAATATCTCACTAAACCATCACCGTTTTTTGACCACAAGACACAACTCCCCCAACTCAAGGGGTGATCAACTCCCCTGCACTAGGGTCAATAAATCTCTATTGGTCCAGCCTTAGCTCTCAAGAGGTATAGAGACCTCATGATATCTCAATAGTATTGTTATTTTACATTGATTTTTGAGGTGAAAGGTTAGCACCCATGTATTGTTCATCACCATCAAAACCAATTCATTTTATGTAGACATTTTATTTTAATTAAATGGTTTCATTTAATTTAAATTATCCAAGGGATTATCCCTCAATGAATGACCTGGGAATCCACATGTAATAAAATAAAGATTATAGGTGATATTAAATGTACCCAAGGTAACCTTCCTTTCATGGTATTTACAAATTTATCTTCAAGGGCTATAAGTATCTTCCAAGACCTATTAAATCTCATCAAGCCTCATCTATAGTCAACCAAGATCATCTCAACAACCCAAATTACTAAGCCAATCTAGGAATCCATAATTTAATAATTATAAAAACTATAATTAATTAATTAATTTAGTTCTGGCTCTTTATAATGCTGAAATACTCATTGGATTTTTATAACACATCATAAATGTGACCAATCATTCATCATCTTCCAACAGGATACCCATGACCTTGAACTCAGAAAAAAACCTAACCAACATACCCGAAAAAATTATTTATTTTATTTAAGATAAAAAGCTTTTAAAAAATACAATGGTAAAAAAACACAAAAAATTTACCTGATGAAGTGTGGATGACATCATATATGTCCTCTTCCAAGGTAGAGTAGAAACCCCATCATTAGTGTTTGATTCCACCATGATCTAGTGGAATCAGAATCAGAAACCCTAGTCAAGGATCTCATAATTAGAGTGAATAGAGACAGTATACAAGTAGATATCCATGGATGGTAAGATATACCATGAATCACTAAGGTAAATCACCAAAAAAATCCTCTTGAAGGAGAACGGAGAAGGATACTAGGGGAGTGGGAGGTAAACTCACATGAGGGAGGGAGACTGGAGAAGAGGGATTCCCCCTATTAAAAATTTAAGGGGTGGTAAAGTTTCCCCTATTCAATAGGAAACACAATTTTCCATATCATGTGCCAAACATTCACCCCCCACTATCCAAGGTATCAATCCTCACATGGTTTGTCTACATTACTTCCTATTCCATAATCTGAAAATGTAACCAACTCTATAACCTTACACGATTTCCTCTAAAATGTTGCTCAGTTTTACCTTAAATATGCACAAACTCTCTAAGATAACAATGATCTTTAAAAATTATAATAAAATTTCATTGAGCATCAAGGTGTCACATGGTTTCCCATGAACCATGTTCCATAAATTTTAGTCCTGAAACAAGATTTCTCAAAACTCCTACAACATTACCTGAAGCCCCTAAGGCTCACCCAAGTACATAAACCACCTCTCGAGCCTCATTACTTGTATAAAAATCATATTGAGGTATTTTCACTCTCATAATTACATTAAATATATTAAATAAAAATTAAATATATCTATTAATTAAAAAATAATATTCCTGTTGAACTTTTCATCTCATATGAACATGAGATCTTACATTTCATGATGTTATGTTTGGAGGCCTTGATAGTAAGATCATGAATGTATGAAATTATGAATTTATTTAATTAAGAATTAAATGATTATTATCCATGTGAATATTATGATGATATTAATCATGGAATTATTTTGAGGTATGTTTTTTAATGAAATATATATTTTTTACTTTCTAATGTCATATGGAATTCATTTATGTATCTAGTTTTCTAAGATATCTAAACTGAACGATCCTTTAGGATTCAATCCCTTATATCACATAACAATTTAATAATGTAAAAACTAGTTCTACGTTATTGGAATTTTAGTTTCTATAGTTGGTATCATTTTAATATAATTCGGAACCTCTAGGAATAGATTTTAAAAGAACATAGCTAACATGAGAATTATGATATTCCCATAAATTATTTGATAATGTTTACCTTCCTGGGGATATTTTCCATGGATTAATATTCATAATGTGTATGGGATGACTATACGTATTCTATTTTTTATAGATATCTCTAAGAATAAGTATGGGAAATCATATTGACACCAATTCTTAATGTAAAGATATCCCCTCAGAGTATGTCAATATTCCTAGTATTATAAACTAATAGATTACGACTATATTAGGGTAGTTGAATAAATTTATGATCAATAATCATTCTATTATATAGAAAATTATTTATTATTAGTATAATTAAATAATTTTGGATCAATTCATACGGTATAATCCTCTAAACATTGATGGAACTGTTAATCCATTAGTAGATGAGAAATGGATTATATCCCTTAAAAAGATATTTCTAGATTTTGGAATAAATGAAAATGAAATGTTTATTATGTTATTATATTTTTTAAATTAATGTGGATCAATAGTGGCCATTGATTCATAATACTAAAAAGGAAAAGGGGATATAAAATATGGAAGTGATAAATTTTAAAGTGATACTATTTGAGAAATATATATCCTTGAGTACAATAATATAAAATGGATAATAAAATTTTGAATTTAAAGTAGAAGTAATAGAAAAGTGTGGTTGAGTATGATTTTAAATTTATAATATGATCAAGGCATGTTGTGGACTTTATACGAAATACAATAGATAAGAATGACAATTTATTTGATGGGATTAATATAATCCATCGAAGATCCAAAGTTTCACATGGACTTTTATCATATGATGATATGGTATCAAGTTATATTAATATAGAAAAATAATTCTCCATGTCGTATTATTTAAAAGGAAATTAATATAAATATATTACGATTGAGCACAATGAAAAATAAAATGTAACAAGTAGAAGAAGGGATGATTATAACATCAAATATGTGATAATTATATAAATAAATATCTAGTAAAATGTTTAAAGGGAAAGGAGGTTTATTAAAAGTTTGGAGATAAAGTCTATTTGGATTTTGAATGTAAAGTAAAGAAATAATCCATCAATATATAGTGGTTTAACTATAAGTATAAGGGGAATTATTCAAATAAATGTCCCAATAATTAAGTATTACCTTGATAATTTCATTAGGGTATTTATTAATTTTATCTTGGTATAATATAGAAGAGATCAATATCAAAAGAATCAATTTTTAATCATTTATGGTACTCTTATATAAAATGATTTATTTTAGAGATTTAGCATGTGTGAATTTTAGCTTCAAAATGTTTCTCTCATAACAATATTATCTCCAAATTTGGAATATTTCTTGGTATTTATAAGAAAAGGTCGACCCTCACCAAAATATATAAAATTTAGGGTTATTATGTTATTTGAAGTCAGGTTAATAGTATTAATTTGTTTAAAAAATATTATTTTGATTTATTCAAATTTGGTCTAAAATTTTTAAATGTGGTTTTATTATTGAGGATTGGTGATTAAAATATTACTGCTTCATTTGTTGGTCTAATTTAATATGCATTTTTTCCTATACTATTTTTTTTTTGAAAATGGATAGAAGCAAGGGGAATCAATGGTTATACAATATTTCATATGAAAAAGAATGTTATCCTTTAATTAATCTCATGATCTATTGAGAGTTGATTTTAATTCTTCAAGAATCAAAATTTCATCTTGTTCATTATTTTTGAAAATGAGATTAATCATAGTTTGAAAACTGATCAAAACACACTGACAGATGAAATATATCTTATCAAATGAAATGAAATCAATTAAGTAAATTTTCATAAAATTCCTAAAACTCAAGAAATGGAAGATAAATCAATCATGTTTCTACAAAAAATATCAATTAACCATCAAGATAAACTTCTATAAACACATTCATAAGTAGAATTATTATAATGGTAGATCTATTAATTAACAAACACTTTTTAAAAAATAATAATCTCCCAAGTCTTGGCCTGAAGACAAGAATTAATGATAAAATCTATTACTAAGTCATTATATGGCCAAAATGAATTAAAATTATGAAAACATAATTTCTAAATAGAGTGGATAATGTAACTCCCCAATATCTTAGTTTATTAACACAATTTATAATAGCTTGTGATACATGAAATAGTGAGATTATATGAACTGTGATATAAGAGAGAAATAGTATTATTTAAATATTGTCATTATAAACCTGTTGTTAAATTGGCCAGTATGAATAGAATTAACACCATTATAGAATACAAGTACAAACTTTTTCTTAATAAAAATTAATTTATTACAAACTAGGAAATATATACCCAATTTTAAATGATAAGAATGAAATAATATAAGGTAGTGAATTGTTAATGTTAAAAGTGTCATTTTTTTAAAAAGAGATTTTGTTGTTTCTTTATTATATTTAGTTAAAGGATAAATATCTGAATTTTATAAATTTAAAAAGAAATAAATTATTTCATTTTTGATATTATAATAAAAAAATTATATTAGGTCTATTGTTTCTAATTTTTCTAAAGTGGTTGATTTTGGGGCGAAAGGCAGAAAATATTGGTTTTACAAATACCATACCTTTTGAAACATCATTATGATATAATAAGGAATTAAAAATATAAGAAACCTTTGTGTAATAAAATTATGTATTAATTATTAAAATAAATACTTTAAAATATTTATTTTTCATTTAAAAAATAATCCATAACTTTTTGGAACTTAAGTTACATTTAAATTAAATAAAAAATTATATTTGGTTCTTTCTATTTAATAGTGTGGTTGGATGGTGTCATTATATTTAATCATGTTTATAAGGTAAAATAACCTTAATTAATTTAATATAAAACCATTAAATTCATTTAAATAATAAACAATCAATATTATTTGTCTTAAATATGTATAACTTCATTTTTACACATAAAAATATTTTTTTCTAAAAATTGTTTTTATGTGTTTTCTAGGCTTATATTAGAATTAAATTATGCCAATTATAGAAGTTTAATCTTATAACATATATTTAATATTTATTAATCATCATATTATAATTTGTTTAATATGTTCAATTTAATTTTTGGTCGTAATGAATAGTATTCATGGTAAAAATTCATCACCCTGGTTAATGGTAAAATGTGTTTAGAGGGTTATAATAATAGGATAAGTATTCAATATAACTCAATATAAATTATTAAATATACTTAGTTGTTTTTATTTAAAAAATTTCCTTCTTATATTAAAATTCTAGAAAATTTAGTGCCACTTTACTTGAGTAAGGCATATGTAATTTTATAACGTTTGAAGTATTTACAAGTTTTCAACCCACCTCCCCTATAAAAGGGAACCCCATGCCATCAATTATTAAAAAAAATTGATCCAAATATATCAAAAAATACCTACCAATATATGTTCTAAATATTTTAATCCATATACTAGATATTCATTTCTTCCCAATATACCACTTCAAGAAGTCTTAAGGTGTAATACAAAGGAGGTTTCCCAAAGAAGATGTAGTCATCTTAACCAACTCCTTTCAATTTATTTCTACTTATACCTTATTAAAAAAAATTGTCTCCATTATAATATCATTAAATTTTTATCATTAATATACTGAAATGTTATTATTTTATGTTACAATGATAGTCTATATTTTCTCCATCCGAGGTAAAATGAAAACTCTGTTCAACTGTATGTGAGGACAACTGCATCCACAAAGAGATGTGTCTAATTTTTCATCACCACATCACATGTATGGATTAAATGATGTATTTAATTAATATATATGATATATAATAATAATTATAATTTTTTAAAGCATAAAAATCTTTCTACAATCCTTTCCTTTTTTCCACAGTAAAATGAAAAACATCGATCTTGCGTACATACGAACAATCATTTTAATGAACGTTGTATTTAATTTTCAATAAATATATTTCATATAATATTATAAATATATAAATAATATGTAAATATTTTATTCATGGCATAAATATTATTATATAAATTTTAATCAATATATACTTTCTTTACCATCCAATTATTTGGAAAATGAAATTGTCATTATGTGTGTGTGAAGACCAACGGATCCATAAACGAATTATTTAATTTTTCTATTACCACCTTACATAGATAGTTATAAAATTATATATAATGAATAAAAATTATATTCTATACATTATTAAAATTATTTAAGTTATTGAAAAATTTAAAAACACCTTTTACCAAAGTCATTATGCATAAGTGGTTTTTGAGAAATTGACTATATAGCTTTAAGTAGATAATGTAAGAATGAACAATACAATTAATCGATGTAAAATGATTTCAAAAGGACCTTAGAAATCACGATATGGGTAAAATAAGTTCTCAAAAATTATTTAATAAATTTAAATTGATTATTCTGTAGAATATATTGTCTCTGGCACATCAGGAATCCAAAGTCATGGTTTTCCAACTCAAATTTTCTTCCTTGAAACATGTTTTATATTATACACCTATTTCAATGTATATGGTGTACATAATTTCAATTAATAATATTTTATCATGATTAAAAATTAATTCAAGGTGTTTAATTTTCTATTTCATGTTTTATCCATCAAAATATTTTTATTCAAAAGTTACCAATGTCGTAAAGTTTTATTTTACAATCTCATTTTTTATTTGAGATTGTTTATGTTTAAATTTAATTTTAGATATTAATATTTTATTTATCTATTAAAACCCATTTATTTTATTATATTATGGTTATTTATAGTTTTTTTTAGAATTTCCATTATTTTTTAACTCTTTGGTACTCTGAAATACTAAAATCATTATTTTAAGAAAGGTTGACCTTATTTATTATTTCAGGTCAGGAATATATTTCCCCCATATCCATGTTCATAAAAATTATTTTAGTGAATCTTTTACCATCATGAATATTTTTTATAAAGGTATTTTTTAATACATTTATGTTTTTTACAAATTATTTAATGGAATATTTTTAAATGTTTTTTGTGAGACTCGCTTTTTGACCTTTAATAAGTGTGAAAATAATATTTTATTTTTAACATATATGACATGATTGGGTTTTCCTATCATCATGTAGTCTTTGTGTTATGATAATTCCTTTACATGATTCAAAGTTTTAATAAATACAATCTTATTCCCACATTTCATGGATTTTTTTGTTTTCTAATTTTACAAAAAAAAAGGAATATTTCCCTTATTTTCCAAAGTATATTTCTAAGGATTGCTATAAAAAACATGTATTTATTCATAATAAAATATTTGTAAATTAAATGGTGGTTGTTTCCAAGAAATGATGTCCCTATCAGGATAAAGACAAGTACATTCAGGCACTAGTATAAATAAACTAAGGGGTAATAACCCTGAAAATGTTTGGTTTAGTGTTAACTAAATCTTCAATTAGTACACAATTAGTAAGACTAATACCACATATTTTTTGGCACTCATGGGGGGATATTCATTGGATATTTCACATGTTTTTTACAAACCATTATGAGGGATTTAAATATATATTCTTTATCATTATTTATCTCAATGTTCAATAAATTGTATGCTCATTAATATATATTGTGTTAAATGAAAGAATATTTCTACGAATGTTATTTAATTGACTGGGTAAATATTGATTATAATGACTCTTTTTTTACTTTGTAATAATTTTGAGTATTTTAAAGAATATGTTCAAAGCTATGAGATAAATCAGTGAGAGTTTCTAGATCTTTGAGGGTCTTATAATTAATGTATTAATATTTTTTTATCACATGCACACATATTTTTGGAATGAATGGTTTTTACATTTTTTCATAACACAAATGTGAAATTCAAGACCACAGTTGTTTCTTAGATGTGGGGTTTTTTCTAGGCATGACATAAGGTTGTTTAGTATCATGAATTCAGTGAAAGGTGAGAAGATTCCATAATTAATTAATTAATTAGTTAATTAACTAATTAATTAGTATGAGTAAATAATCCTCCCCCAACCACTTTTCTTCCTATATATATAATGAGAGAGGAGTTTTCTCCCACATAAAATGTACGAATTGAAGAGAAGTGTTGCTATCTGATTTCTTCTATGATGTTTATTGAGACCTAATTGAGGTACATCAGCTTCCTAACATGGATCTAGACCCAATGAATAAATTTTTTTCCTTGAGATTGGTGGATTTGGAGTTTTATTTCCTAAACCCCATTTGATGGGTCTTTTAATATTTTTAAATTCCTTTTTTACTACTAAGAACCCATAGAGGATCAACATGTGTGTAATCGGGGAAAAAATTGTTTCAAGAGGTTCACATGGATTTTATAATCAAAAATACCAATCAAATATAATATAATTTTAAGAAAAATTGTTTTATATTCTTACTATTGGGGGACAATGTACTTTGGGGGACTATACATGGTTTATTAGGATTACACATCTTATCGTGGGACATGGCCATGTGGCCAAATGTGTGGGAATACACCTCATATAAGGGGGCATGGATAGATACATGGAAATGGTTTAGGGGATTTAGTAAATTTCTTGTACATCAATTACATTCCATGTACCCCCACATAGCTATCCAATCCATGTTCAAGGGAGTATATGCCTAGGAATTCCGGTGAGGATACAGGCCGTTTGAACCAAGTACACGTCATGCAATTTTTATAGGAGACTCCCACCTTATGTATCTCTTTTATCATAAATTGGATTTAGACCCATGATTATTATGTACTTAGTGGTTTTCTAGATAGGACATGAATAGAGCCTTCATTTTGGATTTACAGATAATAATGAGGTTCTTTGACTATAATGCTTACTTCAGTGGTGCTTGGTAGATAGTAGTGATTGAGTAGGATTTCCAAAATGATGTTGAGGTCTATAATCACATTTCACACTTGGTATAAGTTCTTCACATACTATATATGGTGTTTTTCCTCGATATATAGAGTTTTACTCCACTATTATCTAGATCTAGCGGGGAGTGGGTCCTCTATGAGAGTTGGTGCTCCCTTGACTATGGAGAACAGTAGAGAGGATCAGGCCCCTCCATTCAGATTCTGATGAGTATGTGTTTAGTGTTGAGAATTAGAGGTGGACCTTTTCATCCGTAGGATAACTCATAATTTACATTTGGTCTATGGATAAGGAGATCCCTTTTCTATCTCATTTTGGTTTCTTTATGAGCATATCTGTTAAGTCTTTCCACACCATCATGCTTTTTAGTTGAGATAACTATGGGGAATTTTTATTGTTCCTTTTCTTTTGAATTTGTAAATCCTAATGGGTTTGTATATACTCACCCATTTATGGTATTTATTAATACCTTTTGTGACTCATTCAGATTAAATAAATTTCATATGTGATATAAATGATCCATTTTTTGGATAGAGCTTAGTATATCTTAATGAGAACCATGTTTAGATGTTAGACTTAGAGTTTCTGATCTAGACTCTCATTAGACTCCCTTCTAATGGATGTTTCTAGGTTAAAACTATAGTTTCTAGTTGGTAATTTTTTTCCATTTTTACATTGTCCTACACGGCTCTGTTCTAATTTTTTTCTTATGGTTTATTTCATGCATGGTTATAATCTATATGGTTAGACCTTTACTTTATATCATTTCAGTGTATTGTGGATATGGATGTGTGAATGTGTATAGGTACTTAGTCTAAGTACTCCCAAATTCATTATTTCCTATTTGGTTCTTTACACCATCCCCTATCCTATTATTGGTATAACTGGGGAACCATGATGTTCTTTCCACCAACCAGGTAATCCTCAGTGGGTCAGGTCATGATAGAGTGGAATCAGAGTAGTTCATCCAAGGGTTGGTGTCAAAATGTGATCCATAGTTATAATTGGTTGGGAACTTTGTTAAATGGTTTCATAGTGTTTCGATTTCGGTACTTGGGCTAGAAATCCTAGTGTCAGCGTGGAGAAAGACATATCCACACACTAGGAATCTGAGTTCCTTATTTTCGACTCATAATACCAATATATCTATCATAGGGAACCAATGGAACTTGTATCATAAAGTAATGGGTCTCTCGAATATCCTTCTTGAGTTAGATACTCTCATATTCTCATCTCACCATGGTACATCTTGTAACATTCAAGATTCCTCCATAGAGATAGCCAGCAATGATTTTGATATTGGATCATGAAGACAATCCATTGAGCGATGTGGACTTCATTTAGGGACCCACTCATGTGGTGCTTCCTCTGGGTAGGCGTCGATTAGTTCCAAAGCCTATAATGATTTGTGTGGATCCACCCTCAGTGGTTTGGGTGGATAATAGAATACTATTGGGACATCCTATAGCCCTGTTTTGGTAGGTTTATGATTTTCATTGGATGATAATGTTACATGAGTTCCAGCATCAGAGACCATTGAGGTTCCATAGTGAGCTCGACCCTTGGGTAGCAGAGGATTGGCTCAAGTCGGTGATCTATGTCTTAAATCTTGTTTGGAACATGTATTATTAGATATTTGTGCTTTATACCAGTCTTTTCATAGAGGATAAAGGTACTAGTTGAGTCTAATCACCCAAACCCATGATGATACAACACTCTCAAGGTTATACTTCTAGTACTTTTTTATAGAAATTACTACCCATAAAGCTTATTCTATGTGTGGATACAGGAGCTTCTCAAGTTGCAAAATCGTGGTAAGACAGTTTCTGAGTATTCCATAAGTTTAATTGACCAAACACATTAGCTCCTTGATATTGTTAAGGATGGATAATTTTGGGTGCAGAAGTTTGAGGAGGGTATTCATAGAGATATTTGTGTCAGTGTGGCCTACATTTTCCTACCCACATATACTGGTGTGTTGGAGGAGGATCTATTATTAAGATATTCCTCATAAAGGGATATCAATTGGATGGATCTAATAGTGGATATCATGAGGATAATTTATCTATAGTATCTAACAATCATTAGCCTTCATGGTCACAACGCAGGATTAATACACATAATCAAACTCAAACACACGGATATGTAGACTAGGGATCATTTAGTGGATATAATTATCTATGGGAGGGCCAATATTATGCATGTAATGGGTGAGTTCATGTGGACTGCAATTTCCCACCCTATCCTACTGAGGAAGTTAGGCAGGTAGTAGATGAACCACCATGGAAGAGGCAGTTCTATGATCATAAATCTCTCAGATGTGGTCAGGGTGGCCCCCAGAGAGTTAGTGTCGATAGAGGAGTTGGTTGAACTCCCAAGGGAGGAGCTCTCCACCCCAAAGAGGCCCACACCAGGAAAAAAGAGTTTACAATTGAAGACAAAAGATATTTTAGGATTTTGAGTGATATGTCCAGGCTATTGCTGAGATGATTCAAATTATGATCAATTTATTTTCTACAATTTCCCCAATTTTGATAGGAATGGATGTGAGTCGCTCCATTAACTTCATATCCCTCATGTGAGAGATGGATCTACCTAGTTAGAATGTATCACAATATTTACGGATATAGGTTCTTACTATGAGTTATTATATTATATCTCACACCTTCATGAAATGTGAGTTTATGTTTTGTGGTGAGAGTTTCTCATGGGACCTTTCGGTTGTTTTAATGAAACCTTAAAACATCATCATGGGTATGGATTGGTTGTCTATGGTACAAGAATATATTGACTATCACCATAGGAAATTTAGATTCCATTGGACTGATAGGGTGAGAATATCCTTGTTTGGTGATCTCATAACAGATCAAGTAGGGCTCCAGGGTAATAAATATCAACTCATCACTCATCAGTTTAAAAGTTTTTTACTTGTTGCATTGGGCTCTTCAGGAATCCAGCTACTATTTCTAGTGGAGTATTTTCTAGATGTATTCCCGAAAGAATTTTGGGGACTACCATCATGGTAGGAGATATAAATCTACATTAACATTCAACCTAGGACCTAATAGATATCTTCTTTGGAATATCAGATTGGCCCCACTAATATATAGGAGATGATGGTACAGTTGGAGGACATTTGAGTTAATGGTTTTATCATATCCAATGTTCCCCCTAGAAAACTCTGGTTGTTTTCTAAAAATGGTGGATGGGATCTTGAGACTTTGTGTTGACTATCATCACCTTAATCTAGTAATGATATATATAAATTACCGCTTGATGAGGTCTAAAGACTATTTTTACTAGTTGAGAGGTGTGAGTTGGTTCTCAAAGATCTATATCTGATCTAGATATAACCATTTGAGGGTTCAATATTATGATATTCTAAATACAGAATTATAATTTCCATACGGACACTATGATTTTATGGTAATTCCATTCAGTGTGAAAAATTCCCTTGCTATGTTTAACTCTCTTATGAACTATATTTTCTAACAATACATATATTTATTTATGGTTTTCATCTATTAATACATTCTTGTATACTCTACTTTAGGGGATTAGGATGCATATCACTTGAGGTTGGTCATAGAATTACTCTAGTAGCATTAGATTTATGTTATGCAATCGAAGTTTCAATTTAGGATCTGTGATGTTCACTTTTTGGGGCATGTCATCTCCGGTCATGGTCTAGTTTTGGATCCAATGAAGATCGATTAATTATTATTTGGGAACCACCCAAGAGTGTTATAGAGGTGTGTAGTTTCCTTAGCTTGGAGAGGTACTACAGAAGTTTCATGGAAACAATTTCTAGGATAGAATCCCCTTTAATATATGTTACATTTAAATGGAAACTATTTATATGGACTGAATAGTATCAAATAGCCTTTTTGGAGTTATGGCTGAGGTTTACCAGTGCTCCTGTGTTGATACTTTCGGAGGTGGGTGTTGAATTTTTTGTTTTTTTCAATTCTTATGGAGCTGGGATCAATTGTGTGTTGGTTCAGAGTCATGTAGTGATTTCTTATGGGTATAAAAAGTTAATAAAAAATTAGTAGAAATATGAAACTCACTAACTAGAGTTAGAAATAATGTTTTTCACTCTGATGATGTTAAAACACTATCTTCTGGTCAATCATTTTTTTGTTTACTCAGACAACCATATTCTCATGAACATCTTCACTTATAGAGGCCATAACCAAAGTCAAAGGTGTAGGCTTGATTTCTTATAGGTCAATGAATTTTAGATATTTTAAACTCTTAATAATGGAAATTTGGTGGTAGGTTCCTTTATTAGTATGTCCAATTCTCGCCAAGTAGAGGAGGCATATGATCATTTGTATTTATTGTAGTTTAAATTGATGGGGTAGAGGGGTTCTATTTTTCATCAGTCAATTTTGGTGACTCCCCTACTTCATAAACAAGTGATAGAGTCTTAGTTTGGATACATTTACTATGAGGTCCTACATGAACAAATATCCTCGGGAGATGAACCAAAAGGTTTCTTTAAATGAGGGGAGCATGCCATCATTTTCTAGGGATGAACGGTAGTTACTGTCATGTTACGGGGTATTATGATGAGGAAGTTTCATAATTATAACCTAGATATATATCCAAAAGTATAAAATATGTAAAATTACCTTAAATAGTAGTTTTGGTTGATTGGAACTAGTCAAATCTTGGCCAATTTTGTCTCTCAATGTCTCATATGTTAGCAGTTAAAGGTTAAACACCATCTCCCAGTAGTTTTGGAACAACCTCTTGAGATCCCAGAGTTAAAGTGGGATGGAATATTAATGTATATTTTGATGGTAATTCAATGGAAAATTAGATTACATGATTCCATATGGGTGATTTTTTACCAACTTACCTAGTCAGCACACTTCCTTTCATCAAGGAATAGTGATCAGCTGAAAATTTGAGGTAGTTGTATGTGAAAGAGATCTTCCAACGTCATTGTGTACAGATGATTGCCATATCCAAATAGGATTATTGTTTTATATCAATTATGTGTAGAGTCTATAGGATGATTTTAGAACCCATTTATGGATGAGCACGACTTTCCACTCCCAGAAGGATGGGTAGATTGATCAGACTACCTAGGTGTTGGAGGATATATTTAAATCATGATGTTGGACTTTGTCTAGTGTTGATATGATCACATTCCATTCATATAGTTAACTTATATTAATAGTTATCAATCTAATATCAATGAGTCAAATTTCAACAACTAGTATGTTAGGCCCAATTGTTCACCTTCATGATGAACTGAGATCGGTGAGTTATGTAGTCACGACTCGTCCTCGAGGCCCGTGTCGTGACTACCCCAAGCTAACCTTCCATAGGCCAGGGGCTGGCGACTTGCACCAAAGGCATAAATCCCAAAATAAGGGAAGGTGATTCCTTTATTATGTAACAAACACAACAGAGTATGCAAGCGAAGTAAACACTACTCAAACCTGAGTACAAGGTAAGTGCTGGAAAAGTAAATGGGCCAGTATACAAACCCAACTGAAAGTATAGTACAAATGAAAGGAAATTATAACAACAGTAAGAAAAAAACAACATTGAGTCGTCCTCTGGAAATCCCGCCTGAAGGGTGGGTACAAATAGTCTCCTCAGCTCCTCGGGTCTGGTCGCCCGCTCTGTGTATGTCCTATCAAGTGGTCCACCTCCGGGTACTGTCCAGCTCTTCAAGCCTTCACCTCGATCAGCGCAGTATGTCATCTGTAACCAACACAACATAGTACGGGCACAACCCGTGCAGGGGTGAGTATACGATACTCAGTAGGGACCCCGAGACCCCTGAAGTTCTCTCAGAATCCATGAAGGATAAACCAAAAATTAAAGATACAATCACAAAGTATCAACAATACTACTTAGGTAGATGCCCATAAATATACCTAAGTCATCAGTTACATTTCGGCTCCAGCTCCCGAGCCCAAGTACAAACCAGTACACATAGGAAAGCATAACCCAGTCTACACATAAAAGCAAGTCAACCACATCAATGTTAATGATTGAGAATCAAGACTCAGCTCACACAAGTATACACTTCGTAAGGTGATAGAGATGATCATATGTAGCTGCTGATTCATCTAAGCTGTCAGACCCATATAGGATACAAGACCAGCTAAGTTTCGGACCCACAAAGGATACAAGACCCGCTACCCTACCGGATCCACTCAGGATACAAGTAAAGAGGTCAAATACTGTCGGACCCACATAGGATACAAGAACTGTAGTCATCGCCATCAAACCCATAGAAGATTCCAGTACGGTCTTCATCGCTTCCGAACCCATGGAGGATCCAAGTACAGTTTTCGTCGCTACCGAACCCACAGAGGATCCAAGAACAGTCGTCCTCGCTGCCGAACCCATGGAGGATCCAAGTACTGTCATTGTCGTTGTCAAACCCATGAAGGATCCAGGTACAAATAGCCTCGCTGCCGAACCCATGTAGGATCCAAGTACAGTCGTCCTCACTGCCGAACCCACGGAGGATCCAAGTACAGTCGTCATCGTCGCAGTCGCAGCCAGCTCTAGGGTTCCCGCACACAGCATGACCGATTCCAGGAGGGTCTGCTCCTCCATACAAGGGGGTCGATACATCAACTATCACGAAGTCCAGAGTGGATATATCCCAAATTTCTGTCTCCTCAAAATAAAGACAACGCGAAAGATGGTGTGTCAATCAGACGCTCAGTCTGAGAGTTATTGTCTTTTCCATTCTAGGGGCCCTGTTAGTTTGTAAGCCTAAACCAACCTTACCATACTAGAGATGCATCCAAACCTCAAGCGGAGTAATCCCAAAAGTACCGTCTCAACAAAAGGATCCCAATGCAATTGACGGCAAGTCAATCGGATGTCTAGTCCTTGAGATATAAGTGTTTCCGCTCCAAGGGCCCGGTTGGTTTTAGGTTCGAACCAACCTGGACAGACCCAAACTTTGCTGAAACCTCGGGTTTAATATACTGAAATGTTATCCTCGATCCAAGGATTCCTACTCAACTGACGATGCGTCGATCGGAGGTCCATAACTCAAGTTATGAGAAAAAAAACGAAAATGGTCTGAAGTGGTGGTCTGGGCCCGATCTGACCCGGCCCAACCCCCCTGGGTCATCCCGGATCTGGGTCCGGCCCGAGAGGGTGTGGCCCGGCCCAGCTGGGTGCGGCCTGGCCCGGTCTGCATGACCCGGCCCGGCCCGGCCGGGGGGTGCGCTTGTTTGGCCAGCAGGCCGAGCAGGGGGGGACGCGGTCCCCCCTCCTGTTGCGCTTCGCGGACGCCGCGCCCAACACCGCGTCTCCTCTGGATCCCGCGTGGTCATGGGATCCGATCCTTTGTTTCCACGCCGGTGACCCACGCCGCCGGAGTTTTCTGCGGGCCACCGGAGCCGTTCTGGTGGTCCATTGTTGCTCTGGTCTGTGCCTGCGGTCGTCTCGGGACCCGTAGATTATAGCGAAGGCCTCCAATCTCCATTACGGCCTCGCTTCGTCGTCACCAATTATTCCGCACATCAAGAACAAAGTAGCGGTGATTTGGGCTTGTTCGTTAACCCACACCCACCGCGTTAGAGGTTTATAGAACCACCAAACAAATTAATACCAAGCACGAGGGTATAATTCTCATGAGAAAGAACATACAATTTCCAAAATCCCCTACCTCAACAAGGAAGATGATTGACGGTGTCGCGGGACATGACATCGTTGAGAAGATGATCATAGGAGTTTCTAGGGTGTTTCGTGGAGGAAGTGGCGTCTCCTCTTTGGCCACGGGGAAGAGGATTGGTGGCGCGTCGCCAATCTCCGAGGAACTAGTGTTCTTCTTCGTTCTTCGTCGGAGGTCGGTGTCGTCGGCGTTTCGTCAGAGATTTCTCCCGCCGGTTCTCAATTCGTTTTCCAAAGGGTTGATTAATAAAAGAATTAATCCTCACATTGTGTTCATTATTATGTTTCATTAATGAACTTTAATTAATGAACCTATTAAATACACGGGTGTTGCTGTTACACAACCAAAGGGACGAGTCATTAAATGGCCCTCATTTATTGATCGTCGTTACATTGTTATTCCGCCAACTATCGCTCAACGGTGGAAGAAAAAGAAAAAAATAACTTATAGTTATTTTATTTTTTACAATTCATTTTCTGAAAGTCTTAAAACTTATCTTTTTCATCCGACCCTTGTCAGATGAAATTAAGTTTTGCCTAAGCAAATCCCAGCACTTCGAATTCATCGGTGCCCTCGGATTGTAATTCCGAGCACCGGTTCAAAAGTTAGAAAAACCCGCTCGTTCGTTCACTGAACGTACCCGAGCTAAACTTCCGATATTGATTCCGGGCACACTGGGCCTCGGAATCAATCTCCATCAGAAGACGCAGACTCGTAAAATTCCAAAGTATTTTTAAAAAAAATCCTTGAAATTTCCAAGTCTTTACATTACTCTCACCTCAAGTATTTACGTCCCTGTAAAGCTACAACATAAACTATGGAAACAAATGGGGGTACTGAGCATGCATCTGAGCCTCCCGATCCTATGTGCTCTCCTGGAGGTTCCCGTGCTACCAACGTATGCGCACTAGAGGTATCGACCATCCACGTAGGACCCGCTCTTGTAGATCATCGATCTCCACTGGGACCTCCACCAAAGTCTCCCCATCATCGATGTCTATCTCCCTGTGGTCGATGATATGTGTCGGGTCGTGCACGTATCTCCTTATCTAATATACATAGAAGACGTCGTGCACTTGGTGCAACTGAGGGGGAAGGTCCAGGCGGTAAGCCACCTCGCCTACCCTGCTGAGGACCTGAAAAGGACCAATGAAGCGCGGAGATAACTTGTCGCCACTGCCGAATCTTCATAATCTACATCAAGGTGAGACCCGTAAGAAGACGTGGTCGCCATCCTCGAACTCCAGTGGTCTTCGTCTCCTATCAACATAGGACTTCTGTCTACTTTGTGCAGTCCTCATCCGCTCCTGGATGACCTGCACCTTCTCTGTCATGGCCTGGACCATCTATGGTCCTACAAGTGTAGACTCCCCAAGGTCTGTCCAGCACAGAGGTGATCTGTAAGGTTGGACGTACAATGCCTCGTATGGTGCCATCCCGATGGTGGAGTGGTATCTGTTGTTCTACGCAAACTACACCAAGGGTAGGTGATCCTCTCAGCTATGACCAAAGTCAAGGACACATGCACGAAGCATTTCCTTGACAGTCTGAATAGTCCTCTCCGTCAGGCCATCCGTCTGAGGATGAAAAGCAGTGCTCAGGCGTAGCTGCGTCCAGAAAGCCTCCTGTAACCCCTTCCAAAGCCGGGAATTAAAGTGAGCATATATATAAAAGACGATAGATGATGTCACACCATGAAGTCATACGATCTCCTGAACGTAGAGGCATCACAAGCTCTCTACTGAGCCCTTCTCTCTGATCCGTAGGAAGTGGGCCAACTTGGTGAGTTGGTCTATGATCACCTAGATGGTGTCATGACCTCTGGAAGTACGGGGAAGCCCCATCACAAAATCCATGGATATCCCGTCCCACTTCCACTTCAGGACCTCTAAGGGTTTTACCAAGCCTATAGGTACCTGGTGTTATGTCTTCACTTGCTGACAAGTGAGGCATCAAGAAACAAACTCTGACACAACTTTCTTCATACCCGACCACCAGTGCAGTCGTCTGAGGTCCTGGTACATATTTGCTACCCCAGGATGTACTGCTATAGAGTAAGTGTGGAACTCCCTCAGCACCTCCTCCTATAGTGCAACTGGTACCATTGTACGTCCCCTCAAGAGGATGGCGTGCTCCCCGCATTCAGAAAATCCATCGGGTGATATCCCTGAGGATATCTGAGCACACCACACCTCACAGTCAAAGTCTCCATGATGTGCCTCTCTGACCCACTGAAGAAGTGGAGGAGTGACTGTGAGGGACTATAGATAGGCCTCCCCATCACTATCCACAAATGATATCTGCAAAGCGGCTAACTACACTATTGCCTCTCCAAGTAGCTTAATGCCATATCTATTATTGAGAGCGTCATCCACAACGTTCACCTTCCCATGAGTATAGACTATCTCAATTCATTTTCCCCATGGAACTCAAGTCAATGACTTAGTCTCAGGTCCTGGTCCTTCTATGAGAGGACACACCTGAGACTTTTGAGATTAGAGTAGACCGTAAATCATTTACTCAACTAACCATGGGTGTGACTAGCCATTATAAAGAACTCGAATACACCCCTGTTCTATTACGTCCCACAAGAGATTCTAAGATTTCTCCTTTTCCAAAAAGATAAATCTGATCTCATTCCCTGGATGAAACACGTTCTTTTCCTAATACAGTCAGTCTTGACATGAACGCTATAATTTCATGTCATGGACGACGCCATAAGGCCTCGACGCTACTACCAAGAGATCCAACTATTACTCTCACTTCCACGGGTCGAGTCACACTATAAGAACCCAGTTTTTGCTGCGGAAGGCTTTGTAGTATTCTTAATGATATTCCAGAGCAGCGCCTTCAGACGACGTGTAATTACGAGCCCGGAGTGGCCGGAATTAAATTTTCAGTGCGTTCACACTGGTAACGCCAAATAAATGGGATAAATCCTAAACGGTAATCCGGAACAGATATTCGAGTGTACGGATGGGTCTGTAATGGGGTTTTTACCCTATAAATGACATAAAGTGTGTCGGAGCGGGACATTTGGACCCCTCGCTTGCTTCTGGAATGAGAAACGGATAAATTAAATAATTAAATTATTCGTTTAGGGGTGAAGCTCAAGTATCTCTTAAACGGTGGCTCAGATTGGAAAACCGAGGGCACCGTTGACTTCAGATAGTGCCGTTTACCCTATTAGAGGTGTAATTTTTGCGGGCGCAGCCCGTCTGTGAAAAATGGCCCAGGGGAGTTTTCTTAATTTGGCGTCTTTGGGCGTTTAGCTTTATATCTTTCAAACGAAATCTCGGAATCAAATTCTGAGACCACCGTTGTGCTTGGGAGGTGTTTTTTACCATATGGGAGGTTTAATTTTGACCTCGCCAAAGGTTTCAGATGCGAGGAAAATTATGGGTTTAAATTAATTAAAATTCTTTTCTTTTTATTTAAACCCTCCTTCTCCCCTCCCCTCCCTTGTTCTTCCCTGGTGAAATCCCCCCCCAAAACCTAAGTCAGACTTCTCCTCCTCTTCCTCTGATCAAGGTGGTGAGTTGCGGTGGTGGCGGATCGCACGGGAAGCATCGGGCTTAGTCCCATGAGGTAGGATCTAGTCTATCGTTTTGTTTTTAATTCCCAAACCTACTTTGATTTTAATTTGATGCGCTGAATTGTCGTTTAAACATCGAGAGAATCCCATGAATGCGTAGTAGATTTTCTTCTCTTTCCGTCACTTGTTTTGGATTTGAAATCCGAGTTCGGAGGAGGCCGCAGCAGTTCGACGAAATTCGCGGGTTTTTGAGGTTTCCATCCATTTTTGGGTGTTCCGGCATTACGAGGCACAGCGGCGTAGGGCTGAGGCGGCAGCGTTCCCTCTTGGCGGCAGCGGCTCCGTTTCCAGGCGGCGGGGTGTTCGGCTCCAGGACGGTAGCGCGGCGCGGGCTCAGGAGGAGGAGCGGGCATCAGCGGCTTCGGGACGGCATGGGGCGCCTATCAGCAGGCCTGCTCCACAGCGCGGAGCGGGAGGACCGGCCGGTTGACGCGGCAGCCGGGGTCGCGGCGCGCGACCCCGCTCGGGAGACAGAGACTCGACAGCGGCAGGTCTCCGCATGGAAAGCGAGCCGACCGGCGCTGGCCGGTCGGTGGAATAAAAAAAAGAAAAAAATATAAATAAATAAATAAATAAGTTTATAATAATAATAATAATATTATTATTATTATTATGGAAATGATTTATGTTTAATAAATCATAAACCGGGGGTCAGTTCCATGTGCCGTCAGCGGTGACGCGTCCCTTAATTTGGGAGGAATATTTTGAGATGGTTTTGGGAAATTTTTAATTCCCGAAACGAGGGGCCTCGGAGGCGCGACATGTCTTTAAGCGAATTGACGTTTTTCCGGGGGATTTTGTTTTGGACGGCGCGGACGTGTCCGACGTCTGTTTTGAGCGCTGTCGGTGGCGTTAGAACCCTGGCACCAAGGCGGAGCTTTCCAGGGTGGTTTTGGGCGTTGAGGCCGAAGTTGAGGCATGGACCCCACGACCCGTCTTTCGAGCTGCCTGCAGCATTTCACGACTTTTTTATCAGATGTCTGTTCGGGGCATGCGAGCAGTCGTTTATGGATGTTTTTCCAAGGGCATCGCTTTGGCACAATCCGCCCACATTAATTTCGCATGCTAGTGCGGGCCACGCGAGGGTCGTTTCAGGAGTTGAAGGAGATTTCCAGCTTTATCATCGGGTGTCCGTTTTGGACAAGTGATTAGTCGAACTTGTGTACTTTTTCAGGAGGATCGCAACGGTGTGATCTGTTGGCAGCACTTCGGGACTGGGGTGCGGGTCCCGCGTGGTACCGCTCGTGCGCGGGGAGCCGGAACGTATCTTTTCCTCTAGATATTCATTCCACTCAAGTGATTAGTGCTTTTGACGGGTTTTTCTGAGAGCATTGCAATGGCGCAGTTTTCCTGACCTTTTTTGGGGACGTGGTGTGGGTCCCACCCAACCCGGCTACGGTGAATAGTACCTTTTTCATTGGGTATCCATTTTGGGCGGTTGAGTATTCAATCCCCTGTGTTTTTTCAAGGGGATAGTAGTGGCGTGATCTGTTTGTTCAGTTTCGGGATCTTGGGTTGGGCCCCACATGGGTTTGGTTACGGTGAATAGTACCTTTTTCACCGATTGACCGTTTCGGGCGAGTGAGTAGTCTATCTTGTGTGTTTTTCTATTGGGTTTACAATGGTGTAATCTGTTCAGGAAAACGGAGGCTCATACACGATCTTATTAAATGTAGAAATGTGAAAGGTGCCCCGATGGAGGTTCTTCTACCGTGTTTGTAGCGGGCCTTTGGCTTGTGATCGCTTGCACTCCTGGGAGAGTGAGGTTGGTGTTTAAAGAGATGTGATTGATTGTGCCCCAGTCATTGAGGCGGAAAGTTGGAGATGTTACGTCATGCATCCGCGTTGATGTTGGGTGCTGTGTGCACGATAGCCCCTGTGCTGAAAATGAGGTATACTCTAGGAGTATATGGGAGTGCTTGGTGGTACGTGTGGTTTGTACCTGAGACTGTTTGTGTACTTGGTTGGGGATTGACTTGGTACCACTCGTTGTGTGGTCCCCATGTGCGTGTCGTATTCTTCTTTGCGTACCTTTGACCTCTCACGAGGTAGAGGGTCCCTCAGTTCTCGTTTGTTGGCAAGCAGGGTTGATTTTTTCCTCCATCTCTGTGCTCGAAGGTTTAGATCAGCAGGGTTGAGTGGTTTCCCCTGGTCTTGTTCCGGAGTCAGATGGTTGCTTGATACCCACTCCGTGTTCGGTTGGCTAGTATTGTATCATCTATTAGAGATGGATAGAACAATTCTGGGTTTACCCTCCAGCGAGGCTGGGCAGTGGGTTACACATCGACTTCTCAGGGTTTACCCTCTAGCAGAGACTAGGCAGTGGGTAACCCGACGACTCTTGGGGGTCTACCCTCTAGCAGGGCTGGGTAGTGGGTCGCCCGCCATCTACTTTCATGTCTACCCTTCAGCAAGGCTGGGCAGTGGGTCACCTGTCGACTTATTCAGGGTTTACCCTCTAGAAGAGACTAGGTAGTGGGTCACCCGATGACTTTTGAGGGTCTACCCTCCAGCAGGGCTGGGCAGTGGGTCGCCCATCGTCCTGTTCTGGGTTTACCCTCCATCAGGGCTGGGCAGTGGGTCACCCGTCAACCTCTTCCAGGTCTACCCTCCAGCAAGGCTGGGCAGTGGGTCGCCTGACGGCTTATTCCAGGTCTACCCTTCAGCAGGGCTGGGCAGTGGGACACCCATTTATATTCCAGAGTCAGTCCTTTCTACTAGGCTATTCTATGGCTTTCCTCCGTGATTCCCGTAGTGGGACCCTTGGTTTTACGGGTCAGTGATGGAATGACCTTGTCTTTGAGGAGACCTTTCGACTGCAGGGAAGTGACGAGTTGGGGTTTGACATTCCCCAAGAACTCTCAAGTACGAGGAGCATTTTCCCCACCGAGACGCATCCTTGTGACGCGACCCAAAACCGTGCGGGAGAGTCTGTGCCTCCCAAAGAAGATAGTGTCGAGGTGCGGTGATTGAGCCCTTGACTTGTAGTTTGGGGCAGACATGCGGGATGCTGGACATCGATGGTGTTACTTCTGGGACTATTGGCGACTCACTTTTCTTGGGTTGAGCTATGGGACGTAGATCCCCTTACGATGTTGTTCGGGCTTCTTTCTGAGCATAAGGTTATGTATATACCTTGTTCCAGCACCCACTTCTTGGGTTTGGATGCTCTCCTTCCAGGAGAGGCAAAGACACGCGGGGTATTCCATGTGCTTTCTGTTTCTAGCTTCTCGTGGTTGGATGAGCCTACTATCATGCTATAGGTAGCGAAGACTCGATGGGAAGTTCATCTTCTATTTTTTTCCAGTTCCTTGTGTCTGGAAAATTCTACCTTCCTTCCTCTTGTTGGGTTGAGCTGGACCCTTTACTACACTCTCTGTTGTACACCTTTACTTTTCCTATTCGCTCTACTGCTCACCCTTTGGTACCTCCTTTGTTTCTCCCTCGAGCCTTCGGGTTATCCTACTGAGTATTTTTATACTCACCCCTGCTTGGGCTTTTCCCGCACTTGGTGTGCCCTTGCAAACAACGGACAGGTTGGTCGTGAATTCAGTGGAGCACCGGAGTTCGGGAGCATGGACTGCATGCGGTGGTCGTAGTCGGGTTCCAGGTGGGGGACCCTTATAGCTGTTTTCTTTTGTTCACCTGTTCCCGGGTTGTGGCACTTTTTTTGGTTGGAAGTGTGTTTTGCCTCTTTTCTTTTCAGTTTACTTTCAGCTTGTACTTTGTACTGTTTAGAGGTCGATGCACATTTGTGGTTTTTACATAGCAGTTGCTCTTTTACTCTGATTGTCTTTTCTTTTACTCTGCACCTTTGCATTGAGTGTGTTGCATGTGTGTGTACAGGTGCTTAGGCAAAGGCCTCCCCGAGTTGTTGTGGCTTCAGTGCTGGTCGCCAGCCCCTGGCCTATGGAGGCGGGCTTGGGGTAGTTGTGGCTCGAGCCCGGGTAGGGTCGGGTCATGACAAAGTGGTATCAAAGGTGGTTCATTCCATGGGACGTTGTTTGAAAATCCCTAAAATAAAATGAATTGGTTGGGATATAGGGAAATAGTGTTAATGTGTCTCGAGAGCGGCTCTCATGCCAGGGAGTCCAGTGATGGTGCGGCGACCAATGTATCCACTCAGCAGGACCTTGATAACCCGCTTGTCGACTCGGCATGTTGAGACACTTGTTGTAGGGAAAATTGGTTTTTGCATCACATAGGATTGATTATTTGACTATCCTTCTTGAGTCATCTCCCCATCGTTGCTATTGGTATATACATATATTCTCATCTGACCATGGCACTCCTTGATAATATTCAGGATGTCTCCTCGAAGATAGCTATCCCGGATACCAGCTTTGCTGCGTGAAGACGATCCTATGAGCTATGAGGCCACAGTCCAGGACCCATCATGCGAGCCCCTTCCTCCGGGTGGGTCGGTAGCAGCACCCCCACCAGTTTAGTAGCAGGCAGCTTCAGCAGAGCAGACGGGGCTTGAGCGCAGGTTGAGCGTGCTCCGTGAGTTCCAGCGGTAGAGACTGCTGGGGTTCAGTGGTGAGACATACTCTCAGGCAGCAGAGGTTTGGCTAAAGGCAGTGGTTATCCTTTTCAGGATTGTGCAAATGCCGGCATATCAGAGACTGGATTTGGAAGCCAACCTTTTTTGTGGAGCATCTTGGCGTTGGTGGAGTCTGGTGACTCATTTTCTTGACGAGTCGTCACTTTCGTGGGGCGACTTTCAGTTGTTGTTCCATGAGGAGTTTTTTCCCTCCTTCTTGCACTCCTTTCAGATTCAGGAGCTCCTGCAGTTTCAGCAGGGAGGGATAACTGTGGCCAAGTACGCAGCTAGTTTCGCAGACCGTGCACGCTTTTACCCGGACTTGGTCCATAACGACAACATCTGAGCATAGAAGTTTGAGCAGGGTCTCCGTTGAGAGATTCGCGTTGTCATAGTACCCTTGGGCATTTTCACATATGCCAAGGTGCTAGAGAAGGCTCTGGTTACAGAGAGCTTCCTGTCACGTTCTAGAGTTGGTGGTGGCAGAAGTCATGTTGGAGCCGAGACGTCTGCCGCAGCTAGTGGGCGTCGGCAAGCAGAACATCGATGCAGGTGGCTTTCTGACAACCGGGCTCAGGGGTGTGGTAGTACACCACAGTGGTTCCGGAGGGCACCAGTGCAGCCCAGAGAGCTTCAGTTCTATTCTTGTGATGTGCGAGGTCACCTGGCACGGGACTGCCCGACCAGGCATGCAGAGAGCTTCGGGCAGGCAGCAGGTGCACCACCACGACAGAGGCAGTGTCGTGATTAGATTAGCACCCAGATAGGTTGTGCTAGCAGAGGAGCGAGAGAAGCTGGGAGTGGGGGACGACATCACGAGGTCTTCCCATCACCACTAGGAAATCCACGTCAGGCTCCGGGATCTGACAGTTGGGACTAAGGATAGCCGTGAGCTTTGGATGTATATGGTCCTGCAGAGCATGAGGTGGCAAGAGGTATCCTCTATGGCTCTTCTACTTTTTTCAGTAGAATTGTTAAACTCTGGGTGTGCAATGCTTTTCTCCCTGCTCCTTCCTTGATGTGTTACTAGGGTGGCGTGGGGCGTCGGTGTAACCCTATGTTGGTATAATAAAAGGCGTGGGACCTTTTTCTTTAGTTGATGGTGTCGACTCCATCACTTTCCGAGCGTGTAAGAGAGTCTCGGTTGCGAGACATCGACTGTGAAATCTTGTGTGACCAGATATCCTTAAGTGTTTCGCTATAAGGATATTTTGAAGGAGGGAATCACCGGGCCTTGTCCCATGTCCAAGCAGTGATTCCTATCATGGTGTGCGACGTAGAGGTTTGATCGGGGAGGTGAGCTACCCCCAAGAGCCTTTGGGCCGTTTGAGACCGTGCAAAGGGATAGCGAGGTTCCCTACCGCCTTTCTCTAACCCAAAAGTCTGGAGTGGGTGCATGATGTCTCCCGCGTGGTTTACCTGAAGAGAGGTGTACGTGTTCTTATGCACGTCATCGGTGAGGGAAGACCTCGCATGACCAGATCAAATTTTTTGGTCTGTGTGCGGTGGCGTAGAGCTGTGCGAGAATTCTTATGGGTACGGGAGAGCCAGGTGTGGGATTAGTACCCTGAGTTGTTCCCTGGTTTTTCTTTTTGAGGATGAAATGCTTGAAGGAGGGAATGATTTAAGAAGCCAGTTTTTGCTGCGAAAGGCTTTTGCGTATTCTTAATGATATTCCAGAGCAGCTCCTTTAGACGGCATGCAATTCGGAGCCCCGGAGTGGCCGGAATTAAATTTTCAGTGCGTTCACACTGGAAACGCCAAATAAATGGGATAACTCTTAAACGGTGATCCGGATCAGAGATATGAGTGTACAGATGGGTTCGTAATGGGTTTTTTACCCTAGGAATGACATAAAGTGTGTCAGCGCAAGACGTTTGGACCCCTCGCTCGCTTCCGGAATGAGAAACGGATAAATTAAATAATTAAATTATTCGTTTAATGGTGAAGCTCAAGTATCTCCTAAACGGTGGTTCGGATTGGAAAACTGAGGGAACCGTTGAGTTCGGATCATTTCATTTACCCTAGGAGAGGTGTAATTTTTGCGGGCGCGGCCCGTTTGTGAAAAATGGCCCCAGTGGTGTTTTTGTAATTTGGTGGCTTTGGCGTTCAACTTTATAACATTCAAATAGAAGCTCGGAATCAAATTCTGAGACCACTGTTGTGCATGGAAGGAGTTTTTTACACTAGGGGAGGTTTAATTTTGACCTCGTCAAAGGTTTCAGATGCGAGGAAAATTATGGGTTTAAATTAATGAAAATTCTTTTCTTTTTATTTAAACCCTCCTTCTCCCCTCCCCTCCCTTGTTCTTCCTGGCGAAATCTCCCCCCCAAGGCAGACCTCTCCTCCACTTCCTCCGATCAAGGTGGTGCATTGCGGCGGTGGCGGATCGCACGGGAAGAATCGGGCATAGTTCCACGAGGTAGGATCTTGTCTATCGTTTTGTTTTTAATTCCCGAACCTACTTTGATTTCAATTTGATGCGCTGAATTACCGCTTAAACATCGAGCGAATCCCATGAATGCGTAGTCGATTTTCTGCTCTTTTCGTCGCTTGTTTCGGATTTGAAATCTATGTTCAGAGGAGGCCGCAACGGTTCGACGAAATTCATGGGTTTTTGAGGATTACGGCCATTTTTGGGTGTTCCGGCAGTCTGAGGCGCGGCGGCGCAGGGCTGAGGCGGTGGCAGTCCCTCTTGACGGCGGCGGCTCTGTTTCCAGGCAGCAGGGCGTTCGGCTCCGGGACGGCTGCGCGGCATGGGCTCAGGCGGAGAAGTGGGCTTCCACGGCTTCGGGATGGCGTCGGGCGCCTGCCTGCGGGGCTGCTCCACGGCACGGAGCGGGAAGACCGGCCGGCTATGATGATCGGTTGACGCGGCAGCTGGGGTCGTGGCGCGCGACCCCGCTCAGGAGACGGAGACCCACCAGCGGCGGGTCTCCGCATGGAATGCGAGCCGACCGGCGCTGGCCGGTCGGTGGAATAAAAAAAAGAAAAAATATATAAATAAATAAATAAGTTTATAATAATAATAATAATAATATTATTATTATTATTATTATTATTATGGTAATGATTTATGTTTAATAAATCAAAAACCGGGGGTTGGATCCACGTGCCGTCAGTGGCGACGCATCCCTTAATTTGGGAGGAATATTTTGAGATGGTTTCGAGAAATTTTTAATTCCCGAAACGAGGGGCCTCAGAGGCGCGACGAGTCTTTAATCGAATTGATTTTTTTCTGAGGGATCTTGTTTTGGATGGCGCGGATGCGTCCGACGTCCGTTTTGAGGGCATTTAGTGGCGTTGGAACCCTGGCACCGAGGCGGAGCTTTCCAGGGTGGTTTTGGGCGTTGAGGCTGAAGTTGTGGCGCGGACCCCATGACCCATGTTTCGAGCTGCGGGAAGCGTTTCACGACTTTTTCATCGGATGTCCATTCGGGGCATGCGAGAAGTCATTTTTGAATGTTTTTCCAAGGGTATCTCTTTGGCGCAATCCGCCCGCATTAATTATGCACGCTAGTGCGGGCCCCACGAGGGTCGTTTCGAGAGTTGACGGAGATTTCCAGCTTTATCACCGGGTATCCGTTTTGGACAAGTGATTAGTCGAACTTCTGTACTTTTTTGAGAGGATCGCAATAGTGCGATCCGTTGACAGCGCTTCGGGACCGGGGTGCGGGTCCCGCGTGGTACCGCTCGTGCGCGGGGAGCAGGAACGTATCTTTTTCTCTGGATATCTGTTCCGCTCAAGTGATTAGTGCTTTTGATGGGTTTTTTCGAGAGAATTGTGATGGCGCAGTTCTCCCGACCTTTTTCGGGGACGTGGTGTGGGTCCCACCCGACCCAGCTACGGTGAATAGTACCTTTTTCACCGGGTATCCATTTTAGCCGGTTGAGTATTCAGTCCTGTGTGTTTTTCCAAGGGGATCGCAGTGGCGTGATCTGTTTGTTTAGTTTCAGGATCTTGGGGTGGGCCCCGCATGGGTTTGGTTACGGTGAATAGTACCTTTTTCACCGGTTGACCGTTTCGGGTGAGTGAGTAGTCTATCTCACGTGTTTTTCCATTGGGTTTACAATGGTGTAATCTGTTCAGGAAAACGGAGGCTCATACACGATCTTAGTAAATGTGGAAATGTGAAAGGTGCCCCGATGGCGGTTCTTCTACCGTGTTTGTAGTGGGCCTTTGGCGTGTGATCGCGTGCACTCCTAGGAGAGTGACGTTGGTGTTTAAAGAGATGTGGTTGACTGTGCCCTAGTTGTTGAGGTAGCAAGTTGGAGATGTTACGTCACGCCTTCGCGTTGATTTTAGGTTTCATGTGCACGATAACCCATGTGCTAAAAATGAGGTATACTCTGGGAGTATATGGGAGTGCTTGGTGGTACGTGTGGTTTGTACCTAAGACTATTTTTGCGCTTGGTTGGGGATTGACTTGGGGCCACTCGTTGTGTGGGCCCCATGTGTGTGTCGTGTTCTTCTTTGCGTACCTTTGATCTCTCGTGACGTAGAGGGTCCCTCGGTTCTCATTTGTTGACTAGTGGGGTTTAGTTTTTTCTCCGGCCCAGCGCTCGAAGGTTTAGATTAGCAGGATTGAGTGGTTTCCCCTGGTCTTGTTCTGGAGTCAGATGGTTGCGCGATACCCACTCCCTGTTCGGTTGGCCAGTATTGTATCATCAAGTAGAGATGGCCAGAGCAATTCTGGGTTTACCCTCCAGCAAGGCTGGGCAGTGGGTTACTCATCGACTTCTCAGGGTTTACCCTCTATCATAGACTAGCCATTAGGTCACGCGACGACTCTTGGGGGTCTACCCTCTAGCAGGGCTGGGCAGTGGGTCGCCCGTCATCTTCTCTCACGTCTACCCTCCAGCAGGGCTGGGCAGTGGGTCGCCTGTCGATTTGTTCAGGGTTTACCCTCTAGTAGAGACTAGGAAGTGGGTCACCCGATGACTCTTGAGGGTCTACCCTCCAGCAGGGTTGGGCAATGGGTCGCCCGTCGTCTTGTTCTGGGTTTACCATCCAGAAGGGCTGGGTAGTGGGTCACCCGTCGACCTCTTCCAGGTCTACCCTCCAGCAAGGCTGGGTAGTGGGTCACCTGACGGCTTATTCCAGGTCTACCCTCCAGCAGGGATGGGCAGTGGGTCACCTGATGATGTATTATGAATTACCCTCCAGCAGGGCTGGGCAGTGGGACACCCGTTGATATTCCAGACTCAGTCCTTTCTACTAGGGAAGTCTATTGCTTTCCTCTGTGATTACCGGAGCGGGACCCTTGGTTTTACGGGTTAGTGATGGAACGACCTTGTCTTTGAGGAGACCTTTCAACTGCAGGGTAGTGACGAGTTGGGGTTTCACATTCCCCCAGAACACTCAAGTACGAGGAGGGATTTCCCCACCAAGATGCATCCTTGTGACGCGACCCAAAACCGTGCAGGCGAGTCAGTGTCACCCAAAGCAGATAGTGTCGAGGTGCGGTGATTGATCCATTGACTTGTAGTTTGGGGCAGATGTGCGGGATGTTGGGCATTGATGGTGTTACTTCTGGGACTGTTGGCGACTCACTTTTCTTAGGCTGAGCTACGAGATGGAGATCCCCTTATGACTTTGTTCAGGCTTCTTGTTGAGCATAAGGTTATGTATATACCTTGTTCCAGTACCCACTTCTTGGGTTTGGTTACTCTCCTTCTGAGAGAGGTTAAGACGCACGGGGTATGCCACGTTCTTTCTGTGTCTTGCTTCTCATGGTTGGACGAGTCTACTCTCCTGCTATAGGTAGCGAAGACTCGACGGGAAGTTCATCTTCTCACCGTTTCCATCTCCTTGTTTCTGGACAAGTCTACCTTTCTTCCTCTTGTTGGGTTGATCTGGACTCTTTACTACACTATCTGTTGTACTACTTTACTATTCATGTTCGCTCTACTGCTCACCCTTCGATACCTCCTTTGTTGCTCCCTCGAGCCTTCGGGGTATCCTAATGAGTATTTTTATACTCACCCCTACTTGGGCTTTTCCCGCACTTGGTGTGCCCTTGCAGACGACAGACAGGTTGGTCATAACTTCAGTGGAGGACAGGAGTTCGGGAGCCTGGACCGCGTGCAGTGCTCGTAGTCGGGTTCCAGGTGGGGGACCCTTCCAGTTGTTTTCTTTTGTTCACCTGTTGCTGGGTTGTGGTACTTTTTTTGGTTGGGTGCGTGTTTGGCGCCTTTTCTTTTTAGTTTACTTTCAGATTGTACTTTTTAGTATTTATAGGTCGATGCACATTTGTGGTTTTTATATATTAGTTGCTCTTTTACTCTACTTGTATTTTCTTTTACTCTGCACCTTTGCATTGAGTGTGTTGTGTGTGTGTGTATAGGTGCTTAAGCGAAGGCCTCCCCGAGTTGTTGTGCCTTCGGCACTAGTCGCCAGCCTCTGGCCTATGGAGGCGGGTTTGGGGTAGTTGCGTCTCAAGCCCGGGTAGGGTCGGGTCGTGACACACACTGTCGGCAGCAGTGTGTGGTCACTAGGTCTACTCTAGTAGGAATATAGAAAGTGAGGGTCCAGTCAATGTTTTTAACTGGAACCTCTCAGTATCAACCACATAAAAAGGACAAGGAAGCAAACTTCACAAGAACAAGTGTCTTTTTTTACTACAGCTCAAAGTATAAAGACACAAAGCATCCACAAACAATGACCTTAACAAAGATAGAAGAAACGTGAACAAAAGCCTTCATGCCTGGAGCTAGTCCCGCTTATGCCTGTCTGCTCCGGGAGCACTCTGGTCATGGGCCTCTGTTGCCTGAAGCTGATCTCTACCCTGTCCAGCCATTCCCTACGGTCGAGGTGTTCCTCCAGGTGGTGGTGGTGGTAGGGCCTCAAAACGTCGTCCACCACCTACTGCTTGGCCAATCCATCTACCACATCCTCCTGCCCCCAATAGACCACTACGGTCGAACCTCTGCCTGGGAGGTCCCTCTACCGCCTGCTGCTCATCTGCAGGGCGGGTCGGGTAGTCTTGAGCCATGTGACCCTGCTCGCTGCATTCATAGCACTGCCTGCTCCTCGTATGGCTGGCTCTATGTCATGTTTCCTACACAGCCAAACCTATATCCTGAGGTTTCCCACCTGATGGCCTGGTCCGCTTGGACCCCTACATCTACTGTTTGTTGCCGACTGCAGAAGACTCCGCTACGTGTCGTCCTATGGAGGGTCTCGCTGCTGGTGACTGCTCAGCGAGGAAACTCTCCACTAGGAGCGCTCTCTCCAGCACCCCCTCTTGCGTCGGGATGTTGAGGGATATCATCAAAGCCCTGATCTCATGCCTCAGTCCCTTCTCAAAGGTCCAGGCTCGGAAGAATGGGTCCCATACCATGTCCATGGAGTAGTGCGAGAGGTTGGTAAATCTCTCCGAGTATTGGGATACTGACATGTTGCCCTGCCGCAGTTGTAGTAACTATTGGATGCACACCACACAGAGGGTGGCTGGAACGAACTCTGAGTGGAAGAGGCTCTTGAAGTCCGTCCAAAGAATAGATGCCTCATTGTGCACCTGGAGCATCAGGCTCCACCATCTACCTGTTGATGCATGTAGGATACTTGTGGAAAGGATCGCCATGAGGTCTGCTGGTGTCCCTACCAATATGAAGACTCTGACGATAGCCTCTAGCCAATCCTCAGCTTCCTGAGGATCCATCTCTCCGCATAACCTGGGCGGCCTCAGCCTCTGAAACTCATGCAACGCGCTCAGGAGGCGTTCACTCTCTGCCACTGGGGTGGGTAGCATCGGTGGCTCAGCAGGTAGAGGTACCGCCGCTGTCTCTGCTGTAATGGGGCCTCGTACTGAGGCCTCGTCGCTCGGTGGGTTTCCATCCCGCACGTAACTAGGAACCCTAGATGGCTACCTTCATGGGGACATCCTGAAAAGAAACAGGTGCACCACGGTTAATACAGTATACCTGGTGAGTTGACACAAAGAAATCAAAAGGAAAAATTTTGAAACACACATTCAATCAATGTTTTCATGCACTGAGTCGGAAATCAGAAGTCAGGGTCCTTGTGTATGGATACATCGGCCACCACACCAACACTGGACTCCCTGGACTAAAAACCACACTCAATACTCTTAACACTATTGCTTCACAGAGAGGAATTTATTAGAGTCTTGAGTTTTGCGGTAGAATTGATACCTCTGATACCAATTTGTCACGACACATCCTCAGGTCCTGTGTCGTGACTACCCCAAGCCCGCCTTCCATAGGCTAGGGGCTAGTGACTAGCACCAAAGGCGTAAATCCCAAAAGAAGGGAAGGCATTTCCTTTATGATGTAACAAACACAACAGAGTACGCAAGCAAAGTAAACACGAAGAAAAACTGAGTACAAGGTAAGTGCTGAAAAAGTAAATGGGCCAGTATAAAAACACAACTAAAAGTACATTAAAACTGAAAGGAAAGTACAAATACAGTAAGAAAAACAGAAACACCGAGTCGTCCTCCAGAAATCTCACCTGAATGGTGGGTACATATAGTCTCCCCAGCTCCTCGGGTCTGGTCGCCCGCTCCGTGTACGTCCCGTCAAGAGGTCCACCTTCGGGTACTGTCAAGCTCTTCAAGCCTCCACCTCGATCAGCGTTGTCCATTACCTGCAACCAACACAACGTAGTGCGGGTATAGCCCATGTAGGGGTGAGTATACAATACTCAGTAGGGACCCTGAGACCCTCGACAGCCTCTCAGAATCCATGAACGATAAACCAAAAAGTAAAGATACAATCACGAAGTATTAACAACACTTCTTAGGTATATTATCAAACATATACCTAAGTCATCAGTTACAGTTCGGCTCCAGCTCCCGAGCCCAAGTACAAACCAGTCCACATAGGAAAGCACAACCCAGTCCACACAAGAAAGCAAGTCAACCACATCAATGATAATGATTGAGAATCAAGACTCATCTCACATAGTTATACACTTCATAAGGAGATATATATGATCAGATATAGCCACTGATTCATCTATGATGTCGGACCCATATAGGATACAAGACCAGCTAAGCTGTCGGACCCACAAAAGATATAGGACCAGCTACCATGTCGGACCCACTCATGATACAAGTAGAGAGGTCAAATACTACCAGACCCACGTAGGATACAAGAACAGTAGTCATCGCCATCGAACCCATAGAGGATTCCAGTACGATCATCGTCACTGCCGAACCCACGGAGGATCCAAGTACAGTCGTCGTCACTGCCGAACCCACGGAGGATCCAAGTACAGTCGTCCTCACTCCCGAACCCACGGAGGATCCAAGTACAGTCAATGTCGCTGCCAAACCAATAGAGGATCCATGCACAGTCGTCCTCACTGCCAAACCCATAGAGGATCCAAGTAGAGTCATCCTCGCTACCGAACTCATGGAGGATCCAAGTACAGTCGTCATCGTCGTAGTCGCAGCCAGCTCTAGGGTTCCCGCACACAGCACACTTGATTTCGGGAGGGTCTGCTCCTCAATCCAAGGGGTTCGATACATCAACTATCATGAAGTCTAGAGTTGATATATCTTGAGGTTTCGTCTCGTCAAAATAAACCCAACACGATAGATGGTGCGTCAATCGGACGTCTGGTCTGAGAGTTATTGGCTTTTCAGTTCGAGGGGCCCGGTTTGTTTTTAAGACTAAACTAACCCAAATTTACTCCAAAATCATCCAAACATCAAGTGGAGTAATACTAAAAGGACTTTCTCAAAAAAAGGATCCCAACGCAATTGATGACACGTCAATCGGATGTCTGGTCCTTGTGATATAAGTGTTTCCGCTCCAAGGGCCTGGTTGGTTTCAAGTTCGAACCAACCTGGCCATACAAAAAAAATTTGAAAACCTCGAGTGTAATATACTAAAACGACCGTCTCGATCCATGTATTCCTATGCAACTGACGTTGCATCAATCTAAGATCTGTAGCTCAAGTTATGGGCAAAAGACCGAAAATGGTCCGAAATGGGGGTCTGGGCCCAGTCCGACCCGGCCCAACCCCCCTGGGTCCGCCCGGACCGGGTCGACCCAACCTGGGTCCTAGTCTGGCCTGGGAGGGCGCGGCCCGACCCGGGTCCTGGTCCGGCCCGGGAGGGCGTGGCACGACCCGGCTGGGCGCAGCCTAGCCCGGCTAGGCGCGGCCCGACATGGTCTGCGCGACCCGCCCCGGCCCGGCCGGGGGGGCGCGCTGGCTCGCCAGCGGGCCAAACAGGGGGGGATGTGGTCTACCTCCCTTTGTGCTCCGCAGACACGGAGACAAGTGTTGTGTCTCCCCCGGATCCCGCGCGGTCGTGGGATCCGGTCCCCTGCCATCGCAGCTTAGGCCGTGGCGGCACGCTGGGCGCCGCCAGAGTTTTCTGCGGCCCACCGGAGCTGTTCCGGTGGTCCGTTCTTGTCTTGTCTGCACTTGCAGTCATCCCGAGACCCGTAGATTACTGAAAATGCCTCCAATCTCCATTACGGCCTCGCTTCGTCGTCTCCAATTGTTCCTCACATCAATAAGAAAGTATCGGTGAGTCGGGCTTGTCCGTTAACCCGCACCCACCGCGTTAGAGGTTTATAGCACCACAAAAAAAATTAATACCAAGCACGATTGTATAATTCTCATGAGAAAGAACATAAAATTTCGAAAATACCCTACCTCAAAAAGGAAGATGATCATCGGCATTGCGATACACGACGTCGCAGAGAAGAGGGTCGTAGGCGTTGTTGGGGCGTGGCGTAGAGGAAGTGGTGTCTCCTCTCTGACTGTGGGGAAGAGGATTCGCGGCGCGTCGCCAATCTCCGAGGAACCAGTGTTCTTCATCGTACGTTGTCATAGGCCGGCGTCGTCGGCGTTTTTTCAAATCTTTCTCCCGCCAGTTCTCAATTCTTTTTCCAAAGGGTTGATTAATAAAAGAATTATTCCCCACGTTGTGTTAATTATTATGGTTCATTAATGAACCTTAATTAATGAACCTATTAAATACACAGGCATTGCTGTTACACAACCAAAGGGACGATTCATTAAATGGCCCTCATTTTTTGATCATCATTACACTGCGATTGCGCCAACTGTCGCTCAACGGTGGAAGAAAAATAATAAAATAACTTATAGTTATTTTATTTTATACAATTATTTTTCTGAAAGTCTAAAAACATATCTTTTCTGTCCGGCCCTTGTCGGTTGAAATTAAGATTTGTCTAAGCGAATCTCACCGCTATGAATTAATCGGTGCCCTCAGATTTTAATTCCAAGCACCGGTTCAAAAGTTATAAAAACCCGCTCATTCGTTCACTGAACGTACCCGAGCTAAACTTAGGAAATTGATTCTGGGCACACTGGGCCTCGGAATCAAGCTCCGTCTGAATCCACAGACTTGTAAAATTCCAAATTATTTTTTTAAAAAAAATCCTTGAAATTTTCGGGTCTTTACATATATCTTTTCATTCCATAATTGGTGTTGGAGATGATAGAGAAAGTTCATGTTATCTATTAACATATGAGGATTTCCCAGAGTTGACATAAATTTTATACATATCGATATTGTAGGAATTTAGAGTTTTAGTGAGGAGACCATGATTTCCTTAAATTATAAACATGATAAGGATTTCAGAAATTTTCCCAATAATGAAATATTTCATGAGGTTCACCGAGCTTTTCTATATACTACAATGATTTATCAATGTTTTTAACCACTTTCCCTTACCCCTATAGAGGTATCGACTACATGAATTATTCTATGTGTCACAAATTAATTGATATGTGAATGACCATAAACATGTTATCGACAGGGGTGAGATAGACATACAGTATGGATCCACCTTCATATAGTACATGGTGGTGATGAAGGATTGGAAGGATGAGATCCTATAGTGTCATATTATCCCCTTGGTCCAAGTAATTAACATCATTGGTGTATGTAGGATATATCCTGGGAGTGTGAGAACCATATACTAGCTTATTATCTCCACCATTATGTTTATAATGTCATTTTGAGTGAGAAAACCTTTAAAGGGGGTAGAATTTAATGACTCTATCTTTTCATTGTAAGAATTTGGAATATTTAATGAATATTTTTAGAGCTTGAAATAGTGTCATCATGAGATTATAGGGCTTGAAAGAGCATAGTATTGATGTATTGATATATTATATCCAGGGTAGACACATTTTTATAATGAATGGTTTTTCCTTTATTTGGAACCATGGATGAGAAATTTCTAACCACTATTTTTTTTTAAACATGGGGTTTAGTCTAGGAATTACATGAGGTTGGTCAGTAGGAGGTTTTCAGTGGAAGGTGAGTGGATTCCATAATTAATTAATTAAATTTAAAATTAATTAACAAAATAGGATTAAAAATACTCATCTCTCTCCCTATTTCCATTATATATATGAAAGGAAGGATGGGTTTCATCCCACATATGACAGACAAATTGAAGAGAAGAGGCATCATCTAACTTCATCCTTGACATGGATCGAGATTGGATCAAGGGGTAGTGGCTTCCGGGTGTAGATATAAACTAGAGGCATCATAATATTTTCCATAAGGTAGGAATATTTTGATTTTTATATCACAACCCATATATAATTTGTTTTTTAAGTGTTTTAAATCCCATTTTCAACTTATTTGTACCCTGGGAGGGTCAATCTATGTATAATTGTTGAAAATAAGAGCTTCAAGAGGTTTAAAGGGATTTCCTTATCAGATATCCTAATCGCATGGGATGTAGATCTGGATAAAATTTCATGTTCTCTTCCCCTTGGGGGAATAAAGAATTTGGGTACTACATTCCATGTATAAGAAGTACACACCATATAATGGGACGTGGTCATGTGGCCAAGCACATAGACAGACACCTCATGTGTGGGGGTAATGCCCGGTATAAGGGAATGGGTCAGGTGAGGTAGTACATGGCATGTAACCCTACATGGAAATCCATATTTATTTTATTAGAGGACACACCTAGTCATCATTGTAAAGATACACATCATGTGACACAAGAACACACCATATAATTTTTATAGGATAATTCCACCATGTGTATCACCTTTACCAGAACTCGAATTTGATACTGGGAGAATCTTATCCTGGGTGTTTTTTCAAATAGGACAAGATGGGATCCTTGGTTTGTAAATTAGAGATATGACATGATGTTATTAGATAATAACATGATTGAAAACAAGACATGGATAATGGGAGAGATCTAGTGGGATCAGCTGTGAGATTTTGGGGTTGGTACTCCTTAATCACATCCCGGCGTGGGTCCCCTATACACATTATAGAGGTAGATTAAAATCTCCCCCATACAAAAATCTATGTGGTTCATATATCCATGGAGTGGTACTCCACCATTATCAAACTCTGGTGGGGACAAGGTCCTCCCCTGTAGTTTCTTCTCCCTCAGATGTGGAGCATAGTAGTGAGGAGCGGGTCCCTCCATTCAAACTTTGGTGTGGTTTTATTTGGTTCTAGGAATTAGAGGGGGAAATTTAATGCCATAGGAAGAATTTTAATTCCTATATGGGATAGGGATATGGATATTCCTTTTCTATATCATTTAGTTTTCCTTATGATCATATCTATTGGGTTTTTACCCACCCTCTTGCTTATGGGTTGAGCTAACTGTGGGGTCTTTTTCTATTGCTTTTATTTGGGTTTTGGGGAACCAATTCCATATGTATATACTCAATGCTACACAGGCTTTTCTAACACCTTTTTTTTCTTATTCATACAATAAATAGTTTAATTTTTATATCGGTGATCTTGGTTTTAGGGGAGATAAGTGGCTCTTGGTGATGACCGTGTTCAGAGGTTGGATTTATAGATTGCAAGTTGATCTCTCTCTAGTATCCCTTTTACTAGTTTTTCTAGGTTGGGACTATAGTTTTCAGTTAGTTATTTATTATTCTTCTATTTACATTGTATAACATTAATGTATTTGTTTTTTTTTCTAGAGGTTTTTAGATGAATGGTTGCACTCAATATGGTTAGAATTTTAATTTATATTTATGCACTGTATCATTGTGATAGAAGTGCTCATGTGAAAAAGTACTTAGGTTAAGGCCTACCGTATTCATTATTTCCTACTCTTTTCTTTTCGATATCCCCTATCCTATTAGAGGTGGGCTTATAGTGTCACGCTCATATTTCCACCATCCAGGTATGCAAACATGGGTCGGGTCATGAAATTGATGTTTTTTTCCTTATTTTAATAAAAAAATATTAATTTATAATGAACACTGATTATTTATTATATTTTTATTCAATGTATGAAAAATTTCTAGGAAAATATGTTAGTGATGGATATTACCCAATTACAAATACCACCTCAATGTATTGATAGGTCTTATGATACAAATTAGAACAGCTATTTCTTGGTGTATGTTAGACCATACAATGAAAATGTCTTATAAAAGGACTTTATAGCATATTAGAAGTTTTAAAAAATGGGATTGATGGTAAGATTAATTATTTCTAGGCATGAGGCCTTGACATTAATATCCGGAATTCCTAAAATTATGCATCTAATTCCTTTAGAATTTATTTATTATTATCTATATGATTTCTCTGTTGATATTATCCATGTATCTATCTTGAGATCTTATTGTTAACTAAATTATATGTATTTTTATTATCCACCAAACCATATTTATTATTACTTATTTATTCATTATAAATTAAGTTATACACTTACCTTACTAATCCTCAGATATCACCCCTTTATTTTTATTTCCTTTCCATAGGATATAAAGGAGAGTTACTCCAGCTAAGTACCTCATAGAGAAGTATTCACTTAACAACGTCTTAAATAAATATATCTCATTTCCCATTAATAATATACCAACAACATACATCATTAGTAAAATTATATCAATACAAATAATATTATTAGAGATACATATCTCACTTTAATTCATTTCTAAACCTAATTCCCATATGGCCTCATCAATATTAATATTCCATGATCATGATGATACCTTTATTCCATAGATAGATCAATATAAATTTTATACATATTGGATTCCTGGGGTGTCACAAACCCTTTTGGTTGTGTCATGTATAAATCACCATTAAGGTTCTCATTTGAGAATATGGCCTTTATATCCATCATCGATATTTGATATTCATTTAATAATTTTATTGATAGAATAATTCTATGGTATTTTATCATTGTAACTGGTGAAAAGGTGTTATCATAATTAATACATTAATATTACTTAAAACCATTACAAAAAAATTACTTCTTATAGGTAATAAATTTACCACCAATGTCCCATTTCTTCTTAAATATCCATTTACAATCAATATATTTTAAATCAATCAGACAATATAAAAAAATCAAACAAGATTTGGGTACATGAAATCAATTTCTTAATTCATCGATTCTTACCCCTTAGAAATTTTTTATCTATTTACTATTTCCTTATAAAATAGGGATTCGTTTTTCTCAATAAAAAGTGTGTCACCATTCTCTATGAAAAGAAAATCATAACCTTTTAATTCTATAACTTCTAGAGTTGACCTATATAGTATTTTTGTCTCAAGAAAAGCCTCTTCCACTAGATCTTATAAAACTTATTCTTATTCTGACTCATTTATATCTTGAGTCCCAACTTCATAAAATAATATCTTTATCATATTTTCTCCATTAGAGATGTGATCCCTTTCTTGAAAAAAATAATTTTATGGAATAATTTATTTTCTACCTAAGGGATCATATATATAATTTCCGCCTTTATCATAAGACATTTTATAAAGATACACTTTGTTACTCATAAATAAAGTGTATTGATAGGATTGGCCTTAAAAAATTCCTTGCATATCCAAACACAAAAATGTGGTAAAATGGATTTCTTGTTATACCATAACTCATATGGTAATATATTCTATGATTTATTTGAAACATAGATTAGTGTCTATGATAAAAATTATAATTCATATCCCAAAAAAGATAATATAATATTTTCATGACTCATCATTGATCTCACCATATCTAAGAAGATATGATTCCTCATTTACTTAACACTACTATAGTAAGGTGTAGAATAATGAGTGAGCTAAGATAATATCATAAACACTTTTAAATAATCAATCAATTCTTGGTTATCAAATTATTTGACTCTATCTAGCCAAATTTTATTTATCTACATACCAGATGACTCTCTACTTATTTCTTCATTCTTTAAATTTCTCAAAGGAATCAGACTTATAAATTATAATAAAATAATCAACATTTATTGAAATCATCAGTAAAATTAAAGAAGTATGGGAATCAACATCTAGGATCTACTATAACTAATCTATATACATATGTGTGAAATAATTCTTGAATTTTTTTGGTTTCTTGACCTTTCTCCCTAAAATGTACCATGGTCATTTTACCTTGTAATCAATAATTCCATATATCAATGATTTATAGCTTAAAAGATTCAAAATACCCTTCTTGATATAATTTTATCAAATGATTTTGGTTTTAATGGCCCAGAAAATAATTCCCTTAATGGGTGTAATATGGTACATGCGAACTTAATTTGTAAACAATTATAAAAAAATCAAATTCATGAATATAATGACCATTACTAAAATTTGGCATTACATAACATAGTTTCTATTTATAAAAGAAGACATTTTTATTTACAAACATGAAATAAAATCTATTTATGGAAAAACATGACACAAAAATAATGTTTCTGGTTACATTGGTCCTATAATAAAATTTCTTCAATCCTAAAATCATTTCATTTGGTAATTTGAGATGGTAGTACCCTAAAGACAACACAAATAGTCTCACTCAATTGGAATCTTGAAATCCACCTCACCTTTCTTAATCATTCTATTTCTACTTGGTTCCTATATATTTATATAAATATTTGATCCAAAATCTATATTTATTAATCAATTATTTTATATTGAAAAATTACATTCCTTAAATAATGTACTTGAAGCTTCTCCTTTCTTATTCACGGAGTTATAATTATTTTTCCTTTTTCCTTTCTTTCATCATAAAAAAAACATTATCCTTCTCATTAGCTTCCCTATGGATCTTATGTTTCATTAAATCGTGATAAGATTGTTCCTTTTCCTTAGATCCTTCCATAGGTCTTTTTTTCTTAAATTACATTCTATCACCACAAATACTGAAGATTTAATCTTCTTTATATACTTATCTAGTTGGTGAATCATTATCAAGATATTTTGAAGAAACTTATCGAAATTATACATTATAAAATTAATAATAAACCTTTATAAGTTAAAATATAAGGATTATTAAATAAGATTGATGTATATTTTTTTGTTTAGTACAAATACCAACATTGTAAAATACTCATTATACCCTATCATATTGAGTACATGCAATTTATAAATGTATAAATATGTTAATTTTGACATAAATAGTGTTTTGGATATCATATAATATTCTTATCTTTATTTAATATGAGAAAAAAAGAAAATGAATCCTTGTCTTCATGCTATTTTTTGCAGTTTAATAGACATGGATGAAATAATATTCCATTGTGCATCCAATGCATCTATATATGTCCCTATTAGAAATTATTTTCATCTTAACTCACATATTTAGTAGATTAAAAAGGTAATGGGGATTATAATATATAATACTTACTCTCTTGTTATAGTATGATGCATAACTTCTTGAGTCAATTATGGAAGTTTGAACCAGTAAGGAAATTTTCCTTGACTAAATTGATCAAATTAATTATGAATTAAGGGTATTAGTTTTCATTATATATAAGAAATAAAATAGTGGTTTATTTATTTATCTATATTGTATAATATTTATAAATAATTAATGATTAAATTATATCACCAACTATTTTATCAAATCCTAATATCACTCTCCATTGGATTCAGAATATCCTGTCATTGTAATATTTTAGTAAAAAGTATCAATATTTCCCATATCATAACACATAAAAAGGAATTTAATATTTATTTTATTGTATTTAGGTAGATTTTACTCTTGGTAATTACATTAAATCATAGTTATTTGATCTATTAATTGGACTCTCTAGTCCTAAAATTCTATACTAATTTTCCCTCAAAAGTTTCCTCCAAATTACACCAACAATTCGTTGAAAAACTACCCTGATGCTAATTTGGTTATTTCATCCCCAAAATGTTTTGAGAAACCATTTATAAATAAAATCATCTCGATGGGGGCCAAACCAACATAGTGAACTATAGTTGTATTCTATGTCATGTGATTGAAGGTGTTTAATGAATAAATATATTATTTTAAAAAAAATAACTTGTTTGTAAGTTATCTAATTTTATTATTTATATTATTGATAAATATTGTATATAAAACTTATATAAAAAATAATCACATCTTAAAAAATAACGTATAATGTTTTTTAATTTTATCCTATAAGATATCCTATCTTATCCTTTATATTATTATTAATTAATTTATGTTAGAACTTACGAAAATAATTAACTATGCACAATAAAATAAATTCTTTAACCTTATTCTATTTTATCTAAGCATGTATGGTAATTTATTTACCATAATTGATTATGTTTAATTAAAAAAATAAAAATAAACCATGAACTGTGTAAATTGACAAGTAACCATGTTCTGTTAAAATAAAATAATTATGGAAAATAATAATGATCTTTTTCTACTTGTTGGTTTATCAAGATATGATAAACCTCTCTTGAACCAATGTGCAAAAAAACTTTTCACCTTACCTTGGCTCAAGCTTTATCATCCACTATTTTTCAAATATTTATACTCAAATAAAAGTGAGGGGTAACCTAGGTTTGATGTAATATTAAATAAACCTTTTTCATATATTAATGTACATAAAAAAGATTCAAATATTATTCAAATATCAACATATTTAATTAAAAAATAATTTTTACAAAATAAAAAATGAAATTAATCAAAAAATTGAAAACATATATAGGTTAGTCAAATATTATGTCCATTCAAATTTTATATATGATAGAATTCATTTTGATTGATTCCTTTTATGATAAATTAATTAGTAAATTAATTTATTAACTTAAATTATTCCCAATTAATAATCCTTACTAAATATTAATGAATCCCATTAAATATTAATAAATTAATTAAATAACCCTAACTTAATTTGAAATAATTAAGTACGTGGTGTGTAATCCATATGTAACATAGTGTATACAACCTATATAATATTAAATACCTTTATTGGAAATATATTGACCACATTATGTGTTATAAGACATCAAACATCATTTGATGTGTCCTTTATTTAGACCATGTCCTTTATTACGTACTGTGTGGCATGTAACTTCCACATGGTATGCCATTACATTCAAGGTGTGTAACTATAAATGGTGAAACTCTATAGTCTACAAAATGTGTCTGGATACATTGTGAACCATTAATGTACACAACATTCAATACTCAAAATCCACATGAAGTACATAGTGTGTGATCATCCTTTAAATGCGATGTGTTGTGATGGTGATTAATTCATGGCATGTAGAATATTATGCATCATGTAAATTTACACATGTAACAAACCACATGGAACGCAACCTAATATGTAGTGTTTTACTTTCCTATATTTAAACAAGTTGGATGTAATGTGTGATAACATGACACACTGTTTAGTATATTTCATACAAACAATGACTTTGGCACCTCCGGATGGGTCCTTAAAACATTTTTTATGAGTTTATGACTCATTCTTATATTTATATATCATATTAACATGTCATATCAACTATTACACTCTGAATGAAATAATAAATGTGAATCCTATCAAACCAATGCATTAAAATTGATCTAATAATTTTAAGAAATTATTAACTAAAATATGGTAACTTTAATACCACCTGAAGGTTTTAGGGTGTAGTGAAATTGTTGAGTGGATGCCTGTTTTTTTAATTCTAAATAAATCAATAGATATAATCCAAAGAACATGATGGTAACTCCTTATAATTTCATTAAAACGTTTATACACATTAATTTATAATTAATTGAAATAATTTTTCATTAACCTTGGTATTCTTCTTGATTTATTCATTATTGTTAGGGCTCTATTATGTGGTCGTTGCATTGAAGAATCCAAATGAGGGTCCCTCTAGATGAATCCACACATGTTTAATGAAAATTATAATGATAATGTTGATCTTTCTAATACTAATGTGTTGTGGAAAAAGTTATTTATGTCATTTACCATTAATCATTGCAAGATCTCTTCAAACAATTCTCAATAAAACATTGAATCGTGGTCTTAATCTCTTAGTTTCTAGAGTGAGATAACAAGGTTTTTTATTTCATTTACCACAGATCATAATAAGAATATATTGTTTTATCTCTTGGTTTTTAAGAGATAGAGAATTATATGATTTAATATAGGCCTTTAGATAATATTAGAAGAATTTTGGTATCTATATAGAATGTATATGGTTGAAAAAACATATTTTCGAAGATATACTTAAGCCAAAATAAAATAATTTCATAATATACCTTATTATTTTCTTTAATATAAGTCATATATCAAGTCAAAATTAATAAAATAATAATAATAAAATTATTATTATTTTACAGGGCATGTGATTTATCAAATTTCATTTATTAATGAAATAATTATTTATTTATTTAAATGAAATTAAATAAAATAAATCAATTCTGTTGAATCATTAAATATAATAAATTTACTATCATAAAATTTATTGAACCTTTAATAATAATAAAATATATTCACTCTATAAAAATATTATTAATATCATATTCACATAACTTGAAAATAAATATTTATATTCACATAACTTGAATAAAATTATTATTTTTCAATATTTATTATACTTGTGAATAAATAAATAATATATTAAATAAATATTGAATAAATAAAAAAGAGATTAAATTCAATTCATATATTCTAACATAAAATATATCGTGATTGAATTTCTTTGATCAAATTAACAGGAATAAATATTATTCCACTAGTTGGGAATAAAAATATTATTAAACAAAAATTCAATATAATTTAATATTATTTTAGATACACTTAGTGTTTGACCCTTTAAGCCCCTTTCTCAATGGAAATAGGTATAAATTTACTTACATGATTAGTTTATATTAACATTTCAATCCACCCATGAATAAATATATTAGTGTAGAAACTAAAACAACATTCATGTGAATGCTACTATGTAATATAATCATTTTGGATACATATATTATAATTACACATGTAGTTATGGGTCAATGATTCTGGGGGAAATTTTAATCTTATGGATCTATGAAAAGGGTGTTTTAATTTAATATTTTATATTTAATTAAAATACATGGAGGGTTAATTCAACGGTTTTTCAGTGTCATATTAGTGGTTACGGGGCTTGGTGGGTAAGAGGAGCAGTATCACAGTGTCCCTATTGATTAAATTTAGTAGGAGGAGGCCACTGGGTACCTGGTGACAGTTTCAATGGTGTTATAACACTTAGAGGTTTATTTTGTACCATTTAACCCTAACTAGATAGTTGATAGGGTATTGAGTACCTGATGAAGTTTTCATTAATAAATAATAGTGTTTTAGGTGTTTTTTTGTGAGGTCACAATCCTAATTTTATGATCATCCCACTCCAATATTAAGGGAACTAGAGGGATTGAGAGAGACAACTTTTTATAACTCCCCCCTAGACCCCCATATATGGGGGAGGTTCCAAGTGTATTTCTATGAAAATTTGAGGTGAGTTATCTCCACCAACTCCTCTTATAATTATACTTATTCATCATCCTCCCTTTTATTGTTTCCATTTTAAGTTTATATTAAGGATTCCATTAGGTCTTTGTAGAATTATATTTAAATGATGTTGGTTTTTATCATGTTGGTGAGATGAAGCTTCATGAAATGAATGCTTGATGATTCTTATTGTTTCAATCGTGGTATTTTTTCTAATAATTCTACTTGTGTTTTTTATATAATTGGATTTTATTTGTTGTATTATTTATTACAAAATAAAGATGATTTTGTTCATAGGATCTATAAATGCATGTTGCCACAAATTGTTATACTACTGAATCAGTCTTCACCCATCCAAGGCTACTCAGTGAAATTTATTAAGTTGTTTTCAATTTATTATTCTGGGTGAATTAATTATAAATTTTTATAGTTAATATTTTATTGATTGTGGTATGAGATAATATATTAGTATTTTGATAAGGATTTTTTTGTTCCCATACAATTCTTGGATTATTGTGGATTGAGGAAAATAACTCTAATATCATGTTAGGTGATATCATTAATACTTAACTGTGTGTGTGTGTGTGTTCTTGTTTGCGCATGCTAGTGGTTCGAGTTTGGTATCACTAGGTATGGATCAATAGTTTTCCTTTTAAGTTAATGGGATGGGATATATCCTTACGGTTTAAGAGTGATTGTTTCATGAATGGATTTGGAACTTGAGATATTTAGGGTGACTTTATTGAAAATAGTTTTCATTTGTAGTTAGGCTTAAAAAACCACTAAGGGTATGGTTTCATGAAATGGTTTATTTTATCCATAGGATGGGTTTTGGTGGATCGGGAAGAGGTTTCCCAAATATTGTAGTCCTTTTGTAGTGGTTTATATTCAGTTTTAACAATGGAGTAGTATATAAAGGGATGTGGTAATGGAAAAGGTATTTTGAACCTTTTGGGTGGGTGCAGGGTGATAGTGATTAAGTATACTTGGGTTGGGACCTAATTTCCAGGAGAGAGTGAGTGGGTAAGTTACACTAATTTATGGACCATAGTGATTTGTCTTGTATAGCTTGATAAAATCATTCCATGAGGGACTTCAGTATTGTTGTGGCTTACAATATTATTAAGAAAAGATCCTAAAGAATTTTTTTCGCTAAAGGAACCACCATATAATGGTGGTTTAGACTATTCTATATTCTATTTTTCTGTGAACCATGAAAATGTATTTTATTGCACTATGAGGATTACTTCTTGGTATTATCACATCATAAGATAATGTGTGGTAATTAATCATTTTTATATCCTTTTCAAATTACTATCGGTTATTCATTATTTGATGATGATTTTGAGAAGTTAGAATATATTTTATGGTCTTTTAAATGTTAAATAATCAATGAATAATTTTATCAAGTGTTGAAATGTATAGAACATTATCGAATGTTTCAATAAATATTTTCCAACCATTTTAGTTTTTGTAAGTCTTATATAAATCACACTATTCTTATACAAGTAATTAAATTCAATATTATTGAGACTCATGTTATAACTCAGTAAAACTTAACAATCATTGAGCTCTATCTTCTATAAATTCTTGAAATGAAAGGTTAAAGAAGATTATGAACATATACAGTTTATTCTTGAGTATTAGGGGATTCTTATGATCTATGGATACCACTAGAGTAAGGGGTTTTCCAACTACTTCGTAGGGATATTTATAAAATTCTTGTGAAGTTCTATGATGGGCTAGATGGTACAATGTTCTTATTTTATATTATTTGTATTCATTCCAATATATAAATATTTTCTAGTTTATTTCAATTTTTAGTCATTTATCAACTAAATTCTATATTTTAAAAGTTAATATTAGACCCTTTGATGATATTGGATCCAATATATTAACATTTTCTTTGCATTTTAAATGGATTTTGAATACTAGATAAATATGTATTCCAACTATCATGACATAGTTGAATCCAAAAATCATGTTTCTATTCTGGAGAATATAATTCCATGGCATTTTCCTACATAAAGCGATAATATTTGTCCTTGATATTAGCATACTATAGCATAGTTCTGTAAAATTGGTTTTTTGTGAATTAAGAAGAAATAATGTAAGTGAAAAGAATCATAGAATGACAATGTATTTCTTGATTAATAAATATGTATCATAGTGGCCTTAAAAAAAGTACCACCATAATATAGTGTAAAATTGAATGTTTTTTAATAAAATAGTTAGGATTAGTGAAATTATATCCATAAATAGAACGATCTAGAGAAATGGTATCCCAAAATTCCAAGTTAAAACACACAATCAAACCAAAATTGCAATAAAAATAGTCATGGTCATCCTTTTGCAAGAGTTGTCTCCACAGGTAAGGCCACACAAAGGTGCCAGGAATTTTCAGATAAATATTAAATAAGATAATATTTTTTGTTAAAATTCATAAAAACCTTCATCAGCAAGAACCCTCTAGGCCCATGACTAATCCATGGGAGGATTTAAACTAAATAAAAATGTTTTTTTATATGTGATATAGTTTTAATGTGGATTTACATGGTGATTAATTTATAAAATGTTTATAAATTTAAAATAAGTTAAATAATAATGTTTTTATATTAATTTATGAATAGTTCATAAACACAATTTTTTAAAATTTTTATAATAAGAATGTATGATAAACATTTATTTAAGTCATTCCAAAAATTAGTTTTCACGTGGATACAATAATTGGTTTAAATAAAATACAATATATAATATATTTAATTTAGGTAAACTTATTACATAAAATATAAAATTATTAGTATTAAACAAAAAAATTGCTCATAAAATATCACATATTTGAATATAAAATCATTCATATTAAAACCATTTAAATGATAATATGAAAATTTCATCATTGATTAAAGGGAACTGTTCAATATTAAAAAATATATAATTTATTTATTAATTTTTAATAAATTGTTTATCTAAAGTTTAAATATGTGAATTTATCATTTAATTATTTTTTATCTACTTTATTCATATATGTAAACTATTTATATTATGAATTTTGATGTATTATTTAGTTCAAAGTGTTAAACAACTTTTATAATTTTTCATGAATTCAAATAAAGAGTTTCATGCTAGGTGTGATATTAAATTTTTTGTATGATAATGGGTTTAGTTTTATTCAACATTGAATTTGGTTTATACTCAGTTATAATATTAAATTAATAATTTGATTATAGTTTATAAATATTAGGTGTTAGAATTATGATCATATTTAAATATCTCCCAAGTAAAGTATCATAGGGTTGAGGGACATTGGATCAAATTTCTCACTATCCCAGTGGCATATGCCTTATCTAAATTAGGGATTGGATACCTATCTCTCTAGTCTTACTCATGTAGGTATTGTTGGTTTCATATAATTATATTCATTTTCATGAATTTATTTCATACACCTCTTGTATAGGATGGATTTGGACATGTATCAATATAGTTAGTCTTTTGATAAAGTCAATAACACAAGAAATTATTTTTTAATGTATTACACATAAATATCTCTTAAACATATTGATTTCTTTAAATGAATAAGATTAAAAAATAAAATATTATAATCATATATATATAAAGAGAATAATTTTAGATAATATGGTGATATTAAATCCCATTTTAAATACTATGTTTTAGATTCCTTCTAAAGTAAAAACTTATTAGGACCTTGATCATATAATAAGGTAGTTTCATTCAATAGAAGGGGTCCCCTATGTTATCCAATGCAAGGAAAGGAAATAATGAGGTGACCTTTAGAGTTATGTGCCTCATTTTTTCATTTTATTTGGGATACTCTTTGATTGGAAACCTTAAGAGTAAGGTTAAGAAAGGAATTGTATTGACTTTATTCATAAAGTGGATTGGGAAAAGTGTTTTTTAAAGGTTGGGGCCAAAGCCTCAATTTATTATTATAGAAAATACCTCTTTATACTGGGTAGAGGGAGACCCATTACATAGCCCAAAGGCCCAAGGCCAAGTCTCCTGAATACAAGGCTTGAAAGCCCATTTTTTGGCCCAAAGGACCCCTCGGTGAACAGTACTACAATAGTACCCACGCATCTACAGTACCTGCTACAGTGAAGGCCACCACTACTGTACCTGCTATAGTCCCTCAGCCGCTACAGTGCCAACTCAACTATAGTACCTGGAAATTCACCCCTTCCTAGATTTGATCTTAGGTCTTATGAATAAGGTAGTTTCATTCAATAGAAGGGGTCCCCTATGTAATCCAATGCAAGGAAAGGAAATAATGAGGTGACCTTTAGCGTTATGTGCCTCATTTTTTCATTTTATTTGGGATACTCTTTGATTGGAAACCTTAAGAGTATGGTTAAGAAATGAATTTTATTGACTTTATTCATAAAGTGGATTGGGAAAAGTGTTTCTCAATCAACCATCAAAGAGTCATATATAATATTATTGGGATTATTCCATAACTAAATATCTAAGAGGTTAGTTTTATGGAAAATATATGTAATTTTATTAGTAAAATACATATCTTGTCCTACTAATAGGATTGAGGAATTTAAAATGGGCCATCATTTTAATAGGAGATCATTTTGTAAAAGTATTTTTTAAATAAATGTAAATTGTGGAACACATATGATAAAAGTTTACATTATAGATGTAATTGAATCATAATCATATTTAATATTAACATGGAGAAAATTCATTGAGAAGGAAAATACTTAATGGAATCATTTTCCTTGACTGGTGCTAAAACATGAGAATATCTCTCAGGTAAGAAGAAAGGTTCTATTTTTTTAGAGAAACCTCGTCCTGAGAAACCGACTAGTGAATCCATTAAAAAATGGATATAGAATCTTATGATAAGCATATGAATGATTAAATAGAAGTCTCTACTCACATACTTGTGACCATAGACCCAATGATAAAAAAGGAAACCAGAAAATGTGGATGTATACAAGATAATAGACAACCAAAAAAGTCTCTACAAAGAACAAGAAAGTAAAGAGGGGTATGATGTGTAAAATTATCTTTTTAAATTGAATATAGAAAAAATAAAAATAATTATTTACCCATTTAATCAATATTATTGTGTATGTTAATGACCTAGAGAGGATGGTTTCACCTCTTACGCATGATCTGGCTATAAACTTCACTTTGTTGCCACATCAAGAAAGGTTCTAACAGTTTATTGTAAACTATAATATGAATGAGTTTAGTAAATGTTTACCCAATGTCCAAAATATATTTTGGATCATAGACTAATGCATGGGTTTTCCATTATCATGTGATATGATGATCATGTAGAAGGATAATGGTAAATGTTTTGGGTATAAAGATATAAAGATAGATCATGGAGTGTCCAAAATTCTAATAATAGTGAGGGAAATAAATCAAGGGAAGTTATTTCATTATGGTAAACATTTACATTTAATAAGGAATTATCCATGGTACATAACGTGTTATAGAAAACTTTATAGATATTCCACATCAAGTATTAATTTTATACCATTCAAATTTTTTATTCTGAAGGGTATATGATACATACTACATATTTCACAATTTCTATAAATATATAATAGTTAAAAATTAAAACATGGTTGAATATGAGAATATAAAGTTTTAATTTTATATTTTTACCAAGGGGTTAAAATATCAAGGTATATAATGAAATGGATAGCATAATGTTTCATTGGATTAGAATAAAAAATTTGTTATTTTCATCTCATTTACTTCTTATGTTCTAAGAAGTATCATTTGTGAACAAGTTATTATTATTAATAAAATAATATGATTATTTTCAAACACAAGGTGGTGAATGATCAAAATATTATAACATGTATGAAAATAATAACGTATTATTTTTAAAATGATTCACCAAACACATATAATACCATATATGAAATAAAAAAAGTGAGATTATTTGTTAAAATTTCCACTAAAGAAAATAAGTTTTATTTAATAAACATAAGAGAGTTTTTTTATAGCATGATATTATGTAAAAATATAGCTTCAAATAGGGTAGTGTGAGAATGTAAAGATTTACAAAAGTTAAAAGTTAAAAATAGAATATTATCCTAGCCATTATTAAAATTTTATACAAATTTATACCCTAAAGTATTTCAGGATATATAAGTAACACATTAATGTAAATAGTCTCATTTTTGAAAAAAAAAATATCAACAAACATGTTTTTGGAATTTTCCTAAGAACAATAATGATTATGTGCTTATAAATATTTCTTTGTAGAAAACATGAACTATTAACATCATAATATTTCATTATTCGAAGTAATGGAGTTTGAATTATTTCCTAAGGAGGTGAACATTAAGAATATGATTACTAACTATCATTTTCACTAACCAACCGGGGTTAACCCCAAACCAGTCACCTGATCCAGCCTGTGATAAGGCCCGAGAGGCTTTCTCGGTCCTCCCGGGCTAGTAACAAGCACCAAGGGCATCAACAATGTGACGATGGGAATGATTTCACCCATTATAAATAAACTATAGAAATGGAATAGTAAAATAATAGCCCAAAATAAATAAACTGAACAGAATTACTAAGAATGAAATGAAAACAAAACTAACCAAACCTAATGATCAATAAAATTCCACATGACCCCACGGGTCACTCTCCAATCCCAAGACTTGACTTCACCAATAGTGATTGATATCAAGAAGAAACCTACACATGAGACTGAAAACAAGAATGAAATATAGGTGTGGGTATTAAAACTCAATAGGTGTGCCTGAACAAATCTATTCCATAATTCATTTCATTTAAACAAAAGAATCCCCAATTATATGTTTGAACTACATTATATAAAAAATTCACATATTTTCCCTTTAAAGAAAATCATGGCTCATCACCCTTTTTATTTTAAACAAGTTTATTTTCCAAGAAAGAAGCTTTAACCTTTTAAAGAAAGAGGGATAAAGAAGAAGGAAGGGTAAATAATTTTCAAAACCTTTTTTCCAAAAACATTTTAAAATCATTTTTACCACTTTTGGAAAAGAGATAAACCATACAATATGGAAAAGGAAATGATCACAAAAGGGAAATGGAAAAAAGAATGAAAGAGTGACCAACCAAACAATTCACCGCAATTATCTATCTTAGATAACTAAGTGTTGAAGTACATGGGAGAACCTAGAAGATCTGAATAATCTAGAATATTCTATACATGTGACTCATCCAAAGGAATGTCATACCTGATGAAATCATAACACCCAAATGCTCGATTTCACCCAACCTGGCCTGACTAAGGGGAACAATCCCAAAAGTAGATAGTCCATAATAAGGGATACTATGTAGTTTCTAATCTAAATTTAGGTAGTAATCGTTCATTGAAAATTCTCTCTCTATTCTAGGTTTCCTTGTTAAGAATAAATAGGGGCGATCCAATCAAACCAAACAAGAAACCAACCATGTATACATGCATCACACACAAGAAACACACACAATAGGCTCCCTCAAATCACCCCAAGGGACTTTCCCCATCTTTCCTTTAACCACCAACACATGAGGGAAGTCCCACCCAAGGATCACACAATCCCATCAACATCCAAAAAGGAAATACGTTCATCCCAAGGATATTTTTCAAAGTAACTCATTTTATTGAAGTACCAAATGAGCCTCAATAAACCATTTAACACCAAAATATTTCTAAAATAACCAACACATGCCATTTTCAAAACCAAGAATCCAAATGGAAACCCATTTAAGAAACCCAAAACACCATTCTAAATATAAAACAAATTTATGAAGGCCGAAGAGGCATTTTATAAAACACTTAGTATAGAAACACCATTTAAACCATTTCATACAACATAATATAAGAGGGAAACCACTTCCTTTCTTGTTAAAAAAATTATTCAAAAAATAATACATCACTAATTAGTATATAAAATAGGTGATAAAAGAAATAAATCAATAATTATTTAAATTTAATGGTCAATGCATAGGTAGACCTGCCTCAAAAAGAAGATAATCAAGCCAGACACCTCAGAACACAACACCCATGAAGAAGATCACTCCACACTTGTACGCACATACACTCCTATATATATATATGGACCCCTTAATCCAATGTATACATTCCCCTATCCATTAGGGAATATATAAAAGGATGATTTATATATATAGATATATGTACCTTTGTATGTATGTTCAAACCTTCTAGGAGCCACCAAAAGATCTAATTAACCTATAGGGACCCAAAAATCATCAAAGACCTCAAATAAAGTTGAATAAATAAAACTATTAGGAATAAATACACCTAAAATGATGGTGTATGAATGATAATGGGTTGAAGCACTTCACCTTGGGCGGAAGGTGCCAAAACATGGAAAATGATGTCTTGGGAGACCCACTGCATTCCCTAAAAATAGAAGAAAGAACCAAAATATGGTCAACCCATGACCTAGGGTTCATCTGAGATAGGAGTATAAATGGGGAGAGGGAGATGTCTAAAAAATCACAAGGTTAGGGAACTGGAGACCTTACCTATAAGGATTGAGAAAGAAATCCATTGAAATTTGGTGGAAATTGTAGAGAGGGGAGGCTTACCAGAAGGGGGAGTGCAGGCAGCTGAGATGTCCCAAGGGGGTTGCACCGCATTTACTAGAGGAAGGGGGAGAAAATTAGGTTTTTATTTAATTTAATTTCAATTAATTTAAGTTTTTTTAAAGACTCGGTGGTGGACAGTTTGGGTCACACTATTTTGAAAATTATGCACCCTCTACTAGGATCCTAGAGAACACCACATGGGTTCGCCACATGGTCAAAAAACTAGGTTCCAACCATTATGTTGGATCTATCAAAAAAATACACATGGTTTCTGCATGTTTTAGAGATCCATGAACTATAACCATGCGATATGCATTACATGCCAAAAAACACCCAATTAAAAAAAATACCTAAAAAGTAATAAAATTGAATAGGAGATAAAAATAAATAAATAAATGGAAAAGTTTCGGGTTGGGGTCTAAAAATTCTCCCAAACATGAAACACTCTACCCCTAGAAATTTTCAAGATAATCAGTTGAAAAGTACCAAAGAAAGTATGAACACCATCCCATGGAAAAATATGAAAAATCAAAGACCAAAGAACTAACACTCACTTCTATAAAAAACTAGAAACAATGAATTCTAAGAAGAAACTATGAGACCATACTCAAAAGAAGACACAAATCCAAGGAAAACATTATATAAGACTTAAGAGATCAAATAAACAAAAAATAGATTACTAATAAGAGACTCGCACTTTTATAAACACAGCCCAACACAGAACACCCTAACCCTAACAAAGAAACCATCAAAGAATCTCATTGTTGTCTGTTTGGGATCTCCATGAGAATTTGTTACATGACCCACTACTCAAGTAAACCAACAAATATGATCATGGTCAGGTAGAGAGGAAATAAGAAATTTCTCCGTCAACAATACCAATAAGTTTGATTCACCATGAGATCATCCCATGGTATCCTTACCACCATAAAATGATTCTAGAAAAATATTTATTTTTCAAACCAAAATATCTCTCGAATCCTAATGAAATCCAAAAAAATACCAAGAAACAAAGAATTGGACAAAAAACACAACCATTCTACATCAACAACATTAAGAACTTCACAAATACATCCCCAATAAAGTATAGTTTCCAAAAGGCCTACCATATCATTATCCATACCCAAAAGAATACAGAACCAAAAAATACATTAATTACAACAAAAATGGAATTTAAAACAAAATAATATTCCTATTGAGCTTGAATATGTGCTACATTCTTTGAACTAACTAGGAAGGTTCTCCAAAGGAGTGGGTCTAGCTCCATATAATTTCCTGGAACCACACTAGAAAAAACTTTGAGAATAACCTAAACTACCATAGGTATGAAAAATATTAGGTGCTTTTCGACATGAAAACGTAATATAACCAGGATTCACACACTTAAAACACAGCCAGAGCATACTCTCAAATGACTCTTCTGACACAAAAAACAACAGACTTTTTATACCTCATCTCAACTATCCAGACATAGAAAAACTGGATTCAACCTGAATTGCATGCCTCCCTACTTCAAAATCATCAGGGAAAGAAGGAACTTCCTAAATGAATTCGTATTTGAATACCCCTTTAAAAGAATAAAGCTTTCAAAAATTCATCCCTGAGAAGGTTTTGATGATACGACACCTACTCAGTGGAGCTCTTAGCATACTTCAACACCATAGAATTACCCTACTCAGGATAATACAATGTTAAACTCCATAGTTATCCTCACATCATCATGGAAGTACATATGAATGAACAAGACATTAAATCATTCCAAAGGGTAATTATTTTGTGTTTAGGCCTGAATAATGGATTTCCACCATTCCTGAAATATGACATCCCACAAGAAGGTATTAAGCTAAAGCTTGAGAGGTTCATAATATTCAATCAGAAAAAATATTTCCTCGATATTTTTCTTCCATTCCTCAACCTTCCTTAGATCCGGCTACCCAAATAAATGAGGAGGGTTCGACTCTCAGAACCTCTAGATGAACTCCTAATATTGGGGACCACTGGGATTCATACCCAAAAAAGTTAAACCAAATGCCTAAATTATGAGTTGATCAAATTAAAACACATTATTAAATAACCACCTGAAGATACTTTTCAAAATCATTTAGAACTCAGTGTGGACATAATCTAAAAATATGGAGCACGAAACCAAATCAAGACATATCATAAATCAAAATTACACCTTTCATTTTAAAATAAACAAACTAAAATAAAAACAAAATTAAAATAACATATAAAACACATTCAATAAAATCCCAAAAAGGAAAAATCCAAACACAAAAAGGAAGTATCACACACTCCCACTATTTAAAACATTGAAATCCCCCTTTTTGAAGATCATTTTTAGAAAACAAAACAAGCCTTAAAAACCAAACACCCACCATTAGTATTCCATTTAGCCTCACATATATACATTAAGGTTCTAGATCAAGAACCCATCAACCATACACATACCACATTCATACATTCATATAAATATATGTGAGCACTAATTGGAATACCAATAGAAAAATAGAACAAATGTTATCACTTTACAAACCACTTTAAAAATACCCCAAAAAATTTTACAACCACATATAATATTCAAAGAAAAACATTATCAAATTCCACGTTCATTTTTTTATAACATCACATCTTGAAAAACATTTCAAAAAGCTCGAAAACATTTTCTAAAATAACTCCCATTTTCAAAACAGAACATTTCACTCTCAAAAAGATTCAAAGTTTGGGTTTTGGAAATATCATCTTTGATAAACTAAACACCATTTTTTTAAACCAAGAATCAATTTAAAATAAAAATAAAAAAACCCAAAACCCATCTCAGTCAACCTTAAGTAACAATGAAAGAAACCTACCTCTCAATAGTTCAAAAATCAAAAAATATCAAATGGACCCAAAACAAATCACCAAGGGTAACTAGTGTTGATGGTGACATGGCCAAATAGTTGGTGGCCATATGCAAACAAAACCACTATCATAGAGATCCATTGAAGACCATATCCCCAGATCCACATGGATTCCCATACACTAATAGCTCACCAAAACTTTTATCCCTACTCCCTCTTTGCTTACCCAAACACCAAACAACCCACAAGAACCAAATAAACTAAAAAAAACCTGACTTATCCTAGTAACTCAAATTTTGGAATAGAAGGTGTTCCCATGACACTTCCTCATACCTAAAACCCATGTTTCGACATTCCTACTCCATCTACCTTGATATAAAAAATATTAAATCATACTCACAAAGCTAGGTCCTCAAAAGAACCTATGATATGATTCCATTTTGTCACAAGACAACCTAGTTTGACCCAGAACCAGTCAGCCAAGCTGGCCCACGACTAGACCCAAGAGGCATTCTCAATCCTCTCAGGATGGAGAAAAGAACCAAGTGAATCAAAATATTGATTTTGGGAATGATTTCAGCCATTATAAATAAACAAAAGAAGAAGAATAATGAAAGATAAGTCCAAAATAAATAAACTAAATATAATGACAAAGTAATAATTGAAAAATAAAACTAACCAAACTGGATTATCAATAAAACACTACATGACCCCGTGGGTCACTCTCTGATCTCAAGACTCAACATCGCCCATGGAGATCAAGATCAAGTTGAAAGTTACACCTAAGAATAAAAATGATAATGAAGTATAAGAATGAGTATTAAAACTCATTAGGCATGCCTAAAAAAATCTATTCCAAAATTAATTTCATTTAAACAAAACAATAATCAATTTTAGGACTTAACTAAAATATATAAAATTAATTTTTTCACATATCTTTCCTTTAAAGAAAATAATAGTCTATTTCCCTTTTTATTTTAAACTAGTTTCTTTTCTAATAAAGAAATATTAACCTTTTTAAGAAATATGGATAGAGAAGAAGGAAGAGTTAAACATTTTAAAAACATTTTCCCAAAATATTTGAATATAATTTTTACCACTTTTGGGAAATAGATTCACCATAAAAGGAGGAAAAAGTAATGATCACACAAGGGAAATAGAAAATAGTCAGAAAGAGTGACCAACCAAACAATGAACCTCAATCATCTATTCTAGATAAATAAGTTCCAAATTATATAGTAGAACATATAAGCTCATGAATAATCTAGAACATACCATAAATGTGGCTCATCCCTAAGGCATGCCTTACCAGATGACATTATAATTCCCAAATGCCCAATCCCACCCTACCTGCCCTAATCGTGGGGAATAATACCAATTGTGATAGTCTATACATAGGGCCACTAGTTAGTGTGTGATATAAAATAGTGTTTCAATAATTCATTAATAATTATCTCTCTATTATAGGTTCCTATGTTAAGACTAAATATGGGTGAGGCAATCAAACCAAGAATGAAAGAAACCATGTATACATACATCACACACAATAGTCACCCCCAAATCACCCAAAGAGACTTTCCACACTTTCCATTAACAACCAACACATGAGGGAGGTCACACCTGAGGAACACCCATTCCCATCAACATACAACAAGTAAAGAGGTGAATCCAAAAGATATTTTTCCAATTATCACATTTTATTAAAGTACCAAATGGACCTCAAGAAACCATTTAACACCAACCCATTTCTATAAGAACCAACACATGCCACTTCTAAATCAAATAATCAACTTTGAAACCCATTTAAGAGACCCAAGACCCCATTTTAAATTTGAAACACAATTATAAAGTCTAAAGGGTTATTTCAATAAAAATATAAGGTGAAAACTGAATTTTACCATTTTATACAACATAATAAAATAGGGAAAACACATAATTTCAATTAAAAAAAGTATTCTAAAAACAATACATTGCAAATAGTATATAAACTAGGTTAAACAATAATGAAATTAATAATTAAATAAATTTAAAGGTCGGTTCATAGGGAAACCTACCTAAAAATTAATAGAACCAATCTGAACACCTTTCCACTTGATGCCTTTAACTAATATATCTCCACACTTACATGCAGATACACTCCTATATATATAGACCCCTTAATCCAATGTACATATTCCCCTCTCTATGAGGGAATATGTACAAGCAGTATTTAAATATATATATATATATATATATATATATATATATCTGTGTGTGTGTGTGTGTGTGTGTGTCTATGTATGTGTGTGCAAACCTTAAAGGAGCTACCAAATGATCTCATTAAACTATAAGGACCCAAAAATCACTAAAGAACTCAAATAGAATATAAGAAATAAAAAATAAATTGAAGAAACCAACCTCAAGCGATGAAGAAAAAACTGAAATGGAACAATGTGATTCACCTTTGGCCACAGATTCCAAAACATAGATGAAGATGTCCCGGGACACCCACCGCATGCCCTAAATTTTGAAGAAAGAACCAAAATTTAGCCAACCCATGACCTAGGGTTCGGATAAGACAATATGGGAACTGTGGAGAGGTTAAATCACTAGAAAACACAAGTATATGGAACTAGATCCCTTAACTCGAAGGATTTAGTGAGAAATATGAAGAAATATAATAGAAATAATGGAAAGGGGAGGCTCAGTGTATGGAGGGATTGTGCACTAAAAATAGGTCTAGGGGGTTGTTTCACATGACAAGAGGAAGGGGGACATAGAATTAGGTTTTTTTTTTATTTAGTTTTTTTATTTTAATTTAATTAATTTAATTTATAAAAAAAAGAATCGATGGTGCATGCTTTGGGTTGCATGATTTGGAAAACTGTCTTCCAATCGTGTTCCCTCCATAGGGCTCTTGGAGCACCCCACACGGGTTGTCCACATGGTTGTAAAACCATGAACCAACCATGTGGTGGTCTCTATTAAAAACATTAGATGTTTTTGCACTATTACTGCATGGTTTAGTTCACCTTATGAATTAACCATGCGACATGCATTGTTTTCTCAGAAACTCCCAATTCAAGAGAAAAATACACATAAAGGAATAAAATTAAATATGTGCATAAAAATAAATAAAATAAATGAAAAATTCAAGGTCAGGGTGTGACAATATTGATTATTCAAATTGGATTTATTCATATATGTTACTAAAAAATAATTTAGTGTGAGGGATTTTTATCATACGGTCACATGGAGATGTGGTAGGAATTACATGGAGATGTAATGAGTTTAACAAAACCCAAAAAGTGAGGAAAATATAAATATGATATGGAATTCTATCATATATGATATGATATGAATGTTTTTTATGTGTGGAATCGTTAATATTCTTAAATTGTTTTTAACAATATAAAATTTATCATGATATACAAAAAATAAATCTCTACTTTATCATTCTTTCATGTTTTTTGTATATACTCATGAACTGAAATGATATTAGAACTCTCAAATTATTATAATGAGTTATAATTAACCAATTTTAAGAAAATATTATTATAGGTTATATATAAATGTAATAGTTGGAATGAGTAGGATTCTTGTATCAAGATACAGAATATACTCATAAAATAGGAAACATGTTTTTAAGCTAGATTACCCATGAAGTATATACCACATGGAGTGTCACACACTTTTTATTTTCTATAATAGGGATTCTTAATTAATTTTGAATCTAGATAACTGAGTTTAGTTAGAAACCTTGAATGATAATCTCCATACTTCGATACCTTTATTACACAATACATGAGGCTTATTGAATTAAGGGATAGTTCAGTATGTTTTTTATTATTTAATGAATTTTATCTTCACCAATATGGGATTTTGTTTCTCTCATATGATGAGTATGACATATTTTCTTTCAATTGAGATAGACTGAGGAAGTGTATAGACATTCCTAGTTAATTTCTTAGGACGTGATCATCTGTTTTGGTGATGGTCATGGGATGCACTCATCTTCTAAGATAAATAAGAAAATTTATATATATTGACTTGGTCAATCTATACTCATATAATTGAGAAAATATGAGTAAGATATATGATATAGGTATACACTATGTCATATAGTCATTATATGTCTTTGAAAAAAGGATTATATAATTATGTATACTTGAATATTATGTTGATCGTAGATATAGGTATAGAGATATATGTGTTCAATAGAGATTGTTCTAGATAGCTTTGTATATATTGTATAATTTACATCTTTCTAGAGGCCATATTTTTCTTATATTTATGAATTTGGGAATTCATATTTTTTTCAATGCTACAAAGGCTCAAAGGGCCACACTTTGAGGTCATGTGAATAAGAATAATGTTTATAAAACATCGAGAGGTGCCCTAAAAAAATTAGGATATCGAGGAGAAGTTATAAATATATTTTCACAAGATGATTCATAACATATGGTTGAAATTATTGATAGGTTTTTTAAAAAATTTCTTGGGTATGTTTTCATTAATTTTTGCATATGAAGTTACATAAGGTGAAAATTCACTAATTCTATGATGCTTTAGTAGAAGTGGTAGATTAATATATTTATGAACTATAGGAGCCACCACATCATGGTGTTTTAGAAAACATTATGGTGTATCATTGAGTATACTATGCATAATGTAAGACATTATATTATAGTGGTTATTTCTTGGTATTATTATGTTATAAAATAATGTGTAATAATTGATCATATTCATCTCCTTTGGTTACCATTATTGTTTATTCATCATTTTATGGTTATTTTGATGATTTTTAACATATTTAATGATTTTATAAATGTATAACAATCAATTAGGAATTTTACCAAGCATTTAAAAGTTTTGAAACATATAAAACATTTATAAAATGTTCCAATCAATATTTGACAATATTTTGAGGTTGACTATGGCCTAAATAAATCAATTCATTACTTATATATGTTAATAAATTCAATAATGTTTATACTCCTACTAAAACTCCAAAAATTGAGATAATCATTGATCTCTCTCTTCTCTCAATTCATTAAACATAAGGGTCTAGAAGACTATGAAAAAGTGAGATCTTTCTTAGGTGTTTGAAGATTTATACCATCCATGGGTAACTATAAAGTATGGATATTCATAGATACTCCTTAGTTAAAATGATAAAAGGAATATAAATATCTTAGACCAATTGAATCAATTGGGGTAATTTATTTCATTCTTATTATTCGTTATTTATATTCATTTTAGTAATACAGATATATTTTAGGATTAATTGGGTTTTCTATTTGTTATTCTATTATGATTAAGATTATAAAAATCCATTCAATACCCTTAATCACCCTCTTATATTTTCTTGGGTGTTAGTGGATAAAAAATTATTGGAAAGGTGTTAAAGTGCCTATATACACCTTAAGGATTCGTTATAGATTATTCTGATTTAATTTTTGGATTATTTGAGTTCTTATGATTGTATGGGTATGTGTATTTCCTAATAGTTTTGATGTATATTGAGATTTCCATGTATATTTGGTTCATGGGAAATTCTAGATTACATGTATTTATTGGTCTTTGAGATCATCTTGGGTAGATTTTAGTTGTATGATTGTTGTGATGGATAAGTATTGTGTGACTAGTCAGGAAAGGTGATGCTTTCAAATTTATGGGTTATAATATAGTGGTATGGTTTGTACAAATCAGAAACTAACCAAGAGTTTATGATGGAATATTTATATCATTTTATTATTTTTTATATTCCCCAACCTTATTGTAAAAGTACTGATGATGAAGCTAATGTTTACAGACCTAGGCATTGGTGTATATATTAACACCACCTAGGTTCTTATGTTTCCCGAGTTATTGTAGGATCATGATCAAAGTGAGATGATCCACAATTTCTCTACAACGCAACTCAAGATATGCCTTACCTATCAAAAATAAATTTTCTATAAATTATGTTAATGGTGATGGGTTAGTTCAAGATAGGAATTGGTGTTGGTCCCTTGGGATCAGGGTGTGGAGATTACACTAAAAGGATTCTCATTATCCCCAAGTATTGGGTGGATTTTAGATGTCTTAAATAGTCCCCAATTACACTGTATGTTTGATTCTGGTTCTACTTTTTATTTCCTCTGATGGTATTCTTATGCACCCAAGTTTTTCACTCTTTTTTTGTTCCCTAGAAGGGATAATTATATGCCTAGTTCTAGATTTTTTCCTTTCTCATGATGTGATTTTTACATGACTTATTTCAGTTATTTTTAACCTTTCCTTTAATGGTATTACTATCATATGTGACCATGGTATATCTAGTACAGATATTATCCAGACCAAGTGGTTTCAAGTGTCATGTTTATCTGGTTATCACATGATGACCAGACATGATTTCATGTGCAACTTGATTATTTTAATTTCTGGAATACACTAATATGATAGTGTATATAAGGTATGAATTAGTGGATCCATATTGAGATATATTCTTACACCCTATATAATAATATTGATATACATGAAGACCTTACTTTTTACTTCTTGGTCATTGGTCATATGAAGAATCTGGTTGGAATAACTATATATAGTTTCGGGACATCGGTCAGATGATGGGCTTAAGTTTTATGGTTACATTGGTAATCTATATGTATGTTGTATAATTATTAAGGGTATAGTATTGATATATTATTTTTTAGTGATGATTGGGATTTTTTTGTAAATCCTCTTTCTTACTCTCATATTGTATGTTGATTCTGTTATTCATTTTTTATTTTATGTGAGAGTACCAATTTTATTGTCTCCAAACATTTTTTATAGACTCTCACCCCTAGATAACCTATATCATATGGGGAAGAATTAAATAGGCCTTGTAAGGCCCCAAACAATGGTACTATTTGGATTATTTTATTCAGGTCATTATAAAATGGTATGAGATCATTGTTTATGTTACTTTATTATTTTTATTAGATGAATCTAGGACTACTTGAATCTTGGGACATGAACTGACTGTGTGCATTGTAAACACTTATATAGTGGAATACCAAGTTACCATGAATATGGGATTATTGTTCATCTCATTTATCTATTATGATTGAAAATTTTATTGATGTATGATGTTTTGGGTTAATATTTAAATTTATGGTTTTACTCTTAGCCTCGAGTGGTAAGAGAGTGTTAGTTGATGTTTCATTCTAGTCACATGGGTATTAAATGATATTTTCATGACTTCATGTTACTGAGAAATATTTTTCAAATGGTAAATGGTTATGAAAAATGGTTTTTAGAAATAAATTATTAAAGAAAATTTTTAGAAAATTTTTTCAGTAAATTAATGTTTTGAATAAAATTGGGAAATGGATTTTGATTAGTTAGTGTATCGATAATAATGTATTTTATTTTTTCTCATATAACTTATTGGTTTCAATTTATTTAACATAATCTATTATAATTATTTCATGTGTTTTTAATCTGATATGATGATGATATAGTCATTCAAATGGTAGATAATATCCATTTTTTCGGTAGAATTGGGAATAAGGTGACTAGTGTATGGTTTGGAGTGGGATATTTGTATCACAAGTATGGAAAGTTGGGTATGAATGTTTTAGTATATCATCGATCTAGTTAGTATATATGTGCTATATTGGGTACTCCATTGTGGTTGGGCTATCTTGGAACATTGTATTGATAAGGGAGCCTCAAGTATGTTGAGATTTATGTAATATTTCCCTAAAATTATGAGATATTTCTCTTGGTCTGAGAATCAAGTCAGTATCCATTTATGGAAAAGTTTGTTTTTTTGTTAGGTGTGTGTTATTTCATTGGAACGTCTTTCATTGGATGACTTTCATTTTACATGGGAAAAAGTGAGTGGGTTTTAGTTGTTATATGAGTCGAATATTATGGTATGACCAATATGGATAGGGAATGGGTCGAATCCTTTGATATTAGATTGAAAATATACTATTATGGGATTAAGTATTTGTATTTTTCATGGGTGTTTCTTGGATGGTGTTAGGAATAAAAGAATGGGTGGTGCTTCATGAAGAATTCCTTGGATTCCTAGGAATGTATAGGGTATGGTAGTTAGATTGGAATTTTTTCCTTGGATTTAGAGTAGGGACTTAGAAGGAGAAGAATCATAACTCTATGGTTTGGATTTGTGAAATTATATTTGAGACAAATCGGTCATGAGGTATTAGAGAAGATGTATGGGTCATGGGTTATGAATATCAGGTGACTATCATGGTGTAGGTGAGTTATGATCATCAGAAAATCACCCATAAAACATATTGTTTGGTAAGGGAACATATTTTATGTGTAGTGACTTGGTAAAACTACCTTGTTATAATCCTTCTTGTAAATATTTAGAACTATTGGTGTTGATTTCAAGAGGAACGGAAATGGTAGTTGTGTTGGGTTAGTTTTCTCTGCCAGTCCTATTAAGTTCTTATAGGATTTAAGGATGATTAAAATTGTTTATAATGGGAGGTAAAAGGCTTATTAGGTTGGTTTCCTATAGATATGAGTACCATGCATTCAAGTTAGAATGGGAAGGTAGAGTTTTTGTATAGGTTTGTTCTGGGAAATTTTTGGGAAATAAATAATCATGGTTGTGAGTCAGTGGAATATATTTTACATGGTTTTATGTGTGTGTTATCACATCCTATAGGGATAGAGTACTATTATGGTTTTTATACCTAACAAGGTTCATAAAATATGTTTTGGGTTGTTTTAATATTTTTTATAGAACATGGGAGCAAGACTCTGGAATGATAATTTCAATGTTATGTTGATTGGTTCTCATGATAAGTTGTATTGATTGGATGTTTCACTTTGTAAAGGCATATTTTGTTTGATCTATGATACATGAAATCATATGGTGGGGAATACCCTAAATATGGATGGTAGCGGAATGAGTTATATTTTTATCTAGGGGAATACTATTTTTGAAGACACATTGGTGATGGTCAATACAGTTTGTTCATTAAGAAGATTATAAGAAGTGGGATTGAGTGATAGCGATGTGTATAGTCTAGGTGTTGGAAACGTTTTTACTAGGTAAAGTGCATGATTCATCTTAATGAGTTTGATAATTGATCATGGAATCAACCATGAGTTGGGTTAGGCTCAGGTGTGGCATATCATTTTTATTTTGATGGTGTGTTTAGACATTGAGGGTTAAATTTGATGATTGGTGTTATAGGGAGTGGACCATAGTTAGTTGCAAGTTGAAGTTTTATAGTGAGGGAATTTAATCATGTTTTCTTTTATAATCATTTTTTGAGAGACAATTTCTGTGTTAATTTCTTAATTTCAAAATGTATGTTATGCGTTTGGTGTTGTAGCTGGTGTTTTTAAAATAAGATCCACTTTTGATAGACTGAACGTATGGGTCATAAGACTATAGAGAATCCAAAAATGGAAATGGGTGATGGTTTTTTATTATAATTTGTGAGTATAGAATAAAATATTCATCACAGATGATTCTCAAGGATGATAATCCCTATGGTGGGTAGTTTTCAACAACCAATGTTTTTATGGGTTAGTGATTGTTGAGGAATTTGAAATTTTTGGATCTAGGATTGGTGATAGTATTAATTTGGTGTTTTAAATTTTATTATAGGTATTAAAGAATTAATTCAAGGACGTTTTGTTACTAAATAATGGGTTTTGGGAGTCATAGGATGAGATTCAGAAGGTCAGGGTGTACCTACTACACAATTTTAGTAGCATGTGTAAACCTAGTCCCCATAATAGTTTTATGTCTGTTTTAACCCCTTTTGGTACACTAACTTATTGATGGAACCTAACCGAGTGGAAGGAACAGTTCCAAGTACTTGGTTTTGGTTGGATAGGTACTTAGTGGTGTTCTAGAGTTTTTTTATATAGGGGGATATCTATAATTTTACATCCACTCCCCTCCAATATTAAGGAATCCAAGTGGATTAAGAGTGAAACATTTGAATATATATCTCCCACACTTCTCCATCCTTGGAACCATATGGATGGGGGTAGTTCTAGGTTTATTTTCATGATAATTTAATTTGTTTTAACCCGTCTAAATACTACCATAATTATACTTCATCATTGTCTTCTGATTTTTTATGGTTCCATGTTATGGTTATGTTGAAGATTCAACAAGGTAATGATGAAATAATTCTAAAATGATGATAATTTTTCTTAGTTTAGCTAGCAGAAGCTTCATGCTGAAGAATTATATATGTTTCTAATAATTTTAACCAAGTTATTTTGTTCATTTACTTTACTTGGGGGTTTCAAAAAATTAAAATTTAATTTATGGTTGTTTGAGTATCATAAGATGTTTATTTTTCGTAGGAGTGTTATAGAAATTTTATGGGTTTTTGATGTACTATTTCATGAGGATTTAACCATTAAATGTCACTCAATGAGATTTATTGACTTATGAATAATTTATTAATCGGGATGAATTAATTATAAATCTTTATAATTAACTGTTGATGAGTTTTGGTTTGTGATAAGAGATCAGAATTTTGATGAGGGTAAGTGTGGGATTGTAAAAGTTTTGGGATGGAATGTCTTGAGGAATATAACAATTATGTTAATGTAGGAATTACTTCGAATAGATAACCTAGTTTATGTGTTTTTTTAATATTTTTTGTGCGAGCTAGGGGTTTGGGTTTAGTGTGATTCGGTAGGGACCAAGATCATTTTGTTGATGTAAAGAGATATTATAGATCATTATAGTTGTATAGTGAGCATTTTAGGTATGTTATAAGAAATACAGATATTCCAGGTGATTATGTCTCTATGGGGTTTCATTTGTAGTTGGTATTGGTGACCCTTAATGTTATTGGTCCATACAATGGGTTATATATTTCTTGGGATGTGGGTCTTTGCCATAGGAATTGGATTCCAAAATGGGTGATTCATTGATTAGAGGTCTCATTTTTTATTTAATATTGGAATGGTGTGTAAATGTATGTATGTATATCCATGTGATTTAGATCCTCCTGGATGGTTAGAGGGTTCTCATGATAATATACCCTTGGGTTGAGACCCTATTTCTGAGAGATGTAATGGTGTATCTAATGGAATGGGTCGTATTGAGTTATCTTGTACGACTTGATTAGAGAATGTAATGAGGGACATTAGTGTGGATGTGTCTTATAGTTATGTCAATAAAATAACCCTATTGGATCTTTTAAGATCTTACAATATAAAAAAGTATTGGAAAGGAGACTGAGTTCCTCCAAACAACTAAGGGTGTCATTGTGAATTATAGTGATTTAAAAGAGGGATGATGTGAGTTTCTTATGATCATATGGGTATGTGTATTTCTTGATATGGGAATTGTATGATGATATTTATAGTTATATTTGGTGTAATTTAAATAGTATATTAGATGTAGTATTTGTATTTTAGGATCATCATTATTATGTTTTTCCACAGTCTTGTTGTAATGGCTATGTATAGTGATACTAGTTAAGGCATGTAATGTTCATTTGTTTATAGGCTATTAATTAGATTTTTTCTAGGCATGGATTAGTGACTGGCTGATATTTTGGTAATGGATAATTTCTACCATGTGTTGTTTTTTGCATTCCATTTCCTTGTTATGCAGCTATTTATGATGAGTTTATTGCATAGATAACTAGGGAAAGTGGTGTGAAGCTACATTACCTAGGTCCCATACTTCATGTTTCATGAAACAACATGGTCTATCCTTACCTGATTTATGAGTTGACCCTTGGTAAGACATGAAGGGTGTTCTTCACCACTAAATATAGAAACCAGTTCCTAGGAGCCAAGGAAAAAATCATGGGAATGGTTTTGAAAATAACAAATAAATAACGCACAATGGAATTCATACTAGAAATTTGGAATAGTGCATCCATATATTAGACTTCGATGCAATTAAAATGAATATATTTAAAATAAATATATATCAAAACATATAAAACCTCAAATTAAATATCAAACATACATTAATATAACATAAATACCAATGAAAAAAATAAAACTAAACCAAGGTCTCAAAATACCAGAGGGATGAATTGGTTGAAACGTATATAGAATAATAAAAACAAAAAGGAAACCAAAAATGATAAAACAGAAACATCCACATGACCCAGGTTCACCATCAAACATCATCTCCAAAAATAAATTCCATTATCAAAAAAAAGTGGAGCGTCCACTAGGTGGAACTCCCAAGAACCAGAACCTATAAAATACTAGTTTTACTAACAACAAATGGTATAAGTGGGGTGTGATCTTAATAGACCAGTAGTATTTCATTTAAGCGTATATGAATTTAATTTTTCAGAACATTACATAAATTATGTTTTTAAATAAAATACATGAAAATATTGTTTCATATATTTATAGAAATCAAACTCATAATAATTCCTCAAATAATTTTTAAAACCTGGACAATGTTTTAAAAAAAACATTTACCACTTCATTGAAAACCCCATTTGAAACCATATTTTCCATAATCCATTTTCCAACCCCCTTTTGTAAATACTAATGATATTTCTAAAAAACTCCCAAACAAAACATCAAATAAATAATTAAATATAAGAAGTAATATATGAAAATGGGTATATAATTAGGTCGATATCATAAGAATTTATACCTAAAATGAAAAAAAATTAAATCCTACTATAAAAGAGATAGGGACCAATAGCATTTTCCATGATAAAATAATCAAAGAAAACTAATTAGAAATTTAATTAGAGGTAGCAGTAAATAATCATGGGAAACTCATATGGATCTAGTGGGATCATCCTATATATACTTGTGTGAAATCATATTTTGGACAATCTATAAAGTTGATAACATATAACCTTCCCAACTTACTATAACCTAGCCACACTAGGAGGAACACGCCATTGTTAGAAAATATCATATACTAAAGGATTCTAGTTAGTACATGAACATGACTAGAATAGAATATGTATCTCAATATCTCACTTATATACCAAGGGTTCAAATGATTATAACCCTTGGGGGTGTATAAATATATATCACATATCAATCATGCATAAATAACAGACCATAAAGAAAAGAACCCCAACACCAGGACCCATCTCACCCTAACGATAAAATCTCATTAAATTGCCTATTTATTTTATATAAATATAAAAAATAATCACAACAATTTCATAGGATCAATAAACTTGTGAAAAATGTGATTTCATTCGAGCTTAAAATTTGGGTGTATGAAATTTTATGAAAAACCTTTAGACAAGGTTACAAACTGGCCTTTGCTTTTAACATAATACTCATATATATAAAACCATCTTTTAAAACCAATTTATAAAACAAGTTTAATTTGGAATCATTATTTAAAAAAAATAATAACCCAATTATTAATCTAAAAACTCCAATGAGAATGATGTAACAATAAATTAATCAATTAAATCTCATAAAACATTACATAATAAATCATTTTAAGGATTTAAAACACTATTCTAATCACCAGTCCTTTTGAAGAAGTCTCATATGATTTTTTTCATACACAAAATATACATGCATTTTAGTTTAAAAGGTGTGAAGATAAAAATAAATTAAAATACCATTCTTTAAATTAAGCCATGAAATTATAACTTTGATAAAAAAAATTATTTATATACTAAGGATTATAAAAAAAACTGATTTTAAGGAAAATTATTTAGAAAACTAAATAATAACATGGTTTTCTGATGAAATGGGAATCTTATGGAAAGACTTTCCAAGGTCAACCATTCATGATACAAATCATTCCATGATGAATATAAGGGGATTGAATATGAAATATGAATTCTCTATATATCAAAAACAAAAAAAAATTAAATATACCTCGACTTAGGGGACAGAAAAAATGGCCCCATTGTGAGATAAAAGAGATGAATCAAGAAATAATGAATAAGATAGTATAAATAAAATCCCTACCTTAAATAGATCATGATAAATTAATATGACATTACAAAAATCCAATGAGGATGAGAGTAGATCCACTCCAATGGCACTACAGGTCTAGATATGTGAGAGGGAGGATAAACGAAGTAAATAGGGTACTAAATATTATATGGTAAATTGAGGTAATTAATTAAACTGAAAATTTAGATACAAGCAACTCATATTTTGGCCCCCTCATCACAGCACAACTCTTATCCTCTCAGACTATCCAAATTCATGGCCCCATTACCTAGGATTGCATCATGGCATGGCCCTACCTTTGCAATGTGATGTCCTCAAGAGAGAAAACCATTATTATATGAATCTCTCCCATGGAATACCCTTCATATATTGACTTGTTCTTGTTATTTCAAGAGAATTTAGGATTAGGATGACGGGATCTGGAAGCATGGATTGAAACATGTATGACAACCCATATTTTATTACACCTTAAATCATGATTTATTACATAAATATACAATTAATAAAACACTAAATTATAGTTATGCCTATTATATTTGGTAAATTAGGTACATATAACATTAACTTATAACATGGGTATGACATCATTATTTAAAAACGCTGAAACATTCCCTTGGATATTCTAAAATTTCAAGGGATAACATGGAGATGTACTTAAGAAAAAGGTGAGCTATAAAGATAAGTAATATAATAAATCAGGAATAGAATAAGTAAAATTAGTACATTTTATCCAATAGGAAAATCAAGGTAACATAAAATGGGTGAGAATCACAATCTTGATCAATGTGGAATAATATAACATGATAACAAAAAAAGGCAACATAGGAATGTGGCAACAACATAAAACATATCATAAACATTTGTCAAAGATAACCACCAATAAAAAAATATTATGCCTAGTATAACCTCCCACACACCATACATGAATCTTATAAGATAAAACATAACCCAATTCATTGGAGGGATATATAATTCTGAACTCACCTGTCACTATCATATCATATCCATGCATTAGTGTGCCACATAGATCATACAACATAAGGGTTTCTTTCAAAAAAAATTAAACCCATGATTATGTAATTTAGGTTATATATATATAATAAAAATTAATGATTGTTACAACTATATTAATACCCTTGAGTATAAATGTAGACCGGTATTCACTACATAAATGTTTGTCATGGAAAATCATACGATAATTTCAGTAGTATAACAGGTGTACATAAAGGTTTATTGAATGAATAATTGGGATTGAAATGTGAATATCAAAACTTGTGAATAATAAGGATATTAATATTTATAATAAAAATTATATCCCAACTTAAAAAATTGGAAATCAAAAGGCATGGCATAAAAAGGTTCTTGAATTAGACGAGAAGGAGAGGACCACTTACCTTGATAGGATGCTTCTAAAAACTTGGGAGGATCTTCTTAAGATATAGTGGGAAAATGGGAGGGATATAGAGAAATAAGGGGAGAATTAATTAGTTCTAAAAGTTTTTTTAGTGAAGATTAATGGGAGGCTTGGTGGGTTTATGTAGAAAAAGATGGGATAATTATTTATTAATTTCCAAACATGGGTTCTAGACTCTATATGATAAAGTAATCAAAACCACAAAAATTTTAATTTTATTTTCTCATTTTTTTCAAAAGAGGAGTGGTATTAATTATTTTAAAATTATAAGAACCTAAATTATTAAAATAATTACATTGGTGATGTGGAAGTGAGTCGTGTTTATAAAGAATTGATTTTAAAACAATAAAATATAATATGGGTTTTTTGAGGATTCACTGAGGGTTTATAAAATTAATAAAATAACATAAAAAACACTTTATTTTTATGGGTAAACATAATTTTGGTCTTGTATACTCTTAATTTTATTTATTTCATCACTTTTTGTCTTTTATTATGTCATAATACATATTGTATAATTATATCCGTAATTATTTTTTTCCCAAAAATTCGACTAGATTTGAAAATTATAAAAAATAATAATCATTGGATAATTTTGAAATAATTATTTTAAAAATAATATTTATTTATAAAAATAATTCTTTAAATATTATAATTTACAATTTTAAATTGAAAATCTTTATTTATTGAAAAATACTAGTTTTTTTGAAAATAACAGTTTTTTGGCCCTTATAAAAATTAGAATTCACTTCATAAAATTATATTATCATTTATATTTAATAAAAATTATTTTATAATAATATTATATTTAAATATTATTTAATTTAAAAGTTTTTTAATTCATTAAAAATAGTGTCTTGATGGAAACAATACATATCCCAAAAAATATAATTTGTGTTTTTTCATATCAAAATCCAATTTTTATCCAAATTATTATTTATAATTATAAAATTAATCATAGAATGGAATAAATATAATAATAATTTTATTCAAATATGATATAAATTTTCATAATTTTAGAGTATAGATACATATCCATTTATTTCACCAATGAATTCTGTAAGGGTAGCATGTGTGATAGTGAGCTTTTCTTGGAGTGTTTCAGCAAACATGGTTTGGGTTGTGATCACAATGAGTTTGAAATTCTCCCACTAAATGTTTTTCCTCAGGCTTTGGTTGTTGAATCTTGTATTGGCCTTAGTCTAGAGTAAATCATAGTGATTCTATCTCCCTTGAAATCTCAGATAAATGGGCTTCTTAGGGTATTATCCTACTGGTCGAGGTTATCACTTCCTTTGTCTATGTGAATTTTACTTCATCATAACCCTTAGTATATATTAATCATATGAACACTATATAAAATTTATACTATAAATGGTTTGGATGTGTAATAGTCTTTTAAATGTGATAGTATATGGATTATAATGGTCCAAATAACCAATGTATTGCTTGTTTTTTCTATAATTTCATTTCGTAATAAGGAAATTACTCATTTGAAAGGTGACATTTATTTATAAAAGATCTGGTCATTAAATTATTCCCCCCTTCAGAAATTTTTCCATCAAAAATTTCATTCACACACTAAAATGGATGTGTGTACTTCTATTCGATTTCATCTTCTGATTCCCAAGTAGGTTCCTCAAACTTGTGGTTCCACCACAACTATTTGACCGGGTGAGTATTCTTATTTTGTGGAACTTTGTTTTTATGATCTAATATCATCATAGGATTATCCTCATATGAAACAAAATTATCTAATGGTACCATCTCTGGATTTAGTACATGTGAGTGTTATTTTATATTCTTCCTCAAGAGTGATCCATTAAACACATCATGTACTTGATATAGGTTAATGGGAGTGGAAGTCAATAGGACACCCCTCTAATGAGATCAAGGATCTAAAATGGGTTGATTTATCACATACTATACTTTCCCTTCTTCATAAACATAATTAATTTCTTCCATGGTGATACTTAAAGTGAAACTTTATCTCTCACATCAAACCCTTGGTTCCTTCATCAATTGTATACATAGCTTTTCTATCAAATTTGTACAAATTACATATGAGGTCAAACAGTTTGATCCTTCTCTATAATATATTGTATATGATTAGGTCCCATCATCTTCCTCTCCCCAACTTCTTCTCAACATGATTTATTCTAACTACTCTTCCCATATTGAGCCTCATAAGGTGCCATTTTAATGCTAGAATAGAAACAGTTATTATATAAGAGCTACACTAGGGAAAGGTGTTGATCCCAATATCCATGAAAATCCATTAAACATGATCTCATCATATCCTAGAATGTTTTAATGGTCCTTTTAGACTAACCATCCATCTAAGGGTGATAAGTACTGTTGAAACTCAATTCTGTATTCAATGCTTACTGAGGGCTTCTCCAAAACCACAAGATAAACCTCATATCTGAATCATATATAGTAGATTGTGGTACTCCATGTAGTATTTCCACATCCCTTATATATATATTTGAGAGTTTTTTAAGAGATAAATCTTCCTTGATAGCAATTAAATGTTTTAACATTGTAAGAAAATCAACTACCACATAGACTGTGTTATTTCCTTTAGTTTTCCTAGGGATTTTTATAATCAAATCCATGGTTACATTTTCCCATTTACATAATGGTATGGGTAATGGTTTAATAATACCTATGGAATTATTTTATTTATCCTTAACTTGTTGGAATTCTAGACATCGATATATAAACTATGAAATCTCCCTATTAATGGTATCCCAACTGAAGTTTTTCTTAAAATCCTTATTAAAATCATTGATTTCTAGATTAATAAATAAGGATGAGATATGTACATAAAAAAAGTTCCATATTATATTCTGGTTTTTATTGGACATGTATTCAAGTTCCAAACCATATAACCACATCTTCAATAAATTTGAACTTTGAATATTCCCAATTTTCTTCTGTGGAAACTCATCATATTTTTGGACCCCTTGATCCTATCAAGAATATATGGTTGAGTATTTATTTGATAAAGGTGGGATGAATATACTTTTATTATTTCCTTGTTTATCCTTTTCTTGTCTAAGAATATTGGATCCCTTGAAATCCTCCTCAAGGATAGGGTTATGGGATCATTTCTACTGAGATAATATACAAACTTATTTTCTTTCATATGATTCTAATAGATTGAAAAATAATAATCCATGATTAGATCTCACCAAATTTTTTAGATCATATTAATATCCTTTTGTGTGAATATATACTTAAAGATTTTATGATATATATATATATATATAAAACAATTCTCCATAAAGATAATATTTCAAAATCTTCAATGTGAGGATCACTGCTATAAATTCTCGACCATACATTTGGTAGTTATGATAATGGATCTATAATTTTTTGGGAGGTATAATCTATCACTTTTTCATATTTCAGAAGAAAAAAACTCAATCCCTTTTTAGACGCATCACTGTAGATCGCAAACCATTCCCCACTAGTGGGTAATGTGATAATATGTGTAGTTGTTATACTTTTATTCAGCTCTTTAGAATTTTCTTCATATTCATCAATAAAAATAAACTTGGCTCTCTTATGTGTAATATTTTTTAGCGTTCTTAAAAATCATGAGAATTTTATCACAAATCGAAGATATTACCCATCTAATATAAGGAAACTTTTCTTTTTTTCAAAGATGTTGGTCTGGGGAATCCTTCGATTGCCTTTATTTTTTATAAATCGAGATATATACCTTTTCGGTGATAAAATGCCTCAATTAAGTTAATTTATCCAATAAAAAATTACATTTAATATAATTTAAATTTAAATTTTTATTCCATAAGGTCATAAATATAGTATATAAATTCTCCTCATGTTTCTCCAAGATTTTGGATTAGATAAGAATATCATCTATAAATACTACCACAAAGTTTTTTAGGTAATACCTAAAGACTCTATTATTATATACATAAATATTGTCAGAGAATTAGTGATTCCAAATAGAATCACTATGAACTCATAGTGCCCATACATTATTTTAAAATAAGCCTTGGGTATATCCTTATTCTTTACCTTTACATGATATTACCCTGAAAGAAGACCCACCATAGAGGTCTCCCCCTTGTTAACTGAATAAGTTATTAACATGTTTTAGATGATAATTTTTATTTATCATGAAATTATTAACCACATGATAATCAATACAAAAGTGAATTGACATATTCTTCTTCTTGATGAAGAGAACCGGTGCACCTAATGGTAAAGCAGTAGGGAATATAAACCCATTAGTTAGATTCTCCTATAATTTTTTTTCGATCCTAATTTTCAAAAATTACCATTCTATATGGTGTCCTAGATATTGTAAAATCTCAAAGTGTGATATATATTGATAACTCAACCTCACTTCTAGGAGGTAGATCAAGAAATTATCGAGAACTATATTAGAAAATTCCATTATAGTGGAAATTTCATCAAGGATGGTCTTTCATTTAGTTTCAATCAATTGAGATGGATACACATTCTTACAAGGAAATAATATATAAGCTTGAGATATTGGTACCAAATAAGATTCATCCTCCTTGAACTTGTATGTAATAGGAGGGTGATTTGCGATATTGTGAATTATTTCCTTATCTTAACAATCTATGTTACCTCCATACAATGAAAGACAATGCATGTATAGAATATAATCACATTACATTAATGGGTGTATAAAAATGTTTTCTAGGATATTCATCCCATAAATTTTGATAGGGGAAGATTTTAATTCTTAGGATTCAAAAATTGACCCATTTCTATCTTCATTGATAGTTAACTTCATTGTATTTAAGTGGTGTCCAAAAATTTGTATGAAATTTTTTTTAAAATAATTTATAGAACCATTATAAAATAATATGTTCCCTATCCTTTAAAAATAACTGGAATACATATCCCCACATTGTTATTAGTATCTAACTCAGTAGTTGTGATGGAATAAACTTGCACTTTCTCTCTAATCCTTGGAGGTTATTGTTGTTGGTTGTCCTCGATAACCCTTTCCTTAAGGAGTTTATTATCATAGTGTCTTTAATTCCTTGATGTTGAAACATTGGATGATAGGTTTAGGGTTGGAGGGAGCATTAGTTTCTTCCATAACATTTGTAACTTACAAGAACTTTCTAAGAGGTATGGATACATAATTTACTATAAAAACCTATCATTTTATTCTAGTAATATTCTTAAGAGAATGAGGACCAGTTTGGGAGAATATGAGTCACATTCGGAGCTCTAAGCTCTAAATTTTGGAGAGGAGAACTGAGATACTTAGTTGGTTTATAGTTAATTCTAACCATGTAACTCAATTGTGTGGGTGTTGTAGTGAACTTTGGAATGGGGACATGGTTAGTTTTAACCATGCACCTCAGGACACATGGTCATGTGGGGTGTTCTAGTGGGATAAAGGGATCTATAATTCTTTCCCAAACTGTGTGTCTAGGGCTTCACCATTAGTGAAACATAAATAGTATAAGAATAGGTTTTGGAAAATTGTGTGTCCAAACTATACACCCTTTTAAAAAAGGGTTAAAATGGAATTTTTTTAATTTTTTATTTAAAAACCTCTTCTGCCATCATTTTCTCTAGTAGTTGGATATGTGGGATCTTCTCCCTTCCCTTATTCATAGGATTTGATCCTCCTCCTTCATCAAAGATCTAATTTTATTATCGTCTATCATATTGGAAGAATACTATTAATATATTTAATCCATTAACATCCTTTATTTGTTTATCTTTACATCTTTGATGATATTTTCAAGTGAGATAATATGCCATGTTTTTAGGGCATTTATTCTATTTTGTTGATTTATCTCATTCTTCTTGAAATATAAATTCGATAATGGAAAAGGGTGAATCTACAAGCCTAAGGTAGGTGGTCTAGTTATTTTTTCCTAAATTATTATCAATTTATATAGTGTGTCATTATGTCGCATGATGGACCCTTCTGGTGATATATCCTACATGTCTAATTAACTAAATAAAATGATTTTTCCATGATTAGGGTATCCATAAATATATAAATTCAACATGATAGGATTTCCACATTGATGTAATCCGCCCCTTAGTTTTTCCCTTATTAATGGAATATGAGCCTTTTCCCTAAACATGTAATAGAACCACTACTTAAGGTGTGTTGAATTGGATTTTTTATTTTAAATGTAATTCTAATTTAAAAAATGAGAATGGTAGGTCATAAACTTAGTCCCTACTAATTATTGTTATAATTTAAGTAAATCATATTAATTTAACTATCCAAATTCAACTATACTGAATTGTTGGATGGTATGACTTAAATTTTATCCATGACCACCCCCTATGTCAATCTGAGGGTAGTACAAGAAATTCAATGTGGAATTCCTTAGATAGACTCATCGAGCTTAATGAAAATAAAATTTATAAATGAATTATTTCATGTCACTAGTGATATGTAGGTTATTTATAGAATTCAATGTATGGGATCACCAAGTGGATGTCTTTATAATTCCAATGGGTGATACCTAGTTCCCTTGTGAATTACCTTGGAAAATCGTGATAAGTACTATTATCATACCATTACATGAAAGGTATTAAGTTCCCGATGTGGGATACCATGGATGGACTCAGAGGGTTATACCTTATACCATTCCATGAGTGATATGTTTTTACTTATACGAATACCTTTTAATGAATACAATAATGATAGATTTTTACAGAACATACCTAGATCGACACCTAGGTTCCTTTTTATGGAACTTATTGGGTGGGCCTAAGATGAAAATTAATTGAAAAATAAGGATGTTTTTTTCAAGAAAAAGAAAATTAATTATTTCGATCCATGATTTATACTTAAATTTTATGATGGCCAAGTTATATTTCAATGCTCATATGTTGTGAGAGTTATGAAACATCTTATAAGTATGTATGGACATATTGGGATTACGCCTCGGGTCATGACTATTACTATGTAACTGTATAAATTCATATATATATATATATATATATATGTGTGTGTGTGTGTGTGTGTGTGTGTGTGTGTGGTGAATATATATAAATACATTTTTATATATAAATATACATGTAAGGTGACATATTTTCAGAAACATCTAGATTAGGCCGAAGCAGGAGTATCGGTTAGGTATCCCATGAGGAACCCGGTCCGATTTGATTTATTTATTTACTATCATAAATTTATTATTACCTACACACTTCCCATCTTATATGAATATACTGTATAGTTATAGATTTTGTTGGTGGTGGCCTACTGAGTATATCTCACACCCTGCTCAGTCCACTGGTTAGTACCCAAACAGAACTTATGGATGCAAGTAAGGATAAATTAATGTTTCTAACATTGGATTCCTGACATAATTTCTTAAGATGGAGTATGGGAGTAGAGGACCAGTATTATGCTCATTATACTAGTGGAGATATATTTTTTTTGACTTTTTGTATTTTCTATAACATAATATATATTCATGTACCTTGTATCTTATGTACTTCCCCTTTTTAGTGTATCATGATAGGATTATCATTTATTTATCTTATACTTGTCCAGATTCTTCTTGTTTATTTTATCTATATGATTTATTATTATGTAGTAAATTTTTTTTTTATTTCCACTACTTACTGTTATTTTATATTATTTTGATACACTCTGATAATAAGGGTACATTATCCCCATTTTACCACCATAAAACCTTGATTCTAGTATACAACCTCTAGCCTATGGGGAGGTTCACTTGAGGCCATGTGGTTGTCTGGGTTCAGTTACTTATAGTTGAACCATGTTTGGGACACTAAGAAGTAGTATCAGATGCTTATTCCATTTGTCATACTGTTTGGTTATTAGACAGGAGACTAGGAACATATCAGAATATAGTAATGATCTTTTTCTTAGGAGTAGCTAATCCACATACACTTGAAAGTCAAATTATCTGGGTTGGGATATTTCTATTTTGGATTGTGTCTATTATAATTGTACTAATTTTACTATTGGGGGATGCAGATGCATTGTGACATTTTATATTTTCGTGGTTTTCTTTTTTCAGCCCAGTAAGGAAAAAGGTACCATCTCATGCATCATTTTAGGTACAAGACGATTTAAATGTCATGCATATTCCATTCTATACTTATATTACTACAAGAATTGTCTGCTTCATATTATTGGTGCTTTGATTGTTTTATTTGAAAATTTGTTAAAATTTATTGTAGGGATAAAATAAGTTGATTAATTAATGTGTATACATCAACCTAAATAGTGTTTCCCATAGAGCATAATAGTGGAATAAAAATTAATCAATTAATACATGTTGTATCCATAGACCACTGGTTCCATGTGCTAAAACATTAGATAATTTAGATTACATTAATACCAATTATAATTTATAACTCATGTACTTATATAAATTGGTAATAGTAATTTATTTAACCAAATCAATTGGGGTGACCTATTACATTATGATACAATATATGGGCCAGGTCACAGTTACATGACATACTAATTGAAATTTTTAAAGATTACATAATTTTAACTTGGGAATGGTGATACATCTAACTATACCATGATATATAAATACATATAAATGCGTAAAAACTTAACTAAATTTATATTCTTAAATAATAATGGTTAATGTTAAATGGGAATTCCAATTGTATTGTAAGGTTTGTTTTCCTCTATAACTTACAATTGACACTCCATATACCAGGGAATATTCTATGTGATGTGAGACCATGACCATAGCCCAACCTTTGTAGTAGGCTGTAGGAAGTGTCTCATCTGATCATTTAAATATTCTAAGTTTCCAAGACCTATTTTTTGGAGAATTAAGATGGGTTGAATCATATATAGAAAGGATATGTAGTTTTTCTATTTTTTATATGTGATCGTGTCTATTATTGGACCTTATCTGAGGCATGTTTAGGAATTTTTATAGTTTTTCTACCATGATTTACTCAATTTTGTTCTAGGGGCGTTGTGACAACCATGCTCCGGAGGTGGTGGGACCTGAGCCGACCATATTACATCCTATAGTGCATCTTACATCACCTCATGTTCCCAATATGAGCATTGATGTTCTATTATTAGAGGTATTCATGTGACTAGTACAATTTTTGAATGGATCTCCATGACATGATCTTACTATGGAAGAGCTGACATGATAATTCCAATAGTAGCACCCTCCTACCTTTTTAGGGGAAGGTGGTCCTTAGGATACTGGTTCAGGGATATAAGAAATTTTATCAGCAATTAATCATTTAAAGATGCCTCTGAATATGAGGGTCAAGATCAATACCTATATTATTCATGATTCTTCTAACCATTAGTGCAAAATTATCACTCAGGTGGGTCAACATCAGGGCATGGTCTGGGCAAACTACCAGACAGCCTTCTATTGCTACTTCTTTCCTCATAAACTTATATAGAACTGCAATAGGAAATTTTTGAACCAATAAAATGGTTCTAAGTCTATGATGGAGTATTTATCATGTTTTACTTATATTTATAATTTCATCTTAATGTTTCCTAGTGAGGAGTTCACGATAGTGATATAGTTTAAGGATATTCTAACATACTCTTATCGATCATAGGTGAATATCTTTCAGTTGACCGTTGTTTCTAAGATAGTGAACCAGGCCCTCATCACTGAGTAGAAAATGTGGGAGGCTAGTAATGTGATCCAAGGTGGTTTAGAATTGAGAGGGGTGGTAATTTCATCTAGTAGTATGAAATGCTTCTTTAAGTCTGCTCATAGGGACTATGCCATTCAAATTAAAAGCACTAAAAGTTATGTATTGTTTCACTAGTGTGGTAATTCAGTCCATAAGGATCCCTAGTGTACGAAGGACCCAATTGAGTACTAGTCTTGTGAATAAATGGGGCACCTTCAGTGTTTTTAGTTTTTTCCCTCCAGTTACAAGTGATAATAGATCTTCACTGAATCCACATTTGGGAGTGGGATTAGCAGCTCTTTATGATACATAGAGCTATACTACTATTTTCAATCTGGAGGAGCAGGTATATGTGGTCATAGAATATAGTCATATGGGATATAGGGATAGTAGAGTAGGCTAGCTCCAGGTAGTTAGGTTTTATCTCAGTTCCATGGATCTGTCCATATTTATGCAGTGCATCCTACTCCTAGGGAGCAAAGTTTCCGGACTTCTATAGTTTGTGTCACTATTATAATTGCCTCTGATTTAGTATCTAACATATTTTATATAGGCACTTCACAATCATTAAAGTCTATGGAAATTATGGGAATGCTTATACATGAGATTAAATACTTCTATGGTTTTTTGAATATCAACACACCATTGGGTTTTTGATGAGGGAGTGTATGTTAGTGCATGTGGTTACTCATTGAGATAGATGGGTAATGATTCTTATAGAACCTCTTTTTCCTTTAGATGATCGGTTTATACATCATACTTTTGATGGACTAGTTAGTACCCTATCATTATCATGTTGATTTTTATCTCTGGAGGTTATCTTTCACATCACCTGAGGGAGGTATTTATATTTATAATGGAGAATGGGATGTCCATGAAAGTCTATCCGGACTCAATCATCATGAGATGGGTGAAGTGACAACCAATATTTCTATTCTTTTTATCAGTGGCCAGGAAATGTGTCTTACAGATTTATCTCTAGTAGTCGATCATTTTTGGGATGTCTTCCTTGAATAATTTTCTAGGTTAACTCCTATTATAGAAGTGGAGTTCACTATTGAGCTAGTCGAAGGAGAAGGACCAATTTTTATTCCTCCTTATAGGATAACACTTGATGAGATTTAGGAAATTAATTAGTATATTGATGATTTTGAAGCTATGGATTTCATAAGACCTAGTACTTCACTATGGGGTTCACATGTGCTATTTTCAAAGAAGGTGTATGGGACCCTTGGGATTTCTGTTCAATATCACTGGTTAAACCAGATTAAAATTAAGAACTTCTATCCACTTACTTGAATAGATGTATTTTTTTAACCAAATTCAATGAGTGACTATTTTCGACAAATTTGATTTCAGGTCGGGTTACCATCAGGTTCATGTTAGGATATCATAAATATAACATACAATATTCTAGAGGAGATATAAATTTTATGAGTATCAGGTTTTGATGTTCAGTCTTATGAATGAACTATAATCTTTCATGGCCCTAATGAATTATGTTTTCCACCTATTTTGGATTCATTTGTGGTAGTATTCAAGGAATATATCTCAATGTATTCCTGTACTAAACATGACCATGACAAACATTTTGAGATCATAATGAATGCACTAAGATAAAACCAGTTGTATGATAATCTCACCAAATTTCACTTTTGGATCGATAAGGTTCACTTTGGGGTAACATCATCTCAAAGGAAATAATATATGTTGACCCAAAGAAGGTGACAGATTTGGTTTCCTAGAAGTATCCAAAAAATTGATATATGATGTTTCTTAGGACTAGATAGCTATTATAGGTGTTTCATTTAGAACTTCTATGCCTAGAGTAATCTTTCATGGGCATGACTAGAAGATGTGTTATTATTTTATGGTCTTAATCCTACTAGAGATCATTTCAGGTGATTAAAGGAATATTTACTCCAATGTTGATCCTGGTTCTTCCAAAACTATTAAGAATTTACACATTTCATTTTGACGCATCAGGATTTGGGTTATGGGTATTTCTGATGTAGTAAGGTCGAGTTTTAGTTTATGGGTATCACCTACTAAAACCTCATGAGTGAAATTACACTATATATGGAGTTGATATTTCTACTTTGTATCACTACTTATGATGTTTGAGTAATTATAAATTGGTGGAGTGGTTCTTAATTTACACTTACAAAAAAAGTCCCAAATATATTTCCACACAACATGACTTGGATCTGAGGAAGTGCAGATGGGTAGAGTACCTTTAGTCAATCAACTTTGAGATCACTTGTAAACCTATAAATGGAAATTCGGTAACTTGTTCCCTGAGCTAAAAGACTCAGACATGGGCCATCCAAGAGTCTATTAGTGAGTGTCTGTTGATGGCCCTATTTTTTGAGATTCACCAGTTGGTTAAGGAATAGTATGGGAATCATGTTTCATCATCTTTGGCAGTGAAATCCTCCCTTATAGAATGAGAAAGTATTAGATATATTTTAGATCCAGAGAACCTATTTTTGAGGGATAGTGTATTAGGTGGGGACCCAACACATGTTTGGGTTATCGATGAGGATGATATTCTGCACTTTCTTGGATGTGTTTGGGTTCCTACATACATAAAGTAAAAAAATTGTTGTTAGGGTCTCATGCCTCTATTTGGGAAGTAAATCTCGGGATTATAAATATGTACTAATGAATATGTCTTTAGTATTAGTGTATGAAGAGGAATATTGAAGGATTAATCACATGTTGTTCCACCTTTTATCAGGCGATAGTGGAGAACTAGTGGAATGGTGGACTTATATAGCCTATGTCTATTCTAGAGTTTAAATGGGATAACATCACTATGGATTTTTGGGATGATCTTGTCGAGATCCCCTTGAGGTAGTGATGTGGTAGGGGTTATTTTCAAAAGTTTGACCAAGGTCATACACTTTATGCATATCAAAGATACCTTTTTATTAGATGATATTGGGAGGTTTTACATTAGAAAGATTATAAACCTTCGTGGTGTTCCCCATTATATCATATCAGATAGATATTCTTAGTTTACATTGTGGTTCTAGTAGGGGTTACAGAAGGAACTAGCTTTATAGTTTCTTCTGAGTATAGCATAACACCCTCAGACTGATGGTCAGTTTAAGTGTATGATAATAGTGTTAGAGGACATGATCTGAGCATACATCCTTGATTTTCTAGGTTCTTAGGAAGAACAACTAGCAGTCTTTGAGTTTTCCAACATTAATAGGTTTTAAGAAACTATTCAGACAACTCCCTATGAGGACCTATGTGGTAGGTCATGTGGTTCACCCATGTTCTAGTTATAGGTGGGTGAGGAATCACTATTGGGACATCATATCATTCAATATACTTCAAAAAAAAGGTTCATATTATTCAAAGGTGTATGGATATAGATCAGTTTAGGTTGAAGCCTTATAATTATCATCACCAACAAACTCTATAGTTTGAGGTGGGACATTGGGTTTTTCTATTAGTTTTTCTTAGATTAGTTCATAGAATAATTCCAAGATAAGGGGATCTATTATCTCATTACATTGGGCCTTTCAAGATCTTAGATAGATTTAGGATGGTAACCTATCGATTGGAATTACCTCAGAGGCACTAGTTCATGAATGAAATCTTCCATGTATAATAGTTTAAACATTATTATCTCAACCCATCCCATTTTTTGATCCAGAGGTTAAAAATATTGAGCTAGATGTATCCTTTGAAGATCAAAATTTTTGTATCATTGATTAGATCATAAATAATTTATGAGGTAGTTCAGTTCCTTTGGTATTGGTTCTATGGTATCATGGTTATTTATAGGAAATTACCTGGGATAAATATTCTGATGTACATTATCAATGGTTGTAAATGTTCTCAAATGATGTTTTCCCACCCTTAGAAGGGTAACCTAGAGATGATTTGTTTCATGGAGGAGATGTTTCAACATCCCAACTCTGTAAAATAGGTTACAATAATTACTTTAATGTAAAAACGTCTTTTTTATTCTAGTAATATTCATGAGACGATAAGGAGTTTTTTTGGGGGTATTTGAGGCTCGTTTGGAGCCTATAGCTCCAAATTTTGGAGGGGGATACTGAGTCACACCGTTAGCGCAAAGTTAGTGTTAACCATAAAGGTGAAGCAGTGAACTATAGAGTGGTGATAGATTAGTTCTAAACATTCAACTTATGTTATATGTCCATGTGGGTTGTTCCAATTGGATGAAGGGGGATGCATGGTTTTCTTAAATCATAATCCCAGGGTCACACCATTTATTCCACTTGACTATATATGCACATAGTTAGGCACCTTGTCTTTCAAACTGTGTATCCAAATCTTACACCCCAATAAAAATTGTGTAAAATAACATAATTTTACTTTCCACAAAAAAATATAAAACCCCTCTTCTTCCATCCTTTTCTCCAGTAGTTGACCATGTGGGATCTTCTTCCTTCCACTCTTTTTAGGCTGTGTGCCTCCTTCTTCATCAAAGCTCAGATTTCATTGGATTATATCATATTGTAATAATAATATTAATATCTTCAATCTATTACCATCATTTCCATGTCTTTCCACATTCAATGCAAAATATTTTGGGAGCTAATACGCCATAAATTTACATATTTTTTCTATTTCGTTGATTTATCCCATTCTACGTTGAATCAGAAGACTATAACGGATGAGAGTTCATCTACCAACCTAAGGTAGGTTCTTTAGTTGATTTTTCATAATGTCCCATTACATTATATGGTCTTTCATTATTTTGAACACTATAACCTTGGGTTCATTTCTTATATGAATTCCTTGGACAAAATCCAATAGTGATGGGTTTTGATTGAACATGCCTGGAGTGATACCACAGTTCCTTATTACAAAACACCATGGACGAGCCTTGGATTCCAATTAATTAAAAACTAAGGATTCATCCACCAAGAAAAATAAAATTATTGTGTTCATTAAATTATTTAAACTTTAATTTTATGATGGGTAAATTATTTATCAATGCTTATATTCCATGAGAATTATAAAACTCGTTATAAGTATGTATAGACCCCTTGGGATTATACCTAAAGTCCTGACAATTACTACATATCTATAAATATGAAAATATATGTCTATATGTATATAAGGTATATATATATATACATAAGGTTATATATATAAATATACCTATATGGTGACATCTGCATAGAGATATTTCGGTTGTGCCAAAGCAGGTAGTGTCAGACAGGTATCCTATGAGGAAGCTAATCTAATGTGATTTATTTATTCAATATCTTAAATTTATTATTAGTTACAAATTTATCATCTTATATGAACATACTATATAGTTCTACATGCCATTTTTGGTGTCCTATAGAGTATATTTCACACCCTATTCGTACCTCTAGTGGGTACTAAAATAGACCTTCTAGATGTTGGTAGGAAAAAAGGGAAGCATCCAACTTTAGATACCAAACTTACTATCCTAGGATGGAGTGGGGGTATAGGGGGAGCCGATTATCATGATGCTTGTATAGAGATATTTGGGAATTTTTTTGTATAACATATTTTATATTTATATACATTATATCCAATAAACTTTCCTTTTTGTATAGGATAATAAAATGATTATTATTTGTGTCTATGATATTGATTCAGCTTCTTCTTGTTTATTTTATCTATATGATTAATTATTCTATAGTACATTTTTTATTACTTTCACTTCTTACTGTTATTTAATACCACAGTTCCATGATTTTATCATGAGGGTATATTCTCCCAACTATACTGCCATAAACCCTCACTACTAGTCAATAGCCTCTAGAAAATGGGGTGGTTCACTTGAGCCCATGTCGCCAACCAGGTTATATTACTAGTAGTTAAATCAGTTTTGGGATGCTATAACATTGGTGGGATTATTCCATCAGCAAACACTATCTAGGTGACCTTCATATCCTCACCTAAATCATTTCCTTGTCACATTCAATAAATTTTATAGATTCTTATTCCCACACTTTTGAAAAGTGGGATGATTGACTTTCTTACCCATATAATCATTTTCCATCACACTGCCTGAATTAAAATCCATTCTCTACTTCTTCACTATAGTCCCAATAGACCCTTGAGATTTATAGATCTCCCAATTAAATTTAAGGGTATATCAAACAATTTTATCATAGTTATCAAAGATTTGAATATCCAACACTTTTCAAAGATTCAAATTTGACCCACCAAATAATCATTTAATTTTACTTCTAGGGGAAATGAAAAATCCATAGGGATATCAAACAAGTCTTATGAATTTTTCCTCGGATTCCCTAATTGATTCATCATCCTTTTTATAATCTAATGAAATACCTCTAAATTTTAAGTTGGAGAGTGAGAGGAAAAAAAATTTAGAAAAAAATTTAGAATTCCTTCCCATCCATCACTTCGATATCCCCATCAGCCATCATATTTTTGACCAATTCCCACCATTGATCAATTTATCCCTTCATTCAAAAAACATACAACATGAAATTATCTTTCCTAAATCATTTAATAAATATAATATCTTCTCAATGGATTTCATCCATTTTTTCATGGTTAAGGGATCATAAGATCTATTGAAAGTTTCATGTCTTTGTTGCATAAAGGACTCAATTACAAAAATTGATCTTTCCTAGGGGGATTCAGAAAATACTCATGATTCAAGTTTTAGTTCAAAACACGAGTTTAATAAGAAATTATTTGTATGATGTTCATGATTTTTTATCCTATTGGGTTGGGAATCTCATTTGGAAATTCATTACATTTCCCCTCACATTGGTTATTGGATTAGTTTCTTTTATTTTCAACAATTTACTAAAAATAAATTGGAAATTATGGATGATTATTTTTAAACTATTAAAAACACAAATGGGAAAGTGTAAAAATTAAAGAGAAAAATCCTAAATTACATAAATTCTTTAACCTATAAATTTCTAGGTTTTAATATAAGTTATCCATGATCAATTTCATAATATAATATATTACGAGAATTTTTATTCTCGTAATAATTTTATTTAAGGGGCTTGTGAATTTACCAAATAATACCTCCCAAGAGTGTCAAACTATGTGTGTATTAAGGGTCCTTATTATGCACTATGTGATGATCAATCCTATCTCAGTGCGCCCTTTTGGGGTTATTACCCCTAGGTATAACTATGCTAGAGACACATCCACTTGTAGTATCCATACAAGGGTGTATTTTCATGGAAACCACTTAATTTATAATTTTTCAAAATACAAGGATATTTTTTATGTTTATTCTTATCCCTAAGGATTCTGGGAGATTTTTATAATCCTAATCCCCAAAACCACTATACTATTCTCTAATAGTGACTATGACAACCCATGTTTTATTACACCTTAATTAATGATTTATTACAAAAATATTCACTTAATAAACCCCCAAAATATTGTGAGGCCTAGTGTCATTGGGAAATTGGGTGAATAGAATAATAACTTGAAACATGGGTACAACATAATTTTTTTTAAAACACAAAAACATTCCCTTATATTTCTTGGATATTTTAAAATAATATAGGATTACCTGGGGACTTACATATGAAAGGGTCAGCTATAGAGCCCAGTAAGGGGATAAAAAAGGCATCTAATATGGTAAAGTATTAAATGTGTTCCAAGAGGCATATCAAGTTAACATAAAAGGGGTAGGAATCACAATCATGAACAATGAGGCTTGATATAACACAATAATATAAAGTCAACATGACAATGTGGAAAAAATATAAAACATTGAATCATAAACACAAGTCAAGGATAATCGCTATGAAAAAATAACATAGTGTGATTAGGATAACCTATCATGCACCATACATGGAATATCATGATATAAAAATATTACCCAATTCCTTGTAGGAATATATAATTTTAGGCACACCCATCATTTTCATATCATGTACATGCATAAGTTTTACACATAGATCTTACAACATAAGGGTGTATTTCATCAATTTTAACCCCACAATTAAGGATTGTGGGTAAAATACATGTAAATACATAATAAATTTAGGATAGTTACAGCTAGGTGAATACTCTTTAGAGTAAATTAATATTGGTATTCAAACAAAAATGTTTGGCATGGAAAAAAGAAGGATACATTCAACAACATAATGGGTGCAAATAAAGGTTTATATTAGAGGTGAATGAGTGTGAAAGGTGTATCTCGCTAATTCATAATAATAATGATAGTAATAGGGGGTTTCAAGAACATATCCCAACTTTAGAAATTGTAAATTAAAATGCATGATATAAAAAAGGTTCTTAAATAAATAGGAGAATGAGAGGATCACTTACCTTGAGAGGGCACTTGTAAAAGCTTGTTAGGAGCTTATTTAGAGCTTGGTGGAACCTTGGGAGTTATATAGATATATAAGGGGGTAATTTTGTGATAAAATAGTTTTTTGTTAAGAATATTGCGAGTTTGTTGGGTTTATATAGTAAAATAGAGGGGAATTCTTTGTTAATTTCCAAACATAGGTTTTGGACTCTATGGGATAAAGTAATAGAAACTATAATCCTTAACATGATTTTTGGCCCATCATTTCTTCCAAAGATGAGTGATTTTATTTATTTTATATCCCTAAGAACTGAATTGAATAAAATAATTACTTTGGGGACGTGGATGGGAGTTATGTTTATAAAGAATTTATTTTAAAACATTAAAATATAATATTGGTTTTAGAGGATTCATTAAGGGTTTAAAAAATTAATAAAATAACTTAAAAAACTAATTTTTTAAATTGGAAACAGAATTTTGGTCTTGAATACTACTTATATTATTTATTAAACAACTTTTTTTCTTTTATGATGTTTAAATACATATCATATTTTTATATCGTATTTAATTTTTACCCAAAAATTTGACTGTCTCAGAAAATTATGAAAAAATCACTATTGGATAATTTGGACTTTCTAATTTAAATAATTATATTTATTTTATAAAAATAATTCAATATCTATGATAATTTAAACTTTAAAATCAAAAAAACCCATTTAGTGAAAAATAATCATTATTTGACAAAAATAGTTTTCTAAACCCTTATAGAAATTATATTTTACTTCGTATAATTATATTATAATTTATATTTAATAAATATTATTTAATAAAAATATTTTATTAAAATATTATTTATTTTAAAATTTCTAGAATTCATCAAAATATTTTTTTCATTGAAACTACACATATCCCAGAAACACAATTTGTGTTTCATTGTTTCAAAATCCAATTTTTATCAAAATTATTATTTAATAATTAAAAATGTAAAAAAAAGGAATAAATAGATTAATTATTATATTGAATGAAAATATAAAAATCTATACTATTCTGTTCTAGATGCAAGGCCCTTTATAACAAAAGTGAATACCCTAAGCATAAGTTATGCGATGGTGAGATTTTCTTAGGGTGGTTTGGGGATCATGGTTTGGGTTATGATCTCTGTGATCTTGAACTTATCCCAAAAAATGTTTCCTACTTTCTTTAGTTATTAAATATTGGCTTGGTCTTTTTCAATGTAAAATCCCAAAAATGTTATCTCCCTTGAAATTTTTTATAAATGGGCTTCATAGGGTATGATCCTATTGGTCAAGGTCATACCTCCTTTGTCTATGTCAATTTGAGTTTATCATGAACCACAATATATATAAACCATACGATCTCTGTATAATGGATATACTATAAATGGTTGTGATGCTTAATGTTCTTTTAAAACTGATAGGATATAACTTATAGCAGTCCAAAATAAGCAAATTATTTCATGTGTTTTCTATAATTCCATTTCTTAATAAGTAATTTAATCATTTGAAAAGGGTATTTCATTCATAAAAGTTCAGGTAATTTTATTATGAATCAATTCATCTTAGTTAAACCTATATTTATCTAAGATTTTCATATAGAGTCCCAAGGATCCATCGTGGTGTGACCACAATTGATCACGACATGAACTGCTACATTCAAGGACTATAGAAACACTGAAATGACCAAAAATTAAAGGAAACATGTAATTTAAGGAAATAATCAATAAATAGTTATAATAAAAATAAAATTTAAAGGTAAATATTTGAAAATTATCCCCAACATAAATTTTCTTACCCCAGAAAGTCACCAAAGAGAAGAAGAAAATCAGAAAAAATAGATCCCTTACCAATAAAGAAACAAGAGAGATCAACACCTAAAACTAAACATCTTGATCCAAAATGACTCCCACACTACACCAAAATCATCTATTTGCAGTTAGTGGTGATTTATAAACCATTGATAAAAAATTGTCAAAATTTATCAATGTTTTATGAATAACCACCACTAAATATTTTATATTTAAAAAAACTTATTCCCTACCCCCCCCCCCCCCAAACCTCCCCCAACCCCATCCCAACTCCCCCCCCCCCTGAGCCCCCTGAGCCTTATCCATCACTGTTGTAATTATCCTATAATCCATCACCACAATCCCCTTTCTCCACCAAATCTCAGCCCTCATTACCAACCCACCTTCTCCTTCGAGGCCCCCAAGCCCAAGACCAAGCCACTGGCCACATTCTCCCCTGAACCCTTGCCTCAAATTCTCCCCATTGCCTCCTCCCATTGTCTCTCACTACTTTTACTTACCCCTTTATCATGGATCCTAAACCCACAAATAGATCTGAACACTTCCTCCCTCGAACCAGATCTAATATCTAGATCATAAGTTTTTCCTACTTTGTCACCTCTTTCCAAGAACCCTGAATCACAACTAAATCCACAAACCCTTATCTCACTATGAGTGCAAAGCTTCCTATTTCCATATCCATATTAAGGGGTCAGTCCCCCTCCTCTTGTTGTAAAGCTGCATCACCTTCATCCTATATCTATCATTGCTCATTTCTCAAGATTTTTTGTTAATAAAATCCCATGATGTTTCATGATTCATTTATCAATGAAGTTAATCTAATTTGATCCCTTCCCTTAAATCAGAAAACACCACCACACTGCAGTGATAATATTAGTGTTTTTTGTTATTTGTTTATAATTTGATTATGTTAATCATTTCATACTGATTTTTTTCATTAACTTATATTTTTTGATATATAAACAAGTATTGATTTATGGTATGGTTGATTAAGGTTGATTGTTGTTTGAGGATTTTCTATATGTTTTGTTTAGTTTTTGGTGGAAACATATTGAATACTTGAATTTTTTCTCAAAAATAGCTATAGGTTCTAGTTGACATAGACTAGATGTTAAGAAATTTATTAATTTTTATAACTAAAGGAAAGATTGAAGTTATGTAGAAAGAATTGTTTAGTGTTTTTTGAATTTTTATCAAATTTTTTGTTACCTTTTTTGATTTAATATGATGAACTCCATAGGTTAAACTACTCACACAAAGTATCAAAATCCTAAATAGATTTTGGGTGATCAATTTGTTGATTTTTTGTGTCTGAGGTTCTTGAGACCCAATTGAGGCCAATCCTAGCTATGATAATTGAAGGTGATGAATTTCCATTTATTTTATGTTGTGTTTTGGTTTGTTCTTCTATTTTATAGCGATTTTAATATGGGTTTTCTTTCTTTTTATATTCCAATTTATTATATAGGTTGTCTTGGACCTTTTTGAGGTGCGATAGTGCCGTAATTTTCAAAGATAGTGAGTTTCATGTAAGTGGGCCTTCGTTTGGGATCTTTAAATTTTCAAACGTTTCTTTATTATATTTTTAATCTTTCATTTTGATATCAAATTATGAAAAAAAAATTATGTTCAAAAGTTATTTAATGTGTAAATAATGTTTCAATTGATCTCCACTTCAGTTCTAAGGTTTTTCTCTAATTTAAAGATTGATATAATATTACTTTAATTATTTTTTCACACTGAATGTTTTGTAAACACCTGAACAACATTTAATTGACATTTTAAATGTTTTAAGATGGGTTTTTTTAATTTGGATTATATCTTGTTCTAATTTCTTTTATTAAATTTATATTTTTATAAAAAAATTATATATATATATATATATATATATATATTGGTTCTACATATATAGATAAGTATATGATATATGTCTGTGTGTACCAATTCACTTGAGAATATGTGAATTTCTAAAACGGGATATATTTATATACATAAATGTGTAAATTTATATGGGTATAACAATAAAAATAGTGAATTTTAACCTTAATCTTGATTCTTTATTTGGTTTTCTAAATGATTATATGTATTGGAAAGATATTTTTTCATTTAATGATTAATGAAATATTTTTTTATTGGTTTTTCTGGTTTTTTAAACCTTATGAGAAACCTATGGTTCTTGGGTAGGCTAACCTAGATAGGAATTGGTCCTCCACCTCTATAATTTCTGTTAAAGTATTATGTGACACCCCCTCTAGATAGAGTTTTGTTAGAACTCTAAATCCATTGATAGGGTGACATAGAATTACTAGGTGCACTTAAACATAGTAACCCTAATATTTTTCTCCCATGATTCCTATTTTAAATTAATTAGTTTATGGTTTTTTTGCATATATTTTATATAATACGATCAATGATTTATTTTCTTTTTTGACATTAACCATTTTAGTACTTATATGACTCTTCATATAACTACTTTGATTGTGTTTTTTCACTTAAATTTATCTCTTTTACTATATAGTCATACTTATGAGTTTTAATTTTTTTAATAATTTGTAGGAACATTATGATATATATGGATAAAATTTGGATCACATTACTAAGGAAAACACCTCTGTATGCTAAGGGTTTGGATGAATTTTTAGAATTTAATTTTCCAATAAATCTATTGATGGGAAAATAATATTTCCATGTACTAAATGAAAATTTAGAATATAGTTCAAGAGACATGAATTTAATGAATACTTTATACTAAATAAATTCCCTTATCAAAATTTGTGTTGGATTTGGCATGGAGAATCGAAAATTACATAAAGTTTGAGCACTGATGGAAATCAACAGAATGAGCTCCCAACTTCATCAAAAATTGACAATGAAATGAAAAACATTATAAATGATTCTTTCAACATTACAAGAGAATATCATAAACATCAAAATATATCAAATCAACCAGTTGAGGGAGTTACAAACAACAACATGAAAAGTGATGTTTTGGGAACTATAGGAAGACCAGCTCAGGATTGTAACATATCATTAGACCCTCCTCTTGATTATGTGGTGAATAATGTAAGTGATAACATCACTAAGAATGAAAATGTGTTTCATTATTTAGTTGATTATGGGAATAAAGTTTTGTATGGTAGATGTCTGAAATATTCAAAACATTCTTTTTTGTTGATGTTGTAACATATCAAATTCTTATGAGGAATTAAAAATATGGATATTCCTATAATATTTTAATTTTTATGTGATAAATTTATTTAATATAATATCTCTGAGTCTTTTTATGATATTAATAATGTTTTTTATAGGATTGGTCTAAATTATACAAAATGATATGGTTTTCCTAATGATTGTATGCTTTTGGGGGGAGAGAATTCACGTAAACATGATTGTAAAAAATGTTCTTATTTTAGATGGAATTAAATGGGTAATGTTGGTAGTATGAATAAACATACTAATATTAAGAAGAACAAAAATAATAATGGAATCCCTCACTTTAAAACCTTGATTACATAGATTATACATGTCATCTAAAACTGCCTATCACATAAAGTGGCATTCTACAGTCAATAAAAATTATGGGTTAATGCGACATATAAGAGATTAAAAATCAAGAAATTAATTTGATTAATTACATTCATATTTCTAATCTAATCTTGGGAATTTTTTATTGGGATTTTTTTTCAATGGATTCAACTCATTTGGGACTTTTAGCACTAGATATAGCATTTGGCTAGTTTTTTTGATCCCGTACAATTTACCTCCATGGATGTGTATGAAACAAATTTCTTTTATCATTTAGATTATTATTACTAGAAAAGAATATTCAAATGATATTTATGTATACATTCATCCTGTAATTGAATAATTATTGGAGTTATTAATAAAATGTGTTGAGGCATATGATGCAACTTCTAGAACATTGTAAAAAATGCACTCCTCTAATGTGGACCATTAGTGACTTCCATGGACATGGGAAATTATATTTTTGCAAAAAATACATGGGTTTATATTTTAATATTTTTAACTTTTATTTTGATCCCTAATGACTAAATTATAGTAAAAAATTGGTTCTTATTGTATCATCGAAGCTTTATCGATGCATCTGATAGATTTTGGTTAAATAATTCAAAATTCAATGGCTATATTGATCGTAGAGAATATCAAAAGTTTTTGATAGGTTTTGAAATAATGGAAAAAAATTTAAATGTTAAAACAATATTTTATAAGGTGTATCATTTTAATAATAGTTAGAAATGAGTTTGAATTTCATCACCAAGTGAAATTAGAATTCCACAGTGGAAGAAAAATATATATTCTTCAAACATCCGTATTAAGAATTTAATTTTTTGTGGAATTATCTTGATGGTATTCATATTTAGAATAATTTTTGTCACAATTTGATGATATCATTGCTTAAAAATAATGAAAAATAGAAGGACTATCTCAATGCTCAAAAGTAAAAAAAATAGTGAACATAAATCATGATCTCTGACCATATCAGAATCAAAAGTATGATCTGACAATTTTTGTAATGAAAAATAGGGATAAAGATACATTACATTAAATTTTAAAACATTTTAAGGTATATTATGGCTATTCAAGTAACATCTCAAGGTGTGTTGACTTAATTAATCATAGGTTACATTGATTAAAAATTCATGATTCGTATATTTTTTAACAGTGGTCACTACCATTGGAATTGAGTACATTATTCAGACAACTATCTGAGAAAACTCTATAACCTTATAATCTTGAAAACCTTTTTGAGATATTTTTATTGACACTGTGTGCAATAGATATGATCTTTCCTTCATCACTTTTTACTATCAGGATGCATTTAATTATAAATTAGGTCAAGGAAACTAAATTAGGAGGCCCAATACATTATCGATGGATTTATCCAATTAAGAGGAAATTTATTTATATATTTTTCATATTAAGTAAAAAAAAATCTTGGAACTACACTAAACACATAATTATGTTTTATTTATTTTATTTCATAGATATCTTGTTCCTTAAAAATCACACATTAAAAAAATATCAACCTGAAGGATTTATTTTTTTAAGTATATTTAGAATATGAGTGTAGGAACTCTTTTTAGATACTTGGATGATATTGAGACAAGATTCAATCAATTTGAAGAAGTTTATGATGCATTAAATTAATCTCAACAACATGGGAAACCAAAAATATTTTTAAACTATTGGATAATCAGTTGGGAGGATCTCAAATGTTATACTGATAGGAATGGAATTATTATAGGTACATAGATATATATTGATGAATAGTGAAATTTTTCATCCATTTATTGGAGATATTGGGATAAAAATAAAGAGATGAATGTGAATATAAACATGAAACGAGAAATATATAAATAAAGATATTAATAAAGAGCTTGTAGAATGGTTTACACATCTTGTAAGTTCATAAATATTTCAATAAATATATATATTAGTTTGAGATGTATTTTTTAAATAAAATAATGTATATTACTTTTTTTATATCATGAATACTGATACGTAGGCTGATTTTTCAAAAGATTTGTAGTTTATGGCTCTAGGTCCTCTAAAACATGCTAGAAAATTCAATGCTTAAAATGTTAATGGCTTTAAATTTCATACTTTCAATTAGGAATAGGGTTGGAAAAAATTTAATAGTGGTATATTTATAGTTTTTTAATTTGGATACTTTGTAAAGTTGACTTATATTATCAAAATAAACTACCATGGGCATTTCATAGTATTTTTATTCAAATGAAAGTTGGTTGTTATTAGTAGTGGTATTAAAAGTGATTCCTTGAAAGTTAATTTTTTGAACTTCTCTCGCTTGATTGATGTCAGTGACTCTGAATTACATGATCCATATATCATCTCATCGTAAGATAAAATAGTATATTATGTGAAAGATATTGTGGATGAAGGGTGGAGTGTAGTTGTTCTCATAAAAAAGATACTTGTATTATATGGGTGATGAAGTGGAAGATTTGTCATCTGACATTGAATCTCATCAATAGAAATAAAAAACTTATTTTTCAATCATGATACAGAAAATATTATTCTTGAAAGAGTAGAAAAAGAAGATAAAGTAATGATGGAGTAGGACAATGACTTGATTTAAGGATAAAATGATTTTACATGAATTAATCCATTAATTTATCAACCACTTATGATATATGAGAATTCAATCATTATCATGGATCTTTATATTTTTTCATTGTTGTGTATATGTTATCATTTCTATTTTTCTACATGAAGTTTTTGAAATATATGATCTAGAGTTAATTTTATTTAGTTAAATTATAGGAATTACAAAGAAAATATTTTCACTAATCTCATCAGACTCCCAATTGACATTCCCTTGACCACAATAATAGATGATGATCAATTGGCCTCCCTACCTACAGCATCTGAGACACCTTATATCTCCCCCCCCCCTCGTCAGCATCTCTCACACTCTCCTATATTTCGTCAGGGTCTGGCACACCCTCCTTCTCCATCTCACCATCATTTGGGATATTGCCTCACCATTCAGTAGGTTTAGTAGTGAGGGAATAGGTCTCCACTCCTATTTCTTCATGATGATATTAGAGGATGATATCTATAGGTAAAAAAATTACTGTGAATAAATTTATCGCACTTTTTTATACTACTAACAATTTTTTCATTAAATATGCACACAATATTACTAGATAGAGAAATATGAATAGTTTAGATGCCTAGAATCTAAATAGGTAGAATATAGTTGTCCAATTTGGCTATTATTGGGTCCACTTAGATGATGAAATTGGCTTATTTGGATACATTCTAGTCCAACTAGAAGCAGATTTAGTTACCCTTATAATTACCTATTCTGATTGGAGGCATATGCATCAACCTTGGAAATATGAAGTTCTTGATACCCATATAAAGGTAATTTTAATAAATTATGATGTAAATGATTTGTAATTATATAATTAAATTCTAATATTTTAAAAATTAATCTATTTGTATAGATTTTATTCCACTTTACCATTACTGATATTATCACAAAAAAAGTGAATGTTGAAAAATTTAGGAATGAAATTGAATGATTTTAAATGGAGATTATAGAATGAATTAAATGATATATCATTAACCACTATAAAAAAACGCACCTCATAGTGGTGGTTTTTTTAATATGGTGGAGTTTTAAACTTATTCCATATGATTCTGTGGCGGTTTCAAAAAACTTCCACTAAATTGGGTGTCAAAATCCAACACGTGGCGGTTTCTTTAATTTAACGGCGGTTTAAACCGCTGCTAAATTTTTTTTAGTTTTTTACATTAAAATCGCTGTAAACCCACCTTAAATGTGGCCAAAAAATAGTGTCCATTAATTTATAAGTGGTTTTTACCACCGCTAATAAAAGAATATCAAACTATATCAGCGGTTTAAATCGTCGTGAAATATGGTCCATTTCGTTAGAAGTGGTTTAAACTGCCGCTAAATGTAGATTTAAAAATAAAAAAATATAGCAGATTATGTAGCCCCAGTACTAGTACACTGAAAAACAACATGTAATGAGAACATATAACAGAATAATTTAAACCATATAACAATGTTTAGTAGTAAATAATATAACAATTTTTTATAAAAAACCATTTGCAGAGAATATATAACTGAATAATCTAAACCATTTCATCTCAACCATCTAAAAATGGTTCATAGATCAAAATAAAATACTTTAAACTTTATAGAAGACAAATCTGAGTTGTAATCCTTCAAACTACAGATAATGAACATATATTATGTATCCATGAGCCATAATAATAAGGATGATTTATCCCAGTGATTAGGAAAACATTGTAAAAAGAATTGGTTCTGACAACACTACTGATTAGTTTTAGTTTGAAATTTATGTTTGATGAAGATTAAGTTCTTAAACATGACTCAGTAAGAGAATCACACTTGATTCTATAAGAAAACTATACTATAACACTTGTAAAAAGATTTTGTATTTTGAATTCAGGTTAATGATTAGTATAAATTTGTTATCTTGGTTTTAGAACCACATTTAGTAGTGGATGAATAATGTGCCATGGAAAGTTTTTTATTTCAAAAAAATGTTACCCAGGAAATTCCTAAGGTGGGGATAATGATGATTATTATGAAAACTTTTTGCTTTCGTGTAGAGGGACACAACTATAAGGGACCAACTGGAAATTTTCTTAATTAATTCTTGAAGCATATGAGTTGGTATATTGAATATTGCATATCTTAAACATGTATGTTCAGAGTGGATTGATTGATGCTTCAGTGATCAAATTTTGAAGGGGAGATGAGCCTTCCATCTATGAATCATGTTAAATATGATGTGAACTTTTTGGGTTGAAACCCATTAAATATATTCCATATAAGTACAATGAGGGTTTTAGGGTGTGCTGAGGTTGTTGACCCATTTTTGGACCTAGTAACACATCATTGAGGGATGTTGAATTGAAGGTTTGTTCAAGGAAATTATAACATGTTTTGATGGACCGTGTATCGAAATATCTAAACAGGATTATCAATATAATTTTTCAAAAATGTCAGGATGTTTTTATTTTTGGACTAGGAATGGGTAATGTTTAGAAACTTGGTGTGCTCTTATTCTAGATTTAGTCATTCTTAATTTATTGACACTATCCTAAGTATGTTGGGAGAGCATCTATATACCGAGATAAATAATTAAAACCAATGCATTTTGGTTTGGATGGAAGTAATCCATGGGTGGTTTACACAAGGATTGATTTATAGAAATCCTTAATATATGGATTATAAATGTAAAATATTGGAGGGTAACACTCTTTTGAGTGTTTTACCGGTCTTCATATGGTTGTTTTTGTTTTTGAGTTTCTTGATAACTGGAACTGGGTACTATTTTATTCCACGGTGAATGCCAGGTACTAGTAAGAATAAATACTTGGTAGTACCTTGAGTCTAGGCATTAGGAGTGGGATACCTTTTGATTATCAAAGTGTTCTTGGATCAAGAATGCACTAGAATGTTTTTTTTTGAATGGTGACATGAATGAGTAAGATTTTGTAAGATCAAGAGACGTCAGCGGAAGTTTGTTACAAGAAGTGGTGAGCATGATCAAATTGATATAGGGGTACCTTGGATAAAAGCAATTAGAATATGTATTTAGAGATTTTGTGTATTAAAGTTGAGAATTCTCGAAAAATACTCAACCAAAAACAGTTTAATATGAGTAATTTCTAAAAGTAGTATGCGGTTAGTGAGGAACCACTTCAAGCACATGGTGGGTTGAGACAGGTGTATTTTAATGGTTTCTGAGAGCTTATGAAGGAAAATATAGTGTGAACTGTATGAGCTTGGTCAATTGGATTTCAACCATTTCAAAAAAAATTGAGGACTAGGAGTAATATCCTCCTAAGTAACATATTAAATGTGTTGGGAGAGCTGTTAGGACATTGAGGTCTTTCATAAATAGGAAATTGGGATAGTGGGAGTACTACAATTCAGAATTGACAATTATAAATTTATATTTTTTATGTATATATTTATATACTAGTTGATAATAAGATTATTACATTATTAACTCTCTTATATATAGGCTCACTAAATTTTCTCAAGAAAATAGTGGCGTAGCTCCTAGTTTGGCTCTTCATCATCCTCCAAAGTATTATTCTCCCCTATTCTGATGGCGCATGGCCAAAATAGGCTTGTATACCATCTAGGTCACACACATAAAAGTATATCTTGTGAGAAGTAATCATTCTCATGTTTTGAATGTGTTCAATGGTTGACCCAACATTTGTGGGGGCCATTCTTGAATGACATGGCTGTGGGGATTTTTTCTCCAACATGAATAAAATGAATCAAATAAACAACATAGTAGTTAGTCCAAAATACTAATATACACATACTAACAAAACCCAAATGAAACTATTAAATATTTTCATATTCCATATAGAACATAGATTAATTCAAACTCCACCAATTTCATATTTCACTAATTCTAGACACATTACCTTACAAAATCATCATGCCATATCAAATTCCAATTCCTTTATCAAACATGGGGAATCATGAAAATTTTAAGTCGTGAAAATTTTAGTTAACTAATATGTGAAAAACATGATACTTGATAAATGATATATGATACATGAACAAACCCTTTGTTTTCATTTTTTCTCAACATATAAACAGGACCACGAATCACTGTCTGATGATGAACACTGCTTGTCAGACTCTCCACCTCCATCTCTACTTCCTACTACTGGCACTTTTAAGACAATTATATTGAAAATTAAATAATTTTTTATATTTGTATTTAAATTTAAAACCAGTAAATATTTTTAAACTAAATGATTTTCAAGTTGTGTAATTTACCTTCTCACCACTCATCATTGATGAAATATCACCAAGGACGGATATGGTCGTCTTATGATATAAATCAGCCAACGCTTTCTGCAAAGTGGATATCTGAGCCCCCTATTCCTAAATTGTGTTCTTCATAGAAACATAATCCATTTTTGCATCTTGACTACAACTATGAGTAGATGAAGCTTTAATCCCTAATTGGTTTCTAATGACCTCAGAAGGTAAGGGTCCAAAACTCATCCCGCGCACTTGACCAGGATGCTTATTCCCAAGAACTTTAACAACTGGGTCATCCTAGGAGACTGAGTAGGACTGAGCATGATTGGAATCCCATAGTTCTTTAATTTTTACCTATAAATAAAATATCATTCATATTATAAGAAATGTGTATTAAAAAAGTGATAAATGATAATATGTTATTACAATTAAAAATTAATTTATACCCCAACTTCTTTGGAAAGCTCATTAACAAAACTCCCATCATATTTTTTATGAACATCCAACCACACTTTTATTCGGGATGCTTGGTTCCCTAAACTCAGTGACTTAATTAAAAAAAGATAAATCAATAATATAATATTTAAATAGATAATAATGTCTTATAAATATGTAAACTAATGAAAATATTACCAAATTCGATCAGCTTCTAGAAAAACACTTTGACCCTGCAGTGTGAGGGATGATTTACTTACCCCGTCTTGATGCATTATTCCTTGAATGATCTTGAAATAAATAAAATTTAGTTTAATAGTAATATATGCAATGAAATATATTTTTCATATACATGTATAAATGTAAAATGAGATTAATATAATAATATATATTTAAATAACATGTGCTTCTCATCATGATGTATGTTAATAAAAACCTTCCATTACACTCTAGGAACCCCATTAGGTACCTTTTCATACATCTATTGGGCGCTCAATAAAGTATCATTGTCATCACCTCATAATCTCTATTTAAATTATTTCCATTTCTTGCCTAGGTTTTTCAATGTCCACTTTCGTGCTAGCACATTAGCAACCGTTAAGTGGAAAAACATCTATACATAAAAATTCATTTCGAAAATTTTAGAATTTAATAACATATTGACATTTAATTACACCATAATGTATTAAAATTACATTTATTTGTGAATCAAAAACTTCATTCTCCAAGATGAAGGCATATGCCTCCAATCATCATATGAAATCGGAAGGGAAACTAGATATGTGGTCAGCTGACCTTGAATCTGACCAAGTAATCATGCGGCCTCATCCATATGGATCCCCTCTGAATCAAATGGGACAACTATCTTTAGTCCATTCGGATTCCATACATATGAAATTTTCATATTTTTTTCCATATTCACATTATTTCCATCTTTAATGAATAAACAGTTAGTATAAAAAAAGTGTAATAAATTTATTCATATTAAAATTTATACCAATAATAGTAACTCTCTAGTATCCCCACAAATAACCGGGGGTGGTGCCCTTCTCCCTCACTGATGAGGCTATTGAATAGGAAGGAGTCAACTACGCTGTTGATGGGATGCTCATAGAGGGTGTGCGAGATGGTTCAAGGGGGCAAATAGATGGTGTCTTAGATGTTGTAGAGAGGGAGACATATAGATCATCATCTTCTGCTGTGTTTTTTTGGAATAGTATACCACTTCACCCTTGTAATTAGGGTCATTTAATTAAATAAAATTAAATTCAGAACATATAATTCAAAAAAATCAACTTATGAGTGAGTTCGGATATTGAGATTTTATCTTTAAATATCATGCTATATGTGATGGATTTCTATATGATTAGAACACCCTATTGTGAAGACCATCCCTTATGATTTTTATTATGGTTTGTACTAGATATTGGAATTCCATTCTATGATGGAACTCTAATGACTTGTGGCTAAAATGTAAGTATCAATGGAATTGATTTAAATAGTTGATGTTAAGTGTTGGGGTAACCTAGTTAGCACCTAATGACCCAACATGGATTCTAGTAGAAAATTTTCAAGTTGAAACCTATAAGATAATTCCCAAATGTTTCATATGATATTAATAAAAAAATCAAGGTTATAAATGTGAAATCTAAAATAAGAAAACCTAAGTTAATCAAAATGAAATCAATTAACTATAGAGAAACACAAATTTTTCCATATTTACACACCAAACATTCTCTACATCATAACCATAGTCATGTTTCATCTCAAAAAATAAACATTCCCCATATTAAATGATTTTACATATTTAATATCAGAACAATATATTATTATAATTTATTCATATCAAAAAAATTATCATGCTTAAGTGGAAAACATAATGTACCTTCATCATGAACAATATAATTTATTCTATCATCCACTTATTTCCATCCCCAATAAAATTAATACATGTGAAGTTCATTTAATTTGAGAATAAGACTTTTCAATCAATCTATAACTACTCAGAAACAACCAATCCAATACAAAACCCCATACATAATTCACATACCAACTTCATGATCTTACATCACACATCATCACCAAAACCATGATCATCACACTACTATATCACAAATCATCAAACGTCTCATCTCATTCCAACCAACCATTTTTTCACTAAAAAACACAATCTAACTCAAACATAATTACCACCACTAATGGTAAAATCCGCATAGAAACCACACGAAGCACACAAAATGCTTCAATCACATAAAAATATAAATGATATTTCATCATGCACCGTACCAAATTACAAAGGGGCATCCTATGTGGCTAGATACGAGTGGTATTAAGGGAGAAATGGGGAAAAGGATCAAAATGGGGTCCCTAGTTTCACTCTTATGATACCTAGGACTCTTATAAGTCCAACATTAACTATTTAACTCCCACAAGGTACCCAGTGTCACTTGTAATAATAAAATATATGTGGAAACCCGTTGTCGGTACCCTAAATCCCCAATTAATACACCAAACCACAAACCTTATTAAAAAATAACTTATAATGTAAACTCAATAACCTAAATACATTTTGAATCCATTTTCAAAAAATACCCCTGAATAAGAATAAAAATTTGAAACTATCGAATGATTTTTTCATTAATATTTCTAACATAAGACCTTAATGAAACCATAATTTAAGTAATTAGGTAATAACATTATATCCTCCAAAAAATAACACTTTTCAACACAGATAAGTCTTAGGAAACATCTATCTAAAGACTCATTGCCTATATATTGGAAATAAATGAATTGGGGAATCTATTATATCAATAATAATAATATTTGAAACTTTCCTCAAATCCCAAAAACTTACTGGATCCAGAACCCAAATAACTACAAGAATATCATATAAATTATACATAATTTTAAACACACCTCTAACCACATCCCAATACATCTATCATAGGTTTAAGTCATAGCTCCCAAATCTATCCCAAATCATTAAAACACCAGCACTTAAACATCCAAAACTATCACACTAATAAATATCCCTAATTTTAAAATACACTTTTACTAAATGAATCTAAAATCCAAAAAAAATACCAAACCATCAAGAAACATCAATACTATACAGGCAGTGAGGCTTGGGTTCAGCAGAGAGTTGCGACGAGGGGTGACGATGCTCTGGACCTTTGGTGAGGCACGATGAGGGTAGGGATTCAGGGGGTTAGGGGGTCAGGGATTTTGGAGTTGGGGGTTCAGGGGATAAGTGTCAAACTTTTGAAAAAAAATAGCAACAGTTTTTAATAAACTTATTATAAATTATTTAAAAAAATAGTTGTGGTTTGGTAAACTTCCGTTAAAAACTAATTTTGGTGTAGTGAACCACTGAGAAGCAATATGATAATGTACCTGAAGGGGTTCCTATAGAGAAGTGGAAGGATTGTTTTGATACTCATTGTCAAGAGAAGCACATGGTATTGAAATATATATTATTATATTAATCTCATTTTACATATATCCATGCATATGAAAAAGATATTACATTTCATATATTATAATTAAATTACATGTTATTTATTTCAGGATGTTTTATAAAAAAATTAATTAAGTTGAGAATAACAAATCATCCCCCGCACTATCGAGTCAACAATTCTTTCCATAAATAGATCGACACTGGTAATATTTTAATTAGATTGAATATTTGTAAGATAAAATTATTTGTTTCAAATGTTTAATTTTTTATTTAAATTTTTTTAATGTAGTCAAATAATTTAGGGAACCAATTATCTCGAAAAAAACATTGGTTGTATGTTCATACAAAATTGGATGGGATTTATGTGAATGATCATTTCCAAGATGTTGGGGGTAATGATTCCTTTTTCATTTTAATAACTTATTTTCATTTGTTAATATGTTAATATGTGTTTACTAAAATATGACTGATATTTGATTTATAACTAAAAAATAACTATTGGATGCTAATCTCATGTAGTGTTTCTCGGTCTCCCATGATGATGAATTTGGTCAATTCCTTGGGAAGAATCATCTTGGTTATGTGTGTGGGATGGGTTTGAGACTATTACCATCTAAGGAATTTGGAATTCCACTGGGGATTGTATTAGAAGCTACTTTTGGTTATTGTAACACCCCACCTATATATTCTTATAGGGAGTTTTTGGTAATTAAAATCGCAATTCGGGAATAGGGGGCTCATATAAAATGAAAGAATCAAAGTTCACTCCTCTATAGAAATCATTGATTGAACTATATTAGAAGACAACTTGATCTATCCTTGGTTATATTGTATAGATGGATGTTAGTGATCAAGTAAAACATAAAAATTCATAATCATTTAGTAAATAAACTTTTAGTGGTTTTGAATTTAAATTTTAATATACAATACTATATAGTTTTCAGTAAATTTTTCATGTAGGTGCTGACAGCAAGGAGTGGAAACTAAGACTGAGATGGTGTCGATCAATGTTCATCGAGTAGTGATTAGGTTTCACATTGTATTTGGTGATTATGTGTAATTAACTTATGTTAAAATAACACTAATATGGTGATTCAAAAACCATGTTGTGGTTTTTGATAGGTATATATGTATTTAACTTAAATTTCATGAAAATATATATACTTGGTTAATTTTCTATGATTTATTCAAAATTTTCCCTTACACTAATCATTATTAGGATCTTTGGGTTTTGTTTTATTTTAGTACTCCTTGAAATTACACCTCTTATTGTTCTTTTCAAAATCTATATTATCTTTCAACAATTTATGAACATTATTCAGTTCTAAATTCCTCTTGGTAATTCACCAAGTACTCCCTGGATAACTAAACATGTTGTTAATCTTGTATCTAGACATCCCACTGGTATATTTTTTGTCTATGAAACATATATATTGTTTTCTTCACTCTACTCTTAGATAGTATACCTTAAACTAGTTTATTCATAGAGATAAAATGTCCATCAATCTATATACTCCAGAAAAATCTTCTCAAATTATAATGTTACATTAAAACTCAGTTAATTAAATAATCTACCACAATAATTATGTAAAATGGTTATCTTTAATATCTTCATGCTACAAGTTGAAACATCTTCATCATCTTTAACCTTATTTTCCAAATAATTATTCTTTATGTAGTATTATTATTGGTAGAAACTTCTACTATCATATTAACTATTATTTATTATAGAAAAACCCTGATAGAACATATATATCTATTCTAAAACACATGATTGGGAACTCAAAAATGCTTCATAAATGTACTCCATAATACATATTGAGTTCATCCATATTTCCTTAATATTTAGGGATGAAAAATATAAGAAAAAATAAGTGGGTTCAATATTTAAACCTGATGAATCACCACCCATGACCATGAAATTTTTTTATCCTGTCCTTAGAGATTTTGTGAAGGTATTTTGGGGGTTTTAAAGTACACTTTAAGATGATATCAATATGTAAATTTTAATGCGATAAATTATATTTAAAATATATTGGAACCTTATCCCATAATTGTTTGGGTGTAGTAATTCATGTCCTTTATTTATCCTTTGTTACTTTTTGTGGCACTTTCCCGATAAAATTATAATCCTTATAGATAAAGGAATGTGAATTTTCAAAAATTACACTCATTATAATATATTAAAGGGGCCTTCTTCTATTTATTGAAAGAAATTCCAAATATTATGTTATTTAGAAGTGAATTTTCCAGATTTCATACATAAAAATGAAATATCTTGATTCGAATATCCTTATTTTAAGAGGAAACTATAAGTCCACCAAATAAGGAAGGTTTGGAAATGGGAACTCAACATTATTCTTTATAAGTAATAAATCATTTTCCTTATTTTTATTTTATTATAAAATCCTCTTCCATCTTGGATATGATTTAAATCTTATATAATGACTAAATAAATTCATTATACTTATATAACAATGTTATTATAGTAAAATCACATCATATGAATTCACATACACTATAAATGTGCATACTGATATAACATGCTATATAAATCACATCCATGGTTGGAATTCTTTCCCTGATCTCATCATATAGCCCAGTCCATCAGAAATTTCATATCCATTGTTGGAATCAATTTCATTACCCAAAAAACATAATTTATTTGATAGCATCTCAAAATTCCATGGTTGACATGAACACCCAACACAAATATCCATCACATCTCCCAACTTCAGTGGTACCATCATCCAACCCAATAAACATAACCATTCTATTATATCGCATTCCAATGGTTGGCATTCTCACCCAACTCATGTCCCAAGTCACCCATATAAAATCCAAGCATAAATAATTTTAAAACACAATAAATAACTCAATATTCAGAATGAAAATATTAAACATGCCAACAAAAATAAAAGGAAAAGGGTTCTCACAAGTTATCAAAACACCCAACACTAAATGCTTCCAAATTTAGGGTAGCTATAGTCACACACCCAAACTCTTTCAAATTCCAATAAATTCAAAAGGATGCCACCACTTTTTCCTTACTTTATCATTCTATAAATTATCAAGAAGGGATCCAAGGTTTTTAATATAGTTCACTAGTCCATTAATTGATTCAAAACACCCCACTTGGGTTATTTTACATCATTCATATAGCTTGAGGTTGAAATAAATGGTAATGCATGACCTAGCCATAAAAATAAACTCAAGAGGAAAATAAAATAAAATTAATTTTTAGTTATTATCCTTATTATATTATGTATTTTTTGTATTTTGGTTTTTTAGAAATTGAAATAGGCATGTTTTTATTATGTTTTTATTATGTTTTTATTATACTATAATAGTTTTTTTACTATTTGTATAATAAAATATCTATTTTTTATGTTATGGGGATGCATTTTCTATAGCTTTTTTTTTTTGAAAAGTGATATATATATATAAGTTGTTTAATCCACCGTTATATATGAAAAATTATTTTTTATCAGCAGTTTGAACTACCTCTATATAATACTGAAAAACATTAACGGTGGTTTTTGGTTTATATTGGTGGTTTCCCCTCCAAAAAAAATATAGAGGGGATATTGGCGGTTTAAACTTTTTTTATCCCCTCAGTGTCATTTTGAAAGATAAACCTCCACTAAACCAATGTTTCATGATGATTCCCAGAAACTTATGCTAAATGGATAGAAATAATGATATTTGGATAACAATTCCAACTGTATCAATAGTTTTTGAAAACTGTCATGAAGCTATTTGGAGGCATTTTAAATCGCCGCAAAATCAAAAAATAATTTCCAGTATTATTCAAATTTTTTATAGTTTCATCAATCCCAAATATATAATCAAAAAGTTTAGAACTAGATTTGTTCTCCACCATCTTATGTTTTCACTGACCTGGTGGATAAAACAAACTAATCAATCCCAAAGGAGGAACAATATAAGACAGGATCGACTCCCAATAGTTGAATAATATAAAAAAAATACTCCTTCCAATAGGTCATCCATAATCACATCAAAATGAATATAAGTTTCTATAAAATATAATAAGATAGTAAACATCCCAAAGAAAAAAATTATTGATCAAGAAACTATAAAATTTTTAAGGAATAAATTAGTAATAATGGAGGGAGTTACCTTTAAAAATATTTATTAGACTAATACTGAGATTTGAGATAAAATAGATATTCCCTTTATTTTTAGTACCCTAAACTAAAAAACATATAAATATGACCCAATAAAACTCAATTATAGTAGGTCTTAGAAAGCATTGAATAATAGGGATTATAATTCACAAGTTTCCCACACTGATACTACACAAGTCTCTAACTCTATTTAATCATGTTTCTTTTCCAAACAGTATAGATAACCTTTACTGATATGGAATGAAATGGGGACACCATACATCTTGGGCTATCCCCTAGAGATAAAATCCCTAATCAATGACTTATAGGATATATCCTTAAACAAAGTCAGATAAAATTATGATAGTCTAGAGATTAGGATTGGATAGAGGCCCTTTAAAAAAGGTGAAATTTTTTGAGACTTGAAATTAAAACTCATGGGAGAAATAAACTAGATCATTAAAGTGAGTGACATACTCCTTCATCATTTGTTCACCCTGCTGATCACTAAAAGTATTTGCAAACTTTTACACCTTCACCTTCTTGAGGAAGTTATAATGATTGATTATGGTATTAAATAATTATTAATACATTCTACTATGAAAATAATGTCGAATAATATTCTTACACCATTCCAATCTTGATCCCATTAACAAATATCAGGTGGCCTTCACTCTCAAGGATTCGAGAGTTTTTAATGAATTAAAGACTTATTCAATCCTCTATAATCACTCCATAGCCTCTATGGGACATTTATTACCATTTATGATGACAAAATACTAATAATATTGTTGAACTACAAGTATACATATAGTTTGGGCGGATATTACAAATGGGAAGACTATATCTCATCCCTGAGAAACACTAACATGAGGAACACCCCAGGATACATAATTCATGTGATCCATCAAGAATTTTCTAGGATTCATACTCTAAATAATAGAAGAATAAAAATAACCAATCACAAACACAAAAATTTAAACACACCTAAAAGAGAAAATTAAATTGGATAAAGAAACAACTCATAAAATCATATTCATTAAAAAAATCTGAATGTTCTTCCTTAAACCTTTTTAAAATACTGAGGTTATCCCTAAAATACATTTTTTTCATTTGTGACAGTCCATCACTAGAATAATTTTACATTTCCCAAAGTAACAAATTCCTTTAATTTAATTTTGAAAACCCTTTTCATCAATTTAAAAACAAAATATTACCATTTAAATATATTATTTTCACCAAAAAGTTTCATCAAAATCTAACTAAAAAACATGAAATAATAATAAAACACCCATTTAACCCGTTATAATAGTCATCTCACTTAACCAAAAATAAATATGAATGAAATTTGTTTCAAAACATAATAGTGTAGATGTGGGATCTGGCTGCACAATTTTACATATTGTGCATCACTTGTGAAATTGCCATTGAGAGCTTCTGAGAACCACATGCATGGGCTCTGTATAGTTTTTTATACCATGCAGGCCAATCATTCACCCATATCTCTTCTCTAATTTCTCACAAAAATATAGAAAACCTCAAATAAATCCACATAAACTAAAGATAATTTAATACACCATTAATATATATCATGATAGACCATAAATAAATAAGGAGCAAGATAAAAATCATGACTCATAACATGACTATCCATGGTAACGCAAGGCTCAAAAAATGAATGATCTAGCTAGACTCTTACCGAACCTACCTCTTAAGGTACAACGTTTATATATACAATATAACATTACTCCCAACAAAAAAAGGTGATTTGACCCCATTTTTTCATTAACCAACTTGGGTTATCTTCACCTGACTCCTGATTCAACACATGGATTGTCTTGAAGGGTGTTATCAGTCCCCATGGGCTGGAAACTAGTGTCTGGGAACTAAATAAATAAACTTAAGAATGGTTAAACACAATAGATAAGGAATAAAATATATTGGGTTACAAATTGAAAATTTTGCATGGTGCATCCATAGATTGAACTTCCACACAAATGAAATAACATCTTTAAAATATAAAGTATTTAAAACATAGAATACCTAAAAATAAAAATTAATATAATATAAATACCAAGTCACACAATAAAACTAAACTATAGTCTCAAAATACATGAGGGTTAAATTGTTTAATACATATGAATTATAATAAAAACAAAAAGGAAATCCTATATGATAAATCAGAATCCACTATTTGACCCAAGGTCACCATCCAATTACATATCCAAAATCTTGATCCATGAGAGACCCAAAAGCAGATTCCATTAGGATAAACTCTTGAGAACATAGACCTACAAAATATTCAAGTCTATAAAAACTGTGTTGTATAAGTAGGGCATGATATAAATATCCAATATGATTTCATTAAAGAGTCAATAAATTTCCTTTTTCAAAACATTCTTTAAATTCTAGTTTTAAATTTAATACATAATAAAATCAACACTTTAGGGAATTAAACTCAAAAAAATTTCTCAAATTATTTTTAAATTATAAAAATTATTTCAAAAGAAATTTAAATTTCATTGAAACACCCATTTAAAAATATACTTTCCAAAAACCATTTTATAACACAATTTTAGAAAATACTAAAGATATCCCTTAAAACACTCAAATAAAACAACAAATGAATATGTAAATCTAAGAATCAAGATATAAAAATAGGTGTCTAAGTAAGTCAAGATCAAAAAATAGTTATACATAAAATGAATATACATATTAATCCAACCATAAAATAGATAGGGGACAATAACATATACTATTAATGATTAATCAAGGAAAACAAATAAGAAAAATAATCAATGTTAGTGGTAAGAAAGTAAAAGTAAAGTATATATAATCATGGAAAACTTATATGGAACTAGTGAGATGCTCCTTGATGTACTCAGGAAGAACCATCTATTAGACTATCTATGAAGTTCCTAACATATAAACTTTATATGTCACTATATCCTAGCCTTAATAGGTGTCACTTCCAATAGTTATAAGATATCATATACCAGAGGATCCTAGATAATATGTGAACATAACTAGAAGAACAACCATCTCTAAATTTCCAATGTAGATACCTAGGGTTCCCATGATTTAAGAAACTAGCATGCAGAAATATGTGTCACATATCAGTCACAGATCAATAATATCCCATATTTTAAGGTACCCAAATATCATTACTCAAACCACCCCAATACATCCTTCTCTTAAAAGATAACTTTCAATATATATATACATTAAAAATAATCACAATCCATTCATAGGATCCAAAACCCTAGGTAAGATTTGGTTTCATTGGGCCTTAAAACAAGGGTGTAGAAATTTTATGAAAAATCGTTAAAAAAGGTTCTAAACGGGACTTCAGCTTTAAACTAATAATCATATATATATATAACCTACTTTAAACCCCATTTTAAAAACCATGATTCATTTCAAAACATTATTTAAAACAAAGAGAGGCCTGATTATTATTCAAAAAATATAATGATAATTATGTAATAACAAAACAACCCTTTAAATATCATAAATCGTCTAATAATAAATAATATTAATGCATTAAAATGAAAATATAATCACCAATAATTTTGAATATGTCTTATGGTCATTTTATCATACCCATAATATATATGGAATTTAGTTTCAAAGGAATGAAGATTGAAATCTCTAAAAATATATTTATTTAAATAAATCCAAAAAAATATAACATTGAAAAATAATTTATTTATTTACCAATGATAATAAAAAAAAGGCCAATTTTAAGGAAATAGAAATTTAAAAACGTAATAATAATAATATTTTTTAAGAAGAAGGGAATCACACAGAAACACCTTTCTAGGAAAAGTTCACATGACATGAATCCTTTGAAAATGAAGATAAGGGGACCCGAGAAGTAATTTTCACACCATAGACATCAAAATCCTTAAGAATTTAGATAAGCCTCATTTTAAGTTTTGGACAACATGGACCCATAGTGATAGTAAGGGTAAGAATAAAGATGGTATTAAGAATATAAGATAAATCACGACCAAACCTTTAAGAATCTAGTTGAAATCAATAAGATTGGTCAAGAACCCAAGGAGAAATAGAGCAGAGCCACTCCTAGGAAACTCCTGGTCATGAATTATGTGAGGGAGGAGAAAATAAATAAATAAGGGATTAAATATAATAGTATCAAATGGGGAAATTCATAAAATTTAAAATGTGGATATAAGCACATCACAACACAACCCCCTTATTGTAGTGTTACTCATCTCCTCTAAAACAAAGTAGTTTCATAGCCTTACTACTTAGGGTTGTTTCATGGAAAAATCCTACCTTTACAGTTTAACAACCTCATGAGGAAAGACCTTTTCAACTTGAATCTCACACATGGGACCCACTTAACAGTGCAACACATGCCTTTCATGGTGTGAGAATTAAGCAATGGGATGACTCAGGATAGAATCATGGTCCATAGCATGACCTACATTATCACTCCATGACCTATCCTTCCCATTAAATTCTCAAAAATTCCCAAGGACCCAATGATACATGAACCCATACATTCTTCATGTGACCTAATATAGTCCAAAATTGGAAAAAACCAAAATTCCATATGAACAAGGAATTCTCAATTTAAAATAATAATCAATAAATAGTTATGATAAAAAATTAATAGTTATGGTGTGACATATTGAGATACATAAGTATCATAGGTAGAGTGATATTATCCCCAATTTCTATATTATTTTGGTCAAGTTGTGTCACTCCTTTCATATATGTGTTTATTTTATTTCATGTAGACAATGATGAGGTAGTTCAGAATGGGTATTGTCATGGGGATCTCAGGATCAGAGTGTTAACATTATACCACCAAATTTGTCATCATTTTTTAGTTTTGGTTGGATCACCATTTTGTATTTGGATCCCCAATTACCATATTTTCCTAGTTCATGTTCTATTTTTACTTTCCCCTGATGTTATTTGTATGCACCAGAGTATTGATTTGTTTTTACATCACCCTATAGGATTATTACATGATCGATTTAGGTGATTGTTTTCATTTATCATGATGGGATTACTTTGAGATTTGATAATGAGGTATTTTATACAATCATTCACTGAATTAAATGGGGTCATGTATCGTGGTGTTCCAGTTTTCACATGATGATATTACATGATTTGTTGTGTGTTGTTTTCTTATATTCCATACATGTGTACACAAATATGATGGAATATATAAGTGACAAGTTTCTGTAACCCTACTAAATTATTTTATTACACTCTGTATGAGAATCTTGATGGATTTCCAACCTTATTATTTTCATTAAGTCTTCATGTCATATAGGGAATTTAATGGAGTAGTTGGATGGAGTTTTCGAAGCCAGGTCTTAGGAGGGAATCATGTTTTATGGTTATGTATCTAGTGTATTTTTTTCTTTTGTAATATTATATTTTATTGACCAGATGGTTGATCCCTATGTATCTTTTATGATTAACATGGGTATATTGTTGATACATCATATTTATTTTTATTTTTAACTTATGATTCTCCTTTATCATTAAATATTTTTTCTTACTCTAATGTTATATATTTACTGTATTATTCATTTATTATTTAATGTGATTGTGCCAAGATTATAGTCTCTCTCATTGTTTATATATTCTTATAATTAGTCTGTAGCCTCTGGCATTTGGGGAGGCATTACTAAAGCCTTGTAAAACCTATGATTAAAGTACCATTCAACTGATTTTAGTCAAGGAATTAAAAATATATCATCAAGAAGGATGAATACTTATCTAATCACCTTATGTACTTGATTTATATTTTTTTTATTTTTTAAAATGAGTAATATAATATCTTTAATTCAAGGAAATTTATTTAGAACCTTCATTTCATCAAAGGTCTAGAGATATCTTCATAAATTAACTCAATTTAAAAAATTCTTTTGTAACTATTCAATTAATTTCAAATCACTTGTGACGCACCCATTTATTAATCATATCAAGTAAAAGGACTAGTACTAACACTCACATATATAAGTATATAACAACACATAAAATATGTGTAATTATTATTTGTAGGTTTTTCCTCATAACCTCTCTTCTTGGAGATCGCCATGTTCAAAATTCTTGAGAATAAGTCCCAATGCTAAAAATCCCCCAATACATGATAGTCAAACATCATTCTTGTCCTATCAAATTGATATACCTAAACCATATTAAATATTTATTTAATAATATATCTATGTAATATCTAGGTTTTTATTATAGAAAATAGATACTGTAACCCATTTTTATGACAAATATTCTAAAGACATTATCAAAATAATATTACAAAAAAATAATAAATAATATATGATAAAACTTTATGTAAAAACTATATACATAAAGTGGTAATAAAAAGTATACATATAAATTATGTAATTACCTAACATAGAAACCATCTGTCTACTGAAGACTTGTGTGCCCTAAAACAGCAGGCATGCCTCCTCAAACCCCAAAACCTACTGATTAGCAGTGAGATTCTTTGACCAACATTGGGAGACTATACTCTATTTATCATCACATACAATAATAGTTAAATAAAAAATTCCAACATCAAGGTAAGAATAATTTTTAAAAATGAATATACAACCATAAAAAATATACAATATCAATATGTTTTAATAGAATGATACCCATTCTCTGCACATATATGATATACAACATGGACCTCTAACTAGGAAAGTAAAATACTAAATTAAAAGGATTAAAATATTGGGTTAATCATATATAAATTTTTTTACAACCTCTAATAAATTTTGTAAATCTATATCCAATTACTTTATTTGAATGTCCTGCATAACCTATCAATGTTTGTGAAAATTAAATGTCTATATGCACATCGTAGTGATAGTTCATGGTGAGAAAAGTAATATCAGTGTGTAGCCACCAACAATTCTCCTTGGATATATAATAAGATTTTTTGTGTCTTTTCATGGAAAATAAATATACAACAAATAATAATAAGATTTTGGTCATCATGTGCCAATTATGAAACCACGATACCTGACCTCACATGTTCTTAGACAGTGTCGATGGAGGAAGGTGTCTCCCATCCCAAGTCATCCCCATGTCCAATAGCCTACAATAATGACCTACCACTAAGTCTCGGCCACCTTCCTATTATATAGGGTAGTTTCCCATACCACATCTGAATCTCATGATTCAACGCATCGCATACCACCACCCTCTTACTCAGGGTGAGGTTTGACACCCTATTACATAAAAATTATCATATCATGTCAAAAAATACCACCCTTTCACTCATGATGTGGTCTCATATATCATCATATACCACATCTCTTACCACCACCCTTTCACTAATAGTGAGGTTTTATACCTCATATCATGTTAGTATCTTAAACTATCCCCCTCTCACTCATGGTGATTCATGCCATCACCCACTCAATCTAGGTGAGGCCACATATCAATTCCTACCATAAATTGTAGGATCATAGTTTGTTCAAATGAACAAAATAAAAATCATTAAAACATAGACCTAAGCCTAGCCTTTATATACACAGTAATTCACACTTAACAAACCACTGGATAATACCTCAAAACTCATCTCATCATCAATATCCTTCACTTGACTCACTATACTTAGCCACTATATGCACACCTACATCTATAAAACATCCCATGAGGTTTCCAAGTCCCTTCACCCACATTCCAACTACACTCAAGTGCACCGATCACACTCATTTTCACCTTCACACAATATTCCTCATTGCTCACATCATCATTCCCACATACATTACTAGTTCCCATCAGATCATCCCACAAAATACTAGGTTCTCATTCCACTTTCCTCAATTTTCCATGAACTATTCATATAAACGCTCTATGGGGTAATCACACTTTAAACTACTCAAAGGTGTTTTTTCCCAAAGGCTACTTAAGTCAAACCAAGCATCCACTATGCCCTAGGCACTAGAAATCCATAAAATATCTCATGTATATACCCTTTAGAGTGTTATATCATAAATGAAACCCACCAATCATATACTGACTAATCTAATCATGGTAATCCCCTAAGTCTCAATCCCTCACAAAATCATACCATCTCTTGGAAGAGAGACTTTAAACCCTAAGAGAACCATATAACCATAATTCAAACCCTAAAAAGTGTTTTCGGGGTCTATATGGTACACCTGACTCACTTACCATATGATACCTAAATAATTTCCTTCATAGAATCCTACATCCAAGATCCCCATCACATGAGAGACTATAAACCATCTCATATTGACACAGCCGATGCAATTAGTAACTAATTAAACTATTACCAATCATTATAGGGTATATTGGACCCAAATAGAGATCACACACCTTGTTGTAATACGTTATGGTAAGATATAAAACTACTAATCCATGTGTGGAGTAGACAATTCCTATAATAGAGGCTCTACCCTTTCCAAAAACCCTCTTTGGGACTCACCAGAAAACGTTCTAGAAATTTAAAACTAGGAACCCAAGGTTCATTAATATACATCACATACAAACATGCTTCATATAGTAAAATATGAAATGAACTGCCTACCATGGACTCAAAGGAGTTAACTCATCCAATATCACATCTCAGTTCACCCTTGTCCACTAGAAATTATGAAATAAGACAAATAGGTCCTTAATGGGTTTTACATCGAAACAGTGGTCATAATATAGAAACAATAAGAGATACCTTAGGTAATTAATTAGAATTATTAATGGAGACCTTCTAATTTAGATGGATAATCAGTCTTCTAATTGAAAGGCCTCTGGGTGCTATTGTTTTAATAGAGGTAGAGGGTCAAATTAGAGATAAGTGGGGAATAGGTTTATAGTTCAATCAGCGCACAAGGGTGATGGGGAGTTTGATTAAAACAAAAAAATTATTTAAGCTAAAAAAAATTAAAAAAAAAACCCAAAAACAACTTGGTACCTATTAAAAGTCAATTGGGTACTTGGTGGACTTCTACTAGGTACTAAGTGGGTGTGTTGTTTAAGGAAATTGGATCAGCACTCCTTCAACCCAAACCTAATGCCCCCCAAAACAACCCCAACACCCAAACATGCATATAAACATTCCCTAGGGATGACCCAACACCCTGAATTATGATCTAAATCTTTGATATAAAAACTCCCCTAGATCCAAATCATAAAATTCAAATTCCCTCTGAATTCTATGACCTGTAGTGACAAATTTTGTTAAAATCTCCCCACCATGGGGCTTCTTATCCTTGATAAGTGTCTGGGATGGTCCCATAACACTAGATACATCCATATAAACTCAACACCGCTACTTGTTCATTATTTCTAATTGGATTCATTCAAATCATACACCAACCTAATCTAACCTCAAAATATTTTTATGAAAAACTCCCAGTATAATCCTCCATATGAATCAGTAATTTCCCAAATAAAGATTTTGACACAAAACGTATCTCTACTAACCTAAAATGTTGAAAAATATTTATTCATCTCCCCCAAGCACCGAAATTCCTAAAAAACACACTTTACCACCATGATATTGACTCTAATACTAAGAATTATGCCTCAGATTGAGAAATATCATGAAAACACATAAACCGAACATGAGCCTCAGCCCAGTTGGTGAGGACTCCTTAAGTGCATCCAAGAGACCCGAGATCAAATATTGGTGGAGGCTAATTTCTAGGGTACTATAGCTGCACTGTAGTAGGTACTATTGTAGTACTGTAGCGGGAATAGTGCAGATCTGTAGCAGGTACTATAACGGTAATTGTAGTAGGCATTGTTTGTCATTGTAGCAGCTGGGAATATTCCCCCGTTTGGGCCTTCGGGCCACCGATTTGGTCCCCGAGTCCTTTAAGGACTTTAGGCCACCCATTCCTTCAAGTCAGTAAGGCCTTAGGGTCACCTTAAGGCCTTCAAGCCACCTTAAGTGAAGATGAAAACCAGACAACCTACAAATAAAAAGATTCAAAAGGAGGAGGATCAAGGAGCTTTCACCATAGCAGAAGATAAATGGATTGCAAGAATGAGAGGGTATGGCACCTACCATCAGGATAAGCCTGTGCATGCATGGGAAACCCTAACCTAATAGCCATGCGAAGGTGGAGAGCTGATTTCACGATGAAGATGTTGGGGAGGAGCAATTACAAGTAGTTAGTCTTGGTTGGATGTAATGTCTGAATCTTACGGGCAATGAATTCCTCTAAGGCCTATGGGTCATGTAATACTTACGTCTACGGGCCTTGTAAGGGTTCCACCTCACCCCTTGAAAGGTGGATTATCCAAATCAATAAAAATGAAGGCCTTCGAGCCATTGGGTGGATGAAAACACATGAACCCTACATCACTCATTCATTTAAATATTGACCGCTAAATTAAATCCTCGATTCATGTTCACACTATAAAAAATATACAATTTCCACACATTTTATATTATTCCAAAATCATGGTAAGCTCTAAATAAACTCTCAAATCCCAAATATACACATCATAATCCCTCTTGAGTACATACATATCCAAAACCTAGCTTAGTATATCTCAATCACTAAGTACAAACTGTAGAGACCCGAAGACTGACGTACATGGACTTTACATTACTTTTGCGGAATACTTAGTACATAACAAAAACACACACGCAAGGACCGTAATAGTTTACTGTCTTTGGAAACTCGGAATATCATCTTCTAATCATGGTGAAAGATCTTCAACATCTCCCATAAAGATCTTCCTTTTTTTATACCTAAAACCTTTCTTTATATCCTGGGGAAAATAAAACATAAAAGGGTGAGCTCAAATGCTCAGTAAGGGTAAACAAAAGAAATATCAATCACATGATATTCATAAGAACATAACATTTTGGAAATCTAAACCAGCAAAAGAGATCATAATATCATAACATGGGATAAATCATAGTGGTGAAATGTAATCCCAATAATCATAACTTAAAACATGAAACTTTGTATCATACACACATAATCATAGAGAATCATTTCTTATTATTCAAGACTCATTTCCAAGACTATCTTAGTGGACAAAGTCCATTTCTGAACCGAGTCACCCTCATTTCAGTCCTATTTCACTGAACCGGTATAACCTACCGTTCCATCCATGTCTATATCATGAGATATAAAATCTTTACCCAATGCATTGGAGGGAGATATAGGTCCCACCCATCTCATAATGATACCATTCTTATGTGTGCCACAAAATCATAAATCATACATCATTGCATAACCCATGTAATAAAAATGGAATTCTTAAACATCGTGACATCATAACATAATTCATATAAGATAAATGAATTCATAATAATAATTCCATAACAACATAATAAAATCAATGTAATTATAGGGATATAATCAGAACCCTATATTATCTTAGATGGAAAATAATTTTGATAAAACACTTGAACTACATTCTTGAAGAAAATATCCTTTCTACTTCAAAAATATTTTCCTTTCTTAACATGTCATACAATTTTAAACTAAAAGAAGTTGATTAAAAATAAAATTTAAAAATTTTAAAGGAAGATTCTTGTAAATAATTTTTTAAAAATCCATTCATGTCGTATAAGTTAAAAAAACATTCTTCTCGTACTTTTGTCGGAAAAGTCAAAAAGTACCTCGTACGAAAAACGAAACAATATTCCTTTCATATCTTTTACTAAAAACTCATCAAAGGGTAAAATTTGGTATAAACTATTGTAGAAGGATATAAATATTACATATTGAGGAAACATGGATGTGGATGATAAAATACACCCCAGTAAATGCCAAAGTATAAACAATATCGGATAAAAATGAGATTGTGATATTTCCCTTACCTTTGGTCCGATATGCTTTGTACGTGTTCGAACATCATGTATAATGATTTAAATAATGTTATTGACTTATTACAGAATCATTCTTATTTTTATGATATCATATATGGTCATATTCTTAGCTTATTATTAGTAATATTTCATTACTACTTGTTATTCGGGTGTTTATTACTTTTTGTTCTTATGCGTATTTTGTCGAATAAATTTTTATTCTTCTCTTCAGGATATAGATAACTCATTTACAGAATGGTATTAGTGAAATATATATCATATTCATTCATTCAATTTATTTATATAATCATTATGAAATGAAGATCATGTAGAATGAGTCGCATCACATCGTGGAGACGGTATTCCGTACGTACGCACGAGTGATGATATCGTTCTTATGATCGTGGAATTGTATTGGAGTGTATGTATACTATTTCATAATAAATATCACTTTAAAATATTCATATATAGTAATTATTTACACCATTATACCCATCCAAGTAAGGTGGTGGTGGAAAATAGATTACACCACGGCGTAGAGACGGTATTCCGTACGTACGCACGCGCGGGGATTTCCTTTTTCCGTAGGATGGATAGAAGGTTAATTAGAGTTGTTTAATATAAATAATAACATATAGGTATATAAGAAATACTTATGTTATTACTTTATCATGAAACAACTAAAGAATAAGAAGTTGAAGAAGAAAGAAATTGAAAAAGATCGGTAATGGATATTACCTCGTTTTGACGCGCCTTCACTTAACCTCCACTTAATGAACTATGTATGGTCTTTGAAGAATACCAGGACCTCTATAATGATACTAGGGAAGTGGAGAAGAGATTTTGGAAGGGGTTGTACGAGCTTTAATTCTCAAATTGGTGTGAGGAGGAGAGGGAGGAGGTGCCCTTTTATAAGGGAGGAGAGGGGTACCTTAGGAAAATCTCAAAATATTATTTTATATTAAGGTAAAATTCGGTTTATAATGGTTCCAAATTGTATTATTTAAAATCAAAAGTGGGTATGGTTCTAAATACTCTCATAAAATAGGATTTAGACAAGTTTAGGTTATTATTTTGACCTTATCAATTAGATTTAACTCTAAGTTAAATAATTTAACTTTTATCGTGTCTTTTTGTTTTCTTACACTATATGGTTAATAAACTTACCATAACAAGCCAAAAGAACCCCAAGTTGTTTATTATTAACATATCTACCCTTATCTAAGTCATTTTTCCGAACCTTAGATTTTTTGGAATTAAATAACAATTAATAATATAAATTTTTTAAAAAAACTAATTTATGTCAATTTTGACACTATTTGGTACATGATTTTTATGAAATTCATAACAGAATTATAAGTTCTAATAAAGTTACTTATATCAACAATAACATGTCATATTAACCTAGAAAATTAATTTAAGTCATAAAAAGTCTCAAATTACATTTATTTCGGTGTTTATAACATCAATTATGTCAATATTTCATTAATAAGATAATTACTACATCATCTTTGTGTCATAAATAAATTAAATTATATAATGTCTAAAAATTAAAAATAAAATAAAATTATGTAGGAAATCGTTTTATAGTTATAGTTAATATTTATAGTCTAATTTATATTATGTATAACCCCATATTAAAAATTATTTACTTATTAAACTTTGATTTTAACTATTTTAACCCTTCTTTAAATAAATCAATAATAAATATCCTAATCTAATCCAAGTGGGCCTAAATGGTCATATGTTATTCCTAGGGTTGTTTGTGGTCGAATTACACTTGTCCAATAGAATTGGGACATGTGTTAGGGTAATAATAATATCATTTTTACCCTTAATTACCCTATTTACTTTTAACCGTGGTAAATAAAAGTAAAAAAGTTACTATTCACCAAAAATTATTTTCATCCCATTGAACCACATTTTACTTACTGACATCAACCGTGTCTCTCGGATTTTTGAAATTTCACTCACAAAAGTGGTAAAATTAAGTTTTATGAAAAATTCAGTTTTTTAACTACCACTTAGTGGTTTCACTATTCATCAAAAATTGAAAGTTTTCAGAAAAATACCAAAAATTAGGCCTAAGCTATATTTGATATTATGAATTCAAAAATGATGTTTATTTTACCAAATTCAAAACATATCAGTTACATTAACTAATTTAAAAATTAATTCTCGTCGTCAAAACAAATAGTGTGTTTTTAAGAGATAATAACTATCAAAAGATTGACACTTATTTATGTCTGGTTTAAATGTGAAATTACATCCAATGACCAACATTGTATTAAATTGTAAAAATATATTCTAAATATACTTTAAAACCAATCAAATTAATAATTTATCACTATTAATTATTTCTATTAAAAAGGTTGTTTTTAATTAAAATTTAGTAATTTTCACTATTCATCAGAAAATGAAAGTTATCCGAAAAGTACCAAAATTTCAGCCTAATATAATTTCGATATTCCGAATCCAGAAATGAAGTCCATTTTAAAAAATAAAAGTTACAAATTTCAAAAAGTGGTTATTACTATTCATAACGGCTAGTTTTAATAATATTTTAATAGCATATCGTTTTTTAGTGAAACTCGGTATTGCGTACTACACACGCTATCGAGGAAAGTCGCAATTGCATGTAATGCAAGACAAGTCAAGGATGCGTGTTGTGAAAGCTCCTTTTGGTGTAGCGTACAAAAAAATACATTAATGAAATTAAAATGAATATTTTTCATAAAATCTCAGGGTGTTACATTCTACCCCCCTTAAAATGAATTTCTCCGTCGAAATTCATTGGGGTTATAAATGGTTTACTATTCAAAAGTTTCTTTAATAGAAACCCACATCGTAAAAAGGAATACCAAAACCAATCATTAAAAACAAAAGTATGAAACGTAACGTTTACCCAAATAAACTAATCATTGGGTTTCCACATAGGTGAAAATATTGATATGGAAGAGAAATCTAACCATCATGTTATGATGGAGAGTGGTAGAGAACATGGCTATGGAAAAGCCAGCAATCACAAAACCATAAATTTGTGACGATCTAAGGTACTATCTGATTCATCAGATATAAGAGCACTAAGACAACATTTTGGTTTTCAAGATCATTTCCCTAAAGTTGATGAAATTGGAATTAGAAGAAATACTTTCGTGATTTCGGTAGAGTCTCGTCGTTGGTCGTTCTTTGGAAAATTTCCACTTCATCTCTTAAAGAAATGAAGTTGAATTTTTCATTCGTGATGTGTTAGCAGATCATGTGATATAATGATGGGTCATTCCATCTGTCTCAAACAAAAGGTAAGAAAAGTTATCAAAAAAAATACATAAGTCCACCAATAGTGAGATTAATCATATATGGTTCCTAAAATGGACTTATACTTCATATATCATACTGATTAATATAATAAAACTAGTTTCTACTAAATATGGACTTCATGTAGGCCAGTGGTAGGTGATAAAGGCCAGTCGCACTTCGGTTGTGGGTTCGATTCCCACAGCCTTGTCCGACACGATGGGCTGTCGCCCGTCCTGCAGGTTGTCCTTTTTCTAAAGCTATATTATTATAACATCCCATCAACAATATCAAAAAAAATTTATCCTTAAACAATACTAAATTATGTCTAACATAATCCATTCCAATCTTTAGGATTATCTAAAATACTTCGGTCCAAGCTCATAGTATAAAGAAAATGATCATGTGAATGTCATCATTTATACCCCATATATCATAAGATATATCTTGTTGGTCAAATTAAAAATATGTGAATACCTTAATCATGTATTCTCTTGAAGAATGAATATCCATTGAACCTTAGTGAAAACATGAATGCAGTTAAAAGTTAACACTTTCCACATACCAAAATCCTCAAAATTCTATATCCTCAAACCATGATATCACTTGGTCCTTATATCAATCATGAGCTCATGAATACTATCAAACATATTAGATTCTCTTTATCCCTTCATTATGTGCATATCCTCTACTTTCCAAAAATATTTCAATCACTTTTTATGGTTACCGATGCCATAAAATTATTGAAAACCACAATAGACCAAAACATAAATATTCCAATATTCCACGATACTATATACAACATTATTCTGGAATCCCATTACATAAACACTTAATCATTCCACCACATCGTTTTCATATTCAACATCGCCAATGGTGATCGCATGTGACTTCCCTTTGTCCTTTTCCTTAAGTGGTTGCTCATGTCGATCATCACTAACCCTTGGATTAGGGAATTTATTAGCATAATGCCCCATTTCCTTGCACTTGAAGCATTGAAGTGTTGTTGGTGTGTTCTCTACAGTCTTTCCTTTATTCACATCATTAGAAACCATTTTTCCATTAATTCGACACTCAGCTGCTCGATGACCTTCTTTTCCACACTTAAAACATTTTCTAGTCCCTTTAAGACAATCTCCACCATGCTTCTTTCCACACTTTGAGCATAAGGAAACATTCATCTCCTTTTCACCATTATTCTGAGATTTCTCCTTGAACTCCATCTTTCGTTTCTTGTCAAAGCTATGAGATGGATAAGTAACACCAACTTCCATTTCTACCTTGATAGCACAACGCACAATTTCTTCATAGCTACTGAAGTCTCTTATAGCTAATGCCCTTCGAAGATTTGGTTTTAAGCCACTGAAGAATCGATCAAATTTACTTTCAGTTTGGATGATAAATCTAGCTGCATACCTTGCAAGACTTGTAAAATTTTCTTTGTATATACCAACAGATTCATCATCCTTTTTCTTTAGTTCAAGAAACTCCTTCTCCATATTTGTTCGAAGAATAAGAGGGAAGTACTTATTGAAAAATAAGTTCTTGAACTTGTCCCATTCCATGGACTCAATTTCATCTATTGGCCTCATATTCTTTATAAGATTCCACCATTGATCAGCATCACCTTCCAAACGATAAACTGCTAAGATGACTTTATCATGTTCAGAACATTGAATAAGTGAAAATATCTTTTCAGTAGTACTGATCCATTGTTCAGCAACAAGTGGATCAGAAGACCCACTGAAAGAAGGTGGACGTTGCCTCATGAAGGACTCAATAGAATATTGTTCCCTTATCTGCTCATTTGGAATTCTAGAATGATTCATAGCCTGTGTAAGAATAGCAGTAAGATTTTTCACTCCATCTCCCATAACATATGTTTGTTCAGGAGGAAAATCATTGCATTGTCCATTGCATTGATCAACACGGTTCCTTCGGGTTCCAGCAATCGTCTAAAACTCAAAAATAATAGTGTGAGAGGAAAAAATCATGCTAGGGAAAACAACATAATAAAGGGGGAGTACCCTCAATATCTAACATCTTAGGTTTAATTATATGATCGTTAGCGTAATTCTAGGACTATAACCTATATTTATACTTAACCTTAGGTACATCCCTAGACATACCTTAGAAATATCTCTAGAGATCTCACTAAAGTTCTCGCATCCTAGTTTCCAAAGGTTGACTAAACCTTTCCTCTGATACCAACTGTAGAGACCTGATGCCTGACGTACATGGGCATTACATTACTTTTGCGGAATACTTAGTACATAACAAAAACACACACGCAAGGACCGTAATAGTTTAGTGTCTTTGGAAACTCGGAATATAATCTTCTAATCATGGTGAAAGATTTTAACATCTCCCATAAAGATCTTCCTTTTATTATACCTGAAACCTTTCTTTATATCCTGGGGAAAAGAAAACATAAAAGGGTGAGCTCAAATGCTCAGTAAGGGTAAACAAAAGAAATATCAATCACATCATATTCATAAGAACATAACATTTTGGAAATCTTAACCTTCAAAAGAGATCATAATATCATAACATGGGATAAATCATAGTGGTGAAATGTAATCCCAATAATCATAACTTAAAACATGAAACTTTTTGGCATACACACATAATCATATAGAATCATTTCTTATTAGTCAAGACTCATTTCCAAGACTATCTTAGTAGACAAAGTCCATTTCTGAACCGAGTCACCCTCGTTTCAGTCCTGTTTCACTGAACCGGTATAACCTACCGTTCCAACCATGTCTATCTCATGAGATATAAAATCTTTAACCAATGCATTGGAGGGAGATATAGGTCCCACCCATCTCATAATAATACCATTCTTATGTGTTCCACAAAATCATAAATGATACATCATTGCATAACCCATGTAATAAAAATGGAATTCTTAAACATCTTGACATCATAAAATAATTCATATAAGATAAAGGAATTCATAAAAATAATTCCATCACAACATAATCAAATCAATGTAATGATAGGGATAGAATCATAACCCTATATTATCTTAGATGGAAAATAATTTTGATAAAACACTTGAACTCCATTCTTGAAGAAAATATCCTTTCTACTTCAAAAATATTTTCCTTTCTTAACATGTCATAAAATTTTAAACTAAAAGAAGTTTATTAAAAATAAAATTGAAAACTTTTAAAGGAATATTCTTGGAAATAATGTTTTAAAAATCCATTCATGCCGTATAAGTTAAAAAAACATTCTTCTCGTACTTTTGTTGGAAAAGTCAAAAAGTACCTCGTACGAAAAACGACGAAAGATTCCATTCATATCTTTTACTAAAAACTCATCAAAGGGTAAAATTGGGTATAAACTATTGTAGAAGGATATAAATATTACATATTGAGGAAACATGGATGTGGATGATAAAATACACCCCAGTAAATGCCAAAGTATAAACAATCTCAGATAGAAATGAGATTGTGATATTTCCCTTACCTTTGGTCCGATATGCTTTGTACGTGTTCAAACCTCCTGTATAATGATTTAAATAATTTTATTGACTTATTAAAGAATCATACTTATTTTTATGATATCATATATGGTCATATTCTTAGCTTATTATTAGTAATATTTCATTAATACTTGTTATTCGGGTGTTTATTACTTTTTGTTCTTATGCATGTTTTGTCGAATAAATTCTTATTCTTCTCTTTAGGTTATAGATACCTCATTTCCAGAATGGTATTAGTGTAATATATATCATATTCATTCATTCAATTCATTTATATAATCATTATGAAATGAAGATCATGTAGAACGAGTCGCATCACATCGTGGAGATGGTATTCCGTACGTACGCACGAGTGATGATATCATTTTTATGATCGTGGAATTGTATTGGAGTGTATTTATACTATTTCAGAATAAATATCACTTTACAATAGTCATATATAGTCATTATTTACACCATTATACCCATCCAAGTAAGGTGGTGGTGGAAAATAGATTACACCGCGGCGTGGAGACGGTATTCCGTACGTACGCACACGCGGTGATTTCCTTCTTCCGTAGGATGCATAAAAGGTTAATTAGAGTTGTTTCATATTTATAATAACATATCAATATATAATAAATACTTATGTTATTACTTTATCATGAAACAACTAAAGAAGAATAAGTTGAAGAAGAAAGAAATTGAAAAAGATCGGTAATGGATATTACCTCTTTTTGACGCGCCTTCACTTAACCACCACTTAAAGAACTATGGATGGTCTTTGAAGAAGAACAGGACCTCTATAATGATACTAGGGAAGTGGAGAAGATATTTTGGTAGGGTTTGGCCGAGCTTGAATGCTCAAATTTGTGTGAGGAGGAGAGGGAGGAGGTGCCCTTTTATAAGGGAGAAGAGGGGCACCTTAGGAAAATCTCAAAATATTATTTTATATTAAGGTAAAATTCGGCTTATAATGGTTCCAAAGGGTCTTATTTCGAATATAAAGTGGGTATGGGTCGAAATACTCTCATCCAATAGGATTTAGACAAGTTTATGTTATTATTTTAACCATATCAATTAGATTTAACTCTAAGTTAAATAATTTAACTTTTACCGTGTCTTTTTGTTTTCTTACACTATATGGTTAATAAACTTACCATAACAAGACAAAAGAACCCCAAGTTGTTTATTATTAATATATATATCCTTATATAAGTCATTTGGCCTAACCTTATATTTTTAGGAATTAAATAACAATTAATAAAATAATAATTTTTTTTAAAACTAATTTATGTCAATTTTGACACTATTTGGTACATGATTTTTATGAAATTCATAACAGAATGATAAGTTCGAACCAAGTTACTTATACCAACAATAACATGTCATAATAACCTAGAAAATTAATTTAAGTCATAAAAAGTCTCAAATTACATTTATTTTGGTGTTTATAACATCAATTATGTCAATATTTCATTAATAAGATAATTACTGCATCATCTTTGTGTCATAAATAAATTAAATTATTTAATGTCTAAAAATTAAAAATAAAATACCATTATGTAGGAAATCTTTTTATCTTTCTAATTAATATTTATAGTCTAATTTATCTTATTTATATCCCCATATTAAAAATTATTTACTTATTAAACTTTGATTTTAACTATTTTAACCCTTCTTTAAATAAATTAATAATAAATGTCCTAATCTAATCCAAGTGGGCCTAAATGGTCATATGTTATTCCTAAGGTTGTTTTTGGTCGAATTACACTTGTCCAATAGAATTAGGACATGTTTGAGGGTAATATTAATATCATTTTTACCCTTAATTACCCTATTTACTTTTAATCGTGCTAAATAAAAGTAAAAAGTTACTATTCACCAAAAATTATTTTCATCCCATTGAACAACATTTTACTTACTGACATCAACCGTGTCTCTCGGATTTTTGAAATTCCACTCACAGAAGTGGTAAAATTAAGTTTTATGAAAAATTCAGTTTTTTAACTACCACTTAGTGGTTTCACTATTCATCAAAAATTGAAAGTTTTCAGAAAAATACCAAAAATTAGGCCTAAGCTATATTTGATATTTTGAATTCAAAAATGATGTTTATTTTACCAAATTCAAAACATATCAGTTAAATTAACTAATTTAAAAATTAATTCTCGTCGTCAAAACAAATAGCGTGTTTTTAAGAGATAGTAACTATCAAAAGATTGACACTTATTTATGTCTGGTTTAAAAGTGAAATTACATCCAATGACCAACATTGTATTAAATTGTAAAAATATATTCTAAATATAATTTAAAACCTATCAAATTAATAATTTATCACTATTAATTATTTCTATTAAAAAGGTTGTTTTTAATTAAAATTTAGTAATTTTCACTATTCATCAGAAAATGAAAGTTGTCCGAAAAGTACCAAAATTTCAGCCTAAGCTAATTTCGATATTCTGAATCCAGAAATGAAGTCCATTTTAAAAAATAAAAATTTCAAATTTCAAAAAGTGGTTATTACTATTCATAACGGCTAGTTTTAATAATATTTTAATAGCATATCGTTGTTTAGTGAAACTCGGTATTGCGTACTACACACGCTATCGAGGAAAGTCGCAATTGCGTGTAATGCAAGACAAGTCAAGGATACGTGTTGTGAAAGCTCCTTTTGGTGTAGCCTACAACACAAGACATTAATGACATTAAAAAGAATATTTTTCATAAAATCTCGGGGTGTTACACAAACACTCATCAATTTTTGAACAAACTAATTATACTAATTGCTATTGATGAATCTTAAGATTTTGAAGGATCCTATAATCAGATATAATTCATCTCATCGCATCCTGAATATTACCAACACCCAACTACTTAACTACCAAGTTATTTATAACACAACCCAATATCAACCACCAAACTCCTAGCATAGGTTTCACCAATCACATGATTTATATAATGCTCCCCACCATTGAATTATCCATATCACCTTTTCATCAATACCATCCTACCTGAAAATGAACTATTCATAGGAAATTCACATTCAATACATCCTCATTGAAACCTAAAAATATCAACCCATGAACTATTAATATGGGTATCATATCCCTTCAATATCTTTCACATCCCTCACCTACCCCAGATAACCCTCGGTCACCACTTCCTACCATCAAAATGCCTTAGTTTTTATATACACATCACATTAGGTGTATGGAACCAAGAAAAACTCTACCTGACACCTCACCTTTTTTTATCTCTCACTTTACAAGAATAAATAGTGGCATACAAAATTTCTCCCCCTAAAGATCCTATAATTATCGTCAACATCCCCAACCAATTTTGAATGATGAATTCCATACTCCCACTATATCACATATCCCTCTATCAAAATAGTGGGATCATTATAGAAAACTAAATGACATGAAAACATTTATCCAACTATTAGATCACTATAGAGATCTCCATATATTAACAATACACCCCCTCCTAGTGTATTTTTACCATTCACTAAAAATTAGATATATACCCCAAGAATCTTCCCATAAGAAATTTCTTACACATTCCAATCCATTCACCAGAGTTTCATACCTTCTTGACCAATCCAAATACTCCAGATTCCCTTGACCTTTTATTAAAAATCTAAAGAGAATTTAAAAATATGATTATCCAAACATGTAATGTCATCCCACATGCTAATATCACTATGTATCACATGGTATTCTCTACTCAAAATCATAACAACTAGACTTTCCCCATTTTAAGTCTCGACTTAGGATTATAATTTGAAATACCAATCAAAAAACTTCACCTTATCCATAATAATATTTTTAACACATCCCCTAAGAAGAAAAAACCATGATTTTGTTATAAAATACCAAGGAAACACCCTAAAAATATAAAACACAATCCTGCATCGCTCGAGCACTACTTACATTGAGTTAATCTACACATTCTTCCTTCAACCTAGATAACTCTCTCTCACACACCTATAAAAAAAACCCTCTCACTTTCCACTTAGGAAATGATAAAATACTAACTCACTCACCTTTAATGCATGAGAGGCTAAATTATCACACTTACTTAATTCTAAACCCGCTTCTATCCTGCATAATCATCAGTCACACTCTTTTAACAACCCGAATCCCACACCAAGAGTCAAAACTCAAGATTCTAGGGAAACATTTTAAAACAACCCAACCCTCTCAAGTGTCCTGATCCAACACAAAACCTTTCTATACAAACAAATAGAGGGTTCAAATCTAACTCAAAAACTCACATTGATCTAGTAATAACCTATACAGTTAACTACATATCCAATTAATTCACTTACTTTCCTACAGAACAACTGAGAATCACTCACATCACAAACATCTCATGACTAACCACTTGATCAGAACTATCATTACCATATTCCTAATACCTCTATATCTACTCATATTAGAGATAACTACACTATCATCATAATTCCATGTCATAAGCCAATAGGAACCTCTCAAAGGTCTCACACAAACTGAAACCTACGAATCCAAAAAGGCCTCATACTAGGTTATATCACATATACTACTCATACTAGGAAGTCACTACTCTGTTCATACCACTACAGGGTGGTCATATACCATACCTATAAAACTGTACCATCATAATTTCAAGGAAAATCATAAAAACACCAACCTAATTTTAATTAATTAATACATAAATAAAATATATTTTGTAAAAAATATAGTAACTTATTTTTATCATTTTAATTAATTGAAGCCCATTTTTTAAACATTTTTTTCAAATATTATTTATTAAAAATATTTTTTCCTTTTTGAAAAAATTTTCACAGAGAAAAATAGTCATATGTTTAGATAAACCTATATTCTTAATATGATTCAGGAACACACATAATATTTCCACCCCAAGATGATATTAAAATCTTAAATAACAATCTCAACCTAAAATATAATAATTTAATAAACATATCAATCAAAACAACTTAAATCATGATCAATAATACCATAACCCTAGAAACTTATATTTCTCAACAAGAAAGGTGTCCACAATGAATTGGTACAACACCTTATCCAAGCTCTTCCAATATCTATCTCAATCCTTCAAGTCTCCAAAATAGTAAAACAATAAAAAAAATGGTCAAATGATATTTTATAATGCATCAACCTAGAAACCACCCATCGACCCAAGATGATAGTTCCACAAGACCTCATGTATACCTTCATAGATGCTAGAGGCTACCAACCAGCGTTGATAATCTATCACTAACATAGGGAGACTATAATTTTGTATCATCACATATAATAATATTTATATTACAAAAACAAATACAACCTCAAAGTAAGTGAAAGGATTTAAAATGAATATTTAACCATTATAAATATACAAAAACAATATGATATAACAGAATGGTACCCATTATCAGTATATATATATATATATACAATGAAAAATTACTCCTCATTAGAGAAAAATACTTTGAGATTCAACTATAAAACTTGAGTTCCTATTTGAACTAGTATCCCAAATATATATCTAGATACATATAATGAATCTCCTAAAAAATATATCTCTTAAAAGTGAAAAATTATGTTCTTCATGAGAATCAGAGTTCCAATACAGGGTATAAGAAATAATCTCAATAGGATACCACAAATGGGTTCCTCAAATATACTAAAATATATAATATTAATGTGTGCATGTAAAATAAATAGACAATACATAATCCTATGTGTCAAGTTGTCATGTTCTAACAAGGCCACCATGACACCCAACATTACCATCGCATCTCAAAGAACTTACCTCTCACTTAGGGTGAGATATCAAGCCACATCCTAAACCAATTCATGTACTACCACCCAATTACTCAAGGTGAAGTTCCACACTTTATCATATACTATATTCCATAGCATTTCTTATACCACCACCCTCTCGCATAGGGTTAGGTCTCATATCTCGACACATACCATATCTTATACCATTATCCTCTCACTCAAGTTGATATCTCATACCTTATCTCATAACACATCTTATACCACCACCCTATGAATCAGGGTTAGGTATCATATCTCATCTCATATAAACATCTCATTCTTCACCCTCTCATCCATGGTGGTCCCTTATAGAACCCACATACTCTGGGTGTGGCCGCATATGAAGTCTTTTCATAAACTATAAGATCAAATTTATGGCACACACACAAAAATAATAAGCATTGAAACATTTCCCCAGTCCTAGATCCCAACCAACCCCTAATTATACCAAAAACACCACTAGAGGATAACCCAAACCCATGTCATTATCAATTTCCACAACCGAATTAACTATACTTGGAAATCATATTCACACCTATTGCTACAAAATATTACATGAGGATTTCAATTCCCTCCATACACATTCCAACTACACTCAATATTTCCAGTGACATTCAGATACACCCTCGCACAATATACCTCTTAAGAATTACCCAACCCTTAAGGTTAATAGTAAATCACATCATCATTCCCACTTAAATTAATAGATCTAATGATATCATCCTAAGGAATATTAATCCCTCGTGACACTTTTTTTCATTTTCTAAACACTATTTTCATATGGTTTATAAGAAGTTATCACAATTTAAACTACTCAGAGGTGTCACTTCTTAGTGGATAACTAAGTTAATCCAATTATCCATCATGCACTATGTACAATCCATCCCCAAATTATCTCACGTATAAACCCTCCCAAGGGTCAAATCATAACTAGCACCACCAATCAAACACCAACTGATCTAAGTATGACATGCCTCTAAGGACTAATACCTCGCACTACCATATCCTCTCTTAAAAGAGAGACTGTATAACTAAGAGAACCATGCCACCATCCATCAACCCATAATAAGTTTTTGTAGAGTCAACATAGACCACTTGTCTCAATTCCCATACGACACCCAAATCACTTCACATGTAGGAACCTCGAAACATGTCCCCCATCACAAGATATACCATAAAACTACTAATATTACCACAATTTAGAACATTGGTAACCAATTACATGATTCCTAGTCATTATAGGGTCCTTTAGACCAAACTTGATATCACACCCCTTGGATGCATAACCATCTAGCCACTCTAAAACTACCAAACCATGTGTTAAACAGTCAATTCATATCAATGAGGATTTTTCTTATCCTATTAAACCCTCCAGGACTCAACTGATCAATTTCAAGAAATTTTGAACCCATCACTCAAGGCATATGCCTAAACATCACAGGAAAAAATGTTACATATGGTGAAATATGAACCACATGACTCAATCTCATGGGGGATTACTCATTAGATATCATGGAATAATTCATCTTCATTTTCCTAAAATTGAGAAATTAGAAAAATAGTACCTAAAATAGGGTATATGCTGAAATAGTGGAGAGAAAATGGAAGTAGTGAGATATATATATAGATCTTAGGGATTAGTTTAGCCTACCAAGGGAGACCACTAAATTTAGATGTATCGCTAATCTAATAAGATCTAGGCCTCTTGGATCCATTGGAAGAATAAAGGGAGAGGAAAATGATAGAAGATAGGTGGATGAGGGTGCTAGTATGAATAGATCACAATGGGGAAGCGGAGGTTTAATTAAAACAAAAAATTTAACTAAAATATTTTTTCAAAAAAAACACCCAGTAAACCACCAAGTATTTGGTAGAATGCCTTTTGGAGTTGGTTTACTTAAACCAACTAATTTATAATTTAGATTTTCTATATATTCATGTATTTTAATATTAATAAATAAGTTATCTCGTATTAATTTTTCTTCTATGCGGCATTAATTTGATAAGGTCCTAGAATATCTATCACATTGAAAAGGTAATATGTAGTTCCCCATTATAATGATAACATTGATATGAAAATATAATACTCTTAAAATTAGTTCTACAATTGGAAAATATACAATAATGGGATGCATATTATATTCACTATCAGGTCTGAGAACTCATTAGTAGATGGGACTTCATCTCTTGATGTTTTCACTTGGTATTATTAAATACTAGAGATTATGATAACAGTACTTCCAGTAATAATTCCAAATTTCTATGTGTCACATAAAATTTTTATCTACAAGAATCTATAATGGTACATAAAATTAAATATTATTATTAATTCATGTCATGACTCACATACTTTGATGTACTAACCAAAACTGTGACTCTATATATTCATGGGAATTATGGTATATTGGGTATGTCATGAATTATATGTTATTAATGAAGAATTGGAGGAAGGATTTGTCTATTTCACCTTTATATAAGTTTTTATCTCAACCATTTTATTGAAATTTAACCATCACATTAAATTTCATGGACAAGGTGTAATGAAAATTTTATTTTAGATAGTAAAAGAAAGATGTATTAAGTATATATGTTTAGGACACTAGTGTACAACCTTCTTGATGAGATATCATGACAAAAGGATTATATTACACCATGAGTTTATGTATGTGGTTTTTTTCTATTGAGATATATCTTCTTCTATTATAGGTGCCTTAACACATTTCTAGATAGTAATCTTGGACTTTAGGCTAACCTGCCTAACGCAATTGAGGAATAATCCTAGAGGGTCACACACAAAGTGTTTCCATTTATCACAATTAAATAATATTTATATTTAAGTGTTGGAAAAATTATTATTCAATAGACTAATAAATTATATTTATTCAAGATTAATTGATCACAAGTATTAAATAAATATATATTTACATGATAATTATTTAATTAAAAGAATTTATAATATTTATTTATCTCTTATTATTTTCAAGGTAATAAAAAAATTATTTATAAATAATTTATATAATTAAATGAATATAAAAATACATATTCATTCACCAATCCATGAATTTAATATTTATTTATTTATTTAGTGAATAATATTTATTTAAATATTTATTTTATAATTCAATAAATTTCGAGGAGGAAAAGTAGACCTGGTTATTGGTCTAATGATAAATATTTAATTACAATGATGTAAAATAATAATTTTTATTGTGTTTTCTAGATCACACAGTGAAATAAAATATTATTATTTTTAATTTACATTTCATTTGCTATATTATGGGTTTAATATATTATTAAGATCCTTTTTTTAGTTAATTAAATTTAAACGCTAGATTCATCTATATATATATATATATCTAATTATGAAAATTTTGAGAGGTTGGTCATTGTGAAAAAAATTCCACTCCCAATATAATTCTCCCTTAATAAATAACTTCTATATGGGATGAGCAACACCTTCATCGAAGAAATAATTAAATACAACAGTATTTATTCTTGTTATTAAATTAATTATAAAATAATACAAAAATATCATCTATTTCTCATGATGAAAAATTATATCAATATTACCCATAAAAATGTCATTTTTCATAGATTTCTTCATCCTTAACATTAAATATGATCCATTGAATCTGAAAAAAATGAGTAGGCCATAAGATCAATACTATTATATTTGAAACCATCAAGTGTTTTCAAAGTGACCATGTTTAAATTTATAATTATTTATTAACAATTTTTTTGTATTTGGTTCACTATATTAACCTTATATGTATTTTATGATTCCATATATTAATTTTTATAAATATTTATATGATTATTATCTCATCATGATTGTTCTTCTACATGACATTGTATGTGATAATATCCTAAGAGTGACTATTACAATGAAACGCTATAGAATTCCTATAATATGATGAGAACCTGAAAGTACCATGACAGTATTCTTAAGTATATGTTATATAGTTGGATGATATCATTTTATGGAACCCAAAGGATATTGGTTAATAGGGGTTGAAACTCAAAGGAATTTGATACACTTTCTTATGGTGTTCACCCATAGAAATTTCCAGTTCAAGAGATTATGAGAACACGGCCTGCCAGTATGAAATCCACATTCATATGTTCCATTGGATATTACTATATAAATATGTGTCAATTGATCCATATATATTAATATTATTATTAATGGATATCATTATACATGTAATTTTATGTATTGATAAAAACCATGATGTCCTTTATTCATTGTGAAGTAGGATATGTTGGGTGTGTCATGAGTGATATTGTATAAATGAATAATGTGAGAAAAGATTACTCCCTTATGTTATTTAATAGAATTTTATATCTTGAGACCTTTTATGTGAATGTAATTATCTAAATAAATCCATGTCACGGTGTTCTATAGGAAATTTTAATTTCATAAAGTCAAAGAAAGAGTTATCTAGCACATAGGTTAATGACACTAGTATGAAACCTTGTTGGTTAGAGATATCACAATAAAGGTATTATAATAAACATTAATAATTCTTCCAATATTTAGTGTCATTGTGACATTAACTTATTTCTCTATGGGTTCCTTGGTGTGTTTCTAGATTCTAACATTGGAATTTAGACAGTTCTCCCTAATTCCCTTGAGAAAGAGCCCAAGAGAGTCACACACTAAGTGTGTCTGGAATCTCAATTAAATTATATTTGAATTTAACAATTTAGGATAAATATTATTCCCACTTCATGGTTAAATAATTATTCAATATTGGTTTATTTTCCAGATTAAATCATGAGTTATTTGGAAGGATAAAAATGTGAGTTAAACAATAATAAATATTTATTTTCAAAATTTAGTAAATATAATATTTATTATTGTTATCAGTGAATAATGCAGTAATATTTAATTAGTAAATAAATATTCACTATTCAAGGTTCAGTAAATACTAAGTAGGATTAATGGACTAGGTTTAATGGTCCATCCAAAAATGATATATTAAATATCATTTGAAGATATATTAATTTATTTATTTAACAATTGATAATTATTTATCTTTAGGTTTTACTCATGTTGAGTAAATAATAATAAAATTTATATTATTATTAGACATGGGGATCCCTATGAATTAAGGGATTGTATAAAGGCCTATGTGAAATTACCAACCATATCCTAGATTTATAAAAACCCAATTATATCACATTCTAAGGTTAGATGCTTATTGTGCACAAAAAACTTACAGAGAATTCTCTCAAGCCCTATAGAGAATCGTCTCAGAAATACACTCAAGAAAAAATGTTCCAATCCTCCTATAACCTCTCAATAATTAAATATATCATTAAGAATAATTCATACATGAATTGATTCTTCCCACAATCAATGATGAATGAGTCAGGAAATTGGAATTGACTACACTAGTACCTAGTGATTCTACGACAATGTTCTGAGATTTTGGATCATGTGAGGATCACCACTAGAGGGATTATTCCCCTGATCCTATGATGAAAAAATAGTATAATGTGAGAAATCAACCAAATAATTAAAAAAAAATTAAGGCAAGATAATTATAAATATTTCTATAAATTAATTATAAAATATATGTAATAATCATGTATTTTTGGTTCTAGTGATAACTATTCAATTAATCCTCAATTTAATTCCACATTTCATGATGTTATTCATTATGTACATATATTATTATTCTTTGATTATGACAAAACATCGAGTTTTTTATGCCCAATAGGCACTTCCCATGTTCCTAGAATGTGATGTCCCCCTCCCACCAAATATACCTCAATGAGGTGAGAGAGATAATGACCCCTGATTCCTGCCTCAAGTAGGTCTTGAGTTGGTGACTAACACCAAGGGTATAAAAATATCATGTATGGGATTCGTTACCCACTATAATGTAAATAGGATCACGAGATAAGATGAATCATCCACAAACAACATCGTGACATAATATAAAATAAATAAAAAAACAACCCACATGTATGTATAAATTAAATGGATACAAGTAAAAGTATCCAAAAGTAAATACCCAAAAAAAAGTTCAGTCAACAACACCACAGCAGTTCAAAGGTTCAAGATAGTATTTATCAGCATAGTCCTTGTAATCCTCCTGAAAACCTGAAAACAATTTATATATGTAGGGTGACCATACAAGTATACTCGATAGGAAAATCAAAGTCTATTGTGTACATATGAAATAAGAATACTAATTCACCTATGAGAAGAATTTAAGAATCAAAAAACACCAATACAGTTATATTAACCACCCAAAACTCACAAATCCATACTCACCCTATAACTCAAGCCAAGTAATATAAGACAATAAGAATGAAATTAATAATGGTACCTCACACCACTTTCCCACTGGTATTCCACTATCATTGTAACACCCCAAGCATCCACAGTATGTTTCCCTTTGAATAATGCAATATCTTTCATTGTACGCAACTTCGAGATTCTAACACACTATGGCCAATCAAACTAGCTGTTATGAATAGTAATACCCACGTTTTGAAATTTTATAAATTTTATTTTTCAAAATAGACTTTATTTTTGAATTCAGAATATCGAAATTAGCTTAAGGTGGATTTTTGGTATTTTTCTGAAAACATTCAATTTTTGATAAATAGTGAAAAACACTGCATATTGGTTAAAACCAACTTTTTATTTAAATAATTATTTATTTTATTTAAATTTATTTTAGTTAAAAATATATAAATAATACCTATATAAGAACAATTTAATTCATTGGTGTCATTTTGTAATAAGTTTAGATATATAAAAATTTTATTGAACTTTTTACTATCTTTTACCCACCTCCTAGGAGCATTTGCAAATTTTCATAAAACCTCATTTTACCTCTTCTCTGAGTTGAATTTAAAAAATCTTATATACATGGTCAATATCAGAAAGTAAAATGTGGTTCAATAAGATTGAAATAATTTTTGGTGAATAGTAAGTTTTGACTTTTATTTACCACGGTTAAATGTAAATAGAGTAATTAAGGGTAAAAATGATATCATAATTACCCTAACACGTGTCCTAATTCTATTGTACAAGTATAATTAGACCAAAAACAACCTTAGGAATAAAATATGATCCTCTTTGGTCCACTTGGATTATATTAGGACATTTATTATTATTTTATTTAAAGAAGAGTTAAAAGAGTTAAATTCAACGTTTAATAACTAAACCATTATTAATATAGGGATACACAAAATATAAATTCAACTATAAATATTCATAATAAAGATAAAAATATTTAATACATAAGGGTATTTTATTTATAATTTTTTTACATTAAATAATTTTATTTATTTATGACACAATGATGATGTAGTAATTGCATTATTAATGAAATATTAAAATAATTGATATTATAAATATAAAAATAAATGTAAATTGAGACTTTGGATTAATTAAACTAATTTTATAGGTTAATATTACATGTTATTATTGGTTAAATAAATTTTATTCGAAGTGATAAAGTTTTTATGGAATTCCAAAAAATCAAATGCTAAATAGTGTCAAAATTGACATAATTGAGTTTTTAAAAAAATATTATATTATTAATTGATATAATACTCCTAAAAATAAAAGGTTCATCCAAAGGACTTAGATAATTTTATATTTATTATTAATGAACCACATGGTGTTCTCTTTTCTTGTTATAGTAAGTTTATTAACCATGTAATATAAAAATACAAAGAGAAATGGTAAATATCAAACTATTTAACTAAGAGTTAAATCTAAAATATAAGGTTAATATGATTACCTAAACCTATAAAAAACCTATTGGTTGAGAGTTTTCAGACCCATACCCACCTTATCCTTGAAATAATTCATTTTGGGTCCATTATAAACTGAAAATTAATTTATTATAAAATAATATTTCAGGTTTTTCCTAAAGTGACCCTCACCTCTCTTATAAAAGGCCACTTCCCCTTCTCTTAATTTCACACCCCCAAAGCCTTTTGGCTGGTCAAACCCTACCCAAATATCCTCTCAACTATCCACCCTTCAACCTAGAGGCCTTTGATTAGAAATCCATCCTAACAATCCCTTTTTATCAAACCAAAAGGAAGAACCCGAAGAAGAGGTAAATATTTCATCACCTCTTTCAAGTTCTTTTATTCTTCCACTTCCTCTTTTTTTTTGTTTCCATTATAAAATAATAATTCCAATATCTTCTATATACTGTTATGTTATTATAAAAATTTTACTTCAAAATTCATTATTCTATCCATTATATGAATGAAAAAAGTCACCATACGTGCATATGTACGGTTTACCGTCTCCGCGTCGTGGTGTAGTTTGTTATTCAAACACTTCATTATTTGGATGGGTATAATAATGAGTATAACTTATGTAAATAACAAATATAACATGTTATTTATTATTTATATATGATATAACTTCCAATTACATATTATTTCACCATCCATATAATGATATTGTCACTCGTGCGTACATACGGATTACTGTCTCCACGAACGCGATGAGATTCATTCCCCATCGTAATCAATCAAGAATAATTTTCATTTTATGATTAAAAATAATGTTTAATAACTTAATATTATTCTGTATATAAATAAAATACATCCTATCCATAAAAAGCATGGCATACATAACTGAACATATAAAGTAAAATAGATCAGTTAACACCTGAAACGACGATATTACTAAAATATTATTAACAAAGCAATATTCGAGGATCATATATGATATCATATTTATATATATAGTTTTTTTATAATTTAATAACAATTATTTAACTATTAAACAGGAGTTTAATGTACCCTCAACCAAGTAAAAGTACAAGGTAAGGGTTAATTTCACAATCTCTTTATTATCCGAGGTTTTTTTACATAGGTATTTACTGGGACCTCTTTATCATCCACATCTGTGTTTTCTTAAAAAATGTATTTTGAAAAAAAATTACTATTTAATAGAAAATGGGTTAAAGTCATTTATACCCTTATTTGACCTTATATTTTTTGAAAATAATATTTCTGTCATTTTCAAAACAAGGTACTTTATGACCCTTTCAACAAAAATCAGGTAAGAATGATTTTTTAACTTATACAGCGAGTGCAGCTAATTTCCACCGTTATAACATCATCAAAGATTCCCTTACAATATTATAAGAATATTTTCAAAATAAATGTTTTATTTTATAATTATATGAGTTTTAAATTATTTCAAAATAGAAATAGATATTTCTCTAAAAAAAATTGATTTCATCTATGTCAACATACTTTGATGGATTTTAAGCTTGTTTGAAGTTGATTTACTATGATACTAATATTCCATATTTTATTGAAGGATTGGTGATATTTTTAACAATGGATGTGTTATTATTATACCATTCATGGTTTATGGATAAATTATTGACATTTCGTATGCTATTTTTGATATGAATGTTTATGTTATGTTTAAACCTTTTCATATGATGAATGCATTGGACTTTGTAAGTGACGGTTGGAGCCCACTATAGCTCCTCGATGAAATAGTAGGTCTCATGAGAAAAACTAGTGTATTCTCACAAGGCCTTGACAAAATATTATTCTTAGTCTTGGCACAAGGCCTTGCCTATTTGGTTATGAAGTCTGACATTATGAATTCCATCATTATTAAAGTTGTTATTGATATTGCATGTCATTATTTGACTAGTAGAATATCCACATGAATAAGTAAATATAATTATTTGATTTTATATTTTCTATTTTATTCTGAAGTTTTAGTTTAAAAGCCTTTTGTTTTAGTCTAATACATCTCCATAAATATTTACGCTTATTTATGAAATTTTCTTCTATATTGTTATGCATACTGAGCATCTGAGCTCTCCCCTTTCTATTTTTTATTTTTTTCAGGATGTGAAGAGGTATTTTACAGTTGACCTGTAGAGATAGGCTAAGGATATAGTTGTGTTCAAAATGGGACAAAATTTTTTATATGTTATTATTTCATGATGTAATGTAAAACTTATGATTGTATCTAGTGCATCCAAGGCTACTAAACTGATCGGTATTTCAGGAAATGATTCCTTGTATCATACCAATGTTATGTAATAATGCACCGACTCTGGGTAACTAGGGTCAGGGAGTTACAATTGGTATCAGAGGAAGTTTATCACAAACCTTGGAAATAGATTTAGAAAAACTATGATTAGAGAACACAACCCTAAGATAGACATTGAGGATTAGTATAGAACAACTTCCTAGAATTTTGGTACTATAGAGACTTTGTGAGTTTTCCAAGAAATAAATCCATGTATGGATATGATAAGGTAGAGGTGGCTCTGGAACAGATGTACCTAGGGGTAAAACTCGAAAACACCTCTTCAATCTAGACTCGAATGGGAACTGGTTCACGACAATGGGAATTGTTGTACTATTGGTAGCGACACTCCCGAGGGATATTCTTAGGATAATTCTCATTTTATTTACAAACAATTATGAAGGGTTTATGAGTATATACCTCCTCAATGAAAATATTTTTATAATGATGGATTATATCCATAAACAGTTCAGTTTATGTTAAGTGTTTTACAAGTTTGGAATTATGTATTGTGTTTCATAAACTAATCTATTATATGACATTGTTTATAAATGGAACCTAGTGGAAGGAATGGAAACAGTATCAACACACGTAATCCATATAGGGATTTCCCTTGTACTCAAGATAATTATAGTGGAGCTAGTGATGCAACTATTGCTGATCATCTTATCACTATACTGGGACAACTCACTCAAGTTATGAATAATAACCTTACCCGTATAGAGAACCCTAATCCACAACATGGAGAATCAATGTTAGACCACTTTATGAGGCAACAACCACCAACATGGAATGGGGGTACAAACCCATTAGTAGCAGAGTAATGGATAAGTTCCTTAGAGAAAATATTCCATGCTTTGGGGAGTAGTGAAAGGGAAGAGGTTTTCATTGTAGTTTATCACCTCACGAGAGATACAGATCAATGGTGGTCATTCATTCAAAACAAAAAGGAAGATGAAGAAGTATCAAACATGGAATGGAGGGTGTATAAAGATATTTTCTTAGAAAAATACTTTCCTTGTGACCATCGAGTAGATATGGAAAGACAATTTCTGAGTCTAAGGAAAAAGGAGGATGAGAATGTCCCAAAGTATGAGGCTAAATTTACAAGGTTAGTACGACATGCTATAGATTATATATGTAACCCAAGGAGTAAGATTGATCGATTCTTTAATGGTTTAAAACCATTTCTCTGGTGATTATTAGTCTCACAATCCTTCTTATCATTAGAAGATATTGTCTCATGTGCTATCAAGCTAGAAAAAGAATTCTCTAAGTCTTGAGACACTAAAGAAAAGATAGAGAATAAGAGATCTTTTGAACACTATGAAAATGGAAATAAGGGGAAGAAGGGAAAAGTTGAATAACCATCTTGTGGTAAATGTGGGAAGAAACACCCTGGTACTTTCCTAAAGGGAATGGGAGTCTATTACAAATGTGGTGAAAAGGCAACCAAACTCGTGATTATAAGGGAATGAATGAGGCCATCAATGTTGAATGCTAAAATTGTAGAGAAAAGGAGAATTATTCAAATGAATGTCCTATGATCTAAGGGAACTTACCTCAGAAAAGGCCAAGGGAGCAAGTCCAAGCTTATGTGATCACTATTGATGAGGTTGAAGCTCTGAAAGACATGGTGGTAGGTAATTTAATGGTTTCCTCAAGTTTAGCCAATACTTTATTTGATTCTATATCATTTCATTGTTTCATATCATCCCATTTTGCTAAGAAAAATAGATATTTCCAATTTGATTTAACAAGGGAGTTTTCAGTCAAAACTCTTATGGGAAGTATCATTACAACAAAGTTTTGTGAATCAGTTCCCATTAGGGAACATAAATTTTCTTTATCTGCTAATCTCATTATCATACCCACGATTGAATTTGATATAATAATTGGTATGGAATGGCTTTTAGATCATGATGCGAAAATTTATTATAATAAGAAGGAGGTTAAGATTATCGATGATGATAAGGAGTGCCTTATCTTTAGAGAAGAAACATCACCATCTGATTCTTATCTAGATCCACCCCCAGTAGCTCTACTAAATTCAATTATTGGGGAGGATGAGAATAAAATAATTGTGGGTGATGAAAATAATGTTCGAATATAGTGCATACCTATTGTGCAATAATATGTTGATGTGTTTCCAGAGGATTTACCTAGACATCCTATAGAACAAGAAATAGATTTTTCCATTGATTTAATTCCTGGTTCAAGTCCCATATTGAAGACCCCTTATAGAATGGCCACTGTGGAATTAGTTAAAATAAAGAAACAACTAGAGTGATTGAGTAATAAGGGACCTATTCACCCTACTATTTCTCCATGGGGATCCCCTGTCCTTTTTGTTAAGAAGAAAGACGGATCTATGGGGTTCTGCATTGACTATAGGGAGATCAATGTTATTACAATAAAGAAAAATTATCCCCTACCTCCCATTGATGATTTATTCGACCAACTTCATGGAGCTCAATATTTTTCAAAGATCAACCTTCGATCTAGATATCATTAGTTGTGTGTGAAGAAGGAAGACATTCCGAAAACAGAATTTCGAACCAGGTATGGGCATTGAGAGATTACAATAATGCCTTTTGGATCGACTAAGTATCCTCTATCTTCATGGATCTAATGAATAGAGTTTTCAAGGAATATCTCGATGAATTTTTTTTGTTATTTATTGATTATATCTTTGTATACTCAAAAAGCTACGAAGATCATGAAAATCACTTGCATGGTATTCTAAAGACTCTTAGAAGAAATGAATTATATGGGAAGTTTAGAAAGTGTGAATTCTAGATTTAGTAGATTTCTTTTCTTGGCCATATTGTCTCTAAGGATGGAATCTCTGTTGATCCTTCAAAGACCATGGAAATCCAAGAATGGTCAGCACTGACAAGTATAACTGAGGTATGTAGTTTTATTGGTTTAGCAGGTTATTATCGGCATTTTGTCCAGAATGTTTCCCAATTGACTAGCCCAACCAAGCTCACTCGTAAAGGGGTTAAATTTTTTTGGAAAAAAGAGTTTGAAGAATGTTTTGAATAACTGAAGAGAATATTACTTAATGATCTTATCTTGACTCTACCATCAAGGAATGATGAGTTTGTTATTTATAGTGATGCTTCAAAGAAAGTAATTGGTCGTGTCCTTATGCAGAATGATAGAGTTATTGCATATGCATCATGACAGCTAAAAATTCATGATCAAAACTATTCCACTCATGATCTTGAGTTAGTAGCTGTAATATTTTCTCTAAAAATATAGTGACACAGTCTCTATGGTGAAAATGTGAGATTTATATTGATCACAAGATTTTGAAGTATATTTTCTCACAAAAAGAACTAAACATGAGGCAAAAGAGATTCCTTGAACTACTCAAGGATTATGATTGCACAATACACTACCACCCGAGGAAGGAAAATAAGGTGGAAGATTATTTGAGAAGAAAGGATTGTGGAGTTTTGAACAAGATGAGAGTTGAAAAGGGTCATATTTTCATAGATCTATTAAAGATGGATTTGAGAATAACCATGGAAGGTGAAACATCGATGCTTTTTTCAAATGGTTTCCAAACCATATTCATTAGAAAGGATAAAAAGTTCTCATACTGATCATGAGGATTTTCAAAAGAAGATTAAAGTTTTGAATGATGGGAGATTGAGGGACTTTGTATATGATGAAGGAATTTTGAAATTTGGGAAGAGACTTTGTGTTCCTAACATACCTGATCAAAAAGGGAATTGTTGGTTAATGCTCATAGCACCTATTTCTCTATACACCCTGGGAGCACCAAGATGTATAGATATTTGAAGGAACATTTTTATTGGGACAAAACGAAGAGGGTGATTGCTGATTTTGTGTCAAGATTTATAGTTTTTTAACAAGTGAAAGCTGGAAGGCAACAGCCTAGAGGAGTCATGCAACCTCTTCGCATACCTGAGTGGAAATGGAATAATATTACGATGGAATTTGTCATTGGGCTACCAAAGACTCCTAGAAGGAATGATGAAATATGGGTCATTGTTGATCATCTTACCAAATCATCACATTTTCCTACTATAAGAGAAGATTTACCACTTTAATGTCTGGAAGGACTATATATTAAGGAAGTTGTAAGACTCCAGGGTGTACCCCTATTGATTGTTTCTGATCATGATCCCCTTTTTACATCAAGATTCTGGAAAAGTATTCAGAAGGCCCTAGATACTGAACTTTGTCTGAGAACTGCATACCACCCTCAAACTAATAGAAAATCTGAATGGACTATTCAAACCTTATAAGATATGTTGAGATCTTGCTCACTTGACTTTCAAGGTATGTGGGATCAATATTTACCTCTGACATAATTTTCCTATAGCAATAACTTCCATTCAAGTATTAAAATGGCATCATTTGAAGCATTATATGGAAATAAATGTCGCACACCAACTTTTTGGGATGATGTTGCTGAAAGAAAAATCATAGGTCCAAAATTTGTTGAGGAAGCGATGGAAAAGGTGAATTTTATCCAAACCCACATCAAAGCAGCTCAAAGTAGGAAAAAGAGCTATGCCAAAAATAAAAGTAAGGATTTGGAATTTCAGGTAGGAGAACATGTTTTCTAGAAGGTATCTCCATTGAAGGGTGTTATACGTTTTGGTTAGAAGGGTAAATTGAGTCCCAAGTACATCGGACGTTCCGAAATTCTAGAATGAATTGGATTTGTAGCTTATCGTTTGGCAGTGCCTCCATGTCTCTCCAAAGATCATGATGTGTTCCATGTATCACTGTTGAGAAAATACAGGTATGACCCAACACATGTACTCACCTATGAGGAAATTGAACAAGAACCTGATCTATGTAATTGGGATGAGCCTGCCAAAATTCTTGATACAAAAGAACATGTTCTAAGAAATCAGATGACTCATTTGGTAAAAGTTCTATGGAGAAATCATAAGATGGAAGAGGCAACGTGGGAACCAGCAGATCTTATGATGAAGAACCACCCGAATATTTTTTTGCGATAGTATTATAGAAATTTCGAGAATGAAATTATTTGAATGAGGGAAGAATGTAACACCCCAAGCTTCCATGGTATGTTTCCCTTTGAATAATGCAATATCTTGCGTTGTATGTAACTTCGAAATTCTAACACACCGCGAAAAATCAAACTAGCCATTATGAATAGTAATACCCACATTTTGAAATTTTATAAATTCTAATTGTCAAAATAGACTTCATTTTTGAATTCATAATATCGAAATTATCTTAGGGTGAATTTTTGGTATTTTTTCCGAAAACTTTCAATTTTTGATGAATAGCGAAAACACTACGTTATTGGTTAAACTCGAATTTTTATTTAAATAATAATTTATTTTATTTCAATTTATTTTAGGTCAAAATAGATACATAATACCTAAATAAGTTCAATATAATTCATTAGAGTCATTTTATAATAAGTTTAGATATATAAAAATTTTCTTTGGCTTTTTACTGTCTTTTACCCACCTCCTAAGAGAATTTGAAAATTTGCATAAAACATAATTTTACCAATTCTGTGAGTTGAATTTCAAAAATACAAGAGACATGGTTAATATCAATAAGTAAAATTCAACTCAATAATATGGAAATAATTTTTGATGAATAGTAACTTTTGACTTTTATTTACCACGGTTAAAAGTAAATAGGGTAATTAAGGGTAAAAATGATATCATAATTACCCTAACACTTGTCCTAATTCTATTGGATAAGTATAATTCGACAAAAAAAACCTTGGTAATTAAATATGATCTTCTTTGGTTCACTTGGATTAGATTAGGACATTTGTTATTATTAAATTTAAAGAAGAGTTAAAAGAGTTAAATTCAATGTTTAATAACTAAAAAATTTTTAATATTGGGTTACACACAATATAAATTCAATTATAAATATTCATTAAAAATATAAAAAAAATCCTATAGAATGGTATTTTATTTATAATATTTAGACATTAATTATTTTAATTTATTTATGAAACAATGATGATGCATTAATTACCTTATTAATGAAATATTAAAATAATTTTTATTATAAATATCCAAATAAATGTAAATTGAGACTTCTGATTAACTCCAATAATTTTTAAGGTTAATATGACATTTTATTATTGGTTAAATAAATTTTATTTAAAGTTATAAAGTTTTTATGGCTTCCAAAAAATCAAATACTAAATAGTGTCAAAATTGACATAATTGAGGTTTTAAAACAAATACTATATTATTAATTGATAAAATATTCCTAAAAATATAAGTTTTGGAAAAAGGACATAGATAAGGTTATATATATTAATAATGAACCACATGGGGTTCTCGTGTCTTGTTATTGTATGTTTATTAACAATATAATATAAAAATACAAAGAGACATGGTAAATGTCAAACTATTTAACTAAGAGTTAAATCTAAAAGATAAGGTTAATATGATGACCTAACCCTGTCTAAAACCTATTCTTTGAGAGTTTTCAAAACCATCCCCACCTTATCCTCAAAATAATCCATTTTTGAGAAATTAAAACCGAAAATTATTTTATTATAAAATAATACTTCATTCCTTTCCTAAAGTGACTCTCACCTCTCTTATAAAAGGCCACTTACCCTTCTCTTAATTTCACACCTGCAAAGCCTTTTGGATCATCCAAACCCTATCCAAATATCCTCTAAACTATACTAAATTCAACCTAGAGGCCTTACTTTGATCATAAATCCATCCTAAGGAGCCATTTTGATCAAATCAAAAGGAAGAACCCGAAGAAGAGGTAAATATTTCATCACCTCTTTCAAGTTCTTTTCTTCTTACACTTACTCTTTATTTGTTGTTTACATTATAAAATAATAACTCCAGTATCTTATATATATTTCAATGTTATTATAAAAATGGTACTACCATAGTCATTATTCTATCCATCATATGAATGACAATGTCACCATACGTGTGTACGCACGGCTTACCATCTCCACGTCATGGTGTAGTTTGTTATTCAAACACTTCATTATTTGGATGGGTATAATAATGAGTATAACTGATGTAAATAATAAATATAACATGTTATTTATTATTTATATATGATATTCCATCCAATTACATGCGATTTCACCATCAATATAATGATATTGTCACTCATGTGTACGTACGGATTACCATCTCCACGAACACGATGAGATTCATTCCCCATCATAATCATTCAAGAATAATTTTTATTTTATGATTAAAAATAATGTTTATGGACTTAATTTCATTCTGGATATGAAAAAAAACATCATATCCATAACAAACATGGCATATGTAACCGAGAATATAAAGGAAAACGAATCAGTTAACACCAGAAACGATGATATTACTAAAATTTTATTAACAAAGAAATATTAGAAGATCATATATGATATCATATTTATGAATATAATTTTTTATAATTTAATAATAATTATTTAACTATTATATAGTAGGTTAACGTACCCTCAAACAAGTAAATGTATATGGTAAGGTTTAATTTCATAATCTCTTTATTATCTAAGGTTGTTTTTACGTAAGTATCTACCGGGTTCTCTTTATCATCCACATCGGTGTTTTCTTAAAAAATGTATTTAAAAACATTTTTAATATTTACTAGGAAATGGGTTAAAGTCATTTATACCCTTATTTGACCTTATATTTTTTGAAATGAATCTTTCTATCATTTTCCAAACAAGGTACTTTATGACCCTTTTGACAAAATTAAGGTAAGAATGTTTTTTTAACTTATACAGTGGGTGTAGTTATTTTCCACCGTTATAACAACGTCAAAGCTTCCCTTACAAGCTTATAAAAATATTTTCAAAATAAATTTTTTCTTTTATAATTATATTACTTTTAAATGATTTCAAAATAGAAAGATATATTTCTCTAAAAAAGTTTTGATTTCATCTATGTCAAAATCCTTTGATAGATTTTAAGCTTATTTGAAGTTAATTTATTATGATACAAATATTCCATATTTTATTGAAGGTTTTGTGATATGTTGGACTATGGATGTGTTCTTATTATACCATTCATGGTTTATGGATAAAGTATTGACATTTCGTATGCTGGTTTTAATACGAATTATTATGTTATGTTTAAACCTTTTCATATGAAGAATGTATTGGACTTAGTAAGTGAAGGGTGGGGCCCGCTATAGCTCCTCGATGCATCAGTAGGTCTCTGGAGACAAAATAGTTTCTTGTAACAAGGTCTTGACAAAATCATATTAGTAGTCTTGGCACAAGGTTTTGACTATGTGGTTATGAAGTCTATCATTATGCATTTCATCATTATGGTAGTGGCTATTGATATTGCATGTGATTATTCTTCTAGTAGAATATTTATGTTAATAAGTAAATGGAATTATTTGATTTTATCTTTGCCATATTATACTTATTTTTAAGTTTAAAAGGTTTTTTTAGTCTAATTCATTGCCTTAAATGTTTATTCTTATTTATGAAAGTTTTCACTATATTGTTATCCTTACTCAGCATTTGAGCTCACCCCTTTCTATGTTTTATTTTTCCCAGGATGTGAAGAAGTATTTTATGGTTGACCTACAGGGATAGGCTAAGGATATAAGTGTGTTAAAAAGGAGAAAAAATGTTGTTGATGTTTTTATTTTATGATGTAATGTAAAACTTATTAATGATCTAGTACTTCCAAGGCTACTAAACTGATCGGTCTTTTGGGACTTGATTCCTTGTATCATTCCACTATTATGTAATAATTCACTGACTCTGGGTAACTGGTGTCAGGGCATTAAATTCACACCCCAACATCAAATGTCATAATGCTCCAATTTCATCTGTATACCACACCACCCAACAAAAACAGTTGGAACACACCTCACACAAAGACACAAAGTTTTTCTTCCCCACAAGCACAGCCATATCGCATCTCACCCGAAGACATCTAGGACACAACACAACCACATATATAACTAGAGTAGTAGTGTATTTTGAACATGTAAGACATAAACCTTGTTCCTTTCTCCTACCATGCATGACCACCACCAGAATAATCCCTATAAGAAAGGTCATATAACACCTCGCTCAAACATTTCAAGGCCACTCTACAACAAAAATAGAGTCTAGTGGCGGTTTTGGGAACCTCCGCTAAACCTTTTTTAAAAATGGTTTCTCGACGTTTTATAATAAACTACGGTAAAACATTTTTTTTACAACCCTGACCCTTCCCCCCCACCCCGACCGCACCCCGCGACCCTGCTTCCCCTGCAACCCTGGCCCCCCGTGACCTTGGTGACCCGGCTACCCTGCTTTCCTGGGTGACCCTGGCCCCCCATGACCCCGACGACCCCGCGACCCTGGCAACCCAGTGACCCCGGTGACCCTACTTCCCCCGGCCCCCCATGACCCTGGTGAACTATACGAACCCTAAGGTTTGAAATTAGGTGAGTAGTATGATTTTTTCTAAAATTTTGAAATTTATGGGTTGTGATATTGATGTTTATATATTTTCTCTCAACTATAGAGGTGAGGGTACATGAATAAATTCATCATGGTTGGCACATAGGATCACATGAATTGTGTATTCTTGTATGTTATTGTGAACTAATGTGGAAATTAAAATTCCTCAAGTTAATTAAATCATCAATAATAAATTATATAGTGTTTTTTATAAAAAAATATTATTGTAAATAAATTTTAGTTGGTTTGGGTATAATAATATTTCCTAGTTATGATTTCTTGTGGTTTATTAAGGTATTTTTAATTTAATTGAGTCATAGAAGTGGAAGTTAGTCATAACGTATTGTTAGGGTTAATAGATATTAGCATGTTTGGGTATATGGGATATAGAAATCAAGTGGGATTTTATGTGATGTTATATGATTCATGTTTTTGTGTGATAATAATTTTTCTTAGAATATATATATAGGCATTCCCCTATTAACTCTAGTGAGTGAAAACTATCCATGAATCTGGTTCTCATTAAAATGGTATAATTTAATATAATTCTTGGGATATATTGGTTGTCAAAGTAAAATTACAAGATCAATTGTCTAAGTGAGGAACATTCTATTATATTAAGGGGACAAACCATAGTTATCTTTACATGGGAGATATCCCAGATTGAGTGTTACTAATACCTACCTCATATTTCGTTCTTTATAGAAATTATAGGTATAATTTAATATAATGTTTTTATTTGTTTTTTATTTCTCTATATGTTATCCAAACTAGATGATTTTTCATTAATATGTATAGTCTTGGATGAAAGTAATCACTTTCATTGAATATGTATCTTTTTATTTTTCATTATTTTTTGAAATGAAAAACCTATTTATTTATAAGGCCTACTTGACTATAATGAATTATGACACTTAGGTATGGAGTTTCTTATACTTTTGATACTCGATCATGGATTCCATCAAACATGTGTTACTCAAGCATAGAATCCCTTTACATTGCATAAATTTCTTTTGTGTCTTTAAGTGAATGGTATTGAATTCATTCTAACTTATTGTAGTGGTTTGGATGAATATAATTCTTCCAAGTTCCCGAATATAATATTTAGAGATAATTCCTTCTGAGATCTATTTCCACCTATGTGATTCTGATTATCTTATTATGTTGTCTTGGATGATAGTACCAACACCCCACATTTCATCTCCAAATTCCCAACATGATTCTACTATGAAACAACAAACACCAAGTCTAGACACATCAACTATTCTTCAAATACCCTAGTTTGATCCCCAAACCACATCATCTGCATCCTGAACGCCATTTTTAACGTGTTCTCCACCTTAAAACATCAATTTTTATGCAACAACACTAGTAAGTCCTTCTCTAGATGAATTATACCAAAGGCGCTCAATCCCACCCACCAATGCGCTATCATATCCCGACCACGATTACTTAAAACTATAGGAATAACAAAAATGTTCAATGCCCACATAGAAGTCTGAATCTGACTCTTAGTTCAACTCCATGGTCTGATCCTCGATCGTCCCACTTAACCATAATTCTCTACTCATTATCACTAACACATATATGATCCAAATCACCCTCAAGTCACACCACCACTCTTTTCTATGTGAATGCACCAAAGAGAGGTCTAGGAATTAAATCCACACAAGTTTCATAGAACCTAAAAACCTAATCTCCCAAGTTATTTCATCATGCATTTCCATGAACACCACCACTTATCATGCCTCAAGACTACAATCCCTCGCGTGGATCTTGTCACTCCAAATTAACAATGTGTTGGGTTTTGTAAGTATCATAAGGTTTTCCCTAAACATTATTTATAATAGATTTATCCAATATTAGAGTTTTATATGAAGACTCTATAGAGAACTTATGTTGGGTTTATTCCAAATTAACAATGTGTTTTGGTTTTCATGGTAAAGTAGCTACCACATTGTTAGCACATTGTTTCTCTTTACCAAAGAAACTTCCCCTATCCCAAACACTAGATGGTTCATATCTAACTCAGGGGCTCATCTTTATTATATTATGTTTCTATAATCTTATACTATCGTATATATGAATATTTTTCTCTATTTCGTTGTAACTATGTGTTTTAATTTTTTTATTATTGTGTAGGCACATTGTGATATACATGGATAAAAGCGGGATCACATTACCGAGGAACACACCTCAGTATGTTAAAGGATTGAATGAGTTTTTAGATTTTTCAATTTATAATCGATCCGTTGAAGGGAGAATAAAATTTCCATGTCCTAAATGTAAATTCAGAACATGGTTTAAGAGAGATGAAGTTTATGAACATTTAATAATGAAGAAATTCCCTAGTCAATATTTTTGTTGTATTTGGCACGGAGAATCAAATGTTACAGAAAGATTGAGCACTAATGTTAATCCACATAATGAGGTCCCAAGTTTGTCGACAATGGAAAATGAAATGCAAAACCTCATAAATGATGCATTCGGAACTGCAAGACACCACTATCAGCATCAAAACAAATCAAAATAACCATAGGAGGGTGATACAAATTGCAATGTGACAAGTGATGTTTTTGAGACTATAACACATGAAGATCAAGATTATAACATATCATTGGATCCTCCTCTGGATTCTATGGAGCCAAATGTAAGAGAAAAATTCACTGAGGAAAATGTGTTTCAGGATTTAGTTGACGATGGAAATCAAGAGTTGTATAGTGGGTGTTTGAAATATTCAAAGCCTTCATTTCTACTAAAGTTTTACCATATCAAATTTCTATGTGGAATTACAAATAAGGAAATTTCCATGATATTGGAATTGATTCCTGATGCATTTTCTGAAGCAAAAATCCTAGAATATATTTATGATATGAAAAAATTTGTTAAAAAGCTTGGTCTAAATTATACAAAAATACATGTGTGTCCCAATGATTGTATTCTTTATTGGGGAGAGGATTCAAGTAGACATAATTGCAAGAAATTTTATTCTTCTAGATGGTAGGAAAAGGATGATGTTGAAAGTCTGAATGAACATAATTTCATGGAGAATAAGAAAAGGAACGCACCTGCAAAGGTTTTTTGTTACTTTCCCTTGAAGCCTCGATTGCAAAGATTATTTATGTCACCGAAAACCGCTGAATACATGAAGTAAATTATGTAGATAATAACAATGATGGGTTAATGATACATATACAAGATTCCCAATCATGGAATACATTTGATTCATTACATCTAGATTTCTCAGCTGATCCTACGAATGTTCGATTGGGATTGGTTGCCGATGGATTCAACCCATTTGGGACTTTGAGTACCAGTTATAGCATTTGGCTTGTTGTTTTGATCCCTTATAATCTGCCTCTGTGGATGTGTATGAAACAAACATCTGTTATCCTTTCGATGATTATTCCTGGAAAACAAATTCCTGGAAATGATATTGATGTATACTTGAAGCCTTTGATTGACGAATTGCAGGAGTTATGGAACAATGATGTTGAGACATTTGATGCTTCTTCTAAAAAAATATTCAAAATTCATGCTGCTTGAATGTGGACCTTTAGTGACTTCCCTAGACTTGGTAATTTATCTGGTTGGAACACTTACATAGTTTTGGCTTGTCCCGTTTGTAACTTTGATTTTGAGACCAAATGGCTACCTCATAGTAGAAAATGGTGCTTCTTGTTTTATCGAAGATTTCTCGATGTATCTCATAGATTTCGGCTGAACAGATAAAAATTTAATGGTTCCATTGATCGTAGACCACCTCTAAATTTTTTAACTGGTTCTGAAATATTGACACAGCTTGAAAATATTTAAACAGAATTTGGGAAGGTTCATCATTTGAATGATAGCAGAAAATGGATCCAAATTACATCGTCAAGAGAAATCAGAACACAACAATGGAAGAAAAAAAGTATATTATTCAAACTTCTGTATTGGGAATTTAATTTTTTGCGGCATAATCTTGATGTGATGCATATTGAGAAGAATTTCTGTGACAATTTTATTTTTACATTGCTTAATGAGCATGAAAAGTCGAAGGATCATCTCAATGCTCGTAAAGACTTACAAGAAATGAACATAAAACGTGATCTCTGGACAAATGAGAATAAAAAGTATCCTCCGGCAATTTTTGCAATGAAAAATAGGGATAAAGATACATTCCTTCGAATTTTAAAGAATGTTAAGGTACCATATGGGTATTCAAGTAACATCTCGAGGTGTGATGACTTGAAGAATCATAAGTTACATGGATTGAAAAGTCACAATTCACATATTTTGTTACAACAGTTACTACCATTTTCATTGCGTACATTATTACCTGAAAAAATTACTGTTGTTGTACTCCAATTCTGCACATTTTTCAAAAAACTATGTGAGAAATCTCAACATCCATTTCAGCTTGACAACCTCCAGGAGAGGTTTGTATTGACCCTTTGTGCAATGGAGATGATCTTTCCTCCGTCATTTTTTACTGTAATGATGCATTTAATTGTGCATTTGGTTGAGGAAGCTAAATTAGGAGGCCTCATTCATTATCGATGGATGTATCCAATTGAGAGTATTTATATGTTTTTCAGTTAAGTAAACAATTTTTGGTACTTAATTAAATGCATAATTATGTTTATTTTATTTCATAGATATCTTGGGGATTTGAAATCATACGTGAGAAATAAAGCTCAACTAGAAGGCTCTATTTTTGAAGGATATTTGGCTGAGGAGTGTCTTACCTTTTTTCCCGATACTTGGATGATATTGAGACAAGATTTAATCAAGTTGGACGTGTTGAAGACACATTGAATCAATCTCAAATACATCAGAAACCCAAAATATTTCCTTCTATTGGCCCATCAGTTGGGAGGACCTCAAATGTGACACTGACTGAATTGTAATTATTACAGGCACATAGATATGTGATTCTGAATAGTGAAATTGCAAATCCATTTATTGAAGAGTTGAGGATACAAACAAAGAGACAAATGAGAGTTCCAACACGAAATGAGAATGATATAACGAAAGATGTTAATAAATATCTTGTAGAATGGTTTGCATGACGTGTAAGTTCATAAATATTTCAATAAGTATGAATATTAGTTTGACACATACATTTTGTAAATCTAATGAATTATATTTCTTTTTTCAGATCATGAATACTGATACTTGAGAAGTGGTGTTATAATATTTGAAGTTTCTTGCTAGAGGTACTCTAAAACAAGTTAGAAATTTCGACTCTTATAATGTGAATGGCTTTAGATTTTGTATAGTTGATCGAGAAGTGGGTTTGAAAACACATAATAGTTGTATATTTACATTTTTTCAAGTGGAATACTATGGAAATCTGCATGATATTATTTAATTAAACTACCATAGACATTTTTTTTTGTTTTATTCAAGGTTCGATATTATCAGAGGTGTTAAAAGAGATTCCTTGCAATTTAATTCTGTGAACTGCTCTCGCTTGATGGATGTTGGTGATCGTGAACTTCATAATCCATATATCTTAGCATCACAAGAAGAAATGGTATATTATGTGAATGATGTTGTTGATGAATGTTGGAGTGTAGTTTCTCATGTAATACAAATATATTTGTATGATATGGGGGATGAAGTGGATAATTGGACCTTTCAAAATGAATTTAATCAACAACAGGAAGCAGAATTATTTTTCCATCATGATATTGAAAATATTATTCTAGAAAGGATGAATGAAGTGGATGAAGAAATGGAGTAGGAAACCAACATGATTGAAGGGGAAAATGATTGTATGTACAATTATTTATTTATTCAGCAACCACCTGTTTCATTTATGTAGTCATTCATTATCATTGTTATATATATTTTTTCTGTTAGTACTGGGTATCTATTATCATTTTTAATTTTGTTTTCTACATAATTTTTTTGAAATATATATATTCTAAACTTAATTTTATTTGATTAAATGATAGGAATGCCAAGGAGGAAGCGGTATACTATTTCATCTACTTCTGCGACAGATGACGATCCATCTAGCTCCCTCCCCACAACATCTGAGGTACCAGCTGCCTACACTCTTGCACCATCCCCCCCCCCCCGCACCATCTCTCACACCATATTTGGATGTCCCATTAGAGGGTGAGTCTTCGACTCCCCCTTTAGGAGCCTCAGCAGTGGGGCAGTGACACGCCCATTCCAGTTCATCACGGGCATACTGGAGTGTCACTGTGATAGGTAAAAAATTTAATTAAATAAATTTATTGCATTTTGTTTATACTAATTGTTTGCTCATTGAAGATGAAAAAAGTGAAACCGTGGAGAAAAACATAAAAAGTACAGATGTTTGGAACATGACTACCAAAAAGATAGTCGTGCCATTTGATTCTTATGGGGTCCCGACGGATGATGCCGCGGGGTTACTTGGCCAGATTCTAGGCCAGCTGGCAGCAGAGCCCATTTCCCTTCTTATTTCATATGATGATTGGAGACATATGCCTCCAAGCTGGAAAAATTAAGTTTTTTATTATCAAATAAAGGTAAATTTATAACATTATGGTTTAATTGAATGTCATGTTACTAATATGTTCAAAATGAATTTCTGTATACAGATTTTTTTCCACTTTATAGTTGATGATGTGATAGCATGGAAGTGGACGTTGAAAAATCTTGGTAAGAAATGGAAATATTTAAAATGGAGATTGTGGTGTGATGTCAAAGATACCTCATAGACTATGCAACAAATGTATGAGAAGCTACCCAGTGGGGTACCGAAAGAATAGTGTAAAGTTTTTGTTGACAGACATCGTGATGAGAATCGAATGGTATTGAAATATATATTATTATATTATCCTAATTTTACATCTATACATGTATATGAAGAAGACATGACATTGAGTACATCACTATTAAATATCATTTTACTTGATCTCTCAAGAAAGAATGCTTCAAACCGGTCTTAACAAGTCATCCCTCACACTGCGGGCTCAAAAAGATTTTCTAGAATCCGAACAATATTGGTAATCTTTTAATTAGATTAAATATTTATAATATAGTATTATCTGTTTAATATATTGAATTGTTGATTTATCTTTGTTTAATGCAGTCACAGAGTTTAGGGAACTAAGCATCCTAAATTGAATTGTGGTTGGATGTTCACAAGAAATCAGATGGATGTTTTGTTAATGAGATTGCTAAAGAAGTTGGGGTATGATGTCAATTTTTTTATAATAACTTATTATCAGTTTTTACTGTGTTAATATATATTGATATTAGATTTATGGGTAAAAATTAATGAACTATGGGATTCCAATCCTATGTACTTATACTCAGTCTCCCAGGATGACCTGGTTGCTAAAGTCCTTGGGAAGGCTCATCCTGGTAGAGTGCGCGGGGTGGGTTTGGGACCCGTACCATCTGAGGTTTTTAGCAGGAAACCGGGGATGGAAGCTGCATCTGCTCTTGGATTTAGTCAGCCCATACCCAGAGATTCTCATAAAGATATTGTTTCTCTACGAAACACAGTTCACCAGTAGGGGGATCAGATGTCTACTTTGCAGAAAGAGTTGACTAAAATATGTTAGCATATGAGAAGATATGCCCCTGGTGGTAGTGCATCGACTGGTGGTATACAAGTAAATCACAAAAAATCAAAATCATTTAGTTTTATAACTTTCATTGGTTTTAAGTTTTAATATAAATATTCAACCGTATTTAATTTTCAATATAATGTTCTTACAGGTGACAGCAGAAAGTGGATATGAAGGTGGTGAGGGTGACGATGCATCATCGGACCATGAGTAGTTGTATTTTTGATGTGTTGAACAAATATGGGAACAGTTGGTTTGTATATGTAACATTTGTGTCACATAGTTTCCACCAAACATTTTCATGTCCTAAAATTTCCTTAGTTTCCCATGTTTCCTTTTATGCATTTTATTGATTTCTGATGTTTCTTTTTATGTCTTGATTTCTTGAGTGTGGTATAAATCATTCCATTTAGGTATGTGTTTGAATTGGTAGTCGATATTTTTGATGACTAGGAGTTAAACCCATTGTTGATGTGTTGAAAAAATTGGGTCATTTAACACGTTATACTATTTTGAATTTGAACTAAGTAATATTCTCTTATGTTGATATGGTTTTACAATTTTTTTAGTGGGGAGGGGGTAGTGTATTCATCCACACCTATTTCATACTCAATAGAATCATGTTTCCCAACATCAATTGGGTTAAAATTGAAGAAATATACTAATTTGTTACCACCAATAGGAAACACCTATTTATATTGTAAGAGGGATATCATTAATTTGGGTGTGATCCCATAGGATGAATGATACTGGAGATGATCATGAGGAAAAAATGATAAAAAATTCCCCCACCCATGTGGGTTATGTTTTCCATTGTAATTTTATAGTCACAAATGCCACTTAGGATAGATTCTACGGCTTTTAGATATTAGACCATTGTAACCATCCCTAGTATATTATCTAGATTTTCTAATGGGCCTCAAGGGTGTTTAAACTATTAGGGGTATAAATATACTCTTAAGTGTCAGTGGTTGGATATCCCCAGTGGGATCAACTTTTAAATGCTTGAGTATAGACAGTAGGGAAAAACACCCTATATATCTTCTTGAGTACTCAAGGTCACATGTTAATAAAAATGACTATAGTGAACATGATACTCATAATGATGTTCTAAGGTGATTTATACTTTATGGGGGGCATATTTTATCCAAATCAATATGATAAGAGAAGAACGTGTTCTCAAGATCTATTGAAAGGATACAAAAAGGTTGGATGTGAAATTATGGACCAATGGTTTTGCCATAGAATATTTTTAGTTGGACAACCTGTGGGTCATTATTCCCTATAGATTACCATGAGTGTCATATAATGTCAGGATAGATCCATTTAGATGGTATTCCTGAAATAATGTGTGAACCATCATGCACTCATTTTACAAGGTTAGGAGACGATGTATGTCAGGGTATGGAGAACATATATTCATAGAAATTGAGTCCTATGTATGACATAACAATTGTTTTCATGCCTCACCATTGTGTTCCTTATGGGTACTATCAGCTTGTTTTTGGTCTTGAACATAATTGGTGAATTTGGTGATTCAATTTTAATTGAAGGATGTGATGAAGGTATTGAAAAGGAAACACAATGAAGAAACCCATCAATACATCATCAAATGTAAGAGTTCATAGTTTATCAATCCAATTCCATGTTAATGGATTCACATTAGGTTATCTATTTTTTGATGAGAACCTCCAATGGGATTCCATGTATATTAATATTTGGTATGGATGTTCTTTTAGAACTAAATTACAATGAAAATGTGTTCACTAGTGATTCATACTATAGATTCTTCAAAATAGGTATTGGTAAAAGGTGTGAGATTTTGGGATCATCAAATATTCTTTGGGTGGAATCATTTGAATTATTGGATTCCCTTATAGATTTATGATTTTTTATTTAATAATATCAAAATACTAGTGTTTAACGAGTTACCCCTATTCCTATGATCTCTTTGAATCTGTGTAGATATGAAAATATATGATTTTTAGGTTAATCATACATATAATACATGTTTATGATTCATTTGTTTACGGCCACATAGTTAGGAAATTATTCATTTTTCACCATACAAAGAGGTCGTAGGTGTTTACATTGTTGGGATCAGGCCCATGGGATGAGCATCATATGAATCTATATAAATATAATCATAACACACGTAGTTTATTAATGATTATTGGGATACATCATACCATTTATTTTCAATTTAAATAGAAATATTTCAAGAATCTTAACTTTTTGTGAAGGGGAACACTTTGTCAAAGGTACCTAGAAATAGATACTGTTTGAATTTATCACGAGTTTCCATTTCAGTTTCATCTTGGTCTCCAATGACTAATTTGGAGAGGGTATGGTTGTGGATTACACCTATTAGAGGGCCCATATATTGTTTTCAATATCATAAATGTTGGTATGATGATAATGGATGAATTATTAAGAGGTTGGGGCATACAACATGAAGGTGGATATGATATTGTGATACTAAGAGGGGTATCTAAAATTAAGGACTATATAAAGAATCTAATACTAGTGTCTTTAACTATGGTATTTTGTAAAATTGATTCATATTATTCTTATCGCATAAGAATAATAGCATGTTTCTTGATGTTGGGATTGAACCTCAGAGGAGAATATATTGTATCCTAGTTAAGAGGAATAAAATACAATATAATTGAAGGCATTCATTTTAAGGTAATGTAACAGGATTCATCTTATATTAAAATTGTGTTGAAATGACATGGTAATGAATTTTAGAGTCGTCCTACCAGGTTTAGAAGGTGATTACTATAATGTATCTCAATAATTATTTTAAATTATGATCAAATAGAACATAATGTTTTTGTGTATCATGATTATTTTAAGAAAGAAGTTAATATAAGATTAGTTGTGTTACATAAAAGTGCACAATAATGTATTGAGTGAGACTAACACACAAGCTTCTCTAAGTCACCTGGTATAGTAGATGTGTGTGGTGATCGTATATTTGGGGTATTAAAAAAAGTAGGAGACCCACACATGGTAAATATAACTGTTCTTTATGCTCACTCCCTATATGGGAACACCGACACACATGTAGATCTAATGTTTCATTTTCAAGTGATATATATTATGGGGGATCAAGAAGGATCGGCTAGATATATGTTTGGAGAGTAGTCAAATAATGGACCTATGTTTTATAGTTAATTCTATCATATATTTTTTTCAATTTATTCTATACTGATTTCCTAGGTTGATGTTTCTTGTTGTATATTGGTATGTACAATATGGTTCATTCTTATATAGCATGTCAATTTTTACTTATTTTTTTCAATTTATTCTATATCGATTTCTTAGGTTGATGTTTCTTATTTTCTGTTAGTATGTAAAATATGGTATTTCTGGTTTGATTTGTCTTTCAGGGCAGTGGTTCAGCAGAAGAAAAAAAAATTTCTGGTCAGCTTTTAGCGGCCGTTTAAACCTCCGCTAAATGTACATTTGTGGCAGTTTAAACCGCCGCTAAACGGTGAAAATCGCCACGGAATGTAAAAAAATTACGTTTCGCAGCGGTTTTAACCACTTCCACACAGTCGCATTGTAGGTTCTCATTCCATAGCAGTTTTGGTGTATTCAGCGGTGGTTTTACGGCCACTAGATTTGAGTTTATTCGCAGCGGTTTTAACCTCCATGAATAAACTGATGTCTAGGGATCGTAAAAACCGCCACTGAACTCAGTAAAACCGCAATGAAATAAGGCATCTATGACGCTTTCCTTAAACCACCGTGAAACGTAAATAACCGCCACTAATAGATTGATGACGCTGTATTAGGAAGAGGTTTATAGAAACCGCCGCCAAAACATTTAGTAGTGGTTTAAACCGCCGCTAAACGCAAAAGTAACTGCCGCTAACTAGAAATTCTCTTGTAGTGCCACTGCCCCACTAGAACGGTCAAATATCACCCAAAAACACCTAGGTTATCATAAAAAACATCTAATGCAATAATAAACTTCCATCCATTACATCCTCTGCAATATTTTCCTATCTTATAAGAGAGATCGATGATGATTGGGTACCCATCCATCTGTCCTCCACATCGGATGTCACGAAAAACACATGTCGTGTGACTATGAGAGTGTCATAACATAAGGATCTACATTTTTGGGGTTCTTATTGAAATAAAAAATAATATGAAAGTATAAATATATATATATATGGGCATGAATAATCCCAACCTATGAGTTCAAAACTAAACACCAACCAACTCACAGCTTTTTTTCAACTCTAAATGCATAACACCAAACAACAGGTCAAAAGCCCCATCACATATTTCCAACCAATTTCATTTAATTGTATCATTATTTTAATTATTTAGCATCAACCACATTTAACCACAAAACCCACCATTTAATTATTCATTGACCATTCTTATCCCATTAACCAAACAAACCCATTTCATTTCAAAAAAATATTAAACAATTATTTTTTCCATCACTACCTAGGTATCAAGCACAAAGAAACCACCTCTAAGATACCCAAAATTATTGGAAAAAAACTCACCTCCCCAAAATCATATCCAAACAAACCACCTAACCCCCCCCCCCCCCCAAGCATGGTCAAAAAACCACCTCACCACCCAAAAATCACGACCAAACAAACAACCAGTACTACATGCCTCAATCATGATTCAAATGCACATCATTTCCCCACAAGCATGGACACACATCACAACACATCAAGATCCCTAGACAGATTTATAAAGAGGATTTTATCATAGTCCACATTATATTAGGGGTGTTATCACACAAGCTATAATCTTGGGGTAGTCACTTTATTTACCAAATTTAAGTGGTTAGTTAATTTCCATTTTAGGGTGATATCACAACAATCAAAAAAAGTAGCAGTCACAACACATATCAACCAGTGCAAAACAAATCCCCCAATGACCACAATGTTAAGTAGAGCATCAATCCCATACAATCATAATATCGTAATAATATCAATGTTTTAAAAGCATTTGAATCAAACCCATTTAACCTTCAATTTCTAATTTCTAAATTATTTATCTTTAATTAAGTTAGCATAACCATCTTGAATATATAAACATGAGAAAAACCCTCCCTCATGATACATAGTAAAAAAGAAATGTGGTATTGCCTTTCTCAAAGAAGATTTACTGACTTACTTCATACTGTGGGGTGAGGAAGAAGTTCCTGAAACCACAACTACACCATAAGAACCCATGGATAAAACTACACTGCACCCAAATACCATAAAATACATCCCAAAAACACAACCCAAACCAAACCACATCACTGTGGAAAACCCCCAAATAATAATAGAAGGAAACTGATGAGAACAAGAGGAGAAATCACCAAGGATCAAAGACGGGAATCTAGGAATCAATACTCATTGAAAGGAATATAAAAATGACACAATGGAGAACCATCAGCCTCCTAGAATGAGATATATAGGGTAAAGTTTAAGGGAAATCTGAGTGCTATACTTATTTATATCTCCATGGCATTGGGGATTTACATGACATGTAATCCCCTTTCACATCAAGTAATCCATGGGGTTCAGTTTCACTGAAAAACATTTTACCTTTTTATTATTTAACCCCTAAAATCTAAAAAATGTGAACTTGAACTGGAAAATACATAAAACCATTTTTCATGTCATGTAAACTATACATAGTGTGTATTTCCTACAGTAGATCTATTTCACCTCATGCTTCCACAAAAAACTCCTAGAACCTCCCCCAAACAACTATAACCACTAAAAATAGAAAAGTAACATACTAGTAAGGCATGAACCATTAAATCAAATACATCTCAAATGTTTCTAGCCCTCAAGATTCCAAAACCAAGCATAAAAGGAAAGGGTTCTGAACAACCAACTCAGGAGATACCTCTCAAGGATCTCATAATTACTTCAATGCTACCACCACAGAAACATTCCAAACCAGATGGCCATAAACATATCACACAACCTCATCACCAAACAGCCACAAACCTCCTACTCTATCACACAACCAAAAAACATCTCCTCACACACAACCACACTGCCACACAACAACCACAAAAACAATGAACATCACTTCCCTGAACACATGAATCAAGAAATTATATATTCCATGTCATGATACTATCCTTTGTAGACATCACTGACTCACCCACATGGGTTTAATTTCATCAAAGTTAATATGTATCAATTGGGAGTTAGGTCCAACCCTTTTCATATGTTGTGAATTTATCACACATCACATAGCACACATCAGAAAATTGGTAAAATTTCTCACAATATAAAACAAGGTCCAAACATCACATCACAAAGAAAAATAGGGAAAATAAAAACTCAAAACAAATTCAAGTATTTCATGTGAATTTGTGTCTCTTACTCACAAGTAATCTCATCTAATCCACTATGCCACCACAACACAAAAAAAATGGTTCATCCATGTACCACCTTCTCTTGGAGATCCTAGATCCTTATTGGTCTCTCTAAGAACATCACATCTTCCTCAATATCCAACACTATCCAGCCAATGACCTAGGAGTCATTATGAAGATACTGATGAAGCTAAGAGAGGTAGAAGATGGTGTGGATCCTCTTTAGTCATGGTGGAAATGCCAACTGATACACAACCTCACTAACTTTCCCCAACACCTCAAAGGGACCAATATACTTGGTAGAAATGTTACTCCCCCATCCAATCCTCCACTTCCCACATCGAGAGAAAACCTTCAAAAACATGTGGTCCCCAACCTCAAACTCCAAGGTCCTCCTCCTGTGATTAGAATAATACTTTTTATGGTCCTGCGCTACTTTCATCCTCTCACAAACCAGCTGAATTTTCTCTGTCATTCTCTGTACCACATTGGGACCAATAATTGTTGTCTCCCAAACCTTAATTAACACAATTGAGAATGACATGGTCTCCCATAAAAAAATCCTCAAATGGATCCCTACCAATGGAAGAGTGATACATTTGGTTATAAGAAATATTAACCAAAGGATGTTTTCATACCCAAGATCCACAAAAGTACAAGATGCATTCCAATAACATATCCTCCAATGTCTAGATAGTCTGCTCTATATAACCATATGTTTGAGGGTGGAATGAAGTGTTGAGGTGTAACTCATTTCAAAAATTATATTACAATCCTCTATAGAATCATGAGGTAAAAAGTGCATCCCAATCCAAGACAATAGAACTAATAACCCTAGGAAACTACACTACCTCATCCACATACCACTTATCCAAAGAATACAATGTGCTCGACTCCTTGATTCCTAAGAAGTAGGCCAATTTCATCCACCAATCCATGATCACCTAGATAGCATTACAACCTTCATGATATTTGGGTAACCCTATGATTAAATTCATTTATATGTCATCCCTTTTCCACTAAAGAACATCCAAAGTTAGAAACAAACCTCTAGGATCACAATTCTCAGACTTTACCTACTGGAAAACCAAGAGCTTTTCCACATACTCTACCACTTCCCATTTCATATCAGGCCACCAAAATGGAATCATCAAGTCATGGTACATCTTTCAAACTCTTTGGTGTACCACAAAATGAGATCCATGAAACGTATAAAGAAATACTTCACACATCACTACCAAAACAATCTCCCTTGAAACAACATCTTGTTCTGACCTTCCATCGACCATCCCTCTATAGCATCATCATGGCCAACACAATCATGCATCACCTCTAACTCTAAGTCTCCCCACTTAGAATCCTCCACCTAATGCATCAAATAAGACTTCATCATCATATAAAATAGGTATCCTATACCACTAAACACCCTTTCCTCTAAGTGCAAGGCTCCCAACTCCTCCATTTCTATCCAAGCATCCCCATTCTCCTGGAAAAAAAACATTCCATGACTTCTTGCTCAAATAATTGGCCACAAAATTTCTCTTTCCTAAGGTGTTAGAGATTTAAAAATCATAATCCTAAAGAATATATATCAACCTAAACTAGATCAAGTGCATATCACACCAATAAAAGATATAACTTAATCTCTTATGATCCTTGAAGAATAAAATGTGTTCCCCAATGAGAAAATTATGACACAAATTTAATTCAAACACAGCCACCGCTAACTCTTGATCATGGGTGGCGTAGTTACACTCATGGGGATGTAAATTCCTAGACACATAAGAGATCACTTCGCTCTGGTGCATCATCATGAATCCAAAATTAAGAAGTTAAGAATCAAAAAACACATCAAACATCACCTTATCCTCAGGAAACTAAAGCACTCGAGCACTGAACAAATTCCCCTTCAAGTAACTGAATGTTGTCTGGCACTAATTAGTCCAAACAAAATTTTTTTCCTTCCTAGTAAAAGCTATCAGTGGGGATGTAACTTGAGAAAAATAGGGTACAAACATCTCATAATAGCTTACAAGACCGAGGAATCTATGAACCTATACCACATTCTTGGGTGCTTCCCAAAAAATACTACCTCAACCTTCGAAAGGTCCACTGCTACACCCTGCTGAGACACTACATCCCAGTAATAAGATGCTAGGTATGATCCTCCTATAACCTTGTGTAGATCAATATATAATTGAAGAATATGAAAATGATTAGGTCTAGGAACTCATGGAAGATGGAGTTAATAATCCCCATGAACATAGTTGGTTCATTTGTAACACCAAATGGCATGACTATAAACTCAAAGTGCCCATACCTACTTCTAAAGGAAGAATTCAGGGTTTTTTCTCCTTCACCCTCAATTAGTGATATCTATACTATAGGTCAATCTTATAAAACCAAATCAACCCCTCTTAGTTGGTCCAAATGAAATTATATCCTCAGAAGGGGGTAAGGGTTCTTGATCATCAACTAATTCAACATTTGGTAGTATTTTCAAAACCTCATACTACCATCTACCTACTTTGAAAGAAACACTAGAAAACCCCATGGTAACACACTAGGCTAGATAAAATCCTTCTACATTAGATCATCAATATAAATCATCAACTCTCGTAACTCAGAAGGTACCATCTGATAAGGATCCATTGAAATCTAAGAATCATTGAGCTGCAATCCTATCCCAAACTCAACGTCACGTGGAGGGGGTAGCATCAAAACCTACATAGGGAAAACATACATGAAATCCATAATGTCATTGGGGACCACCACTATCCCATACTCTACGGATTCCATTGAAAACTCATCCAACAAAGAAAGAAGGGGATCCGTATTCCAACTATCCACATGAAAACTTCTCTCACCAAGGAAAACCACACGTTGGCCATCCACATCTGAGAAAATGGATTTCCAATTAATGCAGTTGATAACAACACACATATAATACAACCAGTCGATATTGAGGATGACATTATATAGCTTCATATCTAGAAACAATACCCCCCATGAGACTTACGTGGCCCCATCATCTTTCTACACCCCTGAAACACATCAAAAAAGTTGGTCTAGCCTCTGACTAGTGTATCCAACACTAGGGGAATAGGAAACCACTCTATCTCTAGTTCCAGAGTGTGGGCTAGAGTGGGTGAAATAAAGTAGTTCTAATCTCTAGTATCAGACAAGGTGAAAATAGGGGTAGTAATCAAACCGATCATACCTCTAATGATCATTGTCTCCTATGGAACTACTACCACCACTACATGCAACTGACCATTACCATCTCTTCTACCTCTCTACTAATGACCACCTCCATGACCACACTCAGATCGGGATCCCTAAACACAACGAACATCCTAAGGTCAGAATCTACTTGATCTATTTCATCTCAATGGAGCATAACCCTACTACTAAAATGGTCTCACAAGAAATTGATGTTGAGGTTGGAACTGAACCTATCCACATCCACCAAACTGATATTGGGGAAGCACTGATCACTGGTTCTAGTGATGGAAACGAACCCCACGGCCAAAACACACTAGCACAAATCCCCCAAGAAAATTAGGGAAAACACTGGTCCTAGATGTCTAGAAAGGAAGTTGTTGAAGTCGAATCCCTACTGGTCAAAACCTCAAAGGTCATGGTTCCTAAGACCTTACATTGACCACTCTTCTCCTTGAGGAACCCTACTAGTTCTAATACTACAGTAAACCAACTCATGAGTGCATCTTCTTGATCACCTCTTCCTTTTTCTAAACTTCCAGATACATTGTCAATGTAAAAGGAGTAATTTCAAACTAAAGAGAAGGATGGAGAGCCTCCTCAAGATTTCTCGCATGAGACTTATCATCTAGAAAAAGTTCGAGGGAAAAATGTAGAAGGCCCTTGAACTTGATTCATAACATTCACACTAAAATTATCTCCTACTAAAGTGAAAGAAGCCCTTGCATATTCCCTACCTTCACAGTCTATGAAAGGAACTCTTCCCCAAACTATTTATAAAAGTCATCCCATGAAACATATCCCTCCTTCCACTCCTCCAGATATAGTTTCCACCACTGACGCACATTTCCCCTCATCTTAGTGACTTCCAACCGAACCCAATACTCCATTATAGATCAGATCAAACTATAAGTGATCTTGAGTGCCTACATCCAGCTCTATGTCTCCATATCTAAAATACTTCCCATGTACTTAAAAAAACGCTTCCTCTGAAAAGCACACAACTCCCTTTAATAAACCTCATCCTCATATTCCAGATAAACCCTACAATGATCAATTGGATCAACCTACTAAACCTCAACTACCTAATCCACAAGTGAATGATGAACATGATCAACATTTAAAAGAAGGAACAAAGATTTCCAAGACCAAGTAGTATGGAATTTTATTAATAATCATTTTAATTCATTTTTTATTCATTTTAACCTACCTAAAAGAACCCATTTTAGAAAATAACACAAGTCATTATGATCCATGTACCTCTCATAAGTATCTACCCTACAAAAAGGCTTGTCTCACTTAGTCATTCAATAATATCAGAGTCCATGCACCGGATTACAGGGGACCCTAAAATCCTATGTCCTAGATGGTCTCCCTAGCCTATGTGACACACCAAACTCAAATGGAACTATTTTTATTCCAACCCATTAAATTGTCATTTTTTCTAACTCCCAACTACATCTTATCTCTTAACCATAACCTCTGATACCACTCTTCCATGACCCCCTCCATCCAATGATACTATAATGAGGGGAGAGTCATAATAACCCCCTCATTCCCTCCACCAATAGGCATTGAGTTGGTGACTAACATCGAGGGTATAAAAATCTCATGTATGGGAGGTATTACCTTTATAGTGTAAATAGTATCATGAGAGAAGATGAATCATTCAAAAATAACACCATGAAAGAATATAAAAGAAATCCAAAACGATCCCATAAGCATGTATAATTGAAACTGATATAAGTACAAGTATCCAAAAGTAAATACCTAAAAGAAAAATTAAGGAAGAAACACTACATCTATCTAAAGTTATGAGATTTTAATGTCTATCATAGTCTACATAATCCTCCTGTAAACCTAAAAATAGTTAATATACATAGGGGGATCATAAAAGTATACTCAGTCAAAAAACCAAAGTCACTCATTCACATGTGAAAGAAGCATACTTATGCACCCATGAGAAAAACAATAGATCCAAATTGTGACATTACAAGTATACTAACAACCCCAACCTCACCAGGTCACACTCATCAAATAACTCAATCCAAGTAATAATATAATAAGAATCACTTTGATAAGGGTACCTCGTGCTGCTTTCCTACTAGTATTCCACTCTCTCACCCCAACTTCATACATCTTGGTGCTCCCATCACTTATGAATACCACATCACCCCAAAAACATGGTCACAAAATGCCTCACTCGGAGAATATCAGGCTCATCACCCCACGGTCATGGTCGCATCATATCTCACCCAAAAAAACTTGGTTCATAACACAACAACTTCCATAACCTGATAAGTATAGTATCATGATCATGTAGGAAATACACCTCATGCTCTCCTCCTACCATAAAATACTACCACTAGAATCTATCCCATAAACACATTCATATCACACCTCACCAGAAAAAAATCGGGCCACCACCCCAAAAGCACGGTCACATCTTTCCAGAAAACACCTAGGATATCACAAGAACCATCTAATGCACTAAGAGACCTTTGACCATAACAGCCTATGAAATACCTACCTAGCCTAGAATAGATACCAGGAAAGGGTAGTTACCCATCCATTTGTCCTCCTCATCTTATTTTAGGAAAAACACTATCTTCGTGACTATATGGGTTTCATCACATAGTGCACAATGTGGGTGGGTTGTGTATATATATCACAAATAATATACAAGTATATACATATAGCCACATACAATACCAACATATAGGTTCAAATCCAAACTATATCCAACTCATAACTTTTACTACCACCTATAAATGAGCAACACCAAACAACAAGCCGCAAGCCCCATCACACATTTCCATCCAATTTCATTTAATCGTCTCATTATTTTCATTGTTTTTAATATAGCACATTTTACCACACAACCCACTATTTAATTATTCATTGACCATTATCATCCCATTAACTTAACCAAACCATGTCATTTAAAAAAATACTAACCAATCATTTATTTCATTACTAATCAAGTATCTATCCCAAAAAAACCACCACCTCGCCACCCCAAAAGAATAGAAAAAAACCACCTAGATTCCAAAAAATAATGGAAAAATAATACTTCTCTCTGCCAAAAACTCATAGCCAAACAAACCACTAGCCCCACATGCCCCAACCACACATCAACCACACAGAGACGCCCCACAAGGACATCCACACATCAATATTATTTAACAGATTTAGTAAGGGGATTATATCACATTCCACTTTATTTTAGGGGAATTATCCCACAATCTATAATCCTAGTGAAACAGTTTTATTAACCAAATATAAGTTATTATCCAATTTTTATTTTAGGGTGATATCACAAAAATCACAACAAAAGCATTTTTCACAAATCATATCAGCTAGCATGAACAAATCCCCTAACAAACCAAATTTTGAGTGGGCCATCAAGCCCATACAATCACAATATCACAATAATATCAAAGATGTAACATTATGAAAATCAAACCCATTTACCCTAAAGTTTAAAATTACCAAATTCTATATCTTTTATTAAGTCAAAACAACCATATCCTATAGATAAACATGATAAAACATAAAGAGAAATGAGAGATTCCCTACCTCAAAGAATATTTGTTGAATCATTGTTCACCTCTCGGTGAAGAAGAAGTTCCCACAACCACAACTGCATGATAAGAAACTACAGATTAACCTACACCACACTCAAGGATCATAAAATGCATACTAAAAATAAATCCCAAACAAAACCAAATCACCACAAAAAAACCTTGAATAATAATGGAAGGAAACTGATAATAACAATATAAGAACTCACTATGGATTGAATATGGGAAGCCAAGAATCAATCCCTATCAAAAGGAATCTCAAAATGCCATAATGGGTCACCGTAGGCCACATGGTATGAGTGATAAAATAGGGTTTAAGGAAAATCAAAGTGATCTGTTTCTTTATAACGGTACTAAATTAGAGATTTACATGAAGTGTAATCCCCTTTCACATCATGTAATCCTTGGGGATCGGTTTTCCTAAAAAACACATCACCCTTTTACTATTTAACCCCTTAAATCTTCACATCATGAACCAGACCTAGATAATCCATGAAACAAACTTTTATCTCATGTAAATTTTTGACGATGTGTATTTCCTGCATTAGCTCTACTTCACCTCCATCTTCCACAAAAAACTCAAGGAACCTACCCCAAACACCCCCAACCACCCGAACTAGCAATGTAATGGGTCAGAAAGTCACAAACCATTCCATATAACCTTTAAGTGGTATCATCCGTCCAATGGCCCGAAGACCTCCAGATTTTTTATTATGATAATACCCCCTTTTTAGTGAAGAAGGGGGGAACCCAAATAAACATGACATCTTAGGACAAATTAGGACCCAAAGTTCAAGGTGAAAAAGACTATATTGACAATAATAAATTTCTCCTCCAAGCATTTGAACATGATGAATCCCTCCATAGTTATATAGATATCAAGTAAAAAAGTGCCATGTTTCAATGCATTGACCAAATCTGATGGCTGACATCAAACCCTCTGAGACAACCAAATCCGAAAGACTCTGAAAATATGAACTTCCAACTTTGAATCCTCTTCTAGAGCCTATTTCATGAAGTCAAATCTAGTTTCACATACTTCCCACCTTAAAAAAAACCAACCAAACAAAAAAAACTCCACCATTTATAATCAACCAACTCAATCCATGAGATTCAACATAGAAAAACCTTAACAGTAATAAATATTCTTCTCCACCATAAATACATCACAAAAATACCATGTCACTACCAATAAGCCCACTCGCAGAGACTACATCAATCTAAACAAAGTACCTCAGCCGGAGCACGACGCAGCCGATGGATTACAACCCCTTCGCTATGAAATAGAAATAACCTCGGCGTTGAGGAAGATCGGATCATGACCCACCTAATCAGATTCAAAAGTCATGGAAGTAGAGGACGGCCCCACGAGGAATACCAGAGCATGACCCCAACATCTCAGAAGGACAGATCCTGGCCCCAACGCCACATCAGATCTTGACCCCAGGCCGCACAGAATCGTGACTCCGAGACTGCACTGGAGCTTATCCCCAACACAATGGAACAAACAGATATTGACCCCAACACACCAGATCTAAACCCCTTCACTGCAGAGAAAAGAACTGCAACCCTGACACACCAGATCGAGACCCCTTCTCCATAGGGAATAGGACCACAACCTTGACGCACCATATCGGAGACCCCTTTACTTCCAAGAAGGTCCATGACCCTGAACCCACACCATATCTCAACCCCATTCTACAAAAGTTTTGGAACAAGAACCTGAACCCACAGAAGACTTGACCTCCCCCCCACCCCACCACGGAAGAACAAACCTGGATCCTCCAGAACAAGGCCACCCTTCACCGCGGAAGAATCCGTTGAACCATGAACATGCTGGGAACAACAAGGAGGAATTTTAGTTCAAGTGAAGTGAAGAAGAAAGGATGTAATATGGAAGAAGAACCCTAAGTTGTTGCACCCCTTACAGGCTCATCCCACTATTCCCTAGAATTTTCATTCCCATTTCATTCAAGAATAACATTCAACACCCCTTAAAGTTGTATCATAATGGTCACATAATTAATTTATAATTATTTATTAATTAATGATTCATAATATTATTTTTTTCGGATTTATTTATTAATTAATAGTTCTTTAAATCAAAACCTTGAAATACTCTCTTCCCTTATTCATTCTTTCTTATATAACAAAGAAAAGATTAAATTAACAAGAAGAACAACTGAAGTATCCATCAGGAGATATCGAGGGTTATGGATAGAAAACACAAGAGTATGTGACATGTAGCTTAAAGGTATACATTGTGTACTCATCTTCAATGCACCAAGATAACTTAAATTAAAAGAAATTCATTTCTCATTAACTACTCATATAGTTCACGTAATACAAGAGGCATGTGGATAGCTCTATATTGACATGAATTTTCAATAAACTACATATATTATGACTATCTTACATGTCATGTAGTCTATATCATTTCCTAGAAGAAAAAATGACACATCCATGTTGTGTCGTGTATTTACTACATGAAATGAGGACTAGGAAACCATTTAACTTTGAAAATACAAATCGTGCTGTTGGAGTACATGTCATGTACCCTTTACATATATGTGGCTAAAAAACATTCTCATCCCCTATATGTGTGTCGTGTACATGGTATGAAGTTGTTACATGGAAAGTATCCCATGTACACATTGTGTAACTAGTTGTATCATATTTAATATTTATTTCAGAGAGAAAAATTAATGATATAATTAAACTAATTTACATGTGTTTCATGTATCATTTATTTTATATTACATTCCATGGAATAGTATTATTAAATATATATTAAATTAATTTCTATGTTAAATTATGAACTACAAGTTGTGTACGGTTTTTTACTTGTAGTGTTCTCCATGTGCGTCAATAGAATCACATGTTGTGTAATTTATATATGACCAAGTTTCATTTATTGAAAAATTCATACCTTGTAATTATGGACCAAAAAATGTATATTGGATACCTTGTGAATACACCTTATAAGGACTATACTAAGTAGTTTGTATGGGTACGAGTCATTTCATCGAAGTACACTTGTGTACATTGTTTAATTTAAATAAAAATAATTTTAATTTCTTTTAAATTATGGAAGATGGAAATTTTAGGATAGTTTGGGTATAATTTAGTTAAATTGAATTAACAAATCAATCAGATAATTAATTAGGTTAATTCAATGTATTTATCTTAATTAAATAACAATCTGAGTAATTTCTAGGTAGATTGAAAATGTATATATTCATTATATATATGGGTGATCATGATCTTTGAGAAGAATAATTTATGTGATTAGTTTATTTTAATTAATTATTATTATCAAATTAAATGGATTTTTATGTGTCATCCCCTCCTCTCATTATATAAGGGGAAGAATGCATATGGTTTCCATTTAGGTGAAAATTATTAACCAATTATTTGGTTCCCATCACCTATATGTGAGTAAATATTAAGTAATTGGATGGAGCTCCTATATTAGTTGAGGTGATTAACGTTCGAATCCAAGTAAAAACCAATACATGAGTTTCATATGATTAGAGGTGGAATTCTACATCTTGAATCAGTGCAAGTTAAAGGAATTATTCTCCTGTAGTCAAAATTGTCTTATCATCCACTAGATAAACCAACTATTATATTAAAGTCATGATCATACCAATTTATATATTTATTTATATCATTTGAAAATTAGTTATTCATTTTAATTGATGGTTTTTTCATTAAATAAATGAATTAAAAAATCATGCAAGATGGAATTAAATGATTGGAATATGTGTAATTTTATCAAGGCATGGTTAATCACTTAAGTAAATTCATTTAATATTAACAATAATATAATAAATATAAAATGTGATATTTACACATAAAGATAAAAAATCCTCAAAATTGAGTATTAATTCAGTATAGCCTTCCACTAAGTGGGATATAATTGAAAATTAGTTCAATGTTCTTGACCAACCCCTATTCAAGTGCTTCAAATTATTAAGGAATTTGGAACATGAAATTTTGTATGACATAATCTAGTTTGCATTAAGGTTTGATCTACTCTATGAGACATGGTGCAGCTAGTATTCAAGAGTTAATGAAATCCTTATCCAATATTTTTGAATTGGGATGTCCACTCAATAGATCAAGGAGTTTTTATTTAATGTAATTTGAAATTTATACAGACCTAAATACCTTCGACTAGCTTTTCATATCATCATCTTAGTTATGAAAAGGGAATTATGGGTCATTACCACTAGGTTATCCATCTGATGGGATATTATAAAACCAATTCTATGGGTTATTGGTTATTATAAAAATAGTTGGAGGTGAATAAAATAATAAATTAAAGTTTATTATCTAATTTTTTAGTCCAGATAAAGTACTAAAATTAAAAAAAATTAATTATTATAGAAATGGAAAGCTAAAAAAATTGACTATATCACTATAATCCATACTAAATATGGTTAAACATCTCACAAAATTTAATTTCTTGAAATGGTAAAGGCTCTTTCTTGTTATACAACACTATGAATGGAAATTATACCTACTAGTAACTACACTTCCTGAGCCTCTTACTAAAGAGGCTAGTGGGTAAAAATATCTATCTAACAAAAATAAATGGATGATATAATGGATATACAATGTTTCATTTTATCCTCCTTTTATAGTGATATTTTAAATTAACATGTGGATATGAGTGTGTATAGAATCATGTCTCACCTTTATGGTCTTTATTAATTGAACATAATATAGAAGAGATATAATATCCCTAGTACATTATTCACATGAAATAATAGAGAGTCGGTAATGGATAGTGTAAATCCCTAACCCCAGTTACCTAGAATCAGTGCATTATTACATAACATTGGCATGATACAAGGAATAATGTCCAAAAATACTGATCAGTTTAGTATACTTGGAAGTACTAGATACATACATAAGTTTTACATTACATCATGAAATGAAAAAACAAAATTGTGTCCCCTTTTAATACTCTTATATACCTTAGCTTATTCCTATAGAATAATCATAATATACTTATTTTCATCCTGGAAAAATAATTCATAAAAAGGGGTGAGCTCATATGCTCAATAAGGATAATAATATAGCGAAAACTGTCATAAATAAGAGTAAACATTTAAGACAATGTATAAGACTAGAACAAAAGCCTTTTAAACTTAAACTTCAGTATAATTTGGAAAAGATAAATAAAATAATTACATTTACTTATTCACATGGATATTATACTAGTCGAATAATCACATGTAATGTCAATAGACAATTTTATAATGATGGAATGCATAATGCCAGACTTCATAACCACATAGTCAAGGCCTTGTTCCAAGACTACAAATAATATTTTTTCAAGGCCTTGTGCCAAGATACTAGTTTGTCTCAAGAGACCTACTGATGCTTTGAGGAGATATAGTGGGCTCCACCTATCACTTACTATTTCCAATGCATTCCTCATATTAAAAGTCTTAAACATAACGTAAACATTTCTATTAAAACTAGCATACAAAATGTCAATACTTTATCCATAAACGATGAATGGTATAAAAATAACACATCCACTGTCAAATGTATCAAAAAACCTTCAATATAGTAATAAAGATTTGTATCGTAATAAATCAACCTCAATCAAGAATAATATCCCATAATGGATTTTGATATAGTGGAAAGGGATCAGTAAAAATCTTTGAGAGAAATATCCCTTTTTCATGAAAACATTTAAAAGTCTCATTATTTATCAAGAAGCTGTTTAAAATATATTTTTGAATCAAAGTGTCCCATACCACTTTGAAACTTTTAAAAGGAATTTAAATTTTAAAACATTAATGTCCATATAAATAAAACCTTAAAACCATTTTTAAAACATGGACATTAATGAGAAATATTTATAAGGATAAGTTTTTAAAACATTTAAAATGATATTTTAGTTAGAGTTCCTAACCAAATGAGAGATGCTTGAATAAAAAAAATTATGGTAATAAAAACTTTATAATATCATGAGAATAATGGGATTCATGATATACTATTTAAAAGTACATTATATACACCAAATAAAATTGAATTGGTGCATAACAACAAATAAGTCTCAATGGAATGTAAGTTGAGATGAATTCCTTTATAAAGACTGTATCCTTAGGTTAAGGATAAATAAATGAAATAATTATGTGTGAAAAATATAAATACACTAAATATGATTGGATATTCAGTGTAAATTAATCAGAGGACATTCACACATATTCTTATAAAAACAACACCCATGACTTGGATGTTTAAATTAATGAATAGAAATTGAGTTAAAATTACTCTTATCAAGTTTATATCGATGACTTGAGAATTTATCAATGGAGTGATTATGTGTATAAAAATTATATCCACACAAATGGGAGTTTAAATTACTACATAAGTAAATAAATAGTGATTTCACACATAATCTTGGAGTAAAGTAATCAATGAAGTATGTGTAAAGCCTAATGAGTGGAAATTGAAATTTAAAATTCCCTTACCAATTTGGTAACATACGAAACATACACCCCATGACAGAATTATCATACAATGAAGATGTAAATACCCATAAATTAAAGTATATTAAGAAAATAATACAATCATGGGTAGTACATACACCACACAAAAGGAAATAGTAGCAATATAACATGAATCTCACGGGAATAAGAATTGAGATAAAAACCCCTTACCGTGTTGTAATCAATCGAGTCATATGAAGAAAATTTAATAATGACCAAATGAATCACATAATACCATGAATATAAATAGAATCATGATAATATATATCAAATGTCAGTACACAATACACCATAAGCAATAAATAAGTGGTGAACAATGGAAATCTCACGGGAATAAAAGTGAGATAAGAGACCCCTTACCTAGTACATTTCCTTGGTCGAGGGTACGTTAACCTCCTGTATAATAGTTAAATAATTTTTATTAAATTTTAAAATAACTATATACATAAATATGATATCATATATGATCCTCTAATATTGCTTTGTTAATAATATTTTAGTAGTATCATCGTTTTGGGTGTTAACTGATCTGTTTTCATTTATATGATCGGTTACATAAGCCATGTTTGTCATAGATAGGATGTATTTTATTCATATCCAGAATGATATTAAGTTATTAATCATTATTTTTAATCATAAAATGAAAATTATTCTTTATTTATTACAATGGGGAATGAATCTCATCGTGTACATGGAGATGGTAATCCGTATGTACGCACGAATGACAATATCATTATATTGATGGTGAAATCATATGTAATTGGATGGTATATCATATATAAATAATAATTAAAATGTTATATTTATTATTTACATTAGTTATACTCATTATTATATCCATCCAAAATATGAAGTGTTTGAATAACAAACTACACCACGATGTGGTGACGGTAAGCCATACGTACTCACGTATGGTGACTTTGTCAATCATATGATGGATAGAATAATTAATATAGTTGTACAATTTTTATAATAACATCACAGTATATATAATATACTAGAGTTATTATTTTATAATGGAAACAACAAAGAAAAAGGAAGTGGAAAAAGAAAATAACTTGAAAGAGGTGATGAAATATTTACCTCTTCTTCGGGTTCTTCCTTTTGATTTGATCAAAAGGACTCCATAGGTTGGATTTCTGACCAAAGTAAGGCCTATAGGATTAAGAGAGGAATGTTTTTAGGATATTTGGTTAGGTTTTGGCTTATCCAAATGGATTTGGAGGTGTGAAATTAAGAGAAGGGGAAGTACCCTTTTATAAGAGAGGAGAGGGTCACTTTATTAAAAGCTTGAAATATTATTTCATAATAAAATAATTTTCAGTATCTAATGGCTCAAAAATTATTTATTTAGAGGATAAGGTGGGTATGGGTCCAAAAAATCTCAAAAAATAGGTTTTATATTGGTTTATTTCACCATATTAATCTTATATTTTACATTTAACTCTTAGTTAAATAGTTTGACATTTACCATGTCTCTTTGTATTTTTCTATAATATGGTTAATAAACAAACTATAAAAAGACAAGAGAACCCCAAGTGGTTAATTATTAATATATATAACTGTATATAAGTCCTTTGGACAAACCGTTGATTTTTAGGAATATTTTATAATTTAATAATATAATATTTGTTTTTAAAACTCATTTATGTCAATTTTGACACTATTTAGTATTTGGTTTTTGTGAAAGTCATCAAAACATTATTACTTAGAAAAAAATACATTTAATAAACCCTAAAATGTAATATTAAACTATAAAATTCTTGGATGTCATAAAAACTTTTAAATTATATTTATTTTAATATTTATAATACCATTTATTAGATGCTTTCATTAATAAGGTAATTACAGCATCATCATTGTGTCAGAAATAAATCTAATTATTTAATATCTAAAAATTATAAATAAAATAAAATTATGTATGAAATATTTTTATCTTTCTAATTAGTATTTATAGTTGAATATATAACTTGGATAACCCCATTTAAAAAATATTTTACTAAAAGATATATGTTTATGTCATTTTTGTCATTACTTTGAATTAATTAATATAAAGTGTCATTATCACTCTCAAGTGGCTCCATTGGGTCCCAAAATAGACCAAAGGATTCCCATGGCCGGAAATGTATCCAAAAATAGTATTAGGGCACATTTTAGGGTAATTTAATATTATTATAATATTATTGTTTACCCTTATTTACCAAATTTACCTTTTAACCATGGTAAAAAATACATTTACCGAAGTAATTATCAATAATTTATAAATATAAAAGTTACCTATTTAAAAAATTTGGACTTCCTAATTCCAAATATGGAATCCATTTTTCCAAATTAAAAACATAGAAGAGGCATAAATTAATTTAAAATTAATTCTCGTTGTTAAAACAAAAAGCGTGTTTTTAAGAAATAATAACTATGAAAAGATTGACACTTGTTTATATCCAGTTTAAATGTGAAATTACATACAATTACCTACATTGTATTAATTTATAAAAAAAAATATATATAATTATACTTCCAAACCATTCAAATTTATAATTTAAAACTATAAATTATTTTAATAAAAAAATATTCAATTAAAATTTAGTATTTTTCAGTATTAATCAAAATATGATAGTTATCCAAAAAGTACCAAAAATTTATCCAAAATAAATTTTTATATCCCGATTCTAAATGAGAACTTAATTTTATTAAATTTCATATATTAAAGTTCCAAATATTGGTTTTAAAAAAGTGTTTTCCATTAAAAGGTGGCGAAATATCATTTTTTGAAAAATACTTCTTTTATCTGAAAAAATGAATTCGTTCATATATTATGTCTAAGAAACAAATAATATGGATTCTAAAATTATATATAGTATATAAAATTAAAAATTAATTTAATATTATTCATAACAACTTTTTGAACGGCTTTTTTGGTAAGTCATGGTGCGCTCGAACTTGGTGTTGCGTGTAGCGCGAGCTATTGAATTACTTTAAAAAAAATTACTATGAAATCTTGAGGTGTTATAGATAGGGATCATGTAGTTATTATTATTAGATACATAAAGTACTAATGCATATTGGGATTTTAGATCCCAAGTGATATGTACACATATTTCATTCTATCCTCAATACTTATATGATTCTTCAGTTTAATTATTAACAATAACATGAGAAATAGAGAGAAGGATCTTTCATAACTTCTTGAGTTAATTTTAAAATTTAAAAAGAATATGAGAAAGTAATAAACCTATATTCATTATGGTGAATAAGAAAATTATGAATAATTAAGGTCCCCAAGACTCACTTTAATCCTAAATCTTCATAGCACCATCCTTCTAAGAAGAATAAGTTTCAATGCCAAGTAAAGGAATAAAATGAATTACATTTTTCATATATAAAAATATTCCACTTTAAGAAAAGTTGTATCTAGAATAAAAATGATAAATATTTAGGTATATTCATTATCAATTGAAATATATACGTATCTAAAAATTGGGAATTAGATACATCTTTTGGGGTTCACATCTGTAGTCAAATACAGAAGCCAAGTAGATTCCAAAAAACTTACAAAGGATAAGTAGACATTTGAGTATCCAATGTAGAATTAATTTACCTTTGGTATAATATAATTCCACATTTCATTACAATTATTGATGATCTTATTTTGAAATATTTTTATTATGTACCAACTTTTACAAAGAACGTAATTTTTTCATCCTGTTTAGATACAAGTTATTTTATTTTAAATTGTGAAAATAAGAGTTGTTTCTTTTATATATATAGTGAATTTATGGTGTGAAACATTTAAATAATGGTATTTTTTAAATTACAAGAACCATGATTTTGTAATTGATAATGAATCATATTCACACAACTAATTTAACACCTAGTTGTGGCATCACAATCTTCGTCATGTAAACGAGAAGAATTTGACAAAGCTATATCAAGATAGTTATCTAGACTCTTTTTACCTGAAACCACTTGAAAGATGTTATGGTAGTTTATAAGGTAAGATTTCCAAATTATATTTTTTTATAAAGGGTGTAAAGGATATAGAGCTTCTAGAATTGGTGGGTAATGATGTATATGGTCCATTTACAATAGAATCTTGTGGTGGGTATACTTACTTAATAACTTTTACGTGTGACTTGAGTAGATATAGATATATTTACTTGATTAGGTTTAAGTTTAAGTATTTTGATAAATTAAAATAGTTCATGAATGATGTAGAGAATCAAATATGTAAGAATATAATGAATATTTGATCTAATTGTGGTAGTAAATATCTTAAACAAGATTTATTTGGCTTTCTATAGGAGCTTGGGATTCAATCACAACTCACTCAACCTTATACAACATATTGGTATGGTGTTAGTGAAAGGAGTAATGATAACTTTATTAAGATGGTGTAGTTAGTGATGATTCATGTAGACCTTTCATTATCATTTTGGTGATATTCATTACCTACTACAGAACACATTCTAAATAAAGTGAAAACTAAGGAAAAAAAAGAATACCATATGAATTAATGTATGGAAAGAAATTTATGTTGTCACATACTCATGCATGGGGATGTAAAGCATTTGTTAAGGATATATCAGGCAAAAACTAGAGCCCTAGGAAACAAAGTGTATATTTATAGGGTATCCTCAAGAAATAATGAGATACTATCTATACAACCCCTTAGATAAGAAGGTGATCTTCATAAGAAAATCCATTTTTATTGAGATACAGCACATACTCAAGAAGGATAGTGGGAGAAAGATTGAATTTAATGGATTTTATGCTTAAGATATATAGGATTTAGTGCAGGAATAGATTTAATAGGTCCCCATGGAATTGGTTTTTCCTAAAACACTAGAACTACTATGAGCACTAAAGATGTTAGAGAACCAAAGAGATATGGTTTTCAAGTCCTCTAGCATGGTAACTCATTATTGGTGTGCAATAATGATCCTATTTCTTACAATGAGATAGTAGAGAGATCAAAAGATGAAATATGGAAAGAATCCAAGAATTTCGATATGGATTCCAAATATCATTACCAGGTATGATTTATGGTCGATCATCCAAATGATGTAGAACATGTTGGGTAAAAGGGAGTATTTAAGATAAAACTATAAAATAAAGGTAAATTTAATACCTATAAATCAAGGATAGTGTCTAAATGGTTTAATAAATATCAAGGAATTAACTATGATGAAACATTATCTCCATTTTCCATGTTTAAATCCATCAGAATTGTACTTATTATTCATTTTTCTATGACATTGAGATTTGTAAGAAATTTTTCAAAATATCCTTAATTAAATGTAACATTTATTAATATTTCTAGGTGACACAATTGTAAGGGTTTATAACTCTATTTAATTTCGAAATTATTTTCAATTTTTAGATATTATTTTATAGATTTAAGGAATTATTTAGGGAAAAGTAAATTTTATTCAATGAAGCTAAAAAATAATTTGGTTTCTTTAAGAATGAATGTGTTCCATGAGTTTAAAAGAATATTAGTGGGATATTGGTCACAATATTATTAGTATATGTTGATGAAAAATTAATTATTGGAATCATCGTGCCAATTATGCAATCAGTGTAGGACTGGTTGAAAAGGTTCTTCTCTATAAATAAATTAGGTGAATAAACCTATATTCTAGGGATCAAGATCATACATGATATATCCAATAGGTTTCTTGTACTTATTTAAAATAAATAAATTTATCATATGTAAAATTGATTTAGTATTGAATAATCAAGGGTGGTATTGGTCAAACTGTCATATAGTATACATTTTCCATGAAAATGTTTCCTTAGATATAATAATAAAGAGAGAGAATGACTAATAATTCATACACATATATGATAGAATCAATAATGTAGTTTATGTTATGTATTATTGTTGATGTTTCTTATTACATGGGAATGGTATAAAGATATCAAGTTGATCTAGGTGAAAAATATTGGTCTTTTCATAAGGTTATCCTTAGATATATGGGGAGAACTAAGGATATATTCCTGGTGTATAGATGATACAAGGAGATAGTCATTAAGGGATATATATATATATATATATATATATATCCTAGTTTTTATATAAATTAGAGTCATTTAAAGTTTCACTCAGGATATGTCTTCAGTTTCAATAGAGGGGCTTTGATCAGAAATGTTCCAAAGAATCCATTTGTTGCTAATTCTATAATGGATTTAGAGTATATTTTGGATTCTAATGTATCCAAAGAATCATTTTGGATATGAAATTTTATCCAAGAGACTAATATTGTTCTTAGAAATAAAGACCCTATCACATAATATTGTCATAATACTATAGTGGTGGCTCTTGCAAAGGAGATAAGGTCACACCAATGGAAAAAATAATGTACATAATAAGTATCAACTCTTTAGGTTTTTTTCTCTAGGGGTGAATTTATAGTGAGAATATAATTTAGTTGACCCCTTGACTAAATATTTATCTTAGGAGAAACATGATCTCATGTGATAGATTTTGGAATGAAGGTCGTTATCAGTTTTCTCTACTGAAAGTGGGTGTATACTGAAGTCAATTCCCTAAAAAAAATTTATATATACTTTATGATTACCTATATTCATTTTTTTTATATTAATAAGATTCTTATCACATCATCATTGTTTTTATACATTAAAATGTATGTGATAATGTTCTAAGAGTAACTGTTACACAGAAAGGTTATAGTAGTTCCATACTATGATGATACTAGCATGAAACTGTATTGATTAGTTATATCCTGATAAATGGATTAAATTTCACGGTAAGAATTCATATGTGGTTTTATATCATTTTGAATTTAAATTATTTTTATATGGGTCCCTTTTGTGTTTCTAATTTCTAACCTTGGACTTTAGGTGGTTTCACCTAATACTACTAAGAAAGAGGCCTAGAGAGTCACACACTAAGTGTGTTTGGAATCTATGTTAAATTCTATATGAATTTAAAAAGTCAGAATAAATATTCTTCATGATTTTTTTTTAATAACCATTTAGTATTAGTAGATAGCTTATATTTAATCATTAGTTATTAAGAAAAAATAAATATCGTAGTTAAACAATAATAAATATTTATTTGTAATATTTAGTGAATATAAAATTTATTATATTTATCAATGAATAATTTAGTAATATTTATTTAAAAAATAAATTTATTGGTCAAATTTTAGTATATTCCATGTAACACAACACAAGTTATTTTTTTCATTTATTGAGAGTACATTTCATGTAATTACATGAAAATCCATGTATGATACATGATGTGTAAGTGTATAGTAACTGAAAAAGGACTATTCCAAGTAGTTTGAATGGGTACATGCCTCAGGTGCACATCATGTACTAAAATAATTTTAAATAAAATAATCTGTTTAGTTTTTTAAAAATTATATTGGATGAGAATATCTAGGATATTTTTTATGGATAACTATGTTAAAATGAATTAATTTATTAATAGGATAATTAATCTGATTAATTCATGACCATTTTATCTTAATAAAAGAAGGAATTGAAATGAATGATAATAAATTATTTTAAATGTGTATTAATTATAAAATTGGATGATTATGAGTATATATTGTCTTATGTATGAGTATAGTCTATTTTAATTTAATTATATCATGTGTTTTTACAATTATATTATTAAATTAAATTGATGTCGTGTGATTAATTCCTCCCACCTCATTATGACACCATAGACTCAAACTCCCAGATTTGGATCCACAAACATATAATTTACATAATAGAATCGATACCAACTATCGATTATTAGACATAACTATCACAAATTTACATGACTTAAGAAAAATATTTCATTACAAACATTCCTAACACATTTTATGTTTAGTGATTTAGAGAATTATGACAAAACATAAACATAAAAATCCAATGTTATTCATATAGAATGAAATTTGTTTTCTATTACATATAGAACTAATTAATCCAAAATGATTATTTAATATCTACCAAAAATACTCCACACAAGTTATTATATTAGACATATCATGTGTAATACTTTTCTTTATAACCTAGGGAAATGGAAACATAAAAAGACATGAGCTCAAACACCCCGTATGGAGAAACATAAAACTGATGTAATCATGGAATAAACATGGTATAAATACTAAATAATGAATTATTAAGCATCATAAATTCATAATAAACTAAAATTTAGATCATTATATATCCCTGGATGGTGATAAAAATAAATAACACATATGAAAATAATTAGTTCAAAAATGATGAAATTCATAGTATCAGACAACTAATTCAATACCATAATCCAAGAAATTGTGATCTTATAAATCATGATATTTCCATAAAGGAAATATCTTTTTATGGTAATTCATACACGAGAATATCCAAACATGATTTTCTCATGAGACCTGTCGATGTATCGAAGAGCTATATAATGTCAGGCTCCACCTGTCACTTGTTTAATTCTTATTAATTCATAAAATGTTATATTGAGTAAAAAATAAATAATAAACTTTTTCAATAATCATCTATATTGGAATAACAATATACATAATGCTAATACTTTTCCCTATTCCAATAAAAGGGATAATCTGATTATAACTCATCATAAGAAATAATATGAATGGTTAAAAAATACATATTCAAAATGAAAATAATTATCTATATTGTAGTAAAAACATTTTGAATGTTAGTACTTCCCCCATCTCAATAAAAGGGATAACATGATCATAACTCATCCAAAAAAAGTAGGTGGATAGTTAAACATTACATAGTATACTTTCCAAAGATCATCCATATTTTAATAACAAAATATGGTATACCAATTCCTTTCCCCATTTAAACATCATAACATTATTTCTAGTTGAATATCATCCAATCTAAATTAGTTAAAATGTGATGTTCACACTGTATAGAGAAATTCTTATACGAATAAGTCAATACTGGAATAACATGATCATAAGACATCAATAGAGATATGTAGGATGGTTTCAAAATAAAATATCACTAGTGTAATAAAGGAAACCTAAAAGGATGTTGACATAGATGAAAAAATTCTTTCAAAATAATTTTTCAAAGGGTACCTCTTGAGGAGGGGACAATAATTAAATTTTTTTATAGCGTGAGTTTAATCCCATAAATTATAAATACATAAACCCCATTATGGTAAATCCATTTTAAAATGATAATGGAAATAGAAGAAGATATTTTAGAAAGAAAATTAACATTTATTTAAAATAAAAATTTACATGACTCTTTCAAAGTTAACTTTAAAAAATGTGAACTGAAATATTTTAAAAACCTATACTTTAAAAAAGAATATCTAATAGTGGATACTTGAAGAGACATAATTTTTAAATCAGATAAAATTTCTGAGGATGAAAATACATATTAAAGTTAAATGAAAACCCAATTTTATTATTTTAAAAATACTTTTATTCAAAACTCATATTGTAAAAAGAGTAAAAAAATTCATTTTTATAAAATATATTTTTCCTAATAGGGGTTAATAAATTACCATTTAATAAAACATTAGGATGGAATAACCTGTGTATATAAAATAAAATTTCAATATTAAACATTATTACTCAAGGAAAGGATATTTGATTTATCAATATTCATTACAGAAAATAAACTCTATAAATAATGAAATATTTGAAAAGGGTTTTATGTGGTAAAATTTTAAGGAATGATAGAAAAACACATAATAAAAAGGGTATAATATAACCAACTTACATGAAATAATTTCAAGAGAATAATAATAACTTAATGGATGAAAATTGAGTTACCAAAAACTATTATGATTGTGTTAACACATGATTCAAAAGACATTTGAAGAAAAGAAATTGATTTGGATTAGTATATCCCAAGTATTAAAAGGAAATGAATTATAGAACATTAATGGGATGTTAAATATACAAAACATCATTGAAAGTAAATAATTTACATGACTTGTAACATGTCTTAAAGAATCATAATTGAGACCAAGAATATCCCTACAGTTTTAGAAACTTTTCAATCAAACCCCCTTGAAATAGAGGGATCGTAATTGACCATAAAATAATGTTATTAAAAAATAATTAATGATATTATATATAAAATAGGTATTACATACACCACATAAATTAAAATGGGTTTATAATACCAAACATGTCTCAAAGTGAGGAATTTGAGATGAAAACCCCTACCTTATTCCAAATTCATTATGTGCATGTGTCTAACTTCCTGGATAATAAAAATAAGTTTATTATAAACATTATTATAGAACCTATTATTATATATTTAATTTAATATGATATATTTATTATCGGATTATATTATTTATTATATAGTTTTTTCTTATATTTGCATAGAAATTGAATCGTTGTTGGCTTATTATGGTAATTTTAGTGATCAAAGATGATATTTTAATCATAAGGTAAATACATAATATAACCATTCTATAACCAAAATAAAATCATTATTTTATTATTAACATATAATGACAATAGTATTTTAGAACCCATAGTCATCCATTGTAGACTTTTATAGAATTATTCAAGTGGGTGGTTAAACTGACCCAAACATGAACATGCTATATCTCGATGGGTGAGTATGGTTATGGAAGTGTATCATATCATTATAATATAAGGATAATGATATTATTATTATTATTTGAATCATATTTTATGGTGTTTATATGAATAAAAAATCAATATGAAAAACAAAAAATGTTACATCATGGTGGTGGTAGTCCAAACAACACACAGTAAACATTATCTTATTTTTCTCAGTGGATAGAAATTAGTAAATAAACGTTATTACCTTAAAATAATAAAAATAGAGTATAAAAATGATACTAAGGTTATCATATTAACATGTTAATGATAGGTTTGTAATAAGAATATTAAAAATAAAATGTTAAGGATTAAGTATTACTCTATTTGGGACTTTGAACTTTATCTTGAAAGTATCCTTAGAAATGAAGGGATGATGCTAAATAATTGAGACCATAGTTTTAGAAACATGAGATATTATTATATTATGAAAAAAAATTAAGAGTTTCATGATTAAATTATAATTATATGTGAGTCTTTAAGTGGAATAAATGTTACCTTTTATAAGTGAAGATAAGGGAACTTTTGTAAGCACCCTTAACATTATCAACAATGTGATGTTACTATAAAAAGTTAAGTATCTAACAAAATGGGAAACAAATAGATGTTAAAAGTGAATTTGGGTCTAAAAAAATCACAAAAACTCATTTTAGAACAAATTTGAGTTTTTTTAGACTTTTATTTTTACTTTAAACCTTTTACACAAATTAACTTTTACTAGGGTAACTAGTTTTTACCTAAGTCATATTATACTTTATTAAAATAAAACGGTAACCCATATTACAATATTTTTTTGTTTTTTAAATAACTTTATAATAATTTTATTATATATATATTTCTAAATTCTAGTAAATTAACATTTAAATTAAAGAAAATAATATAGAGAAAAAAAATTTCTAGAAAAAATTTGTTTTACCATTAAGTGTTCTTAATCTTAATTTGTGTTGATTTCCTAATAAATGAGTGTTAATATTATTTGTTATAAATTTAAAAATTATATTTAAAACATAATTTTAAAGATATAAACATAATTTATTAGATAAAAATTTATACGATGTTAATTAAAACTACACTTTTAAAATAATTGTTTCACCATTAACACTGTAATTAACTATCATCTTAGTAATATTATTCTTTTATGAAAAAAAAAATTGGAATTATTAAATAATATAAACATGATGATTTATAATATATGTTCTATTTTATTAAATTAAATTTCTATTTTTTGTAAAATTAATTTTAATTTTAACACATGTAAGTCATAAAAACTTGTTTTTAGGAAAATTATATTTTGAAGCAAAAACTTTATGTTCAGGATAAAATTTAGAATAATATATATTATAATAACATTAAATTTTTTATTAATATATAAATAATATTCATGTGACATTAAAATTAATCCAACCCCAAATTTCACCTTTTGATAATTTAATTAAAGAAACAAATGAAAACAAATTTCATAAAATATTACATAATATTATACAACATTATTCATGTGTTTTATAAATTAAAAATAGTAATTTGAAATGGTTTATTTTACTTATGAACATATATATTTTATGAAAAATGTTCCAAAATATTTAATTCATTCTTGTATTATGATAATATTATAAAAGTGATAGATTTTATCAAAATTAATATTTCTTCACTATTCACCTACAAATTAATTAACTCAAAAGAATACAAAAAAAAATAATCTTAAGATTATATTTTTATTCTAAATCAAAAAATGATGTTAATTTTTTCAATTTAAAATTATAAAAATAATATATTCAATTTGTGAAAAAAAACCTGAAATATAATGAAAAAAAATTATTAGAGAAGGTCATTTTCAAATATTAACAGTTATAATTATCGTTTCAGGTCATTTTCCAACTAAATGGTGTAAACTGTAACAGCCCATGGTTTTATAAATAAATTTGTTATAAAATTTAGTCAACACTGAGTCTATGTAAAACAACCACCTTTCTATTTGTTGTAGATAGTTATAACATGGTCATTAGATATAATTTTTCTGCTTATGTGATTTGAATTTCGAAAAACTGACAAACGCGGTTGCAATTAGTAAGATATTAAGATATTGATAGGACTAACTTTCATTTTTAAAATAGTAAATTAACCTTATGAATAGTAACTTGCCCTTATGAATAGTAATATAACCTTTTAAATAGTAACCTCACCTATGTGAGTATAAATATTATCCAAGAACCATATAAATGAGAGTGAATATTTTAAAAATTAATAATTAAGTGTTGATATTTTTATGAGTAATAAATATTTCCTTAAAATTTTAAATTAATAAAGTTATTTAAAATAAAATTTATTTTCATAAAATTTATTTTTCCATAAATATTTTTTTCCTATGAATTTATGATAATTTTATGCGACCTCAGTTAATTTTTGAAAGTATTATCAAATGAGTTTCAAATTTAAAATATGTATTTTTCATGTAAATAGTGATTTTATTTAAAAATAAATAAATTTATCTTATTTAGAAAATTGTTTTGATAAAATGGAGTTCATTTTTTAATTATACATGTTAAAAATACTTAGGCTTAATTTTTTGTATTTTCCCAAAATACTTGAATTTTTGGGGAATTGTGAAATTTGATAATTTACGAAATATGAAAAATAAATGAATTTATGCATCATGATTGAGTCATGTCTCATGTAAATGATAATTTATTAGAACTCACATATACTTATTACTGTTTTGAGTCACAAGAATAAAGGCTATTCATAGTCTTGAGCCAAAATAATAATATAATGATTAAAATAATGGAAAAACCATCTTCTCCTCCACTATAAAAACCACCCCTCACTCCCTCTTCTCTTCACTCCTCTAAAACCATGTTCTATGTCTAAATTCTACTAAAAAATCCACCCAAGATCTTAAACACATCCATAATCCCTTGGTCTCTTCAAAAGACCAAATCCTATCCCCTAAAGAGGCTCTCAAGGAAGATAAATTCAAGAGGTAAATTCATCTTTTCATTTCTTTTATTTTCTTTCAAGTTCCTTTCTTTCTTTTAATTTCCTCACCTAATTTTTTCCAAATCTTATGATAACTTCAGTACCTTACATGTATTATAATTTTGTTATGATAATTGAATAATTCATCATCATCTGTCATTTCCCCTCCTTTTATACTAGAAATGAAAATACAATCTTAGAAGTGCTAATTTATCACATTCAAGGATGAATGGTTTTCAAATTCTATTACCGTATTCCATTATATTCATGAAACCATTTTTATGGTTCAACTAGATCATAATATATTTAATATATCCTATTTAATTTTCGAGAATCATTTTGTTCACATGGTATTAATTTGTAGAACAAGATGAGTTTGTGGTGATCAAAAACCCACTAAATTAATCCAAGATTTTATCATTAAAATTTCATCTAATGATTCATACTCACACAAAGTAAAAAAATGAATTATAAAATTATTTAACCTTATGTATGAGAATTAATAACATATAAAAAAATCTTCAATTCAATTCTCATTTTACATTAACTTCCATAAAAACGAACCGATCATGAAAACTAATGAAATAAGCACTCACAAATGATGATATTAAATTTCTTATCCCATAAAAATAAACATAAATGAACATAATAAAATTATAATAAATAAAATAAATTTATAATATATTCAAAATTAATTTATTAATAATTATATTTTCAAATTCTAGGACCTTAATTTCAATATCAGAACATATTCGTAGATAAGGTAAGGGTTTTCTACCTGAACCACCATTTTCTTTCAGGTTACACTTTGTCTTTATAAATAAAAATTAAATTATTATTTATTATTATTTAATCATCATAAATTCTGTTTAAATGTTTTATATGTGTGTACCAACCATAATACTTCTTTATTTTGTGGATAGATACATGTTTTAAAATGATCTTTCAAATATTCTTCTTGAATTACAATCCTGATTTAAGGGAATTTCTCATATTCTTACCTATTTTCAATGGCACTATATAATATTTTTTAGAAACCGTTATTTTTATAAAATCACTCTTTTATTATTAGAATACTATGTTATTTCACTTCTGGTTTTATTCAAATATTTTTCCCAAATAACTCTTCTTTTCAAAGTAAAAGAGTATTTATCTCAAGAATTACTCAATAATTTTATAAGTGTAATTTTGTCTATTTCAACACTCTTGTTGAATATTATATATAATTTCAAATAATATGTTATTATATCATATAAAATATTGTATTTAATGGTTTAGGATTATTTTGAAAATGCATATTCTATCTTGAAACTATTCACTATATTACTTTGAATGGTTGGTGTTAATGTTTGGGGAAAGCCATTTACATTTCATATGTTAGTTTCAATATGAATGTATATGTTGTTTAAGTTTAACCCCATTATATGAAGAATTAATTGGACTTATAAATTGATTTTTGTGTCCGGATATAGCCCCTATATTCATCGGTAGGTCTCATGAGACAAAACAGATATGGACTTGGTCGGGGCCACGCCGATTTTCAGATATGGTTTTGGTCAATTCCTTAATAATTTTCAGATGTCTTGGTCGAGGCCTTGAAGGTGTATCTTAGAAAGTTTGAAATTATGAATTACCTCATTATGAAACTAGATATTGATATTCCATGTGATTATACAACTATTATAATATCCATGGTTATGTTTTATGGAATTATTTAATCATTTTTTATTCTTTCCATATTATGCTAAAGTGTATTTTTATAGGCATCCATTTTTAGTTATTCATCATGAATAGTGTTTATGTTTTATTCCACTATATTAGTTACCCTTAATGTTAATTTTATCTCACCCCTTTCACATGTTTTATTTTCCCCAGGTTGTGAAGAAGTATATTATAAATTAATTTCAAGGATAATCTAGTAGATTATGTGTGATTCAAAAGAATTTGATATACTGTATTTCCTTTCAAGCTGTAATTTTGAACTTATGTATGTATCTAGATTTCCAAAACTACTAAACCATTTTTTCTTTTGGATGAATACTCCTTGTTTATATTCCAATGTAATGAGATAAGGCACCGGCTATAGGCAACTGGGGTTAGGTCCTTACAGTTGGCATTAGAGGATGTTTATTAGAAAACATGGAAACTAGATTTAGAAAATGTAGACAAGGGAACAAAACCCTAAGATAGTATTTGAGGATAAATATAAAATAACATCCTAGAATTTTGGTAAGGAATAGATTATGAGGATATTTCTTGAAAATACTTCCATGTCTGGATACTACAAGTGGACGTGGTTCTGTAAAAAATGTACTTAGGATTAACAACTCTGACAAAGAGTTTTGTGCTTGACCCAGGGTATCATAGTACACGAAAATGGGTCATACTATGCACCTAGTTTGAGACTCTTAGGGAATATTCTTAGGATAATTCAAATTTTCTTTACAAACCATTATGAAGGAAGTAAATATAAATTTTACCTCAAAGAAATCATGATTATGAGATTAGTTATGGATTCGATTTCAATTTATACTAAGTATTATTCTTAGTTAATATTATATAATATGATTTGTAACCTAATCTAGTGTATTATATTATTTCGAAATGGTACCTAGTGGAAGGAATGGGAACCACGTGAATGCACGTATCCCATGTAGGGATTTCCCTCATATGTAAGTTAATCATGTTGGTTCTAGAGATATGACTGGTTATGAGAAACTTATAACTATACTGGGAAAATTGAATCAGATTATGAACAATACCCTTACCCATTTGGAGAATCTTGGACCACAACATGGAGGAGAAATTATAGAAAGCTTTATGTGACAACATCCTCCATCATTCAATGGAGTTACAAACCCATTCATAGTAGAGCACTGGATATGTTTTTTAGAGAAGATATTTCTCACATTGGGATATAATGAAAGAGAGAAGGTTTTCATGGTGGTTTATCATCTATTAGGATATGTGGATCCATGGTGGTTATTAATTCAAAACACAAAGGAGGAGGAAGAAATATAAAAAAGGGAATGGAGGGATTTCAATGAAATTTTCTTAGAAAAATACTTCCCTCAATAACTGAGGGCTGATATAGAAATATATCTTCTGAATTTGAGGGAAAAAGAGGATCAGAATGTTGAAAAGTATGAAACCAAATTTATAATGTTATCAAGGTATGCTGAAGACTACATATGAAACCCAAGGAGAAATATTGATCGATTATTTGATGGTTTAAAACCATTCCTCCGAAGGGCACTAGTCTCTCATTGTTTCTCATCATATGAAGACATTGTCTCAAGTGTTATCAAGATGGAGAAAGAGTTATATAAGTCTTGTGAATTTAATGGGAAACAAGAGAATAAGAGGTTGTTGGAGGATAAAATGGATAAAGGTAATAATAAAAAATATTAATTTTTATAACATGTGATACTTGTGGAAGGAAAAACCCTGGAGTGTAATAATTATAATTTCATATTTAAGGGCTTAAGTTAAAGAGTGTAACATATTCGGACATAAGGTAAGGGTTTTCTACCCAAGCCTCCAATTTCTTTCAGGTTACTCTTTGTCTTTATAAATACAAATTAAATTGTTATTTATTATTACGTACTCATCATAAATTCTGTTTGAATTTTTTATATATGTTTACAAACCATAATACTTCTTTATTTTATGGATACATACATTTTTTAAAAGGATCTTTCACAAATTCGTCCTGAAATACAAGCCCGGATGAAGGGAATTTCTCATATTCTTACCTATATTCAAGGAAACTCTATAATTTCTTTTTATCAACCATTATTTTTATAAAATAACTCATTTTAATATGAGAAAACTATATTATTTCACTTATTCTTTTATACAAAGTTTTTTTCAAAAGAACTCTTCATTTCAAAGTAAAAGAGTATTTATCTCAAGAATTACTAAATGATTTTATAAGAATAATTTTCCCTATTTCAACACTCTTGTTGAATATTATGTATAATTAGGGATAATGTTTTATGATATAATCTACCATATTTTATTTAATGGTTTATTATTTTTTTGACTATGAATGTTCAATCTTGAAACCATTCACCATATTACTCTGAATGGTTAGTGTTTATATTTGCAGAAAGTCATTTACATTTCATATGTTAGTTTCAATATGAATGTATATAATATTTAAGTTTATCCCCATTCATATTTGGAATTAATTGGACTTATCATGTGATGAGTGGGGCCTAATATATCCCCTTAATGCATAGATAGGTCTCATGAGACAAAATAGATATGGACTTGGCTAAGGCCTTGGCCATTTTCAAATATGGTTTTGGTCGAGGCCTTAATCATTTTCAAATGTATTGGCCAAGGGCTTGATGGTATATTTATGAATGTCCATCATTATGAATTACCTCATTATGAAACTAGAGATTGATATTCTATGTGATTATTCAACTAGTAGAATATCCATGGTTATGTTTTATGGCATTATTAAATCAGTTTTTATTCCTACCATATTTTGCTCAAGTATATTTTTAAAGGTATGTATTTTTAGTTAGTAATCATTCGTAGTTTTTATATTTTATTACACTCTATTATTTACCATTTCTAATAATATGATCTTACCCATTTCACATGTTTTATTTTTCTCGGGTTGTGAAGAAGTATATTATAAATGAGTTGTGAGGATAATCTAGTAGATTATGTGTGATTCAAAAGAAGTTGTTTTGTTGTATTTCCTTTCAAGATGTAATGATGAACTTATGTATGTATATGGCATTCCAAAACCACTAAACTATTTTTTTTATTTAGGATGAATACTCCTTGTTTATATTCCCATGTTAAGACAAGGCATCAGCTTTGGAAAACTGGTGTTGGGTCCTTACATTAACCAATTATTAATATAAAACATAATTTATCATCATTAATAATACATTTCTTGAAAAATAAATATATATCACATAAATTACTTTTTTTAGAAAAATAATTTTCAAAATAATAAAAGATATTATTAGTAATTTTAGGTAAAATTATTAAATTTAATTAATATTTAAAGTTACCTTTATTTTATTTTTTTATATATTTCCTAAATTGGTTACTCCAATTCATTCCCACTAATTCAATGGTTATGTTTTAATGGTCATACTTAAATATTTATATTTTATCTAAATATATCATGGTTTCATTTAAGTTCAATGTTATATGTGGAGGAATCTATCAAGAACATTGAATTATTTAAAGGTAATGATAGATCAAAATATTGAGGTGTTATATTCTCCCCCCCCCCCCATTAAAAAAATTTCATCCTCACAATTTTAACTATCACTCGTTGAAGTAAGTAGGTGAGGGTATTCTTAATATATTCATCATTTAGGGTATGACCTCTAATATGATTTCTACCATGCTCTCTTAGGATATATCAATTTAAATATATTTCTTGAAGAAACATTATCCATTCATATAATCATATACCCAAGTATGTATATATCCTTATAATATATTATCTATAGCATGCCTTTCCCAAAACCATTTGAATCTACAAAACATTAAACTTCAATGGGATCACATATTCCTTAAAAACATAACTCTTATATTCGACCACTAGTTAATAAATTCACACACAAGTATATATATATCATAATCCCTAAAATGCGATAAAATTCACCAAAAATATAACGAATGATTTATCAATCCCTAGTTTATCAATACTATCTAAATTAATTCTTCAAATTCATACCACCCTTTATTATCTCAACATAAAGAATATATTAAACCTAAGAGTTATCTATAACTCAATAATGTGTTCTCTAATTATTATCCCCAAAAATATAACATTTTCATAAAATCACTTTGAAAGCTTATTAATACCATTTATTATATCTTTAAAAACCCTTAAAGTAAAAGTGATGAAGAAAAATCCTTAGATGTTTCAAATAATCCTTAACTTTTAAGAAATACCAGAATCTCATCGATAAATATCACTCACTACAGAGAATGTATAAGAATTTCAGGATTTAATTTCTATTAAAATATATATCTCACTACCTTAGATAATACTAAGAAAATCACTTTTTCCATCATAATAGAAAAATAATAAGGTTTCTAACCATTTAAGTATGTTCCCTTATTCAGTTATAAGACATAGTGGTTTCTAGGAATATACCTTTATTATCTTCATTATTTTGATCCTATTTCATCCAGATAATAAAACCAAAAATGGTTATCAACAAAATTGTAGTAAATTATTTCATAAATAAGATAACACAATATTAATAAGTCTTGTTTTGTGACACCTCCATTTAATCCATTGATAATTCTAGTTCAATATACTTCGATTTAAGTTAGTTTACCTTGTACTTATTATCCAAATGAATTAATGTAATTAGAAAGTAAATTCTTCATAATGGTACTTAAAGAGAATTTAATTGACCAAATCATATCCTCCAAGAGTGTCTATCTTGGTGTCAAATCTAAGGCGCATTCACCTTACACTAGAGTGAATTTCGATTCAATTCTAAATGATCCTTTTTCAATGTGATTACACATTGATGCATTTGTGTTATATCCACATAACATTGTCAATATCATAAAAATATGTAATTTATTTTAAAACCACATGCTCTATAATTTATCAAAACTTCAGGATGTGATCCTATTCTTTTACTTATTCCTTGGATTTTCACTAAAGTTATCTCATCCTAATCCCCAAATAAAATGTCAATTTTTTCCTTATCAGTAAATAATACACTATCCCAAAGGTTTATCTAATATAATAAACCTTAATGTATCGAACCTTATATTATCCTCAAAAAACATTCTAATATCTAAAATTAACTAAACTCTACTATGACACAAACTATGATTCCTCAGAACCACACACCCAGATCCAGTGCCACAATCACAGACTTTGCATATTGGACTCAACACCAAATGATTATTCATAGACATAATTATCCCATAATTACATTAATTAAAGAAAACATTTCATTACATACATTCCCAATACTTTTAATATTTATAGATTTAAATAATTATGGGAAAACATAAACTAACAAAGCTCATGTTCTTTGTATCAAACGGTTTTTTCCAATATATATGAAACTAATTAATCTATAATGAGTCTTTAAAATCTCCTAAAATACCCTATATAAGATATCCTATTATACATATGATTTTTAATACTATTCTTCGTAACCTGAGGAAATGGAAACATTTTATGGAGTGAGATAAAATTCTAGATAAGAAGAAATATACAACTGAGGAAATCATGGAATAAACATTAAATAAATTTTATGGTAGTAATAAGTAATATTCATAATTCCAAAAATAAAATGGAACTTAGAGAATAATATATCTATGGACAGTAATGAAAATAAATAAATCACATGGAAGGCAATAAATGGTTCTTTAGTGATGAAATTCATCATTCTAGATAGATAATTTCATACCATAATCCAATACATCATAATTTTATACATAATGATCTTACCATTAAGTTAATATCTTGTTTTGGGTAGGAATGTAGAAAAATTCTGAAAAATATTTTTGTAATGACACCTACTAATGAATCTAGGGGTAATATAATTTCAGTCCCCACTCGTCACTTGTTTAAGTCCAATGCATTCATCAAATGAGATATTGAGTAAACAATACATAATTAACATTTCAAATAATCTTATATATTGTTATAAAAATATCAATAACACCAATACATTTCCCATTTATTTAAAAGGGATAACATGATCATAACTCATTTATAGAAAGAATGTGTATGTTTAAACAATACATAGTCAACATGTAACACCCCGAGATTTTATGAAAAATATTATTTTTAATTTCATTAATGTCTTGTGTTGTACGCTACACCAAAAGTAGATTTCACAACACGCATCCTTGACTTGTCTTGCATTACACGCAATTGCGACTTTCCTCGATAGCGTGTGTAATACGCAATACCGAGTTTCACTAAACAACGATATACTATTAAAATATTATTAAAACTAGCCGTTATGAATAGTAATAACCACTTTTTTAAATTTGTAATTTTTATTTTTTAAAATGGACTTCATTTCTGGATTCAGAATATCGAAATTAGCTTAGGCTCAAATTTTGGTACTTTTCAGACAACTTTCATTTTCTGATGAATAGTGAAAATTACTAAATTTTAATTAAAAACAACCTTTTTAATAGAAATAATTAATAGTGATAAATTATTAATTTTATTGGTTTTAAAGTATATTTAGAATATATTTTTACTATTTAATACAATTTTGGTCATTGGATGTAATTTCACATTTAAACCAGACATAAATAAGTGTCAGTCTTTTGATAGTTATTATCTCTTAAAAACACGCTATTTGTTTTGACGGCGGGAATTAATTTTTAAATTAGTTAATGTAACTAATATGTTTTGAATTTGGTAAAATAAACATCATTTTTGAATTCATAATATCAAATATATCTTAGGCCTAATTTTTGGTATTTTTCTGAAAACTTTCAATTTTTGATGAATAGTGAAACCACTAAGTGGTAGTTAAAAAACTGAATTTTTCATAAAACATAATTTTACCACTTCTGTGAGTGGAATTTCAAAAATCTGAGAGACACGGTTGATGTCAGTAAGTAAAATGTGGTTCAATGGGATTAAAATAATTTTTGGTGAATAGTAACTTTTTACTTTTATTTACCACGGTTAAAAGTAAATAGGGTAATTAAGGGTAAAAATGATATTATTATTACCCTAAAACATGTTCTAATTATATAAGAAAAGTGTAATTAGACCAAAAACAACCTTAGTAATAACATATGACCATTTAGGCCCACTTGGATTAGATTATGACATTTATTATTAATTTATTTAAAGAACGGTTAAAATAGTTAAAATCAAAGTTTAATAAGTAAATCATTTTTAATATGGGGTTATATATAAGATAAATTAGACTATAAATATTAATTATAAATATAAAAATATTTCCTACATAATGGTATTTTATTTTTAATTTTTAGACATTAAATAGTTTAATTTATTTATGACACAAAGATGATGCAGTAATTAGCTTATTAATGAAATATTGACATAATTGATGTTATAAACACCAAAATAAATGTAATTTGAGACTTTTTGTGACTTAAATTAATTTTATAAGTTAATATGACATGTAATTGTTGATATAAGTAACTTGGTTTGAACTTATCATTCTGTCATGAATTTCATAAAAATCATGTACCAAATAGTGTCAAAATTGACATAAATTAGTTTTTAAAACAAATATTATATTATTAATTGTTATTTAATTCCTAAAAATCTATGGTTCGGCTAAATGACTTAGATAATGATAGATATATTAATAATAAACAACTTGGGGTTCGTTTTTCTTATTATGGTAAGTTTATTAACCATATAGTGTAAGCAAACAAAAAGACACGGTAAAAGTTAAATTATTTAACTTAGAGTTAAATCTAATTGATAAGGTTAAAATAATAACCTAAACTTGTCTAAATCCTATTGGATGAGAGGATAGAGACCCATCCCCACTTTATCTTCGAAATAATACCCTTTGGAACCATTATAAACCGAATTTGACCTTAATATAAAATAATATTTTGAGATTTTCCTAAGGTGCCCCTCTCCTCCCTTATAAAAGGGCACCTCCTCCCTCTCCTCCTCACACCAATTTGAGAATTCAAGCTCGGACAACCCCTGCCAAAATCTCTTCTCCACTTCCCTAGTATCATTCTAGAGGTCCTGGTCTTCTTCAAAGACAATCCATAGTTCTTTAAGTGGAGGTTAAGTGAAGGCGCGTCAAAAAGAGGTAATATCCATTACCGATCTTTTTCAATTTCATTCTTCTTCAACTTATTCTTATTTAGTTTTTTCATGATAAATTAATAACATAAGTATTTCTTATATACTTATATGTTATTATAAATATTAAACAACTCTAATTAACCTTCTATCCATCCTACGGAAAAAGGAAATCACCGCGCGTGCGTACGTATGGAATACCGTCTCCACGTCGTGGTGTAATCTATTTTCCACCACCACCTTACATGGATGGGTATAATGGTGTAAATAATGACTATATATAACTATTGTAAAGTTATATTGATTCTAAAATAGTATACATACACTCCAATACAATTCCATGATCATAAGAACGATATCATCACTCGTGCATACGTACGGAATACCGTCTCCACGATGTGATGTGACTCGTTCTACATGATCTTCATTTAATAATGATTATATAAATGAATTGAATGAATTAATATGATATATATTACACTAATACCATTATGGAAATTAGGTATCTATAACCTAAAGAGAAGAATAAGAATTTATTCGACAAAACACGCATAAGAACAAAAAGTAATAAACACCCGAATAACAAGTAGTAATGGAATATTACTAATAATAAGCTAAGAATATGACCATATATGATATCATAAAAATAAGTATGATTATTTAATAAGTCAATAACATTATTTAAATCATTATACAGGAGGTTCGAACATGTACAAAGCATATCGGACCAAAGGTAAGGGAAATATCACAATCTCATTTTTATCCGAGATTGTTTATACTTTGGTATTTAATGGGGTGTATTTTATCATCCACATCCATGTTTCCTCAATATGTAATATTATTTCCATCCACCTACAATTTTTTAAATCTAATTTTACCCTTCGGTGAGTTTTTAGTAAAGGATATGAAAGGAATCTTTTGTCGTTTTTCGTACGAAGTACTTTTTGACTTTTCCAATAAAAGTATGAAGAATGTTTTTTTAACTTATACGGCATGAATGGATTTTAAAAACATTATTTCCAAGAAGCTTCCTTTACAAGTTTTCAAGTTTATTTTTAATCAACTTATTTTAGTTTAGAATTGTATGACATGTTAAGAAAGGAAAAGTGTTTTTGAAGTAGAAAGGATATTTTCCTCAAGAATGGAGTTCAAGTGTTTTATCAAAATTATTTTCCATATAAGATAATAAAGGGTTCTATTTTTATCCCTATTATTACATTTATTTGATTATGTAGTGATGGAATTATTATTATGAATTCCTTTATCGTATTTGAATTGTTTTATGATGTCACGATGCTTAAGATTCCCATTTTTATTACATGGGTTATGCTATGATGTATGGTTTATGATTTTGTAGCACACATAAGAATGGTATCATTATGAGATGGGTGGGACCTATATCTCCCTCCAATTCATTGGGTAAAGATTTTATATCTCATGAGATAGACATGGCTGGAATGGTAGGTTATACCGGTTCAGTGAAACAGGACTGAAACGAGGGTGACTCGGTTCAGAAATGGACTTTGTCCACTAAGATAGTCTTGGAAATGAGTCTTGACTAATAAGAAATGATTCTCTATGATTATGTGTGTATGACACAAAGTTTCATGTTTTAAGTTATGATTATTGGGATTACATTTCACCACTATGATTTATCCCATGTTATGATATTATGATCTCTTTTACAGGTTAAGATTTCCAAAATGTTATGTTCTTATGAATATGATGTGATTGATATTTCTTTTGTTTACCCTTACTTAGCATTTGAGCTCACCCTTTTATGTTTTCTTTTCCCCAGGATATAAAGAAAGGTTTTAGGTATATAAAAAAGGAAGATCTTTATGGGATATGTTGAAGATCTTTCACCATGATTAGAAGATTATATTCTGAGTTTCCAAAGACACTAAACTATTACGGTCCTTGCGTGTGTGTTTTTGTTATGTACTAAGTATTACGCAAAAGTAATGTAATGTCCATGTACGTCAGGATTCGAGTCTCTACAGTTGGTATCATTGGAAAGGTTTAGTCAACATTTGGAAACTAGGATGCGAGAACTTTAGTGAGATCCCTAGAGATATTTCTAAGGTATGTCTAGGGATGTCCCTAAGGTTAAGTATAAATATAGGTTATAGTCCTAGAATTATTCTAAGGATCATATAATTAAACCTTAGATGTTAGATATTGAAGGTACTCCCCCTTTATTATGTTGTTTTCCCTAGCATGATTTTTTCCTATCACACTATTCTTTTTGGGTTTTAGACGATGGCTGGAACCCGAAGGAACCGTGTTGATCAATGCAATGGACAATGCAATGATTGTCCTCCTGAACAAACAATTGTTATGGGAGATGGAGTGAAAAATATTATTGCTATTCTTACACAAGCTATGAATCATTCTGGACTTCCAAATGAGCAGAGAAGGGAACAATATTCTATTGAGTCCTTCATGAGGCAACGTCGACCTTCTTTCAGTGGGTCTTCTGATCCACTTGTTGCTGAATAATGGATCAGTACTACTGAAAAGATATTTTCAGTTCTTCAATGTTCTGAACATGATAAAGTCATCTTAGCAGTGTATCATTTGGAAGGTGATGCTGATCAATGGTGGAATCTTATCAAGAATACGAGGCCAAGAGATGAAATTGATTCCATGTAATGGGACGAGTTCAAGAACTTATTTTTCAATAAGTACTTCCATCGTATTCTTCAAACAAAGATGGAGAAGGAGTTTCTTGAACTAAAGCAAAAGGATGATGAATCTGTTGGTATATACGAAGCGAATTTTACAAGGCTTTCAAGGTATGCATCTGGATTTATCATCCAACCTGAAAGTAAAGTTGATCGATTCTTCAGTGGCTTAAAACCAAATCTTCGAAGGGAATTAGCTATAAAAGACTTCACTAGCTATGAAGAAATTGTGCGTTGTGATATCAAGGTATAAATGGAAGTTGGTGTTACTTATCCATCTCATAGCTTTGACAAGAAACGAAAGATGGAGTTCAAAAAGAAATCTCAGAATAATGGTGAAAAGAAGATGAATGTTTCTTTATGCTCGAAGTGTGCAAAGAAGCATGGTGGAGATTGTCTTAAAGGGACTAGAAAATGTTTTAAGTGTGGAAAATAAGGTCATCGAGCAGCTGAGTGTCGAAGTAATGGAAAAAGGGTTTCTAATGATGTGAATAAAGAAAAGACTGCAGAGAACGCACCAAGAACACTTCAATGCTTCAAGTGCAAGGAAATGGGGCATTATGCTAATAAATGCCCTAATCCAAGGGTTAGTGATGATCGACATGAGCAACCACTTAAGGAAAAGGACAAAGGGAAGTCACATGCGATCACCATTGGCGATGTTGAATATGACAACGATGTGGTGGAATGATTAAGTGTTTATGTAATGGGATTCCAGAATAATGTTGTATATAGTATTATGGAATATTGGAATATTTATGTTTTGGTCTATTGTGGTTTTCAATAATTTTATGGCATCGGTAACCATGAAAAGTAATTGAAATATTTTTGGAAAGTAGAGGATATGCACATAATGAAGGGATAAAGAGAATATAATATGTTTGATAGTATTCATGAGCTCATGATTGATATAAGGACTAAGTGATATCATGGTTTGAGGATAGAGAATTTTGAGGATTTCGGTATGTGGAAAGTGTTAACTTTTAACTATATTCATGTTTTCACTAAGGTTCAATGGATATTCATTCTTCAAGAGAATACATGATTAAGGTATTCACATATTTTTAATTTGACCAACAAGATATATCTTATGATATATGGGGGATAAATGATGGCATTCACGTGATCATTTTCTTTATACTATGAGCTTGGACCGAATTATTTTAGATAATCCTAAAGATTGGAATGGATTATGTTGGACATAAGTTAGTATTGTTTAAGGATAAAACTTTTTTGATATTGTTGATGCGATGTTATAGTAATATAGCTTTAGAAAAAGGACAACCTGCAGGAAGGGCGACAGCCCATCGCGTCGGACAAGGCTGTGGGAATCGAACCCACAACCGAAGTGTGACTGGCCTTTATCGCCTACCACTGGCCTACAGGAAGTCCCTATTTAGTAGAAACAAGTTTTATTATATTAAGCAGTATGATATATGAAGTATAAGTCCATTTTAGGAACCATATATGTTTAATCTCACTATAGATGGACTTATGTATTTTTATTGATAACTTTTCTAACCTTTTGTTTGAGACAGATGGAATGACCCATCATTCTATCACATGATCTGCTAACACATCATGAATGAAAAATTCAACTTCATTTCTTTAAGAGATGAAGTGGAAATTGTCCAAAGAACGACCAATGGTGAGACTATACCGAAATCACCAAAGTATGTCTTCTAATTCCAATTTCATCAACATTAGGGAAATGATCTTGAAAACCAAAATTTTGTCCTAGTGCTCTTATATCTGATGAATTAGATGGTACCTTAGATCGTCACAAATTTATGGCTTTGTGATTGATGGCTTTTCCATATCCATGTTCTCTACCACTCTCCATCAGAACATGATGGTTAGATTTCTCTTCCATATCCATATTTTCACCTATGTGGAAACCCAGTGATTAGTTTATTTGGGTAACCGTTACGTTTCATACTTTTGTTTTTAAATATTGGTTTTGGTATTCCTTTTTACGATGTGGTTTTCTATTAAAGAAACTTTCGAATAGTAAACCATTTATAACCCCGACGAATTTCGAGGGCGAAATTCATTTTAAGGGGGGTAGAATGTAACACCCCGAGATTTTATGAAAAATATTCTTTTTAATTTCATTAATGTCTTGTGTTGTATGCTAAACCAAAAGTAGATTTCACAACACGCATCCTTGACTTGTCTTGCATTACACGCAATTGCGACTTTCCTCGATAGCGTGTGTAGTATGCAATACCGAGTTTCACTAAAAAACGATATGCTATTAAAATATTATTAAAACTAGCCGTTATGAATAGTAATAACCACTTTTTGAAATTTTTTTTTTTATTTTTTAAAATGGACTTCATTTCTGGATTCAGAATATCGAAATTAGCTTAGGCTGAAATTTTGGTACTTTTCGGATAACTTTCATTTTCTGATGAATAGTGAAAATTACTAAATTTTAATTAAAAACAACCTTTTTAATAGAAATAATTAATAGTGATAAATTATTAATTTTATTGGTTTTAAAGTATATTTAGAATATATTTTTACAACTTAATACAATGTTGGTCATTGGATGTAATTTCACATTTAAACCAAACATAAATAAGTGTCAATATTTTGATAGTTATTATCTCTTAAAAACACGCTATTTGTTTTGACGAAAGAAATTAATTTTTAAATTAGTTAATGTAACTGATATGTTTTGAATTTGGTAAAATAAAAAACATTTTTGAATTCATAATATCAAATATAGCTTAGGCCTAATTTTTGGTATTTTTCTGAAAACTTTCAATTTTTGATGAATAGTGAAACCACTAAGTGGTAGTTAAAAAACTGAATTTTTCATAAAACTTAATTTTACCACTTCTGTGAGTGGAATTTCAAAAATCCGAGAGACATGGTTGATGTCAGTAAGTAAAATGTGGTTCAATGGGATGAAAATAATTTTTGGTGAATAGTAACTTTTTACTTTTATTTACCACAGTTAAAAGTAAATAGGGTAGTTAAGGGTAAAAATGATATTATTATTACCCTAACACATTTCCTAATTATATTTGAAAAGTGTAATTCGACCAAAAACAACCTTAGGAATAACATATGACCATTTAGGCCCACTTGGATTAGATTAGTACATTTATTATTAATTTATTTAAAGAAAAGTTAAAATAGTTAAAATCAAAGTTTAATAAGTAAATCATTTTTAATATGGGGTTTCACATAAGATAAATTAGAATATAAATATTCATTAGAAAGATAAAACGATTTCCTAAATAATTGTATTTTATTGTTAATTTTTAGACATTAAATAAGTTAATTTATTTATGACACAAAGATGATGCAGTAATTATCTTATTAATGAAATATTGACATAATTGATGTTATAAACACCAAAATAAATGTAATTTCAGACTTTTTATGACTTAAATTAATTTTATAGGTTAATATGACATGTTATTGTTGATATAAGTAACGTTTTTCGAACTTATCATTATTGTATGAATTTCATAAAAATCATGTACCAAATAGTGTCAAAATTGACATAAATTAGTTTTTAAAACAAATATTATATTATTAATTGTTATTTAATTCCTAAAAATCTATGGTTCGGCCAAATGACTTATATAAGTATATATATAATAATAATAAACAACTTGGGGTTCGTTTGGCTTGTTATGGTAAGTTTATTAACCATATAGTGTAAGAAAACAAAAAGACATGGTAAAAGTTAAATTATTTAACTTAGAGTAAAATCTAATTGATAAGGTTAAAATAATAACCTAAACTTGTCTAAATCCTATTGTATGAGAGGATTTAGACCCATCCCCACTTTAGCTTCGAAATAATACCCTTTGGAACCATTATACACCGAATTTGACCTTAATATAAAATAATATTTTGAGATTTTCCTAAGGTGCCCCTCTCCTCCCTTATAAAAGGGCACCTCCTCCCTCTCCTCATAACACCAATTTGAGCATTCAAGCTCGGAAAACCCCTGAAAAAATCCCTTCTCCACTTCCCTAGTATTATTCTAGAGGTACTGGTCTTCTTCAAAGACCATCCATAGTTCTTTAAGTGGAGGTTAAGTGAAGGCGCGTCAAAAAGAGGTAATATCCATTACCGATCTTTTTCAATTTATTTCTTCTTCAAATTATTCTTCTTTAGTTTTTTCATGATAAAGTAATAACATAAGTATTTCTTATATACTGATATTTTATTATAAATATGAAACAACTCTAATTAACCTTCTATCCATCCTACGGAAAAAGGAAATCACTGCGCGTGCGTACGTACGGAATATCGTCTCCACGTCGTGGTGTAATCTATTTTCCACCACCACCTTACTTGGATGGGTATAATGGTGTAAATAATGAATATATATGACTATTGTAAAGTGATATTGATTCTGAAATAGTATACATACACTCCAATACAATTCCACAATCATAAGAACGATATCATCACTCGTGCGTACGTACGGAATACCGTCTCCACGATGTGATGCGACTCGTTCTACATGATCTTCATTTAATAATGATTATATAAATGAATTCAATGAATTAATATGATATATATTACACTAATACCATTCTGGAAAAGAGGTATCTATAACCTAAAGAGAAGAATAAGAATTTATTCGACAAAACACGCATAAGAACAAAAAGTAATAAACTCCCGAATAACAAGTAGTAATGAAATGTTACTAATAATAAGCTAAGATTATGACCATATATGATATAATAAAAATAATTATGATTCTTTAATAAGTCAATAACATTATTTAAATCATTATACAGGAGGTTCGAACACGTACAAAGCATATCGGACCAAAGGTAAGGGAAATATCACAATCTCATTTTTATCCGAGATTGTTTATACTTTGGTATTTACTGGGGTGTATTTTATCATCCACATCCATGTTTCCTCAATATGTAATATTATTTCCATCCACCTAAAATTTTTTAAATCCAATTTTACCCTTCGTTGAGTTTTTAGTAAAGGATATGAAAGGAATCTATTGTCGTTTTTCGTACAAAGTACTTTTTGACTTTTCCAACAAGAGTATGAAGAATGTTTTTTTAACTTGTACGGCATGAATGGATTTTTAAAACCTTATTTCCAAGAAGCTTCCTTTACAAGTTTTCAAGTTTATTTTTAATCAACTTATTTTAGTTTAGAATTGTATGACATGTTAAGAAAGGAAAAGTGTTTTGGAAGTAGAAAGGATATTTTCCTCAAAAATGGAGTTCAAGTGTTTTATCAAAATTATTTTCCATATAAGATAATAAAGGGTTCTGTTTTTATCCCTATTATTACATTTATTTGATTATGTTGTGATGGAATTATTTTTATGAATTCCTTTATCTTATATTAATTGTTTTATGATGTCACGATGCTTAAGATTCCCATTTTTATTACATGGGTTATGCTATGATGTATGGTTTATGATTTTGTGGCACACATAAGAATGGTATCATTATGAGATGGGTGGGACCTATATCTCCCTCCAATGCATTGGGTAAAGATTTTATATCTCATGAGATAGACATGGCTGGAACGGTAGGTTATACCGGTTCAGTGAAACAGGACTGATACGAGGGTGACTCGGTACAGAAATGGACTTTGTCCACTAAGATAGTCTTGGCAATGAGTCTTGACTAATAAGAAATGATTCTCTATGATTATGTGTTTATGCCACAAATTTTCATGTTTTAAGTTATGATTATTGGGATTACATTTCACCACTATGATTTATCCCATGTTCTGATATTATGATCTCTTTTGCAGGTTAAGATTTCCAAAATGTTATGTTCTTATGAATATGATGTGATTGATATTTATTTTGTTTACCCTTACTGAGAATTTGATCTCACCCTTTTATGTTTTCTTTTCCCCAGGATATAAAGAAAGGTTTTAGGTATAAAAAAAGGAGGATCTTTATGGGAGATGTTGAAGATCTTTCACCATGATTAGAAGATTATATTCTGAGTTTCCAAAGACACTAAACTATTACGGTCCTTGCGTGTGTGTTTTTGTTATGTACTAAGTATTCCGCAAAAGTAATGTAATTTCCATGTACGTCAGGCTTCGAGTCTCTACAGTTGGTATCAGAGGAAAGGTTTAGTCAACCTTTGGAAACTAGGATGCGAGAACTTTAGTGAGATCCCTAGAGATATTTCTAAGGTATGTCTAGGGATGTACCTAAGGTTAAGTATAAATATAGGTTATAGTCCTAGAATTACACTAAGGATCATATAATTAAACCTAAGATGTTAGATATTGAAGGTACTCCCCCTTTATTATGTTGTTTTCCCTAGCATGATTTTTTCCTCTCACACTATTCTTTTTGGGTATTAGACGATGGCTGGAACCCGAAGGAACCGTGTTGATCAATGCAATGGACAATGAAATTATTGTCCTCCTGAACAAACAAATGTTATGGGAGATGGAGTGCAAAATCTTATTGCTATTCTTACACAAGCTATGAATCATTCTGGACTTCCAAATGAGCAGAGAAGGGAACAATATTCTATTGAGTCCTTCATGAGGCAACGTCCACCTTCTTTAAGTGGGTATTCTGATCCACTTGTTGCTGAACAATGGATTAGTACTACTGAAAATATATTTTTAGTTATTCAATGTTCTGAACATGATAAAGTCATCTTAGTAGTGTATCGTTTGGAAGGTGATGCTGATCAATGGTGGAATCTTATCAAGAATACGAGGCCAAGAGATGAAATTGAGTCCATGGAATGGGACAAGTTCAAGAACTTATTTTTCAATAAGTACTTCCCTCGTATTCTTCGAACAAAGATGGAGAAAGAGTTTCTTGAACTAAAGAAAAAGGATGAGGAATCTGTTGGTATATACGAAGAAAATTTTACAAGGCTTGCAAGGTATGCATCTGGATTTATCATCCAACCTGAAAGAAAAGTTGATCGATTCTTCAGTGGCTTAAAACCAAATATTTGAAGGGCATTATCTATAAGAGACTTCAGTAGCTATGAAGAAATTGTGCGTTGTTCTATTAAGGTAGAAATGGAAGTTGGTGTTACTTATCCATATCATAGCTTTGACAAGAAATGAAAGATGGAGTTCAAGAAGAAATCTCAGAATAATGGTGAAAAGAAGATGAATGTTTCCTTATGCTCGAAGTGTGGAAAAAAGCATGGTGGAGATTGTCTTAAAGGGACTAGAAAATGTTTTAAGTGTGGAAAATAAGGTCATCGAGCAGCTGAGTTTCGAAGTAATGGAAAAAGGGTTTCTAATGATGTGAATAAAGAAAAGACTGCAGATAACGCACCAACAACACTTCAATGCTTCAAGTGCAAGGAAATGGGGCATTATGCTAATAAATTCCCTAATCCAAGGGTTAGTGATGATCGACATGAGCAACCACTTAAGGAAAAGGAAAAAGGGAAGTCACATGCGATCACCATTGGCAATGTTGAATATGACAACGATGTGGTGGAATGATTAAGTGTTTATGTAATGGGATTCCATAATAATGTTGTATATAGTATCGTGGAATATTGGAATATTTATGTTTTGGTCTATTGTGGTTTTCAATAATTTTATGGAATCGGTAACCATGAAAAGTAATTGAAATATTTTTGGAAAGTATAGGATATGCACATAATGAAGGGATAAAGAGAATCTAATATGTTTGATAGTATTCATGAGCTCATGATTTATATAAGGACTAAGTGATATCATGGTTTGAGGATATAGAATTTTGAGGATTTTGGTATGTGGAAAGTGTTAACTTTTAACTGTATTCATGTTTTCAATAAGGTTCAATGGATATTAATTCTTCAAGAGAATACATGATTAAGGTATTCACATATTTCTAATTTGACCAACAAGATATATCTTATGATATATGGGGGATAAATGATGGAATTCACGTGATCATATTCTTTATACTATGAGCTTGGACCGAAGTATTTTAGATAATCCTAAAGATTGGAATGGATTATGTCGGACATAAGTTAGTATTGTTTAAGGATAAAACTTTTTTGATATTGTTGATGGGATGTTATAGTAATATAGCTTTAGAAAAAGGACAACCTGCAGGACGGGTGACAGCCCATCGCGTCGGACAAGGCTGTGGGAATCGAACCCACAACCGAAGTGTGACTGGCCTTTATCGACTACCACTGGCCTACAGGAAGTCCCTCTTTAGTAGAAACTATTTTTATTATATTTAGCAGTATGATATATGAAGTATAAGTCCATTTTAGGAACCATATATGATTAATCTCACTATAGATGGACTTATGTTTTTTTTTGATAACTTTTCTAACCTTTTGTTTGAGACAGATGGAATGACCCATCATTCTATCACATGATCTGCTAACACATCACGAATGAAAAATTCAACTTCATTTCTTTAACAGATGAAGTGGAAATTTTCCAAAGAACGACCAATGGTGAGACTATACGGAAATCACGAAAGTATTTCTTCTAATTCCAATTTCATCAACTTTAGGGAAATGATCTTGAAAACCAAAATGTTGTCCTAGTGCTCTTATATCTAATGAATCAGATGGTACCTTAGATCATCACAAATTTATGGCTTGGTGATTGATGGCTATTCCATAGCCATGTTCTCTACCACTCTCCATCAGAACATGATGGTTAGATTTCTCTTCCATACCCATATTTTCACCTATGTGGAAACCCAGTGATTAGTTTATTTGGGTAACCGTTAAGTTTCATACTTTTTTTTTAAAGATTGGTTTTGGTATTCATTTTTACAATTTGGGTTTCTATTAAAGAAACTTTCGAATAGTAAACCATTTATAACCCCGACGAATTTCAAGGGCAAAATTCATTTTAAGGGGGGTAGAATGTAACACCCCGAGATTTTATGAAAAATATTATTTTTAATTTCATTAATGTCTTTTGTTGTAAGCTACACCAAAAGGAGATTTCACAACACGCATCCTTGACTTGTCTTGCATTACACACAATTGCGACTTTCCTCGATAGCGTGTGTAGTACGCAATACCGAGTTTCACTAAACAACGATATGCTATTAAAATATTATTAAAACTAGCCGTTATGAATAGTAATAACCACTTTTTGAAATTTTTAATTTTTATTTTTTAAAATGGACTTCATTTCTAGATTCAGAATATCGAAATTAGCTTAGGCTGAAATTTTGGTACTTTTCGGATAACTTTCATTTTCTGATGAATAGTGAAAATTACTAAATTTTAATTAAAAACAACCTTTTTAATAGAAATAATTAATAGTGATAAATTATTAATTTTATTGGTTTTAAAGTATATTTAGAATATATTTTTACAATTTAATACAATGTTGGTCATTGGATGTAATTTCACATTTAAACCAGACATAAATAAGTGTCAATCTTTTGATAGTTATTATCTCTTAGAAACACGCTATTTGTTTTGATGACGGGAATTAAATTTTAAATTAGTTAATGTAACTGATATGTTTTGAATTTGGTAAAATAAACATCATTTTTGAATTCATAATATCAAATATATCTTAGGCCTAATTTTTGGTATTTTTCTGAAAACTTTCAATTTTTGATGAATAGTGAAACCACTAAGTGGTAGTTAAAAAACTGAATTTTTCATAAAACTTAATTTTACCACTTCTGTGAGTGGAATTTCAAAAATCCTAGAGAAACTGTTGATGTCAGTAAGTAAAATGTGGTTCAATGGGATGAAAATAATTTTTGGTGAATAGTAACTTTTTACTTTTATTTACCACAGTTAAAAGTAAATAGAGTAATTAAGGGTAAAAATGATATTATTATTACCTAAACACATGTCCTAATTATATTGGACAAGTTTAATTCGACCAAAAACAACCTTAGGAATAACATATGACCATTTAGGCCCACTTGGATTAGATTAGGACATTTATTATTAATTTATTTAAAGAAGGGTTAAAATAGTTAAAATCAAAGTTTAATAAGTAAATAATTTTTAATATGGGGTTATACATAAGATAAATTAGACTATAAATATTAATTAGAAAGATAAAACGATTTTCTACATAGTTGTATTTTATTTTTAATTTTTAGACATTAAATAATTTAATTTATTTATGACACAAAGACGATGAAGTAATTATCTTATTAATGAAATATTGACATAATTGATGTTATAAACACCAAAATAAATGTAATTTGAGACTTTTTATGACTTAAATTAATTTTATAGGTTAATATGACATGGTATTGTTGATATAAGTAACTTGGTTCGAACTTATCATTCTGTTATGAATTTCATAAAAATCATGTACCAAATAGTGTCAAAATTGACATAAATTAGTTTTTAAAACAAATATTATATTATTAATTGTTATTTAATTCATAAAAATCTAATGTTCGTAAACATGACTTAGATAAGGATATATATAATAATAATAAACAACTTGGGGTTCTTGTGTCTTGTTATGGTAAGTTTATTAACCATATAGTGTAAGAAAACAAAAAGACACGGTAAAAGTTAAATTATTTAACTTAGAGTTAAATCTAATTGATAAGGTTAAAATAATAACCTAAACTTGTCTAAATCCTATTGGATGAGAGTCTTTAGACCCATTCCCACTTTATCTTCGAAATAAGACCCTTTGGAACCATTATAAACCGAATTTGACCTTAATATAAAATAATAATTTGAGATTTTCCTAAGGTGCCCCTCTCCTCCCTTACAAAAGGGCACCTCCTCCCTCTCCTCCTCACACCAATTTGAGCATTCAATCTCGGAAAAAACCTGAAAAAATCTCTTCTAAACTTCCCTAGTATCATTCTAGAGGTCCTGGTCTTCTTCAAAGACCATCCATAGTTCTTTACGTGGAGGTTAAGTGAAGGCGCGTCGAAAAGAGGTAATATCCATTACCGATCTTTTTCAATTTCTTTCTTCTTCAACTTCTTCTTCTTTAGTTGTTTCATGATAAAGTAATAACATCAGTATTTCTTATATACTGATATGTTATTATAAATATGAAACAACTCTAATTAACCTTCTATCCATCCTACGGAAAAAGGAAATCACCGCGCGTGCGTACGTACGGAATACCGTCTCTACGCCGTGGTGTAATCTATTTTCCACCACCACCTTACTTGGATGGTTATAATGGTGTAAATAATGACTATATATGACTATTTTAAAGTGATATTGATTCTGAAATAGTATACATACACTCCAATACAATTCCACGATCATAAGAACGATATCATCACTCGTGCGTACGTACGGAATACCGTCTCCACGATGTGATGCGACTCGTTCTACATGATATTCATTTCATAATGATTATATAAATGAATTGAATGAATGAATATGATATATATTACACTAATAAAATTCTGTAAATGAGGTATCTATAACTTAAAGATAAGAATAAGAATTTATTCGACAAAACACGCATAAGAACAAAAAGTAATAAACACCCGAATAACAAGTAGTAATGAAATATTACTAATAATAAGATAATAATATGACCATAAATGATATCATAAAAATAAGTATGATTCTTTAATAATTCAATAACATTATTTAAATCATTATACAGGAGGTTCGAACATGTACAAAGCATATCGGACCAAAGGTAAGGGAAATATCACAATCTCATTTTTATCCGAGATTGTTTATACTTTGGTATTTACTGGCGTGTATTTTATCATCCACATCCACGTTTCCTCAATATGTAATATTATTTCCATCCACCTACAATTTTTTAAATCCAATTTTACCCTTAGGTGAGTTTTTAGTAAAGGATATGAAAGGAATCTATTGTCGTTTTTCGTACAAAGTACTTTTTGACTTTTCTGACAAAAGTATGAAGAATGTTTTTTTAACTTATACGGCATGAATGGATTTTTAAAACATTATTTCCAAGAATCTTCCTTTACAAGTTTTCAAGTTTATTTTTAATCAACTTCTTTTAGTTTAGAATTGTATGACATGTTAAGAAAGGAAAAGTGTTTTTGAAGTAGAAATGATATTTTCCTCAAGAATGGAGTTCAAGTGTTTTATCAAAATTATTTTCCATCTAAGATAATAAAGGGTTCTGTTTTTATCCCTATTATTACATTTATTTGATTATGTTGTGATGGAATTATTTTTTTGAATTCTTTTATCTTATATGAATTGTTTTATGATGTCACGATGCTTAAGATTCCCATTTTTATTACATGGGTTATGCTATGATGTATGGTTTATGATTTTGTGGCACACATAAGAATGGTATCATTATGAGATGTGTGGGACCTATATCTCCCTCAAATGCATTGGGTAAAGATTTTATATCTCATGAGATAGACATGGCTGGAACGGTAGGTTATACCGGTTCAGTGAAACAGGACTAAAATGAGGGTGACTCGGTTCAGAAATGGACTTTGTCCACTAAGATAGTCTTGGCAATGAGTCTTGACTAATAAGAAATGATTCTCTATGATTATGTGTGTATGCCACAAAGTTTCATGTTTTAAGTTATGATTATTGGGATTACATTTCACCACTATGATTTATCCCATGTTATGATATTATGATCTCTTTTGCAGGTTAAGATTTCCAAAATGTTATGTTCTTATGAATATGATGTGATTGATATTTCTTTTGTTTACCCTTACTGAGCATTTGAGCTCACCCTTTTATGTTTTCTTTTCCCCAGGATATAAAGAAAGGTTTTAGGTATAAAAAAAAGGTATATCTTTATGGGAGATATTGAAGATCTTTCACCATGATTAGAATATTATATTCCGAGTTTCCAAAGACACTAAACTATTACGGTCTTTGTGTGTGTGTTTTTGTTATGTACTAAGTATTCCGCAAAAGTAATTTAATTTCTATGTACGTCAGGCTTCGAGTCTCTACAGTTGGTATCAGAGGAAAGGTTTAGTCAACCTTTGGAAAATAGGATGCGAGAACTTTAGTGAGATCCCTAGAGATATTTCTAAGGTATGTCGAGGGATGTACCTAAGGTTAAGTATAAATATAGGTTATAGTCCTAGAATTACGCTAAGGATCATATAATTAAACCTAAGATGTTAGATATTGAAGGTACTCCCCCTTTATTATGTTGTTTTCCCTAGCATGATTTTTTTATCTCACACTATTCTTTTTGGGTTTTAGACAATGGCTAGAACCTGAAGGAACCGTGTTGATCAATGCAATGGACAATGCAATGATTGTCCTCCTGAACAAACAAATGTTATGGGAGATGGAGTGAAAAATCTTATTGCTATTCTTACACAAGCTATGAATCATTATGGACTTCCAAATGAGTAGAGAAGGGAACAATATTCTATTGAGTCCTTCATGAGGCAACGTCCACCTTCTTTCAGTGGGTCTTCTGATCCACTTGTTGCTGAACAATGGATCAGTACTACTGAAAAGATATTTTCAGTTCTTCAATGTTCTGAACATGATAAAGTCATCTTAGCAGTGTATCGTTTGGAAGGTGAGGCTGATCAATGGTGGAATCTTATCAAGAATACGAGGCCAAGAGATGAAATTGATTCCATGGAATGGGACGAGTTCAAGAACTTATTTTTCAATAAGTACTTCCCTCGTATTCTTCGAACAAAGATGGAGAAGGAGTTTCTTGAACTAAAGCAAAAGGATGATGAATCTGTTGGTATATACGAAGTGAATTTTACAAGGCTTTCAAGGTATGCATCTGGATTTATCATCCAACCTGAAAGTAAAGTTGATCGATTATTCAGTGGCTTAAAACCAAATCTTCGAAGGGCATTAGCTATAAGAGACTTCAGTAGATATGAAGAAATTTTACGTTGTTCTATCAAGGTAGAAATGGAAGTTGGTGTTACTTATCCATCTCATAGCTTTGACAAGAAACGAAAGATGGAGTTCAAGAAGAAATCTCAGAATAATGGTGAAAATAAGATGAATGTTTCCTTATGCTCGAAGTGTGGAAAGAAGCATGGTGTAGATTGTCTTAAAGGGACTAGAAAATGTTTTAAGTGGGGAAAAGAAGGTCATCGAGCAGATGAGTGTCGAAGTAATGGAAAAAGGGTTTCTAATGATGTGAATAAAGAAAAGACTGCAGAGAACGCACCAACAACACTTCAATGCTTCAAGTGTAAGGAAATGGGGAATTATGTAAATAAATTCCCTAATCCAAGGGTTAGTGATGATCGAAATGAGCAACCACTTAAGGAAAAGGACAAAGGGAAGTCACATGCGATCACCATTGGCGATGTTGAATATGACAACGATGTGGTGGAATGATTAAGTGTTTATGTAATGGGATTCCAGAATAATGTTGTATATAGTATCATGGAATATTGGAATATTTATGTTTTGGTCTATTGTGGTTTTCAATAATTTTATGGATCGGTCACCATGAAAAGTAATTGAAATATTTTTGGAAAGTAGAGGATATGCACATAATGAAGGGATAAAGAGAATCTAATATGTTTGATAGTATTCATGAGCTCATGATTGATATAAGGACTAAGTGATATCATGGTTTGAGGATATAGAATTTTGAGGATTTTGGTATGTGGAAAGTGTTAACTTTTAACTGTATTCATGTTTTCACTAAGGTTCAATGGATATTCATTCTTCAAGAGAATACATGATTAAGGTATTCACATATTTGTAATTTGACCAACAATATATATCTTATGATATATGGGGGATAAATGATGGCATTCATGTGATCATTTTCTTTATACTATGAGCTTGGACCGAAGTATTTTAGATAATCCTAAATATTGGAATGGATTATGTTGGAAATAAGTTAGTATTGTTTAAGGATAAAACTTTTTTGATATTGTTTATGGGATGTTATAGTAATATAGCTTTAGAAAAAGGACAACCTGTAGGACGGGCGACAGCCCATCGCGTCGGACAAGGCTGTGGGAATCGAACCCACAACCGAAGTGCGACTGGCCTTTATCGCCTACCACTGGCCTACAGGAAGTCCCTATTTAGTAGAAACTAGTTTTATTATATTAATCAGTATGATATATGAAGTATAAGTCCATTTTAGGAACCATATATGATTAATCTCACTATAGATGGACTTATGTATTTTTTTTTTGATAACTTTTCTAACCCTTTGTTTGAGACAGATGGAATGACCCATCATTCTATCACATGATCTGCTAACACATCACGAATGAAAAATTCAACATCATTTCTTTAAGAGATGAAGTGAAAATTGTCCAAACAACGACCAATGGTGAGACTATACCGAAATAAAGAAAGTATTTCTTCTAATTCCAATTTCATCAACTTTAGGGAAATGATCTTGAAAACCAAAATGTTGTCCTAGTGCTCTTATATCTGATTAATCAGATTGTACCATAGATCATCACAAATTTATGGCTTTGTGATTGATGGATTTTCCATAGCCATGTTCTCTACCACTCTCCATCAGAACATGATTGTTAGATTTCTCTTCCATATCCATATTTTCACCTATGTGGAAACCCAGTGATTAGTTTATTTGGGTAACCGTTACGTTTCATACTTTTGTTTTTAAAGATTGGTTTTGGTATTCCTTTTTACGATGTGGGTTTCTATTAAAGAAACTTTCGAATAGTAAACCATTTATAACCCCGACAAATTTTGAGGGTGAAATTCATTTTAAGGGGGGTAGAATGTAACACCCCGAGATTTTATGAAAAATATTCTTTTTAATTTCATTAATGTCTTGTCTTGTATGCTACACCAAAATGAGCTTTCACAACACGCATCCTTGACTTGTCTTGCATTACCCGCAATTGCGACTTTCCTCGATAGCGTGTGTAGTACTCAATACCGAGTTTCACTAAACAACGATATGCTATTAAAATATTATTAAAACTAGCCGTTATGAATAGTAATAACCACTTTTTGAAATTTTTTATTTTTATTTTTTGAAATGGACTTCATTTCTGGATTCGGAATATCGAAATTAGCTTAGGCTGAAATTTTGGTACTTTTCGGATAACTTTCATTTTCTGATGAATAGTGAAAATTTCTAAATTTTAATTAAAAACAACATTTCTAATAGAAATAATTAATAGTGATAAATTATTAATTTTATTGGTTTTAAAGTATATTTAGAATATATTTTTACAATTTAATACAATGTTGGTCATTGGATGTAATTTCACATTTAAACCAGACATAAATAAGTATCAATCTTTTGATAGTTATTATCTCTTAAAAACACGCTTTTTGTTTTGACGACGGGAATTAATTTTTAAATTAGTTAATGTAACTGATATGTTTTTAATTTGGTAAAATAAACATCATTTTTTAATTCATAATATCAAATATAGCTTAGGCCTAATTTTTGGTATTTTTCTGAAAACATTCAATTTTTGATGAATAGTGAAACCACTAAGTGGTAGTTAAAAAACTGAATTTTTCTTAAAACTTAATTTTACCACTTCTGTGAGTGGAATTTCAAAAATCCGAGAGACACGGTTGATTTCAGTAAGTAAAATGTGGTTCAATGGGATGAAAATAATTTTTGGTGAATAGTAACTTTTTACTTTTATTTACCACATTTAAAAGTAAATAGGGTAATTAAGGGTAAAAATGATATTATTATTACCCTAACACATGTCCTAATTATATTGGACAAGTGTAATTCGACTAAAAACAACCTTAGGAATAACATATGACCATTTAGGTTCACTTGGATTAGATTAGGACTTTTATTATTAATTTATTTGAAGAAGGGTTAAAATAGTTAAAATCAAAGTTTAATAAGTAAATAATTTTTAATATGGGGTTATACATATGATAAATTAGACTATAAATATTCATTAGAAAGATAAAACGATTTCCTACATAATTGTATTTTATTTTTAATTTTCAAACATTAAATAATTTAATTTATTTATGACACAAAGATGATGCAGTAATTATCTTATTAATGAAATATTGACATAATTGATGTTATAAACACCAAAATAAATGTAATTTGAGACTTTTTATGACTTAAATTAACTTTATAGGTTAATATTACATTTTATTGTTGATATATGTAACTTTGTTTGAACTTATCATTCTGTTATGAATTTCATAAAAATCATGTACCAAATAGTGTCAAAATTGGCATAAATTAGTTTTTAAAACAAATATTATATTATTAATTGTTATTTAATTCCTAAAAATCTAAGGTTTGGAAAAATGACTTATATAAGGATATATATAATAATAATAATAAATAACTTGGGGTTCGTTTGTCTTGTTATGGTAAGTTTATTAACCATATAGTGTAATAAAACAAAAAGACACGGTAAAAGTTAAATTATTTAACTTAGAGTTAAATCTAATTGATAAGGTTAAAATAATAACCTAAACTTGTCTAAATCCTATTGTATGAGAGGATTTATACCCATCCCCACTTTATATTCGAAATAAGACCCTTTGGAACCATTATAAACCGAATTTGACCTTAATATAAAATAATATTTTGAGATTTTCCTAAGGTGCCCCTCTCCTCCCTTATAAAAGGGCACCTCCTCCCTCTCCTCCTCACACCAATTTGATCATTCAATCTCGGCAAACCCCTACCAAAATCTCTTCTCCACTTCCCTAGTATCATGCTAGAGGTCCTGGTCTTCTTCAAAGACCATCCATAGTTCTTTAAGTGGAGGTTAAGTGAAGGCGCGTCAAAAAGAGGTAATATCCATTACCGATCTTTTTCAATTTCTTTCTTCTTCAACTTCTTCTTCTTTAGTTGTTTCATGATAAAGTAATAACATCAGTATTTCTTATATACTTATATGTTATTATAAATATGAAACAACTCTAATTAACCTTCTATCCATCCAACGGAAAACGGAAATCACCACGCGTGCGTACGTATGGAATACCGTCTCCACGCCGTGGTGTAATCTATTTTCCACCACCACCTTACTTGGATGGGTATAATGGTGTAAATAATGACTATATATGACTATTGTAAAGTGATATTGATTCTGAAATAGTATACATACACTCCAATACAATTCCACGATCATAAGAACGATATCATCACTCGTGCGTACGCACGGAATACCGTCTCCATGATGTGATGCGACTCGTTCTACATGATCTTAATTTCATAATGATTGTATAAATGAATTGAATGAATGAATATGATATATATTACACTAATACCATTCTGTAAATGAGGTATCTATAACCTAAAGAGAAGAATAAGAATTTATTCGACAAAACACGCATAAGAACAAAAAGTAATAAACACCCGAATAACAAGTAGTAATGAAATATTACTAATAATAAGCTAAGAATATGACCATATATGATATCATAAAAATAAGTATGATTCTTTAATAAGTCAATAAAATTATTTAAATCATTATACAGGAGGTCCGAACACGTACAAAGCATATCGGACCAAAGGTAAGGGAAATATCACAATCTCATTTTTATCCGAGATTGTTTATACTTTGGTATTTTCTGGGGTGTATTTTATCATCCACATCCATGTTTCCTCAATATGTAATATTATTTCCATCCACCTAAAATTTTTTAAATCCAATTTTACCCTTCGGTGAGTTTTTAGTAAAGGATATGAATGGAATCTATTGTCGTTTTTCGTACAAAGTACTTTTTGACTTTTCTGACAAAAGTATGAAGAATGTTTTTTTAACTTATACGGCATGAATGGATTTTTAAAACATTATTTCCAAGAAGCTTCCTTTACAAGTTTTCAAGTTTATTTTTAATCAACTTCTTTTAGTTTAGAATTGTATGACATGTTAAGAAAGGAAAAGTGTTTTTGAAGTAGAAAGGATATTTTCCTCAAGAATGGAGTTCAAGTGTTTTATCAAAATTATTTTCCATCTAAGATAATAAAGGGTTCTGTTTTTATCCCTATTATTAAATTTATTTGATTATGTTGTGATGGAATTATTTTTATGAATTCCTTTATCTTATATGAATTGTTTTATGATGTCACGATGCTTAAGAATCCCATTTTTATTACATGGGTTATGCTATGATGTATGGTTTATGATTTTGTGGCACACATAAGAATGGTATCATTATGAGACTGGTGGGACCTATATCTCCCTCCAATGCATTGGGTAAAGATTTTATATCTCATGAGATAGACATGGCTGGAACGGTAGGTTATACCGGTTCAGTGAAACGGGACTGAAACGAGGGTGACTCGGTTCAGAAATGGACTTTGTCCACTAAGATAGTCTTGGCAATGAGTCTTGACTAATAAGAAATGATTCTCTATGATTATGTGTGTATGCCAAAAAGTTTCATGTTTTAAGTTATGATTATTGGGATTACATTTCACCCCTATGATTTATCCCATGTTATGATATTATGATCTCTTTTGCAGGTTAAGATTTCCAAAATGTTATGTTCTTATGAATATGATGTGATTGATATTTCTTTTTTTTACCCTTAATAAGCATTTGAGCTCACCCTTTTATGTTTTCTTTTCCCCAGGATATAAATAAAGGTTTTATGTATAAAAAAAGGAAGATCTTTTTGGGAGATGTTGAAGATCTTTCACCATGATTATAAGATTATATTTCGAGTTTCCAAAGACACTAAACTATTACAGTCCTTGCGTGTGTGTTTTTGTTATGTAATAAGTATTCCGCAAAAGTAATGTAATTTCCATGTACGTCAGGCTTCGGGTCTCTACACAACATGCCAACAGTATGTCTTATTGGAATGACAACAAATTTAATTCCAATACATTTCCTCATATCAATAACAGGGATAACATTATCATAATAAATCTGGATTAGAAAAGTGTATTTTAAAATAATACAATGTAAAATTTCTAATAATAATCCATATTAGAATAAAAATATACAAAATTCCAATTATTTTCCCCAAGTCAATATAATAATATTCTTTCTAAGTGAACATCATCCAATATGAATTAGGTAAATTGTGGAAGTCACACTTTATAGAGAAATGAGTATACAGGTAATTCAATAATGGAATAATGTGATCATAATCCATCAATAGAAATAATTTGGATGGTTTGAAAATAATATATCCCATGTTTAAAAAATGAAACCTATAATTATATTAACAAATATGAAAAAAATACTTAAAAAGAATGAACTGAATGATATGAGGCAAGAATGGGTCAAGAATCAAATTTTTTGATTTAATGAGTTCAGTACCCATAATTATATATATATATATATATATATATATATATTGGAGGATAAATCATCAAATATAAACCCCATTAGGATAAATTATTTTTGAAATGATAAGGTAAATGGAATTGAAAACATAAAATCGGTTTTGTAAAACATTTTTTTACATTTATGTAAAATACAAATTTATATTTCACTTTCAAAGGTAACTTTTAAAAAGGTGACATGAAATATATTTAAAGTTTATAATTTTAAAAATATCCCTAATAATGGGTACATAAAAATACATAACTCTTATATTAGATAAAATTGAAGAATAAGGTAAAACATATGAAAGTGAGAGGAAAACCCCTTTTTATTATTTTGAAAATTCCTTTATTCAGAAATCATATTATAAAAAGTGTAACAAAACTTTCATTTCTATAAAAACATCTATTTCAATATAATGTTATAGATTTTAACATATAATAAAATATTAGTGTTTAATAACCTAATAATGGGAAAAAATAAAAGTTCAATATAGAATATTGTAACTCAAATAAAAAATATTTTTGTTATCAATATCACTTACAAGAAACATAAACGATGAAGTATGAAATATTTGAAAAGGTATTTATGTGTTAAAAATGTAAAAAATGATATAATAATACATAATTAAATTAAAGGATATGATATACCCAAATTATAAGAAATATATTTAAGAGAATGATTATAACATAATGAACAAAAATTGATTTACCAAAAACACTTATGATTGGGGTAACACTTTTTTAAAAATTCATATGAAGAAAAGAAATTAATTTTTATTCATATATTCCAATAATTACAATGAAATAAATTATAATAAATTCATGGGGTATTACTTAAATATTACACCATACAAAGGAAACATGGTTCATAAAATGTAGCATGCCTCAAATAATCAGAATAGAGAAAAAGAAAACCCTTATGACTTTAGAAACTTTTTAATCAATACCCATTGAAATATAGGGATAATAATTGAACTTAAAATACCATTAATAAAATATAATTCATTATATAATATCTAAAATAGTCATTATGTACACCATATGAAATAAATTATGTGTATAATACCAAATATGTCACAAATAGATGAATTTGAGATGAAAACCCTTACCTTGTTCTAGATTCATTAGGTGCATGTTCCGAACATCCTGAAAAATAAAATTAATTTTATTAGATCCCACATTAATAAAATTATTATTATATATTTAATTTAATATGGTTCATTTATTATCATATTCTATTATTTATTTTATAGTTTTTCTTATGTTTTCATTAAAATTGAATCATCGTTGGCTTATTATGTTAATTTTAGCAATAGAATATGTTATTTTAATCATAATTTAAGTACTTAATATAAACATTTCAGAACCAAAATGAAATAATGTTTTAATTATTAACTTAAAATATCTTTATTATCTAATTTACCATATTCATATATGATAGAGTTTTATAGAAATATTCAAGTTGGTGGTTAAACCAGCCCAAACATGAACACACAACATCTCGATGGGTTAGTACAGTTATGGAAGTGTATAATATCATTATAAATAAAAAAAATTATATTATTTATATATTTTTAATTTTTTTATTAATATTTTAAGTTTTTTATATAAATAAATAAAATCAATATGAAAAATAAAAATTGTTATATCGTGGAGGTTAAAGTTTGTACAACGCACAATTGTCATTCATTTGTTTATCTAAGTGGATGGAAATGAATAAATAAATTTCTTTCCATTAATGTAATAAAACCTAAGTATAATAATTATATTGAGGTTATAATATTAATTTGGTAAGAATAGTTTTGGAAGAAAAATATTAAGAAGAAAATGTTATAGATTATGTAAACTCACAACGTGACTTTGAACTTTCTCTTCAAAAAATCCTTGAAAATAAAGGGATTAGGAAAACTAATTGAGTATAGATGATTTTTTTAATTTATATAGTATTATAGGAACATAAAAAATATATATATTAAGGATAAAATTAGAATTATAGGTGATTCTTGAAATGGATGAAGTGTTACCTTTCTATAAGTGAAGTGAATGGAACTTTTGGGAGCACCCTCATCATTTTCAATAATATGAGACTACTAAAATTTAAATAGTTCCAAAATGAAAAAAGTAGGTGGTAAAAGTGATTTTGGGTATAAAATAACCTAAAAACCCCATCTAGAATCATCTTTTAGTATTTTAAGGATTTTATTTTTACTTTTAACCATTTACCCAAATTATCTTTTACTATGGTAACTAGTTTTTACCTAAGTCAGTTTATATATTTTTAAAATAAAAATTTAACCCCTATTAACATAATATTTTATGATGAATATAAATTTATAATCCTTTTAATATAATTATATATCTAAATTATATATAATTAACATTTAAATTAAAGTAGATAATATAGAGAAAAATGTTTTTATGGAAAAAAAATCTTTTGTTATTAAGTATTATTAATCTGAATTGTCATTGATTAACAAATAATTGAGTTTTAATATACATAAATATATTTTTAAGAATAATATTTAAAACATTATTTAAAATATATCAACTTTTTTATTAGATAAAAAATTAAACAATGTTAATTAAAACAATACTTCTAAAATGATTGTTTCACCATTAACAAGATAATTAAATTTAATACAAAAATCATATTTATTTATGCCTAAAATGAAATATGTATTATTAAATAATGTTTAAATGATTATTTCAAATAAATTTTCAATTTTATAGAATAAAATTTTTTTGTGTATTAAAATTAATTTTTACATTACCGTATGTAACGGAAAAAACCCCCATTTTTATGAAAAGTGCATTTTTATGCATAAAATCTATATTTAGGATAAAATTGTCTATGATATTGATTATAAAGGAATTAAAATTTTATTAATGTCTAAATAAGATTTATGTAACATTAAAATGAATCTGAAACCTTATTTCACCTTTTTATAATTTAATTAAAGAAACATATGAAAAACAATTTTCATAAAATATTATTTAATTTTATAAAATGTTATTCATGGGTTTTATAAATTAAATTTTTTACTTTTAAATGATTTATTTTAATTATAAAAATATATATATTATATAAAATGGTTTAAAAACATTTAATTCCTTTTTTATTATGATAATATCATAAAAGTGATAGTTTTTAGCAAAATCGGTATTTCTTCACAATTCACCTAAAAAATAATTAACTCAAAAAAACCCAAAAATTGAAATTAAGATAATATTGTTATTATAAATCTGAAAATAATTCTCATTTTTTAAAATTAAAATTATAAAAATTATTTATTCAATCTTTTAATAAAATATTGAAATATATTGAAAACCCATTTTTATTAGAAAATGACATTTTCAAACATTAAATATTAATATTAATATTTCATATAATTTGACAATGAAATTGGTGTTAAAAAATTATTAATATAAAACATAATTTATCATCATTAATTATATGTAACTTGAAATATAAATGCAAAATATATAGGACAATTTTTTAGAAAAATAATTTTCTAAACAATAAATGATCTTTTTAGTCATTTTGGGTAAAATAATTGACTTTCAAAGATATTAAAAGTATCATTTATTTTATTTATAAATATAATTCCAAAATTAATTACTCCTATTCATTTCAATAATTCAAAGAATAGGTTTTAACACACATACGTAAATATTTATATTTTATCAAAATATAGCATGGTTTTGTTTAAGTTATGTGAAGTGTGTGGAGAAATATATCTAACACATTAAATTATATAAATGTATTCATATATTAAAATATTAAGTGGTTACACTCGTTATGTATGGGCCTAAATTCCCATAGTTTCTTTTATATAAACTCCCATTCTTGGTCCCTTCACCTGTATGTGAATTAAAATCATTTTAAGGATGGATGTCCCATTCACATGGAGTTAGTTCAAGATGAAGCTTAGTTGAAACTAAACAAAGGAGATACACAAAACAGATGTGGAACATTTTAACTCAAGCCCATATAATATTAAGGATTTTTTCCCCTAGGGTTAATGGTTTTTTAATTTTCCACTAAATAAACTAAATACTTGTTAAAGATCATGATCATGAAATTATTTATTTATTTTATTTCTGTATATTTCATGCTTTATTTTATTGATATAAAATCATGATCACGTAAATAAATGGATTAAAGTGAAAAGATTGAATTAAAATTAAAAGTATTATGCCTAAATATTTTATCAACACATGGTTAATCAGTTAAGTAAAATCCATTTAATATTAACAAGACATGTGAATATATAAAATAAGAAAGTTTACATATAAAAAAACAAAAATAACTCAATAAAATATTAAGTCAGACTATGCCTTCCATTAGTTGATTTAGAATGAAACCATAAAAATATGTGTTTAACTAGACCTTATCAGGACACTTACTTTTATCGAGGAGTTATGATGGGTATTTTGGGTTGAATTAACCATATTGATATCAAGATAAGGGGCCATTTATAGACTCCATGTATCTTGGAAGTAAGTTTTGAGGAAATCCAAGTTAGGATTTCATGATTAGGGAGTCCACTAAAATGATCTAGGAGTTTCATACTCATATTTGGAAATACCTCTTACCCAAATACCTTTGAATAATTGATCAGGCCCTTGCTTAGGTAATGATAAGGGAAATATGAGTCTGTTCCACTAGCATTTATATATTATATGACATTTCATGTTTAATAGTGAGGGTCATTAGGAATTGATAAAATAGTGGGAGACATAATAAATAATTAAATTATTTCATATAAATTCTTTTTTTAATCATATAAAGTATTAATCATCTATTTTAATTATTATAGAAACAATTGAAAAAAAACTTAAAAAAATTATGACCATTCCTTTACTCGGGGAATTTCATCAAATGAAAAAATCTCCCAGAGTGTCATATATGTTTTATATTGCTTTACTATCAGAGTATTTTTACTATGTGTTGGAATACCTATTCTTATTTTTCATCCTTAATAAGTGTGTGATGATGAGAAGGATTTCTATATTATATTCATAGAGGATTATTCTTATATTTGTTACGTCGTAATGTCAGTTATGTATGGAAAGATGGTAATTAAGCATAAATAAATGAATGATTACAACACGAAGTCTCATCTCCTTGATCTGAAAAGATAAAAGGAGAGACTTTAGATAAATGAGATTTCAACTACACTTCATTGGTGTAAACTAGAAGAAGTCCAACTAGTTAATGATCATGTATTCTAAAATGATGGAGTAAATTGATAAGTTAGCAAGATTGTATTTCATTTAGATAAGAAATTATCCAATAATCTCATACTATCATCCTCACTACCAAAGTTATATTTATTAATCCAAGACTAGATAAACAATATGGATAAATTTCTTAGGATTATTTGGACTCTACTTCACCCGATAGACAAGTTTTTTTTGGAACATTTTTCCACATTCCTAATTAATAGAAAAAAGTATAAGGTTGTGAATATCATATAATTTTCAGAGTCAATGGTTCTTTTATGAATATCCTCAAATATTCAATGATTAAAAATGTAAATTAATAAATAGGAGGATATTTGTTTCTTATGTGGTAATAAATGGTATTTGTAGAATAATTTTGAATTATTAAAAAGTAATCATAATATTATTTTTCAAGTATATTCAAGATTAATTATATTTTTTCAGATATACTTCTCGTGTATATGTTTACACATATATATTTATTAAAAATATATTAACCAAGTATAGAAATATTTTCGAAAGTAAGGTTAATTATCAAATGAATTGAATAAGGGTGATTCCTATAACAATAATGGAAAGTACACAACTTCTTGATTTCATGCTGCAATGATTCAATTTAAACTACTATTTTGTATTGATAATTACCAAAAAAAAATTATTAATGTTTATTTTTGGCATAATGAGACATTAATTGATATTTTAAATAAATTTTGTCATGGTATTTCATATTAATAATTCTAGAATAATTAATATCTAGCTGGAAATAAATGATGGATAATATAATACTTAATTACCTTATGGGGGAAAGATAATTATTTTTCAATATGAACTAATAATAGTTGACTTATTTATATCCAAATAAGTTTTTTATTCTCTATTTAACTAATATATTATGTATGATAACATGATACTTATCAGGTTTTAGAAAAATAAACCTTTATAAATAAAGGTATTATACATATCTTTTATAGTTTGTTCAGTAAGATCATGTGAACCATTATAATGCTAGAGGTAAATTTATATACTTCATGATATTACTTTAATAAATTTTAGAAATGCTTAGTAAATTAAATGAGTGCACTTTGTAAAGATAGTGGACCCTTCGAATAGTCTTGTTGGGGAACATCTTATTCAATTAATCATTAGTCATAAACATGTGGATTAAATTTATTACCAAACTCATATTTCTTTATATACATCAATATAGTGATGATAATAAAAGAAATATCAATGATGAGTCTTATATGTATTAAAAATATTCTATAATTTTATCCAATAAAGGTTTTGAAAATATAAATTAAAACAATTAACCATATGCCAACCATATTTATTAATGGATATAATAATTACGATATGATAAGAATATATTAAGTCACAACCTCAGGTGTTTGTTGAAAATTGTTTGTTAAAATCCGATTTTTAGATACAAATGAAAATAAAAAACTTGGTGTATCTCCTCTAATAGTCATATTTCCACTAAGGATATTAATTTCTAGTCCAGATACACTATTTTTCTATAAGAGAAGCCTATCTTCTTAAGAATAGTGGAAGAAGAATTAACTTCTATAGGATAAGACTCTGGATGCATATGAGTTGCAATAGAAATGTTTGAAACCACTAATATCATTGGGAAGAGTGGTTTTATAGGAACATAATATATAGGGTTTCGTAATCAAAGAGGTGGTTTATGTTCACCTTAGTGGGTGATATATATATTATTCTTTTAGAATAATTATTCTGATGAAGAAGAAGTAAATGGAAACATGCTAAGATTTATAATTATGTATGAATTTAGTAATGAATTCCATTTATCAAAATTCAAATAAATCATATTTTTTTGTTTCTAAGACTTTATCATGCTTGTGATAATTCAATAGAAACTGAACGTGGATGGTATAATGGGGTATCTATAAAGCATGGTTAATTACTACAAGGTTTATAATATGAAAAAACCTATACACCAACCATCATGAATAAAATATTTTTGAATTCTACTTTCCAACCCATAATTTTATGATCATAATATTAGGATATTGATTGTCAGGTTCACCACATTTAGAAGAAACTTTATGGAAGATGTCTATATAATGCGACCAAAATGAGACTTTATGGTAAATAATGACATGGAATAACTAGATAGGGTTTCTAAAATAAATAAATTCCAATAAGATATAAAGATTATATAAATTCATGGATAAATTATGCGTAGTGATAAAATAATATTTATTTTAAAATAAAGATGTGTCATGTGTAACTAATAGGTTAATGTTAGTGCCATATTTTTCTAGATATATATGTTTTTAACATTTGGAAAATAGAAGTTATATTTTATAAGTTTGTTAAGACTAAGGAATGAATTTCTCCAAGAATAACTTAAAGTGGAAACCATTTTCTAAGGAACAGGATCTATAAAAATAGATCTATGGGTTTGATAAATCTAGTATTGGTATATATCTAGGAAAAGTATTGAAAAATACACGTTAAAATGATTCAAGACTGAACTGTTGTTGGCATATAATCTTTTTAGTAGAATATGCATGGGAATAGGAAGTGATTATTGAGATTAAAATAATTTCAAAATCATTATTTATTTTAATTTAATAATATTCCATGATATGTACTAACATTTTATATTACTAATACATGATTCATAGTAGTTGAATATCAAAAAGAACCTACATAACTAAATTTAATTGCATCTATAACTATCTGATAGTACTAGAAAAGGTAAAATGGTGTAAGTTACTTGTTTCTAGAGAAGTGAGAATACTAAGTACCAATGGAATCTAACACTTGTCTTTATTTAGATCAAATTGATCTAGTATCGCGGTAAGACTAAAGAAATATGCAATACAAACTTATTACAACCATTGGTTTTCATATCTATAATATGTAAGTATGTTGAGTCTTATGATGTATCTTAATAACTTGATTAAAAACATATTTTATCTATTTTGGGTTATACCAAATAAAGTTCATAGGACCAGATTACTCAACTAAAAATGGTGGGATGAAGTAGTGGATAAATTTTTTTTCAATTTCTTTTTTATTAAATCAAATAGTGGTTGTCAGGTCTACAATATCCAAGTATGTTAGTGCTTATAATGTATCTTAGGAATAAATTTAGAAACATCTTGTTCCTATTATTAGTTATATCAAATTAAGTTCCTAGTATTAGATTACTCTACTAAGTAAGGTGGGATGAATCAGTGGAGAATTTTATTAAAAATTTCCTCTTTCTTATCAACCATTGAATGTTAAATAAAGTTCCTAGGATTGGATTTCTCTATTGATAAAGGTGGGATGAATCAGTATAGAAATTTTTTACAATTTTCTCTTTCTTAAATCAACCTATGGAACCTGTTAATGTTTTATTCACTCAAGTAAATAGTCTTATCATCAATCGTGTATACATAAAATAAATAGACAGTGAACACAATATTTTTAAAAGGTTTATCCCCTTTCCAAGTAACCTACTCTTTTTTGTGGTAGGTATGTCTCCCCAACCATGGATTATTCAATATAAGCAATAAAAAATTATAATATTATAGTATTTTAATAGATTCAAACTATACATATCCAGTGTTATACTAGAAAACATAGTTTCACAATGCCTTTATACATAATGTGTAACCATACTGAGATATATGTAATATATTTCTACCTTCTTTTAGGTATATCTCATCTCTATTTTCATTTCCCTTTTTCTTTGGGTGTGTTTTGAACCCTTCAAGGATGTAAAAAATTTCTAGGGAAAATGAAACAAAGTTTGGGGATGTATGTTTGTTTTAATTAATAGAGTATAGGTATAAATGTGTCAAAGGATTTAGAGAGTTCTCAATGGGTTTGGAAATCTTCATAGGTGGATCTGGTTTTTTCTTCTGAATATGGACTATGATGTGTATGATGGATACTTTTACATTGTGAAAAGGTTACATGATGTGAATTTCTTACCCAAAATATTTCTTGAATTATTTCAGAGCGTGAAAATTTTACAATCTATGAGACTATTTCAAATCATGAAAATGTCAATCCAAGTTATTTTTATTCAGAGGTGATGCCTATTTTAGTATATCTTGTGGATCATTAAATTCATACCATGAAAGGTTTTCATATCATGAATGGTTTGAGTCTAGATATTTTAACAACTCTATAAATATGATTTAATTTTCATTCATTTTTTAGGCTTATCTCTCAAAACATAGGAGCTCTACCATGTGATTATGGGGACTGTCACTCCTTTTGGATCATTCTGTTTAGTGATTGATCTTTATGGTGGATGTTCTGAATCTCTCTGGGTATGTTTTATTTTTGATTATTCATTTTTTTTTGTCTCAGTAGCACCATTACACTATGTTTTTAGATCTTTTAATATTTTGGTGATGTTATTATTCATACTTTATAGATTCCTTGTGTGATATTATTATGGGGGTTGGTTCTTTGTTAGTTGTAGTGCGGCGGTTTCATTTTCTCTGAGGTATGGGTGACATAACATCTTTGCCTACCTTTTTTGTTATAAAATATGATTCTAATGTATGGGGTCATAGGGATGGCCTTTTTATTGTTTTAAGTTCCTTCCAATGATTTTGGATCTAGTTGCATGCATGTATGACCTAATTTTTTGGTTGGTGATTCTATCTCTAGCATGTATAGATGAACCTTGATTACTCTAGTATTATAAATTATTTTATTAATCAAATGGAATGATTGATTGATTGATGTGTGTGTAGTAGTTTTTTTGTTAAAAGATAGTTTTCCTCTTGTTTTGGTAACAGAAAATGTATTTTCAAAGAATTGTGAAATGGGTTTGTGAAATGGTTTTTAAATCATTTATTGGTGAAATGGTTTAGAAAATGTGGTGCAGGGGAAGCCTTGGATACTTAGGAATAAGGTGTGGTAATAGGACTTATCTGTTAATACCATTATGGGGTTCACTCATAAGGTGTTCCTATACTCCCTAGTATGACTGTTCTAGGTACTTGTTAGACACTATTGGTAGTTTCACTTTCTAGGGTGTTCCTCTTCTCTCTATATTTGATGCATATGTCAAGAGGCTGGATTCACATGATTATATATGTTTGGGTATGATTTTTCTATCTAGCCAAACCTAATGTAGTCCTCGGTATAATTTTACCTCTTATTTTGGTAATAATATTTCGGATTTGATATGATATGTGATACATTATTTTAACTACCTTGATATGTGTGATGTTATTTGAAATTTTTTTACCAAGATTGTTTGAAACTATGTAAAAAATGGTAATTTTTTACCATTATTTTGATATAAAAATTGTTTAAATAATAATCAATCTTTTTTTCTTTAATTTTGAGAATATTCATATTTTTTGTAAAAAGGCTTTTTACTGAACTCCTAGGTGATATCCTAATGATCTTATTATCTATACCCTGCACACACCTTAAGTGGTGCATAGACCTTGTTATATCTTTCAATATAGGGAAAGTAAAGGTGACACGGTGAGGAGGTGAGGTTTCTATCAATAGAGTTGGGTAGCTAGTGGTGAGATAGTGGGATGTTATTTTCTTATCATAAGGAGAAACTATTTTACCTTTTGGGTTTTTTCCTTTATTTTTTAATTCACATCAGGGAGTTTTCTAGCTAATTTTGGGTTATATCACTTCTAATTTTTACTTTTTTTATGGAATATATAATCATTATATCTACCATGATTTATTACTATAATATATATGTGTCATTTTTCTTCTTTAGGTTGAGATAAATCATTCCCTATGATTCAGTTAGATGCTTTAAGTGCTACAGGGCTCTATCCACAAGCCTTAGAAGTGAAGCACCATCATGAAATAGATGAGTTTCTGATGGAGGATGACATGGTCCTAAAAATAGTGAGTGGTACCATATTTATTGAATCTTCTATAATAGTTGATTTGTTTTATTCCAGTGTTTCCCACTTATTTATTTCTTCCCATTTAATTGATATAATTAAAAAACCAAAATAGCTAATGTCATTTTTATAGAGTTATTGACACCTCTTGGGAAGAGGAATGAGCAGGAGCTTCGGTGTCCTTCTTATTCACTATTGATAGATAATGCAGAGTTACTCTGAGATTTCCACATTCTAGATATGTATCTATTAAACATCATTATTAAGATGGATTTCCTTATTTATCACTATGATATGATTTATTGTTATCATCAGCGTGTATTTTTTCACTATCAATGGGGGATCTTAGGTGTTTCATTGAGAGTGGGATCCGAGGTTTTATTGTGTAGGACCTTCTTGTCGAGAGATCATGATTTTTTTGTCTTCTGTAGTAGTTGATCCTGATGAAGTTTTTTCTATTTTTTATCTTCTTACTATTTTTTAGGACTTTCCTAATTTTTTTCTAGAAAACTTATTCGATATTCCTTTAAAGAGGGAGGTATAGTTCATGACTAATCTAGTTCTAGGTACACAGCCAGTTTCAATACAATCATTTCATATTGAACCAGTGGAACTAAAATATCTTAGGTTTAGTTGGATGATATAGTGACAAAAGGTTTTGTTCTCACTAGTGTTTCTCCTTGGGAAACCCCATTTCTCTTTGCCAAGAAGGTAGCTGGTTCACTCTAATTGTGCATGGACTATCAAAAGTTGAATCGATTGAAGGTTATGAATAAGTACCATTTTCCCTATATGGATGATTTTTTTGACCAGTTAAAGGGGGAAAAGTGGTTTTTGAAGATCAAAATCTAGTCGAGTCATCATCAAATCATATTTTGGAAGCCTAATATACCAAACATGTATTTTTTCGAGCTGGTTTGGACATTACGAATATCTTGTGATACATTTTTCTCTAACTAATAATCTTGTAGTTTTTATAGCTTTAATGAAATGTAAATTTCATCAGTATCTCAAAACCTTTGTGGTTGTGTTTGTAGATGATATTTTGGTTTATTTGAGATATAAATGCAAGCATGGGTACCATATAAGTTTTTTTCTAGAAATCTTGAAGATTCACTGTTTGTATGTAAATATTTCGAAATACAGTATCTATATCTAGGAAGTGAATTTCATGGGGAACCTAATTTCTTAGTGTGTCTTATCAAATGATCTTGAGAAGGTGAAGGTGTTCTTGTCATGAGAGGAGCCATGAAATGTATTTTTGATTTATGGAATCCCTGTATTTTCTATATAAGATCCATATTTCATCAAGGATTTCTCAAAGTTGGTGTCGCCTTTGAATTCTCTTAAAAGGAAAGGGGTGAAATTTGTGGGGGATGAAAAATTTCAATCTTCTTTCTACAAGTTTAAATGGATTCTCACATAAACTCCTATTCTGATCTTACCTAAGCCTAATAAGGGGCATGTGGTGTACTTTGATGCTTCTAGTGCTAGTATGGGTTGCGTGTATATGTGGTAGGATCATGTTATGGATTATGGATCTTGTCAGCTACAACAGCATGAAATAAATTACCCCACTCATGATATAGATCTTGTGGTGGTTATGCATGTACTTAATTCTTGGTGGAACTATCTCTTTGGGGTGAGGTTCATAGTATTTTCTGATCATAAGATTTTGAGATATATATTTTCTCATAAATATTTGAATATTAGACAAAGGATGTGGGTGGAATACCTTCATATCTTTTACTTTGACATCAACTACACCTCAAGTAAGGGGAATTTCATTTTAGATACTCTCAATAGGAAATTTCCATTGCAGGCTATTTTGGAATTGAAATAAGAGTGGAACCTCATGGGAGTCTTTTCTCAGTTTCATATAGATGCTTATGAGTATATTTTAGGAATGGTTCTAACCAATTTTCAGTATTTATTATCTCTCCTTGAGTCTATTCTGTAGGGTCAATAGTAGGATGATAAGTTTATAGAAAATTAAGAAAAACTTTATGGTGCGGAGACCGTTTCTAGATCATCTCTCACTTCATATGGTATTCTCTATTTAAGGGATCAGTTTTTCATTCTAGAATTTATGTGTATCATAACATTGTTTGATTATCATAGTTATTCATGGGTCATTCATCTAGGAACTATGAATATTTATTATAATGTGTGATGGAAATTATAGTGGTCAGGTATGAACCATGACATTGTAGATTATGTTTCCATTGTTACACTTGCCAACTAATAAAGGTAGGGAATCTAAAACCTTATGGGTTTCCCAAGACTCTTCCAATTTCAGTTTGGAAATGGGATTAGGATTCCATGAACATCATTTTGTATTAATGTAGACTCCTTAAGGGAGGAACTCTATCTATGTGTTGATAGATCGGTTAACAAAGTAGGCTCATTTTTTTCTGATTAGAGACACTAGTAAAGTTGAATACTTGGGTATGTTGTATGTGCATTAAATTGTGAGGTGGTGATAGATCGGTTAACAAAGTCGGCTCATTTTTTTCTGATTAGAGACACTAGTAAAGTTGAATACTTGGGTATGCTGTATGTGAATTAAATTGTGAGGTTACATGGGATTCCCTATATCATCATTTTATATAGGTATTCTTGGTTTACTTAAATATTTTCGAAGAGTATCCAAGATTTTATGGGGACTCTGGTCAGGTTGAGTATAGATTACCATCAACATATAGATTTTCATACAGATCATTCTATTCTGATCTTGGAGGATTTATTATCTTCCCACATCTTATATTTTGGTGGATCATGGGATATCCATCTAGGACTGATTGATTTTTATTATAAAAATATTTATTAGTCATTTATTAGAATGTATCCCTTAAAGGATTCTTATGGTCACCCATACAGGTCACCTCATTATTAGGTAGAGGTGGGTGAGGCCACTTTGGCAGGACTAAGTCTCATTTAAGAGATGTCATTGAGGATTTGGGATATAGATTAGAATTTTTTTAGAGCTCATATTTAGAATAAATCATATGAAAATCATCAACTTTTATCTTTCGAGTTTTTTTGTTGGTGACTAGGTTTTCATAAGATTATCTCCCGGTTGGGTCACTATCATCTTGGAAAATAGGGGAAGGTTCCTCCAAGATGTTTTAGGACATTTGAGGCCACTAAGTATCTTAAGAGGGTTTCTTATCAGTTTCCATTTCTAGCTCAGTTTATAGTTATTCATTATGTTTTCCATATATCTCATCTCAAGAAATACTTTCATGATCCCTCTCATGTTATCATTTTTGAGGATATTGAGTTAGAGTAAGACATTTCTATTGTAGAGTAAACAATGGATATTATTAAGTCTCAAGTGAAATTCTTACAAGGTAAGTCTATCCCATTAGTCATATTTTTATAGTGAAATTTATTATATTCTTATGAGACTTGGGATCCTGAAACTTTTGTGAGGAATTAGTGGCCTCAACTCTTTCTAAAGCTTTATTCTTATACATGACTTCCTAGGGATGGAAAGTCTTATGTTGGGGATTTTGTAACATCCCATTACCTTCTTTAATGTATTTCTCATCTCTATTTTCATTTAAATTTTTTTTTTTCCAAACCATTTAGGATGGAGAGTTCTTCTATGTAAAGTGACTAAAACTCAGGGATGTATGTTTGTTTGAATTAATATATTTTGGGTATAAATTTGTCAAAGTATTTAGAGGTTTCTCCATAGGTTTTGAAATATTTGGAGGTGGTTGGGGATTTTTTGTAGAATATGAAATGTGATATGTCTTCTAGATACATTATCATCATGAAAAGGATACAAAAAAATGACTCTATTATCAAGAAGATATAATTAACTGGATAAGATCATGAAAATTTTACAAGATTTGAAAGTAGTTAAATTCATGACAAGGTCTATCATAGTTATTTTTAATCTGAGGAGATTCTTTTTTGGCATGTCCTGTGAATCACTAAATTCATGTCATGAAAGGGTTTCATATCATGAATGGTTTAGGGATAGTGGGTATAACTATGCTGCATGTATTATTTCATTATCATTTAAGGTGAAGGATTGTCTATTAAAATCTAGGATCTCTACCAGGTGATTTTTAGGGACCTCCTATCCTTTTGGATCTTTTTTTTTTAGATTGATCTTTGTGGTGGATGCAGTACGCCTCTTCAGGTATGTGATCTTTGTACTTATTCGTTTTCATTGGTCATAGTAGTGTCTTTGCACAACATTTTTAGATCTGTTGATGTTTTCATGATGTTCTTCTTGATCCTATTAAGATATGTTGTGTGATATTCTTCTGGGGTCCTATCCTTTTTTATTTTTTGTGTGGTGGTTACATTTTATCTAATATATGTGTGAAATAACCTCTCTTTCACAATTTTTTATTATATAATATGGTTTCCATTTGTGGGAATCATAGGTAGGACCTTCATTTGTTGGTTTTCATTCCTTGTTGTGGTTTTGGATCCATTTGCGGGAATTTACCACCTGATTTTAAGGTTTTTGGTTTCATCTCTAGCCAATATTGGATAAACCTAATTGTTTTGGTTTTATTAATTATTTTATAAATGAAATGGAAATATTTATTGATTTATTTTTGTGTGTGTTCAAGTGGTTTTTTATGAAAATATGTTTTTCCCTTTTTTTGGTAAAATTAAAGGTATTTTTCAAGCATTGTAAAATGGGTTTAGGAAATGGTTTTCCAAGAATGGTTTGATGAAATGGTTTAGAAAATGTGTCACATGGTAATCTAGGGGAACTTATTTTGAAGGTGTAATAATTGGCTTCATTAGTTGATATTGTCGAAGGGTTCACTCATGGTGTGTTCTTCTGCTCTATAGTCCTATTGTTCAAGGGGATTGTTAGACACTATTATGATGTTCACTTTCCGGGGTGTTCCTATACTCTCTAGATTTAATGAAAATGCCTAGAGGTTTTATTCACATGATTGTCTATGTCAGGGTATGAGTTTCCTAGATATCCAAACCTATAGTGATATTTGATGTGATGTTACCTATTCTTTTGGTTTTAATCTTTTGTATTTGATATGATATGTGATATATTCTTTTAACTGCATTGATATATGTTATATTCTTTAAAACTATATCACTTGGATAGTTTGAAATTTTGGAAAAAGTGGAATACTTTACCCTGATTTTGATATAAAACTATTTAACTGATTATCATTCCTTGTTTTCATTAAATTTTTGCACATTTATATTTTTGTACAAATAATTCTTATGGAACACCAAGTTGGGATCCTACTGATCTTGTTATCTCACAACCTACACACCCCATCTATGATGTGTAGACCTTGTCATGTATTTTAATGTAATAAAAGGCAAGGCACCGTAGGGAGATGGTGAGGTTTCTATCAGCTAATTTGGATTACTGGTTGGTAGAGAGCAATATGTTGTCCTCTTATCAAATGGATTAGTTGTTTCACATTTTGGGTTTCATCCTTTGTTGGTGGATTAATACATTGGAGTCGGTTTAGCTTCTTTTGGGTTGTATCATTTTTCTATTTACTTTTTATTATGTAATATATTTCCTATTATCTCTTACATAGTTTCTTCTAGATGTATATATATATATATATTATTTTGTCTACTTTAGGATGGGTGAAATCATTCCATCTGGTAGTTGTTGATGCCCATATGCTAGTTGCCAGCCGGTAGGGATTGGGAACTCCCTTTTGGGTATGTGATGGGTCAGGTCGGGTACTATTTTGTATGGTTATCTGGGACAATTTTTTACAATATAACTTCATAAATTATTAGTTTCTTCAACAATAGTAGAAGTGTATCTCCCTCATTGACCCTTTAGAAATATTCAAGAACAGATTCTCACTTCATGAAGATCTGATATATAACAAATTATTCATATTATTCTCTTCTTAAAAACTCAACACTATAAATTAAGGAAAAAAAACAGTTCTTTGGATTAATAATATTATACTTCCATGTTCTCACACACTATTTTACAAAATTCTCTTATTTTTCTTCCAAATTCACACAAAAAAATCATACATTCCTAGATCATACTTTTTATCAATTACAATCTTCGCTGCATTGATCTTTTCAAAAGGAATTCCATTTAATAAAATTAAATGGATCCCATTGAAATTAGCATCCAAAAAAGGAAAACCAGAAATTCTTTAAGGTTTCTAATAATAATGATCATTATATAATTCACAATTTTGGTTTCCTGTTACTTTATTTTCACTACTTGATAAATTAAATTTTGTGAAGTCTATTTTCATATTACTCCAAATCAAATGAAAAAAATACCCTACATTTAGACATAAAATAAAGCAACTTATTCTTCTTGATCACATTAAAATATAAATTATTGAAAATCTCATCTTATTCAGTTGACATTTCTTAACTCAACTATATCAGTTTCATAATTCAATTTTATTTTAAATTTCTCACAATTCATCTATAATATTAAATTTTTTATTTTTAGAACTCAAATCGACATCTCACCTTGCATCAATTCTTGAAAATCGTGTGATTTAGGATCTTAAGATCCAAACAGCATCTTCATAAAAACATTCCATATGTAATATCTATAGCTTCTTCATTTACAACATGAACTACAGGTAGCATAACAACATTTCAGATAAAATAACTCAAAAATTAAAAAGATATAAATAGAGGTCATAATTTCATAAAATCTCACATGAATAATATTAAATAACATTTTAGATGTGATTTTTTACACATTCAAATTTAGTTCTTTCATCATCAGGTTCATCCTTTTTGGAATATTCAAATTTTGGAAACATAGAATTTCACACTGTAGAAAATCAAACATTTTCTATGGATGAGAGTCTTAAACTGGGTAGATCAAATTAAAATGATCATAAAATTATTATGTTCAATACAACAAGACATGAAATCATGTAAAAGTATTACTCTTTCAAAAACATTTTTCTCAAACAAGAATTCTTGCATTGAATTACTTATGATGAGGCTCAATTTCTTATGCTCAGACATAAATTCCTAAATTGATTACTTAAAATCATGCTCAAATTATTACACTCAAACATTAATCATTATGTTTAGTGAAAAATTATTATGCTCATCCCACTAAGTCGTGTGCTCAATACCAAATCCTTATAATCGGTACTTTATCAATCTCTTAGTTTGGACATAATCTTCTGAATTGTATAACAGCTTCAAAACTTCTTCAAACTACCTCCAACCATTCTCAACTTCATTATAAACATATCAAATATATATCCAAGTCCTCAAGCACATATTTCAAGTTCTTAATGAATTTCTAAAAAAATTATACCCTGAATCACATCATCAACAAATCCAAAGGAACTTTAATCTCCCCATTTTGAATTTTTTGGTAACATCCATCAACTCTTTAATAGAATTTCAGATCTCTTCACACAATCTAAATGTTTATATTATTAATAATAATATCATTACTTATATAAAATTATAATTTTATTTCACCACACAACCAGATAAGAGTGTTTTTTTAAAATAATTTTATCTATCAATGATAAGAAAATTTTCTATGTGACTTTGATGAACTCCCCCCTCAAGTAATTCATCCCTCAAATCATGTACCCAATCTCAATTACAATGTTTATTCCCATTAATAATTAAACATAGATTTGGATGGCATGGAATTTATCACTACCCCTATGATATATAGCGGTCAAATTATTTCTCCCCTATTGTCAACTCAATCCAAAGCCCATGTGGGGGTAGAATTCCACATTTCTTCAGGTGAGATGAGAAGGCTAAACATGGAGTTTGAACCTCAAATCAAAGATCCTCTCTCTTGGAATTGATTTTATAAAGATATATTTAAGGTAATTTTTAGTTTCAATTTATTCAATATTGATATCTATTGTTCTCACTCTTTCATTAATAAATTCATACATAATGGTGATATGTTTATATATAGAGTGTTTTATAGGGTTTTTTGACATATTTATAACACGTATATTATAAAACAAAATCCTTATTGGATTGTCAGTTAAACCTATCAATTCTATTATCTGTAAAACCATTCATAATACATATGTACATTCATGAGTGGATTCCACATATTCTACCTCAGATGTGATAATTTTCCCTTATTTCTACTTGTTACCATACAATCTTAAACAAGCCCCGCCTATAAAAAGAGTACCACCTAATGTGAATTTTCAATCTATATAATAACTTTTTCATTATGTATCAGTGTATCCAAGCTTCTTAAAATTTTCACTACATTTGTAAACCATATCATAATTCATTATTCCCTTCACATATCTCAATATCCACTTTTCTTCAATCACGTGTGACTCCCTATGGACATTTTCAAACTGAGCACAAAGCGTCACAGCATAGGCTACGTCTGGTCTTATGGTTGTCAAATAAAAAAACTTATAATGAGTCTTCTAAATTCTTTTTGATAAATATTTTCATTGTTATTTTCTTTACATATTTTTTTTTAGTAAGGGTCTATATTTTTTCCGATCCCTTTATTATTCTAGGTGTACGGTGGTTTAGAAGTGATTTCATAAAATTTATAAGTTGTTTTTAGAAAAAAAAACTAGAATTTATAGAGAGGTTTTTAAATGGTTTAAAAATTATATAAGTGATTTCAATGTTTTAAAAGTTATTTGGAAGTTAAATTGGGTATTTTTGAATTGATAATAAATGTTTATCTTAATTATTTACATGTTTTGGTAAGTGAAAAATTAATATTTTTAAAGTTACTTTTACCCTTATGAAATTCCTTGAATATTTGTAACATTAATACTTTTTTCTAAAAGGGTGAATAAAGGTAATAGATCCTTTTAATGTTTTTAATATAGGAAAATGAGAGTTTATACTTCTTGAATAATGGTAATATATGATTTTTAAACCATGTGTAAAGGTAAGTTCTAAGTTGTGTAAGTGTAAACCTAAATTTAAAATGGTTATGTAAGGGTAAATAGTCACTGCATAGGATATGAAGAATTTTCATCCACTGTGTAAGGGTAAGATCCTCTTTACAAAAATTATATTAGGATAAACCTGAATTAATAAAGGTTATGTAAGGATAAAAAGCAGTTGTGTAAGGGTGGGAAAAAGTTTCAGTCATTTCCTAAGGGTAATATCTTCTTTACAAAGGTTTTATAAGGGTAAACTCCTTACCCTCTTGTGATGGCTAGGAACTGCATAAGGGTAAAATGTGATACATTTACGTGGTGTTTTTTCTGAGGAAAAACTTATTTTTAACTCTATTTTTCATTTTCCTCTTTCAGAATAATCCTATAATGTGTTATTATGAATTTAAATTCCAAAAATCATGGAATTAAATTATTTTGACTCATTTAAAATTATATCTAATATTTCCAGAGGTTTTAATTAGATCACAATCATTTTTTGAGATAAATGTGAATTTAATGATAAATAAATGGAAATTTTGATGGGATTTTTATAATATTAATGAAGAGATTTATATCAATTTTAAAAATGATTTTATCTCTCTCATGTGAGTCTCTAATTATTTATCTCAAGTTTTAGCGATCCAAAAACCTGATGTTCCGGTCTTTAGAATCATCAACATTGATTTTATTACCCCATTGGTTTTGAATTACTGGTCTGGTAAGGTTGGTTTTTTCTCTCTCTATTCTCTGTCATTTATAGATGTAGAAACTTGTAATGGAAATATCCAAGTAGGGGATCAATTACTTCCCCTTAATTTATAATACGTATGTATGAAATGAACATGCTTTAGACTCTATTGTTTATATAAATTTGAATAAACATAATCAGATAAAAATCTAGAAAATAGTCACATTATGGATGATTTTATAATAATCTAGATATTATAAAGGTTGAGAATGAAATAAATACAATGAAATATTGATAACAAGTTATTATATAATTATTATGAAAATATATAACTATCTCATGGTGAAATTATCTTGAAATATTCAAGTGATTGAAATTTATATTTCATGTTGCAGATATATAATTCTTTTGGAAATAATATAGCATGTTTTGGAAGCATTATTCTCTCTTGAACTTATCAATGCATGTTGAGATCATAATTTTTATTCATTAAGTAGTTATTATAATATGTTGCGTCTTAACTTGGTAATTTTTAAGATTATTGGAAGAAAGAGAAATAAATAATTACATGTTGTACAATAATTATAATTATTCTAGAAATTATAAAATAAATAAAATGATAAAAATTAAGGTCATCATCAAATTAATATTTGAAAAAATCAAAATCAAATCATACCATGGTGCTAAACTTCTTAAAAAATATTGATGATAATCGTTTTACAATTTTATTTATTAGAAAAATTGAAATAAATATTTTTAAATGTGATATTATTATTATTATTATTCTAAAAATAATATTATTTCATATGTAGAACTTAAATCATTGTTATATATAATTATTGTATGATTGTTATAAATTCTTGAAATAGAAATATTATCACATGTGGGAATAACAACATTCATGTTTGAAATATTTGGGATGTGTGATCGCATAATTTTGTGATATATATTTTTCTTCCTTATGTGATTTACTATATAGTGATATGTCTATTGTTATAGTTGTTAATAATTGTTGATATTATTATATATTAAATAATAACTTAAATATGGTAATGATTTTTTTATAATAAAGAGGAATTTTTATTTTCCATCGTGTTTGTTGATATATGAAAGAGAAGTTTAGGGTGTAATGTTAGATTAATTAAATAATATTTATCCTTGAAAATTTTTATGGATGATGTTGTTAGGATTAATAACTTATTAATCGGTTGATTAAATTTGGTAATAAGAATTAAAGATTTCTTAAATCATTACTTTTGGACGGACCGATCTCATTATTGTTTGATAATGGATAGAATTTATTATTTGATTTGGCCATAATTTCCATTAAAATTATGTGTGTATAGTAAATTTAATATGTATTTAAGATTTATGTATTTATATAATTAATATAATTGAATTATAACCCCTTGTGGTTGGAATACTTGTTTAGTAATGGGATTGGATGCCCAAGGTTGGGATGGTGGCACGAGGATAATTGTGGCACATGATTCCAGTTATGGTGATGATATTGGCATGAGATATCAGATGTAATGTCATGTGAAGTGGTGTTAGGGATGACACCTATATGGTTGGGATGAGTTCATAGCAGGTCTTTCTCATCGACTATTACTTCTTGCATAATGTATTATTGATAAATTGGTGATCGGATATTATTTATGTTATTGGTTTCAAACTGTGGGACATGGTTTGATACTATGTATTCTGAGTGCATATTTTAATTGGTGGATTAGGATAAGTCGAATATTACATAGATTTTTATGAAATGATATTAAAATAATTAAATAACTTTGTTAGTTCTCGGTGATTTATAATGATGATCACATTCTTGAGAATAAAATAAAATAATTAATAGTGTTATTGAAACAATATCTAAAATATTATTATTGGAAACTATAATGGTAATAATTAATTAATTAAATGAAGATTTATTATTGTGTTATTATTTGATACCTAGACCCTATCATTGTTAGCTAGGAGTTATGTGACTTTAGTGGTAGATGAGTATAAGTCTAGGCAGTTTCCCATAGTGTGGTTATAAGATATATATATATCCTATATGTTTTGTGATTTCATATACTACCCCACCCTTTTCGGTAGGGAAACTGACACCCAGTGGACTTTGATAGGTTATTTTTTCCAAAATCTAGTTTTGTGACGAATGGATGGATGACTACCCCCTCTAGCCCCTCTCTTCTCCTGGTAGTATTATGTTCTAGAATGCATGGTGGTTATCTATCCCATATGTGTGTAGATGACTATAATGCCTTGTGGTTATTTCACACACATGTATCTCTGGATGTATTGTCATATGGATTATTATAGTTATGTTGTGTATTGGTTTTTATGTCTTGAGGTATAATACTCGATATACAGGCTTTAATGGATATTAGAATATACTTTGTTACTATCTAGAGATAATGCTTGGGATGATGAGATGATGTGATGCATGGGGTATATGGTATGTGATAATGATATGATGTGATGCATAGGGTTTATGATATTATATAGTATCCTAGGTGTCTTTGCGCTGGTTTAATTTTGGAGAGAGACGGATCGGGACATGAAATGTTGTGGCATAGTGGAAAACCATTGAGGAAGTGGTAGTGTGGTAACTTCAATTGATATTATGATTTGATATTATATTATTAATATTATATGATACTTGGTGAGTTCTATATGGTTATGATGTGAAAATAAAATTCAACATGTTTATATTATAAGTTAGTTTCATTTGTTTATTTATTGGGATTTATTATGCTTATTTCACATTTTTTATGTGAGGTTTTCAGGAGGATCCTACTAAGTATACATGTTAATCTCACCCTATATATATATAAACTATTTTTTAAGTTAGTAATATTTCTTTTGTGAACAATCTAGAAATAACTAGTTTTTTGAGTTCTTTAAAAGCTGTTGGAGCTTCGTGGTTGCTGCTGAATATTTTTTGTAGCTTTTTTAGTTATCTCAGTTGTATGTCATTACATTCATGTATTGGTATATCTTCTTTATTTATTATTAGCATGAGTTTTTTTGTAGTTTTTTTCATCTTATCTATTACTTCTAAAATCTTTTTAGGGTAGCTCCTCCCATGTGTGTGATTATATACCCTTGATGACTATCATCAACCTATGGCCAATTGGAGTTAGCCATCATGCGTCATTGTATCTTTTTATCCATTTTCGACCCATGAAGGGTATCATTGGGGGGTGGGTCATGATATAGTAGTATTAAATGTGATAGTTGAAAGATAATTTGGATTACTTAGTTAGGAAATAGTGAGGATTCATGGGTTGGTTGGGAAACAGTATTAGTTGGTCTTAGTACAAGCTGTACAAAAGGTATACTAGAAAACATGGGATTTTAGGCACCCCTATAATCTGACGCAAGGAACATAATGTTTACAAAAAAATATAAGAAAATATCTATTTCTTATGGGGTAGATACCTAGTAAGTAATCATTCATCATGATTTTATATTCTTGTTCTTGAACTAGGTATACAATGAGAAAGGGTCAAAAATGGAGTAACTAATTAAACTTAAATAAATTATTTCCCCTGTTATGAGTCCTTAACTTAATTTATTTTTTAGTAATTCCTCCATGTTTATATCCCCATTAGTTTTATTCTAAGATTATTAATAAGATGTGTGAGAAAATCATCATAGATTTTAGCTCGATGATGACAATTCTTGGAGGGGGAAACTCTGAGAGTTCGAGCACCCGAGTCTATAGAGTCCGAGGTGTCACGAACCGAATCGGGTTTCCATCAACCCGACGCCCGACATGGCCCGCGGAAAGGCCTGAAGGGCGTTCCCAATCCCCATGGTCTGGCACAAGTGCCTGGGTATCAAATTGAAATTTTGGGAACGATTTACCCGTATAAACAACCAGGAATAACCACAAGTAAACTAAACTCAAAAACAGCATTACAACACAAGTCCTTAAACAAAAAAAGTGAGTCTCAAAAAAAAATACAACCCAACCAAAACTAACTCCAAAAGGGGTGACCAAAAACCAAGTTAGCAACCATCACCTGATGGAGGGATACCACCATCCTGCCTTTACCACCAACGCCAATTCAGAAGAAGCAGCTAACAACTTGGACAATCGCTCTCAAAACCTTTGCCTTTCCATGCATCAAACATAATCAGATATACGTACACCCAAGGGTGTAAGTAGGTTGTGAGAAATCTCTCAATAATTTGGCACCAGAAAAAAGATTTATCATGTAAAGGTTACGTGACCAAAATAGTTTTCAGGTTTAAATTATAGAAAATAAATAAATGCACTAACAATTTAATGAAAATAGTTTTTAAAGAAAGAAAGTTTTAAATAGGGAATGGGTTTTTTGGTGCTAAAATAAAATGAAAATATTATTAACTTTTTACAACAAATAAGTCACACAATCAACCAGTGATGAGTATATAATCGCACAGGAGCAACAAAAGTGGGAGACGCCCTAAAGGGACTAAAGCTGTGTGGGTCCCTAGAACCTCACATCTCGGTGTACCAAAGAATCCATATCATACGTTCTCGTGCACGAGCCACTAGTAGGGAAACACCTCCATAACCTAGTGGTCTCCAGTCGTCATCCAAGGTTTAGTTAGTGTTTTAAGTGTCAATCCAGCTAAGTGAAACTGGGTTGGGGCCACTCCTATATCACTAGCACGCTAGTCTAGTCTGCCCACCTAGTACCCAAGCTTCCCCTTTTGTGCTCAACGTTCAAAGTTTACCCTACTCATCAAGGTCAAGACACAACACACCTAGATGTCAACTAAGTCAAACACCATACACCGAGGATGTCAACTAAGTCAACCATCACACTTACACAGTCAATATAAATGACTAAAGAAATAACCATTAAAGTTAATACACACAACATAGATCCTCAGAAACAGAACACAAACTGCAAGAACTACACAGTCTAATAAACTACATAATTCCAAGAATCAAACTAAAATTTATCAAACATTCGAAAAATTGGTTTAGTAGTTTTAATGAAAAGAAAACAACAAAATCATCAGTGTCAAAACTCACTCAAATTCACACTAAGACTCTAACAGGAAACTTATCTTAACTACTACATTTTTTCAAAAACCAAAGGCACAGCACAGTAAAAACCAGACAACCTAAACATGCCATTAATAAAAATAAAACACCAAATTCTACCAACCAAAACCAACAACTCACAAAAGCAATTAAATTAAATACATATTAATTTAATTAAACCAGCAAACTAATTGATCAGATAACTTAAGCATGTGAAACCACCTACCTCGATGTCAAAACTCCGAGAATTGGTGTGAAATCTTCAAATCCTAGCGCGGAACCTCAATCGTACTCTGCTTGCACTGCTAGGAACCTAGTGCGAACTCAAACTCATGAATCGAACCAATAACATAATTAAAAGAAACCTAAACAACAAGGACTCCCACCCCTAAAATTTTTGAAACAACTATACGAGGGAATATACACCTTTGGTGAGGCAGCGGGAGGTTGTTCAAAGAATAAAAGAGACCACCTGTAACACCCCAAGATTTGATGAAAAATATTCTTTTTAATTTCATTAATGTCTTGTGTTGTATGCTACACCAAAAGGATCTTGCACAACACGCATCCTTGACTTTCCTTGCATTACACGCAATCGCGACCTTCCTCGATAGCGTGTGTAGTACGCAATAACGAGTTTCACTAAACAACAATATGCTATTAAAATATTATTAAAACTAGTCGTTATGAATAGTAATAACCACTTTTTAAAATTTTATAAATTTTATGGACTTCATTTTTGGATTCGGAATACCGAAATTATCCTAGGGTGAAATTTTGGTATTTTTCTGAAAACTTTCAATTTTTGATGAATAGTGAAACCACTAAGTGGTAGGTTAAAAACTGAATTTTGCATAAAACTTAATTTTACCGCTTCTGTGAATGGAATTTCAAAAATCCGAGAGACATGGTTAATATCAAGGACTAAAATGTGGTTCAATGAGATGAAAATAATTTTTGGTGAATAGTAACTTTTTACTTTTTTTACCACGGTTAAAAGTAAATAGGGTAATTAAGGGTAAAGATGATATTATTATTACCCTAACACATGTCCTAATTCTATTGGATAAGTGAAATGCGACCAAAAACAAACTTAGGAATAAAATATGACCATTTAGGCCCACTTGGATTAGATTAGGACATTTATTATTAATTTATTTAAAGAAGGGTTAAAATAGTTAAAATCAAAGTTTAATAAGTAAATAATTTTTAATATGGGGTTATAGATAAGATAAATTTGACTATAAATATTCATTAGAAATCTAAAAATATTTCCTACATAATTTTATTTTATTTGTAATTTTAAGAGATTAAATAATTTAATTTATTTATGACACAATGATGATGCATTAATTATCTTATTAATGAAATATTGACATAATTGATGTTATAAACACCAAAATAAATGTAATTTGAGACTTTTTATGAATTACACTAATTTTCTAGGTTACTATGATATATTAGTGTTGATTAAATCAAATTTTTTCGAACATATAATTCTATTATGACTTTCACAAAAATCATATATCAAATAGTTTCAAAATTGACACAAAATAATTTTTAAATCAAATATTATATTATTAATTGTTATTTTATTCCTAAAAATCTATGGTTCGGCCAAATGACTTAGATAAGGATATATATATTAATAATAAATAACTTAGGGTTCGTTTGTCATGTTATAGTAAGTGTATTAACCATATAGTGTAAGAAAACAAAAAGTCACGGTAAAAGTTAAATTATTTAACTTAGAGTTAAATCTAATTGATAAGGATAAAATAATAACCTAAACTTGTCTAAATCCTATTGGTTGATAGTATTTCGACCCATCCCCACTTTACCTTCGAAATAAGACCCTTTGGAACCATTATAAACCGATTTTGACTTTAATATAAAATAATATTTTGAGATATTCCTAAGGTGCCCCTCTCCTCCCTTATAAAAGGGCACCTCCTCCCCCTCCTCCTCACACCAATTTGAGCACTCAAGCTCAGCCAACCCCTGCCAAAATCCCTTCTCCACTTCCCTAGAATAATCCTAGAGGTCCTGGTATTCTTCAAAGACCAATATTAGTTCCCTAAGTTGAGGATTCAAAGAGGCGTTTCAAAGAAGAGGAGCTTCGGACACGTACAAAGCAAATCGGACCTAAGGTAAGGGAAATATCACAATCTCATTTTTATTCGAGATTGTTTATACTTTGAAATTTCTTGGGGTGTATTTTATCATCCACATCCATGTTTCCTCAATATGTAATATTATTTTCATCCACCTACAATTGTTTAAATCCAATTTTACCCTTCGGTGAGTTTTTAGTAAAGGATATGAAAGTAATCTTTTGTCATTTTTCGTACGAGGTACTTTTTGACTTTTCCGACAAAAGTACGAAGAATGTTTTTTTAACTTATACGGCATGAATGGATTTTTAAAACATTATTTCCAAGAATCTTCCTTTAAAAGTTTTCAAGTTTATTTTTAATCAACTTCTTTTAGTTTAATGTTTTATGACATGTTGAGAAAGGAAAAATGTTTTTAAAGAAGAAAGGATATTTTCCTCAAGAATTCATTTCAAGTGTTTTTTCAAAACTATTTTCCATCTAAGATGACGTTATTTGATATGTATGTTTCAAGTAAAATGTCTCTATGATTTAAATGCTTTCAATTTTCTTATGATGAAATGATATCAATTGTTTATGGATTATGATGGCATGATGTTTAAGAATCCCATTTTATTACATGGGTTATGCAATGATGTATGATTTATGATTTTGTGGCTCACAAAAGAATGGTATCATTATGAGATGGGTGGGACCTATATCTCCCTCCAATGCATTGGGTAAAGATTTTATATCTCATGAGATAGACATGGCTGGAATGGTAGGTTATACCGGTTCAGTGAAACAGGACTGAAACGAGGGTGACTCGGTTCAGAAAGGGACTTTTTCCACTAAGATAGTCTTGGAAATGAGTCTTGACTAACAAGAAATGATTCTCTATGATTATGTGTGAATGCCACAAAGTTTCATGTTTTACGTTATGATTATTTTGATTACATTACATTTCCAAGATTTATCCCATGTTATGAAATTATGATCTCTTTTGCAGGTTAAGATTTCCAAAAGTTATGTGCTTGTGTATACGATGTGATTGATATTTCTTTTGTTTACCCTTACTGAGCATTTGAGCTCACCATTTTATGTTTTCTTTTCCCCAGGATATAAAGAAAGGGTTTAGGTAAAAAAAGGAAGATCTTTATGGGAGATGTTGAAGATCTTTCACCAGGATTAGAAGAATACGTTCCGAGTTTCCAAAGACACTAAACTATTACGATCCTTGTGTGTGTGTTTTTTTTATCTACTAAGTATTCCGAAAAAGTAATGTAATGTCCATGTACATCAAGTTTCGGGTCTCTACAGTTGGTATCAGAGGCAAAGGAGGTAGGAATGTATCCGATCCTTGGGAACTCTCACATGTGAGCGTTGGACGAAGCATGGCTCTCCGCCCAAGGGCTTCATGTGGAAATGGATGCCACTGGGGATGGTGGTGTGTCCTACCCAGGGGGTGTAGCCGCCCATGGAGTGCCCTGATAGGTATCAACTATAGTCCACTGGAAGTAATTCCAGACCGCTACAGTTGGTATCAGATCAACGGTTTAGTCAACCTTTGGAAACTAGGATGCGAAAACTTTAGTGAGATCCCTAGAGATATTTCTAAGGTATGTCTAGGGATGTCCCTAAGGATAAGTATACGTATAAGATACAGTCCTAGAACTACGGTAACGATCATAGAATTTAACCTAAGAATTTAGATATTGAGGATACTCCCCCTTTACAATGTTGTTTTCCCTAGCATGATTTTTGCCTCTCACACTATTCTTTTTGGGTTTTAGACGATGGCTGGAACCCGAAGGAACCGTGTTGATCAATGCAATGGACAATGCAACTATTGTCCTCCTGAACAAACAAATGTTATGGGAGATGGAGTGAAAAATCTTATTGTTATACTTACACAAGCTATGAATCATTCTGGACATCAAAATGAGCAAAGAAGGGAACAATATTCTATTGAATCCTTCATGAGGCAACATCCACCTTCTTTCAGTGGGTCTTCTGATCCAATTGTTGCTGAACAATGGATCAGTACTACTGAAAAGATATTTTCAGTTCTTCAATGTTCTAAACATGATAAAGTCATCTTAGCAGTATATCGTTTGGAAGGTGAAGCTGATCAATGGTGGGATCTTATCAAGAATACGAGGCAAAGAGATGAAATTGAGTCCATGGAATGGTATGAGTTCAAAAACTTATTTTTCAATAAGTACTTCCCTCGTATTCTTCGAACAAAGATAGAGAAGGAGTTTCTTGAACTAAAGCAAAAGGATGATGAATCTATTGGTATATACGAAGCAAATTTTACAAGGCTTGCAAGGTATGCATCTGGATTTATCATGCATCCTGAAAGTAAAGTTGATCGATTTTTCAGTGGCTTAAAACCAAGTCTTCGAAGGGCATTAGCTATAAGAGACTTCAGTAGCTATGAAGAAATTGTGTGTTGTGCTATCAAGGTAGAAATGGAAGTTGGTGTTACATATCCATCTCATGGTTTTGACAAGAAACGAAAGATGGAGTTCAAGGAGAAATCTCAGAATAATGGTGAAAAGAAGATGAATGTTTCCTTATGCTCAAAGTGTGGAAAAAAGCATGGTGGAGATTGTATTAAAGGGACTAGAAAATGTTTTAAGTGTGGAAAAGAAGGTCAGCGATCAGCTGAGTGTCGAGGTAATGGAAAAAGGGTTTCTAATGATGTGAATAAAGCAAACACTGCAGAGAACGCACCACCAACACTTCAATGCTTCAAGTGCAAGGAAATGGGGCATTATGCTAATAAATTCCCTAATCCAAGGGTTAGTGATGATCAACATGAGCAACCATTTAAGGCAAAGGACAAAGGGAAGTCACATGCGATCAATATTGGCGATGTTGAATATGACAACGATGTGGTGGAATGATTAAGTGTTTATGTAATGGGATTCCAAAATAATGTTGTATATAGTATCGTGGAATATTGGAATATTTATGTTTTGGATTTCAATAATTTTATGGTATCGGTAACCATGAAAAGTGATTGAGACATTTTTGGTAAATAGATTATATGAGCATAATGAAGGGATAAGAAGATAATGAGATGTTTGATTGTATTCATGAGCTCATGATTGATATAAGGACTAAGTGATATCATGGTTTGAGTATATAGAATTTTGAGGATTTTGGTATGTGGAAAGTGTTAACTTTTAACTACATTCATGTTTTCACTAAGGTTCAATGGGTATTCATTCTTCAAGAGAATACATGATTAATGTATTCACATGTTTGTAATTTGACCAACAAGATATATCTTATGATATATGGGGGATAAATGATGGCATTCACGTGATTATTCTGTGACATTTCAAGTAATCATTTTCTTTATACTATGAGCCTTGACCGAATTATTTTAGATAAGCCTAAAGATTAGAATGGATTATGTTGGACATAAGTTAGGATAAAACGTTTTTCGATATTATTGATGGGATGTTATAGTAATATAGCTTTAGAAAAAGGACAACCTGTAGGACGGGCGACAGCCCATTGCATCGGACAAGGCTGTGGGAATCGAACCCACAACCGAAGTGCGACTGGCCTTTATCGCCTACCACTGGCCTACAGGAAGTCCTTGTTTAGTATAAACTAGTTTTATTATATTAAGCAGTATGATATATGAAGTATAAGTCCATTTTAGGTACCATATATGATTAATCTCAATATAGAATGACTTATGTGTATTTAATAACTTTTGCTAACCTTTTGATGGAATGACCCGTCATTCTATCACATGATCTGCTAACACTTCACGAATAACAAATTCAACTTCATTTATTTAAGAGATGAAGTGGAAATTGTTCAAGGCACGAACAACAGTGAGATTGTACCAAAATAAAGTAAGTATTTATTCTAATTCAAATTCTTCAACTTTAGGGAAATGATCTTGAAAACCAAAAATGTTGTCCTAGTGCTCTTATATCTGATTAATCAGATGGTACCTTAGATCGTCACAAATTTATGGATTTGTGATTGTTGGCTTTTCCATAGCCATGTTCTCTACCACTCTCCATCAGAACATGATGGTTATATTTTTCTTCCATATCCATATTTTCACCTATGTGGAAACCCAGTGATTAGTTTATTTGGGTAACTATTACGTTTCATACTTTCGTTTTTAAATATTGGTTTTGGTATTCCTTTTTACGATGTGGGTTTCTATTAAAGAAACTTTCGAATAGTAAACCATTTATAACCCCGACGAATTTCGAGGCCGAAATTCATTTTAAGGAGGGTAGAATCTAACACCCCGAGATTTTATGAAAAATATTCTTTTTAATTTCATTAATGTCTTGTGTTGTATGCTACATCAAAAGGATCTTGCACAACACGCATCCTTGACTTTCCTTGCATTACACGCAATCGCGACCTTCCTCGATAGCATGTGTAGTACGCAATAACGAGTTTCACTAAACAACAATATGCTATTAAAATATTATTAAAACTAGCCGTTATGAAAAGTAATAACCACTTTTTGAAATTTTATAAATTTTATGGACTTCATTTTTGGATTCGGAATACCGAAATTAGCCTAGGGTGAAATTTTGGTATTTTTCTGAAAACTTTCAATTTTTAATGAATAGTGAAACCACTAAGTGGTAGGTTAAAAACTGAATTTTGCATAAAACTTAATTTTACCGCTTCTGTGAATGGAATTTCGAAAATCCGAGAGACACAGTTAATATCAAGGACTAAAATGTGGTTTAATGAGATGAAAATAATTTTTGGTGAATAGTAACTTTTTACTTTTTTTTACCACGGTTAAAAGTAAATAGGGTAATTAAGGGTAAAGATGATATTATTATTACCCTAACACATGTCCTAATTCTATTGGATAAGTTAAATACGACCAAAAACAAACTTAGGAATAAAATATGACCATTTAGGCCCACTTGGATTAGATTAGGACATTTATTATTAATTTATTTAAAGAAGGGTTAAAATAGTTAAAATCAAAGTTTAATAAGTAAATAATTTTTAATATGGGGTTATAAATAAGATAAATTAGACTATAAATATTCATTAGAAATATAAAAATATTTCCTACATAATGGAATTTTATTTTTAATTTTTAGACATTAAATAATTTAATTTATTTATGACACAATGATGATGCAGTAATTATCTTATTAATGAAATATTGACATAATTGATGTTATAAACACCAAAATAAATGTAATTTGAGACTTTTTATGAATTCCACTAATTTTCTAGGTTACTATGATATATTATTGTTGATTTAATCAACTTGGTTCGAACATATAATTCTGTTATAACTTTCACAAAAATCATATATCAAATAGTTTCAAAATTGACACAAAATAGTTTTTAAATAAAATATTATATTATTAATTGTTATTTTATTCCTAAAAATCTAAGGTTCGGCCAAATGACTTAGATAAGGATATAAATACTAATAATAAACAACTTAGGGTTCGTTTGGCATGTTATAGTAAGTTTATTAACCATATAGTGTAAGAAAAAAAAAGTCACGGTAAAAGTTAAATTATTTAACTTAGAGTTAAATCTAATTGATAAGGTTAAAATAATAACCTAAACTTGTCTAAATCCTATTGGTTGATAGGATTTCGACTCATCCCCACTTTACCTTCTAAATAAGACCCTTTGGAACCATTATAAACTGATTTTGACTTTAATATAAAATGATATTTTGAGATATTCCTAAGGTGCCCCTCTCCTCCCTTATAAAAGGGCACCTCCTCCCCCTCCTCCTCACACCAATTTGAGCACTCAAGCTCGGCCAACCCATGCCAAAATCCCTTCTCCACTTCCCTAGAATTATCCTATAGGTCCTGGTCTTCTTCAAAGACCAATCTTAGTTCCCTAAGTGGAGGATTCAAAGAGGCGTTTCAAAGAAGAGGAGCTTCGGACACGTACAAAGAAAAACGGACCTAAGGTAAGGGAAATATCACAATCTCATTTTTATTCGAGATTGTTTATACTTTGAAATTTACTGGGGTGTATTTTATCATCCACATCCATGTTTCCTCAATATGTAATATTATTTTCATCCACCTACAATTGTTTAAATCCAATTTTACCCTTCGGTGAGTTTTTAGTAAAGGATATGAAAGTAATCTTTTGTCATTTTTCGTACGAGGTACTTTTTGACTTTTCCGACAAAAGTACGAAGAATGTTTTTTTAACTTATACGGAATGAATGGATTTTTAAAACATTATTTCCAAGAATATTCCTTTACAAGTTTTCAAGTTTTTTTTTAATCAACTTCTTTTAGTTTAAAGTTTTATGACATGTTAAGAAAGGAAAAATGTTTTTAAAGAAGAAAGGATATTTTCCTCAAGAATTCATTTCAAGTGTTTCTTCAAAACTATTTTCCATCTAAGATGACGTTATTTGATATGTATGTTTCAAGTAAAATGTCTCTATGATTTAAATGCTTTCAATTTTCTTATGATGAAATGATATCAATTGTTTATGGATTATGATGGCATGATGTTTAAGAATCCCATTTTATTACATGGGTTATGCAATGATGTATGATTTATGATTTTGTGGCTCACATAAGAATGGTATCATTATGAGATGGGTGGGACCTATATCTCCCTCCAATTAATTGGGTAAAGATTTTATATCTCATGAGATAGACATGGCTGGAATGGTAGGTTATACTGGTTCAGTGAAACAGGACTGAAACGAGGGTGACTCGGTTCAGAAAGGGACTTTGTCCACTAAGATAGTCTTGGCAATGAGTCTTGATTAACAAGAAATGATTCTCTATGATTATGTGTGAATTCCACAAAGTTTCATGTTTTACGTTATGATTATTGTGATTATATTTTATTGCCATGATTTATCCCATGTTATGAAATTATGATCTCTTTTGCAGGTTAAGATTTCCAAAAGTTATGTGCTTGTGTATACGATGTGATTGATATTTCTTTTGTTTACCCTTACTGAGCATTTGAGCTCACCCTTTTATGTTTTCTTTTCCCCAGGATATAAAGAAAGGGTTTAGGTAAAAAAAAGGAATATCTTTATGGGAGATGTTGAAGATCTTTCACCAGGATTAGAAGATTACGTTCCGAGTTTCCAAAGATACTAAACTATTACGATCCTTGTGTGTGTGTTTTTGTTATGTACTAAGTATTCCACAAAAGTAATTTAATGTCCATGTACGTTAGGCATCGGGTCTCTACACCACCAGAGGTTCACTTTGATGGAAAAAACAGTCGGAAGGGGGGGTGCGCCGACGGTGATAAGACATTATTGAAGTAACCCTTATTACTACTTCATGGGCTTGCAACAAGAAAGAAAAAAACAGAAAGAACAAAAGCCGCAAATCTTGGATTTCTATGAATCTAATCATGAAAAAGATATTGTATCCTACATTCCAATAGAAATTCATGGGCTTCTAACACTTTCAGTGAATAATTGCTTACAAATACTCTCAAGAAAAAGTCCAGCAGAGGAGGCACGTGAAACACAGTTCGTGCGAGGAAATCAGAGGGACAGTGGGGTGGCGGTGTTGGTCAAAACAGGAGAATAGCGGTTGGTGCACCGGGGTTGACTGAGGAGTAGGGGTGCGGTTGGTCTGGCGAGCCGGGCGCGCGACGGCGAAGCTGCCCGGGAGAGGAAGGAGGGCACTGCGCGAGGTGGGTTCGGCTGCTATGGAGTCCAGTGAAAATTTCAGATCAGGAGGGAGAAACCTCGGCGTGACAGCAGGGGAGAGCCAGGGCACAAGGGTTTCAAGGGGGGAGATGGGTCGCGCAATGGGAAGGGTCGGAAAGAGTAGGAGGGGCGCTGGGGTTCGCCGAACAGAGGAGGGAGGGCCGTCACCGAGAGGTGGAGCGGCCAATGCAGGGTGTGAGCAGAACCAAGGAGAGGCGGGGAACCTACAGCATGGCACCCATGGGTAGGGGAGAGGTCTTCCACGCACAAGGAACCCTAAAAAAAGGTGAAAATAAAAGTAAAAAAACTAACTAAGAAAAACAATCATATTAATAGTCATATTCATAATAATAATATTCTCAAATTAAAAACATTAAAAATAATAACCTAATAGTTTTAATTATGTCCATATAAATAACTTAATTAAAACATTATAAATAGTTATATTCCTAAAAAATAAGATTAATTATATTAATGATAATATTAATTTTCTAAAAATAACACTAATAATAACAATATTAATAAAAGTAATAACAAATAAAATCACTTAAGTATCGACACTAATATTAATAATATTAATACTCAATAATAATTAACGACATACACAATTAATAATATTATTATCATCAGTAAAACAATTCATTAAATTTTATCACATTAATTTTATCACATTAAATTTCATTTATTTATCATAAAGTAATTTTATTTAATTAATTGGACATTTCCAGGTCACCCTGTGGACCATGCGAGGCTGCGCGGTTTCAAAATCGTGTCTCACCTGAGTTGTGCCTCATCTAATGTCGTGCGGTCTCGACTTTCATTGTGTTCTCATTTTATTATTCGTTGCATATTTTTCATCTCCCTTAAACATCGGGAAGGCTGTGCGGCGAGCTGGGTGAGGTCGCGCGGTGACCCAAACGAGGTCGTGCGGCTTCGACCGTAGTGTGTTGGACGCAACCAAGAGCGAAACATTCGTTTCTTAATAAGAGCTTAGAAATTTTAAGTCAGGCCTCGACCCAAACTATGTGATTCCCAATAAAGTTCATAAAATAAATAAAATAAAAAGGATGGGTGCGACAATTCTCCCCACCAAAAAACTTTTCGTCTCCGGAAAGCCACAACTAGAACCAAACTCCAAAGCATAAAACCACACTCCCTTAAGGTTCAAAGGGGATCCCCACAAACATCAAGAAAAGAGAGGCAAAAGCATCGTGCTCAGAGATAGTAACTCAAAGAAAACTTCAAGAAACTCATAAAAAGGACTTTCTAGTATGTGTTTCCCGCCCAAGAGATCTAGAACGCCTCCTGTTGACTGATCAAGGAAAATAACTCTCACACCCACAGAAACCAACTTCACAAGATGAAACATCTCAATCAATATTAAATGAAAACCACACCATTTGGTGATAATGAACAAACTAGGTCAAACTACGTCTAAGAAACACTCTTATCACTTATCACCAAGTCATCCTTAGAAACAGAACCAAAAGGTCAACATGGGTATGTCCTAGGAGCACCCCACCATTAAGAACCAACTACTACCTAAGACGGGGTTGGAAAACTAACACAGGGAGGTCCGAGTGGACCCCCCACCATTAAATTAAATTCCAACATCAATTCATTCGAGATACATTCGTTCGAGATCCAATGTGGGTCTCCCCACCATTGGATCTAACAGCAGATACAAAACTTTAGAAATTTTCGGACAGGGACCAAGCACCCCACCATAAAGGGTGGGGAGGGAGGGGGCCGACTAACAGGGCACCAAAAGAATGACCTAAGACAACCCGATATCTCCACATTCCTGGATGAGCACTATTCAAAATTGGGACCGATTTCCCAAGACATGCCTCATAAGGACTAGTAAAAGAGATTACGTCTGGTGGGATGCATCTGTTGGGACTTTAAGGTACGATGTGACCATGTTTCCTTATAGCCGCAAGAACCTCACGCACCCAGGCGGGTCGTCAGAACGGAACAACCGCAAAGGAAAAATTAAACTACTTTTACTTTCAAAACTAGTGGTAGAAATAAATTCGGGGTCTCATACACTCTAAAGGTTCCTGACCATGCGCCATATTCACTATGAAGCCTATGGATGGAGCCCTATTGTTTGAAGCATCTCCTGCCTCGTAGTCAGACATGGAAGACTCCCGAACAGATCTTCTCCCTTTGGTGTCATACACAACCACACCAAGACCGAGACAACCCCATATAACACAACACACCATGACATCCAACTACTCTCTCATGACACATCCACCAAAACAGGGGTTTAGAGGATGCACATGCATCACCTCTTCACCTTAAATAACAAACATAAGGAGGAAGGACACACGACGAACACTCCCCTTTGAACAAAAAAATATAGAACTCCCTGAGAGAACACACTCCTATGAAAACAGGGATTCCTGAAGGATCCTGTGAAATCCACCCTTTCTCTTCAAGAGAACTCATGCTGCAAGACGTCACAAAACATGACCCATGAAGCTGATAAAAGCATTACAAGTCTTTCAAAACATCGTTCTGCACTGATAATTCTGAACCACCTTCACCCTTCCCCGCTGGAATTCCTTTCACCGTTTCTAGGGGGACCTTCAGACACAACGGTGTCAAACCTCATACCCGAAGACTCGGACAACTCAAAGAGATCGAAACTCTCTTAAACTCCCCTTTCATTTGTCATACCAATGCGAGAGGATCCACTTAGTTGCAAAAAGAGAGAGGGTACAATTCTAGATTTCAAGAAGAGAGTCTCGTGATCGACTCGAGGGCCGACCAATGGCGAATTTCCAGTGGCCGCACTTCAATCGCATGTTAACGCTTTATGGGGGAATTCACTTGTCAATAAATGAAACCACGGACCCAATCAAACTGGTCCAATGGCTAAGACATATCGCAATCAAATTCTAAACGTGCAGGGGAAACCACTGCAAGGGCTTCCAGAAGCACTTTTCAAAAGAAACCATTAACCACACTCTTTCACACCAACTGACCAATAAGAATACAAACTCAAGACACAAATCAGTAAAAAGGATTCTAGGCTCGAAACGCCTCACATCCAACCTTTCAAAAATATAAGGACACACCACACAATCACCAGTTATTTAAAAACACCAAATTTTCCTTCAACAAAAAATTTTGAAAATAAGCAAAGTCAGTGGGTTGCACAAACACCAATGGTGTCCCATGGGCCTCGCACATGCATGTTCCCATGCCACACCATCACACACCTCATATCCATATAGGCACTCATCTTCTCATGCCATTAACCCTTTCTCTTTCCATATACACTCATGCATGTGGTTTCCCATGAGAACACCAAGGATCAAAACCAAACCTTTCCATTTTTCAAAACCAAAACATTCGACCCACACCTTTCAAACCTCATACATCATTTTATTTTTAAAGTGCTTTATTTCAAAACATTTTCAAAGACAAAATAATTTTTACTTAAAAACAAAATTTCCACAATTCCAAAACAATGAAACGAGGAATGGTGCAAGAAAAGACTAGTGTCAATGGGTGACTGAAACAAATGGTTGGCGGCCATACGCCAATCACGCCACTACCACGGAGGGTATTCTAGGATAGTGTCCCCATCTCCACATAGTTTTCTAGACCCTGCGAGCTCACTGGGACTACTGTTCCTACTCCCATTTCATTTCCCCTAAACAAGATCAATCTGAAGGACTAACGACTCAGAAAAACTTCAACTTACATTGGTGACTCGAGTCCCGCCACGATGTGTGCTCACCGGGAACCTTACTCGTAGTCAGGACATCGATTCACTACAACCTTAACTTTAGTTCGCCAACCTCTATCCCAAGAGGACACTACCTAGAAATAAAACCTCCCTCAGATACCATTTTGTCACGAACCGAATCGGGTCACCATCAACCCCACACCCGACCCAGCCCACGGTAAGGCCCGAAGGACGTTCCCGATCCCCACGGGCTGGCACAAGTGCTTGGGTATCAAATTGAAATTTTGGGAATGATTTACCTGTATAAAAAACCATGAATAACTACAAGTAAACTGAACTCAAAAACAACGTTGCAACACAAGTCCTTAAACAACAAAAGTGAGTCTCAAAAACAACTACAACCCAACCGCAACTTGTAACATCCAGGTTTTTTGGAAAAGTTTGTTCCGTTATTTTTTGGTTGAATCCCATATTTTGGGCTTCAAGGGATGTCTTTTGAAAGTATGTGATGTTTTGGGGGTGTTTCGGGGGCTTGGGGCACGAAAGAAAGGAAATCTGGGCAAGACAAGCCTGGGCGCATAGCCTGCGCACATCCAGGGAAAACCATGCGGCCTGCCTAGGTAAACCCCAAAACCCTCCTCCTATAGATAGTATCATGCACACGGTCTGTGCATGGTTTTTCAAACCATGCGGCCAAAACCGTGTGGCCTCTTAAAGTTGGGAAAAATTACAGGTTTTCCACTCCGGGCTTTTAAACCCCAACTCGGGATTTTCCTCCATTCATCCCCTCTCAACCCTAGTGATGAACTTGGATGACCCAAGCTTCCCAAGGGTGGTTCTCCTTCAATTCTTGGCTGTATAGAGAACCGTTGTTTGTGGATCGAAGCTCCAGGTAAGTCTAATCCCATCCTTTCTTCTCTTTTTCGTTTAGGGTTTGTATCTTCTCTCCCTCTTTTTCTAAAGCTCTAAAACCCTATCTTTTGGGTGAGTTTTAGGTTGAAGCTCCAAAGGTTGGTCAGATCGAGTTCGAAGGACTCGATTGAGAGTGTGTTCAACCACGGTTTCTAGGTAGGTGGTCTACAAGTTATATCCCATGGTTATTTGGGTATTTGTGCATGTTTAGTTGTGTTCTTGTTTCCCCTTGGTTATGTTTTCAGGAACCTTGGAATGTTTGGTAATAATGGTATTTAAAATGGAAAATGGGAACCCTCACGATCCCCGTGGGATGCGTTGAGATTGACTTGACCTAATTTTGGGTCATCCATGGGATGTGTTGGCTTTCCCGAACTTAGGGATTGTTATTAAACAAGTGACCTTGTTGTAATAAATGGTAGATACCTTGATGAACATGTTGGAATGATTGGTTGAACTTGGAATAGAAGTTAGGTGATGCACCTAGACTTCACAATAACCTAAGGCTTATTTGGAGAGGGTTGAATGGTTGATTCATGGAAATGATGAATGGGTTAACTCGGTTAACGCGTAAACTGATTAAAGACCATAATGGGATAGATTATGGGTCTAGTGTTTAATGCTTAGTGAGATAGGCATAACACATTGGAATTGAGTGAATGGTTAAATGATGTGAAATGGTAATGTGTTAATGGTTTAAGGCATAATGTGAATTCTCATGGGGTTTTTTGTGAATGGTTTTTCCAAGGGGCAATGGTATGGTTGGTTGATGGTTACTTATATAAATAAGCATGTGAACATGTCTTTGTAGAGTGGGGTATGACTTGAGGATCTAAGCCCACGGGTCAAGCGAAGACTGATGCTCTAAACTCCACCCTAAATGCATGGGTTAGGAATGAGGACTGAGGATCTATTCTCCTAACGGTTGCATCCACCCGAACTGAGGCTTCGAGGTGAGGATATGGTTGCTATGAGGGGGTTAGTCCTAGTGAGATAGGATAATGATGTGTTCACCCTCTTGCATGTTATTGTTAGCATTAAACCCATGTAACATAATGTATGTGATTAACCCATGGTAATGTGATGAGATGGTAAGTTATGGTAATTGGTGTGAAATGAATGGTAATGGGAGTGGAAATGGATTTGGCTCTGAACTGGTTAATGGCACCTTAAATAATTACTGGGAAATTATCATTAATTTTACTTCTGCATGCACAACTTGTTCATACTGGATATTTTGTAGACACCATTGGTGGTGGCCTACTGAGTTATACTCACACCCTGCTTGGGCCGCCATTGGGTACCCGAGTATACTTCATGTTTGCAGGTCAGGATAAGGGCAAGGCTCCTTGCTAGATAATTGAGTGGACATGGGTAGCACTTGGTGGATGATCCAGACTTGGATTCGGAGCCATTTGGGGGATTTTGGCCATTGTCCTTATTTTGGGATTTTGTTCACTTTTGCACTTATAGTAGAACATGACATATTTATTGTTGGAAATGGTTGTTATACATGTTCCTTGTTTATTGGTTTATGTTTCCACTATTGGTTTATTTTTGTTGTGGATTACTCTGATAAAAAGGGGGTATAGTCTCCCCACTTGACCACATAGACCCCTGCTACTAGTCGGTAGCCTTTGGCATATGGGGAGGTGTGCTTAAGGTTATGTAACTACCCGGCTCGAAGCACCAGTTTAGTGGCTTCTGGGTCGGGGACGTTACAAAGTGGTATCAGAGGAGGTATTTCTTCTCCTTCTCTAGGGTCTTGTTATTTGGGGTTGGTTTCCAAGGGTTAAGATGTGTCGGGCCTAGGTAATGAGCTCATTCTTGGGAGTAGCTAACCCATGTACATGGGAAAACCCAAGTCACCCTGGGTGGGAAATGTTTTTCTTTCTTCTGTGTTGTTACAGTTGATGATATTTCATCATTGGGTGATGAAAATGTGGATTGATGTGACTATTTTATGGTATTTGTCTCATGGCCTTAACGGCACAAGGATTTGCATTCATTCATCATTGTAGGCACCTAGGGAGATAGGTGACATGCATTGTGTTATGCACATGCACGGGGTGGGTGTTTGAGGCAGGAAAGTATGGTGCATCATGCATTTCATGAAACAAAGAAATAATGAGAAGAATGAAATAAAACAAGTGTGTAAATTATGTTTAATGAAATATAAGGGTTTGAATGAAGTGGAAAATGTTTTGTAAAATGTTGTGTGAGTTTTGTGGTAGTGCGTGGTTTTTTACACCATGTAGACCATGGCCCACGGTAGGGATGGTTGGGGCGGTGAATTTGAGGTGTTAATGTCGTTGAATGAGTATATAAAATGGGTTGAGACATGAGATCAGGTCTCAAGTAAATATCTTCTGCTTCAAGAAGTTTGCATAGGTGATAGATCAGGCACTCATCTCTGAAGGGAACCTGAAGGGAGATTCGGGTGGTGGGCTTGTCATGCAAGTTGGGTGGAAAAGTGGTTCATCTTCTGAGGGTTGGAAGCAGCATTTGGAAAGTTTCCAGCAAGGTGGTCAGAAGAGAGGGTCAGCCTCTCAAATTGGGAACCAGGTGTTCTGTTATCAGTGCGGTAGGTCGGGGCGTATGCGTGGTCAGTGTACTCAACCACTAGTTGAGTTCCGTTCATGCAGCAGGATGGGGCATGTGTAGAGGTTCTTTAGGAACTCTCAGTAGGCAGGTGAGCATGATGATGAAAGGCAGGTACCGGGTACAGGAAGGGGATCAGTTTCCCCATATAAGGCAGGCAGTTGGAGCTCCACGGGTCGTACTGGAAGGGGCGGTGGATGTGAAACTCCATGGAAAGATCACTCACGCCAGAAGGGTAGTGCAGCAAGGGGTTCTCAGGCTATAGCCTAGTGTAGAGGGGCAAGTTAGCTTTAGTCAGTTCATTTTGTGCCTGGTGATGGCGAGGTCAGACCGTAAACTATTCGAGGTACGATCCTTTTAGCTTCTATGTTGTCTAGTGCATTGTTTGACACAAGTGCCACACACTCTTTTGTTTCTACTCATATTGTGGTAGTGTTGGGTTTACCTGTGGAGAGGGTGTGTGGAGTTATGTCAATTGACACCCCGTTAGGAGTGCGGGTTGAGGATATCAAGCAGTGCAAGGTATGTGACTTGGAAGTTGGTGGGTATCATTTTCTGTGGGACTTATTCGTTCTTGAGATGTTAGGGTTTGACCTAATATTGGGAATGGATTTTTTGGTGTTTTATCGGGTGCACATAGATTGTTATCATCGTAGGGTATCATTCAGGTCACTTGAGGGTGATGCTTATGTCCACCGTGGTGAATGAGATGTTCGAGCAGAGCGTGTGGAGCCATTTTCTCAATAGATGAGTGGACTCACGGCTCAAGTGGCATGTATCATGCTTGATGATGATGAGGGAGGGTAGAAATCTAATTTCCCTCCTATGGTGGATCAGTTTCAGGATGTGTTTCTTGAGGATTTCTTGGGGTTACCACCCGAGAGGGATGTTGAGTTCACAATCGAGTTACTGTCGGAAGCGGAGCCAGTTTCCATTCCACCATACCGAATGGCACCGAAAGAACTCCAGGAACTAAAGGTTCAGCTTGAGGATTTGGATCGTAAGGGGTTTATCCATCCTAGTACGTCTCCTTGGGGATCTCCCGTGCTTTTTTCAAAGAAGGCCGATGGGTCATGGAGGTTGTGTGTTGACTATCGGAAGTTGAACCAGATGAAGGTGAAAAATCGGTACCCTCTTCCTAGAATTGATGACCTGTTGGATCATTTTATGGGTTCATCAGTGTTTTTTAAGATTGATCTGAGTTTAGGGTATCACCAAATGAGGTGAGGTCTTATGACATACCGCAGACAGCTTTCTGAAGTCGGTATGGGTTTTTTGAGTTTGTGGTGATGCCTTTCGGCTTGACTAATGCACCGGCGGTGTTTATGGCTTTGATAAACCGGATATTTTAACCCTATCTTGATCGGGTTGTGGTTGTATTTGTTGATGATATCTTAGTGTACTCAAAAACTCATGACGATCATGACCAACATCTTGACATCATCCTGGGTATGCTAACAGAGCATCGGCTATACGCCAAGATGTCAAAGTGTCAATTCTGGATAGGTGAGGTGCATTTTCTGGGTCACATCATCTCGAAGGTAGGTGTGTCAGTGGATTCAGAGAAAGTGCAGGTAGTTGTATCTTGGGAGTAGCGCAGGAGTGTTTCTGATGTTCGGAGTATTATAGGTTTGGCTGGGTATTACCGAAGGTTCATTCAGGATTTCTCTCGCTTGGTAGCACCAATCTTGGGTTTGACCAAGAAAGGAATCTGCTTTGAGTGGTCTGGGGCTTGTGAGAACGCTTTACAAGAGTTGAATAAGCGGTTTACGACTGCACCTATCTTGTTCTTACCTAAGCCGAGTAATAAGTACATCGTGTGTTGTGATGCGTCTAAAATCGGACTTGGGGCTGTGTTTATGCAGGATGAGCGGGTTGTGGCTTATGGGTCAAGGCAGTTGAGACCCATGACTGGAAATATCCCACTCATGATCTTGAGTTGACTGCAGTAGTGTACACCTTGAAGTGCTGGAGGCACTATCTGTTGGGAGAACAATTTACCATGTTTACCGACCATAAAAGCCTAAAGTACAACTTCTCGCAATAGGATATGAATCTTCGGCAGCGAAGATGGGTTGAATATCTCCTGTCATTTGACTTTTAGTTTGTGTACACGCCGGGAAAGGGAAAAAGTGTTGCTGATGCTCTGAGAAGGAAGGTTTGGAATCAGGTGGTTCAGGAGTCCAGCACCGAGTGGAAGGTGATGGCTTTGTTTGCAGAGATTCACCTGGAGGTGTAGGAGGAGAGTGTTCAGGTCACTCTTTCTTCCTTAACAACGGATTAGATGCTTTTGAGTCGAGTTAAGGAAGGTCATATTGATGATCCTGAGTGTTTGATCATGAAGGAAAAGCTTAAAGGTGGGGAGACACCTTCTGGTTGGGTCATCGGCGTGGATGGTGTTGTTCATGTACGTGATCGTGTGGTTGTGCCAAAGTGTGTGCGGGAAGATTTGATGCGTGAGTTCCATGCATCATAGTGGGCAGTGCATCTTGGTTTGACCAAGATGTATTATGATCTCCGAAGGCAGTTTTGGTGTCCTGGAATGAAGAAGGAAGTTGCGGGCTTTGTGGCACGGTGTCTTACCTGTCAGCAGGTGAAGGCTGAGCATCAACGCCCAGGTTGTTTGTTGCATCCATTTCCCATTCCGGAATGGAAGTGGGATGATGTAACGATGGATTTTTTTGTGGGTCTTCCAAGGACGCCATGGAAGAATGATTCAATCTGGGTGGTTTTGGATCGGTTAATGAAAGTGTCTCATTTCATACCGATTCAGGAGACCTTTACAGTTGACCAGTTGGGTGATTTGTAGGTTTGGGAAATAGTGCAGTTGCATGGTGTGCCGCGGACCATAGTTTCGGACTGAGATCCACGTTTCACATCGTTTTTCTGGCAAGGGTTTCATAAGGCGCTTGGTACACAGTTGTTTTTGAGTACAGCTTTTCACCCGTAGACAGACGGGTAGTCGGACCGTACGATCCAAGTGTTGGAAGACATGTTAAGAGCTTGTGTCTTGGACTTTGGTGGTTCTTGGGAGAGACACCTATCGTTAGTTGAGTTTTCCTACAACAACTATTTTCAAGCTACGATTCAGATGGAGCCATTTGCAAAACTCTATGGGATGCCATGTAGATCTCTATTATGTTGACTAGAGGCTGGTGAATCTGAGTTGTTGGGGCCAAGTCTCATTTAGAAAACTTCAGAGAGAGTTATGTTGATCAGGAAGCATATGGATACGTCTCATAGTAGGCAGAAGTCGTATGTAGATCGGAGGCGTAGACATCTTGAGTTTGCGATGGGTGATAAAGTGTTCCTTCGGGTGTCGCCAAGGTTGGGTCACTGTCGGATTGGAAAGTAGGGTAAGTTGGAACCCAGGTATGTGGGACCTTTTGAGATTTTGGAGAGGATCAGACCAGTGGCTTACTGATTGGCTCTTCCACAGTGGTATGGTGGGATGCATGATGTGTTTCATGTGTCGCATCTTCGACGGTATCACCCTGACCCATCTCACGTGGTTGTTGTTGAGGATGTGGAGCTTGAGGCGGATGCGTCCTTTGAGGAGCATCCAGTTCATGTGGTAGATCGTAGTGAAAAGGTCTTTCGGGGAAAGGTTGTGCCATTAGTGCGACTAATATAGCAGCATGGGAAATTTCATGAAGAAACTTGGGAGCAAGAATCGGATATGTGGGCTCAGTGTCCCGAACACTCCTCTTCGGTGGGTCAATGAGGCTTGGGAGCTCAGCTCGAGGACGAGTCGTTATAAGGTGGGGAGGTTGTAAGATCCCAGTTTTTGGAAATGTATGTTTCATTATGTTTTGGTTGAATCCATTGTTTCGAGCTTCGAGGGATGTCTTCTGAAAGTATGTGAGGTCTTGGGGGTGTTTTGGGGGCTCGGGGCACGAAAGAAAGGAAAGCTGGGAAAGACAAGCCAGGGCGCATCGCATGTGCACGGCCTGGACAAACCGTGTGGCCTACCCAGGTAAACTGTGCAACCCTCCTCCTCCAGAAAGTAGCATGCGCACGGTTTTTGCACGGTTTGTCAAACCGTGCGGCCCAAACCGTACGGCCTCTTAAAGTTGGGAAAAATTACAAGTTTTCCACTATGGTATTTTAAACCCCAACTCAAGATTTTCCTCCATTCATCCCCTCTCAACCCTAGTGATGAACTTGGCCGACCCAAGCTTCCCAAGGGTGGTTCTCCTTCAATTCTTGGCCTTTTAGAGCATCGTTGGTTGCGAATCGAAACTCCGGGTAAGGCTAATCACATCCTTGCTTCTCTTTTTGGTTTAGGGTTTGTATCTTCTCTCCCTATTGTTCTGAAGCTCTAAAACCCTATCTTTTGGTGATTTTTAGGTTGAAGCTCCAAAGGTTGGTTGGATCGATGTCTAAGGACTCGATTGAGAGTGCGTTCAACTGTGGTTTCGAGGTAGGTGGTCTACAAGTTATATCCCATGGTTATTTGGGTATTTGTGCATGTTTATTTTTGTTCTAGTTTCCCCTTGGTTATGTTTTGAGGAACCTTGGCAGGTTTGTTAATAATGGTGTTTAAAATTGAAAATGGGAACCCTCATGATCCCTGTGGGATACATTGAGATTGACTTGACCTAATTTTGGGCCATCCATGGGATGTGCCGGCTTTCTCGGACTTAGGAATTGTTATTAAACAAGTGACCTTGTTGTAATAAATGGTAGATCCCTTGATGAACATGTTGGCATGATTGGTTGAACATGGAATAGGAGTTAGGTGATGCACCTAGACTTGGAAATAACCTAAGGGTTATTTAGAGTGGGTTGAATGGTTGATTCATGGAAATGATGAATAAATTAACTGGGATAACGTGTAAACTGATTAAATACCATAATGGGAAAGATTATGGGTCTAGTGTTGAATGATTAGTGAGATAGGCATAAAACATGGGAATTGCATGAATGGTTAAATGATGTGAAATGGTAATGTGTTAATGGGTTAAGGCATAATGTGAATTCCCGTGTGGTTTGTTGTGAATATTTTGTCCAAGGGGAAATGGTATGGTTGGTTGATGGTTACTTATATATATAAGCATGTGCACATGGCTTAGTAGAGTGGGTTATAACTTGAGGATCTATGCCCACGGGTTGAGAGAAGACTAATTCTCTAAACTCCACCCTAAATGCACGGGTTAGGAATGAGGACTGAGGATCTATTCTCCTAACGGTTGCATCCACCCAGACTGAGGCTTTGAGGTGAGGATATGGTTTCTATGATGGGTTTAGTCCTAGTGAGATAGGATAACGATGTGTTCACCCTTTTGCATGTGATTTTTGTCCTTAGACCCATGTAACGTAATGTATGTGATTAACCCATGGTAATGTGATGAGATGGTAAGTGATGGTAATTTGTGTGAAATGAATGGTAATGGGTGTGGAAATGGATTTGGCTCTGAACTGGTTAATGGAACCTTAAATAATTACTTGGAAATTATCATTCATTTTCCTTCTATATGAACTACTTGTTCATACTGGATATTTTGTATACACTGTTGGTGGTGGCCTACTGATTTGTACTCACACCCTACTCGGGCCGCCATTGGGTACCCGAGCAGACTTCATGTTTGCATGTTAGGAGAAGAGAAATGGTCCTTTCTAGATAATTGAGTGGACATGGGTAGCACTTGGTGTAGGATCCTGACTTGGATTTGGGACCATTTTGGGGATTTTGGTCATTGTCCTTATTTTGGGATTTTGTTCACTTTTGCACTTATAGTAGAACATGACATATTTATTGTTGGAAATGTTTGTTATACATGTTCCTTATTTATTGGTTTATGTTTCTACTATTGGTTTATTTCTGTTGTGGCTTACTCTGATAAAAAGGGGGTATAGTCTCCCCACTTGACCACATAGACCCCCGGTGCTAGTCGACAGCCTTTGGCGTATGGGGAGGCGCGGTTATGGTTATGTGAATACCCAGCTCGGAGCACCGGTTTAATGGATTCTGGGTCAGGGATGTTACACAACTAACTCCAAAAGGGGTGACCAAAAACCAAGTCAGCAACCATCACCTGATGGAGGGATACCACCGTCCGGCCTTCACCACCAACGGCAAGTCAGAAGAAGCAGCTAACAACTCGAACCACTGCTCTCAAAACCTTTGTATTTACCTACATCAAACATAATCAGATCTACTTACACCCAAGGGTCTAAGTAGGGTGTGAGAAATCACTCAATCGGTTGGCACCAGAGAAAAGATTCTGCATGTAAAGGTTAGGTGACCAAAACAGTTTCCAAGTTTAAATTATATAAAATAAATAAATGCACTAACAATTTAATGAAAATAGTTTTTAAAGAAAGACAGTTTTAAATAGGGAACGTGGCTTTTGGTACTAAAATAAAATGAAAAAATTCTTACCTTTTTACACCATAGAAGTCACACAATAAACTAGTGATGAGTATATAATCGCACAGGATCAAAAAAAGTGGGAGAGGCCCTAAAGGGACTAAATCTGTGTGGGGCCCTAGAACCTCACGTCTCGGTGTACCAAAGAATCCATATCATACGTTCTCATGCACGATCCACTTGTAGGGAAACAACTCCATAACCTAGTGGTCACTAGTAATTATCCAAGGTTTAGTTAGTGTTGTAAGCGTCAATCCAGCTAAGTGAAACTGGGCTGGGACCACTCCCGTATCACTAGCACGCTAGTTTAGTCCGCCCACCTAGTACCTAGGCTTCCCCTTTTGTGCTCAATGTTCAAATTTCACCCTACTAATTAAGGTCAAGACACAACACACCTAGATGTCAACTAAGTCAAACACCATACACTGAGGATGTCAACTAATTCAACCATCACACTTACACATTCAATATAAATGACTTAACAAATAACGATTAAAGGTATTACACACAACATAGATCTTTAGAAACCGAACACAAAGTGCAAGAACTACACAGTCTAATAAACTACAAAATTATAAGAACCAAACTAAAATTTATCAAAAATTAGAAAAATTGGTTCATTAGTTTTAAATAAAATAAAACAACACAATCATCAGTGCTAAAACTCACTCGAACGAACACTAATACTATAACAGGAAACATATCTCAACTGATGCATTTGTTCAAAAACCAAAGTCACAACACAGTGAAAACCAGACAACCTAAACATGCCACTAGTAAAAATAAAACTCCAAATTCTTCCAACAAAAACCAATAAATCATAGAAACTATTAGATAAAAAATATATTAATTTAATTAAACCAGCAGATAAATTGATCAGATAACCTAAGAATGTGAAACCACCTACCTCAATGTCAAAACTCTGAGAATTGGTGTGAAATGTTCAAATCCTAGCACAGAACCTCAATCATGCTCTGCATTCTCCGCTAGGAACCTAGTGCGAACTCAAACTCATGAATCGAACCAATAACATAAATAAAAGAAACCTAAACAACAAGGACTCCCACCCCCAAAATTTATGAAACAACTATACGAGGGAATACGCACCTTTGGTGAGGTAGCGGGAGGCTGGTCAAGGAATAAAAGAGACCACCAGAGGTGCACTGTGATGGAAAAACCAACCGTAAGGGGGGGTGCGCTGGTAGTGATAATACATTATTGAAGTAACCCTTATTATTACTTCATGGTCTTGCAACAATAAAGAAAAAAAGAGCAATAACAACATCAAAAGAGGTTGGATTTCTATGAATCTAATCCAGAAAAAGATATTGTATCATGCATTCTAATAGAAATTCATGGGCCTCTAACACTTTCTATGAAGAATTGCTTAAAATTATCTCAAGAAAAGGTCCAGCATAGGAGGCTCGCGAGACATAGTTTGTGTGAGGGAAGAAGAGGGACAGCGGGGTGGCGGTCGTCGGTCGGAACAGGAGGACGGAAGTTGGTCCGCCGGGGTTGGCCGAGGAGTAGGGTTGTGGCTAGTCTGACAAGCCGGGCGCGCGACGGCAGAGCTGGCCGGGAGAGGAAGGAGGGCACCGCACGAGGTGGGTTCGGCTGCTGAGGAGTCTGGTGAAAATTTCAGATCTGGAGGGAGAAACTTCAGCGTGACATCATGGGAGAGCTAGGGCACAAGGGTTTCAAGGGGGAGCTGGGTCGCGCGATGAGAAGGGTCATACAGAGTAGGAGGGGCGATGGGGTTCGCCGAACAGAGGAGGGAGGGCCGTCACCGGGAGGTGGAGCAGCCAATACAGGGTGCGAGCAGAACCAAGGGGGGGGGGGAACCTGCATCACGGCACCCAGGGGTAGGGGAGAGGGCTTCCACGCACAAGGAACCCTAAAAGAATATGAAAATGAAAGTAAAAAAAACTAACTAATAAAAACAATCATATTAATAGTCATATTCATAATAATAATATTCTAAAATTAAAAAAATTAACAATAATAACCTAATAGTTTTAATTATGTCCATATTAATAACTTAATTAAAACATTATAAAAAGTTATATTCCTAAAAAAATAAGATTAATGATATTAATGATAATATGAATTTTCTAACAATAACACTAATAATAATAATAATAATAATAATAACAAAGAAAATAACTTAAGTATCGACACTAATATTAATAATATTAATACTCAACAATAATTAATGGTATACTCAATTAAAAATATTATTATCATCAGTAAAACAATTCATTAAATTTTATCACATTAAATTTCATTTATTTATCATCAAGTCAATTTATTTAATTAATTGGACATTGTCAGGTCACCCGGTGGACCATGTGAGGCTACGCGGTTTCAAAATTGTGCCTCACCTGAGTCGTGCCTCATCTAAGGTCGCACGTTCTCACGTTTCATTATGTTCTCTTTTTATTATTCATTGCATATTTTTAATCTCCCTTAAACATCGGGCAAGATGTGCGGTGAGCTGGGCGAGGTCATGCGGCTTCGACCGCAGTGCGCTGGCTGCAACCAAGAGTGAAACATTCATTTCTAAATAAGAGCTCATAAATTTTAATTCGGGCCTTGACCCGAACTATCTGATGCCCAAAAAAGGTAATAAAATAAATAAAATAAAAAGGACGGGTTTGACATGAGGTCTCCATTTTGGATAATGGGATAGAGGTTTGGTTGCAGGAGGTGGTGATATCATTTTTTATGAATCGTTATTATAAAAAACACTAATCTTTGATGAATGTGACAATGCTGCATAGGATAGCTCAATAGTTTTGGTTCTTATTCCATGAAGTTTATAAGGAGTTGGATATTTTATAGGGAAGGTACACAAGTCAATTTTTAGGCCAAGATTCTTTCTTCAAACCACAAAGTTGGATTTTTGGATAGTGATGTAGAACCTTTTATTTGGAATCTCTAATCTCTTCTCTTATTATGTGTTTTGAGTCCTTTTAATTGACTATTTGAACCTAAACCCTATTATTATTAGTCCCTAGAAGTTAATGACCAAAATATATTCATTATTAAATTTTTATACCTTTATAATGAATCTAAAGAAACCTCCTAATTTTCTTGATTGAAACCCACCTATTAAATCCTTGATCCATGACTGTTTGTACAACTTCAACCTTTAATTCCCAACACACACCTATCAGTCTTAAGAGAAGGTAAGTATAACTCATTACATGGGTATAGTATTCATATGGAGGCATGGTATAGGGAAATTATTTCTATAACCTTATTAACATCATTATATAACACTCTATATGGGTTCAGTTATGCAAATATATTGTCCAAGGGGAGGGGTTTCTATCATTATATGCATCCTATATTGTTCTATTAGGGCCAGTGTGGAAGATATTTGGTTTAGGGGGAAGGGTTTCTTGTATTTATTCCTTTGTTTTGATAAATATAATCATTATTCGGTCCAAGTGATATAGGTCATGGTTAAATAAAAGAGAATATTGAATGTTTATCTTAATCTTATTTTATTTTTGGTGTTATACTAATTTCTATATCTATTGTGAATTAAATTCTTGTATGTTATAGGATTTGGATGGGACTTTATTTATGATGTGGTTGTGGCCTTGTATGCTTACATCCTCAGATGGGATTTCTCTTTTATTGTCAATGTGTGATATGGACTCGATAATATGAAATGAAAGTGCAATTCACCCATCATGAATTATTATTTTTTATTATGCATTTTATAACCATGTGAGAAAATATATTACACCGAATGTGGGAAATGTCATAGTGTATTTGATGGGTCCCTTGAGTTCATATGTCAATGTTAACAATTTTATGGTTATGTAATTTCATGTGTTAGTTAAATAATTATATGTAGTGATAATTTAAAACTCTTTAAAGTAATGAAATGTGTCTGTGGAAAATGGGACATTGAATCCTTTGTAACTTTTTCATGGGTGTGCCCCTGGTGCATAAAATTTTGTTAACAAACTTTGGAAGAATTTTATATTTGTATAATGTACATTTCTCAACTACATTTTTGATTTTAAGATAAATTTAATGTGCTAAATTGATTCCACCAATTTTAAATTTATGGGTATTAATTTTAACTTGGTAAAGATCATGGTAGAGTTGTTCTGGTTAAATAAAAAGATAAAATTGTGTAACTTTTCTATAAAGATTTATAATCTAAAGTGGTTAATTTGTTTTTGTAGTTTGATTTGTTTAATAAATAATGAAATTTTATTTTAAAATAAAAATAATAATTTGAGCATGTCATGCATGAAATTTTTCTTCATCAAGTGTAATAATATTCAGTGAGACCCACTAGGACAGTTTTTTTTGTGGAAACAAGTTACCTTAAATAACTATAACAAATGTTACGTGAAATTTTTATTTATCTTAAAAATATGGTTTAAAATATTATATTTAGTGTTTCCACAAGGAGGATTTTTTATAAACACCTCATTATGAAAAAGTATTTAAATTTTTTTTTTTTCAATTAATGGTTTCTTAACCTTACGGATTTTGAATAAAAGAGACTTTGTGAAATGTTTTTATCATTATACTTTTGAATATATCTTTTTTTGTGAAATTTTGTGACGCATTTATAGAAAGTATGAATCATTTGAAAAACATATTTTTGTTTTTAAATCCTTAACCAGTGGGGCTTAATGAATTCTTGTAAGTTGAAAATCTATGAATATCAATAAATATTTATGAAAACAATACAATCTACACTTTCTCAAGACATGTTAAACATGATATATTCTGAATGTTATGGATAAAATTTTCTTGTATGATAAATGAAAATGAATAATGAATAAATTTAAATTTAATTGTGTGCCTAATTAAATTTGTTAAAGTTCAATATATAATAATTTTTTCTCCATCATTTTATTCTTAGATTCCTATATAAATCATGGTATGCGATTGTTTCTGAATGTGTTTCCTTTTTTATTAACGTTTTTTTGTAATGTTTGTTTGAATGGATATAAATTACTTGTTGGTTTGGTTTTTGTTATATATGTGGTCATTGATGTGATTATTTTATTTTCATGGGAACAAGAGTAGCATATATGTTCTTGATAATCCAAATTTTATTACTGCTTGATATTTTTGGGATGAATTATTTTATTTCATGTTGATATATGTCATTGATTCTCTTATTAATAAAAATTATTATTAATGGTATTATTATTGTTTAAGAGGTATCTCCCCTATGAGATTGTTTTAAAAATACTTTAAATAGTTTTGCAGATTTACACTTTAATCCTCTAGAGTGTTTGTGTTGTTTCAAATGTAGTGAGAACCTTGAGAGGTGTCTCGTGGAGTGGTTGATTTATCCCTTATCTCTCCCCTATACTTCCCTTTTTTTTTAATTATCAAGGATGATAATTTTTTAATAGGTATCTAATGTAAGGGTATAGATTTTTTTTGACCCCTTCCTTTGTTATTATAGGTTTAAAACAAATCCGGAGTGGTTTTATAAAATGTAAAATTTGTTTTTAAATTTTTTTTGTAAATTATAAATTTGTTTAAAATGGTTTAAAAATTATTTAATTGATTTAAATGTTTTAAAAGTTATTTGATAGATAAATTTGGAGTTTTAGTGATAATAAATCCTTATCAAATTTATTTTCAAGTTTTTATAAGTGAAAATTTAATATTTGTAAAGTTACTTTTACCCTTATGTCACGACCCGTCCTCGGGGCCCGTGCCGTGACTACCCCAAGCCCGCCTTCCATAGGCCAGGGGCTGGCGACTAGCACCAAGGCGTAAAATCCCAGTAAACAGGGAAGGCATTGCCTTTATAAGTAACAACCACATAGAGTCAGCAAGCGGAAAGTAAAGTGCAGAAAAGTAAAGGGGGCCGGAAATACAAGCCCAACTGTAAAGTACAACTGAAAAGTAAAGTCCAGCAACTGAAGAAAAGACGGCGGCCTCGTGTCGTCCACTGGCAATCCCACCTGAAGGGTGGGTACAGATAGCCTCCAGGCTCCTCGGGTCCCACGTCCGCTCCGAGCATGTCCCGCCCAGTGGTCCACCTCCAGGTACCGTCCTGCTCCACGCCCCAACCGTGATCAGCGCTGTCCGTCGTCTGCAACCAACACAACAAGGTGCGGGCATAGCCCGTGCAGGGGTGAGTACAAGCTACTCAGTAAGGACCCCGAGACCCCCGAAGGTCTCCCGAAATCCACAAAGGATATAGCACAAAAGAAAGATGCAATCACGAAGTAACATCTGACTCGACTTAGGTATATGCCCATACATATACCTAAGTCCCCAATTCTAGCTCTGCTCACGAGCTCAAGAACAACTCAATCCACAAAGGAAAGCAAGACTCAAATCCACAAAGGAGAGTAAACAGTAAATCCACATAGGATAGTTCAACACAAACCACAAAGGAGAGTAACATAAGATTCAGCTCAACCAGGTATACTTTTTCAGATGACGTCAAAGATGATCACTGATCCATCTAAGTCGTCGGACCCACGAAGGATCGATAGGTACTAACCCCCGCAGAAGACCCACACAGGATCGGGCTCACACAGAACCTGTAGGCAGTGGCTCACACAGAACCGGTAGTAAGGACCCACATAGGATCGGGCTCACACAGAACCTGTAGCACTGATCCACGTAGGATCGCTGAGTGCAGTAGTCGACGCAGTCCACTGAGGATCTCTGCTCTGTCGTCGCCGCAGTCCACGAAGGATCTCTGCTCTGCCGTCGTCGCAGTCCACGGAGGATCTCTGCTCTGCCGTCGTCGCAGTCCACGGAGGATCTCTGCTCTGCCGTCGTCGCAGTCCACGGAGGATCTCTGCTCTGTCGTCGAAGTCACAGCCAGCGCTAGGGTTCCCGCACATAGCGAGCTCGTTTAGGAGGGTCCGCTCCACGAGCCGAGAGGCTGATACATCAACTGACACGTAGTCCGAAGTTGATGTATCCAAAAGTTCCGTATCGACAACAGGATCTCAACGCAACAGACGGTGCGTCAATCGGACGCCCGGTCTGAGAGTTATTGACATTTTCGTCCCAGGGGCCCGGTTGGTTTTTAGGGCAAAACCAACCCGACCGTACTCCGCCTGTATCCGATCCTCGGGCGGAGTATGCCAAAAGTTCCGTCTCACTTAGAGGAAACTACCACAGCTGACGGTACGTCGATCGGACGTCCGTAGCTCAAGTTATGAGCGTTTCCGCTCCGAGGGCCCGGTTGGTTTCGTGTACGAACCAACCCGGCCGAACCCAAAGTCTTCCGAAACCTTGAGTATAATATACCGAAACGACCGTCTCGATCCAAGGATCGCGTAGCCGCTGACGGTTCGTCAATCGGAGGTCCCAGGCCCAAGATATGGGTGAAAGACCGAAGAGGGCCCAAAAACGGGGGTTCCGGGCCCGGGGCGACCCGGCCCGAACCCCCCCTGGGTCGGCCGGACCGGGTCGGCCGACCCGGGTCGGCCCGACCCGGCCCGACCCGGCTAGGCCGGGTCCGGTCCGGCCTGGGCGCGGCCCGGCCGACCGGACCGGCCGCCTCGGCCTCGGCCGAGCGGCCGAGTGAGCCGCCGCGGGTCAAACCCGCGGCTTTGGAGAAACGCGGCCCGCGCGGGCCGCGTGCTGGATGGCCGGACCGCGGACGCGGTCCGGCGGTTCGCCGCCGCCGCGGCTCGGCCGCGGCGGACTCCTCCGGCGGCGCGCCGGGCGCCGCCGCCTCCTTCCGCGGGCCGCCGGAGTTGCTCCGGTGGCCCGTTTTGCCTCCCGTCTGCGCCGATGCTCCTCCCGGGGGCCGATCTTCACTGCGGGATCAACGGATCGCCCCTGCCGCGCGGTTCATCGTCGTCCGCCATATCCGCACAACAAAAGAGATCGGCGGAGGGTTGTCGGGTCTTGTTCGTTAGACCCGCACCCTCCGCGTTAGTCATAATCAACGGGAGGAAAGGCTACAACAATTTTTAATCAAAGATAAAAATTGTTCACTCCTTTTCTTTTAAACGGCATTTCAATTTTTAATTAATTGAAATTATTCATGCCGGTTCTTTATTTAAAAGAAATAAGAACACGGGAATGAATCATCAAGGAAATAAACCCCTACCTTGTCGTCGTCGTCGGACGAGAGGTCGTCGCGGAAAAAGGGGGGATCGTTGCGTCGTCGCGGTATCCGGCGTCGCGTCGCCAAACTCCGGATCAAGAACAAACGGATTTAATTAATTAAATCCGTTGCCATGAAATTAAAAAGGGAGAAATAAAAGGTTCGATTCTCACCTTTGTTGCCGAACGAGGGTCGGCCGCGGAAGAAGAGGCGTCGCCGAAGAATGTCGCGGGTAGGGCTCGTCGACGTCGCAGATCTCGGTGTGCGTCGTCGAATTCCGGTCGCCGGCGTTCTTCGCGTTCTTCGCGTTCTTCGCGTTCTTCGCGTTCTTCGCGGGGAGATGAAGAAACAAGATCCTCTCAAATCCTTTCAAAGGATTTTTTAGGTTGGTCTTATTTTATAAACATGCCAACAAACGCAAAAGCGTAAGTAACGACCCATTAGTTCGTTGAATTAATTCAACGAGCGAAACAGCCCATTTAATTCACGAAAGAAACAGCCCATTTAATTCACGAAATAAACCGCCCAATTAAATGGTCTGTTAAGAATTAAAGAAAACGCGTCGGTTGACTTTTCAGTTACTTTGACGGGTTTTCGCGGGTGCGTTACTTAGCGAAAGAAACGGCGGGGCTCGTGCGGGCCCCACCTCACAAATATCCTACCAAGGGGGTAGGATATTTCCGGATAGCATCCTATCCAGTTCAACTCAGTTCAAGCCGTCCTTAAGTGGCTTCAAGTGGCTTCCAAGCAGCTTAAGTGAAATAAAATAAAGTTGTCGCACAAACCTTATTTTATTTCTGACTTAAAGCCGCCAAATTTAAAAACCACGTCTGAGCAAACGCAACTCCGGAAGAGGCGTTTCTAAGCAAATACCGGCGCTGCGATTTCATCGGTGCCCTCAGAATTTGATTCCGGGCACCGGTTCAAAAGATAGAAAAACCCGCTCGTCCGTTCACTGAACGTACCCGAGCCAAACTTCGGAAATTGATTCCGGGCACACCGGGCCTCGGAATCAGGTGCCGTCTGAAGCTGCGCTCTTGTAAAATTCCAAAGAAAATTAAGAAAAAAATTTCCTTGAAATTTGCGGGTCTTTACACCTTACACAAGTCCTTACTTATGTGTAAGGGTCATGCTTGTTTTTAAAAGGGTTCATAAAGGTAAGATATCCTTTTAATGACTTGTCTTAGGGTAAAGGTATATTTATACTTCCTATGTAAGGGTAATCCATGGTTTTTAAATAGTGTATAAGGGTAAGTTCCAAGTTTCATAAGGGTAACCCTGAATTTTAAGGGTTACATATGGGTAAACAACCATTGTGTAAGGGTGGGAAGAAGTTTCAATTTCTATATAAAGGTAATATATTTTTTAAAAAGGTTTTTTAAGGGTAAACCTAAATTTCTAAGGGTTATATAAGGGTAAATGTTTGTTGTGAAAGTGTGGGAAAGAAGTTTCAACCACTAAGTAAGGGTAAGATCTTCTTTACAAAGACTATAGTAAACTTCTTTCCCTAACTTTATAGCTAGGAATTGTGTAAGGGTAAAATCTATTTTAACCTTACACGATTCCCTTTTTGAGGAAAAAAGTGATTTTTATTTCTGTTTTTTTTCTTCTTCTAGAAAAATATTGTAATTCATTTTTTCAATTTTGAATGAAAAAACATGGAATTAAATACTTTTGACTAATTTAAGATTATATATAATGTCTCTAAAGGTTATAATTGGATAATAATCAAGTTTTGAGTCAAATATGAATTAAATGAGGAATAAATGGAATCTTTGATGATTTTTTTGTAATATCTATAGATAGATGTCAGTGAGTATTAAAAACAAGTTTTTTTCCCCTCATTTGAGTCTCTCTCTATTTTTCTCAATTTTTGGTGATCCAAAACCCTAATGTTTAAGCCTTGTGAATATTTCTCATATATTATGTTCCCCCATTGTTTATGAATTTAATATATTTGAAAGATGATCCTATATCTCTCTTCTCTATCCTTTTTGGTTGTAAAAACTTTCAGAGGAAATATCCAGGCAGGGGATCTGAAACTTCTCATTCATGTATACCATGGAAGTGTAAAATTAATATTATTTATACTCCATTATTTAGATGAATATGATTAACCGAAATCAAATAAATTTTTTGAAAATAGTCACATAAGGGAAGATTATATAATAATTTAGAATTTCCATAGGTTGAAGATGAAATAAATACAGTGAAATATTTATAACATATTATCGTATAATTATTAATAAATGAGAGAGTTTTCTCATGATGAAATTATATTTAAATATGTAAGTGAGAGAAATTTATATTTCATATTTAAAAATAATAATTCTTTAAAAATAATATATTTTATTTTGGAATCATTATTCTCTCTTGAAATTATCATCACATATAGAGGTCATAATATTCATCATGAAAGAATTGTTAGCATATGTTATGGATTAAATTGGTAATTTTTATGATTATCATAAGAAAGTGAAATAAATAAGAATATTGTATAATAATGATAATTATTACAAAAAATATCCAAGAAAGAGAAAGAGATAATTTAATGTCATTTTATAATAGATATTTGATAAATTAAAAATTATATCATGTCATGGTGTTAAGTTTCTTAAATAATATTGATGAGAATTATTTTATAATTCAGTTTATTAGAAAAATTGAAATAATGATTTTCTCATGTTCTATTATTATTATTATTTTTATAAAAATAATATTTTTGTATGTGTAGAAAATTATTCATGGTTAAAAATGATTACCTCGTGATTGTAATAAATTCTTGAAATGGAAGTATTATTATATAAGGAAATAAAAATATTCTTATTTGAAATTTTTGGGATATGTGATCGCATAATTTTGATATATATATTTTTTTTTCCTCTGAGATTTACTAGGTAGTGTTCTATCTATTTTTATAGTTTTTAAGCATGGTTGATATTATTTTATATTAAATAAAACTTAAAACAAGTAATCATTTATTTATAATAAGAGGTCTATGTTCATTGACCATCTAGTTTGTTGATATAATAAAGAGAATCATATGGAGAAATGATAGATTAATTAAATAATATTTATAATTGGAAATTATTATGAATAATTCTATTAGTATTTATGATTTATTAATCATTTTATTATAGATGATAATGAGAATTAAATTATTGATTAAATTATTTCTTTTAGGTTGAGTGATTTTATCATTTTTAATAAAGGTTATAATTCCATATTTCATTTGGCTATAGTTTCCTTTGAAATTATATGTGTATAAAAAATTTAACATGTATTTATGATTTAAGGATTTAGATTCTTGATATGATTAAATGATAACCTTGTGTGGTTGGAATAATTGATGAGTAATGGGAGGGGATTCCCAAGGTTGTGATGGTGGCACAAGGTGTAACACCCCAATAATTTACAAATTGATTTAATAAAGAATGCATGAAACATTGAGTCTCTACAAAACCCCACTTAGTTATAACCTAGCCAAGTAAACATAATTTTTCCACCTCTGTGATTTGAATTTTGAAAAACTGACATACATGGTTACGTTCAGTAAGATATTTATAGTCTGATAAGACAAACCTAATTTTTAGAGAATAGTAACATACCCTTATGAATAGTAACATACCCTTGTGAATAGTAATTACAATTAATGAATATTAAATTGGCCAAAAAAATAGATACTTCACCCATGAATGTATAAAAACAATTTAGACATCTTAAAAGTGAGAAACAATCATGGTATAAGTATTGGTATTTTTGCATTTCATAAATATTTTAATTAATATTTTATGATTAAATTAATAATTTAAAATAGAAATGTATTTTCATAAAATTTAATCACAAATTGTTAATTTATTTTCTAAGGTTTCTAATATAATTTTATGGGACCTTGATTAATTTCTCAATGTGTTATAAAACGAGTTATAGTTTTAAAGTTTTTTTTAGAATAAATTATGATTTTAATTAAAAATTAAATTAAAAATATTTAGAAAATTAATATCAAAAAATTGATTTCATTTTTTAATTCTACACATTGAAAAATGGTTAGGGTGAATTTTTGGGATTTTTCTGAAATACTCCAATCTTTGATGAATAGTGAAATACGGTAAAATACCGTATATATAAATTTTCAGTTAAATACACTATTTTTGACATCATGAGTAATTTAATGCCACATTTTTTGAACTCACATGAACTTATCACTATTATAGGTCACATGAAACAACATTATTTCTTTCTTGAAAGAAATAATAAAATAATGAATAAAATATTCAAAATTCACTCCTCTCCTCCACTATAAAACCCCCCCTTGCTACCTCTTCTCCTAACTCCTATAAGCCTTGAATCTCCTCAAAGTTCAACCCAAATACCCTCCCCTAGTCAATCCCTACTTCTAAGATTATCTGGGTCTTTTAAAAAGACTAAAACCCCTTCCCTTAAAAGGATTCTCAAGGAGGTGGATTCAAGAGGTAAATTCCTCTTTTCATTTCTTTTATTTCAAGTTCTCTTTTATGTGGTATGTATTTCAATATTTCATACCATTTTCTTATTTACATTTTATTATGTTACACTAATATTTTATGAGTCTTTTATTAATGGTTTTACCCTTTTCCAACTCTTTTTAATGTTTTCTAAAACAATGTTTCATAGCCGTTATGCTGCCTAATTTTCGTCTCAAAGTCTCTCTATTCTTCAAGAACTATTATTATTCTATTATCTTTTAATTTCAATTGTATTATATTGTAATATGTAATTAAATATACCCCTTAATTTATATATTATGTAATATTGATGAGATAATTTTTTTCTCTCTTCAATATATTTTATGGATTTTTAAGTGATGTCGTTTGGCTGCCGGATTTTCATAAGGGATTTCTCAACTTTTCTTTTATTTTGAGTTCCTTTATTTTTCTTTCCTATCCACATTTATTCCAAATATTGTGATGAATCTAGTATCTTACATGTACTTTAATGATTTCATGACAAATTAATAATTTTTCATCATCTCTCATTTCTCATTCTTTTATACTAAAAATGAAAACACCACCTGAGATGTGCTAATCTACAACATTCAAGGATGATGGGTTTTCAATTTCTATTATTGCCTTAATTTCTCATCATGAAACAATTATTATGGTTTAAAAATACTATAATATATGTATTATGTATCATCTATGGTTCTGGAATATTTTCTTACACATGGTTTTGATTTATAAAGCAAAATGAGTTAGTTGTATTCAAAAATCGAAAATTAACTCAGACAGTTTTCATTAAATTATTTAAATATTTATTCATCTTCACTCCAATTAACCAAATTAAATTTACAAAAATTTACCCTTATTTATTTTCACTAATAACATATAACCTAAATTCTGGACAACAATCCTCATTTTACATGATTCTCCGTTCATGTATATATGTATACCGATCATTAAACAAACAGACCCGAACAATGAAATTGAATCTATTAACCCATAAAAAGGGACATGAATGAACTTAATAAGGTTATAATAAATAAATTAAATTTATAATAATTTATGTAAATATTAATTAATTAATTTAATTTGGTTATCCAGGACACTAAGACCAATTTAAGAACACCTTCGGACTTAAGGTAATGGTTTCCTCATCTCACTTTTATTTTTGTGAGACATTATTTATTCACTAATTTTACTTGTGTATGGTGTATATATACTTCCCATTGGTTTATAATATCATGAATATATTTATTTTCATTTTATTCAATGTACCATTTTAAAATTATTAAATTTGGGGCATATGATTCAGTTGATTACAAAGTTGTAAGTAATTTCTACCTGAACATCCATTTTCATTCGGGTTGCTCTTATTCTCTATTCACCTGAATGAAATTATTATTTACTCCTCATAAATTCTATTTGAATTTTATATATATGTTTACCAATCATAATCCTTCTTAATTTGGTGGGGTTTTACATGTTTTAAAATAATATTTCAAAATTTCATCCTGATAAGCAAACCCGATTCAAGAGAACTTCTCAAATTCTTACCCGTTTTCAAGTGCACTCCAGAATCTATTTTAATCCACCATTGTTTTTATAAAATAACTCATTTTATAATGAAAAATTATCTTGGTTAATTTCTAGTTTTAGGAAAACAAACATTCCTTTCCACTTTAAAATTTGCTTTAATATTTTCCTTAAAATGCTCTAAAATGTTTTATTTCTAAAGATCCTTAAGAACTATTTTTACATGATTTCACTTCAGCAGGACATCATTTATGCCTAAAATATAATTTAAATGTCCTTAAATTTTATTTTATGGGATATACATGTTTAAAATTTGATTTCATGGAAAATAAAAATTATTTTCCAAAAGAACTCTTCTTTCAAAAGTAAAAAAGTATTTTTCTCATCTCACGTTAACTTTTATGATGTATATGCCTTGTTCACCACTTATTCCAGGCATGTGATATATGTAATTCTATTTTTTATATCATATCAATAGTCTCCTTAGTATAATTATATTCTAAGGTATTATGATTTGAATGTTTCAAGGTGGTATGGGACACTTTGAATGTTTAAGGGTTATTTCCTTAGTGATTTTTTTCAATAGTCTCATTTAAAAATATCTTCCTCTAAGACAAAATCCCTAGTTGAATCTTATACTTCATTGATATTTATATCTTATGATATCATCTACCATATTTAATTGAATGGTTTATGATTAGTTTCACTGTAGATGTTCTATCTTAATATCATTCACCAATTTACTCCGAATGGTTAGTGTTTATGCTTAATGTTCAGGGAAAGTTGTTTACATTTTATATGTTAGTCTCAATATGAATGTATATGTTGTTTAAATTTATCCCCGTTCATATTAGGAATCCATTATAATAGTAATTTCTAGGGTGGGGCCTGCTATATCCCCTCGGTGCATCGGCGGGTCTCATGAGACAAACTATTTTCTTGGAACGATGCTTTGACAAAATGAATATTTATGGTTTTGGTCGAGGCCTTAATAATTATTAGTCTTCTTGGTCGATTCCTTGATGGTATATTTTAGAATATATTTCATATACATTTCCCTCATTATGAAGATACTAACTGAAAGTTCTTTTGGTTATTTGACTAGTAGAATACCCATGGTTATGTTTTATGGTGGCATTATTTACTCAGCTAATATTTATTCCTTAATGTGTTCAGGTTTATTATTTGTAGAGGAATTTTTTTTCAATTATTCATCATGCCTATTTTTTATGTTTATGATATATTTCCCTGTATTTCTAACCCTTAAGGGGCATTTGAGCTCACCCCTTTCTTATGTTTCATTTTTTCAGGACATGAAGAAGTTTTTTTATGATTGACCTATAAGGATAATATTAGATTGGTGGATGTTTCCAACAAAACATATATGTTGTATTTCTTTTCAAGTTGTAATGTTGAACTTATGTATGTATCTGGCTTTCCAAAACTACTAAACTTCTTGGTCCTTCTGGATTTTATTCCTTGTAATCAGGCCAATGTATTAAAATAATCCACTAGATCTCGGATTCTGGGGTTGGGGCGTTACACAAGGTGTCGAATATAATGATGTTGGTGGAATGAGGTTTTTTATATAGTGATGATATTGGAAAGGGATTTTAGATTTGATATTATGTGTAGTGGTGTTGGGGATGAAACTGAGACTGTTATGATTAGTTTATAGTGGGGATTTGTCATTGATGGTTAGTTATTCATTAATCTTTACTCGATGACCTAGTCATAAAATGTTATTTATATGATCGGTTTACAATATTGGGATGAAATTTGATAATATAAACTATGAGTTAGTATTCTAATTGGTACATTAGGTTGGTTCCTAGAGTACCTTGATGTTTATGAAATCGTATTAAATTAATGAAAGAATGGTGTTGGTTCTTGGTTATTTCTAATGATGATGACAATCTTGATAATACAAGAAAATAATAAATAGTTTTGTTGGAACTTATTTTGTAATATTAAAAATGTTGATGTTAGAAATGATAATGATAATAATTAATTAATGGTTAATTAATTAATTAGTTAAATGAATCTTAATTATTATATACTTATTCAATACCTTAACCTTAGATGTGGCAGTTGGGAGTCATGTGAGATGTTAGCAGTGGATGATTCTATGTCTAGGTAGTATCCCATATTGTTGTTGTAAGTTATATACATCTTGTATGTTTTGTGATTTCATATGATACCTCACCCTTGTTTATAGGGAAACCGATACCCAGTGGGTTCTAGGATGATGTTTTCCCCAATATATGGGTTAGTGAGGAATGGATGGATAACTACCCTCCCTTGATCCACTCTCTTCTCCTAGTAGTATTATGTGTTAGAATTCATGGTGGTTATCTTTTTCATATATGTGTGTAGTGGGATGTAACATATTTTGGTTATTTTTCACACATGTATATTCAGGTATGGTATCCTGTGAATTATTATAGGTATATTGTGTATGGGTTGTATTGTCTTGAGGTATAATACTCGACATACAGGTTGGGTTGGATCCTAAAAACTACTTAGTTACTATATAGAAATGTGGAATGGGATGATGAGAATATGTGTTGCATAAGGTTCTAGTATGTGATGATGAGATGATGTAATTCATATATAAAATGGTATGATATGGTATCCCATGTGTCTTTGGGCTGGTTTACTTTTGGAGAGAGATGTCTTAGGACGTGTCATGTTGGGGATGAGCAGTAAACTGGTGGGGAAGTGGTATCAGGGTACATTAATTTGATATTATTATTGGATATTATATTTTTAATTTTATTCAACACTTGTTGTGTGATCCATGGTAAGGATGGGAAAATAATAATAATCATGTTTATATGATGAGTTAGTTTCTTTTGTTTATTCACTGGGCTTTTGTATTCTTCTTTTACATTTTTCATGAGAGGTTTCAAGGAAGATCCAACTAAGTATACATGTTATGCTCACCCTACATATATATAAACTTATTTTCTAGTTAATAGTGGCATGCTAGTTATTGAACTAGATATTACTAACTCAATGAGCTTTTCATGATATTTTAGAGATTTGGAGTTACCATCTAATATTTTTTATAGTTTTTTTAGTTGTATTAGTTATATTTCATTACATTCATGTATTTTGATTGATTCTTTATTTATTATTAGTAGTTTTTGTTTGGTGGTTGTTCTTATTTTATCTCTTACTTCTCAAATATTTTTTATGGTAATGCATCCCTTGTATGTGATTATAAACCCCTAAGCTTATCACTAACTCGTGGACTATTGTAGGTGGTATTTAGGCATTATTGTTTATATTTATCTATTTCTAACCTAAGAGGGGTTTCTTTAGAGGTAGGGGTCATGAAAAGCTATAAATGATTATAAACCCACTACGCTTATCATCAACTCGTGGCCTATTATAGGTGGGATTTAGGCATCATTGTATCTATTTATCTTTTTCCAACCCAAGAGGGGTGCCTTTAGAGGGAGGGAGTCATGAAAGATTACAAATGAAATAGGTGTGGAAACCTCCCAATATTCTTATATACCAATTTTTTTCAAGTTTTCTTTATCCTTACTTTCTTGGGAAAAAAATATATAATCTTAATTCTACACAATTTGTAACCCCAAAAATTATTTTAGTTCTCCCAGTAAGGAAATCCAAGAACATTCATTAATTTTCTCATAAAATTCCTCCCAAATAATCACATTATCATTGTAAAATATTATATCATCGATATATACAATGAAAATCAATAAACATATGGGTGGTTCTTTAATATAAATTTTTTTATCAATATTTCATTCCCTTTATTTCATTTTCCTTAAGAAGTTATCAATTTTTGAATACAAGGATATGAGATCTTATTTAAATATATATAATTCCATTCTTATTCTTCACACTATTATGCCATCAACATCTAGAATAAAACCATTCTTTTATTTAATAAATTATTCTTCTTCAATATCTCTATTTAATAAATTTGATCTCATATCCATTTGATACACATTTTAGTGATTATTTTGATCCATGGATAAAAACATTATAATTGTTTCAATCCTTTATACTAGATAAAAGTTTTATTAAAAATAAATAAACTCTATTTGGGAATATCCTTTTCATACCATCTTATAATTATTCCTTGTTATATCTCCTCGGTCATTGAATTTTTTAAAAAATTTATTCGGTGCCAATGAAATTCTTATCATTTGGTCTCATGAAAGATACTTAGTTTATTTTTTCTCAATATAATCCAATTCATGATTCATAGCTTGTACCCATTCAACATGTTTGGTAGATTTATCTGTTGTACTTGGTTCAACATGTGATATGAGAGTTGTGTAATTTCCCATAATCATCCTTCTTCTTATCTATATAGGAGATCCTTGTTAATTGATTATAATTTCAGTATCAATATGCCTTTTTTATCCTCTAAAACTACTTTTTATTAATATTTGTAGCCTCTTATACTTCATCAGTATGTTCTGAATCAACATCACAAACTAGTGTTCTATCCACAACTACCTTTTCAACCTTCTATTCTAAAATATGTATTTTATTTTCACCTAAAATTTCAAAATATTATTAAAAAACTAGTCAGAATTGCACTGGTTATCAGTAATCAAGACAACTAAATATTCCAAAGTCTTGTGGAAAATGTTTATTCTAAAATGTATTCCCATTTCCATCTGATAAGTACCCTGTAAAGATCCCTTCATTCTATCTATCTTTAAACTTTCCCAACATGAAAACTTTGATCTTTATAAATTGTAGGCTTCCAAAAACATTTAAGTAATTGAAAAGAAAATCCTATTATACCACATTTCATATGGATAAAAATATGTCTAGGGTCTCAAAAGTCATATGTTTGTATTTTTATAGCAGCACGCATAGCCTCTCTCTAGAAATATTTTCAAAATTTTATTTTTAGATAGTATTATCTTACCCATCTCAAAAATACTCATTCTCTTTCTTTACATTACCCCATTATATTAGGATGTATATGGTGTTCTAAATTTATGCTTGATTAAAAGGATATCAAGGTAACTTTTTGTAATATCTTGTTACCCACTTTATGGTAATTCCCTTCTCTTTACTTGTTTATTCTCTTTAATTGGGTGCATCTTAGTACTCCTGAGGATGGTGATAATTTTTTTGGATAAAATTACTTAAATTATAAGAATGGATGATTTTTTTAATTAATGGAGTCTAGGTATAAATTTTTTGATGTATTTTTGGGGCTCTTCCTAGGTTTGGAGAACACACAAGGTTTTTTTAACTTTTTTGTAAGAATATGTTGTTTTCTATTATATGTTGGGTGATTAAAAAATGTATAAAAGGGATACATGACACATAATTTGTCTTAAAAATCAAATCATCAAATTTGCTCACAATGTGAAAGGATTATATTCCATTTAATGTATTACAGAATGTGTAATGCTAAAAGATTAGTTTTTAATAAAATGGAGATGGGTTTTTTGAAATAATTAATCATCATGGATAACATGATTTGTAAATGAGTTACACATCTCGTAAATTTTAGGATATCATCTTTTAGGGTGCCTCTCGAATGAAATTTTATTTCACTCTCCCATATATCCTTTAGATATTGACCTATAAGGATTCTCTGTTAATTTTTGGAGTCTCCATTTGATCCAGATTGATCTGTTGAACATTGGATTTCCATAACATTTTGTTCTCATATCTATTTATTTGTGGTGGAATATTTTTTTGGGGGTAGTTTCCTTTATTTTATTTGGTTAGGTGGGTGTTCATTCTTGATGGCCTCTATTTTTTTTGTTGTGTTCTCTTGTTGGTGGATCCTTTGTGGTTGTGTGTGACCCTGAGTTTTGAGGTAGGTGGTTCCATCTATAACCTATGTTAATGAACTATATTTCTCCTGTTATTTTTATAAATTGATTTATAAATAAATTTGGAATGATTGTTTTGTGTGTGTAAATAAATTTTTGATAAAAGGTGAATTTTCCTTGGTTTTCGGTAAATAGAAAAAAGGGGTATTTTTGAATCATTGAAATGATTTATGAAATGCAACACATGGGAATCCATGGGTACATAGGTGGAAGTTTTAGCTTAGGGCCATCATTTATGTTACCATTGGAGGATTTTTCCCATGGGGATTTTCTCTTCTCCCTAGGCAAGTTGTTCTTGGGATATGTTTTTACATTATTGGGTGGTTCACTCATAGGGTGTTTCTCTGCTCCTTAGGCATGTGTTCTAGGGACTTATTATGAACTAGTCATTTTTTGTGGTATGATTAGTCAGCTAGGATAACCTATTGAGTTCCTTGACATGATTTACCAGTGCTTGTCTTTATACTATTTTGGTTATAAAATGCATGTTTTGGATTTCACTAAATAATAATGGAAATTATTCTTGAAATTTATATACTTTCATTTGTTTTGGATTTTTTGGAAAAAGGAAAATATCTACCATGTTTTTAATAAAATTGATTTACTATTTATCATTAAATATTTTATATTAAATGATAATACTTGGATTATTGTACAGATACTTGTTATAGAACACCTGGGTGGGATCCTACCGAGCCTGTTACCTCACACCTTGTGCAATTATCCAGTGGTCCATAAACCTTTGTACGTATTTTGATGTATGAAAACTCATGGTGTTTCAGCTGGGTTTGGGTAGATTGATGGTGAGATGGTGAGGGATTTCCCACTCTATCACATAGAGTAGTTTTTTTTTCATATTTTGGTTTTCCTTTGTGGTTAGAATTGCTCTTATAGTTTTATAGATTCTTTGAGTTCTTTGGTTTACACTATTTGTTTCAATTATGGGATATATACTTCCTATTTTGTAGTATATTTTATCTATATATGTGCCATGTTGTTCCTTTAGGTTGGGTAAAATCATTCCTAGTGGTTTATTTTTATTCCTGGGTACTATTCGCTATCCTGTGGGGATCAGGAATTCCCTTTAGGTATGTGACAGGTCAGTTTGGGTACCAGTTTGTGAGGGTATCCGGGTTGATTAATTACAGTTTTTTATAAGGTGTTTTCTTCTCAAGAGTCCTTATTTTAAGACATCTATTAGACTAGATATAGTATTTTTAGAACTTGGTGATTATATTGTAGTGAGTTTCTGGCCAGCTCTTATTGTGATGAGACTCAAGTTACCGTGGGATATTGGGATGTGTGTATCCTATTTTGAGTTCTTAGTTTTTTCTTATGGGTTTTATAGTTTGAAATGATATTTTTTTCTATTGTTTGATCATTTCTTTGGTTTTGGTGTGTAGTAGTATGCCTTTAAGATGGGTTCAGTAAGTTCCTTAAGAGTGTGCATTTGACACTCCTCTAGGGAATCCTTTGATGGATCATAACATTATCAAGGCTATTATGCAGTCCGTTTGTATTGTTGTCCAGAATGTGCCACAAGTTCATAACACATTTGATGAGGTACATCTAAGAGTTGGAGGAGATAGGGATCGATCATGGGAGTTTTTTCATGGTAATTCATCATTCATTAAAGGTATGAATGAACCTCAAGTGGTGGAGGATTGTATTTACAATATTGATAAAATATTCAACTTCTGGGAAACACTTGAGAATTTCATGGTGAAGTGTATTGTGTTTAGAACTGAGGTTCCTAGAAAGGGTTGGTGGGATTCCATGGTACAGGTATATAAGCATGTGAGCTTTGACTGGAAGGGTTTCAAGACTCTCTTCTTCAAGTAGTTTTTTTCAGAGTCACTGATGATGGAAAAAACTCAATAGTTACTCACTTTGTAAAAGGGATAGCATGTGTTGTTAGTATAGACCTATCGGTTTTCTAATCTGGTTAGTTTTTCACCATAATTTGTACGAAATGACTGGATGAAAGCTCATAAGTGCATGTAAGGTTTGCGGCCAGATATTAGATCATATGTATTTTTGCTAAATATTTTTACCTATGAGGAAATAGTGGATAGGACTATTATGGAAGACATGAATGTGGTAGGAAATTTTGGATCTTCTACCCCTTCTATTCAACCAAGTGGCAGATTCAATGTTATCCTAGGGGAAAAGAGGAAGTGGCGGGATCATCAAAGAAGTAGTGGAGGTGTTTCTCGATAAAATTCATCTGTGGAACCACTAGTTATATCTAGTGGTGTTCCTATTAATTTTTATCAATTTGGAATGTTCGTACACATGTGGTGTTCTTTTCATACACCAGTAAGTATGTCTAATGGCTATGGGCATTATGGTCATCTATAGAGTTTTTTTCAGGATATTTCTACACCTCATTATAGTCAGGGATCCTCAACTCCAATGGATACTTGTACATAGTTAGATTCTTCAAATACTATAGGGATCCATCGACAGTCCTCATGAGTGAGGCACCTTCAGGCAGTATATGAGTTTCTAATGAAGTTAGACGTGGGTCTAGTAATTGTGAGAGGTACCATCTTTATTGAATCCTCAATGTAAATTTCTTTATTTGATACCGGTGCATCCCACTCATTTATATCTTATTGTTTTGTTAATATTATTATCCTTCCAAAAAACTCATGTCCTTTTTTATAGATTTTGTGACACATTTTTTGTAAGGGGAAAGATAAGGGGTTTTGATATTCATCTTGAGTTCTATCAATGGTTGATATGGAGATAGTATGGGATTTTCTTTTTCTCAATATGGATCTAATTGATATAATCATTAGGATGGATTTTCTTAATTCTCACTAAGATGAGGTTGATTGTTATCATTAGAACATCTCATTTTGTATGGTTTATGGGATCTCATGGTTGTTTAAGGGGGAGTGGGATATGAGTTATAGTCATGTAGGACCATCCAACCCATAGCTCAGAAGTTTTTTTTTTGTTTCAGTTGATACCGATGACATTTCTTCAATTTCTGATCTTCCTACCATTATTTGGGATTTCCTTATGTTTTCCAAGAAGATTTCTTTGGGATTTCTCTAGAGGAGGAGGTAGAGTTTACAGTTGACCTAGTTCCAGGTACACAACTGATATTTATACCTTCTTATCATATATCACCAACCGAGATGAAATATCTCAAGATTCTATTGGACAACCTAGTGAAAAATGGTTTTGAACTCTCTATTATTTCGCCTTGGGAAACCCTAATTCTCTTTTCTAAGAAGTAATATATTTCACTTCAGTTGTGTGTGGACTATCGGAATTTGAACTAGGTAAGGATTAAGAACAAGTATCAATGTCCTCATGTGGATGATTTATTTGATTAGTAAAAAGTGGAAAATTGGTTTTCAAATATTGATATTCGGTTGAGTTATCTTCAGTTACAGTTCAAGAGTATGATATACCAAACACAGATTTTAGGAGTAGGTAGGACATTTTGAATATCTTGTGACGACATTTGGTATGACTAATGCTCCTATAATTTTAATGGATTTCACTAATCAGATATTCCATCAGTATCTTGACATTTTTTTGGTAGTTTTCATGGATGAAATTTTAGTTTATTCAAGATTTGAGTGTGAGAACAACCACCATCTGAGTCTGGTTTTGGAAATCCAGAGAAGTCTCTCTTTTTTTAGAAATATTTTGAAATGAAACTTCTAGATTCAAGAAGTGAAATTACTGGGGCATTTGATTTCTGATCATGGATTTTCAGTTGATCCTAAGAAGTTAAAGGATATTTTTTATTGGGAATATCCAAGGATATTTGTTGGATACTATCGACGGTGTGTCAAGGATTTCTCAAATTTGTCATCTCCTTTGACTTCTATTACCATAAAAGGGGTTAAATTCACATAGAATTTAAAATTTTATTCTTCTATTGACAAGTTGAAATGACTTCTAACATCAGCTCCTATTCTAATATTTCAAAACCCTAGTAAGGGGTATGTGGTTTTCTATGATTCTTCTAAAACTAGTTTGGGTTATGTTATCTTGAAGTATGATTATTTGGTAGCTTATGGTTTAATTCAACTTAGAACACATGAGAATAATTACCACACACATGATTTAGATAATTCCTTAGTTATGCATGCACTTAAATGTTGACAGCATTTTGTTTTTGGGAAAAGGTGTAGGTTCCAGGCACAGTGGAAGCATAGTTGGGATGGAACCCAACTTTGATTTTTACCATGATCAATGATTATTCCGGGATCAATGCAATGATGAACTCTAGTATCCATGGAATAGAATCAAAGATTTAGATAAAGAAGTAAGAGGCCATAAACCTTTAGAGAGGATCTTGCACATCATGTTTATAATTAATTTAATTAATTTCATAAAGAAAAATAATAACTGGATCTTTGGTATTTTTCTTCATTGATGATGTTTATCATCTAGAATGAACCTTCCATATTATCTCCTTATGCTTGTAAGGATCCAAACTAGAATCCCTCTAGCGGTGATCCACACGTTCTCTAATGGCCCCCGATCGACACCACTCGTTCTCCGAGTGCTAGTGTGGTTAAGTGAATGTCTTGTGTCGGTCATTTTTGATTTCTTATTTTTTGGCCTTGAAGAACGTATCTTGTTCATGAGAGGGGTGGGAAGAGGATTCGAGAGAGAAATTTTTTAGGTCAACAATTCTCAATTCACCAGTTGTACGATTCGGTGTCATGTGGTGTCTAGCACAATAGACATACTTTTCTATTTATATACATGGAACTTCAGTTACAATATTTAATTACATAACAAAAATTAAATACATTAACTAACTTAGAGAAAACCCATGCACAAAATAATAATACCTCGTCATTATTTATGGTGTGCCAACTTCTGAAAAACAGAATTATAAATAAAATTATGCATCCCAAAATAATAGCAGCTTCTTTATTATTTTAACTTGTGCCAACTAGTTAAATAATTATTTAACATCTTGAAAATAATTATTTTACCACTAGATCACCCTTGGTCCACTTGAAATTCACTTCCATTTATTGAACACCCGAATAAATAAATAAATAAATTATTCTCTTAAATAAATATTTTATTTACAAACTAGTAAATAAATATTTATTAAATGTTCAATAAAATAAATATATTTTAATAAATTTATGTGATCATTTTAACTTGAATAAAATTATTCTATGGTCTTGAGAATAATATTTATTTCATTAATTAAATTCAAATAGAATTTATCTAAGACCACCAAAAACACTTAGTGTGTGACCCTCTAGGATTCTTTCTCATTGACATTAGGCGGGATTGCCTAATGTCCAAGAGTACTGTCTAGTAATGGGTCAAGGAACCCAAGATAAAGAATGTAATGTTGCAACAATGACATCCACATACGAATGCTCATTGTGTAATATAATCCCTTTGTTGCAATATATCTTCAAGCAGGTTTCATGATAGTGTCATCAACTTTTATGTTTGATACATCGTTCTTTGACTACTTGAAATAAACTCATCATTACACCGTGGCCATTGAATTGCACGTGATGGTTCTATTTCAATTAAAGGGATAAGATATCAACTTCCATAAATGGAAGGGACAAATCTCACCACGACTTATCCATTAATAACATGCCACTCGTGATACACCCAATGTACCCTACTTCCCGCCAACTATCTACATGACGCTTTTCGTCAATAAATCAAATTGTGTGAGTCTTGAAATGTATTAAGAACAATCTTAAAGTCTAAGGATCATTACACATGCTCATAGATAGAAATATTGGATGACACCAAAACATGCGGAATTCTTACTAGCAGGTATGTTCTCATAATCTTCTGTCTTAGAGATTACCAAGTGCGAACTTCATGAGAGGAAGTCTCATATGCTTACGAGTACTCACACTAGAAGGTCTCCATGCTCTTTTTCCCATAATAGTATGTCATCAAACCGTATAACTATATTTAAGAATATTGTTATAGCATTTCAAGGTTCTCATCATAGCGGGGAACTACCATGACCTTATCAATGCCAAAAATACTCTAGAAAATTATTACATCATAGTCATGCAGAACAATGAACAATATTTAATAATATTTTTAATATTTAAATACATTAAATTTCCATGTAATAAAAGTACAACTAGTTGGTTCTAGGACACTAACTATTAAAAACTCCCACTTGTACTAGAGCTAACTGCCTACGACTTTTAGTCCACTAGACCTCACATGGTGATCATGTTTCTGGTGAGTCAAGGATTTAGTCAAGGGGTCTGCCATGTTGTCTTTTGTGGAAATACTTCTCACTGAGACTTCACCTCTCGGAGAAAAATTCCTCAAGAGATGATACATCCAAATAATGTGCTTCGTCCACTGATGTGACCTTGTCTCTTTTGTGAGAGCCACCGCTGCAATATTATCATAGTACAGTGTGATGGGATCTTAACTGCTAGGTATCACATCCATATCCTAGATGAAGCTTAAAATCTAAACTAATTCTTTAGCTACCTCAGAAGATGTGATATACTCAGACTCTACTATAGAATCTACAACCACACTCTTCTTTGAGATCTTCCAGCTCACTACAGCTCCATTCGAAGTGAATAAGTATCATTTTTGTGACTTCTTTTCATCTTGATCAGTCTGGAAACTAGCATTTGCATATCCTCTGATGACTAGTTCCTCATCTCCTCCATAAACCAGGAACATATCCTTAGTACACCTCAAATACTTTTATATATTCTTGATTGAAATCCAATGGTGGTCACCTGGGTTAGATTGATATCTTCCTACCGCACTCAATTCGTAGGCAACATCCAGCCTAGTACATAGCATGGCATACATGACTAACCTAATCACTGATGTGTATAGATTCATTTCCCTTATCTTTATTTCCTCATGTGCCTGAGGACACATTTTCTTAGAAAGATTAATTCCATGTGATTCTAGAAACAATCCATTCTTGGATTGTTCCATACAGAATCTCTTCAGTATCTTATCAATGTATTTACTTTGACTTAGACCCAACAATCTCTTGGACCTATCATGATGGATCTTGATCCCAAGAATATATGTTGTCTCGCCCAAGTCCTTCATGGAGAAGCATTGATTCAACCATGCCTTAACAGACTATAATATTGTTATCTCGTTTCCAATAAGTAATATTTCAACAAATATATACTATTAAGAAAATGATTACACTCCCACTAAACTTTTTGTAGACACAAGTCTCGCATTCATTCTTGATAAAACCAAATTTCATTATGGGTTCATTAAAATGAATGTTCCATGACTTGGGTGCTTTCTTTAATCCATAAATGGATTTCTGTAACTTGAATACCTTATTGGAATCCTTTGGAGTCATAAAACCTTCATTTTGTATCATGTAGACATCTTCCTGAAGGTTCCTGTTAAGGAAGGCTATTTTGACTTCCTTTTTCCAAATCTCATAGCCATGATAAGCAGTAATGGCCAAAAGAATTCTGATGGATTTTAGCATTGAAACTGGTGAAAATGACTCGTCGTAGTAAATACCTTTATGATGTTTGAACCCTTTTGAAACCAGTCATTCCTTATAGGTGTTGACTTTTCCTTCTATGTCTAGTTTCTTCTTGAATACCCATTTTCAACCAATAGGATTTACATCAACTAGAGGATCTACCAAAATCTAAACTTGGATTTTCTATATGGAATTCATTTCAGAATTCATGGATTCTTTCCACTTGGAAATATCTGTGCCACTTACTGCTTCCTTGTAGATTAGAGGGTCATTATTATCAACTAATAATGAGTCACAATCCTCGGTAACTAGAAAATTATATCATTACAGTTCTCTATCCTCTCTTGTACTCCTACACAACTCTTGTGACTATGGAACAGTTCTTTCTTCCATGAGGCTTTGTGGAATCTGTTCATGTACCAACTCTTATATACCTTGATCCTCAAATTCATCAAAGTCTATCTTTCTCCCACTATCTATTTTAAATATGTGCTCCCTCTCAAGGAATATGGCGTGTCTTGCCACTATAACCTTTTTTTTTGAGGGGTTGTATAGGTAATATCCCCTTGTTTCCTTGGGGTATCCTATAAAGGAACACTTTGTGCCTTGGGGTGCAAGTTTGTTACCTGAAGAGGCCTTAAAAAATACATCATTTCCCCACACATGTAAATTTGATAATATAGATTTCTTTACACTCTATAACTCATATCGAATACCATTTATCGATTTAGTTGGTACTTGTTTTTGTATGTGCACCGGTTTTTGTAATGCATATCCCAAAAAGGATAATGGAAGACTTACATGACTCGTCATTGATCTCATCATGTTCAACAAGGTTCGGTTTTTCCTTTTTCTCACACCATTACACTAGGGAATGTATGGAGGAGTGAGTTGGGATAGGATCTCAAACTCCCATAAGTAATCAATGAAGTCTTGATTAAGATATTCTCCACCTTGGTTTGAGTAGAGTTTCTTAATATTCTTACCAAACTGATTCTCAACTTCATTCTTGTATTCTTTGAACTTATCAAAAGAATATGACTTATACCTCATTAAGTAGATATATCCATATCTACTAAAATCATTAGAAAAAGTTATGAAGTATGAGTACCCTCCCCTTCCTTCAACTAGAAATGGTCCACACACATCAGTATAAATAAATTCAATAAGTTCTTTATCCCTTTCACCTTTCCCACTAAATGGGTCTTGGTAATTTTTCCTTGTAAACATGCATTACATACATCAAGTGGTTATATTTAGAAAGAATATAAATATCCATCTTGATGTAACTTTGTAAAGTGTTTCTTGTTTACATAACCTAGCTAGTGATGCCAAAGTTGGGTGTGGTATGAGTCATGTGAAGTATATTTTTTATCAATTTCCATTACTTGGTTTTTGTAATCCAACAGGTAAAGACCGTTGTATAAAATTTTCCATACCAGAACAAATGATATCTTGGTAAAATAAGAAACATTCATTTCCATACATGAAAACAAATCCATATGTATCTAATTTGAATAGAAAAATAATTTTTTTAGTAATATATAGAACATAATAACAACCCTTTAACACCAATATCATCCCAGTTGGAAACAAGGGGTGGTAGTCCCCAAGAGCTATAGCAGCAAGTCTGGATCCATTGGCTGCTCATAGATCTACCTCCCCTTGGTCAATCTTCCTGAATCTACTTGGTTCCTGTATTTGGATACATATGTGAGCACCACAAGCTGTATCTAATACCCAATTTTTATAAATAGATAGATTTCATTCTATAAAAAATGAACCTGAAGCTTCCTCTTGCTTCTTAGGTTGGGTGCAGTTCTTCTTCCAATGGCCCTTCATTCCACATGAGAAATAAATAGCCTCATATTCCTTTTCCTCTCCTTTTATCTTCCTTTTCATGGAAGGTCATGAAGAAGATTTGGGCTTAAAGCTCTTCGCCTTAAATTTCCTCTTATTCACTATAAGGACATAAATCTTTTCATGCTTCATATATTTTTCTTCTTGGAAAATGGGGATAAGAATATCATATAGATATTTCTCAATGTTTTTCATATTCAAATTGACAACAAAGTTAGAGAATCTCTAAGGGAGTGATGCGATAATGAGATCGGAGCCCAGTTCTTCAGGGAGTTTAATCCCTAGAACTTCCAGGCGCTCAATGTAGCTAATGAGCTTTACTACATGAGGCCTAACTGGGGAACCTTATCCAAGATTACTCTGAAATATTGCCTTAGATATCTCAAACCTTTCCAGTCTTTATCTCTCCTGGTAAGACCACATAGGTGCTCGATCATGCTATAATCATCCATGTTTTCATGAGACTTCATGATCTCACTAGACATTGATGATAGCATCAAACATTGAATGTCGACTGCGTCGTTCATATGTTTCTCATAGACCAAAAAATATTCATCACTCGCCTATTTGGTAGGTAGATTTGGTAATGATGACTCCAGCATGTAAGACTTCCGTTCATGGTGTAGGATAACCCGAAGGCGTCTAAACCATTCTTGGAAGTTACTACCGGTGAGGATGTTGTATTTATCCAGAATTGGTCGCAGGGATAGTGTGGTTGACAATTTTTTCATTTTTATTATACAATTAATAGTAGATCATTAGTACTTTCTTGATTACATTTTATAAGAAATAATAAATTTTATTAAATTTCCCACTATTTTATCAAGTCCCAATAGCCCTCACCATTGAACTCAGAATGTATAGTTACCATGACATTCAAGTGGAAAGGATCCATATTCCCCTTCACATAAACCTAACAAGGGTTGGTGAAGATATTAGAAGGTATTTAGGTTGGAATTTCTTTTCCAACTATGGGCTTGCAGCTCCTTGATCTGTTGAGTGGACTCCCCAATCCTGAAATCATGACTTTGGATTTCCTCAACTCTTTCCTTTAATGTTACAACAAGTCTAGCAAGGGCTACTCTTCTTGATGTAATATAGTTAAGTCAACCTGAAACCTTTAATAATCTATTCCTATATAAAAGTATGTGTCCCAACAAGGGTTGGTCAAACACATTGTTTTATTGATTTTTTCCCTTAATCACGTAACAGATGGCTTTTTTTACTTAATATTTTATTTAAGGGATTTTATCTCTTATGCGTGAATTTTTTATTATCAATATAAAATTATTTTTAATATTAATTGGAACTTACTTAAGTTATTAACCATGTCTTGATAATATTTACACATTAGTCTAGTTTATTTTAGTTCTATCTTGCATGTTTGTTTAATTCATTAATTATGTGATCGTGACAAAACATCCATAATGATAATCCATGCAACTGATAGAAAAAAAATAAAGAGAATGATCATGATATTTTCTAATGGTTATTTTATCTGGCTGTTGATAAACTAACCCTAACCTAGGGGAGAAACATCTTGAACCTTTTGGGTTCGTGTTTACAGCTTCCCACCTATCCACCTCTGTATCTCCTGGGATTGGTTTCGTATTGGCTCCATCTTGAACTGCCTCCACTAGATTGGGAGTTACATCCATTACATATGCCTTTTTTAACTCACATGCAGGTGAGTAGAAAAGGGGGTTTTACATAAAAGAAACCTAGGTAATGCAGGCCCTACATATTAATGAGGAGATATGGCTCACAGGACAAAAAATTTAATTTAAATAAATTAATTAAAAGAAACCATCCACATAAAAATGTCTTGTTCTATCTCATGATCATACATACATGCAACGATGTTTACGCATAAATAAAACTAGCATTAAATTCTTTAATCATTCTTATTTAATAAAAATCAAACTAGAATCAATTAATTTTCATCTTTAATTAATCAATCATTTTATCTTAAAACCTTTTTCTGAATTTCTTTGAGATTCTCATCCATCATAATTTTAAAAAAAATCATTTAAAATTATCTTTGTACGTAACTTGGAGGAAACCCAGTGAATTCTTATTCATAACTAACCAATGAGTTTAAATGAACATTACACAGATGTTAAATTAAAAACATATATATAACACCTATCACGTTTTGTGCCTCATATTTACACCCTCATGATGGTACACATCTCAAGGTTTTGTATAATATAACCATAAATTTTAATAAATTTGTGTAATTTGGATGAGTACATGGCGTGTAGTTCTAACTATAAAGTGTGTACTATTTTTCACCATCCATCTGAATTAAATTCCTGGGGAAATGGCGTGTGAGTGTACTTTGGAAATCTTCAGAGTACACGGAATGTTCAGTGGGATACACACTGTGTAGTTTCCACATTACACAGTTTCCATCCGGGAGAGCCTTATATGGGGTACATGGTCCAACCCTAACTTCAAGGGACTTTATGTCGTGTCTAGTGTACTACACAGTGTGTAATCCAGAAACCATGTGCCACTAGTTCCCATTCAACACACAGAGTCATTTAAGACTTAGAAAGACTCCAACACATGGATTGGTTTGGCAGACCAGTCTGATGCATTGAATCTTGACTACAAGGCGTGTACTTCCAAGTACATGCCATGTGTTCTAGTTTTTTACGGCTAGGAATCATTGGCACCTCCAGATGATTTCCTCTATTTTATATTAATCAAAAATTAAAAAGGAAAGATCATTTCTGTAAGGTGGACGAGAAATGAAAGATAAGGAATAGATCTCGAGATTCAGATTTTTAGAACGATTAACTTGAATTGAAACAAATAAATTATTAAATGTGTAAGTCATCAATGAAATATTTAAATAATTATAAACTGTGATGTAACTGCTCTGATACCACTTGTAGGTTCTAGGCGCAGCGAAAGCATGGTTAGGACAGAACCCAACATTGAATTTTTCCTTAATCAATTATTATTCTGGGATCAATACGATGATGAACACCAGTCTCCATGGAATAGAATCAAAGATTTAGATAAATAAGGAAGAGGCCCAAAACCTTTATAGAGGATCTTTCACATCATGTTTATAATTAATTTAATTAATTTCATAAATAAAAATAATACATGGATATTTGGTATTTTTATTAGTTAATGATGTTGATCATCCGGAATGACCCTTCTAGATTATCTTGTTGCGCTTGTAAGGATCTAAACTAGAATCCCTATAGCAGTTATCCACACGTGCTCCAATGGCCTCTGATCGACACTGCTCATTCTCCGGGTGCTACCGTGGTGAAGTGAGTGTCTTGTGTCAGTCGTTCTTGATCACTTTTTCTTCGGCCTTGAAGAAAATCTCTCATTATTCAGAGGGGTGGGAAGATAATTATAAAGAGAAAAAAAAATTATCTCAACAATTATCAATTCACCAGGTGTACGATTCGGTGTCATGTGGTGTCTGGCACAATAGGTGTACTTGTCTATTTATATGCATGGAACTTAAGTTACAATATTTAATTGCATAACAACAATTAAATACATTCATAAACTTAGAGAAAACCCATCCTCATAATAATAATACCACATCATTATTTATGGTGTAAAAACTTGTGGAAAATGGAATTATAAATAAAATTATATGTTACAAAATAATTGCAACTTAATTATTATTTAACTTGTGCCAACTAGTTAAATAATTATTTACCATCTTGCAAATAATTATTTTACCACCAGATCATCCTTGGTCTGCTCTAACTCTACTTCCATTTATTTAAAACATGAATAAATAAATAAATAATTTATTCTCTCAAATAAATATTTTATTTACAAACTAGTAAATAAATATTTATTAAAAGTTCAATAAAATAAATATATTTAATTTAATTTATGCGATCATTTTAACTTGAATAAAATTATTCCATGGTCTTCAGAATAATATTTATTTCATTAATTAAATTCTAATAGAATTTAACTGATACCACCAAAAACCCTTAGTGTGTGACCCTCTATAATTCTTTCTCATTGTCATTAGGCGGGCTTTCCTAAAGTCTAGGAGTACTATCTAGCAACAGGTCAAGGCACCCAAGAGAAAGAACGTAATTTTGCAACAAATACATCCACATACGAATGATCACTATGTAATATAATCCCTTTTTCACAATATTTCATCAAGCAGGTTTAATGATAGTGTCATCACCTTTTATGTTTGATACGTATTTCTTTGACTACCTGAAATATTCTCATCATTACACCATGTCCATGGAATTTTGCGTGATGATTCTATTTCAATCAAAGGAACTAGATATCAACTTCCATAAATGTAATGGATAAATCCTTCCTTGACATATCCATTAATAACAAGCCACTCGTGATGCACCCAATGTACCCTACTTCCCACCAACTGTCTGTGTGATAGTTTTCATCAGTAAATCAAAGTGTGCGAGTTGTGGAACATATTAATGATAATATTAACTTCTAAATATCATTACACATGCTCATAGATATAAATATTTGATAACACCAAAACCTGCAGAATTCCTACTGGCGGGTTTGTTCTCTTAATCTTCTTTCTTGGAGATTACCAAGTGCGAACTTCATTAGAGGAAGTCTCATATCATTAAAAGTACTCACACATGATAGTCTGCATGTTATGTTTCCCATTATAGTATGTCACACAACCATAGAACTATATTTAAGAATATTGTTGTATCATTTCAAGGTTCTCATCATAGCAGGGAACTACCATGACCTTATCAATGAAACAAATACTCTAGGATATTATTACATCATAGTCATGCAGAACAATGAAAAATATGTAATAAGATGTTTAATATTTAAATACATTAAATTTCCACGTAATTAAAGTACAACTAGTTGGTTCTAGGAAAAAAACTATTACAAAAGGTTCACAGTATTTTCTGACCATAAGAGTTTGAGTTATATATTTTCTCAGAATAACTTGAATCTTAAATCGAGGTAGTGGTTGGAATAAATTTAGTTGTTTGAATTTCATATCACATACACCCTGGGTAAGGGGAATTTCATGGAAGACTCTCTTATTCAGAAAGTGTCATCACAAACTATTTTTTGAATTTAAGAGTGGAACCTTATGGGACTTTTTTCTCAGTTCCAAATGGATGCTTAGGAGGATGTTTCGGGTATAGTTCTGACCATTGTTTAGTTATCATCATTTATCCATGAGTCTATTCTACAAAATTAGTAGAAGGATGTTGAGTTTAGGATAATTCATGAAACCCTATATGGTTAATAGATCGTTTCTGGTTAGTCTCTTTCTTCCGATGGTATACTCCATTTTGGAGATTGTTTTGTTGTCCCAGAATCAGTGAGGAGCTCAATTTTTTTTATTTTCATAGTTTTTTGTGGATTTTTCATTCGAGAACTATAAATATGTATTATAACATGAAATGGTTATTTTTTTGGTCGAGTATGAAGTGTGACATTCCTAATTATGTTTTTTGTAGTTACACCTTTCAGTAGATAAAGGTAGAACATATGAAACCTTCTATTTTTCTTCAAACTCTTCTTGTGTCTATTTTAAATTGGGATGAGGTATCCATGGATTTTGTTATATGATTATGATGGACTCCCCGAGGGAGGAATTCTATCTAGGTGGTGTTTGATTGGTGGACAATGTTAGCTCATTTAATTCTAATCAAAGACACTACAAAAGTTAAAGATCAGGGTGTGTTGAATGTGTAGGAAGTTGTGAGGTTACATGGGGTTCCTTTAGCTTTTATTTCGAATATAGATCTTATATTTTTTTAAAGGTTGGGGCCGAAGACTTATTTTATTATTAAATAAAATTAAAGACCTCTTTTAACTGGATAAAGGGAGACCCATTACATATCCCGAAGGCCCAGTGGGCTTGTAGCCCATTATATAGCCCATAGGCCCAATTTTTTTGCCCAATTTCCATTCTGTGAATAGTAACCCAGCTGCTACAGTACCCACACAGTACCTCTACTGCTACAGTGACCTGCCGCCACTATAGTACCCACCAATCTATAGTATTGTTACTACTACAGTCATCATTCATTAATCATAATGGCTCCCATTAAGGATTTTTATGGTCACCCATTCAAGTCACCTCTTTGCTAGGAAGAGGTGGGATAAGATTATTTGTTGGAATTGAGTTTCTCCTTGGTTGGGTCACCATTTTCTTAGAAAATAGGGGAAGTTATCTCTAAGATATTTTGGACAATTTGAGGTCATTAAGCAGCCTGAGCAAGTTTCTTATCAGTTAGCATTTCTGGATCTGTTGAAATAAATTCATGATGTTTTCTATATATCACAGATCATGAAGTATCATCTTGATCCCTCTAATGTTTTGAGTTGGTAAGAGAATTAATTAGATCCATATGTTTATTTTGTGGAGAATCCATTAGATATCTTAGACTCTTAGATGAAATTATTTCATGGGAAGTCTATTCTATTGGTTAGAGTGTTATGGTGTCACGGATCAGATTCTCATGAGACTTGGGATCATGAATCATTGAGGAGAGGGTAGTGTCCTTACCTCTTTAACGAACATCATTTTTACACATTAATTACTGAGTATGGAAAGTATTATGGTGGGGAGTTTGTAATATCCCATTACTGACTTTAAGGTAATTCACTTCACTTTACTTGTTTTTTTCTTTAATTGGGTTTGTCTTGGGACTCCCAAGGATAGAGAAAATTTGTTTTATAAAATTAATTAAAGTTTAGGAATGGATATGTTTTTGAATTAATGGAGTTTGGTTATAAATTTGATAATGTATTTCCATATTTATTCACAAGTATAGAGAATTCTGGGGGTGTGTTTGAGTTTTTGTGTAAGAAAATAGAGTTTTGAACTGTATTTTGGGTGATTAAATGATGTGTAAAGGGGATAAATGATGCGTACTTAGTATCTCTACTCAATTTAAGAAATTTATTCATAGAATTAAAGGATTAAATTCCATATAATGGATTACATAATGTGTAATGATAAAAGTTTGATTTTTAACAAAAAAGGTGATAGGTTTTTCAGTATACTAAATCATCGTGGATTACACAACATGTAAATGAGTTACATGTCCTTTAATTATTAGGAGGTTCAATTTTAAAGTTCCTCTTGGATGAAATTTTATTTCATTTTCCCATATCTCCTTTGGATCTTAACCTAGAAGGATTATACTATGATTTTTTGAGTCTCTATTTGATACAGATTTATCTTTTTTTGTGTTGGATCGCTATAAAAGTTGGTTCTTGTCTCTCTGGATTGATGGTAAAATCTTGTTTTGAGGACCATTTACTTTTTTGGTGTGTGGTTGGATGGGTCTATGTTCTTGTGGGTCTCTATTATTGTTTCTCCATTATCTTATTGTTAAATCCTTTGTGGGTGTGTGTGACCCCAAGTTTCGAGGTATGTGGTTCAGTATCTAGCCTATGTTGATGAACTGTATTGCACTTATTATTTTTATAAATTGATTTATAAATAAATTTGGAATTATTGTTTTGTGTGTGTAATTAAATTTTTTATAAAAGGTGGTTTTCCCTAGTTTTTGGTAAATGTAATAGTGGGTATTTTCAAATCATTGAAATGATTTATGAAATTAAACACATGGGAAACCTTAGGTATATAAGTCGAAGGTTTAGCTTAGGGACATCATCTGTGTTACTATCTGGGGATTTCATCATGGAGATTTTCTCTAATCCCTATGACTTTTGTTCTAGGTATATGTTTTTACATTGTTAAGAGGTTCAATCATGGGGTTTATCTCTACTCCTTATGTCTATTTTCTAGGGAATTTTGGTGCACTAGTCATTTTTTGTAGAATGAGTAGTCTGCTAGCCGAAACTATTGAGTTCCTTAGCATGATTTACCTATGCTTGGAATTATACTATTTTTTGTCTATGATATGAATGTTTCAAATTTTTCTAAATGACAATGGAAATTATTCTTGAACTTTATATGCCTTCCTTTGTTTTTGAATTTTTTGAAAAAGGGAAATATCTATCATGGTTTAGATAAAACTACTTTATTCTTATCATGCCATATTTTATTTTAAATGACTATGCATGGATTATTTTATAGAGACTTAATATAGAACACCTAGGTGGTATCCTACTGATCCTTTTATCTCACACCTTGTACACTTATTTGGTGATTTGTGGACCTTTGTAAGTCTTTCTATGCAGGGAAAGACAAGGCACCGCAGTGATTCGATGGGGTATTCTATCAGTTAGGTTTATGTAGATAGATGATGAGATGGTGTTGGTTTTCCCATTCTATCACAAGGAGTAGTTGTTTTTCCTTTTATGGTTGTCCTTTATAGTTTGACATTCTCTTGTATTTTTGTAGCTGCTTTGAATTCATTGGTTTCCACTATTTTTTTTAGTTATGACATATATACTTCCTTCGTTGTTGTCTCTTTTATCTATATATGTACCATGTCATTGCTTTAGGTTGGAAAAATCATTCTCTTTGGTTTTTTTTATTCCTTGGTGCTGTTAACCAGCCCATGGGATTGGGGACACCCTTCGATTATGTACGTGATTGGTTGGGTCGAGTACTAGTTTGAGAGGGTATTTGGGTCGGTTCATTACACTTTCAAATGCATCACATGTAAACATGTTCCCATGATCGGATCTCAATTTATTAATATGATACTCTAATTATTTTTATGCTTTTCTTATAAAATATTTGATAATATCAATCGTATCTAGTTTATTCTTGAGGAAAAACACATTATCCATTCGGGTGAAATAATCAATAAATATAGAGAAATTTAAATCACCTTTTATTGATTTGCTCCACATGAGACCTCATAAATCAGTGTGAATAATCTCTATTGGTTTCTTAGAGAGAATCTCAAGTTTTTCTGAGATTTTTTAGTCGTATTTCCCAATTATAACATTTCATACTCATTAACATATTCTCTCTTTATCTTGGGAATATCTCTCACAACTTCATGCTTCACAATTTTACTCGAACTCCTTCATCCCAAATGGTTAAACCTTATATACCACAAAAAAACTTTTATCATTTTCACTTATGTGAATAGAATTTTTAGGATCACCTATCAAAAATAGATTTTATTTTTTTATTATTACTTATAAAATGATTCTTACAACCTTTGATATTTTAATGACATAGGTTTCCTTCTTGAAAATAACCTCATGGAAATCATCAAAGAGCTAACTAACAGTTAAGAGATTATTCTTCTTCCATTTTACATATAAAAATTATTTGATCTTAAATTTTGATGTTTAATATTAACCGAACAAACATCCTTGATTTTTAAAGAGAAACCATTTACAAAGGTAACTACTCCACCTTTGTAACAGAACAACCCAATTCAACTAGAAAATCCACCTGATTTGGTCCATCATGGTGAGGTATAACAATGATAAAGGAAGAAAGTCTTGAATATAACAAAAAGAAGACATACAACTAGATTACATTGTGGAGGAAAAAGATACAACCAGATCCATACAAACCATGCCAAATAGGATAAACCAAAAAAGTAAGAATCAAAAATGACCAACAAGTCTATATTTGACCAATTATATCTTCCAAAACAACCCATACCAAAGTAAATAAAAACAAGATAATCCAGTATAATACCAAATTCCCATACCTTTACCTAGATCATATAATACAACCCCTATATTATTCCAAGGGAAAAAAGTAGGTTGTGAGAACAAAGCCTTATATTATACCACTAAAGATTCTATACAAGGTCTAATATCATGAATTAAATATTTATATCTTTTAAAACAAAAATATTTTTACAATGAATTTTCATAATTACAAATTAATTTTTAAATCATTTTCCTTTTTTTTCATAAAATCCTTTCATATCCATAAATTCAAGAATATGAAAAGTATAACTGATAAAACAGGGATGTATATCCACACCCCATAAGTTAATAATGTAAAGACACATTCGCAACATAATCTATCATGTGAATACATGTGATAAAACATCATGTGAAAACATGTGAGAAAAAATCCATTAAAAAATAAATCATGTGATAAATAAAAATAAAGGAAAAAAGAACTCTGTATTAGGCCTTATCTTATGGGAATACGCACTAGACATAATAGATCATAAAAAAGGAATATGTTGGTACCAACCAATATCAATTAATTCCACAGTCCATTGATATCCTAAAAAACCCTAGTGGTGCCACACTCACTAAGGTTACCCTTTTCTTTTTCCCGATGCATCTAAGGTTCCTAATCTACCTAGTTTTTTAAACTCCATTTGAAAACAATTTTCAAAATTTATAGAACATTTTAAAAGAAAATTCAATATAATTTGATGTTTTAAACCCCATTTCCAATCCAAACCCACCATTCAATCATCTAATCAAACACTTGGTGTATAAAAACCCATTTTTAAAGAAAATCCCCTTTAAAAACATTTATCTTTCCAATAAATCCCTTGAAACCAAAAAAAATTATAATTAATGAATTAACAAAATGAATTTTATAAGAACGATAAATATTTCATAGAATTAACCCTTTGTATAGAAACACCTCCCTAAAAATGGATGTAGCACAAACCGCCCATGAAAACGGATACTAGCGAAGGATAGATCGGGTTCTCACAATCCTAGATCCATAAGAAACAATGTTAATCATCTATAAAACATCTTAAATACAGATTACAAATCCCTTCTGGTCCCATAAGATGATAGGGGAAGAGATATAATAAGGACCATTAAATAAGAGGATAAACCAAATCAAGAACACAACATACTTCAAAGAGATCCATCAAGGATAGAGGAATTCCACCGATAATATTAGGGGAAAACCCTTAAAAATTATGGGGAAGGATAATGATGATCCAAAATGAGATTAATGGTTGATTATGATTTAAAAATACAAAGTTAAAAGAGATTAAATCCCATTTTTTATAGTTTAGAGGAGGGTCATATGGTTTCCTAGAGGAGGTCGCATGGTTAAAATAATTGTGCGCCTTAACTATGTGCCCCTACTATCCATTCTAGGTGGGTTCATGATTTTTCTGAATGGTTATTTTAGCCATGAACCAAATTTGAAAACCCCTTTATCCAAATAGTTAATGGGTTTCACTAGAGATAACATGGTTTATTTAATCATGCTCAAATTGTAAAAAACTCCTCGGTCTAAACATAGTGCCATCCTGTATAGTTAAACTACCATTCACCATAACCATGCACCTATAATTTGTCCTCCAAAAACCCTTATTTCTAGCCTCTGATCCCCCAAACATTCTTAGACCCCATAACATTAATAAAAATTCTTGACTATGGCATACCTATGGCTCAAAGGGTGACACAATTCTTCCAACAAAAAGTGCTTTATGTCCCCCAAAATTCCTCAACATTCTCTACACACAAAAAGAGGAGGTCACTACTACCACAAAAATAATTCCCACTCAAAATTCTTGTGGATATCCCATATTCACTTACATACTACCCGGACTAAGGGAATAATTTTACTATGAAGTAACTTATCCTAACATTACATAATCTGGACTGGCTTCTCAATAATGGTGGTATCGAGGTGAAGATAATCATCCACCCATTCAATCACATGGGAAGGATCTAGGTGACACCTCCTCAGTATCATGAAATAAAACATGAATTGAATTAAATATAGAAAGTAATTCCAACTGATATTCCACATTTCCAAGTCATTCCATGGTCTCAAAGGGGCCAAAAAAACTCGGTTCCAACTTACCCTTCTTACACAACTGACAATGTTCCAAGTGAGGTGAAACTCTGAGAAAAAAATGATCACTAAACTCAAACTCCATTATCTAACAATGATGGTCCTCATAAGGTTTTTGATGACTCTATATTGTTACCAACCTCTTATAGAACAACTACACCTTTTCTGTCATATCTTAAAAAATAATCATCCCAAACATGGACCTCTCTCCAAACTCTTCCAACTATAAGGGATATCTACATGGCTATCCATATAATTCTCTAAATGGAATCATATTTATCAAATCCTAATAACTATTGTTATAGGAAAATTTTCCCCTAGGAAAATTCTTTTTCCAAGATCCTACAAAATCAAACACACATGCCCGAAGCATATCCTCAAGAATGTGGATAGCTCTCTCTGTCTGTCCATCCATCTACAGATGATAAGACATGATCAATTTCATTTGCGAACCCATCGCCTCTTACAAATCTTTCTATAAGGTTTTTGTGAACCTCATATCTCTATAAAATACAAGGAAACCCCATGAAGTCACACAATCTATAAAACATACAAGTCCCCAAGTTGTTCCACCTTTTTCATCACCTTAATAGGTAGGAAATGCATCAATTTTCTGATTTAGTCAATGATCTCCCAAATAGAATCCATCTGACTTTGATTCTGTGGTAAATCAATGATAAATTCCATGGAAATATCATCCCACTTCTACACTAGAATGGGAAAAGGTTACAAAAAAGCATCAAATCTATGGTATTCCACCTTTATTCTCTGACAAGTGAGACACAATGATACAAAATATGAAATTGACAACCTCATCCCTAGCCACCAATATTGATTCCTCAAGTCATGATACATATTTGTAGCCCTAGGGTTTATAGACCAATATGAAAATTTTACACTATCCAAAAACTCCCACCTCAGAGAAACCAGAAAAACCAACCTACTATGGAATCACAAATCTCCACTAGGAGACCAAGACAAGTCTCTCAAGGTCTCCCCTCTATAAAGGATTTTACCCAAGCATTAGCACTCGGTGTCTATCACATGCTTGATCTGAACTCTATCATAGAAATATGGGTCAAATTTCATCGAATCCAAGAGAACCTTTCCACCAACCTCTTCCACTCACGGTCTCATCTTAGAAAAAAATCATTAGAGACCACTCCTTAATTGATTCCATCATATATTTTATTGGTAATTTTTTTCTCAACATATCAGAAACCACATTCCCTTTCCCAGGAGTGTATGAAATATAAAAATAAAAAGTTTGAATATACTCCACATATAATCTCTAACGAAATTTTAGATACCTCTCAGTAAAAATATATTTCAGGATTTTATGATCTAAATAAACTTTAAACCACCCCCCAAATAGACATTAATGCCACTTTTTTAGTGCATTCATAATTGCTTCTAACTCAATATCATGGGTGGGGTAGTTCTTCTCATGAGGGAGTAACTTGAGAGAGTTATAGGACACTACATATTTCCCTTGAGTTAATACACATCTCAATCTTGTACCAGAAGTATCATAGAAAATATCATAACCTGAACCCAGTTTTGGAAGAATAAAAAATGGAGCTTAAGTCAAACAAACCTAAGATATTTCTTATTTTTCACCCCGTCTAAACTTTACAACCTTATGGGTTAAAGTTTTCATAGAAGTTGTGATCTGAGAGAAATCCTAAACAAATAATCTATAGTAAATAGACAAACCCAATAATCCCCATATCTCAAACACATTTCTAGGATAATATTAGGGTATAATAGCCTATATCTTTTCAGAATCACCTAAGAATCCCCTCTCAGATATCACATTACCTAGAAATTTCACTTCTTAAATCCAAAAAATAAAATTTGGAAAGCTTACTATATATAATATGTTCTTCCAAGGTTCGAAGAGTGATATCTAAATGGTTTGTATGCTCCTCACCTATCTTGGAGTACAGAAAAATATCATCCAAAAACACAACAATAAAAGAGTCCAAGAATCGATGAAATAATCAGTTCATCAAAGTCATAAATACTATAGGATAATTAGTGAGACCAAATGGGATAACCAAAAAATAAAAATTCCCATACTGTCTCCTGACCACTATCTTAGGTATATCATCTTCTTGAACTCTCAACTTCTAGTATAATGACTAATAGTTAATATTTGAAAACCATCATTCCCATCTATGATGGTCAAAATGATAATCAATCCTAGGTAAATTATATTTGTTCTTAATGGTCACTCGATTTAGCTTTCTATAATTCATGAAAATTTTGAGACTCTTGTATACCTTCTTAGTAAGTAGGACAAGTGAAGCCCATGGTGAAACTCTAGGAAGAATAAATCCCCTAGCCTCAAGGTCCTCAATTTTTACTTTATGTTCCACCAACTTAGTAGGTTCTATTTGATAAGATGGAATGGAAATGGGCATCATACCAGGGATTGGGTCAATAAAAAACTCAACCTCTCTCTATGGTAGTAAACAAGAAAAATCATAAGAAATTACCTCAAGGTAAGCACACACCACTGTAAGAAGTGGACTACCCAAAAAATGGTCAATGAAATTAAGAAACATATCTAACAACTGGCATGAGATTACCCAAATATATGGAAGAAAATTCACATGCCTTCTCGATATAGAGTCCCACTCTCCCAAAAAAAACATGTGTTACCCCATTATAAGATAAAAACTGAACCTAAAAAATATAATAGTGTATCTATACCTTAACACTAATCATCCAATCGATTAAAAGTATCAGGTAAAATATTTCAATATCGAGAAATAAAAAGTCCCATATCACCTTATATTCATCTACCAACACCCAACATCTGGGACACTTGAAACCTTGTTTGGACCTCTTTCCTAAAGGTTTATAAAGGTTTCAAAATGTAATAAAAAAGTTATAAATGTAAAATCAACACATCAACAAAACATGATGATATAACGGAATGTGTATCACCTCTATCAGACAAATCTAGCACCATAGAAGATAAAATAAACATCATACCATTAATATTATTTGTCCCTACTTAAGATTCCTCTAGTTCATACTTCATCATATAATTTCATCTTGTCTTAGCTGCATGAAAATACCCCTTTTTCTAAGTATTAGACGCACCACCCTTGGAATAATTTGTTCAAACATGTGAATCCCTGTTGAGAGTGGATCATGCCTTACTTCCATGAGATATCCTTTCACAAAAACACTTCAGATGGCCCGATAATCTATAATGATGAAAAGTATAGGATTCTTCGTACATTTAGGCTTGTTATGACCATGCCTTCTACATTGATAGTATAAAAAACTATTGTTTTCCTGATGAAGCCCCTGAAAATGGTTCTGAAGAAAGATGACCACCCTTGTGCCTCCTTTTCTTTCCAGAACACACGCCCTATCTAACAACCGCACAAACTAAAGATCCACTAAAACATGTATTTCCATCTATTTCTACCTCATCCAAATATGATTTGTCAAATTAATCCATGAACATTAGTAGGAACATGAGAATCAACATTGATTGAAAATCAGGCCTCAGTCTTAACTCAAACCATTGAGCATTTAGGTACTCATTGGTAACTAGCTCCAGTGCGAGATGCACCAACTCAGAAAATTAGTTGGAATACTTCAGAAAATTATACTCCCCTTTATTCAAGGTCAAAAACTCCCAATAATTTGATTCACGTAACATCTTAGGTTAAAACTACTAATTCAAGATTTTCCTAAGATAATTCTAGGTAATATCCTTGTCCAAATTGTCTTTTACAATCGAGTCACACCTTCTCATTCCTAGTACTTCAAGAATATACATGAAAAAACCCACCATAGATTCTTTGGGAGTCTTCAAGAAGTTGAAGATCCTCTCAATCCACTCAAGCCTCTCATAAAATTTCCATGGTTCCTAGTCACCAAAAAAATGGGTGGATTCTACTTAGTGAATTATTATCCATTATGCACCACACATCCTAGGTTATAAACACCTACTTGACCTAGAGTCTAAATTGTATGGATTACAGCGTCAACCAAAGAATGGTTCACTAGAGGATTTTCCTGTGGATCTTATCTCATAACTTCCTCTCTCAGATTTAAAATATTTATCCTTAGTGGAATTTTCTGTTAAGCACAAGAAAATGACTAGTCATCTTTAGAGTATAACCCAAAATCTTAGGACCAAATTCTAGAATCCATTTACATGATTTAAAACATAAATTATTCAAATACATCATGAATTATACAAATTAAAAACAACACTTTAAGAAGGAATGGGTACATTTAAATAAACTTCCCATTTAGTTCATTCAAATGAGCTCAAACACCAAGTCTCAAATAGGTAAACATTTACCACCCATGGTAACTTGAGTCTAGACATGGAAGTGAGCTATCCAAGAACCCTCCCACACTTACTAACTAGATTATGATAGTCCTAACTCCTGTCAAACCAATACATAGAACTAAACTAAAGAAGTGTTAACACACTTCAATATTAGCATCCCATTCATACCAATTTTTAACATACTAACCTGAGTCAACTAGAAAATCCACCAAATATGGCCCGTCATAGTGAGGTATAACAAAGATAAAGTAAACAATTCTTGAATATAACCAAAACAAGACATATAACTGGATTAAAATGTAAAAAGAAAAAGATAAAACTAGATCTATGAAAACCAAGCAAAATAGGATAAAAAAATTATAAATCATAAAATACCAACAAGTCTTCAAGTGATCAACTGTCACCTCCAAACAAACTCATACTAAAGGTAGTGACAACAAGAGAATCCAGCATACCACTAGATTCTCTTCCCTTTACCTGGATTTTACAATAAAAAATCTATCTCCTAAAGTAAAAAATTAGGGTGTGATAAAAAATACTAGTAGGATACCACCAGAGAGTATATATATGGTATAATATAAAGAATGAAAAAGTTATATATTTTAAAATGAAAACATTTTTACAAAGAATTTTCATATATCAAAACTCATTTTTAAATCATTTTACTTTGGTTTTTCATAAAATACATTTATATCCATAAATCCAAGAATATGAAAAATATAATTTATAAAAAAGGTATACATATCCACACCCCATAATGAAATCAAGTAGATACACTTCCATTACATAATCCATCATGTGAAACCATGTGATAAAACCTCATGTGAAAACATGTGAGTAACTACCCATGAAAAAAACAATCATGTGATAAATAACCATAAATTATAAATCACTCTGTATTGGGACCTAGACTACGTGAATATGTACTAGACATAATAGAGCCTAAAAATTCATAAATTAGTACCAAAAAATATCGAGTCCTAATACAGTCCAGTGATATCCTAAAATAAACCCCTAGTGGTTCCATTCTCACTAAGGTTTCCCGTGTATTTTTCCTGACACACCTAAGGTTACCAATGTTCCAAGTTTATCAAAATCCATTTTAAAACCATGCTCACAATTTTTAAAACATTTTAAAATACAAAAAAAATATTCTTCGGTGTTTGAAAACCCATTTCCAATCCAAAACCACCATTCTGGCATTTAATCAAAAATTTGGTGTGTAAAAAATCTATTTTTAAAGAAAAAACCCATTTTAAAGGATTTATCTTTCCATGAAATCCCTTGAAATCAAAAAATCACTTAAAATTAATGAAAACCCAAAAGTAATTGTATAATAACAGTAATAAATTCATATAATTAACCTTTTATATATAAATACTTACCTCAAAATAGAGGTATCGCAAACTGTCCTCAAAAACAGAGACCAAGGAAGCATAGATAGGGTCCACATGCTCCAAGATCCAAAAGAAATAGCATTAATAATCTGTCAAATCCCTTATATCTAGAATATATTTCCCCTTAATGTTCCAAAATATGGGAGGATAATATATCTATCAAGGATCTATAAATAAGAGGATTAAATAGATCAAGAATGTGTCATACCTCAATGATATCTATCAGTAGTGGAGGAATTTAACTAGGAATCTAATGGGAGAGGCCTTCAAATTGTGTGGAAATGATAATGATGAGATAAAATGATATTATGGGTTGATTATTATTTAAAAATACTAAGGGAAAATGGGAAAATACCACTTATTATGGTTAAGAGGATGGTCGCAAGGTTTCCTGTAGGAAGCTGTATGGTTAAAATAATTGTGTGCATTAACCATGCCCCCTTACTTTATATTCAAGGTGGGTACACGGTTTGGCCAAACGATTTTTTTAACCATGTTCCAACTATGAAAACCCCTCTATCCAATGGGTTCATAGATTTCACTGGATACCACACAATTTCTTTAAATATTCTCAAACCATTAAAAAATCCTTTTTCCAAATATAGTTACATATGGTATGGTTACTGCATGGTTAAACTAACCATTCACCTTAACCATGTGCCTCTCTTTTTTCCTCTAAAAACCCTTTTTTCAGCCTCAGATCCCCTGAACCTTTTCAGACCCAAAAATAGAAATAACAAGGCTCCAATAAGGCATATGTATGACCCCAAGGTCACTACAACCTTTATAGTTTTAAATATTATTAAATATTGTTTTATTACTATTCATGTGGGAGGAGCACCCGTTATCAAGAATCCATGTTTTTTTTCTACTAGCCTTCAATGAAACCCCAAAAAGGCATGATATTTTTTCCATGGGTTTCTGAATTCCCTTTTTTATTATCATAAGTTTTATATCTAGGTAATATCTTCATGCACATTTCACGATAGTAACCCTATTTCTCACAGCTTCCACATAAATCCTCAAGACATTCAAATATATTCTAAGTATGACCTATGGAATCATTTAAATTTATAGTATTTCTTCTTAGTTTTCTCACCTCTAGATTCCTTCCTAGGACTTCATACCTCATCCTAGATAATGAATTATTATGCCATCATGTGTAGGATTCCTTCCCAAACACTCAACATCACCTGAAGTGCACTTGAATCCTAAATCTTATTGGTTCATTAAAAATATTCCAATAGAAATATCCATAATTTTTTCCTTTTTTTACATTTTCATTATGAATTTTCTTCTTTTTGAGTGTTCAATAGATTATAGAGTTCCTTATTTTCTAAATGGAAATGGGATAATATTTATCCCCAATTCTCTTGGCCCATGATTAACCAAATTTTTAGTTAGAGCCTACATTGTTAGTGTAAGAAGAATTATAAATAGATTTTATAGGTATATTTTTTACCTAATATTTTGTGTAAGCCTAATAAATTTATTTAGAGAATTCTTCTTTGACATTAAAATAATTTTTGAAATCCCCCTTCAACTTCAACACTCTTTTTTAGATTCAGGACACTTAAACTATGCCTTTGATTATTTTTCTTCTTTCATAGAAAATTTTTCTCTAAGATCTTTTATTATCTTCTCATGTTTAGAAGATTTAAATTTTCCCGAATGGCCCGAAGGCCTTATTTTTTATTTATTATAGATAATCCCCCTTTTAAGGGTTGAAAGGGAACCTGAACATGACCCGTAGGCCCAAGGCACAAGGCCCGACAAGATCCGAAATACATGACCCGAAGGCCCAGAGGCATACCATACCCAATACATGACCCGTAGGCCTAGCCCACTAGAACTGCCCCTCCCCAGCTTTTGCATCATTGATTGCCTTTTAGTTCCCCACCTGCATTGCTGATCGGATAGAATTTCCCCGTACAAAGCTGCACGGTGCCTGGTCCCGATGGAAGTTTCCATACCCTCTCATTCTTCCAATCTGGTTAGCTCTGCTTCTGGTGACTGCTACTGGTGCTCTAATCTTCATATTGGGCCTGCTCTGTGTGAACTAGGCTACTTCATGGTCTTCAATGGCTCGAAGGCCCTGTGGCCCGAAGGCCTTTGATGGCCCGAAGGCCCTGAGACCCGTAGGCCCAAACCGGTGGCCCAAAATCCCAAATTATGTGAATATTCCATCTACTACAGTACCGAACAGTGCCTGCTACAATGTTTTCTCCAGTTCCTGCTATAGTGCTGCTATAGTACCGTAAATTTTCCTCCACCCGGTTTTGAACCTGGGTCTCTTGGATGCCAAGCAGGAGCCCTTACCACTCGGGTACGGGCTCGTTTGCATTTAAATTTGAATTTTTTGATCTCATCAACAAGGGTTTTATCATTATTTTCAAACTCATTATTTTCTTTAATTACATTATATTTTTCTTTCCCTAGCTTTTTATTTCTATTCTTGAGAATGGTGTTCAACTCAAGATAGGATTCAATATCATCCTTCAATATGTGTTCAAACTCAATTGGTTCTAAAACTTATTAATCACTATTTGATCTTTAAAACCCTTTTTCAACATGATCCACAAATTTAGTGACTTTCTCACTAAAATAACTTTCAGATTCAGTGTTGTATGTGTGTTCAACTTCTTCTTCTTTTCTCATCAAGTTTCTTCTCTTTCTTAAAGAAAAAAATTTCTTACTTTTTTTAGATTTAGCTGATTCCCTTGAACTTTTATTCCACTTATTTTTTTAATTTTTCGTATCTTCTCCAGATTCATAATCAATTTTCCTCTTATTAGGGTAGTTAATAGAAAATTCCCATGTTTCATTACATTTTTAGAATCTAAAAGGATACTTTTATTTCCCATGTATTTTACACTTCTTAAATATCTCTGAGATATGAGCAGTGAATCCCTAAAAGTATCCAACATCTTATTTATTTTTAAAATCACTTGAATATGAGTTGCAATATATTATTTGTTTTTCAACTATCTCATTTAATCAAATTCCATTTCATCTTTTATCTTTTTATTGAAGCTTAAAAAATTTCTCATTTCATAAGTTATAAGAATGGTATGAAATTTATCTAAATAAATATCCTCTATGTATTCTAGATCTAATATCTTAAGATCAAACCTATTAGAAAAATTCCTTATGAGTTTCTTGAAAATTGTGGTGTCTTTAATATTTTTCACTAAACCCTCATATATTACTTACAAATTCATTTACCTGAGTGAAATAATAATATATGTTTTCTTCCTCATCCATATTGATTTATTAAAACTTGCTTCTCTAAATTTTAAATATGTACTCTTTAACTTTCACATTTACTTCATAACTACTTTCAATCTTATCCCAGATTTCTTTTTTCTATTTGATTCCCCATCACCTTTTATTTATATTTTCTAACAAGGAAATATGAATGTAATTTTGTAGTTTTTCATAATTCTCTATGTTCATTTTCCCATCAAGGTTTACTAGATCATCCCCTTAAATTGGTGGAAAAAAATATAACATCATATTTAACTTTTAATCCAAGAGATAGAAGATATAGTAACATTTTTTTATTTTAACAATGATAATTGTTTCCATAAAATGTGGGAACGCCATTTCTATTCACTGAATTTAGATTATCCATTATATGAACTTGAATGATTCAGAAATAGGTTACTTAATATCTAACACCACTTGAATTTTCTAGGATCGGATTGATCCACTGAGAAGGATAGATAAATCAGTGAAGACAAATTTTTACAATTTTCCCCTTCTAAAATCAACCTTTGTAACATGTTAAGTTTTAATTCACTAAAGTAAAGAGTCTAAACCTAACTTGTTTTTATAGAAAATAAATAGACAATTAACATGAGTATTTTTACAAGTTTTTACCCCTTCCCCAACCATAGATTCTTCACTATAAGAAAATATTGATCACAAACTTATAATTCTAGTGTATAGTCACGCTATTCTTATCTAGAGTCATGCCTAACACTCTAGTTTCACATTTCCTTTATATAGAATATGTAAATAGAATGAGATAGATCTTCTTAAAATCTCAGTTTCATTAGAAATACTAGAAGTTGATCTCCCCCTTTAAGCCTTTATAAATATTCAAGAAGAACTACTCACTTCATGAGGATATGATACGGAACACCTTCTCCATATTATTATCTTCTTAAAAACATAACAATGTGAGTATGGTCAAAATATAGATCTTTGGATGAATATTTTCATAGTTCTAGGTTTTCACAATCTATTCCACTCAATTATCTTCTTTTTCTTCTCAGTTCACACCAAAAAACTTTACACATTCTCAATTCGTAATTTTTTATAATTTTAATATTATCTACATCAATATTTTTTAATGAAATTTTATTAAATATATTTAATGGATCTCATCAAACTAAGTATCCATAAAAGGATAATCAGGAATAATTCAAGATTTCAATAAAAAGAATCATTATAGAATTCCAATTTTGGGTTTCTAGCTACTTTATTAACATTTCCTGATAAATTAAATCATTTGAATTATCTTTTCACATTGCTTTAAATCAAATGAAAAAATTCCATTGAATGAAACTATCTCGTGTAGCATCTTCTTCTTCCTTATTAATTTGTAATAAAACATTCAAGAAAACTCATCTTATTTAGTTGAAATTTCTTAACTCAACTAGATCTATTTCATAATTCCATTTTCTTTTAAAATATTGTAACTCAACCAAGATATTTTATGTTTTATTTTAATAACTCAACCAAGAAAATCAACATACAACACTATGTGAACAATAGGTGATTTATGATCTTAATTTCAACACAAAATCTTCATAAAAACATTACATATGTAATATCTAGAGCATCTTCATTTCCAATTTGAACTTTAGGTAGCACAAAACAACATTTTAGATAAGACATCTTAGAGAATAAAACAAATATAAATATTTTTCATCATTTTACAAATATCACATGAATAATATTTAATCATGTTGGTCAGAGTAGATGACTAAAGAGTGGGTGAATTGAGTATCTATAAAAATTTATATTAAAATTGGTTCTTTAAAATAATATCCCCTTATTATAATAAAATAAAATTCAGTTTGTAGTGAATTTATAAAAGTCTTAAAAGTTAAATTAGTTTCTCTGAAGATTGATTAGTTCTCAGTTTTACCAATATAAATATTAGTCAAACTTTTGAAACAAATATATTAATTTAAAACAGATATAAACACTTGCTAAAATAACTATAAAAGTTCAGTTTATCTTAATGCAATAAATACATAACAGATAAGAATATAAGAAAAATGGCACAATGGTTAAAACAAGAGGTTCAGTCTCAAGCTGAGACTTAGTCCTCTCTACTTGGTGATCACCTTCCACCAAGCAGTTTATATTAATAAACATTTGATCCACACACTGGATTGGGGTTCACAATAGAACACAAGGCTGTCTAGTTCACACTTGACTTATACCACAGCTATTCATGGGAAAAACTAATAAATATATCACATAGGATCTCTTCCACATTTATACGTGGGATAAAAGTGTAAGAAGGGATTGAGAGTGAGGATATATTTTTATCCTCCAGTTTAGCTCAGTAGACAGTGTGTGAGATTCAAAAATATATACACACTGCTCAAATTGTTATGATAAGAACACAACAGAGTTATGAAAGAGAATAGGGTTTAGAATTCTCTAGGAGTTGTGCAGAAATGATCTAGATTCAATGTATGTTGAGGAAATGATATTCAAGTCCTCTTTTGAAAGTTTTATTCATAAAAAAGTGTCATAGTTTCTTGGGAAAGTGTTCAGCTCTTCTTTGTGAGGATGTTCAACAAGCTTCCGTAGGTAGTTGATAGGTGATCTCAAGCTTCAAGTTTCTCTCTTTTTCAATATTCTGAGTTCGCACAGTCTATATATCAGCATGTTCTTCAAGCACTATGTGTATTTGTATATCTATATGTATCTGTTATTTTTAGAGCTCTAATTGAAGTCCTCTTGTACTTCAAGATCCACTAGGTATAAAGATCTCTGCACGTGCATGTACCTCTTACTTTCTACTAATAGTCCTAAAGACAACATTAAATAATTTCAGAAACAATAATTTTTCAAAATTTGACCGTAAAAAATAAATTTGAATTAATAAAATCGAAATAGTTATTTATGACTATCGGTGAGTCATCTTCGGTTTGTTTCCTTCAGTCTAGTAACATCAATCTGTCATCTTCGGTGTCATCTTTGGTGTGTCGACTTCGGTATGTCATCTACAGTATGTCGACTTCGGTCTTTCATCTTCAGTGTGTCGACTTCGGTTTTTCATCTTTGGTGTGTCAACATTGGTGTGTCGAACATCGGTGTGTCGAACATCAGTGTGTCGAACATCATTGTGTTGAATATCGGTGTGTCGAACATCTATGTGTCGAACATCGGTGTGTCGAACATCAGTGTATTGAACATCTGTGTGTCGAGCATTGGTGTGTCTAACATTGGTGTGTCGAACATCGGTGTCATGGAATCTAAAATGGTTATGAAGTGTCTATCTTACACAAATCATTACAAGACTAAGTGTTATCCAAAAATACATGTATAAATACACTTGTAAACATATTTATTCATGAATATAGGTTATTGACTTATTTAAGTAAATTTTTCTGTATGACATAATTTATTTACTTAGAGATATTAAAATGGCATGAAATAGTAGAGTCTATAAATTGACATTATTTGTGATTATGAAAACTACAAAATCATAGAGGGTCCAACAATCTCCCCCTTTTTTGATAATCATAAATTATGGCATACATGCAAGAATATATAGAATAAATATAGCTTGACATAGTAGACTACACTAAATGTAAATATCCAATATAAATAATGTTTTTTCTTGTATGAATTTCTAAAACAAAGCTCCCCCTCAGTAAATGGATTAAGGTGAGTACATGACATGTTTTATAAACCATAAAATCTCACCCTTAGATAAATAATGTATGCCTTATTTTCTCCCCCTTTTGGGATTAGAAAAAAAGAAAAAAAATAGTAGGGAAAAATAACAAAAAATATGGACATCATAAAGATTTTAATTAAGAGGAATAAGAGTACAAGTCAAACAAAAATATCAAATCCTTATCAAAAAAATACAATCAATCACTAAGGGTTTGGATGATGAGGAGATTTTCCTTTTTCTGAAGGATCCGAGGGAGAAGGAGAAGGTTTGGGAGTGGCAGAGGGAAGAGGTGGTCTGAAGATAACACCAGGAAAAGAAACACATGTATGAACAATGGTTGCAAGGGTAGGCCACCTTTCTGACAAGATGCGACTATGAGGTTGCTCTGTGATGATCAGTTGAATCTGGGAAAGAGCCTGAGATATAGTCATTGGAGCAGGAGGCTAAGAGGCAGTACCAATTGAAGTAGCTAGAGGGACCATAATAGCCTCGACCTGAACATACAGATAAGGTTTGAGCAGGTTGACAAAGTCATTAATGATTTCACCACCATAAAATATGGATTTCTCAAATTCATCCTTATTTTCCATAAATTTACTCAGTAGAGGGGTAAACTCATTCAATTAAAGGACTCGATTCTTGAATGCTTCTGTGACTGGAGGAATTAGATGATTTTTTTACGAGAAACATGAAGCTATTGATGAGATCATGCTTGGTATAAATCTTAGTGAAATACTTATCCACCTTTTCCTAAATCTCTTTCTAAGCTATAGAGGCTTCATTTGTGCACTGCCTAACCATATTCTAGACAAGGTCTATATTTCGATGTACTTTTTCAAGAGTTTCTTTTTTTGAAACACTCTAAAGTTTTTTAAGTTCCTCTCTCATCACAACCTTGAGAGACTCCAAATCAGTAACATCACTTTTCCCACCCCTAGAACTAGATGGGCCTGTCAACATTTTCCCAAGATCTTCTTTAAACTACTTTAGGTCCACACTGAGTATATGAGTTACCAAGTTCCTAAAAACTTCCAGAACACCACAAAAATAGGTCTTGAAGCCAGAGGTTAGAGTATTTAACTCATTGATCATCTTTATTACTTCTTCTCTCAGCAAGGTATTGTTCCTGATAATGGTTTCTATTATGGTAATGAGATTTGGTTGAATCTCCTAGATCACTATTCTTGTAATATTCATTGCATCAGCATCTGAAATACCAGATGAAGTAGAGGATTCACTTCTAGATCCCACTAAGGCTATCACAGACTCACATATCTCATTTTTTAATTGTTCTAAATCAGCCTTAGTGACGTAGTCACTGGGCACTATTTGAGCTATTGGTTCTGCTGCTGGAGGGTCAGCTGGTGGAACAGGTGCAATATGTTCTGGTTCAGCCTAGACTTGTGGAGAAAAAGGAGGAGGTACCCTCTCCTCATCTGAGTCATACTCTAAACCAAAAAGAATGTATCCTGGATCATTATTCCATTCTCTATTACAGGTCCACTCTCTTGGCTCAATAGTATCAATTCTGATCCTTCTTCTCTGAGGATCAGAAACAACATCATCATCATCAACTTCTTTATCCTGGTTTTTGGCCATAGCAACTTGTCTGGGAAAAGGAACCAACCGAACTTCAGGTTCTTCTTATGCTCGAGCTACTTCAGCTTCACCAGGCACTTCCTCAATTTGAGGCACTAGAACCACATCTTTTTCCACTTGTACAGAAGCCATAAGATCATTCAATTCCTGAATGATCTCTTGATTTTCAGCATTAGGAAAGGGTGATTTTTCCTCATGTTCAGTATCTCGATGACCAACAACCTGTAGTTCAACATGCTCAACACCCTCACCAGCTCCATGTAGAGATTCCTCACTGGATCTGTCAACCAATTGTTGTCCCATTATTAGAGAGTCACTCACATGCTCATCATTTCTTCCATTATCACCATCATCATCATCATAATCATCATCTGATTCCTCATATGATTTACTAACATAGCCTTCAAATCCAGTAACCTCGATCTCTTCTTCATCCTCATTACCTAACACAGATTCTCTTAAGGGTAAGTCCAAAGGTGGAATAGCATGTCCAAAAGAAATATATTTAGGAATTTCAGCAATATCATGATCACTCCTATCATCAAAAGGAGATCCTTCTTCCCTTGTAACTTCAGGCTCATCTTCCTTATCATAATAAACTGAAACCTCTCAGGGTTTGAGACCTGGATCAATTTGGTCCTTTGGTCTAGAAGGTTGGTTAACTGGATTGAAATCCTCATAAATCATCTCCTTATCTCCTACCCAACATCTCTTCCAAGGGTTTCAAAAGATTTTCATCCTCTTACAAATGTCTTTTTGAAGACAAAAACCACTACATGAATTTATCACTTCATCACTATCTTCCACACAACCTACCCTTGTAAACATGGAATAAATAATCCTTGGATAGTACAAGTAGGTTACCTTCTAGGATGGATTAACCAAATCAGATATATGAACCATTAGATACCTACACAAGTTTACTTTTATCCCATGTTTCAACAAAAATATCAAGAAAACATCCTGATACTTAAAAACAGAGAAATCTCCCTTCCTTGGGAAGACTTGATGTTGTATGAACTTAAAAGGTTGTCTTACTTCTCCTTTGAATTAATTTTCAATAGTCCTCCTAGATTCTCTATTTACATTCTTCTCCTTTAGAGAATCTTCATAATATAACAAATTAGATTTAGGTGGAATATTACTCGGATAGTCAGCATAGACACCTCCATGAGTCATTTCTAAGCATTCAGCCCATTCCTTAGACGAGAAAGCTATCTCCTTTCCCTTTACCATGGACTTCATATTTGTTTCCTCAGTTTCATCTAGGGATATCATCAAATGTTGATAAAACTCATGCACTAGATGGGGATAATATGTTCTTTCATTTTTGGTGAACCAACTGATCTATCCTTGAGATTCTAGCACTTTTAACAAAAAAAGATTTTCTTGACAGAAGCCACCAGCAGACACCTCTTTTTCAGCCGTAACCACTCAGCTTTCCAAGCTCAGTTTCACAGTCCCATTGGACTCATCTTTTTGAAGATTAGCTGAAGGATATTCTCTAGGTTCTTCCATTTCATGATTGGTCATTTCGATGACAAGGATTCAGATTACAACAATGTTGAGAGTTCGAGAGTCAAGAGGGAGTGTGACAAAAGGTATAAATCTTTTCGGCAGAGGGGAAGGTGAATAGTCTGGATAGATTAAACTAAATATATCATTTAGGGATTTTAGATCATAAATCATAAAAATTTAAACATGGAATAAAGAAGAATACCAAACAGCATAGTTTTATTTAAAAATAGACTGAATTTATGAAACAAAAATCTATAACTACATCGGTGGTAATAAATAAATTTCAGGGATCAGTTTTATGATTCGATTTCAGGAATCTGTTTCAATAGATAGGTTTCAAGGATCAGTTTGACAAGATCGGTTTCAAGGATTGGTTTGACAAGATCAGTTTCAAGGATCGTTTTGACAAGATCGGTTTCAAGGATCGGTTTGACAAGATCAGTTTCAAGGATCGGTTTGATAAGATCGGTTTAAAGGATTGGTTTGACAAGATCGGTTTCAAGGATCATTTTGACAAGATCAGTTTCAAGGATCGGTTACTGATTTATCATTACTAGTTCATTTCTGATGTAATTCGTTCTCTCATAATTTAAGGTTTTGTTGAATATATCAGCAAGCTAATGTTCAGTCCCAATAAACTCAAGAGTTATATCACCTTTTTGATAATTATCTCTCAAAAAGTTATTTCTTACATCAATATGCTTTGTTCTAGAATGAGAAATTGTATTTTTAGAAATTTTAATAGCACTTTTGTTGTCATATTTTATGGGGATATGCCTGAATTGAAATCAATAGTCTAATAAGGTGTGTTTCATCCACAAAATTTGTGCACAACAACTACCAATAGCAATGTATTATGCTTCAGTAGTTGATAATGAAACTGAATTTTTCTTTTTACTACATCATGATTTTAGTGAGTTTCACAAAAAGTGACATGTTCCATATGTACTCTTTCTATCTAACTTACATAAACCACAATTTACATCGGAATAGCTAACTAAATCAAAAGGTTGTCCTTTAGGATAGAACAATCCTAAGTTAGTTGTATACTTGAGGTACTTAAAAATTATTTTAACACTATTTAGGTGTGACTCCTTTGGGTTTTCTTGAAATCTCGTACACATACACACACTGAACATAATATCTAGCCTTCTAGTTATTAAGTACAGTAGACTCCCTATCATTCCTCTGTAAGCAGTTTGATCTACTGATTTTCCGTTTTCATCAGGATCTAACTTACATGATGAACTCATAGGAGTTTCACTACTATTAATGCTATCAAAGCCATATCTTTTCAAAATATCTTTTGTGTACTTACTTTGATTTAAGATAATACCTTATTTATTTTTGAAATATTTGAAATTCAAGAAAATATTTAAGTTCACCCATTAAACTCATTTCAAACTCACTTTGCATTATGTTTGAAAAATCATTTCATAAATAATTTTTTGAAGATCCAAAGATAATATCATCTACATATATTTGGTATATTAAAACTTCTTTAGAAAATATTTTTATAAATAAAGTAGGATATGAGAGTCCTTTTGTAAAGCCTTTAGAAATGAGAAAATTACTCAGCCTTTCATACCAAGCTCTTGGAGCTTATTTCAAACCATATAAGGCTTTCGATAATTTGAACACATGATTTGGAAAATGTGTATTTGTAAAACCTAGGAGTTGTTCCACAAAAACATCCACAATTATATAACCATTTAATAATTCACTTTTGACATCCATTTGATAAAGTTTAAAATTCAAGTGTGATGCATAGGCAAGTAAGATCTTAATTGCCTCAAGTCTAGCTACTGGTGAGAAATTATCTACATAATCAATTCAATATTCTTTATTATATCCTTGTGTAACTAATATATCTTTATTTATAACTATATTTCCAACTTCATCTACCTTATTTCTAAATACCCATTTTGTTCATGTTCAAAGTATCCTTAGGTCTATCTACAAGTTTTCAAACTTAATTTATTTCAAACTGATTAAGTTCTTCTTGCATGGCCATTACCCATAATTCATCATTTATTGCATCATTCATATTTTTATGTTTAAGTTGTGACAAGAAGGCTTGATGTTCAACCTGGTTTCTCAAGGAATCTCGGGTTTGTGTTCCTCTATCTAAACCTCCAACAACAGCATATAAGGGATGATTCTTAAGGGTCCTAGTTGGTCTAGAGAAACTAGGACTTGATATTTCAGGTTGATCAGGTTGATCTGGTTCACTGTGGTTAGGATGTGGAGAATTTCCATAACTAGAATTTTTCTTAGATTCCTTCTCATGAAGATTTGAGGTTTTATCATTAATGTCCAGATTGGACATACCCTCTTCTATATTTTCTATTGATGTCTTGGGATCATGTGGATTTTCTTCATCAAACTTGATGTGTATAGATTCCTCCACTCATTTAGATTTTTTATTAAAGACTATATAGGATTTTCTTGATGTAGAATATCCAAGAAATATTCCTTTATCACTTTTGGAAGTAAATTTATCTAAACTATCTTTAGTATTTAGGATATAAACTTTATAACCAAACACTTTAAAATAACCTACTTTGGGTTTCCTATTATTCCACAACTCGTAAGGAGTTTTCTTAAGAATGGATCTAATTAAGACTCTGTTTACTATGTATCAAGTTGTATTAATAGATTCATCCCAGAAATAAATTGGTAAATCATATTCATTGAGCATAGTTCTGCACATTTCCTGTAAGGTTCTATTTCTTCTTTCTACCACACCATTCTATTGATGTGTTCTAGGTGCAGAAAAGTTATGATTATAGCCTTTTTGTGAGCAAAAAACTTCAAAATCTTGATTCTCAAACTCAAGAACATGATCAATTCTTAAGTATTTTATCTTAGGTCCGCTAATATTTTCTACAGTCCTAGAATACTTGGTAAAGTGTGAACAGGCTTCACTTTTATGAGCCAAGAAAAAGGTCCATGTATACTTAGAGAAATAATCTACAATAACATATACATAGTGCTTCCCATTGATACTTGAAACTCTAGATGGTCTAAACAAGTCCATGTGAACCAACTTGAGAGGTTGAGAATTAGTTACTTATTTCATTGGTTTGAAATAGATTTTATGTTGCTTTCATTTTTGACAAGGATTACATACTTTATTGTCTGGAAACTCTAATCTGGGTAAGTCTCTAACTAAGCCTTTTCTAGTTAACTTCCTAAGAGAATGTATATTACAATTTCCTAGTATTCTATGCTAGATCCAAGACTCTTTGTGAAATGAATTTAGACAAGAGACATTATGTGAGGCTAGTGTGTCTAGATTTATAGCATATACATTATAATTTCTAAAGGCAGTAAATACTAAATCATTTTTTGAATAAAAAACATGACATGCCTCATTTTTGAATTTAACATTAAATCCATCATCACATAATTGGGATATGCTAAGCAGGTTATACTTCAGTCCATCAACATATAGTACTTTATAAATTGAAATAGAGTTAGGGTTACCAATCTAGCCTAGGCCGGTGATTTTTCCTTTACCATTGTCACCAAATGTGACATGTCCTCCATCAATCTTGATAAGACTTTTAAAGAATGAAAAATACCCTATTGTATGTCTTGAACAGCCACTGTCTAAGTACCACATATTTTTACAGGAACACTTTAGGCAGTTTACCTATAAAATAGTTTAACCAAGAAATGACTTTGGTACCCATATTTTTTTGGGTCCACATACATTAGTGATATAAGCCTTAGGAACCCACAACTATCTTATGGGTTTCCTATATGTATAATATAGAGTGTTTGAAAAATAAACTATGTTTGGTCCTGAGGAATTGGATATAGTAAATGAATTTGTAGAACTAGAACTTGCAGTATAACTCTGGTTTTTGAAAAAGGTAGCATACTTTCCATATTAGGGTACAAAATGTGATTTGGATAAATTCTTTTGACCCAGTTGATATCTTATCCCAGAAGTTTACTTAGGAGCTATTTGTTTACCAAACATTTGAGTAAGATCATTTTTTCCATTAGTTAACTTTTCTAATTCTTTCTTCAATTGTTCATTAGACATTTTTAACTCATTGTTCCCTTTGATCAGTTAATCACTTTTCTACTTTTCAGTTGTAAGTTCAGATTTAGCAGTCACAGTAAGAGCATGTTGTTTCTTTAAAGATTTATACTTGTCTTTCTACTCATTACAGGTTTCCTATAACATGTTGCAATATTCAAATAGTTCATCATTTGTCATATTTTCATACTCACTTTTAGAATAATAAGAATTATGTTCAGGAGAGTCTAAGGTTGCCTTAGTTGTGTTTTTAATGAAACACATATTAGCCATATCTTTCTCATTTTGAGAAGAGCCAGATTCACTTGAGCTATCCTCGAAGTCACTCCAGGTGGCCTTAATTTATTTCTTATACCTTCTATCCTTATTTTCATACTTTTTCTTATATTTTATCTTTGGGAATTCAGACTTGACATGTCCTTCCCTTTTACATTCATAACATATTATCTCTTCTGATTTATCATTTCTCTAACACTCTTTTTTCCAATTTCCCTTGTTATCATACTTTCCTTTGTAACTAGGATTTTTGAAAAACTTTTTTTTCCTATAGAATTTCTTGAATTGTCTATCCAACTGTGCCATTTCTTCATCATTATCTAAAGCAACTTCATCACTGCTTGAGTTTTTGACAGTAGCTTGAACTATCTCTTTATCTTTACTTTTAGATGCAGTTGTCTTGAAAGCTATATAATTTAATTTTGGTACATCCTCTTCTTGATTTACCTTATATTTTTCTTCATACATCATTAATTTTCCAATAAATTCCTTCACTATAATATTATCAATATCACATGATTCTTTTATAGACAGAGATGTTCCACGCCATCTTTCTGGTAAGCATCACCTACCACCAAGTAGTTTATATTAATAAAATTTTAATCCACACCCTGGATCGGGGTTCACATCAGCACACAAGGTTGTCTAGGTCACACTTGACCTCTACCATAGTTATTCATGGGAAAAACAAATAAACAGATCACACAGGATCTCTTCCATAATTCTATGTGGGATACAAGTGTAAGAAGGGATTGAGAGTGAGGATATTTTTTTATCCTTCAGTTTAGCTCAGGATACAGTGTGTGAGATTCAAATAGATTTACACACTGCTCAAATATTTTTGATAAGAACACAATAGAGTTATGAAATAAAATAGGGTTTAGAATTCTCTGTGTGCTGTGCAGAAATGCTCTGGATTCAATGGATGTTGAGGAAATTATATTCGAGTCCTCTTCTAAAAGTTTTCATCAGAACAGAGTGTCGTAGTTTCTTGTGAAAGTGTTCAGGTCTTATTTGTGAGGATTTTCAGTAAGCTTCAGTAGGTAGTTGATAGCTGATCTCAAGCTTCGGGTTTCTCTCTTTTTCAATATTCTAAGTTCGTATAGTCTATATATCAGCATGTTCTTCAAGCTCTATGTGTATCTGAATATCTATATATATCTGTTATTTTTAGAGCTCTGATTGAAGTCCTTTTTTACTTCAAGATCCACTAGGAATGAAGATCTCCGCACGTGAATGTACCTAATACTGTCTATGGATAGTCCTACAGACAACATTAAATAATGTCAGAAACATTAATTTGTCTAAATATAACTGTTAGAAATAAATTTAAATTAATAAAATAGAAATAGTTATTTATGACTATCGATGAGTCATCTTAGGTATATTGTCTTCGGTCTGGTAACATTGGTCTATCATCTTCGTTGTGTCATCTTTGGTGTGTCGACTTCGTTCTGTCATCTTCGGTGTGTTGACTTTAGTCTTTCATCTTCGGTGTGTCGAATTTGGTCTGTCATCTTTGGTGTGTCAACTTCGGTGTGTCAAACATCGGTGTTTCGAACATCAGTGTGTTGAAAAATAGTGTATAAAACATTGGTGTGTCTAAAATTGGTGTGTTGAACATCGGTGTGTCGAACATTGGTGTGTCGAACATCGGTTTTTCAAACATCGGTGTGTTGAACATCAGTGTCAGGGAATCTAAAAAGGCTATGAAGTGTCTATCTTATAAAAATCATTACAAGACTATGTGTTATCCAAAAATACATTTATAAATACACTTGTAAACATATTTGTTCATGAATATAGGTTATTGACTTATTTAAGTAAATTTTTCTGTATGAAATAATTGATTTACTTAGAGATATTAAAATGGCATGAAAGAGTAGAGTCTGTATATTGACATTATTTGTGATTATGAAAACTAAAAAATCATAGAGGGTCCAAAAAATCACATTTTATATGTGATGGGTTGTACATTAAATATTGTTTATTTCATCATTGGGTTCATCTTCTTTAGAATATTTGATTTCTAGAAACATAAAATATCACCATGAAGAAACTTGGAATTTTTCTAAGTGTGGGATTATTACACTAGGGAAATAAAATTCATATACTTATCAAAGCCTTATGCTTAAAAAACACTTTCACTCATAGAAAAGTCTTATTATCTCAAATAATTACACTCAGGAAATAAAATTTACATTGAATGAATTATAGTTAGGATCAAAAACTTATTCTCAAGAAACTATTATGTTTAAGTCATATGTTCAGGATCAAAGACATTCACATAGACATGAAGTCTTATGTTCAGTGAAAAAGACTTATGCTTATCCCACTAATCCTTATGTTCATCGATCAAAGCCTTATGCTCTGTACTTTTTCAATTTATTATATTATAAATAATATTCTTATTTGTATAATAGCTTCATAACTTCTTCAAAAAACCTCCCACCATTCTCAAAAATCATTCTAAAAATATCAAAGAAATATCAACAGCCTCAAACACTTATTTCATGTTCTTAAATAATATTAAAAAAATGAAAACTATAAATCAAATCATCCAAAAAATCAAAATGTACTTCTCAAAAAGTAATAGATTTATCATTATAATAATATTGGACTATAGACTTAATCATGATATTAGGTTTTTGACATTTGGACAAAGGTGGATACTTGGTTAAATTATTACTTGAGGGATTTTCTCAAGGTAGTGACATCACAGTGAAAAGATTCTCTACATGGTCATGTGGTTATACCAACCCTAGACATGGAAACATGGTAAACCCATCAATTTTATCCATACTTAGTAGAATTTTATTTAACATGTGATAAATAACCCGTCATTAGTAGTTGGATCTAGTGAAATTGGGAGTCTATTGGAGTTGTTTCCCTGAAACCAAAAAATTTGTATATTAGATTATATATATATTCATGGATTTGAATATTAATAAATACCTTAACACATATTTATTATTCTTCTGTATAACATTAATGTGATAATTTCCTAGAATATGTTTTCACATTAAAAAGTTCATATGTAGTTCCTCTTTGTGATGGGAAACTTGATATGAAATTACAATATTCTAAAACTAATTCTATTTTTTCATAACATTAAATGGTGAGACACGTAGTATGTTTACTGTCATGTGTGATTAAAAATAATCAGATGAGACTTCATATCATGAAATTATCATTTTTTATCTTTAAAACTATAGGTTATAGGAATATACCTTCTAGTAGAAATTCTACATGTTTGCATGTCATTGGATATTTTTTTATGTGAGTGTGTGTAATGAGCCTTATACTTTAAGATTATTATTAATGCATATCAGGACCCATATAATTTTATGCACTAACTAAAACCATAACCCATATATTCACAGGAAGTGGTGTATGTAGGGTGTTTCATGGATGATATGTTATTAATGAATAAGTCGAGGATGGATTTATCTCTTCTATCTTTATAGAAGTTGACATCTTGACCCTCTGATTCAAATGTAACCATCACATTAAATTCTATGTTCATTGTGTAATTATGAGTTTATTTTTTATAGTTAAATGAAGGCATATCAATAATATAGGTTAATTACATAGGTGTGTAACCTGCTTTATAAGATATCATGACAAAGGGATTAAATTACACAGTGAGTTTCTGTATGTGGTTATTTTTGTTGAAGGTTCTAGGTATAGAAGAAGCATCCTTTAATGGAATGACCAACTCAGATTTTAGTCTTAATTTATGTGTCATTTTTGTCACACATGATTAAAATGTCATGTCCAATGAAAACTATAGATTACTTAAATAGATTAAAACTTTGAAACTTTAATAGGAGGATCTTCATGTGTAATTTATAATTGATTTATGATTACATATATAATTAAATCGACTTTTAAATCATCTTTCATTTATGATCCAGTTAACTAGATCTCATCATACAATCATTGGTTATAGGATCCAATTGTAGAATCCATTTATCAAAGATCCACACATGCACCATAATGTTTGAATGTTTTCATAGAATCATATGGTTCTATCATGATCTATCCTGATCTATTTTGTTGTTTGTGGTTGATTGCAGAAATATTATTCTCGAAGGAGGAATAACTATTAGTGTTCTCTCAAAGTATTGAGATAATGGGAAGAGAGTATTCACTCTATGACTTGAGAAAGTCTCATCTCTATATGTAGTGCACACCAAAATTCATTTAGGAAATAGTTATAATTAGATATTTATTATAGAAGGTTTAGGGTTTTCAAATCACACACAAGCCCCTAACCATATTAAATATTCTTGGTTGACCCCACATCTATTAATAATTTTATTATTATTATTAATCTCTTAATATGAACAACATCTTAAGATATAAATATCATTCACACTATTTCCAATCAAACCATTAATCTCGGTCCATTTTCTTTCATCGATATTTATTGATCCTCAAACAGTGACTATTTAATATAAAAATTTCACTGAATTATTCATTGATTAATATAATAAATATTAAATTCAACAAACTTAAAAATAAATATTAATTTTTATTATTTAACTCGCTTTTTGCTTCAAATAACTTGTGATTAAATTATGGAAATCAACCAAACCTAAATAAATATTTTTTATTTAGACATGTTGAATTTATTACCTAAATTTAACTAGGATTGTGGATACACTTAGTGTGTGAACCTCTAGGCCTCTTTATCAGTGGTATTAGAAATAACCACCTAATTCCCAAGGTTAGCATCTAGAAACACACCAAGGAACCCATATAGAAAGAAGTTATTTTCACAATAAAATCCAACCTCATATGAATTATTACCATGTAATATAACCACTTTATCATGATATCTCTAATAAAGAAGGTTGCGTTATAGTGTCATCAATCGATATGCTTTATTTCTATTTCTTTAAATTTCTAAAAATGAATTCTCCCACCAAACACCATGGTCATAGATTTATACAGGCGGTTAAATTCCCATTAAAGGGTTTGAGATGTCAAATTAAATCATAGGACAGAAGAGATAAATCCTTTTTCACATTATCCATTAATAAAATATCACTCATGATGCACCCATCATATCCTACCACACTGCAAGTATATGTCATCATGGTTTTCATCAATACGTCAAAGTATGTGAGTCATGATTTCCATTAATGATAATATTAAATTATAATGATCAATACGCATGTCCATATATAGGAACATCTAATGAACCATGGAAATATTCATCTCCTATTGATAGTTTTGTTCTCATAAACTCCTATCTTAGAGATTACCAAAGGCAACCACCATGAGAAGGTGTATCAACTTCTTATGAGCCTCCTACCTCTAATAGAATGTACTTTTTGTCTCCTATCAAACAATATAATCCAACCATATAATAAAGTTCAAGAATAATGTGGTGGAACCTATAGGTTCTCATTATAGTGGGGAACTGCTATGAACTTTCAGTGTGACACATATTCTTAGGACATTATCATATACAAGGATCATGAAAAGGAACAAACATTATGTGATAATAAATTTCATTAATAATGAAAAACATATAATCAAGTAATAATAAATTTGGTTCTAAGGTACCAACTCTAATAAAAACCCACTTTCACTAGGACAAACTGAAAAAACAAATCATTACACTAGATCTCACATTATATTCATGTCTTTTATGAGATAAATCCTTAGTTAAGGGTTCCACAATGTTTTCCTCCATGGATACTTTCCCCACATCAACCTCACCTCATTAATAAAAATCCCTCAAGAGATGAAACTTATAAAGTATGTTCTTTGTCCTTTTTTGTGACCTAATCTCCTTGGAGAGAGCCACTAATATGATGTTATCATAGTAAACTGTGATAGTGACTTCAAATATAGGTACCACATAAAGCTCTATGAAAAAATTTATGAATCTAAACTACTTCATTTTCTATATCAAAAGATACAATATACTCATTCTCTTATATAGAATCAGTGACAACTAGTTACTTAGAACTCTTCTTGCCCATATATCCTCCATTTAGACAAAATATATATCTAGTATTTGATTTCAGATCATTCAAATCGATCTAAAATCTAGAATTTTTATAACCCCTGATGACTGTCTCTTCATCCCCTCTATTTACCAGGAACATATCCACAGTTCACCATAGATACTTAAGGATATCCTTGATATCAGTCTAATTTTATTCACTTGGATATGCTTAATATTTCCTATCATGATCAAATAATAGGAATCATCAAGAATAATACATAAAATGACATACATAATAGATCCTATCACAAAATCATATGGTATTTTACTCATTATCTCTCTTTCCTATTGTATTTGAGGAAATGTTTTCATGGAAAGATGTATACCATGTGACATAGGAACCAATCCCCTCTTGGATTGTTCCATACTAGAAATCTTCATTATCAGTTCAATGTGTGTGCCTTGACATATTTCAATTAGCCTCTTGGATCTATCATGCATGATCTTGATACCTATAATATATTCTACCTCACCAAAGTCCCTCATGTAGAATCACTTTCTCAACTATGACTTAACCACTTGTACAACTGGTATATCATTTACAATTAGTAATATTTCATCAATATATACTACTATGAAAATAATAGTACTCTCACTAAATCTATTATAAATGCATGGATCACATTTTTTCTTAATTAAACCAAATTCCTTTATAGCTTCATCAAATCAAATTTTCAATTACTTGGATACTTACCTTAATCCATTGATTTATCTCTAAAACTTAAATACCTTTTTGGAATTTCCTAGAGTCATAAACCCTTTCGATTGGGTCATGTACACATCCTATTGAAGGTTCCCATTAAGGAAATAAGTTTTGGTATCCATTTTCCAAATCACATATTCATGGTAAGATGTTATGGAAAAAAATGATAGATTTAAACATGGAAACTAGAGAACATATTTTTTCATAATCAATGCCTTGAAATTTTCTAAACCCTTTAGACACTATTCATTCTTTATAGGTGATTATTTTACCTTCCATGTACATATTTATCTTGAATACCCATTTTCATCTAATAGGTTATATATCAACTGGAATATTGATTAAAACCTAAAATTTGTTTTGATACATGGAATCAATCTCAGAATTCATGTATTATTATCATCTTGCAGCTTATGAGATCTCTATGAAATCCTTGTAGGAGAGAGAATCATTATCATCTACTAATAACAAGTAACAATTATTGGTGACTAAAAAACCATATCTATCTATTTCTCTTACCTCTCTAACTCTTTTATGTAACACTTATGTTTTAGGAACTACTTCTTCCATGGGAACCTGTGGAATTGATTCATGTACCAACTCTTGTGTATCTTGAGCATCAATATCATCAAATTCAATCTTTCTCCCACTATCCTCCTTGAGGATATTATCCCTCTTAAGAAATAAGGACTATCTTGTGATAGTTAATTTTTTATTTGAAGGTTTGTATAGATAATGTTCTCTTATTTCCTTGGGATACCCTATAAAGATACACTTTGTGTCTTAGTGTGCTAGTTTGTTGCTTGATATATCCTTACCAAATTCCTCACAACCCCATGCACAAACATGTAGAAAAATGGGTTTATTTACACTCCATAAATCAAAGGTAATACCCTTTTCTACTTTATTTGGTACTCATTTTATTAAGTATGATTTCATCTATAATTCATACCCCCAAAAGGATAATTGAAGTGTTACGGGACTCATCATCAGCTTTACCATGTCCAAAAAGGTAAAGTTCCTCCTTTAGCTAACACTGTTCCATTACGGTGTATAAGATAGAGTGAGTGGAGATAAAATCTCATACTCTCCTAGAAAGTTTATAAAGTATTGGTTAAGATATTCACCACCTTGATCTGAACAAAGTTTATTTATCTTCTTAAAATTATGATTATCAACCTCATTATTGAACTCTTTGAACTTCTCAAAGGATTCAGAATTTTACCCCATTAAGTAGATATAACCTTACCTACTCAAGTCATCAGTAAAAGTAATAAAGTATGAGAATCCACCTATAGCCACTACTTGAAAAGTTACGCAGGCATCGATGTGTACCAAATCTATAATCTCTATGGACCTTTCACCTTGACCACTAAATGGTGGTTTGGATATCTTACCTTATAAAAAAGTGTAACATATTTCAAGTGGATTAAGCTCAAAAGATTCTAAGTAACCATCTTGATAAATATTTTTCAAACACTTCTCATTTATGTGACCAAGATGGTTGGGTTTTATATGATTTTCATATATTTGTTTCATTATCAATTTTCAATATTTAGTTTTTAAAATTTAATACATAATGATCATTATTTAAATATCCCATACCATAACATATGTTATATTTATAAAAGTAGAAAACCTTATTTCAAAAGATGAAAATAAATCCATTAATATCTAAAAAAGAAACTAGAATAATGTTCTTATTTTCACTGGGCACATCAAAAATTCTTTAAAACCAAAATCATTCCTATCATCAATATGAGATAGTATTCTCCAATGGATAGAGCAGCCAGCCTCACTCCACTAGAAGTTTGTAGATCCACCTTATCTTTGGTAATCTTCAAAAATATATTTGGTTCTTGTATTTGGATAAAACTTTTAGCACCATAGGTAGTATATAATACCCAACTTGTACATATAGAAACATTACACTCAATAACTAATTCACCTAAATCTTCCCATTTTCTCTCTGTATGGGTGAAATTCCTCTTCTAGTGACCCTTATTTCCACATGAAAACATACCGCATCCTATTCCTTTCCTTGACTCTGGATATTCTTCTTATTGGATGAATGATGATCTGGATCCTTAGAATTGGAATGAGTCTTTGGCCCATTTTCCTTATTCCTCCTCTTATTATTCACCATAAGGTCCGTGGGTTTTTCAAGAACCATGTCTTTATCAACTTGGTTAATTAGTGTAAGAAGTTATGAAAGTGTCTTCTCACTATTACTCATATTATATTTCACAAAAAAAATAGGATAAGGTTGTAGGTAGTGAGGATATAATGAGATCTTTGTGCAGTTCATCAAGTATCTTAAAACCCAAGATATCTAGGAACTCAATGTATCCAATAATCTTAATATCATGTTACCCAATTGGCACCAACTCTCCAATCTTGCATGTGAATAGTGCATTGGAGATCTCATATCTCTCTGGTATTTCCTTCTCTTGATAGAGATCCTGAAGATGATAAATGTTTCTATACACATCCATATCCTTATATTTATTTATAATATCATTATAAATAGAGGATAGCATAAATAATTGTACATTCATAGAATCTTCTATATGATTCTTCCTCATTATCCTCTTTATAAATGAACTCAGAAAGTGGGGTTTCCAACACATATAATTTATTTTCATGGTGTATTATAATGCACAAGCGCATATACCATTCCAAGAAATTTCCATTGGTGAGAAGGTTATCCTTAAAATGTATGGATCACGGTAATATTTTTGAAGCCATTTAAATTACCATTTCTAAAAAATTAAGAGAAAATAATTAGTTCTTGTTTTAATTATAAAAATATATTAGTAAATTTAATATTAATTAAATTATTTAATCTCCCACTATTTTTTGAAACCCAATAAACCTCACTATCAGTTTAGTAATATCTTTTCACTTATATATTCTAGTGTAAAGGATCCATATTCCCCTTTTCATGACCCATACTTGGTCCTGACAATCTATTTGAAGGGTTTTAGGTAACCTTCCAACTATATTAACTCATAGTTATTTGATCTATTGAGTGGAATCTCCAATCCTAAACTCATGTTTTTAATATTTCCTTAAACTTTTCCACCTATTTACATCAATTCCTTCTTATGAAGTTAACCCTTGATATAAACCAAGTTATGTCAACCCAAAACATCAAGATAAAAATTCCATGATAATTAAAACAACCCCAACTTGGGTTGGTCAAGCACTTTGAAATCTGAGGTTGTTTCTAACTTAAGTAGTGGAAGGATTTAATAACGTAATATTTTATTTGATTGATTTTTATCCTTATTTTTAAATCCCATTTTATATTTTTACATGACTTTTTAATATTAATATTATTTTACTTAAGTGATTACATGTGGATTGATAAAACATTTACACATAATGTAAGATTTTAGATTTTCCAATGAGGTAAGAATCTGTTATTTTTCATTTTATATGGTTTATATGGACTAATGTGAGTATCCAATGTGATCATGGGTTTATCAGGGGTTTCCATAGATTTTTTAGAGCCCGGAGCCAGAAATTTTGGAAAACATAGATAGACTACGCTGTTGGGAGAAACTGTGCATGACAGGACACATAGTTTCCCCAAACTATGTTAGGCTTGACACTAGGGTGTTATAGGTCACACGGTTTGAGAAAATTGTGTGAAAGTATTCACACGTCCGTGCGTGGAACCTAAAATTTTTAGTATATCCAAATCCAACAGTTTTCACATGGTTAGAGCAAACTGTGTCCACTAACCATTAGGGGTTCCCCTTGAAGTAATGAAGGCTGTATGGTTGGCACATGGTTTAGCCAATTGTGAGTACAAACCATGCGGCCCATTATTTTGAGTAAAATAACCTTTTTTCCTTAAAATTATTTTAGACCTAAATCTATTATTCTTTCTCCATCCATTGGCAGAAGCTCACCCTTGGGAACTCCTTTGAAGGAAAATTAATAGCCTTTAATCTCATTTCTCCATCCTAACCTATAATCAAACAACATTGGTCTTGTTGGGTTCACACTAGTAATTTCTTTGATCATATTTTTTCGTTATTCATTTGACTTGGTATCTATTTAGTTATTTAGGAGCAATCTAATATGATCTATTTATAGGTTCTCCATAATTTATTTATTTTTCTTATAATCTAGATTGAATCAGAAGTTAATAATAGATGAGTGCTCTACTATGGACCTATGGTAGGTATTTTATACCTTTCTCTTGTGGTTTGGTTTTTTATATATCTAGTTACTATTGTGTTTCACACCAAACTTTCTAACAGATCCCCTAAAATGAATTGAATAATTTATTTGAATGAATTTGAACCTATTAGGGATGACCAATAGTTCCATTGAGACTATTGGAGGTTGTTTCCCTAACCTAGTCCACCCATGGGGTGTGAATTTATCTTTTCTTACTAATATAAAAATCATGGGGTGCTTGTGTTCTTTCCTAGTTAAAGGAATCCCTCTTTTAGAATTGAATTGAATTTAATTGTTTCATTAAGTTGTAGTTTCCTCCTTTTCTATGTTATACATGATGTGAATTATTTAACTGTTTAAATGTAAATATTTATATGATTTGGATGAACTTGTGGAATGTTATGGAATGTGAATTGATGAATAAATGTGATGAATTAAATGGTAGTTGATTCCTTGTATAGTATTCCTTGGATCCTAATTTTCATTAGAAGTTATAGATGGTTCCCCCATGGATCTTGATAGTGGTATTGGTTGACTTATATGAGATTACTCAATGGGTATTGATTCCATAGGACACCATTGGCCTTTTTACCCCTTGGATATAGCTTTCGTGGTATTTCATTAAACATGGTATGTCGACATTCTCCTTGGACCCCACCCAAGTCTAACATATTTTCCATTAAGATTCTCTTAGGACTTGATGAGGATGCCTTGATCTTCTATACCTTGGATCTGGCCCCATGTGGTCTGAAACATTACATTATACAACATGGTTTTGATGGTTGATTTACACTATATATTTTGTTCGTGGTTGATAGGATCCTCTTGGTTGCATGAAATGGTCATGGTTGACTTAACACACTCAGTTGTATAGTGAGGCCGTAGTAGTTTTTGGTATGTTTTACCACTGCCCATGCTATGGGAACTTGGCCCTTATTTTATAGGGATACTTGTTTGGATTTACAGTATTACATAAATTTATTACTTTTTCCATGATATTTCATATGTACTATTTTCATATCCATTATATACTGCAAACTATTTTAGCTTATTTACATAACCTGGATTTGTTATAATCATTGTTGGTGGTGGTCTACTAAGTGTTATCTCACACCGTATTAGGGACATCATTGGGTACCTAGATAGAATATATGGATGAAGTTAGGGATCGATGAAAGTTCCCATAGTTCGATGCTTGACATTGTGTTATACTTAGAGGTAGGGGAGAACAGGACTGAGATGAGGCTTGCAATTCTAGCTGGGATATCTCTTTGTGGTATTTTGGTATTTTAATACATGTATTGTATTTGTTAGCTTGTATACCTGTTTTCCATCTTTATAAAAACATGACATGTATCATCATCATTTTTTATATGATTAAACTTCCAGATTTTGAGTTTTAATATTAGTTTCTTGAGTTATTATCCATTATTACACTGCTTCCGCTACGGCGGATTACTGGTCCAATGTTTTAAAGTCTGTTTCCGATGTTCCATCTATTTACATATGCTTCTACTACTTACATGTTACTGTATATACACAATTCAACACTCTATTAATGAGGTAATAGTATCCCCATGGACACAACCTATACCCTCGCTGCTAGTCAGTGGCCTCTAGCATTCGGGGATATGTTCTTGAGGCCATATGAATCACTGTCTTGGGGCACCGTTTAGTGGATTCTGAGTTGAGTGATAAAAAGTGGAATCATAGGGTTCATTTTCTTTCCTTACTATTTTGTGAAAATAGTCATGGGATTAGGAAGGAATAAAAATTTGGTAATGATCTGTGACAGGGAGTAGCCAACCCTCATATAAAAAAAATCCAAATTTCCTAGAACAGAAATTGTTGTTATCCAAATTTTGACTATTATAGTTTATTTGATTCCACCATTGGGTGATTCACTTGAATTGGGATGTTTTCATTGATATTATTGAGGATCTATTTTTTTTATTTCTTGGTGTGATGATGGTATACATATAATGCATCATTTTAGGCACTTCATAGGATTCACATGCCACACATTATTCTAGGCCATATAGGATTCATTGCTTGACTGAATGACCTTGTAATATGTGCCTTATGTTATATACCTACTATTTGATAGATGATTTGTATGGGGAACTAAATACATGGTTTGTATATAGAGTTCCTTTTGTAACCTAATATTTTTTTCCTGATTAAGCTACAGTAGACACCCTAAGCAGCCAATTGTGGCATGTTGATTCATAGACCATTGGTCTCGTGGACTGAAACATGTTATGGTATGGATTAAGTGGAATGCATATTTAGGTTCATGAGGTGTATGGTCCCTTATGGATCAGAAGTAAAGTTCCATTTTGTTTTACCATTTAAAGTAAAATGGTAAATGAATATGAATTCAAATGGAAATTTAAATTGTGAAACAGATAACTTAACCTTGACCCAGATTTTGAGTGGTCATTAGGCAGTGTCTCTAGTGATGTTATAACAGTTTATTTTTACCCATTCCTAGCTTTAGGAGTAGGAAGAGGGGTGTGATATGTTTATAGTAATTTTTTGACCTATCCAATATTCTAATCTATGAACTTCTCATTATCGACCTTGTCTAAGGCATGTGTTTGTAATTGTAGATACATTCCACAATGATGAACTCCAATTGTACACTAGGAGGGTAGATATGACCATGCTATGGAGGTGGTGGACCATGGGATACTGGTAGATACTTTTATAGTTCTATCTATTGTACCAATAATTTTACCAGACACAGGTGTTGTGGAACACTTTTATGAGGGTTTTCTATGCTAGATGTTGACTTTTCAGGGAGCACTATAGCATGCCTTATCTATGGTAGAGCTAATGCGTGTGTTCCAGTAGTAGAATCCTCTCATGTTTCCAAGGTATGGAAGACCACAGGATGTTCAGCTATGGATTGAGACAATATTTTTGATATTTGAGAATATAGAGACACTTCTGAATAAGAGAGGGAATCACGTGACTTATATGCTTCAGGGAGTAGCAAAGTGCTAGTGGGATGTTTTGATCCAGGCTGACAGGCTTCGAGATATGGTTTGGGTTGATTTACAAACCATTTTCTATGATAATTTTTTCCTTGAGACTCTAAGAGGAGAGTGGTCTAGTGACTTCATGCATCTAAATTAGGGATCCATGATAGTTATGGAGTATTTTTCATGCTTTATATAGTTTTATATTTTTTCACAGATATATCCTGTTGAAGAGGAATTGAGGTTGAGAATCTTTGAGGAAGGTCTCATACATGTTGTTCGATAATAGTTCAACATGTTTAGGTAGACCACTATTACTATGATGGTGAATCAGGAACTGATTACAGAGTGGAGACTAAGGGAATATGGGGGGAAAGAGTAGAGTAGTGTAGTCTCTTGGCCTAGTGTTTCAGCTTCCAATGACAGGAAGAAACAATTTGAGGCTCCTCGTGAGGTGAGTACTAGTCAAGTTGTCAGTTTTAGTAGCTCTATTTTCTATCATTGGTGTGGAAAATGGGGATATATTGGGAATCAGTGTGATTGAGACCACATTAATTGCTGACACTATGGTAGGATGGGCCACATACATCATTTTTTCTAGACCTTTCCTCCAGTAGTTAGTGGAAGAGGGTCAGCTCCAACTCCAAGTTCAGGAGAGAGTTTCATAGCTCCACATCAAGAAGATGGAGAATTACTATTCAGTTACTTCAGAAATTTTGTTAATAGACGAGGCATCCAAGCACTAGTTATACCTAGACTATAAAGTGGACCTACTCCAGATAGTGAGGTTGTGTCACAAAGCTATTGTTTTGTCGAGATATATTATCTGTAGTCTATACCCAAGGAGTAGAGTTTTAGGTCATCTATGGTGATAGGTATTGTCTTAGTATCCTATATAATTGTTTTTGATATTTTTGATACATATACTTCACATAGTATTATATCTACACCTATTTTGGAAATCCTTGGGATTGTTATATAGTTTTTTGATGATGTGATGATTCTTGACAATATATTGGGGATTAAAATAGAGATTGTACATCAATTTTGGGTGTTCCCCCTTGAGATTGGGGGGTGGCACTTCGTATGGAATATTTTCTTCCACGAGATGATCGGGTTTGATTTCATACTTAGTATGGACTGACTAGTTTCTTATCGAAACTATATTTATTATTATCATCAAAGGGTGGCCTTCACATCACCATAGGGTGTATTTTTTATTCACAAGGGTGAATAGGATTTCATGGAAAGTAGAATAGGAATGGATCATCATGGGATGGCTAGGATGATATCCCATATTACTATTTTATATTTGGATAATCAGGGATCACATCAGGATGATTTTCATCTAGTGTTTGTTCATTTCAGGGATGTTTTCATGGATGAATTTCCTGGTTTACCTCCTGATATAGAGGTGTATTTCTCTATCAATATAGTTCCAAGAGATTCACTAGTATCCATTTATCCATACAGGATGGATATGACAAATTTATAAGATATAAAGAGGTATCTAGAGGATTTAGAGGAAAAGGGTTTTATATGACCCAGTACTTCTCTACGGGGTTTTCTAGTCCTTTTTTCAAAAAAGTAGGATGGTACCCTTAGTCTATGCATGGATTACTGAAAATTGAACCAATTTATGGTTAAGAATCGGTATCCCTTACCATGAATATATGACCTTTTTTATCAACTATGAGAATCTTGTGTTTTCTTGAAAATTGATTTGATATTTGGATATCATTATGTGTGTGTTCGAACTATAGACATACCTCATATAGATTTTTGTACTAGGTATAGTATATATGAGTATCTAGTTATTCCATTTAGTCCCATGAATGTGATAGATATTTTCATGGAGTTTATTAACCGATTTTTTTCATCCTTATCTATATTTGTTTGTGGTGATTTTCATGGATGATATCTTGGTGTATTCTCATAATCAAAAAAACCATGAAAAACATATTGAGATCATTTTGGATACATTGATAGAGAATAAATTATATACTAATATCATAAAGTTCCACTTCTAGATGGATAATATTCACTTTCTGGGTTATATTATCTCAGATATGGGAGTATCTATAGACCGAGAGATGGTGAGATCTATAATTTTCTAGGATCATTTATAGAACATCGTTGACATATGGAGTTTCCGGACGATAGATGGATACTATAAGCATTTCATACATGAATTATCATGCTTATCAGCTCTACTAATGGTATTTACTTAGAATGTTTTGAAGTTTTTATGGTTATATTCCTGTGAGACGTCCTTTTAAGAGCTAAAAGTGAGAATTAATTCAATGTCAGTCCTGATTCTACTAGAGCTGGGTAGGAGATAAACTATGTATTATGATGTACTAGGTATTGAAATAGGATATGTTATGATGTAATGGGATAGATTCTTGATATATGGGTCTTAGTGGTTGAGCCCGCATTAGGGGAATTACCTGACGCATGATCTTGAGTTAGTTGTGATTGTTCATGCTTGGCATTGTTGGAGACATTGTTTACTTGGAGAGAATTTTTTTGTGTACATGGAACATAAAAACCTCAAGTACATATTTACACAGCATGATCTAGATCTAAGGCAGAAAAATTGGGTTGAGTACCTAAAATATTTTAAATTCAAGCTTGCATGTATGTTTAGGAAGGTTAATGCAGTAGATGACGTACTAAGCATGAGGACTCATATACATGGAATTCATGAGTTTAGTAGAAATTTATAGCTTATGGATTTATTTTTAGATATTAATTTGGAGGTACAGGATGTTCTAGGGAATAATTTTCTTTCATACTTATCTATGACCTCTACCCTACTGGATAAAGTGAGGATGAGGCATCTATCGGATTATGAGGTCCTAGTACTACAAGAGAGTGTGGAAGGTGAGGAACCACCTCCAGGTTGTACTATTTTTGAGGATGAAATTATGTGTGTCCATGGTCATGTTTGGTTTCTAGTGAACATACGTGAGGAGGTGATGTGGGAGTTTCATGCCTTGGTTTGGGCAGTGCACCCCAGCGTCACTAAGATGTATTGTGACATAATCTATCTATACTGGTGGTCATGTATGAAACATGAGGTAGTTGGTGTTTTCATGATATGTTCCACCTGTTAGTAGGTGAAGTCAGAACATTAGTGACTAGCTATAATTTTACAGTAGTTACCCATTCCTAAGTGGAAGTGGGATGGTGTCACGATGGATTTTTGTGACTAGGTTTCTGAGGTACCCTCAGGGTAGTTATGTCATTTAGGTTTTTTTTTATAGGCTCACAAAGGTTTCTCATTTCCTACTGATCAGGGATACCTTATCAATTGATGATATTATGAGGTTTTATATCCATGAGATAGTACGACTTCATAGGTTCCCTCATCCTATTATTTAAAATAATGAAGCCTCTTTATGTATTATTTCTCATAAAGTTTGTAGATATTGTTGGGAAAATAGGTGCTTATGATCATAAATACCACCCTCATACTGATTTCTATCCATAGTGTGTGATAGATGTTCTTGAAGACATGATATGGGCATGCATCCATATTTTGGGGGCTCTTGGGAGTGGAAAATTTCCCTTGTTAATTTTTCCTACAATAATATCTATCTAGAGACTATACATATGGAACCTTATGGGGATTTTTATGGTAGGACATGATGATATCCCCTATGTTTTTTATAGGTAGGTTTGGTAGATTTATTAGAACTGTGTCTCATATAGAAGACTTCTGTGTGGTCTAGGTTGATCAAAAAGCAGATGGATACTGCATAGTCTTGAGAAAAATATCATTTTGATCACTGTTAATGACCTCTAGATTTTGAGGTCAGGGATCGGGTCTTTTTATTATTCTCACTATGTCTTGGACATATATATATTAGGAGACAGTGTAAGATTTCAATTCAATATATCAAGTCATTTGAGATTATAGAGGGAGTCACACCTATAGAATATTGGTTGCAGTTGCCTCAAAAGTATCGACCCACGTATGATGTCTTCCATCTATCTTAGTTGTATTTTTATCACTCAAATCCTTCTCAAACTTTGCATCCAAATGAGGTGGAGTTATAGGTAGATGTGTCCTTTTAGGAGCTTCTTATATGTGTTTTTGATAGGAGTATGAAGGCTCTCTGAGGTTGGTTAGTTCCTCTAGTATGGGTGATATGGTAGCATAACCATTTACAAGATGAGACTTGGGAGTGGGAGTGTGATGTACATGCTCAGTGGCCTGAGTAATTCTTAGATGATCCTTGACCACCCTTGAGAGGGAAATTCAAGGAAGAATTACTTTATGGGGAGAATTTTATAAGATCCCTAGTTTTATTATGAGGTATTAATCTTGTGATTTTATGTTTAGATTGTTTTTATGGACTAATGTGAGTACCCAATGTGATCTTGGGTGTATCGGAGGTGTCTGGGGCTTTTTCGGATCTAGAAGATTGAATGAAAAAATAGACAGGTCACACAGTTAGGAGAAATCATGTGGGACAAGATGCACAGTTTCCCCTAACCATGTGATATTTGATAGTGGCATGTTACAAGTCACATGGTTTGAGAAAATAATGTGAAAGGAGGTGGATGCCCATGTGAGGCACCTAGAATTTTTAGCAGATTGAAATCACATAGTTTGCACACTGTTAGAAAAACTGTGTGCACTGACCATGTGGGGTTCCCCTTGAAATATTGTAGGGTTCATGTTCGGCACATGATTTGTCCAACTATGTGGACAAACCATATGGTATATTATTTTGAGTCAAAATGACCATTTTTCCATTAAAATTATTTTAAACCAAAACTAATTCTTTTTTCTTCATATATTGGCAGTGGATCACCCTTAGTAACTCCTTTTAATGTAAATTGAAAGCCTTTGATCCCATTTAACTATTAGAAGTTAGAATCAAACATTTTCAGTCTCCTTGGATTCATGATGGTAGTTTATTTGAACATCTTGTGACATTATTTATTTTACTTGGTATTTATAGAGTTGTTTGTGTGCAAGCTAATATTCTCTATTTCTAGGTTCTTAAAATCATTCTTCATTTTTCTTCTAATCTTGATAGAATCAAAAGAGGATACTAGATGAGTTCTCTACTATAGACCTACGGTAGGTGGTCTATACCTTTTCTTTAGTTTTTTTTATATAGCTAGTTTTTATTGTGTTTCATGCCTTACTTTCTGGAGGAACACCTTAAATGAATTGAATAATTGATTTTAATGAATTAGAACCTGTTAGGGATGCTCACTAGTTCTGTGGAGACTATTAGAGGTTTTGTTTCTCATCCTAGGCTACCCATTGGGTGTTCCTTTACCTTTTCCTATTATTATACCATCTAGGGTGAGCATGTGTTCTTTCCTAGTTATAATAATCCCCCTTTTAGAATTGAATTAAATTGAATCGAATGATTAGAATATGGTTTGTGACCTTTTTCATGTTGTACCTAATTTGAATTATTTAACTGTTAAAATATGAATTTTTATATGAGTTGGATGAACTCATGGAATGTTATAGATTGAGAATTGATGAATAAATGTAATGAATTGAATGGTAGTGTATGACATGGTTGGTATACCTTGGATCATTATTTTCATTAGATTCCATGGACGGTTCTTCCATGGATCTTGAGAGTGGTATTGGATACCTTGGATGAGATTTCTACTTGGGTATTGATTCTATAGGATGCCTTGGGCCTTCCTACCCCTTGGATATGTATTTACTGGGCTCACATTGGATATAATCTTTTTAAATTCTCCTTGCACCCCAACCAATTCTAATCGAGTATCCGTCAAGATGCTCATGGGACTCGACAAGGATGCCTTGGTCTTCTATACCTTGGATATGTCCCTGCGGGGTCTGACACTTTACATTATACATAATGGTCCTAATGGATGATTTACACTATATGGTGTGGTCATAGTTTATATAATACTCTTGGTTTTATGGTGTGTCCATGGTTGACTTGACACACATGATTGTATGACGAGGCCATGGTGGTTTTTGGAATGTTTTACTGCTACCCATGATATGGGATCCGGACCCTTGTTTTTCTAGGAGACTTGTTTGGATTTATAGTATTACATACAATTATTACTTTTTCCATGGGATTTCACATGTACTAATGTCATATATATTATATACTACACATTTTTTTACCTCATTTTAATAGCCTGGATTTGTTATAGAGACCATTGGTGCTGGCCTACTGAGTGTTATCTCACACCCTTTTCAGGCTATCATTGGGTACCCGAACAGACTATATAGATGAATGTAGGGATTGGGACAAGCACCCATAGTTTGATGTTTGAATTTATACTATGCTTAGGAGCAGGGGAGCACAGGACCAGGCAGAGGATCTTGATTCGAGCTCGGATATCTCTTTTTGTTCTTTTGGTATTTTGATACATGTATTGTATTTGGATAATTTTATACCTATTTTAAAGATCTATAGAGGCATGACATGTATTATAATAAATTTTTATATGATTCAGTTTCTAGATTTTGAGTATTAAGATCTGTTTCTTGATTTTTTATCCATTTTTATATTTCTTCTATTGTGACAGGTTACTAATCTAGTGTTTTTAGTGTCTGTTTATACTATTCCATCTATTTAAATGTGATTCCTCTACATACCTATTATTATATATCTATTGTAATAAACTCTAGTAATGAGGGAATAGTCTCCCCATACACACACCCAAGGCCCTTACTACTAGTCATAAGCCTCTGGAATTCGAGGAGATGTGCTTGAGGCCATGTAACCCACTAACTCAGGGCACCATTTAGTAGCATCCTGGTCAAGGCATTACACATAATTTGGCTATATGTTATTTTATCATCTAGGATTTTTAATTAATTTATTTGGTGATCATGTATCATTCAAATACATAAATAATTTAACCATGAAACAAATAGAAATAAAATATAATTGGCATGATCATGAAATTTTCTAATGTTTAGTTTATCAAGATGATGATAAACTAACCCACACCTTTAGGGGAAACACCTTGAAATGTATCTTGGTATGTGTTGCAGTATTCCACTTTGGATCCTATATATCACCTTGATTGGGTTCACCTCAACTCATTGACTTGGACCACCACCTCTCGATTGGGATCTCCATAATTACATAATATTTTAACTCACTTGTTGGTGAGGGGATCCAATGGATTGGATAATTGGGGTTTACATAAAATAAATCATGGGAATGTGGGACCTTATATAATAAGGAGTATGGGATGACATAAAAACCCTCAATAATTATTTAACAAAAATAAATTAAAAGGAAACCAGTCACATACAAAGGGATAGTATAATCTAATGATCATAAACACATTCAGCAATAAGAATACATTTCCAATATAGTTATCAATTAATTATTTATTATTTAATTAATATAATTCTCCATAGATTAATAAAATTAATTCAAATTATCTTAATTCCATCCAGGCATCCTTAACCAATCATCATCTATAACTTTAAACAAAATTAATTTCATTTAAAATTAATAATGTACGCAATTGTACATGGAGAAAACTTCTTATGCTTGTCCAAAATTTTAACATGGAATAAATTTAATATATAATTATCAATCCTATGACATGGATTTTAATTTTCAATAAATTACACACTAAATACATCTGAATATTTTTTATTATATATTTAATTTTTCTCTATGAAAAACTGGGCACACTATCTGTAGTAGACTATACAATGTGTGATACAGTACACGGCTGTATTATCCTCTTCTCATGTCTACGGCACACACCTAGGTTATGGATTTTTTTTCTACCATAGATGATTTTGAGGTACATGGTGTGTATTCCAATTGAAATGGTGTGTAACCTTGGAGTTGAATGACATGTTTTTTCCCATTTCAAGTATATGATACATCGCACGTTGTGACACCCCGTGTTCTCAACCATGAGAAAAAAGGAGACTTCGCAGTGTGTACTGTGGTTACATGGAATCTAGTTCTTCAAGATGTATGTCAGTCTATTTGGATTTGCATGTGGATCTTTTGTTTTCAAATCTTAAATCTGATTTCATCAGATCTATCTAAATTTATCATGGGTACAAACATGAAAATAAAATTACTTGGTGTGTATGTTGGAAGTACACACCAGTTACTCTATTTTTTTTAGAAAGATCCTTTGGGACCTCTATATGGTGTTCTTTGAAATCTTATTTATTGTTTAACATTAACTGATTACTGTTTATGTTAGAAATAATTAATAAAGTAAGATAAAATATTGTTCAGATATTAAAATGAATTGATATAATTAAAAGAAAATCTAAACACATGGAACTATTCAATAAATAATAAATAATTTTAAATTAAACATGTGACCACTCTCATACTACTATAAGGTTATAGTAATAATGGAAGCATCCCTTGATGGGGTGAATGACTCCTCTTTTAGTCTTAATTTACAAGTAATCATTACCTCACATGATCAGAATTTCATTTCTAATGAAAAAAATAGATTAATTGACAATGTTAAATTTTTGGGATTAGAAGAGGAGTATCTTCACATGTAATTTATAATTAATTTATGAGAGGATATAGAATTACCAAAACGTGTAATTCGGATTCTGTTGATGGCCCGGTTAACTAGATCTCATCATACTATTGTTGTGCTATAGGATCTAAGTATAGAATCCCTCTATCATAGATCCACATGTTCAATACAATCTCTGAATATCATTGTAGAATTATTCAGTGCTTGTACAACAGATCCTAATTGCTTGTGTTGTTCATAGTTGATTGCAACAATATTCTTCTCAAAGAATGAAGAACTAGTAGTGTTCTCTCAAAGGCTTGAGAGGTTAGGAAATGGGTATTCACTCTATGGCTTAATGAATTATCCCTCTATCTTTTATATACACCAAAATTAATTTAGGAAAGAGTTATAATTAGATATGTATTATTCTATGTTTAGGGTTGTAAAATCACAAACAATCCCCCAACCATATTAAATATTCTTAGTTCACCCCATGTACATTAATAATATTATTATTATTTTTAATCACTTGACATGCACATCACCTTAAAAATATAAATATCATTCACACTATTTTCAATTGGACCATTAAGCTCATCATGTATTCATGCATCAATATTTACTGATCCTCGAATATTGACTATTTAACAAATAAATGTCACTGAATTATTCAAAATTTAGTATAATAAATATTAAATTCTCTATACTTAAAAATAAATATTTATTATTATTATTCAACTCACTTATTCTTTTGAATAACATGTGATTAAATTGTGGAGATCAACCAAACCAGAATAAATATTGTTTATAGTAACTTGTTAAATTAATTACTTGAATTTAAATGAGATTGTGGATAAACTTAGTGTGTGACCCTCTAAAACTCTTTATCATTAGAATTAAACATAACCACATAAATTACAATGTTAGCTTCTAGAAACATGTCAAGGAACCCATATAGAAATAATTTAATGTTGAAACAAAATCCAACATCCTATGAACACTTATCTTGTAATATAATCCCTTAACCATTATATCTCTATTCAATCAGGTTACATTCCAATGTTATCAACCTATATGCTCAATTTCCTATTCTTTGAATTTCTGAAAATAAACTCACCCACCGAGCACCATGACCAAGGATTTATACAGGCAATTAAATTCTCATTAAAGGGTATGAGATATCAACTCACATCATAAGAAATAAGGGATAAATCCTTTATCACATTATCCATTAATGAAATATCACTCGTGATGCACCTAATGTATCATACCTCACTATGAGCATATATCATCACATTTTTCTTCAATATATCAAATTACATTATTCATGATATCCCTTAATGATAATCTTAAAATATAAGGGTCAATACACACATCTGCATATAGGAACATCCAATGAAACATGGAAATGTGGATTTCCTATTGATGGTTATATTTTTATAACCTCATATATTGGAAATTACTAAAGGTGAATTCCATGAGAAGTTGTGTCAATTCCTTATGATCCTCTTACCTTGGATAACATGTATCATCTATATCCAGAAAAACAATATCATCCATCCATAGAACAAGGTTCAAGAATAATGGTATGGTGCCTCCAGGTTCTCATCATAGCGGATAACTTCTATGACCTTTCAATGCGACACAAGTTATTGGGACATTATCACATACAAGAATCATGAAAAGTAACAAACATAATGTGATAAGAAAGTTCATTAATAATGAAAAACATGTAATCAAGTACTAAGAAAATCGGTTCTAGGTCACCAACTCCAATATCTATTGCGACATTTCTTCTTTCTTTGGTTGTGTCTTAACCCATTTCAAGACACTAATCTTGGAATTTAGGTCAACCTACCTAATTCCACTATAGAATAAGCCTATAGGGTCACACACAAAGTGTTTCTATCAATTTTAGTTGAGTATTATTTATATTTAATGGTTGGAATAAATATTATTCTCCCAACTGAAAATTAATATTTATTTAGAATTAATTGATCTCAAATATTAAATAAGTATTTATTGTCATGACAATTATTTAATTTCAAAAATTTATAATATTTATTTTTCTCTTTTTATTTCTAAGGTAATAAATAATTATTTATTTATAAGTAATTTATTTGATTATGTGAATATTAAAATAGATATTTATTTATCATATCATGAATATAATATTTATTTATTTATTAAATTAATAATATTAATTTAAATATTAATTAAATAATTAAATAAATTTAACTGAGGATGAGGGGACCTAGTTATTATTTCAGTGATAAATATTTATTTACCAAACTGTAAAATGATATTTATCATTTCATGGTTTAGTTCATGTCATGGAATAATATAATTATATTATTATTTTACATGGAATTGGGTATGATATGGGTTTAATTTATTATTAAGGACCTTTCTGCAGTTAATAAATATTAAACCCTAGCCTCTTCTCATTATATATATTCAATTATGATAATTTTGAGAGGTTGGTCATTGTGAAAAACATTCTCCTTCCAAGATAATTCTCTCTCAACAAAGAAATTCTCTAGGGTTTTCTCTCAAGATCGAGAGAATATCCTCCTCCTTCATCCTTCTCTAAAGCTAAATAGATCAAGATATGATCCTTTAATACTAAATTAATTGTGTTATAAATAAAGTGAATGATGAAATATGGCTGGTATTTCCATTCTAATACCCAAAGTACCATCAATGGCATTCCAAGATTAAAGGAGGAAGTGTGGATCATCACTAGAGGGTCTCTACTTTGGGTCATCATCGGCAAAAAGAAAGTGCAACCAAATGAAATTATGATGATAAACACCTTCATCAAAAGAATAACTCAATATAAAGGTATTTCTTCTTACTATAAAATTAATTGTAAATTAATATGAACAGATTCTCTCTTGGTTTCAATAAAAACATTTTTTAATATTATTTAAAAAAATTATGGTTCATGAAATTCATCGTCATGTACATTTTGTGGATGATCCATTGAATCTGAAAAAGGAATGAGTTGGTTATAAGCTCAATAGGTGCTTATGTTGTATCTAGAACCACCAAGGACAATAAGTACATTGTGCCCCTCCAGGGGATCCTAGATTTTAGGGATTTAATTGGATACCCAGTAGACTTATACTAGGTGCATGGTGGGTCAACTATGTAAGGAACCAGGCCTACCACTCCTCTGGGCCTCACCCAACACCCCCCAAGCACCACTTAAACATAGAAAAAATCATAAAATAATCCCCTAGGTATAACCCAACTCCCATAATTCCAATATAAATCTCAATTTTCAATATTCCTTGTGGTCTGAGTTGAAAACTCAAATTCGCCCTGAATTCTTCGACCTATGATGATGTAGGTTGTTACAAGTTGATTATAGAGAACTAACTCAAATAGATGGGATATTTTTAGCATCCATTGAATTTGGTGGAGTTTTTTTATCTTGCGGCTTGTAAACCAGGTTCTTAACATTGTTCAACTTCAACTATTTTGCCTCTTAAAGGTTTTTCATATCGATTTATATTCTGAAGTTGAAACCAAGTTATGGTAAACATTACTTGACTTTGAAATCATGTTATTTTGTCTTTCTTTTCAATTATCATTATGCTAAAAAGACTATTTGGTGGTGGTTTTTTTGTCGTTTAATGGTGGTTTAAACCACCACTAAATCATGTTATAGTAATTTGGAAAATTATTATGTAATGCGGTGTTCGGAAACATTTCATGATGATTTTTGGAACTGTTGCAGATCATCTAGGGTCAATTTTTAACATTTTAATTTTTAATTTTTTTTAAAAAAAATATTTACATATATATTTATTTATTATATATAATTTTTTAATTACATGTTTAATTAATTATATATTATTTTTCATTTAACTAGTTAATTAAATATTTATTTATTATTATTATTTATTATTATTTATTATTATTTATTTATTATTATTTATTTATTATTATTTATTTACTTGTTATTTATTCACTTATTATTTATTTACTTATTTTTTTAATAGGTAGGATAGAAACCTCTCTTTTATTAAAAATCAAAAACCCAACTTTTATTGAGCAATGGGAACCCATTACATGGTCATGAAGACCTAGAGGTGTATAGAGAGAAAAGAATCATCGGCTAAAGGCCTAGAAAATTTCCTGAGGGAACTGGCCCATGAGCCCAAAAGTTATAGCCCATAGGCCCAACAGATTGGCTCTAAGAGACCATGACCATACACACACTATCACACGACCCTCCTAACAGAGGGATCCAGGTGCCCAGTCCGCTTGAGGCCCCTATCTAAGAAAACTTTTATCATCTCCAAACCCACGAAATAATGGATCATCCCATAATATGCTAGGGTGATGACACCTGGTATTTTTTCACATCTCATGATCAGATAAGGGGATGAAACGAAGGGTATATTAGTCTTGTGGGTAAAGAATGATGTGCCATATGTTTTCCTCGCTCGAATCAATGGGATTTTCTATCTCAAATTTATAATATTATATTATATATTAAATAAATAATAATAATTATGATATATTTTAAAACCAAATATATTTTTAAATGAAATTATATTTATTTTAAAACCAAATATATTATATAAAAATATTATATAAAAAACCAAATATTAAAAAAATCATTATGCATTCCTAAAAATATATTATATAAAAAATTATATATTATATTTTAAAACCAAATATATATATTATATATTATATTTTAAAACCAAATATATTATATATTTCTAAATTATATTTGTCTTATATAAAAAAATTATTACGCATTTCTAAAAATTAACCTAATAATATGTGTTTTCAGTTTTTTAATTATTTGAATAAAATCAACATATTTTAGTTAATATTTTTAAGTGAGTAAATTTTTTAAAAAAATGTTAAATATTAAATAATTAATTATATTTTAAAACCAATTATATTAGTAATTGTAAGAAATTTTTTTGTTTAAAAAACTGTATTATTTTTTAAAAAAATAATTAAAAAAATATGTGATAAAAATAGATTTTCAATCATTTAGGATAAAATTAATAGATTTTATTTGATATCATTTAAGTCATACAATTTTTTTAAAATGAGTAAAAAAATATTAAGTTTATATAATTTAAAATACAATAATAATTGTAAATGAAATGAATTTTTTGTGTAAAAATGTTTTTCTGCCATTTAAAAAAGATAATAATTTATCTTTAAAAAATAGTTTTTTAATTATTTGAATAAAACTAATAAATTTTATTTTATATTTTTAAAGACATTCAATTTTTTAAAACATATAAGAAATATTTTTTTTTAGAAAAATCAAGTTATTAAAATTTTACTAATCATCATAAAAAATACTATTTATTTGAAAGAATAAAAAATAGTGTTGTATGAACGGGTATAGAGGATATTTTTTTGTAAACATAAAATATAATTATTTATTTAAAAATTGTTAATTTTTTTAATTTATAATTTTTTTATTCATCATAATAAATACTATCTGTATGAATTTATTAAAATAAAATGTTTCTTTAAGATGTAAAAATAATTTTTTTAAGTAATAAAAATCCATTGAAAATTTTAACTAAAAATGTTCATGACAAAATTATAGAAGAAAGTTTCTTCAAAATTACTCTAGATATTTTCATTGAATGACTTAAATAAAAATTACTTTAAAAATTTTCAATGATAAATTTTATTACAAAACTTCACTTGAATGTTTTGAGTTGAATCATTAAATTTTTTTATGAAAACTGTTTTTAGAGTTATGTACTTGAGTTTTTTAGTGAAAGAGTTTTTATTAAAGATAAGTGTAAATTTCTAGTTTACACTGAAATATTAGAGAAGAAGTTTCTCTTGAATTTTCAGTGGGAGTTTCACTATAATTTCTAATTGAAGTTGCATTGAAATTTCCCATGCAAGTTTCATTGAAATTTCCACTCACACCATCTCTGTTATACTGAATATTTCAGTAAAAATATAATTTTATTGTATTTTGAAACTTTAACTGAAACTTCTATTTGAACTTCTACTAAAAAATCTATTTGAAATTACCACTTAATGTATTTATAATTTTTATTAATACATATTTTTAAAAAAAATATTAAATATATATTATAATTTCATTTATTATAAATTTAGTTTTAGGTATAATTTCATACTTTATTTACATTTTTATTCATATAGAATGTATATTCTTAAATTGTAAATTATATTATATTTATTAAAATTATTCGACAAATATAATACATATTGTATATAATTGAATTTATTATATATTTATTTAATGAAATTAATTTTTATTAATATATTCTTTAGGTTTATAAATATATATATTTCTATTGTATTGTGAAACTTCCACTGGATCTTCCCCTTAATGGATTTATAATTTTTATTAATACGAATATATTAAAAATATTTTAAATATATCTTATAAGTAAATTTATTATAAAATTAGTTTTAGTTATAATTTCATATTTTATTTACATTTTTATTCATATAGAATATGCATTCTTAAATGATAAATTATATAATATTTGTTAAAATTATGTAAAAAATATAATATATTTATGATTTCGTTGCATTTATTATAAATATATATATTACCATTTAATTTTTATTAATTTATATTTTGGTTTTATAAATATATACTTTTATTATATTATGAAATATCCATTAGAACTTCTGGTGGAACTTCTAGTGGAACTTCCACTGGAACTTTCACTCGATCTCTTAGTATATTTATAATTTTTATTTATAAAAATTTTATAAAAAAATATTTCACATATCTTATAAGTGCATTTATTATAATTTTTTCTAAATATATACATTTTATATAGATTTTTATTTATGTATTATATACATTTCTAAATGGTAAATTATATTATTTTTATATAATTTATGTAAACAATTGTAGTACATTTTTTATATAATTGTATTTAATATAAATATATTTATTAAAATTTAATTTTTATTAATGTATTCTAAAGTTTTATAAATATATACTTTTTTATATTGTTAAACTTTTACTCAAACTTCAATTGGAAATTCCACTGGAACTTCCACTTGAACTTCCACTGAAAATTCCACAAGAACTCCCACTCAAACTCTTAATGGATTTATAATTGTTATTTATAAATATTTTATAAAACAAGTATTCAATATATCTTATAAGTGCATTTATTATGAATTTTTATAAATATATACATTTTATTTTGATTTTTTATTCATGTATTATATACATTTTTAAATGGTTAATTATATTATTTTTATAAAATTATGTAAAAATGTAATACATATTTTATATAATTGCATTTCATATAAATATATTTATCAAAATATAATTTTTATTAATATATTCTATAGTTTCATAAATATATACATTTGTTTTATTATGAAACTTCAACTGAAACTTCCACTAGAACTTCCATTGGAACTTCCACTAAAACTTCTATTGGAACTTCAACTAGAACTTCTACTCGAACATCCACTAGATGTTCTATTAGAACTTCCACTAGAACATTCACTCGAACTCTTAATGGATTTATAATTTCTATTTATATGTATTTTGTAAAAAATATATTTAATATATCTTATAAGTGAATTTTTTATAAATTTTCCTTAATATATATATTTTAGTTACATTTTGATTCATGTATTATATACATTTTTTAAAAGGTTAATTATATTATTTTTAATAAATTTATGTAAAAAATGTAATACATATTTTATATAATTTCATTTAATATAAATATATTCATTAAAATTAATTTTTATTAATATATTCTATAGTGTTATAAATATATACATTTGTTTTATTGTGGAACTTTTATTGGAACTTCCACTAAAACTATTAATGGATTCATAATTGTTATTTATACAGATTCTGTAAACCATATTTTTAATATACCTTATAAGTTATTTTATTATAAATTTTCTCAAATATATACATTTTATTTAGATTTTTATTCTTGTATTATATACATTTTTAAATGGTAAATTATATTATTTCTATAAAATTTAGGTAAAAAATGTAATATATATTTTATATAATTTCATTCACTATAAATATATTTATTAGAATTTAATTTTTATTAATATATTATGTATTTTTATAAATATTCACTTTTTTTGTATTGTAGAACTTCCACTGGAACTTCCACTCAAACACTTAATGGATTTATAATTGTTATTTATACAGATTTTGAAAAAACAAATATTTAATAAATATTATAAGTAAATTTATTATAAATTTTCCTAAATATATTCATTTTATTTACATATTTATTCATTCATTATATAAAATTTTATATGGAAAAATATATTATTTTTAAACAATTTATCTAAAATATTTAATACATGTATTATATAATTGTATTTAATATAAATATATTTATTAAATTTCAATTTTTATTAATATATTAGATAATTTTATAAATAAATTCAATTGGAACTTCCACTTGAACATCTAATAGAACTTTTTATGGATTTATAACTGTTATTTATACAGATTTTGTAAAAAAATAGTCAATATATCTTATAAGTGTATTTATTATAAATTTTTCTAAATATATAAATTTTATTTACATTTTGATTCATGTATTATATACATTTTTAAATGGTAAATTATATTAAATTTATAAAATAATGTTTTTCTCTTTATTGGAGAAAATTTTTTTATTTCAAAACAATATTTTTATATAACTTTTAAATGTATTAATGTTTTGTTATATTTTTTTAAGTACATATTTTTAATTTCTTTCATAAAAAATATTTTTTTTTAACTTTAAATGATTAATAATTTTTTATAACATTATTTATGAGAAAAATAATTTATATTTTTTAAAAAACTAGTAATTTATAGGAAATTTTTTATTTTTCAATGTTATTTTTTTTATAAATTGATATGTTTTAATTAGTAATTTATATCAATGTTTTTTATATATAATTTATGTTTTTGATGTGTTTATTTTTTATATAAACATATGTATTATTTTTTTATATCAATGTTTATATGTTTTTTATATGTTTTTTTAATTTATTTTATTTTTTTAACATTTTATTATTGAGAAATTTTGTTTTTTGTTATATTTTTTTGATAAGATTTTTATATGTTTTTTTAAAATGTTTTACATTTTTTATGATGTATTACAATTGTATGCCTATAAGAAAATTGTATGGTAGAAATGGGTTTTAGTAAAAATTCTGATAGCCCGGTTTCTTAAAAAAAATTGAATTGGACATCTTTTATTATTTCTTGAACACACATCATAATATTAGTTATACTGAATTATCTAGTAAAACTGTGTAATTGGAGATGATGTGGATCCCATCTAGGCCAGACCATCTTGGGTCTACCCTCACATTATGTCACCACACCCAAAATCATTACAAGAAAATATGCCATCATGTCCCTCTGATTAAACGCATCCTGAGGACACCTTACATCCAAAGGATTCTCTAACAACTGACATCCTGAGGTCATCTCCTTCCATCACCTGAGGTCATCGTAGTCCTGCTTTGTAACATATCAGGTAAATAAATAATATTACATTCTAATGTTTATCAATATTTGTGAATAAAATGTTAATACTACTTTAAAGGAAATTCTATGCTCGATGGCGTACCCAATACGCAACAACGGGTTTCTTTGAAATCTTACATTGCACGCTAATAATATAATAATATTATAATAGTTATCTCCTAGCTGTTTTAATGGAAAGAATGAATAGAAATAACTACAAAATTATTACATATGTTTGTTAAATATTTTTACATTTATCCAATAAATGTTAGAGGCTTAAAGTGAAAATGAATCCAATTTTAAGCATAAATCTTCTAATATTTTTTAAAAGGTCGATTAACTGCCTTTTGATGGAGAACCATTTTTAAATATACTTTTGACAATTTTATATGTTGTATTTGACAAAATAAAATCCTTCTTTAGAATCTGGACATCAAAATTTACTTTGTGTAAATTTTTGTTATTTTTCCGATAAAGATCATTTTTAGTGAAAATGTTGCATTTTAATTCAAAACCTCCTTTTAATCTGATTTATTTATATGGATATATTATATTTTTAACATGAGATTAAATTTTATTTAGAATATATGTTTAACATTTAATCTAATGGTGGTCATTGGAATTGATTTCACTTTGAAATTGGACTTAAACTAGTGTCAATCTTTTAATAGATATTGTTTCTTAAAAACACGCTATTTGTTTTAATAGGGGGAATGAATTATTAAATTAATTAATGAAACTTATATATTTTTAATTTTGAAAAATAGACATCATTTTTGAATTCAGAATATCAAATATAGATTAGGGTGAATTTTTGGTATTTTTCTGAAAAACTTCAATTTTTGATGAATAGTGAAACCACTAAGTGGTAGTTAAAGAAACTGATTTTTCGTTTAAATGAAACTTTACCACTTCTGTGATTTGATTTTCAAAAATACGACATACATGGTTGTCATTAGGAAGTAAAATTTTGTTCAATGAGATTAAAATAATTTTTTTGGTGAATAGTAACTTTTAAGTTTTATTAATCACGATTAGATGTAATTAGTGTAATTTAAGGTAAAGATAATGTTATAATAATATGAAATGACATTGACACATGTCCTACACTTATTTTATGAGTCATGTCCAACCAATACAATCCAAGGGTCAACTTGGGGACCCCATGGAGCCACTTTGGTTAGAAAATGACATTAATAACTTTTTATTTAAAGTTAAAATTAAAATGTCACAAACATGTATTGTTTTACTAAAACAATTTTTACATGGGATTATACAAGTCATATTTTTTACTATAAATATTCATTAGAAATCTAAAAATATTTCCTACATCATGATATTTTTTTATAATTTTTATACATTAAATAAATTATTTTATTTATGACACCGTGATGATGCAGTGATTACCTCATAAATGAATGATTTAAATAAAATGATAAGATAGGGTTAAATCTAAGTCTTACAATTGTCACAAACCTATTGTATGGGTTTATTTAGAAACCTTATCACCTTATCCTCGAAATATATCTTTTTGGGACCTTTAAAATCCGAAAATCATTTTATAATAAAGTAATATTTTATAACATTCCAAGAGTGCCCCTCCTCTTCTCTTATAAAAGGTCTCCACCTCTACCACCTTACCCACACATCTAAAGCCTTTGGATCGACCAAACCCTGACTATTTCATCTATCCACATCCCTATCTTCATCATTTAAGCCTCATATTTGGCATAATGCTCTTCAAGATACCCTTTTGGTTCAAACTAAGAGGAGTTACCCGATTTAAAGGTAATGTCTTCACTTGTGTTATTTTGTTTTATTTTGCATCTCCAAACCCATAAACTCTTTTTATTCCTTTATTTTGTAACAACACCAGTATCTTCAATATACTAGTATGTTATGTGAAGTATTTTAGCTACACTTACACACACCTCCGTCTAATGGTTAAAGAACATACTGTTTCTATGGATGGCGAATTACTGCTGCACGAAACGATGATTGTTCAATCTTCTCTTAACACCTTTCATGGTGGCCATTATGATGTAACTGTATTTTATATATGATATATATGTTATTTATGTTTTCCATATGCTTCTGTATTTTCTATTTAAAACATACCTTTATGCTTTTCATGTTGTGAAAATGCGATAATTTCATAGGAGGAAATGTGGACTACAGCCCCCTCAAGTGATGTGACTGGTTCATGCAATACATGGAATGTATAAAGAATGAAATTAATAAACTTATGTGACCTATAAAACATATATATTATACTGTAATTATAATATATATATATATATATATATCTCAATTATTTTTAATTCCATTAATATGTCAAAGAAATGAAAGTAGCGTTCATGCGTACGTACGGCCTACCGTCTCCATGAACGGTGCATTTTATTTATTTTTATCTCCAAATGTTATGGAATAGTATAAAATGAATATTTAATAGATATATATGATATTTAAATCGTTAATACTATTCTGGAGATGATTTAATAATAACTACATGGACAATAATTTTCAAACAAGTTCATTTTTGACTCATGTACCAAACATTGAAAAAAAACATCTGATATGAACTCACATTGTTAACCAATTATTATAACATTATAATATGTGATATGAACTGAATAATAATCATTAAAGGATGACCTTAATCAATTATAAATTTACCAAAGTTTATTATTCATTAATATAAAGAAACAAACAAGACAAGTCGGGCTTGAGGTAAGGGATCCGACCTCTCTTTTTCTTTTCAAGTACCCTCTTTTATGTGATTTCATTTATACTACATTTTCTATGTTGGAGGATGTTATTTTATATTCACCATACTGTAATTTTTATTTTCATATGATGAGATACCCCATCTTACTCTCATCAAATCATTTTTTAGAATTTTTAAGTGGCGCTGTTAGGCTGCCGAATTTTCGTAAGGGATCATACCTCTCTCTTTCTTTTTAAGTACTCTCTTTTATGTAATTTATTTTAATCTCATCCTTCTTATGTTTGGGGATACTATTTTATATTACTCATAATGTACTTTTTATGTTTATATTATGAGACACCCTATTTGATCTCATAAATCCATTTTTGGAAGTTTTAAGTGGCACTGTTAGGCTGCCGAGTTTTCATAATGGATTTTTCATCTCACTTTTATTCCCGTGAGATTTATGCTACATTTACCACCATTTACTTTGAGTGGTGTATTTACTTCCCATTATTATACTCTTTTTGTAATAAAATTTCATTTATGGGTATTTACATCTTCATTGTATGACCCTTCTTCCATGGGGTTTACGTTTCGAAAGTTACCCAAATCAGTAAGGGGACCTTTCACCCTCCTCTTTTTAAAAGACTTATTTTATATGTCTTTTAATTTACATATTTTTATGTAGGGATATGTTCTTATATATCCTTTTGAATTTAAAATTTATTTCCAAGTGATGAGATACCCTTTTTGTCTCATCAACTCATTTTCTGAATTTTAAAGTGACGTCGTTAGGCTGTCGAAATTTTACCAAGGGAACTCCTTAACCAAATTTCGATTTCTTTGGGTTCAACATGTAGTTATTGAATATTTCTTCCTTTGAATATGTGTGAATGACCTTTTATTTTTTTACACTTAATATCCACTTATATTGGGTGTATTTATATTTTTCACACATAATTATGAGATTGATTTATCCTTAATTTAAGGATATCTTCTTTATAATGGATTTCATCTCATTTTACATTTCTATTGAGACTTCATTATTGTTATGCACTATTTCACTATTATATGGTGTATATAATATCCTTTAAAATATTATATCTTGAATCCCTTTATTCTCATGATATTATAAAGTTCTGATTAAATGTTATTCCTCAATTATTGTATTCAAGTGTCTCTCATTTTGTTAAAAACCCTTTAACTAAAATATCATTTTAAATGTTTTATTGATTTATTCTTATAAATATTTATCATTAATATCCATGTTTTCAAAATGGTTTTAAGGATTTATTTATATGTATATTAATGGTTTAAAATGTTAAAATCTTCAAAGTGGTATGGGACACTTTTATTTAAAAATCTCTTTATTAAATGGTTTTAAATGGTTTTGAAAATGGTTTTTTAGAATGGATTAATTATTTAAATATCTTAAAAGGTTATATTGTTATTGAAATATTGGAATGTTATCTTTCCTTTATGCTTAAGTTATGTGATTTGATTATGTTATGGTTCTTGGGCATTGTTTATGAAGACGGGTGGTTCCGTGATAAACTTAGGGCGGGTGAGCCCGATATAGATCTCCAATGCATTGGGTAACGTGAAGGAGTTAAACGTTAAGGTTTTTCTGAAGATATTTAGGGAATATACTGTGATGGGTATTCCAAACGTAACTATGAGGGTTACTCTCTACATAAGAATGTTATGAATGCCTCAAGTTACATTTATGTATTATGATTTCTATAAGTTATTCATAAATCTTATGATCTCATGAGGTATGTTGAATTGCTTATGTTTTATGAGTAAAGTATGATTTCATTGATTCTTATGTATACATGGAATAATGTTTTCTTTCCGTATTATTACAACCCTTACTGAGCTTTTTATGCTCATCCCAAGTTTTTTTTTGAAATGTTTTTCACAGGACATAAAGTTGAATAGGGTCAAGGATGAGATCAAGGAAATGTCAGGCTGTCTAAAACAAGGAACTAGACATAACTCTTTTGTTCAAGAGTTTTTATTTTTGTGAAAAAAAATGGAAGCTAAGTAGATGTTTCTACTTTGTAATCTTTGAGATGTAATAGTTATGTCCTAATTCTCTAAAACTCTAAACCTGAAAAGATCCTCAATGTGAATTATTCATTTAATTCAATAATAAGTAATGTTTAAGGTCGGGTCCTTATATTTGGTATCAAATCACGGTTTAGATAACTATAGAGGTTAGAGTGTTAAGTGACAAGTTGTGTATAACCACAATGGTTATTATATTAGATAGCGTCATTGTTATTTTTGAAGGTTGGAATGAGTTTGAGATAACTTGGATAAGTATATCTTAGTGTTTATCTTCCTCTTTAGTACATAATGATTTTGTTGATATACTCACACTGACATTTCTGGTTTTAGTAAATAGATGGATCTAGAAGGCACCAAAGTGATAATGGGTTTGAAGGAAACTGTGGTGGTTGTCTGATTAAGAGACTGGATGAAATGGGGGATTCAATGAGAAATCTCGTAGTTATTCTAAACCAACTATCAGGAGTCATGATCAACCACTTGAACCTTGGTGAGTTCCCTAATGCATCATGTACGAGAGAACCAACTCGACATGTAAGATCAGGTAATAATTATAAAGGTAACCATTAGGGTTTATATGATCCTTACTTTTGAGGTAATTATGGGTTACTATACATTATCATGGAATATGAACGACATAAGATAAACTTGATTTAAATTATGTTATGGTTCTTTTTGAAGATTTTATCTCGTTTTGGGGAATGTTTTAAGAATTATGTAGTTTTAGAAAAAGGAAAACACGCAGACCATATGACAACCCATCGCGTCGGACAAAGATGCAGGAATCAAACTCACAACCAAAGTGTGACTGGTATTTATCGCCTACCACTGGACTACGTGAAGTCCCTAGTTAGTTTGACTAATTATTTTTAGTTAGATTATTTTATGAATCAAGAGTAAGTTGATTTTGGGTTATCAATGGAAATTATTAACCTATCATGGAGGATATGTGATTAGGTTAATTACTTTTCAGTATGAGACTTTAAGAGCAACTGATGTTATTTGGAGATAAATGTTAATTTGTACCTTGGGAGACTATGTGATTAGGTCCTTCAAATATTTGGGTTTCAATCTTAGTTGGGTTTACTTTGAATAATTTTATGGACAAATTGTTTATTGAATGGTCTTCGTTGAACTTTGGGTTTTGTTTGACAAATTTTGGAGATTAGGAGTAGTTTTTCTTTTTGTAAAAAAATAGCCTTTTGGGTATTATCTGATCTCGTACTAAACTTTTTGGTTTGGTTTTTGTTGAGATCAAAAGACATGGGAAATATATAGTTCTCTTTTTTGTATTAGGTGATTCTCAAGAAGTTTATTATAGTACTCTTCCTAAATACTTGTCTTCAGGAGAAAATATGAGTTTGATTAAGGAATCTAGTAAAATTTGAAAGTCTATGTGAAAAGTAAGTATGTTTCATTATGATTTAGTTAATCTCAAAAATAAATTCCTCAATGAAGAGTAACTTAAAACAAAAATGTTTTCTGTTAACTTTTCCTACTGGGGAATCGAATACTGTTTAACCCATCACAAGTTTGTGACTTTCTTGTGGTTAACTTTCTCCTAGACATGTTTACTGTCACTCTCCATCAGAACATGACCCTTTTTTTATCCTCCATATCCATATTTTCATACTTGGAATCCTAGTATGGGTTAACTTGGGTGACCTTTGTACTTCTCTCCCTTTCTTTTAAAGTGATAGTTTTACTGACTCTTGTTCTGATGTGGGACTTTCAATGAAGTTTCCAAGTCCGATTTTGAAATTGCGAGGACGCAATTCCCAAAAGGGGGAAGGATGTAACATCCCAGGTAAATAAATAATATTTCATTCTAATGTTTATCAATATTTGTGAATAAAATGTTAATACTACTTTAAAGGGAATTCTTTTCTCGATGGCGTACCCAATACGCAACAACGAATTTCTTTAAAATCTTACGTTGCACACTAATAATATAATAATATTATAATAGTTATCTCCTAGCCGTTGTAATGGCAGGAATGAAGATAAATAACTAAAAAATTATTACATATGTTTGTTAAATATTTTTACATTTATCCAATAAATGTTAGAGGCTTAAAGTTCAAATGAATCCAATTTTAAGCATAAATCTTCTAATATTCTTTAAAAGGTCGATTAACCGCCTTTTGATGGAGAACCCTTTTTAAATATAAATTTGACAATTTTATATGTTTTATTTGAAAAAATAAAATCCTTCTTTATAATCTTGAAATCAAAATTTTCTTTGTGTAAATTTTTGTTATTTTTCCGATAAAGATCGTTTTTAGTGAAAATGTTGCATTTTAATTCAAAACCTCCTTTTAATCTGATTTATTTATATGGATAGATTATCCTTTTAACTTGAGATTAAATTTTATTTAGAATATATTTTTAACATTTAATCCAATGGTGGTCGTTGGAATTAATTTCACTTTGAAATTGGACTTAAACTAGTGTCAATCTTTTAATAGATATTGTTTCTTAAAAATACGCTATTTGTTTTGACAGTAGAAATGAATTATTAAATTAATTAATGAAACTTATATATTTTTAATTTTGTAAAATAGACATCATTTTTGAATTTGGAATATCAAATATAGCTTAGGGAAAATTTTTGGTATTTTTCTGAAAAACTTCAATTTTTGATGAATAGTGAAACCACTAAGTGGTAGTTAAAGAAACTGATTTTTCGTTTAAATGAAACTTTACCACTTTTATGATTTGATTTTCAAAAATCCAACATACATTGTTTTCATTAGGAAGTAAAATGTGGTTCAATGAGATTAAAATAATTTTTTTGGTGAATAGTAACTTTTAAGTTTTATTAATCGCGATTAGAGGTAATTAGTGTAATTTAAGTTAAAGATAATGTTATAATAATATGAAATGACCTTGAAACATGTCCTACACTTATTTTATGAGTCATGTCCGACCAAGACAATCCATGGGTCAACTTGGGGACCCCATGGAGACACTTTGGTTGGAAAATGACATTAATAACTTTTTATTTAAAGTTACAATTAAAATGTCACAAACATGTATTATTTTACTAAAACAATTTTTACATGGGGTTATACAAGTCATATTTTTTACTATAAATATTCATTATAAATCTAAAAATATTTACTACATCATGAAATTTTTTTATAATTTTTAGACATTAAATAAATTATTTTATTTATGACACCGTGATGATGCAGTGATTACCTCATAAATGAATGATTTAAATAAAATGAGAATATAGGGTAAAATATAAGTCTTACACTTGTCAAAAACCTATTGTATGGGTGGATTTAGAAACATTATCACCTTATCCTCAAAATATATCCTTTTGGGACCTTTAAAATCCGAAAATCATTTTATAATAAAGTAATATTTTATAACATTCCAAGAGTGCCCCTCCTCTTCTCTTATAAAAGGTCCCCACCTCTACCACCTTACCCACACCTCTCAAGACTTTGGCTCGGCCAACCCCTGCCCATTTCATCTCTCCAAATCTCTATATTCATCATTTAAGCCTCAACTTTGTCAGAATTCTCTTCAAGAAACCCTTTTGGTTCAAACCAAGAGGAGTTACCCAATTTAAAGGTAATGTCTTCACTTGTGTTCTTTTGTTTTATTTTTCTTCTACAAACCCCTAAAATATTTTTATTCATTTATTTTGTAAAAACACCAGTATCTTCAATATACTATGATGTTGTTATGTGAAGGATTCGAGCTACACTTACACACACCTCCGTCTAATGGTTAAAGAACATACTGTTTCTATGGATGGCGAATTACTGCCTCACGAAACGATGATTATTCAAACTTCTCTTAACACCTTTCATGGTGTCCATTATGATGTCACTTTATTTTATATATGATATATATGGTATTTATGTTTTCCATATGCTTCTGTATTTTATATTTAAAACATACCTTTATGCTTTGCATGTTGTGCAAATGCGATAATTTCATACGAGGAAGTGTGGACTACCGCCCCCTCAAGTGATGTGACTCGTTCATGAAATACATGGAATGTATAAAGAATGAAATTAATGAACTTATGTGACCTATAAAACATATATATTATAATTTAATTATAATATATATATCTCTCAATTATTTTTAATTCCATTAATATGTCAAATAAATGAAAGTAGCGTTCATGCGTACGTATGGCCTATCGTCTCCATAAACGGTGCATTTCATTTATTTTATCTCCAAATGTTATGGATTAGTATAAAATGAATATTTACTGGATATATATGATATTTAAATCATTAATACTATTCTGTAGATGATTTAATAATAACTACATGGACAATCATTTTCAAACAAGTTCATTTTTGACTCATGTACCAAACATCGACAAAAACGTCTGATATGAACTCACATTGTTAACCAATTATTATAACATTATAATATGTGATATGAACTGAATAATAATATTTAAAGGAGGAACTTAAGAAATTATAAATTGACCAAAGTTTATTATTCAGGAATATAAATAAACGAACAAGACAAGTCGGACTGGAGGTAAGGGATCTGACATCTCTTTTTCTTTTCAAGTACCCTCTTTTATGTCATTTCATTTATGCTACATGTTCTATGTTGGAGGATGTTAATTTATATTCACCATACTTTAATTTGTATTTTCATATGATGAGATACCCCCTCTTACTCTCATCAAATTATTTTTTAGAATTTTTAAGTGGCACCGTTAGGCTGCCGAATTTTCGTAAGGGATCCTACCTCTCTCTTTCTTTTTAAGTACTCTCTTTTATGTCATTTATTTTAATCTCATACTTATTATGTTTGGGGATTCTATTTTATATTCATCATACTGTACTTTTTATGTTTATATTATTATATACCCTATTTGATCTCATAAATCTATTTTTGTAAGTTTTAAGTGGCGTCGTTAGGCTGCTGCGTTTTCGTAAGGGATTTTTCATCTCACTTTTATTCCCGTGAGATTTATGCTACATTTTCCACCATTTTCTTTGAGTGATGTATGTACTTACAATTATTATACTCTTTGTGTAATAAAATTTCATTTATGGTTATTTACATATTCATTGTATGACCCTTCTTCCATGGGGTTTACGTTTCAAAAGTTACCCAAATCGATAAGGGGACCTTTCACCCTCCTCTTTTTAAAATACTTCTTTTGTTATGTCTTTTAATTTACATCTTATTTTGTAGGGATATGTTCTTATATATCCTTATGTATGTAAAATTTATTTCCAAGTGATGTGATGCCCTTTTTGTCTCATCAACTCATTTTATGAATTTTAAAGTGACGTTGTTAGGCTGTCGAAATTTTAACAAGGGAACTCCTTAAGAAAATTTAGATTTCTTTGGGTTCAACATGTAGTTATTGAATATGTCATCCTTTGAATGTGTGTGAATGACATTTGATTGTTTTACACTTAATATCCACTTATATTGGGTGAATTTATATTTTTCACACATAATTATGAGATTGATTTATCCTTAACTTAAGGATATCTTCTTTATAATGGATTTCATCTCATTTTACATTTCTATTGAGACTTCATTATTGTTATGCACCAGTTCACTCTTATATGGTGTATATACTGTCCTTTGGAATATTATATCATGAATCCCTTTATTCTCATGATATTATAAAGTTCTTATTAAATGTTATTCCTCAATTATTGTATTCAAGTGTCTCTCATTTTGTTAAAAACCCTTTAACTAAAATATCATTTTAAATGTTTTATTGATTTATTATTATAAATATTTCTCATTAATATCCATGTTTTCAAAATTGTTTTAAGGGTTTATTTATATGGATATTAATGGTTTAAAATTTTAAAAGCTTCAAAGTGGAATGGGACACTTTGATTCAAAAATCTCTTTATTAAATGGTTTTGAATGGTTTTGAAAATGGTTTTTTAGAATGGATTCATTATTTCAATATCTTAAAAGGTTATATTGTTATTGAAATGTGGGAATGTTATCTTTCCTTTATGCTTAAGTTATGTGATGCGATTATGTTATGGCGCTTGGGCATTGTTTATGAATACGTGTGGTTCCGTGATAAACTTAGGGCGGGTGAGCCCGATATAGCTCTCCAATGCATTGGGTAACATCAAGGAGTTAAACGTTAAGGTTTCTCCGAAGAGATTTCGGGAATATACTGTGATGGGTATTCCAAACGTAACTATGAGGGTTACTCCCTATGTAAGAATGTTATGAATGCCTCAAGTTACCTTTATGTATTATGATTTCTATGATTTATTCGTAAATCTTATTATTTCATGAGGTATGTTAAATTGCTTATGTTTTATGAGTAAAGCATGATTTCATTGATTCTTATGTATACATGGACTAATGTTTTCTTTTCGTATTGTTACGACCCTTACTGAGATTTTTATGCTCATCACAAGTTTTTTTTTGAAATGTTTTTCACAGGACATAAAGTTGAATAGGGTCAAGGATGGGATCAAGGAAATGTCAGGCTGTCTAAAACAAGGAACTAGACATGACTCTTTTGTTCAAGAGTTTTTATTTTTGTGGAAAAAAATGGAAGTTGAGTAGATGTGTCTACTTTGTAATCTTTGAGATGTAATAGTTATGTCCTAATTCTCTAAAACTCTAAACCTGAAAAGATCCCCAATGTGAATTATTCATTTAATTCAATAATAAGTAATGTTTAAGGTTGGTTCCTTGTATGCTTCCTATGTCATCATCATCTTAATGTCATCTCCCTGCATCCTAAAGATGATGAGGGCATCGTCATCCAGCACCCACATCTCGTGGACGATTCATGCCATATCTCGAGTTTCGTCGATGTCCTAGTTATCATTGTACATTACTCCATCAATGTCTTTCAGAAACACCATATTTGGCCTCCCTTTAAATTTCTCCATAGTGCCTGTAACACCCCTAGCTTTCATGATACGCTTCTCTTTCAATAATGAAATAGCTTGCATTGTACGCAAGTTCGAGTTTTAACACACCGCGACTAATCAAAGTAGCCATTATGAATAGTAATACCCACTTTTTAAAATTATAGAAATTTTATATTTCAAAATGGACTTCATTTTTGTATTCGTAATATCGAAATTATCTTAATTTGAATTTTTTGTAATTTTCTGAGAATTTCCAATTTTTTTATGAATAGTGAAAAATACTTAAAAACAAATTTTTTAATAAAAATAATTTATTGTGATAAATTATACTATTGAGTGGTTTTAAAGTATAATTAGAATATATTTTTACCATTTTATCCAATGGTGTTCCTTAGAATTAATTACACTTTGAAATTGGACATAAACAATTGTCAATCTTTTGATATATATTGTCTCTTAAAAACACGCTATTTGTTGTGACAGTGGGAATTAGTTATAAAATTAATTAATTCAACTTATATGTTTGGAATTTTGTAAAAAATAAATCATTTTTTAATTCGGAATATCAATTATAGCTTAGGGTGAAATTTTGGCATTGTTCTGAAAAACTTCAATTTTTGATGAATAGTGAAACCACTAAGTGATAGTTAAAAAAATGATTTTTTGTTTAAATGAAACATTACCACTTTTGTGATTTGATTTTCAAAAATCCTACATATATGGTTATCATTAGGAATTAAAATGTTGTTCAATAGGATAAAAATAATTTTTGGTGAATAGTAACTTTTAAGTTTAATTAATCGCGATTAAAGGTAATTAGTGAAATTTAAGGTAAAGATAATGTTATAATAATATGAAATGACCTTTACACATGTCCTACCCCTATTGTATGAGTTATGGCCGACCAAAAAAATCCATGGGTCAACTTGGGGACCCCATGGAGCCACTTTGGTAGGAAAATGACATTAAAAACTTTTTATTTAATGTTAAAATAAAAATGTCACAAACATGAGTTGTTTTACTAAAAAAATTAAATGGGGTTAAAAAATTCATATTATTGACTATAAATACTAATTAGAAATCTAAAAATATTTCCTACATCATGATATTTTTTTTATAATTTTTAGACATTAAATAAATTAAATTATTTATGAAACCATGATGATGCAGTGATTACCTCATTATTTAAAGATTTAAATGAAATGAAATGATAATGTAAAATCTAAGACCTACACAAGTCAAAACCCTATTGGATGGGTAGACTTCGAACTCTTATCACCTTATCCTCGAAATATATAATTTCGGGACCTTTTATATCCAAAAAGCATTTTATAATAAAGTAACCTTTTATAACTTTCCAAGAGTGCCCCTCCTCTCCTCTTATAAAAGGCCCCCACCTCTACCACCTTACCCACACCTCTCAAGCCTTTGTCTCAGCCAACCCCTGACCATTTTGTCTCTCCACATCCCACTATTACTCCTAGAAGCCTCGCTTTGGTCAGAAGTCTTCCCAAGGAAGCCTTTGAGCTCAAATCAAAAAGAGTTACCCGTTTTAGAGGTAGTGTTTTCTCTCGTGTTCTTATATTTTATTTTTCTTCTCCAACCCCCTAAACTCTTTTTATTCATTTATTTTGTAACAACACCAGTATCCTCAATATAATAGGATGTTTTTATAATAAGTATTCGAGCTAAACTTACACACACCTACATCTAATGGTTAAAGAACATACTGTTTCTGTGGATGGCGAATTTCTGCCTCACGAAACGATGATTGTTCAACACTCATATAACACCTTCAAAGGTGGCCATTAATATGTCACTATATTTATATATGATATATAATATGTTTATGTTTTACTTAAGCTTCTTTATTTTTCATTTATGTCATACCTTTATGGTTTCCATTATGGGTAAACGCGATATTTTCATTTTAGGAAGTGCGGACTACCTCCCCCTCAAAGTGATTTGAATCGTTAATGCCATATGTGGGATGTATAAAGGATGTATTAAATGGTATTATACATTATATTATACTGGAATTATATTATACCTTTATATAATTATAACTTAATTACATTAAATATGAAATATAAATGAAAGTAGCGTTCATGCGTATGTACGGCTTACCGTCTCCATGAATGGTGCATTTCATTTATTACCTCTAAATGTTATGTAGTATTATGAATGAATGTATATATTAGATATATATGATATATATGATATCTAAATCATGGATATAATTTTAGAGATAATGGATATTCAACCACATAAACAACTTGTAATTATAAGAAGTTTATTGTTGACTCAAGTAGCAAAGATCGACAAAACGACCGTTATTAACTTAAATGACTACATAATTTTTGTAAAATTGTCATAAGTGATATAAAAGGGATAATGAACTTGAAAAAGGTTCTTAATAAATTATATATTAACTATAGTTTATTATTCAGGAGGTTAAAGAACGGTCGAGTCAAGTCGGACACGAGGTAAGGGAAATTCTTAACCCAATTTTTGTTCTTTGGGTTAATCTCCTACTTTCAAATTATGTCATGATATTATTATGTCATATCTTGTATTTGTACTTTATTTATGTGTAATTATATTGAATACACATAATAGGTCTATTTTATTTAAAAAAAATGATCTTTGTAAGGGAACTTTTTTACCCAATTTCTATTCTTTGGGTTAATCTCCTATTTTCAAAATTATGTCATGATATTATTATGTCCTATATTGTATTTATACTTTCTTTATGTGTATATATAGTGAATATATTTTATTTAAATAATGATCTTTGTAAGGGACTTCGTCTTAATCTCCTTTCATTGAGACATATTTTATTCTATACACAACTTTCTTTTATACGGTGTATAAAACCCTTTGACTTTTACGTTTATTCAAAAGGAATATTTTTATACTAAGCATTTTACTAAACAAAAAAAAGGAATGTTTTTATTGTCGTACGTATGCGGCGACAATTACTTCTCCACCTCTGTGTCCATTATTTTAGTTTATGCTTCCTCTACAAGCCATAACTTTTTTTAAATGAAAAGTGAATACAAAGTTTTAATTTTCTTTTATTTTGGTATTGAAAATGGTTTTGAAAGTGTTTTTATTATATCAATGTGTTGTATTGATATCTTTTGATTGAAATGTAGAAATGTTATCTTTCCTTTATGCATGTTTTATGTGATACAATTATGTTATGGTTTATGATATGTTTAAACCTATTCATATGAGGAATGCATTGGACTTAATAAGTGACGGGTGGAGCCCGCTATAGCTCATCAATGCATCGGTAGGTCTCATGAGACAAACTAGTGTCTTGGCATGAGGCCTTGACAAAATCTTATTTGTATTCTTGGCATGAGGCCTTGGCTACGTGGTTATGATAGTCTGGAATTATGCATTCCATCATTATAAAAGTGGTTATTGATATTGCATGTGATTATTCGACCAGTAGAATATCCATGTGAAGAAGTAAATGGAATTATCTCATTTTACTTTTTCCATATTATGTTGAAGTTCAAGTTTAAAAGGCTTTTGTTTTAGTTTTACATTGCCTTAAATGTTTATGTTTATTTAGGAAAGCTTCTGCTTTATTGTTATCCTTACTGAGCATCTGAGCTCACCCCTTTCAATGTTTTAATTTTTCCATGATGTGAAGAAGTATATTATGAATGACCTGCAGGGATAGTATGAGGGGATATGGAGACTATGTTGTTGTAGTTTTTCACTTTATGATGTAATGTAAGACTTATGAATGTATCTAGTGTTTCCAAGGCTACTAAACTAATCGGTCTTTAGAAACATGATCCTTTGTGATCATGCCAATGTTACGAAGTAATGCACCGACTCTGGGTAACTGGGGTCGGGGCGTTATAGTTGGTATTAGAGGCAGTTTAGTACTAACCTTGGATGCTAGATTTAGATAAACTCTGATTAGAGCACACAGCCCGAAGATAGACTTTGAGGATTAGTATAGAAGAACTTCCTAAAATTTTGGTGTTATAGAGATTTTGTGAGTTTTCCGAGCAATACATCCCTGTCTGGATACGAGCAGGTAGAGACGGCTCTGGCACAGATGTACCTAGGGGTAAAAGTCAAAAACACCGCTTTGAGCTAGACTCGAACGGGGACTGGTGCACGACAACGGGCCTTGCTGCAATCTTGGTTATGACACTCCCGGGGGATATGCTTAGGATAATTTTCATTTTCTTTACAAACCATTATGAAGGTCTTATGAGTACATACTTCCTCAAAGAAAACATTTTTATGATTATGGATTATATCCATAAATAGTTTAATTTATGTTAAGTGTTTTACAAGTATGGAATTATGTATTTTAATTCATAAACTAATCTAGTTTATGCCATTGTTTAGAAATGGTGCCTAGTTGGAGGAATGGAAACCGTATCAATGCACGCACTCCGTATAGGGATTTCCCTCCTCCTCAAGATAATTATTGTGGAGCTGGAGATACAACTGGTGCTGATCAACTAATTACCATACTGGGACAACTCACTCAGGTTATGAATAATAACCTTACTCATATGGAGCACCCTGATCCGCAACGTGGAGGATCAATGTTAGACCACTTCAAGAGGCAAAAACCGCCAACATTTAATGGGGGTACAAATCCATTAGTAGCTGAGCAAAGGATAAACTCCTTAGAAAAAATATTCCACGCCTTGGGGAGTAGCGAAAGGGAGAAGGTTTTCATGGAAGTCTACCGCCTCACTGGAGATGCTGATCAATGGTGGTCGCTGATTCAAAACACAAAGGAATATGAAGAAGTATCAAGTATGGAATGGAGGGAGTTTAAGTAAATTTTCTTAGAAAAATACTTTCCACATGACCATTGAGCAGATATGGAAAGGCAATTTCTGAGTCTGAGTTAGAAGGAGGATGAGAATGTCGCAAAGTATGAGGCTAACTTTACAAGGTTAGTAAGGCATGCTGCAGATTATATATGTAACCCAAGAAGTAATATTGATCGTTTCTTTTAGGGGTTAAAACCATTTCTCCGTCGAGCATTAGTCTCACAAACCTTCTCATCGTACGAAGATATTGTCTCATGTTCTATCAAGACAAAAAAGTAATTCTCTAAATCTTATGACAATAAAGTAAAGAAAGAGAAGAAGAGAACGGTGGAAAAAGAGATAGATAAATGGAAAAAGGGAAAGAAGGATTTTCATTATGTGATAATTGTGGGAAGAATCACCTTGGTACTTTCCTAAAAGGAATGGTAGTTTATTATAAATGTGGAGAAAAAGGTCACCAGACTCGTGATTGGAAGGGAAAGAAAGAGGCTATCAATGTTGAAAGCTACAATTGTAGGTAAATGGGGCATTATGCAAATGATTTTCCTAAGCGTCAGGGAAACTTACCTCAGAAAAGGCCAAGGGATCAAGTACAATATTATGCTATTACTACAGTTTAAGTGGAATAATTAATGTATTGGTGCTTTTGGAAACAAGTATTATATTCTGGTTATAAGAATAATGTGATATATATAAGGATTGTACTGCAGTACTTGTTGTTTTCATTAAGGTTTTAATACGATGAATTTAATCATATTTTTAGTATGTGACAATAATAGAAACTTTACTTTGTTTGGGGAATCTAATGTTACAATTGATTTTGGAATATAAGTACCTTTTAGAGAAAGTCTGGACGGAGGTATTTTGGATAACTATAAAGGTTGGAATGGATTAAGTTGAACTTTGGATAGTATTGTTTGAGGTTAAAACATTTATGAAGATTATTTTTGGAATATTATAATACTATAGTTTTAGGAAAAGGACAACCTGCAGGTTGGGGGATAACCCGTCACGTCGGACAAAGCTCCAAGAATCAAACCCACAACCATAGTGCGACATGCCTTCATTACCTACCACTAGCCTACAGGAAGTCCCTGGTTATTACAAAATAGTTTTCCTAATCTAAATGGTATGTGTCAAAATTTTGAACCTTGTACGATTAGGATAAATATAATATTTTTGAGTTCTATTATCTTTTTGAGTAAAAGATGAGTTTTTGGTAGAAATTAGTTGAAGGTTGAAACTCTACTTGTCAAGCATAAATATATATATACCTATCTCTTATTCTATAATAAATTAATTCTTAAACTTTAGTAAAGGTATATTAAAACAAAAAATGTGTTATCCTAATACCTTATGTCTTGTTGAACTGATAATATTTTAAATCAACATATATTGAAGTCTTTGAGGCCCTCAATTTTACACTTGTTTGTGATTAATGACCTCAATCACTCCCTACAAATATTTACATTTTTCCACCAATTATATGTCTCTAATTTCCACCAATGTTCTCCTTATCGAGATCATAATTTGGTGGTGACTTTTTCATTTCCCTTTCCCTCTTATTAAGGCTAGATTTTATTAACCTTATTTCCGATGTGGGTTTTCCACAAAGGTATTTTCTATTTTTAACCTTTTATTTTCAAAGGAAAAATTTCAAATTGCGAGGATGCAATTTATTGAAGTAGGGGAGAATGTAACACCCCGAGCTTCCACGATACGCTTCTCTTTCAATAATGCAATAGCTTGCATTGTACGCAAGTTCAAGTTTTAACACACCGCGACTAATCAAAGTAGCCATTATGAATAGTAATACCCACTTTTTAAAATTATAGAAATTTTATATTTCAAAACGGACTTCATTTTTGTATTCGTAATATCGAAATTATCCTAAGTTGAATTTTTTGTAATTTTCTGAGAATTTCCAAAAAAATTTATGAATAGTGAAAAATACTTAAAAACAACTTTTTTAATAAAAATAATTTATAGTGATAAATTATACTATTGAGTGGTTTTAAAGTATAATTAGAATATATTTTTATCATTTTATCCAATGGTGTTCATTAGAATTAATTTCACTTTGAAATTGGACATAAACAATTGTCAATCTTTTGATATATATTGTTTCTTAAAAACACGCTATTTGTTGTGACAGCAGGAATTAGTTATAAAATTAATTAATGAAACTTATATGTTTGGAATTTTGTAAAAAAGACATCATTTTTGAATTCGGAATATCAATTATAGCTTAGGGTGAAATTTTGGCTGTTCTGAAAAACATCAATTTTTTTATGAATAGTGAAACCACTAAGTGATAGTTAAAAAACTGATTTTTCATTTAAATGAAACATTACCACTTCTGTGATTTGATTTTCAAAAATCCGACATACATGGTTTCCATTAGGAAGTAAAATGTGGTTCAATGGGATAAAAATAATTTTTTGTGAATAGTAACTTTTAAGTTTAATTAATCGCGATTAAAGGTAATTAGTGAAATTTAAGGTAAAGATAATGTTATAATAATATGAAATGACCTTTACACATGTCCTACCCCTATTGGATGAGTTATTGACGACCAAGAAAATCCATGGGTCAACTTGGGGACCCCGTGGAGAAACTTTGGTAGGAAAATGACATTAAAAACTTTTTATTTAATGTTAAAATAAAAATGTCACAAACATGAGTTGTTTTACTAAAACAATTTTTAAATGAGGTTATACAAGTCATATTTTTTACTATAAATATTAATTATAAATCCAAAAATATTTCCTACATCATGATATTTTTTTATAATTTTTATACATTAAATAAATTAAATTATTTATGACACCATGATGATGCAGCGATTACCTCATTATTTAACGATTTAAATAAAATGAAATGATAATGTAAAATCTAAGATCTACAAATGTCAAAAACCTATTTTATGGGTGGATTTCGAACTCTTATCACCTTATCCTTGAAATATATAATTTTGGGACCTTTTAAATCCGAGAAGCATTTTATGATAAAGTAACCTTTTATAACTTTCCAAGAGTGCCCCTCCTCTCCTCTTATAAAAGGCCCCCACCTCTACCACCTTACCCACACCTCTCAAGCCTTTGGCTCGGCCAACCCCTGCCCATTTTGTCTCTCCACATCCCATTCTTACTCCTAGAAGCCTCAATTTGGTCAGAAGTCTTCCCAAGGAAGCCTTTGAGCTCAAATCAAAAAGAGTTACCCGATTTAGAGGTAGTGTTTTCTCTCGTGTTCTTATGTTTTATTTTGCTTCTCCAACCCCCTAAACTATTTTTATTCATTTCTTTTGTAATAAAACTAGTATCCTAAATATACTAGGATGTTGTTATAAGAAGTATTCGAGCTACACTTACACACACCTACATCTAATGGTTAAAGAACATACTGTTTCTGTGGATGACGAATTTCTGCCTCACGAAAAAATGATTGTTCAACACTCATATAACACCTTCAAAGGTGGCCATTAAGATGTCACTATATTTATATATGATATATAATATGTTTATTTTTTACTTAAGCTTCTGTATTTTTCATTTATGACATACCTTTATGGTTTCCATTATGGGTAAACGCGATATTTTCATTTTAGAAAGTGCGGACTACCGCCCCCTCAAAGTGATTTGAATCGTTAATTCCATATGTGGGATGTATAAAGGATTGAGTAAATGTTATTATACATTATATTATACTGGAATTATATTATACCTTTATATAATTATATCTTCATTCCATTAAATATGAAATAGAAATGAAATTAGCGTTCATGTGTACGTACGGCTTACCGTCTCCATGAACGGTGCATTTCATTTCTTACCTCTAAATGTTACATAATATTATGAATGAATGTATATATTGGATATATATTATATATATGATATCTGAATCATGGATATAATTCTATAGATAATGGATATTATACCACATAAACAACTTGTAATTATAAGAAGTTTATTGTTGACTCAAGTAACAAAGATCAACAAAACGACCGTTATTAACTTAAATGACTACATAAATTTCGTAACATTGTAATAAGTGATATAAAAGGGATAATGAATTTGAAAAAGGTTCTTAATCAATTAGATATTAACTCTAGTTTATTATTTAGGAGGTTAAATAACGGTCGAGTCAAGTCGGACACGAGGTAAGGGAAATTCTTAACCCAATTTCTGTTCTTTGGGTTAATCTCCTACTTTCAAATTATATCATGATATTATTATGTCATATCTTGTATTTTTACTTTCTTTATGTGTAATTATAGTGAATACACATAATAGATCTATTTTATTTAAAAAAATGATCTTTGTAAGGGAACTTCTTTACCCAATTTCTATTCTTTGGGTTAATCTCCTATTTTCAAATTTTGTCATGATATTATTATGTCATATATTGTATTTATACTTTCTTTATGTGTATATATAGTGAATCTATTTTATTTAAAAAATGATCATTGTAAGGTACTTCGTCTCAATCTCCTTTCATTGAGACATTTTATTTTATACACAAATTTCTTTTATATGGTGTATAAACCCCTTTGACTTTTACGTTTATTCAAAAGAAATATTTTTATACGAAGTGTTTCACTAAAGGACAAAAAGGAATGTTTTTCTTGTCGTACGTATATGGAGACAATGACTTCTCTGCCTCCATGTCCATTATTTGAGTTTTGGCTTCCTCTACAAGCCATAACTTTTTTTTAAATGAAAAGTAAATACAAAGTTTTAATTTTCTTTTATTTTGGTATTGAAAATGGTTTTGAAAATGTTTTTATTATATCAATGTCTTTTATTGATATCTTGTTATTGAAATGTGGAAATTTTATGTTTCATTTATGCATGTTTTATTTGATATAATTATGTTATGGTTTATGATATGTTTAAACCTATTCATATGAGGAATGCATTGGACTTAATAAGTGACGGGTGGAGCCCGTTATAGCTCCTCGATGCATCGGCAGGTCTCATGAGACAAACTAGTATCTTTGTAACGCCCCGACCCCAGTTACCCAGAGTCGGTGCATTATTACATAACATTGGCATGATCACAAGAAAGATCAAATCTCGAAAGACCGATTGGTTTAGTAGCCTTGGAAACACTAGATATATTCATAAGTTTTACATTACATCATAAAATGAAAAACTACTACAACAACATAATGTTTCCACAATCCACACTATTAACCCCTCATAAAATCCCTGCAGGTCATTCATAACTTACTTCTTCACATCCTGGAAAAATAAAACATAGAAAAGGGGTGAGCTCAAATGCCCAGTAAGGATAACAATATAGCGGAAACATTCATAAATAAGAATAAACATTTAAGGCAATGTATAACTAAAACAAAAGCCTTTTAAATATGAACTTTCAACATGGTATGGCATAAATAAAATGAAATAATGCCATTTACTTATTCACATGGATATTCTACTAATCGAATAATCACATGCAAAAATCAATAACCACTTTCATAATGTTGGAATGCATAATGCCAGACTATCATAACCACATAGCCAAGGCCTCGTGCCAAGACTACAAATAAGATTTTGTCAAGGCCTTGTGCCAAGACACTAGTTTGTCTCATGAGACCTACCGATGCATCGAGGAGCTATAGCGGGCTCCACCCGTCACTTACTAAGTCCAATGCATTCCCATATGAAAAGGTTTAAACATAACATAAACATTCGTATTAAAACTAGCATACGAAATGTCAATAATTTCACCATAAACTGTGAATGGTATAAAAATAGCATATCCATAGTCAAACATATCAAAAAATCTTCAATACAATATAGAAGTTTTGTATCATAATAAATCAACTTCAATTAATCTTAAAATCCATCAAAGGATGTTGACATAGATGAAATCAAAATTCTTTTTAAAGAAATATCTCCTTTTATTTTGAAATCATTTAAGGTCCATATAAAATAAAACATTTTCTTTGAAAATATTCTTATAAGCTTGTAAGGGAAGCTTTGAAGATTTTATAACGGCGGAAAATAGCCGCACCCGCCGTATAAGTTAAAAAAAACATTCTTACCTTAATTCTGTCGAAAAGGTTAAAAAGGACCTTGTTTTGAAAACGACCGAAAGATTCCTTTATAAACCACTTATAAAAGTCAAAAAGGGTATAAATGACTTTAACTCATATTCTAGTAAATAGTAAAAATGTTTTGAAATGCATTTTTAAGAAACATGGATGTGGATGATAAAGAGATCCCAGTAGATTATTACGTATAAACAACCTTGGATAATGAAGAGGTTGTAAAGTAAACCCTTACCAATTTGGTAAATTATGAAACATACAACCCATAAAAGAGGTATCATACAATTAATATGTAAATAAACATAAATTAGAGTCTATTACACAAAGAATATAATTATGGGCAGTACATACACCACACATAAGGTGATGGTGGCAATATGGCATGAATCTCACGGAAATAAGGAGTGAGATGAAAACCCCTTACCTTGTACTTTTCCTTGGTTGGGGTAGGTTAACTTCCTGTATAATGGTGAAATAATTGTTATTAAATTATACAAGAATCATATATATTAATATGATATCATATATGATCTTTTAACATTGATTTGTTAATAATATCTTAGAATTATCGTCGTTTCGGGTGTTAACTTACTTGTTTTCTTTTATATGTTTTGTTACGTAAGACATGTTTGTAAAGGATAGGTTGTATATTATTCATATCCAAAATGATATCAAGTCCTTAAACATCATTTTTAAATCATCAAATGATAATTATACTTGAATGGATACGATGGAGAATGAATCTCATCGCGTTCGTGGAGACGGTAGTCCGTACGTACGCACGAGCGACAATATCATTCTTTTGATATTAAAATAATATATAAATGGATGGTATATCATATATACAGAATAATTAACATGTTATATTTATTATTTACATGAGTTACACATCATTATTATACCCATCCAAATAATATTATATTGAATAACAATTACACCACGACGTGGAGACGGTAAGCCGTACGTTCGCACGTATGGTGACATGTTATTCAAAGGGTGGATAGAATACTGAATATGTTTGTACCATATTTATAATAACATCACAGTATATGTGAGATACTGGAGTTATTATTTTAGAATGGTAAGAACAAAGAAAGAGGAAGTGGAAGAAGAAAGGAACTTGGAAAAGGGTGGTGAAATCATTACCTCTTCTTCGGGTTCTTCCTTTTGATTTGATCAAAAAGGATCCTTAGGTTGGCTTTCTGATAAAACTAAGGCCTCTATGTTGTAGTGAGGGATGTTGGGAGAGTATTTGGGCAGAGTTTGGCCGAACCAAAAGGCTTTGAAGGTGTGAAGAAATGAGAAGGAGGAGTGCCCTTTTATAAGAGGGGTGAGGGGCACCTTTGGAAAAGCTAGAAATATTAATTTATAATAAATTCATATTCGGTTTCTAAAGGCTCTAAAGTTGATTATTCAAAGGTTAAGGTGGGGATAGGTCGAAAACCACTCAAAAAATAGAATTTAGACAGGTTTGGGTACTTATATTAACCTTATCTTTAAGTATTAACTCTAAGTTAATTAGTTTCACTTTTATAATGTCTCTTTGTATTTTTATATAATATGGTTAATAAACTTACTATATACATCCAAGCGACCCCCAAGTGGTACATTAATGATGAACCTATCATGATATAAGTCTCTTGGCCGAACCTTAGATTTTTAGGAATTTAATATCAATTAATAATATAATATTTTTTTTAAGAACTCTTTTATGTCAATTTTGACACTATTCAATAGTTGATTTTTTTGAAACTCATAACAGATTGATTACTTCGAACAAAGTCAATTAAATCAATCCTAATATATCATATTATCCTAGAATATTAGTTTAATTCATTAAAAGTTTCATATTATATTTATTTGGGTATTTATAATATCAATTATTTTAATTTTTCACTATTATAGTAATTACTGCATCATCATTGTGTCATAAATAAAATAAATTATTTAATGTCTAAAAATTATAAATAAAATATAATTATGTAGGAAATCTTTTTATCTTTCTAATGAAAATTTATAATCTAAAATCCAACATATATAACCCTATGTAACAATTGTTTTTCTAAAAGATATATGCTTGTGTCATTTTTGTATTCATTTTAACTTAATTAAAATAAAGTGTCATTATCACTTACAAGTGGATCCATGGGGTCCCAAAATCGACCCAAAGATGCCCATGGTCGACCATGTATCAACCAATAGGTTTAAGACACGTTTTAGGGTAATTTAGTATTATTATAATATTATTTTTTTAACCCTTATTTACCGGATTTACCCTTAACCATGGTAAATAAAATATTTACCGTAGTAATTATTCAAAATGTCTAAAAATAAAAGTTACCTATTTACACAATTTGAACATCCTGATTCCAAATATGGAATCCATTTTCCTAAATTAAAAACACAGAAGTGGCAGAAATTAATTTAAAATTAATTCCCGCTGTCAAAACAAAAAGCGTGTTTTTAAGAGATAATAATTATCAAAAGATTGACACTTGTTTATGTTCGGTTTAATTGTAAAATTTTGTCTAATGACCAACATTATATTAAATTGTAAAAATATATTCTAAATATACTTTAAAACCACTCAAATTCATAATTTATCACTATTAATTATTTTGATTAAAAAAGTTGTTTTTAATTAAAATTTAGTAATTTTCACTATTCATCAAAATATGAAAGTTATCCGAAATGTACCAAAATTTCACCTTAGGCTAAATTTGATATTCCGAATCCAAAAATGAAGTCCATTTTAAAATATAAAATATATATAACTTCAAAAAGTAGGTATTACTATTCATAACAGCTAGTTTGATTGGTTACGGTGTGATTGAACTCGGTGTTGCGTGTAGTGCAAGTTATTGAATTATTTTGTAGAAATAACACACTATGAAATCTTGGGGTGTTACATTATCCCCTCCTTCAATAAATTGCGTCCTCGCAATTTGAAATTGTTCTTCGAAAATAAAAGGTTGAAAATAGAAAATATATTTGTGGGAAAACCCACATCGGAAATTGGGTTACTAAAATTTAGTCTTAATATGAGGAAAAGAGAAATGAAAGGGTCACCACCAAATTATGATCTCGATTAGGAGAACATTGGTGGAAATTAGAGACATATAATTGGAGGAAAAACGTAAATATTTATAGGTAGTGATTGAGGTCATCAATCACAAACAAGTATAAAATTGAGGTCCTTAAATTCATCAATCTATGATGATTTGAAATACCATAGGTTCAACAAAACATAGGGTATTGGGATAACACATTTTTGACATTTCAAAATATCTTAGTTGAAATCCCACATCGAAAAATGAATTAATGAGGCATCAATTTAAAATAAAGAGTCTAAAGTATGAAGATTACCGAAAATAACACATACTAGGGTTCCATGTAGGAAAATATGGATATGGAAGAAAAATCTAACCATCAATTATCTGAATGAGAGTGGTAGAGAACATGGCTATGAAAAGGCCAACAATCCCAAAGCCATAAATTAGTGATGATTTAAGGTACCATCTAGGAAAACATTTTTGTTCTAAGTTGCTTTTCTTAATATTGAGGAATTTATTTATGAGATTGACTAAGATCATAAGGAGATATACTTACTTTATAATTAGAGTTTTATCCATTAATAAATTTCTACCACAAACTCCTCTTTCACTCTAAAAGATAATAGAATGTAAAAAAAATTCTATTTACACTATTCGTATAGGGTTCCAAAATAAATGAATTTATAATTCATCTACAAGATCTTTTAATAAAAACTACATTATTTAATCCAGAACATCTCGTGGACCAGTGGTAGGTGATACACCCTTGTCGCCATTCGGTTGCGGGTTCAAGTCTCGCAGCCTTGCCGGACGCGACGGGTTGTCGCCCGACTTCCGGGTTGTCCTTTTATGGAAATCCAAAATAATCCAAACTAGAACTATCCAAAATACTTCTATCCAAACTCACAGTCCAACATTTATAAGGAGGGTAAACATAATATAGATCCTTTTTACCCCGTAATAGCATATGAATACCTTCATCATGTATTACCATATTCCTTATTGATTACATTCATGTTCCCTTATTCCATATAGAATGCTGGATATACTTCATTAATCCAAAAATGTTTTAAACCCCAAAAATGATGGAATATACAAATCATTAATCAGCTTCAAGGTAGTCAATAATATCCAATATAATTTATCCAAATCAATCATGTATTATTCTAAAATAACTACCTCAGTATCAGAACTATATTATGATTTATCATTCTCTCAACCATATATTTTCCAAAAATTTATCCTGCTATTGAGTCACTTTTCTTTGTTCCACACAATCTCAAGTCCTTAAAGAAATAGTACTGTAGTACAATCCTTATATACTCCATAATTATTATAACAAGTACATTGTTGATACAACACTCAATTGACATAATCAACATAAGAACTCTAATCATTCCTCTTCATCTGTGGTAGTATCATAACTTGATTATTATCCAATAACATCATTTGCGGAATAGTCTGATGACTGGGACATAGGTTCGCGTAGTGTCCAAACTCCTTGCAAATGAAGCATTGTACATTTGAAACCATTTTCTTACCCTTTCAGTCACGTACTTTGTGCCCTTTTCCTCCACACTTATAACAAACTCCCATTCCTTTCATGCAAGTTCCAGGGTGTTTCTTTCCACAGTTACCACATATGGGAAAATTCTTCTTTTCCCTCTTCCCTTTATCCATATTTCTCTCTTCCATCCTTTTCTTCTCTTGCTTCCCTTCAAAGCCATAGGACTCAGTAAACTCTTTACTTATCTTATCAACACATGATATTATTTCTTCATATGATGATAATACATGGGAGACTATTTCTCTTATAAATTCTAGCTTAAGACCATGAGAGATATGATCCTTCCTTCTCTTTGAATCATGTGCATTTCTGGAGTTATCATTCCTTCTACTGGGCGCCATTTCTAAACAATGGCATAAACTAGATTAGTTTATGAGTCAAAATACATAATCCCATACTTATAAAACACTTAACATAAATTGAACTATTTATGGATATAATCCATAATCATAATAATGTTTTCTTTGAGGAAGTATATACTCATAATCCCTTCAAAATGATTTGTAAAGAAAATGAGAGTGATCCTAAGCATATCCCCTGGGAGTGTCGTAACCAAGAGTGCAGCAAGGCCCGTTGTCGTGCACCAGTTCCCGTTCGAGTCTAGCTCAAAGCGGTGTTTTCGGGTTTTACCCCTAGGTACATCTGTGCCAGAGCCGCCTCTACCTGCTCGTATCCAGACAGGGATGTATTGCTTGGAAAACTCACAAAATCTCTACAATACCAAAATTCTAGGAAGTTCTTCTATACTAATCCTCAAAGTTCATCTTAGGTCTACGTGCTCTAATCAGAGTTTATCTAAATCTAGCTTCCAAGGTTTGTACTAAACTTCCTCTGATACCAACTGTAACGCCCCGATCCCAGTTACCCAGAGTCGGTGCATTATTACATAACATTGGCATGATCACAAGAAAGATCAAATCTCGAAAGACCGATTGGTTTAGTAGCCTTGGAAACACTAGATATATTCATAAGTTTTACATTACATCATAAAATGAAAAACTACTACAACAACATAATGTTTCCACAATCCACACTATTAACCCCTCATAAAATCCCTGCAGGTCATTCATAACTTACTTCTTCACATCCTGGAAAAATAAAACATAGAAAAGGGGTGAGCTCAAATGCCCAGTAAGGATAACAATATAGCGGAAACTTTCATAAATAAGAATAAACATTTAAGGCAATGTATAACTAAAACAAAAGCCTTTTAAATATGAACTTTCAACATGGTATGGCATAAATAAAATGAAATAATTCCATTTACTTATTCACATGGATATTCTACTAATCGAATAATCACATGCAAAAATCAATAACCACTTTCATAATGTTGGAATGCATAATGCCAGACTATTATAACCACATAGCCAAGGCCTCGTGCCAAGACTACAAATAAGATTTTGTCAAGGCCTTGTTCCAAGACACTAGTTTGTCTCATGAGACCTACCGATGCATCGAGGAGCTATAGCGGGCTCCACCCGTCACTTACTAAGTCCAATGCATTCCCATATGAAAAGGTTTAAACATAACATAAACGTTCGTATTAAAACTAGCATACGAAATGTCAATAATTTCACCATAAACTATGAATGGTATAAAAATAGCATATCCATAGTCAAACATATCACAAAACCTTCAATACAATATAGAAGTTTTGTATCATAATAAATCAACTTCAAATAATCTTAAAATCCATCAAAGGATGTTGACATAGATGAAATCAAAATTCTTTTTAAAGAAATATCTCCTTTTATTTTAAAATAATTTAAGGTCCATATAAAATAAAACATTTTCTTTGAAAATATTCTTATAAGCTTGTAAGGGAAGATTTGAAGATTTTATAACGGCGGAAAATAGCCGCACCCGCCGTATAAGTTAAAAAAACATTCTTACCTTAATTCTGTCGAAAAGGTTAAAACGGACCTTGTTTTGAAAACGACTGAAATATTCCTTTATAAACCACTTATAAAAGTCAAAAAGGGTATAAATGACTTTAACTCATATTCTAGTAAATAGTAAAAATGTTTTGAAATGCATTTTTAAGAAACATGGATGTGGATGATAAAGAGATCCCAGTAGATTATTACGTATAAACAACCTTGGATAATGAAGAGGTTGTAAAGTAAACCCTTACCAATTTGGTAAATTATGAAACATACAACCCATAAAAGAGGTATCATACAATTAATATGTAAATACACATAAATTAGAGTGTATTACACAATGAATATAATTATGGTCAGTACATACACCACACATAAGGTGATGGTGGCAATATGGCATGAATCTCACGGAAATAAGGAGTGAGATGAAAACCCCTTACCTTGTACTTTTCCTTGGTTGGGGTAGGTTAACTTCCTGTATAATGGTGAAATAATTGTTATTAAATTATACAAGAATCATATATATTAATATGATATCATATATGATCTTTTAACATTGATTTGTTAATAATATCTTAGAATTATCGTCGTTTCGGGTGTTAACTTACTTGTTTTCTTTTATATGTTTTGTTATGTAAGACATGTTTGTAAAGGATAGGTTGTATATTATTCATATCCATAATGATATCAAGTCCTTAAACATCATTTTTAAATCATCAAATGATAATTATACTTGAATGGATACGATGGAGAATGAATCTCATCGCGTTCGTGGAGACGGTAGTCCGTACGTACGCACGAGCGACAATATCATTCTTTTGATATTAAAATAATATATAAATGGATGGTATATCATATATACAGAATCATTAACATGTTATATTTATTATTTACATGATTTACACATCATTATTATACCCATCCAAATAATATTATATTGAATAACAATTACACCACGACGTGGAGACGGTAAGCCGTACGTTCGCACGTATGGTGACATGTTATTCAAAGGGTGGATAGAATACTGAATATGGTTGTACCATATTTATAATAACATCACAGTATATGTGAGATACTGGAGTTATTATTTTAGAATGGTAAGAACAAAGAAAGAGGAAGTGGAAGAAGAAAGGAACTTGGAAAAGGGTGGTGAAATCATTACCTCTTCTTCGGGTTCTTCCTTTTGATTTGATCAAAAGGGATCCTTAGGTTGGCTTTCTGATAAAAATAAGGCCTCTATGTTGTAGTGAGGGATGTTGGGAGAGTATTTGTGCAGAGTTTGGCCGAACCAAAAGGCTTTGAAGGTGTGAAGAAATGAGAAGGAGGAGTGCCCTTTTATAAGAGGGGTGAGGGGCACCTTTGGAAAAGCTAGAAATATTAATTTATAATAAATCCATATTCTGTTTCTAAAGGCTCAAAAGTTGATTATTAAAAGGTTAAGGTGGGGATAGGTCAAAAAACACTCAACCAATAGAATTTAGACAGGTTTGGGTACTTATATTAACCTTATCTTTAAGTATTAACTCTAAGTTAATTAGTTTCACTTTTACAATGTCTCTTTGTATTTTTATATAATATGGTTAATAAACTTACTATATACATCCAAGAGACCCCCAAGTGGTACATTAATGATGAACCTATTATGATATAAGTCTCTTGGCCGAACCTTAGATTTTTAGGAATTTAATATCAATTAATAATATAATATTTGTTTTAAGAACTCTTTTATATCAATTTTGACACTATTCAATAGTTGATTTTTTTGAAACTCATAACAGATTGATTACTTCGAAAAAAGTCAATTAAATCAATCCTAATATATCATATTATCCTAGAATATTAGTTTAATTCATTAAAAGTTTCATATTATATTTATTTGGGTATTTATAATATCAATTATTTTAATTTTTCACTATTATAGTAATTACTGCATCATCATTGTGTCATAAATAAAATAAATTATTTAATGTCTAAAAATTATAAATAAAATATCCTTAGGTAGGAAATCTTTTTAGCTTTCTAATGAATATTTATAATCTAAAATACAACATATATAACCCTATGTAACAATTGTTTTTCTAAAAGATATATGCTTGTGTCATTTTTGTATTCATTTTAACTTAATTAAAATAAAGTGTCATTATCACTTACAAGTGGATCCATGGGGTCCCAAAATCGACCCAAAGATGCCCATGGTCGACCATGTATCAACCAATAGGTTTAAGACACGTTTTAGGGTAATTTAGTATTATTATAATATTATTTTTTTAACCCTTATTTACCGGATTTACCCTTAACCATGGTAAATAAAATATTTACCGTAGTAATTATTCAAAATGTCTAAAAATAAAAGTTACCTATTTACACAATTTAAACATCCTGATTACAAATATGGAATCCATTTTTCTAAATTCAAAACACAGAAGTGGCAAAAATTAATTTAAAATTAATTCCCGCTGTCAAAACAAAAAGCGTGTTTTTAAAAGATAATAACTATCAAAAGATTGACACTTGTTTATGTTCGGTTTAATTGTAAAATTTTGTCTAATGACCAACATTATATTAAATTGTAAAAATATATTCTAAATATACTTTAAAACCACTCAAATTCATAATTTATCACTATTAATTATTTTGATTAAAAAAGTTGTTTTTAATTAAAATTTAGTAATTTTCACTATTCATCAAAATATGAAAGTTATCCGAAATGTACCAAAATTTCACCTTAGGCTAAATTTGATATTCCGAATCCAAAAATGAAGTCCATTTTAAAATATAAAATATATATAACTTCAAAAAGTAGGTATTACTATTCATAACAGCTAGTTTGATTGGTTACGGTGTGATTGAACTCGGTGTTGCGTGTAGTGCAAGTTATTGAATTATTTTGTAGAAATAATACACTATGAAATCTTGGGGTGTTACATTCTCCCCTCCTTCAATAAATTGCATCCTCTCAATTTTAAATTGTTCTTCTAAAATAAAAGGTTGAAAATAGAAAATATATTTGTGGGAAAACCCACATCGGAAATTGGGTTACTAAAATTTAGTCTTAATATGAGGAAAAGAGAAATGAAAGGGTCACCACCAAATTATGATCTCGATTAGGAGAACATTGGTGGAAATTAGAGACATATAATTGGAGGAAAAACGTAAATATTTATAGGTAGTGATTGAGGTCATCAATCACAAACAAGTATAAAATTGAGGTCCTTAAATTCATCAATCTATGATGATTTGAAATACCATCGGTTCAACAAAACATAGGGTATTGGGATAACACATTTTTGACGTTTCAAAATATCTTAGTTGAAATCCCACATCGAAAAATGAATTAATGAGGCCTCTATTTAAAATAAAGAGTCTAAAGTATGAAGATTACCGAAAATAACACATACTAGGGTTCCATGTAGGAAAATATGGATATGGAAGAAAAATCTAACCATCAATTATCTGAATGAGAGTGGTAGAGAACATGGCTATGAAAAGGCCAACAATCCCAAAGCCATAAATTAGTGATGATTTAAGGTACCATCTAGGAAAACATTTTTGTTCTAAGTTGCTTTTCTTAATATTGAGGAATTTATTTATGAGATTGACTAAGATCATAAGGAGATATACTTAATTTATAATTAGAGTTTTATCCATTAATAAATTTCTACCACAAACTCATCTTTCACTCTAAAAGATAATAGAATGTAAAAAAAATTCTATTTACACTATTCGTATAGGGTTCCAAAATAAACGAATTTATAATTCATCTACAAGATCTTTTAATAAAAACAACATTATTTAATCCAGAACATCTCGTGGGCCAGTGGTAGGTGATACACCCTTGTCGCCATTCGGTTGCGGGTTCAAGTCTCGCAGCCTTGCCGGACGCGACGGGTTGTCGCCCGACCTCCGGGTTGTCCTTTTATGGAAATCCAAAATAATCCAAACTAGAACTATCCAAAATACTTCTATCCAAACTCACAGTCCAACATTTATAAGGAAGGTAAACATAATATAGATCCTTTTTACCCCGTAATAGCATATGAATACCTTCATCATGTATTACCATATTCCTTATTGATTACATTCATGTTCCCTTATTCCATATAGAATGCTGGATATACTTCATTAATCCAAAAATGTTTTAAACCCCAAAAATGATGGAATATACAAATCATTAATCAGCTTCAAGGTAGTCAATAATATCCAATATAATTTATCCAAATCAATCATGTATTATTCTAAAATCACTACCTCAATATCAGAACTATATTATGATTTATCATTCTCTCAACCATATATTTTCCAAAAATTTATCCTGCTATTGAGTCACTTTTCTTTGTTCCACACCATCTCAAGTCCTTAAAGAAATAGTACTGCAGTACAATCCTTATATACTCCATAATTATTATAACAAGTACATTGTTGATACAACACTCAATTGACATAATCAACATAAGAACTCTAATCATTCCTCTTCATCTGTGGTAGTATCATAACTTGATTATTATCCAATAACATCATTTGCGGCATAGTCTGATGACTGGGACATAGGTTCGCGTAGTGTCCAAACTCCTTGCAAATGAAGCATTGTACATTTGAAACCATTTTCTTACCCTTGCAGTCACGTACTTTGTGCCCTTTTCCTCCACACTTATAACAAACTCCCATTCCTTTCATGCAAGTTCCAGGGTGTTTCTTTCCACAGTTACCACATATGGGAAAATTCTTCTTTTCCCTCTTCCCTTTATCCATCTTTCTCTCTTCCATCCTTTTCTTCTCTTGCTTCCCTTCAAATCCATAGGACTCAGTAAACTCTTTACTTATCTTATCAACACATGATATTATTTCTTCATATGATGATAATACATGGGAGACTATTTCTCTTATAAATTCTAGCTTAAGACCATGAGAGATATGATCCTTCCTTCTCTTTGAATCATGTGCATTTCTGGAGTTATCATTCCTTCTACTGGGCGCCATTTCTAAACAATGGCATAAACTAGATTAGTTTATGAGTCAAAATACATAATCCCATACTTATAAAACACTTAACATAAATTGAACTATTTATGGATATAATCCATAATCATAATAATGTTTTCTTTGAGTAAGTATATACTCATAATCCCTTCAAAATGATTTGTAAAGAAAATGAGAGTTATCCTAAGCATATCCCCCGGGAGTGTCGTAACCAAGAGTGCAGCAAGGCCCGTTGTCGTGCACCAGTTCCCGTTCGAGTCTAGCTCAAAGCGGTGTTTTCGGGTTTTACCCCTAGGTACATCTGTGCCAGAGCCGCCTCTACCTGCTCGTATCCAGACAGGGATGTATTGCTTGGAAAACTCACAAAATCTCTACAATACCAAAATTCTAGGAAGTTCTTCTATACTAATCCTCAAAGTTCATCTTAGGTCTACGTGCTCTAATCAGAGTTTATCTAAATCTAGCTTCCAAGGTTTGTACTAAACTTCCTCTGATACCAACTGTAACGCCCCGACCCCAGTTACCCAGAGTCGGTGCATTATTACATAACATTGGCTTGATCACAAGAAAGATCAAATCTCGAAAGACCGATTGGTTTAGTAGCCTTGGAAACACTAGATATATTCATAAGTTTTACATTACATCATAAAATGAAAAACTACTACAACAACATAATGTTTCCACAATCCACACTATTAAACCCTCATAAAATCCCTGTAGGTCATTCATAACTTACTTCTTCACATCCTGGAAAAATAAAACATAGAAAAGGGGTGAGCTCAAATGCCCAGTAAGGATAACAATATAGCGGAAACTTTCATAAATAAGAATAAACATTTAAGGCAATGTATAACTAAAACAAAAGCCTTTTAAATATGAAATTTCAACAAGGTATGGCATAAATAAAATGAAATAATTCCATTTACTTATTCACATGGATATTCTACTAATCTAATAATCACATGCAAAAATCAATAACCACTTTCATAATGTTGGAATGCATAATGCCAGACTATCATAACCACATAGCCAAGGCCTCGTGCCAAGACTACAAATAAGATTTTGTCAAGGCCTTGTGCCAAGACACTAGTTTGTCTCATGAGACCTACCGATGCATCGAGGAGCTATAGCGGGCTCCACCCGTCACTTACTAAGTCCAATGCATTCCCATATGAAAAGGTTTAAACATAACATAAACATTCGTATTAAAACTAGCATACGAAATGTCAATAATTTCACCATAAACTATGAATGGTATAAAAATAGCATATCCATAGTCAAACATATCACAAAACCTTCAATACAATATAGAAGTTTTGTATCATAATAAATCAACTTCAAATAATCTTAAAATCCATCAAAGGATGTTGACATAGATGAAATCAAAATTCTTTTTAAAGAAATATCTCCTTTTATTTTAAAATAATTTAAGGTCCATATAAAATAAAACATTTTCTTTGAAAATATTCTTATAAGCTTGTAAGGGAAGCTTTGAAGATTTTATAACGGCGGAAAATAGCCGCACCCGCCGTATAAGTTAAAAAAAACATTCTTACCTTAATTCTGTCGAAAAGGTTAAAAAGGACCTTGTTTTGAAAACGACTGAAAGATTCATTTATAAACCACTTATAAAAGTCAAAAAGGGTATAAATGACTTTAACTCATATTCTAGTAAATAGTAAAAATGTTTTGAAATTCATTTTTAAGAAACATGGATGTGGATGATAAAGAGATCCCAGTAGATTATTACGTATAAACAACCTTGGATAATGAAGAGGTTGTAAAGTAAACCCTTACCAATTTGGTAAATTATGAAACATACAACCCATAAAAGAGGTATCATACAATTAATATGTAAATACACATAAATTAGATTGTATTACACAATGAATATAATTATGGTCAGTACATACACCACACATAAGGTGATGGTGGCAATATGGCATGAATCTCACGGAAATAAGGAGTGAGATGAAAACCCCTTACCTTGTACTTTTCCTTGGTTGGGGTAGGTTAACTTCCTGTATAATGGTGAAATAATTGTTATTAAATTATACAAGAATCATATATATTAATATGATATCATATATGATCTTTTAACATTGATTTGTTAATAATATCTTAGAATTATCGTCGTTTCGGGTGTTAACTTACTTGTTTTCTTTTATATGTTTTGTTACGTAAGACATGTTTGTAAAGGATAGGTTGTATATTATTCATATCCATAATGATATCAAGTCCTTAAACATCATTTTTAAATCATCAAATGATAATTATACTTGAATGGATACGATGGAGAATGAATCTCATCGCGTTCGTGGAGACGGTAGTCCGTACGTACGCACGAGCGACAATATCATTCTTTTGATATTAAAATAATATATAAATGGATGGTATATCATATATACAGAATAATTAACATGTTATATTTATTATTTACATGAGTTACACATCATTATTATACCCATCCAAATAATATTATATTGAATAACAATTACACCACGACGTGGAGACGGTAAGCCGTACGTACGCACGTATGGTGACATGTTATTCAAAGGGTGGATAGAATACTGAATATGTTTGTACCATATTTATAATAACATCACAGTATATGTGAGATACTGGAGTTATTATTTTAGAATGGTAATAACAAAGAAAGAGGAAGTGGAAGAAGAAAGGAACTTGGAAAAGGGTGGTGAAATCATTACCTCTTCTTCGGGTTCTTCCTTTTGATTTGATCAAAAGGGATCCTTAGGTTGGCTTTCGGATCAAACTAAGGCCTCTAGGTTGTATTGAGGGATGTTGGGAGAGTATTTGGGCATATTTTGGCCGAACCAAAAGGCTTTGAAGGTGTGAAGAAATGAGAAGGAGGAGTGCCCTTTTATAAGAGGGGTGAGGGGCACCTTTGGAAAAGCTAGAAATATTAATTTATAATAAATTCATATTCGGTTTCTAAAGGCTCAAAAGTTTATTATTCAAAGTTTAAGGTGGGGATAGGTCGAAAAACACTCAACCAATAGAATTTATACAGGTTTGGGTACTTATATTAACCTTATCTTTAAGTATTAACTCTAAGTTAATTAGTTTCACTTTTACAATGTCTCTTTGTATTTTTATATAATATGGTTAATAAACATACTATATACATCCAAGCGACCCCCAAGTGGTACATTAATGATGAACCTATCATGATATAAGTCTCTTGGCCGAACCTTAGATTTTTAGGAATTTAATATCAATTAATAATATAATATTTGTTTTAAGAAATCTTTTATGTCAATTTTGACACTATTCAATAGTTGATTTTTGTGAAACTCATAACAGATTGATTACTTCAAACAAAGTCAATTAAATCAATCCTAATATATCATATTATCCTAGAATATTAGTTTAATTCATTTAAAGTTTCATATTATATTTATTTGGGTATTTATAATATCAATTATTTTAATTTTTCACTATTATAGTAATTACTGCATCATCATTGTGTCATAAATAAAATAAATTATTTAATGTCTAAAAATTATAAATAAAATATCATTATGTAGGAAATCTTTTTAGATTTCTAATGAATATTTATAATCTAAAATCCAACATATATAACCCTATGTAACAATTGTTTTTCTAAAAGATATATGCTTGTGTCATTTTTGTATTCATTTTAACTTAATTAAAATAAAGTGTCATTATCACTTACAAGTGGATCCATGGGGTCCCAAAATCGACCCAAAGATTCCCATGGTCGACCATGTATCAACCAATAGGGTTAAGACACGTTTTAGGGTAATTTAGTATTATTATAATATTATTTTTTTAACCCTTATTTACCGGATTTACCCTTAACCATGGTAAATAAAATATTTACCGTAGTAATTATTCAAAATGTCTAAAAATAAAAGTTACCTATTTACACAATTTGAACATCCTGATTCCAAATATGGAATCCATTTTTCTAAATTCAAAACACAGAAGTGGCAGAAATTAATTTAAAATTAATTCCCGCTGTCAAAACAAAAAGCGTGTTTTTAAGAGATAATAACTATCAAAAGATTGACACTTGTTTATGTTCGGTTTAATTGTAAAATTTTGTATAATGACCAACATTATATTAAATTGTAAAAATATATTCTAAATATACTTTAAAACCACTCAAATTCATAATTTATCACTATTAATTATTTTGATTAAAAAAGTTGTTTTTAATTAAAATTTAGTAATTTTCACTATTCATCAAAATATGAAAGTTATCCGAAATGTACCAAAATTTCACCTTAGGATAAATTTGATATTCCGAATCCAAAAATTAAGTCCATTTTAAAATATAAAATATATATAACTTCAAAAAGTAGGTATTACTATTCATAACAGCTAGTTTGATTGGTTACGGTGTGATTGAACTCGGTGTTGCGTGTAGTGCAAGTTATTGAATTATTTTTTAGAAATAACACACTATGAAATCTTGGGGTGTTACATCTTGGTACGAGGCCTTGAAAAAATCTTATTTTTAGTATTGGAACAAGGTCTTGGATACGTGGTTATGATAGTCTGGCATTATGCATTCCATTATTATGAAAGTGGTTATTGATATTGCATGTGATTATTCGACCAGTAGAATATCCATGTGAAGAAGTAAATGGCATTATCTCATTTTACTTTTTCCATATTATGTTGAAGTTCAAGTTTAAAAGGCTTTTGTTTTAGTTTTACATTGTCTTAAATGTTTATGTTTATTTATGAAAGCTTCTGCTTTATTGTTATCCTTACTGAGCATCTGAGCTCACCCCTTTCAATGTTTTAATTTTTCTAGGATGTGAAGAAGTATATTATGAATGACCTGCAGGGATAGTATGAGGGGATATGGAGACTATGTTGTTGTAGTTTTTCACTTTATGATGTAATGTAAGACTTATGAATGTATCTAGTGTTTCCAAGGCTACTAAACTAATCGATCTTTCGAGACATGATCCTCTGTGATCATTCCAATGTTCCGAAGTAATGCACCGACTCTGGGTAACTGGGGTCGGGGCATTACAGTTGGTATTAGAGGCAGTTTAGTACTAACCTTGGAAGCTAGATTTAGATAAACTCTGATTAGAGCACATAGCCCGAAGATAGACTTTGAGGATTAGTATAGAATAAATTCCTAGAATTTTGGTATTATAGAGATTTTGTGAGTTTTCCGAGCAATACATCCCTGTCTGGATACGAGCAGGTAGAGACGGCTCCGTCACAGATGTACCTAGGGGTAAAACCCGAAAACACCGCTTTGATCTAGACTCAAACGGGGACTGGTGCACGACAACGGGCCTTGCTGCACTCTTGGTTATGACACTCCCAGGGGATATGATTAGGATAATTATCATTTTCTTTATAAACCATTATGAAGGGCTTATGAGTACATACTTCCTAAAAGAAAACATTTTTATGATTATGGATTATATCCATAAATAGTTCAGTTTATGTTAAGTGTTTTACAAGTATGGAATTATGTATTTTAATTCATAAACTAATCTAGTTTATGCCATTGTTTAGAAATGGAGCCTAGTGGGAGGAATGGAAACTGTATCAATGCACGCACTTCGTGTAGGGATTTCCCTCTTGCTCAAGATAATTATTGTGGAGTTGGAGATACAACTGGTGCTGATCAACTTATTACCATACTGGGACAACTCACTCAGGTTATAAATAATAACCTTGCTTGTATGGAGCACCCTAATCAGAAACGTGGAGGATCAATGTTAGACCACTTCATGAGGCAACAACCGCCAACATTTAATGGGGGTACAAATCCATTAGTAGCTGAGCAATGGATAAACTCCTTAGAGAAAATATTCCACGCCTTGGGGAGTGGCGAAAGGGAGAAGGTTTTCATGGCAGTTTACCGCCACACTGGAGATGCCGATCAATGGTGGTTGTTGATTAAAAACATAAAGGAAGATAAAGAAGTATCAAGTATGGAATGGAGGGAGTTTAAGGAAATTTTCTTAGAAAAATACTTTCCACATGACCATCGAGAAGATATGGAAAGGCAATTTCTGAGTCTGATCCAGAAGGAGGATGAGAATGTCGCAAAGTATGAGGCTAACTTTACAAGGTTAGCGAGGCATGATTTATATTATATACGTAACCCAAGAAGTAAGATTGATCGTTTCTTTGATGGGTTAAAACCATTTCTCCATCGATCATTAGTCTCACAAACCTTCTAGTCGTACGAAGATATTGTCTCATGTGCTATCAAGACAGAAAAGGAATTCTATAAATCTTATGACAATAAAGTAAAGAAAGAGAATAATAGAATGGTGGAAAAAGAGACAGATAAAGGGAAAAAGGGAAAGAAGTATTTTCCATTATGTGATAATTGTGGGAAGAATCACCCTGGTACTTGCCTAAAAGGAATGGGAGTTTTTTATAAATGTGGAGAAAAAGGTCACCAGGCTCGTGATTGCAAGGGAAAAAAAGAGGCTATCAATGTTGAAAGCTACAATTGTAGGGAAACGGGGAATTATGAAAATGAATGTCCTAAGTGTCAGGGAAACTTACCTCAGAAAAGGCCAAGGGATCAAGGACAATCTTATGTTGTTACTACATTTGAAGTGGAATAATTAATGTATTGGTGATTTTGGAAACAAGGATTATATTCTAGTTTTAAGAATAATGTGATATATATAAGGATTGTACTGTAGTACTTGTTGTTTTTATTAAGCTTTTAATATGATGAAGGTAATCATATTTTTAGTATGTGAAAATAAGAGAAACTTTACTTTGTTTGGGGAATCTAATGTTACAATTTATTTTAGAATTTAAGGACCTTTTAGAGAAAGTCTAGATGGAGGTATTTTGGATAACTATAAAGGTTGGAATGGATTAAGTTGAACTTTAGATAGTATTGTTTAAGGTTAAAACATTTATGAAGATTATTTTTGGAATATTATAATACTATAGATTTAGGAAAAGGACAACCTGCAGGTTGGGGGATAACCCGTCACTTCGGACAAAGCTGCAGGAATCGAACCCACAACCATAGTGCGCCATGCCTTCATTACCTACCACTAGCCTACAGGAAGTCCCTGGTTATTACAAAATATTTTTCCTAATCTAAATGGTATGTGTCAAAAAATTTAACCTTGTACGATTAGGGTAAATATAATATTTTTGAGTTCTATTATCTTTTTGAATAAAAGATGAGTTTGTGGTAGAAATTAGTTGAAGGTTGAAACTCTACTTATCAAGCATAAATATATATATACCTATCTCTTATTCTATGAATAAATTAATTCTTAAACATTATTAAAGGGATATTAAAACATAAAATGTGTTATCCTAATACCTTATGTCTTGTTGAACTGATAATATTTTAAATCAACATAGATTGAAGACTTTGAGGCCCTCAATTTTACACATGTTTGTGATTGATGACCTCAATCACTCCCTACAAATATTTACGTTTTTCCACCAATTATATGTCTCGAATTTCCACCAATGTTCTCCTTATCGAGATCATAATTTGGTGATGAATTTTTCATTTCCCTTTCCCTCTTATTAAGGCTAAATTTTATTAACCATATTTCCGATGTGGGTTTTCCAAAAAGGTATTTTCTATTTTCAACCTTTTATTTTCAAAGGAAAAATTTCAAATTGCGAGGACGCAATTTATTGAAGGAGGGGATAATGTAACACCCCGAGCTTCCACGATACGCTTCTCTTTCCAGAATGCAATAGCTTGCATTGTACACAAGTTCGAGTTTTAACACGCCGCGACTAATCAAAGTAGCCGTTATGAATAGTAATAGCCACTTTTTAAAATTATTGAAATTTTATATTTCAAAATGGACTTCATTTTTGTATTCGTAATATCGAAATTATCCTAAGTTGATTTTTTTGCACTTTTCTGAGAATTTCCAAAAATTTATGAATAGTGAAAAATACTTAAAAACAACTTTTTTAATCAAAATAATTTATAGTGATAAATTATACTATTTAGTGGTTTTAAATTATAATTAGAATATATTTTTACCATTTTATCCAATGGTGTTCATTATAATTAATTTCACTTTGAAATTGGACATAAACAATTGTCAATCTTTTGATATATATTGTTTCTTAAAAACACGCTATTTGTTGTGACAGCGGGAATTAGTTATAAAATTAATTAATGAAACTTATATGTTTGTAATTTTGTAAAAAAAGACATCATTTTTGAATTCGGAATATCAATTATAGCTTAGGGTGAAATTTTGGCATTGTTCTAAAAAACTTCAATTTTTGATGAATAGTGAAACCACTAAGTGATAGTTAAAAAACTGATTTTTCGTTTAAATGAAACATTACCACTTCTGTGATTTGATTTTCAAAAATCTGACATACATGGTTGTTATTATGAAGTAAAATTTGGTTCAATGGGATAAAAATAATTTTTCGTAAATAGTAACTTTTAAGTTTAATTAATCGCGATTAAAGGTAATTAGTGAAATTTAAGGTAAAGATAATGTTATAATAATATGAAATTACCTTTAAACATGTTCTACCCCCATTGGATGAGTTATTTACGACCAATACAATCCATGGGTCAACTTTGGATCCACTTTGGTAGGAAAATGACATTAAAAACTTTTTATTTAATGTTAAAATAAAAATGTCACAAACATGAGTTGTTTTTCTGAAACAATTTTTAAATGGGGTTATACAAGTCATATTTTTGACTATAAATATTAATTAGAAATATAAAAATCTTTCCTATATCATGATATTTTTTTTATAATTTTTAGACATTAAATAAATTAAATTATTTATGACACCATGATGATGCAGTGATTACCTCGTTATTTAACGATTTAAATAAAATGAAATTATAATGTAAAATATAAGACCTAAACACGACAAAAACCTATTCGATGGGTGGATTTCGAACTCTTATCACCTTATCCTAGAAATATATAATTTTGGGACCTTTTAAATCTGAGAAGCATTTTATGATAAAGTAACCTTTTATAACTTTCCAAGAGTGCCCCTCCTCTCCTCTTATAAAAGGCCCCAACCTCTACCACCTTACCCACACCTCTCAAGCCTTTGGCTCGGCCAACCCCTGCCCATTTTGTCTCTCCACATACCACTCTTACTCCTAGAAGCCTCACTTTGGTCAGAAGTCTTACCAAGGAAGTCTTTGATCTCAAATCAAAAAGAGTTACCCGTTTTAGAGGTAGTGTTTTCTCTCGTGTTCTTATGTTTTATTTTGATTCTCCAACCCCCTAAACTCTTTTTATTCATTTATTTTGTAACAAAAACAGTATACTCAATATACTAGGACGTTTTTATAAGAAGGATTCGAGCTACACTTACACACACCTACATCTAATGGTTAAAGAACATACTGTTTCTGTGGATGGCGAATTTCTGCCTCACGAAACGATGATTGTTCAACACTCATATAACACCTTAAAAGGTGGCCATTAAGATGTAAATATATTTATATATGATATATAATATGTTTATGTTTTACTTAAGCTTCTGTATTTTTCATTTATGGCATACCTTTATGGTTTCCATTATGGGTAAACGCGATATTTTCATTTCAGGAAGTGCGGACTACCGCCCCATCAAAGTGATTTGAATCGTTAATGCCATATGTGGGATGTATAAAGGATGGAGTAAATGGTATTATACATTATATTATACTGGAATTATATTATAACTTTATATAATTATAACTTAATTCCATTAAATATGAAATACAAATGAAAGTAGCGTTCATGCGTACGTACGGCTTACCGTCTCCATGAACGGTGCATTTCATTTCTTACCTCTAAATGTTACGTAATATTATGAATGAATGTATATATTGGATATATATGATATATATGATATATACATCATGGATATAATTCCGGAGATAATGGATATTCTACCACATAAACAACTTGTAATTTATAAGAAGTTTATTGTTGACTCAAGTACCAAAGATCGACAAAATGACTATTATTAACTTAAATGACTACATAATTTTCATAACATTGTAATAAGTGATATAAAAGGGATAATTAACTTGAAAAAGGTTCTTAAGAAATTATAGATTAACTCTATTTTATTATTCAGGAGGTTAAATAACGGTCGAGTCAAGTCGGACACGAGGTAAGGGAAATTCTTAACCCAATTTCTATTCTTTGGGTTAATCCCCTAATTTCAAATTATGTCATGATATTATTATGTCATATCTTGTATTTTTACTTTATTTATGTGTAATTATAGTGAATACACATAATAGATCTATTTTATTTAAAAAAATGATCTTTGTAATGGAACTTCTTTACCCAATTTCAATTTTTTGGGTTAATCTCCTATTTTCAAATTATGTCATGATATTATTATGTCCTATCTTGTATTTATACTTTCTTTATGTGTATATATAGTGAATCTATTTTATTTAAAAAATGATCTTTGTAAGGGAATTAGTCTCAATCTCATTTCATTGAGACATATTTTGTTTTATACACAACTTTCTTTTATACGGTGTATAAACCCCTTTGACTTTTCATTTATTCAAAAGGAAACTTTTTATACGAAGCGTTTTACTAAACGACAAAAAGGAATGTTTTTCTTGTCGTATGTATGTGGAAACAATGACTTCTCTACCTCCATGTCCATTATTTTAGTTTCAGATTCCTCTACAAGACATAACTTTTTTTTAAATGAAAAGTAAATACAAAGTTTTAATTTTCTTTTATTTTGGTATTGAAAATGGTTTTGAAAGTGTTTTTTTTATATCAATGTGTTGTATTGATATCTTGTGATTGAAATGTGGAAATGTTATGTTTCCTTTATGCATGTTTTATGTGATACAATTATGTTATGGTTTATGATATGTTTAAACCTATTCATATGAGGAATGCATTGGACTTAATAAGTGACGGGTGGAGCCCGCTATAGCTCCTCGATGCATCGGCAGGTCTCATGAGACAAACTAGTGTCTTGGCATGAGGCCTTGAAAAAATCTTATTTGTAGTCTTGGCACGAGGCCTTGGCTATGTGGTTATGATATTCTGGCATTATGCATTCCATCATTATGAAAGTGGTTATTGATATTGCATGTGATTATTCGACCAGTAGAATATCCATGTGAAGAAGTAAATGGAATTATCTCATTTTACTTTTGTCATATTATGTTGAAGTTCAAGTTTAAAAGGCTTTTGTTTTTGTTGTACATTGCCTTAAATGTTTATGTTTATTTATTAAAGCTTCTGCTTTATTTTTATCCTTACTGAGCATCTGAGCTCACCCCTTTCAATGTTTTAATTTTTCCAGGATGTGAAGAAGTATATTATGAATGACCTGCAGGGATAGTATGAGGGGATATGGAGACTATGTTGTTGTAGTTTTTCACTTTATGATGTAATGTAAGACTTATGAATGTGTCTAGTGTTTCCAAGGCTACTAAACTAATCGGTCTTTCAAGACTTGATCCTTTGTGATCATGCCAATGTTACGAAGTAATGCACCAACTCTGGGTAACTGGGGTCGGGGCGTTACAGTGCCATCATCACCAGTAGAACCTACCACTTACAGAAACCTGTTGAGCCCTATGATGGACATCATCATCCAATCTACCTTTTCCCACTGACCCTCACTTTGTTTCTGAGTTGCGCTGCCTCTAGGCCCCACATTGAGTGGGGGTTATTCATCTTCACTAACCCCTAAAACAATTGGGGGTTCTTCTTCACCCTCAACCCTCATAGCTTTCAGGGGGTTTGATTGTATCCTTATTAAAGGATTTTTCTCCAATATAACCCAAATTTTTCCATCATCATTGTTCAGGGGTTCAAATCTCATCACCAAACATCTTATATCCAATAGAAGACAATATTTCAACAATACCCAAGGATGCGGACAATTGTCCCATGGCCTTCCTCTTGAGTAAACATTGGTTTTAGATCTCACCTCTTATAACTAGCGAGAATCACTCCTCTTAAAGCATGGATCTCCCACCACAACATGCGGCCTATTTGGAAAGACAACAAAGTGAAGAACGCGCAAACTATAGAAAAGAAAATGCACAGTAGAAATAAAATATTTCCCTCCAAACAAAATCATATGCACAGTGACCCAAAAATAAATGTGTAGAATATAAAAGTTGAAACCATAAATATTAAACTGGAAAATCCAAAAAAGGGAAAAACCAAGGAACCTAGTCCAAAAAGAGGGATACACTAAAAATCAATGAGTACATGGTAGAGTCTCCCAAAGACGATCAGAATATGAAAAGTAATACTCAAATAAAATAGTGGATCCATGTCGGAAAGAAGATGCAGTCTGAAGCCATCCTGAAACGAGAAACGCAACCTGGTAAAGAAACTCAAATAGATCTAACCAATTAAAGTATGTGTTTTCTGTCTGAATAATTAGTGTATATGAAATGGATCAAGGATCCAATCAAAGACCACTGTAGAGGAAATCTGATCAGACCATGAGAGTTTTGTAGGTTGTATATCTGAAAACCATTGGGTAAAAGCTTAATTGCACCATGTTGAAGATTTTATGCAGAGATGCACTTCTAGGAGGGAGATATTATGGAATGTCTCAAACCATGGGTCACTATAAACACGACAACCCCATCCCAGCTCTCTCTTTCCAGCTACATCATGCTAGAACTCCTTGCTGGTGTATCTTCCAAATCATCTATTTCCTCCCTTTTATAAAAAAATAATCAGAGTGAAATTTTGTAACTCCAGAAAAAATGCTTATTTGACCCACATTAAAATCATGTATCCGCGTGAATTAATTCACATGGTCTTGACCTCATTTAATTAGAAATTGTGTGGGAACCATTTGAGTAGGCACCCAACAACTCCCCCTCAGACTCAAGTGGGAATCATCGCCAACCCTTTCACACTTTTGATAAAAAAATATCATATTCCCCCCAAAAAATAAATCCAAAACCAAACTCTGACTTTCATCAACAACAAAACACACCTCATGGATTTTTATAGTCAATTAAGATTTTGATATCCCATAAACACCTATGGTACCACCACTGTATTCCGATAACATCCTTCGAGCCCTTGAAAATCTACTCCGCCAAATGTCTACCACCACATTCTACAATCAAGGACTTCAACCAATCCCTTTGATACCATATGTTGGGAAAGACAGAAAAGAAAAAAACATGCACACAACAGAAAAGAAAACGCGCAACGAAAATAAAATCTTTCCAGCCAAACAAAATCATATACAGAGAGACCCAATAATAAATGTGCAGAATATAAAAGTTGACACCACAAATTTTAATGTGGAAAACCATGGGTCCTAGTCCAAAAAAGGGATATCCACTAAAAATCAACGAGTACACGGTAGAGACTCTCAAATATGGGTAGGATCTAAAAATTAATACTCAAATAAAGTTGGAAAGAAGATGTTGTCTGAAGCCAGCCTAAAATGAAGAACACAGATTGATAAAGAAACTCAAATAGATCTAACCAGGTAAAGAAGGTGTTTGTTGTTAGAATAAATGGTGTAGATAAAAAGGAACCAAGATCATAGTAAAGACCATTGTAGATGAAATCTGGTTAGACTAGGAGAGTTTCAAAAGTTTTAGATCTGAAACCCACTGTGTAAAATCTTAACATCATTGTGATGAATATTGTGAGGAGAGCATCACTTCTGGGATGGGTATACTACCACACATCTCAACCCATGGGTCATCACAAATGCGGAAACCCCTTCCTAGTTCTATATTTCCAACTACATCATGTTGGCCCTCCTTGCCGGTGTATCTTCTAAAGCATTTGCTGCCTCCCTTTTACGACAAAATAATCAGCGTGAAAATTTGTAACTCCACAAAAAACACTTCTTTGACCCACATTAAAATCATGTCTCCATGTGAATTAATTCACATGTTCTTGACCTCATTTAATTAGAAACTGTGTGGGCACCATTTGAGTAGGATCCCAACACAGCCTTTCTATTTCGAAACTAGAAACCACCGACCATGGTTTTAGGTCTACCGACACCCCACACCATGGCCTTCCTCTTCTCAGTGGATCCAACCTCATCACTAATTCCTTCCTAGGGTTGGGTTAACCCTTGTTTCTTCTCTTGTAATAACCCATAGAGGGTTCATATTCCCTTTTATTTACTTATTATTTATTTACTTATTTATTTATTTACCTAATTATTTATTTATTTACTTATTTATTTATTTATCTATTTATTTATTCATTCATTTATTTATTGGTTTATTTATATAGTTATTTATTTATTTATTTATTTATTTATTTATTTATTTTCTTACTTATTTATTTACATTACCACTTCAGCAAAATATTCATTCGGTGAGTAAGTAGAATTTAATATATTTATATATATATATAAGATTGGGGCTCGAAGGCCCCTTTTTATTAAATAAAAATTATAAGAGTGGGGAATAGACAAAACATCCAAAGATAATAAACAACAACAACAAAAGAGAACAGCAACACTCAATGTGCTCGAGATCTGGTACTCATGTTATGATGTGGACATGCCCACCCCAACCACGTGGATATCTCTCCCTTATCCAAGTTTTGACCCACATCCATAGCCCACCTCCATCATTTGAGAGCTCATCATCACTGATCACCATCTTCGGTTTAGCGATAGGCACATGATCATTGTATGAAACTTCCTCTTCACTACTTCAAGAGGAAAAAAGTTCAAAGTAGTTTTTAATCATGTTTAAAACATGATTAGTGTCAATTGAAGAGGAATTAACACATTTCCTAATAGATTAATCATTGTCATTTTCCCTCCCCACACTTGGAAGAGGTGATGAAGCATCCATAGTTTGAAACTCTTGATTCTTGGTTGGTTCTGAATCCATCACAGACATCTTCTTTCCAATAATGGTTTTCACACATGTACCAGTTTTTGTGGTTTTTCTATTGGAACTTTACTATTTTTATGCACCTAGATGTCTCAAATCAAGCGATTCGGTATCCACATGGACATCATTCACTACATCCCCTACACCATACAAGGATGGATGAGTTCCATGTTTAGACTTTCTAGCACCTACATTGACTACAGAACCACCTAAATTTATTTCTTCATCAAAACAAGCTGAGAAATTTTTTACATTCAGACAACTATTTAAACTATGGGCAGCATTCATAAGGGTTTTTTTAAGGAATCTCCAACTCACTCAGTGATTTTTGTTTCCCAATGTTTTTCCTGTTCATCTTATTCACATCATGAATAAGATGGGATGAAGGGACTAAGACCGCCTTATTGTTCCTCACTGACAAGGCATTGCTCTTTTTTTATTTCCCTAGGATGGCCATCTCAAATTTATCCTTCCCTTTGCGAGCTCTGGAGGCCATGATTTTTTGTTCCTACCATAGGTTTTAATTTGAATCTGCTTGCAGATAAAGCTCTTTATCTAAATGGCCATCATCTTATTCCATTACCTCATGGTCATTAAAAATTCCATGAGACAAAGAATTTATATAGGAGACATGATCATCCAAGTGACATTCCTCTGCTAAGTTATCCCAAGATTTGTTGGGCATAGAAAATTCTATTTGGGTAAGGGAGGCAGTCCTAATATCATTCATTGGAGAAAAATTAGCACTAAAATTTTGTTTTAATTTTCTAATAAAGTACCTCTAGGGTCATTATCATTTAAACCCTGAGAAGATACCTTAACATCTATATGATTCTAATCATCAATCTTATTTACACATTCTCTAACTGAGACTAGTGCATCATTATTTTGAGTAGGCTCAACTATTTGGTCTCTAGGATTTTGAACAACCTCAATTATTTTCTTCATACAATAGTGTAGAAGATCATAACCACTTAGATGACAATTGGAGCACACTATGTCAGCTCTATAAATAGATTTAATATGCCAAATAGTTTTATAGGACTCACAAAATGGGGGGTTCTTTCATACTCTATTCTAAGATGGAAATCATCCTGCAGAGTAGACAGAGTAATTTTATCAATCAAGATGGAGTTGAAATCTACTTCTATCAGAACCCAAGAGAAATGACCAAATGTGGTCATTTCAGTGTGGTTATCCATTCTAATAGGTATACCAATAGCTGATGCAATGTCAAAGATATTTTTTGGGTGCCAAAATACCCAGTTTACGTCATGAATCTTCACCCATACCTATTCCATAGTTTCCCTGAATTTGTTTAGGTTAAAGTTCAAGTTCCACCCGTGCACCCTAAGGATGCCCGGTCTTAAATTGATCGATCTTATACTCCATGACCTAGTTTTTAGCTCTGTCAAGGGAAAAGGATTTAGAAGAATCCTCTACCAAGGGATGCACATTTAAAATTTGGAAAACCCCAAGTTGAGACTAATTATTATACTAGGTCAAAACTTTTACAGGGCTTCATGCCTTTAGACAGAGAAATCCAAGAAATGAATGAATATTTATAGAGATCGATTCTCTTAGAGATAGAACCATCAGAGGAAAAAACATGGGTGGTAGTACCTTTTTTGATAATCCTCTATGTGATACGATTATTGAGCATCGTGAATGATCCCCCAGAAAAACCAGAATAAGATGAGAAGCTTTTTGAAACCTCATCTCGGTCTGAGTTCTTCTTAGAGTGAATCGATCCCTGATTCCCAGCATGGTGGAACGAAGCAAACAAGGGAAGATTCAAGCTTTGCAGATGCTTGAAGGTGACTCAACCGTCAGAAATTGCTGAGGGTAACCACTCCCATTCCTTCATCCCTTTATATATATATGCATATAAATACATATACATAAATAATAATATTAAAAAATATATTAAATAAAAAATAACAAAAAAACAAATAATACAAAACAAATAAATGTGAAAAAAATATTTAAAAAATAAAAAACAAACAAATGACTAATAAATAATAAAATAATAATAAGTACTAAATAATAAATAATAAATTAATAAATAACACATAATAATTATTTAATTAGAAATAATAACTAATAATTAATAATTAATAAATAATATTAAATAAATAAATAGTAAATAAATAAATATACAAAAAAATAAATATTAATTATTAATTATTTAATAATAAGAAAATAATCAATAAATAATTAATAATTAATTAATTATAATTAATTAATTATAAATTAATAATTAATTAAAGATAAATAAAAATAAATATATGATAATCAATTAATTAATTAATAATGGATTAATAATTAATCAATAATAAATAATAAATTATTAATGATCATGTAATAAATAATTTATAAATAAATAATAAATAATACGTTGATAATAAATTAATAATTAGTAAATAATAAATTATTAATAAATAATATATCAATATATAATCGATAAGTAGAAAATAAATAATAAATAAATATATAATAAATAAGTAATAAATTAATAAATAATTAATAAATAATGAACAATAAATAAATAGAAAATAATAAATAAATAAATAAATAATAATATTAAATAATATATAATAAATTTTAAATAAATAATTAATAATTAATTAATTAATTAATAATAAGTTATAAACCAATATATATTAAATAATTAAATAAGGAAATGATAAGTATTAAATATATATTAAATAAGTATTAAATAGATATTAAATATAAATAAATAAAATAAATATAAATATATTTAATAATAATAAATAAGGAAATGATAAATAAATAGTATGTTAATAATAAATTAATAATAAATAGTATGTAATGATATATAATAAATATAAAGTAAATAATAATAATTTAATGATAAATTGATAATAAATAATAAACATATATAATAAATAAGTAATAAATTAATAATCAATTATTTATTAATAATATAAATAATTAATAATTAATAATTTAATTTATAATAAATAATATATATATATATATAATTACATATAAATTTATTTAAATTCAGTTATATATATCTTATAAAAATATATAAATATGAATAAATTTACATAAATGTATATAAACATAAGCATAGAAACAGACACACCTACCAATAGAATACATATAAATATATATACCAATAACCTATATATAAATATACATTAATGTATACAAATATACATAAACGGGTATAAAATATTTAAATATATATTTATATAACGAAATTTACATAAATATATATAAACACATATTTATATTACATGAATATATATAAACGCACACATATATATACTTATATATTAATAGAAATATATATATATAAACATAAGAATATATATGCACACATAATATATAAAAATATATGTCACAACCCCCTCCCTCCAAAGATACAATAATGAAAGGAGAGATATAATGACCCCTTGAGTCCCTCCTCTAGTAGGTTTGGTGGCTAGCACCGAGGGTATAAAAATCTCATAAATGGAACTCATTTCCCTCTATAACAAAACAGGATCGGGATATATGAATATTCTACCGTAAGAAACTCCATGAAAAAATATAAAAAGGAAATCAAAACCATCCCACAATGCATGTAAAAAATAATTAGATATATATAAAAGTCTCTAAAGTAAATACCCAAAAGAAAAGATAAGCGAGCAACACAACAAGTATCAAAAGGTCCAAGCTAGTAATGTTCATCATAGTCTATGAAATCCTCTAAGAAACCTGGAAATCTGTTTACATACATAAGGTTATCATACATGTATACTCAATAAGGTAACCAAATTATATCATGTACATGTGAAAAATCATATTAATTCACTAGTGAAAAAATAGCAGAACAAAATAGCACTGAAATAGATCAACCAAACAATCCCCATTATCACCATGGCATGCTCACTAAATAACACATCAAAGTATAATATCATAATTAGAATCATATTAATAAGTTCCCACGCCATTTCCCACTGATTATTCACTCTCACACACCAACGATATATGTACTAGAGCTCCCATCTCTTTTGAACATCACAACATGCCAAACAACCCACGTGCAACTGGTCATCACATCACATCTTGTCTAAAGACACATGGGCCGTCATCCCACCTCATCTACAACCATAAACATAGTAATAGGGTATCGTGAACATGAAGGATATCAAACTTTTTCCCTCCTACTATGCAAGGCCCCTACCATAAGTCATCTCATCACATCAGACCTCACTAAAGTTCACTTTTGGATTTTGGCCATCACAACTCATGCATGTAATAATCACCTTGAAAAGAGAGTAGTAAAGTGTGGGTAGAAAGGTATCAATATTGTACAATCACAATATTAGTAATTTTATCAAAGATGTAAAAACAGTTGATTCTAACCCCCCCCCCTTCAATTTCAATCGACTGATTCATTATCTTCACTAACCCGATGTATACTATATTACTAAAAGATAAAAAATTATGAACCCCTCCTACATGATACAACTAATGAGAAATGAAGTATCCACCTACCTTAAAGAAGGAGGCTTTTTATGATTCAATACACTAAAAATAGGGGTGGAACGCATGTGATGGAACCACTTATAGGAGGAACTTGAACCAGAAGCGGGAATAGAGTTCACGACTCTAAGGGAAAGGCTTTGGAACCTCCCATATCGAGAGAAATAAATACATAAATAATGAAGGAAATATATTTCTTTTAGGATTACGGATAAAAAATCATCGATATTCTAGATCAAAAATAAGATTTTAATTAACCATTAATGTGGGTTTCATTAAATCCATGAAGAATATCCATTTAAAAGATCATAACTTTTAAGAAATGGAGGATATAAATATCCTCTTTTGAAATGGATCTTAATTCCCTTAATTAAGGATTTAAAACCATTTTACATAAAAAAATGTAAAAAAAGAAAAACCATAAATTCTGTAAAAACTAGAACTTACTACTACCAGGTGATACCATCATTATCTACCCTGAGAATCCACTATCAGAAGCTACTGCCAGAAGCTACCACTAAGAGATTCCCTTAAAATATACCACCAGACCAATTCTGCTACTACCAGAAGCTATCACTAGATGATACTACTAGAATCTACTATTAGTCTAAGTTTGTTATGACTATAAGCTACCATTAGAAGCTACCATGAAAAACTACCACCAAAAACTACTTCCAGACCAAGTCTGCTACAGCAAGAAGCTACCACCATAAGCTACCTCTAGATGCTACCTCTAGAAGCTACCTCCATATGCCACCACCAGAATCTAATGAAATACCAAGTCTACTACCTCTAGATATTATCACTAGAATTTACCACCAGATGGAACCGCTAGATGCTACAACCAGAAAAGGTCTATTATTTTCAAAATCTATCATTAGAATCTAAAAAAACCCTTTAGTATCCAAAGGACTAATTAAAATCAAAGGGAAAAGTTTTTAGGAACCATGGAATTACATTATATATCTCTTAAACAATTGTTATCCTCGATCATTAAACCAAATCCAGAGATAAGGGAAGGAGAAAAGGGTCATTCAGACAACCACCATGTGAGATACATCTTAAGAATCTCATTACAACTGAAACACTACAACCAACCAAACTTTCTAACTACATGTATCCTCTCTTCCACATAAAAACTTGCACAACCCTTTCAAACCCAACACATCTTGAAGCCAAAAAATTCCATAATGTACACACAAAAGAACCCTAAGTACAAAAATCAAGGAATTCCATCTCCCATGTCAATACACTATATGATTTGGGTGTCACTGACTTGCCTACAAGGTTTCAATCGCGTCAAGGTATAATGAATCTCGATTAGGAATCATGATTTCCCTTCTTAGTATTCATTGAAGATTTAATCCCAAATCATATCAATAAGGAATAATTATATATCATATAAAATAGAAAAGTCCATACATCACATCATCAAACAAAAAAAATAAAAACAATATAAGCACACACAAAAACTTATGGTATCGGGCATGAATTTTCTTCTAATGCTCCCAAGTACTCTCCTCCAGACTACCATGCCTCTATAACACATAAACAAAATGAATAGTCTATCCTCATAGAACCTTATCTTAATAACCCAGGATCTCTACTGGCTTCTCTATGAATTTTTTTTGTCCTCAATATCCAACTCTCTCTAGTCAATGATGTGGGAGTTATCATTAAGATACTAATGAAGTTGGGATATGTGGAAGACATTGTGAATCTAGTCCAATCATGGAAGAAGTGTCAACCAATAAGCTCCCTATCCAACATTCTCCCAATGCCTTGAAAGGTTTAATAAAGTGGGGTGAGAGCTTACCCCTCTATTGAATCTCTGATACCCACATTGAGGGGAAACCTTTAAGAACACGTGGTCTCTAACCTCAAACTCTAAGGTCCTCCTCCTATGATTAGTATAATATTTATGCCAGTCCTATGCTACTTTCATCCTCTCATGGATAACCTAAACCTTCTTTGTCATGCTCTGCAGCACATCAGGTACAAGAACTACTGACTCCCCAACATTGGCCCAGCATAATGGAGAACTACATGGTTGCTGATACAAATATTAAAATGGGATCATTCCAATAGATGAATGATAGATTTTTTTATAAGAAAAATCAATTGAAGGAAATTTCTTTTCCCACGATCTTATGAATTATAAGATTCATGATCACAATATATCCTCACGGGTTTATATAGTTTTCTCGGTCTGCCCATCTGTCTGAGGATGGAAATCATTGTTGAGGTATAACTGAATTCCAAAAATAAGCTACAATCCTCTCTAGACTCACAAAGTAAAATGTGAATCCTGATCTAATAAAATGGGCCTCATGACTCTATTCAACCTCACCACATCATACACATTCCACCTCACCAAAACATTCATAACATCTAACCCATTAATCTTTAGAAAGTGAGGTGATTTCTTCAATTGATCCATGATTACCCAGATAGAATCACAATATCCCTGATATTGGGGTATCTCTATGATGAATTGAATCGATATGTCATATCATTTCTATTCAGGAATATATAAGGGATAAAGAAAACCACCATGAACACGATGCTCATACTTTACCTACTGGAAAACCAGACACTGAGACACAAACTCCATCACCACTCATTTCATATTGGAAAAAAAACTATATCCTCAAGCTAGGATACTTCTTGGAAACTCCAAGGTGTACCCATAAATTCATGCTATGAAACTCATGAATAACTCCTTCTTACATCACTACCAGGAAAAACGGAATTCCCGGAAACAATATCTGATTATGAACATCCTCTATCCAACCTCCCCAAAGTATCACCATGTCCAACACAGTCTCACATTACCACTACCTCTGATTCCCCCTGGTGAGACTCCTCAACCTATTGAATCATTTAATACTTCACTATCACCTTGAATGAGAAACATCCACCATCAAAAACCCTCACATCCATGTGTAGGGTTTTCAACTCATCTGTCGCTCTTGAAGAATCCCCAAACTCCCATACCAAATCCTTCCATGACTTCCTACTCAAATAATTGACCACAACATTCCCCTTTATTGAGGTGTAGGAAATCTCAAAATAATAATCTTGATGAAACCCCATCCACCTACATTTCCACAGATTAAAATCACACTAAAAAAGATATACCCCAATCTCATATGATCTATAAAGACCAAAAAGCACTCTAAAATAAGGTAATATATCAATAAATTTAGTGAAAACATTACCACTACTAACTCCAGATCATGGTAGGAATATTTATTCTCATGGGGACATAACTACCTATACCCATAATAGATCACCAATTTATTTTTCATCAATATGCATCCCAAACCTAGATGGAAAGTATCACAAAACACCCTAAACATAACCCCTTCTGCTGGAAACTAAATCACTAGGGCACTAATCAATCTCCCTTTTAAGTAGTTGAATGTTGCCTGAAAATGATCAGTATAGATAAATTTATAGTCCTTCCTAGTCAAATATTTCAATGGAGTTTCAATCCATAATAAATCAAACATAAACCTCCTGTAATAGCCTACAAGGATATGGAATCTATGAACCTATTTCACACTCTTGGGGGATACCCAAGAAACAACTTCCTCAACCTTTGATGGGTCCACAACTACTTCCTACTAGGATACCATTTTCCCAAGTAAATTCACCACTTATGTATAGAACTTACACTTTGGAAACTTTCTATAGAGATGTTGGTATCAAAGAACATGCAAGATAGCTTTGAGATGACTAGTATTCTCCTCCTATGACTTCATGTAGGTTAATATGTCATAAATGAACATGAATATTGTAAGATACCATATTTTTTTAGGTATGTATATATTGATTTTTGGTTCAACCTCTTTTGGTTGGATTTTATTTTCTTCTTTAAACCATGGTGGTTGAGTTTCTTTTGGGGGTGGAAAAATTTTGTTATGGAAAATAACCTAAAGTTAAGAGATATAGGTTTTTTAAAATTAACAAAGTATGGGTATAAATATATTAAGTGATTATGATGTTTTTACATGGTTTGGAAGGATTTGGAGGTGGTTTGGGATTTTTCTATAGAATCTAGGTTGATATCTTTCTGCTGGACACTCTTACATCATGAATATGTTACACAACATGAAACTCTTTCCAAGAAGCTGTGAACTAGTTCAAAGTGTGAAAAGATTAAACATCATGAAATGGGTTCACATCATGAAATGGTTGATCAGGGTTATTTCAACACAAGTTGATGCATTCTTTTTCTTATCTTATAAATTGGTATATTCATTTCATGAAAGGGTTTCACATCATGAGTATCTCAAGACCTACTTTTTTAAACCATGATGTGTGTATGATTTATTTTTCATCCTCCATGCATCTTTCTCTATTAAACCCTGGGGAAAATCTAGGTGATTTTGGAGTGATTACATTTTTTCCAGACATCTCTGTCAATCATTTAATATCTGATGAGTTCTTTCACTTTGGTTTTCCCCTTTTATTCTACTATTCACCATTATAGTGGTGTGATCTCTTGACCACTATTGAATTGGGTTTTGATCTAGATGTTTGTGTGATCTAGGTTTTCCTTGTGATATAATTCTCCTTTATTATTAGTTAGAATTCCTAGTTTAGAGAATTGAACCCCAATATAGGAGTGTAAGTACCAGGCATAGGGAATGGTGTAGGGGAGTCAGACTGGATCCCAAGGTATAGGGGAAAGTTAGTTACATGCTATGCAATCTACTTTGGATAGGTTGGATGTAGGACCTTCTATCATTAGAGATGATTCTTATGACATATACTTAGCTTTAATTTTGTTTGATATAGGAGCATCACATTCATTTATATATTCTATTTTTTCAAATGGTTTGGGTTTGGCTGTTGAAATATTGGATTGTGTCTTATCCATCGATACACCATTGGTAGTGCGGTCAGAAAGTATTAAACATTACAAGACATGTCCTCTAGAAATTGGTGGTTATAATTTATTTTGGGAACTGTTTATTCTATAAATGAAAGGTTTTGATTTTATTTTCGGTGTGTATTGGTCAGTTATGTACCAGGATCACATCAACTATTATTGGAGGATATTTACCTTTCTATCTCTAAAAAAGAGGCCACTATTTCACTAGGGTGAGTGGGATCTTCAGGCTGGTCATGCAGTACCAATTCAATGTATATTAGATTGTCTCATGGATCAAATAGTGGGTCTTTATTTAGATTATGGTGTAATGTAGTGGGATTCTTTTACTCCATTGTTATACCATGTTTAGGATGTATTTAATGGAGATTTCTATGGATTAACACCCAAGCAGAAGATCGAGTTCATGGTCAAGTTATTTCTAGGAGTAAATCTAGTTTCCTTTTCAGCTTATAAGATGGAACCAATAGAGATTCATGAGTTGAAATTTTAGTTGGTAGATATGTAAGATAAGGTACCATGGTTTTCTCCAGTTATTTTTTATAAGAAGATTGATGGTACTTTATTCTTGTGTGTGGACTATCATAGATTAAACTAGATGACATTTAGGAACCGATAACCCCTTCCACACATTAATAATCTATTTAGTTAGCTGATAGGTGTTCATATTTTCTCTAAGATTGAATTGAGATCATATTATCATCTGTTGAGTGTGGGACTATCAAACATACCTCATACTACTTTTAAGAGCAAGTATAGCTAGTACGAGTTCATGGTGATGTTGTTTGGTCTAACGAACTCACCAGTGGTACTCATGGACTTGATGAATAAGATCTTACAACAATTTATGGACTAGTTTTTGGTGTTTTTAATCTAATAAATCCTACTATACTCTCAGTAAATAGATGATTCTTTATTCCAATCTAACTAAATGCAGTTTTGAGATTGATAAAGTGTACTTATTGGGCCATGTAATATCGTAGGATGGAGTGTCAGTGGAACCAGAGAAGGTTGTCGTTGTTTTATCTTCATAGATTCCCAATAATGACTTTGAAATTTGGATTATTATGGGTTTAGTAGATTATTATTGGAATTTTATACAGGAATTGTTCCATTTGGTAGCACTGATGTCCAGGCTGACCAAGAAAGGGGTGAAGTTTTTTTTCAGATGCTTATGAGATAGATTTTTAGGAGTTGAAGGGTAGGTTCACCTCAGAACTGATATTTACCATACTTTTTCCAATTGAGGAATATATTATGTACTTTGATGCATCCATATTTGGACTCAAATTATTTCTGATATAGGAGGACCTAGTGGTTTCTTATGGATCCAAATAGCTGAGACCGCATGAGAGTAATTATCCTACTCATGATCTAATGTTATCTATTGTGGTGCATTCCCTGATATGATAGAGAAATTATCTTATGTGAAAGAGTTTTTTGGTGTAAAAGTACCACAAGATCCTCAGGTAAATATTTTCTTAGTGGTACCTAAACCTTCAGTAGAGGATGTGGTTCAAGTATCTACTGTCTTTTGACTTTAAGATGGATTACATACTAAGAAATGGCATCATCATTGTTGAAACCTTGATCCAGAATATCTAGGAGGAGGTAGTGCAGGAGTCTTCCGATGAGTGGTGGATGATGGAACTTTTTGCAGACATGTATCTAGATGTTCAGAAGTCCCAGAGATGATTATTTATGACTTCGACGTTTTTTATAGTTTTTCTTCTTGAATGGATCAAGAAAAAGAAATTATCTGGTCTATAGGGAATATATTTGAGGGGGAAAATATGGTGGGGAGACACCATCAGAACGGTCTCTTCATAGTGTAAATTTTCTCCTTATCCATGACCAAGTAGGGGTTCATATGAGCTTTCATGAGGTGATGATGAGATAGATTCATGCTTTTAGATGGGAAGTACAACCTGGTTTAAAAAAGATGTATCATGGTCTCTATATAGAGTATTGGTTTCCAATAATGAAGAAGGAGGTAGTGGGCTATGTGGTGATATGTTTCACCTATCTGCAGGTGAAAGCTGAGAATCAGAGGCCTTTTGGGCTATTATAGCCTCTATTCATTCCCTAGTGGAAATGGGAAGATGTCACTATTAATTTTTGGATGGGATTACCCAAGACACCTCATAAGGGAGGAAAAATATGGGTGGTCATAAATTGAATAAAGAAGGTATCATATTTCTTTCCAATTAGGGAGACCTTCATTTTTGATGATCTATGAAGACTTTTTATATAGGAGATAGTATGGTTTCACAGTGTTCTGTGGAGTGTCATTTTTGATAGAGATCCTCATTTCATGTATTGATTCTGGTAGGGTCTTCAGAAGGCTTTTGGATCATAGGTTTATCTTAGCAAAGCCTATCATCCAAAAACTGGCAGTCAATCTGAACGGAGAATTTAGATTATATAGGATATATTATAAGCCTATGTTTTGTATTTTTATGGTTCATAAGGGTAAATTTAGAACATGTGGATTTTTCTTATAATAATAGCTTCCAAACATCAATCCAAATGGAACCTTTCAAGGATTTGTATGGAAGTTCATTCCTCTTGCCTCTTTATTGGTTGGAGGTGGGTGAGCTTGCGCTTGTTGGATCTAGTCTTGTACAGAAGACATTTGAGAAAGTTCATTTGATCAGGAGGCAGTTGGTAAGCATGAAAATAAGGTAGAAATATTACACTAACAAGTGTAGATAACATCTATGGTTTGAGTTTATTCATTGTGTTTTACTTTAGGTTTCTCCTAGGTTGGAAAAATTCCATATCATAAAATAGGGGAAGCCGGTTCTTGGGTTTGTTAGGTCGTTTGAGATAGTGGAAAGTTTTGGTCTAGTGGAATACCAATTGTCCCTTCCACGAAACTATAGTTTCATGAATGATGTGCTTCACATGTCAAATATTTGGAGATATCATCCATACACTTCTCATATGGTATAAGTTGATGGCATAGAGCTTCGTGTAGACACGTACTTTTAGGAGAATCAGATACAGATTGTGGAATGTAGTGAGAAATATCTCTAAGGAAATATTATACCTCTAGTTAATGTGTCTTGGAAGAATGGGCATGTTCAAGAGTATATGTAGGAGAGGGAATCTAATATTCAAAAATAGTGGCCAGATTTATTTTTTGAGATCCCATTGTGATTCTTGGAGCAGCTCGAGGATGATATATTACATGGTACGGAGGTTGTAAGATCCTGTATTTTTCTAGGTACATCTCTATTGAATTTTGGTTGGGTTTTCTTTTATTCTTTAATCCTTTTTTGTCAAGTTTCTTTTGTGGGTGGTGATATTTTGTTAGGTAAAATGACCTAAAGTTCTAGGAATTATGTTTTTTTGAATTAATGGAGTCCAGGTATAAATGTTTCAAGGGATTATGATGATTTATTGTGGTTTGGAATGATTTAGATGTGGTTTAGTCTTTTCCTATAGAAGTTAGGAAGAGATATGGCTTCCAAACACTTCCAAATTGTAATCATGTCACACAATATGAAAATGTTGTTTTTTCTAAGATTTGAAATAGTTCAAAGCATAAAAACTTTACACACCATGAAACTGGTTCAGGTCATGAAACAGTCATCCAGGGTTATTTCAACCCGAGGTGACATGTTTTTCAACATATCTTATAAATCAAGAAATCCACATCATGAAAGGGGTTCATGTCATGAATATCTTGAGACTAGTAGTTTTAAACCACAAAATGTGTATGATTTATTTTTCATTCACCATGTAACTTTCTCTCTTGAACCCTATAGAAACTTTGGGTGATTTTAGAGTGATTCTTTCCCTTACAAAAATATATGTCTAGCATTTAATCTCTATTGAGTTACTTTTCTTTGGTTTTCCCCTTTTCTTACACTATTCACCATAATATCATTGTGATATCTTGACTTTCATTTAATCAGGTTTTGATCTTGATGTTTGTATGATCTTGTTTTTCCTTGTGATCTCCTTCACCTTTGTTCTTCATTGGAATTCATGGTTGAGAGTGCAATTTTGATCCCCATATAAAGTTAAGTGGTCTAGAATAAAACCCTATGGTTTATTTCTTTTTTTTAAGTGTGTGAAATATTATTTAATTGCACCAACACAATAGACACATTAACTAACAAAATAATGGTTAATGATAATCATTTGGTTGGACTACTCCTTGGATCCCTTTAGATTCAATAATGTTGAGACATGGCATGTGGCTACTCATAGGGTGAGCCTACCCTTAAATAATAATTAATTGGTTAATGGCTTACTTGTTTATTTTAAATGGTTGTAAATACTTGGATATGATATGGTTTTTTACATTGTCATGCTAATTGATCAAGAAATAACTAGATGAATAAAAGGGAGTTGAAAATAATAAAGGTAATTGGCTGAATTTTCCTTTATGGATTTTGATATATGTTGTGTTATTCTTTTCATTATGAATTGTGTTCTGATTCTTGTTATAATTCTTATAGGGCTTGTCTCGGTTATGCTATAATACTTATAGAGCTTGGCCCGGTTATGATGTAATGCTTATAGGGCTTGGCCCGGTTATGTTGTAATGTTTATAGGTCTTGGCCCAATTATGTTGTAATGCTTAGAGGGATTGGTTCGGCTATGAAGAAATTATTATATAGAGGGATTGGCCCAGTTATACTATAATTCTTATAGGGCTTGCCTCAGTTATTCTATAATTATTATAAGTCTTGGCCCGGTTATGCTAAAATGATTATACATAGGGCGTATTCTCGGTTATGTGATTATTCTATGGACTTGGGGTTGCGGCTAGAATGTTTATACTACAGTCTCATAGATATATCAACATCGTTCTAGAGCAGGTTGATTATTGTATTGTATTAATTGATTAATTAATATACCTATTTATCAATTTATTCCTTGTAGTTATTATCAAACTAGTTTTGTTTAGACACGGTGGTTTCAACCTACAGATTTTTACTCACACCCTACTTAGGCTACCATTTGGTACTCGAGCAGATTACATGGATGCAGGTTTGGAAAAGGTCATGGGACCTTGTTGTTGATTGTTGCTTTCTGGATGGGTTAGAGTTTGGAAACATAACCAAATAGGGATTGGTAATTGGGATCTTTTGAGTTTATTTGATTCATCTTATTCCTTTATCTATATGACTCCCAGCATGTCATATAGTTAAATTTCAAGATAATATTACATGGTTCATTATTATTTGGATTACTTAGTTCATCCTTTATCTTCCTATTGTATGATGTATTGTTTCCTCTATTTATGTTACTCTGATATTTTTTTATTTACACTGTATTGAAACTCTATAACAGGGGGTATAGCACTACTACAAAAGACGCCTATAACAACACTAGAATTTATTAGCACTAAAAAAAATTGTTGTTAAATTCCATATTTATCAGTGCAAAAATAAGCACTGATAAAGGCATCCCTTTATCATAGCTAAAAAAATCCCTGATAAAGGATACCCTTTATCAGCACTCTTTTTTAGTATTGATAAAAGGTAATATTTATCAGTGCTTTATTTTAGCATTGATAAAGGAAACTTTTTTCAGCACTTTATTTTTAGCATTGATAAAAGGTTCCCTTTATCAGTGTGTTTTTAGCACTGAAAAAATTTCTCTTTATCATTGCTTTTTTAGTGCTGATAAAGGTCCAGAATAAAATGAAAAATTAAACAAATAAAAATTAAATGAGTAAATTAAGAAAAATATGAAACATTTTATTAATTAAATAATTATTGATAAAAATGAATATATTTAATATACATATATATATTATAAATATTAATAAATAGTATATATTAAATATTGATATATAAAATGAATAGGTATAATATATATAAAATATTAATTAAAAATATATTAATGTCTTATTTATTTTTAATGTTGTTTGATTTTTCAATTTAACCTATATCAAACATCATGTGTGGAATTTATTTCACATACATATATATATATATATATATATATATATATTACTGAATTTGTACACAAAAATGCACACACAAATATATTTATTCGATATATAGAAACACATACACCTAATATTTATGTAATTTATTCAAATTTTATTATATTTTAGAATTTCATTATAACATGATACATTTAATATATATTATGTTTTTAATTAGTCAGTTTTACTTTTTTATTTTTAATACTATATTTAGGGTATTACTTTTTAATATTTTATTTATTTTATTTTTAAATTTGATCATTTTATATTATTTATTTATATTTATTTATTTACTATTTTTTAGTATTATCAATATGTATTCATCCACTTAAATAAATATATATATATATATATATCCATATTTTTTAATTACTTATATTTAATTAATAAAACTTATTTATTTTTTCAATATTTTTAAAGTGTACTCATTTTGATTTATTCAATTTCACTCATTTTTAAAATGCATGTATTTAAGATTATATATCCATTAATAATGTTAAAAATATATTTGTAAATAAATATTTATAAATAAAAATATCTATAAATGTAAATTCACTATATTTATAATTATTATAAATAAATTATTATTATTTTCTAAATAATTATTTATATAATTATAATTAATTAATTATATATATTTAAGTAATTGTAAAATTATAATAAATTTATTTAAATAATTATAAAATTATAATAAATTTATTTAAATAATTATAATTATAAAACTTTTATCACCGCTTTTTTAGCACTGATAAAGATCAATCTTTATCACCGTTAAAAAATTGTTGTTAAAAGAGATATTTATCAGCGCTAAAACATTAGCGTTGATAAATATGTCTTTTATCAGTTCTTTTTTAGTGATAATAAAGCTTAAGATTTATCAACCCTAAAAAACACTTATAAATATTCATTTTATTAGAACTTATAAATTTAGCACTGATAAAAGGGGTCTTTATCAACACTTTTTTGAAAGCGTTGTTAAAATTGTACCTGGTCTATTTAAAAAAACTAACCACGACTCGATCACTCACGATTCTCAAGCTCTTGCAGAACTCCTCTACTGCCGGCATGATCCCTCTATGTTCCCTCGAATTAATCAAGGCTATAATCCAATGTATATTATTTTATACTTTTCCTCTATTCTTGTTTTCTATTTTGGGTTCCATGTTTTGTATTTTTGCATTGTTCTTAACCATGAAGAACTGTATATCTATTCTCTTTACTACTAAAATTTAACGAGTGGTTCTATTTCATCATTTTCCTCCATATACAATAGTTTTTAAAAAAGAGAAGGATGTTTTCATATAGTAAGGTTAGTCAACATATGTGTATGGGACTGTATGGATAAATAAAATAGATTTTTCACCACACACTACTAAAAACGTAATTCTAGATTCATAGAATGATCAAATTGAGTTTAGTTAAAAATTTAAGTGGTCAACCCATTTCTAAAACATGTTATCTATATCCCTTAGCATTGACACATGACTTTGCCTAGTTTGTGAAAAATGGTATCCAAGCATAGGTTCTTCAGAGTTTATAAGTTCAAAAGTGTAGTTTTTTTATTTTAATAGTAAGGGTAGTGTGGATTTAGGTTGTTGAAACTCGAGAGGTACATGTGGGGGATAGTGTCACGAACTCTCTTACCTTTAGAGAAACTATTTTCCAGGGAACTTTGGGCTTGTGTATTGGAGTTTTATTAATATTTTGATTGGTTTTATGTGTTTGATATGAGAATTTCTATTTAAATTACAAATTAATTTTAAGTTATTTTTCGATTTGTTTGAGCTTGGGGTAATGGTGGATGAAGAGATAAAACTACATAGTTGATCCCCATGGTCTATCCAACTATGTGAAGCCCATGTGGGATTCTCTAAGGACTCCACTAAACCCGAAAGAAGTTTTTTATTTCATTTTAGACTTATTTTAACTACTTTTAAGTATTGAATTACTGTTAAAGATAATTCTCACTTATGGGGGGTGAATTAAAGAGGAGATGGTTTTGTTTAACATTATTGAAATGAATTTGATCTAGTGTTGTGTAGTGTTTTGAAAATTTTAAATGTTTTTTTGGGTTAAAATGGGTTTTTCTTATTTTTAAACAAATGTTAGGTTCTTAAATATTTTTAATGGTTTATTTTAAAATGGATTTATTATATCATAAAAGGTATTTAAAAAATTGGTTGATTTCATTATGGGTTTTGATAAAAATGATTTGTAAAAAAATTAAATGTTTATGGAAATGATTTAAAATGAACCGGGTTTATTTGAAAATCTATTTAACTATTAATAAACTCTAAAAATGGTTTTGTTTTATTTTTAATCAATTGTGGTGTTTTAAAACTCTTTATTTAAAGTTATAGATTTTCATGAAAAATAATTTTTATATTTTGTTGATGTTGTGTTTTTTTATGCTTTTAGATTTGTCCTATGGTCTTGGAGGGACTATTTAGTTTGATATGTTGGACATTACCTAGTTGAGTTTATGTCTTGTGTCATTTAAATTCTTCCTCTTAAAATGTTAAAATAAAATATTAGAGGTTTTTTCTCATAGTATAACCCTCTTAGTGGTTTATCCCTTATTTTAGAATAGCATTGTTTTGTTTCAATATCTAACCCGAATCTAAGTCAAGTGGGGAACATGGAACTTTATTTCTCTCAAACCCAATATTAGTACATTTATTTTGTAGATGTAGAGTTGGTAGAGACTTTGGAATCTAGTGGTTGTTTCTTTTATTGATTTTGATTGGTTTTGTTTTCCTTAATGAGCCTCATTGTTTAGATATACCTTTATAAAATTGTGTGGTTGTTTTTTAGGGTCTTGAAGAAATTTTAGAATGGGACACATAATTTTTGGTATTTTTTATTTATTCTTATGGACTGGTGGTTTATCCTTATCAAGGTTGGGTGTTTTTTTATTTTTTCTTGACCTGTCTTCTTGAGTATCATGCCTCTTATTTAGGAGTTGATAAGTAAGAATTAGTAATAATATATGAAATGTCATGTTATTATGTGTCTTTATTTTTTATAGAATTAATTATAAATTTATATTTATAGAAAAATGAATAGTAAATAAATAGTTTATTATTATTTACTTACAAGTGATTATTAGGTTTATATAACTTATTAACTGATTGAGTTTATTTATTAACCCCCTTTATTAATACTATTAGTTATTTGTTACATAATTATATTTAAAATAATTCTTCTAACATATTTTAAATTATATATAATATATGAAAAGACTTATTAAAAATGAAATTAATAAGAGAGAGGTGCATGGGGTTCACATTTTATATAGATTATTTTTTTCCTATTTATGAATGATTATTATTTTTTTAAGGGAAAAATTATATGAATATCTACATTAATATATAATTTTTCACTACTAGCACTTGAGCCTCAACCCAGTTGGTGAGGACTCCTTAAGTGCATCTAGACGACCCAGGATCAAATCCAGGTGGAGGCTAATTTTTCGGATACTGTAGCAGTACTATAGTATTATTGTAGCAGGCACTGTAGCTGCTAAGAATATTCCCTTGTTTGGGCCTTCAGGACACAGATTTGGTCCACGGGTCCTTTTAGGCCTTCGGGCCACCTAGGCCTTCGGGTCAGTAAGGCCTTCAGGCCACCTCAAGGCCTTTGGGCCACCTTAAGTGTAGATGCAAACCAGACAACCTACAAGGAACAAGCTTTAGAAGGAGGTTGAGAAAGGATCTTTCACTAGTGCAGAAGTTAAATGGATTGAAATAATGAGAGGGTATGGAACCTACCATCGGGAAAAGCCTATGCATGCAGGGGAAAGCCTAGTCGAATAGCTATGAAAAGGTGAAGAGATGATTTCACAATGAATATGCTGGGGAGGAGCAGTTACAAGTAGTTATTCTGAGTTGTGTATAATGTTTGAAACCTAAAGGAAGTGAAATACTCTAAGGCCTATGTTTCATGTAATACTTATGCCTACGGGCCTTGTAAGGGTTCCACCTCACCCTTTAAAAAGTGGATTATCAAAAATCAATAAAAAATGAAGGCCTTCAGGCCATTGGAGGTGGAGAATATTTCACTACTATGACCCCTAGATCTTCGTAGGAAGGATCCAATGAATATCCTATGTATTCTAGAACTTATATTGATCCTCATGTCTTAGAGGTAATTTTAGATCTAGTTCAAGTTATGTGGTATAATTTTTAATGACAGGAAGTATTTATGGTTCCTCTAAGATTTTATGGTAATATATCATAATAATAAATTTAAGATTGCATTGAATAGATTCATTTCATTTATAAGAGTAAAAAAATTCTAGATCAATACTGAGCATAATTTGAAAATTTACGCTTTAAAGGGATATATGTTATTGGAGGGATATTATAGTGGATTAAAAAAATATCCAAAGTTGGAAGGTGAGGAATCCTTAAGTATAAATAAGTTATGTCCAATGTAGGTGGGTGGGATTCATTTCTTCAAGACCATTAGAGTGTAAGTATTCCAATTCCTCTTAAATTGAGGATACCTTTTGAGTGATTCTATTAGTATAGGTTCCTAGGACACTTTAATCCTTAGATTCTTGATTTTATTCCACCTCATGATGATGTATTGAACTCCATCTTTCAAACTAGCCTTCTTCCCATCATTGTGGTTCCAAAGCTCATTGATGGCATACCTCTCGAATAGTGACGGGAGGAAGGCTAGTTTGAAAGAAGGAATGAGTAGCCTCAAATCCATCATCAAGATATGGAAGACAATCAATCATATGAGGATGGATTAAATAAATGTAGTGAAGGTAATTTGTACTATAGTATTAAGGTATTATATCTTTATTCAAGATAGTAACAATTTTCAGGAAATATGCATGTAATTGTGGAATTTTATGCATGGAGTGTATTGTATTTTTGTTATTCAAGTCAAATTAAATGTTTGACTACTCATGAAGACAATTTATTCTGAACATGATGATGTTACCAATCCCAAGTAAGAATAGACTTTTGATGATGAAACTATGGAATTATTAGAGTATCAACAACATGTTTATGAAAAAAACAACGAAGACGCAGCATCACAATTTTGAATAAAATTATCAAGGCAATAAGTCAAGGTATAAAATTTGAGGTTGGTTGGAATCAATACAGCCAACCCATTAACCCCAACAAGTAAATGTTAATTAGTTATCTTGGTGTCATAATGAGGATAAATATGTTGATTTATATTGACTCATGGTGCCACATCTAACCTATAACAAAGGAAATCCTTTGGAAAGATATAATGGTAATGTTACAATATACTTTATATATTTTACTGAAAAATTATATAATGAAACTTTGATTAAGTTTTAATTATTCCTTACAGACTTCATTTATTTTAGAATATTTTTAATAAGTTTGTCTTAATGTCCACTAGAAAAACCCATAGAGGCTTTCTGAATATTCTAATGAAGTTTCATCTTAGGTATGCATAGGGGAAAATAAATCCCCACCCACCACTTAGTTATACACACATTATAAAGCCGGAAACATCAACTTCTTTCTAAAATCATCACAATGAGAAATAATTTTATGTGCAGTGCGGTTGATAATATATTATTTGACATTATTTATTTTATCCAACTTGATTCAAAAATAATAATTTATGAAACAAAAAAATAGTGTTGAAAATAAAGAATGTGCATCTAAATCAATGTACAACTATCACAAAGGATGGGGTACTCATCATTAGAGAATAAATTGGTATATATTTTAAATCAAAAATAAAAGTTTAATTATATGATATAAAACAAAATATGTTCCTTTTTTTATATATACATTGATGAATCAAAATCTGAATCCACTTACATCCCACGACATGTGTTATGGAAGGAGGCTTGTGTAAATAAGGAGGGTATATTAGTTTATGAAAACAAAAAAGAATTATGGGAAGCATGTGTAAGTATGACATAATTTTAATTTGTTATGATTTAAAACAATATTACATAAAAATAAATATGTTCATATTTTTTGTATGGTTTATACACAAGAATCAGCAAAGACTATACCATAAAAAAGAGACTTTCATTAGATTTGAAGAAGCCTGAATAATATGGTCGGGTTAGAGGAATAGGTTTTGGAGTCTCTCTTAGAAAATATTTTGAGAAGATAAAACCACATGAATATGTATATAATATGAAGATATGATTGTAGACACAAATAGACTCACTGCAAGATATTATTTTGTGGTCTGGTTTGGCAGACCAATGTACAAGAAAGGATCAAAGTGAACCAGCAGTGGAGAAAAGATTTGTACATGAACCAAATGCTCCCACTAGATTTGAGGCTATTCATTACCCCCAACTGCATACCTTACCCAGGGTAATAAATTTTTTCATTACTCTTTCTTCTAAATATGAATCAAACAACTTTCGATAACTTTATATTACTAAAATTATATAGGGTATTGTTGTATGTTATTTTTATCTTTCAACACCCACGTACCACCGTGTTGTGATGGGTAGAGTGTATAATATCCTTGTAGACCAGCTACACAATCAACCCCTCCCAAAAATCACATCATAGTGGGGATTTAGGTAGCTTATGAACCAACAGCTCAGTTTCATGTTCCACTCGATGGTCCGGATATTACAGCGGTCAAAGATTCTATTTGGGCTTTCATAGCATGGCCATCTAATCTTATAAAGATAAATGAGGTACAACTTTAACATATTTTTTCATATGAAAAACATGTAACAGTTTATGATAAAATGTCTAAATTGAGGTATGATATTACATATGGATAAAGCAGTGGAGAAATGAAAGGTCGAATCAAGAAAATCCAGTGAATCGACTAAGAAAACAAAACGACCTTTTGAGAGTACCTTCTCCCCTCCAGTTCCAAAGAAACATTTATTGTCATTACAAATTCATGTAGATACCACTTTTAAAGATAAAACTATTTCTTACATTGAATATTAAGAAAACATATATTGAGATTCCATCATAGATGTAATTGGTATCGAGGCTCTAACAGAGACTATCAAGCATTAATGTTTGGGTGTCTCAATTTTGAATACATATATAAGGTACATTTTCATAATAATTTTTTCCAAATAGTGAGATAAATATGTTTGTTAAAGGTAATAACTATTCATATTTTGTACAAGAATTTTTATTAAAACTATATAAAGGGAAGATCATGCAAAGCGCGATTTGGATTCATTAATCCTTGTATAATTTCTATACAAAATTTACTTTGAATGAGGATGCAATTAACTTGAAAAAAGGAAAGTAACTCAAAGAGTTTAATAAAAAATCATTAGATGACAGAATATTTTTTATGCATGTATTTCAAGGGTAAAATTCTATGATCTAATCACATAAAATATATTTTTAATTTTTTCATTACTTAATTTTTCTTGTTTTTTTAAGAGGTGTTGTATGCTGATAGCAGTCAATATGGACACCATAAATATTTATTTTTTGGATTCAATTCATGGATATGAAACCAACTAACCACGCGTGATGTGTATAGTGAATATATAATAAACTAAAATCAACATTTTATAGATAAAATTTGAATTATATGTTTATCCTGTGTTTTAATGAGAATTTTGTTATGATAGGGTTGTTTCTATATACAGGCTAGATCATGGCATGAATTTGGTCTCTAAAAAGATAAATCCTATGGATTACTACAAATAGAAACAGATTAAGCTATATATATAAATATTTAACTATAAAAACATTTCAAAACAATTTAATTTTTTTATTCAATTTTTTTAGTGTCTGAAACAAGATAATTAAATTGATTTTGGATATTATGTTGGAAAATTTATGAGAGAAATAATAAAGCATGAGAAAACCACATCCCCCAATAGGTAATTTATGATGTTAATTATAGTTTCATTAAATATATTTTATAATCATTTGTTTTTCTATATTTTCTCAGTACTATCAAGATTTCTGACAATAGAGTTACTAAAATGAAGAAATCAATTTATTTAGAGACTAGTGAGCATATTAATTTTTTTTAGAATGTATACTGACAAAAAAATTAGGTGATTACCTATTATTTTTGTGATCTAGTATGATTTATGACCATTGAAATATATTTAGGGTGTGAATAATTAGTTTCATAATTCTTATATATTATTTTTGATCTCTTTCTAAACGAGAAGAATAATGGAGGAAATAAATTTGTTTAAAATCACTGACCTGTATACAATAAAATTATTGGGAAACCTCAGAGGAAAAGTTGGTGGTGGAGGCTAAGGCGGAGACAAAGGTGGAGGTGGAGGAAAAGGCAGATATAGATTTAGAGTCGAAGACTAACATGGAGGAGGAGGCATAGGTAAAGACCGAGGTGGAGATTGAAGCAAAGGAGGATAAGAAGCATTGTCCTAAAAATAATAAAATTGTTGGGAAATTAAATAGAATAAGGATAATACCATGATCTTTTTTTAGAAAAAAATTTTTAAAAGTTCACACAACACATTACACTTAAGATAAGATCCATTGTGTATGTTTCCAGTTTAAAATGACATTTTAGTAAAAACACAGGTGGCATACTCAAAACTAAGGAAACACATTCTTATTGTTTTGATAATTTAGGACAATTATACATGAGTCATTTAGAATTTTTATGGATCATCCACACCTCAATTCGATGCACAGTGTGACCAGTATGCTTTAAGTGCGTCTTTTTATTCAAAATTGACATTAATTATAGTGAAAAAATAACTGACATACTCAAAACCAAGGAAACGCATTAAGATTGTTTTGGTGCTTCAGGAAAACAATCAATGCATAATTTTTAAAATGTAGGTATCATCTTTACCTCATTCTGATGCACAGTGTGATAGGTATGAATCCAAGTGTGTCTTTTTATTCAAAATTGACATTAATTTTACTGAAAAAAACAACTAACATACTCAAAACCGATAAAATGAATTCATATTGTTTTTTTACTTTAGTAAAATGATAAGTACATTATTTTTGATGTGTAGGGATCATAATAACCTCAATTCAATGCATAGTGTGACTGGTATGACTCCAAGTATTTGTTATCAGTTTAAAATTGACATTTTAATACAAAAAAAGTGTCACTAACTAAAAATCAATAAAATGCACTAATATTATCTTTATAATTTGGAAAAATGATTTATGATTAATTTGTGACATGTATGAATCATTCTCATGTCAAACCCACACACGATGCCACCTGTGTGTCTCAAAGTGCATGTTTCCAACTTAAAATGACATTTTAGTAAAAAACACACGTGGGATACACAAAAGTAAGAAAACACGTTCATATTGTTTTGGTAATTTAGTAAAAAGATCCATGAGTAATTTGGGACATGTTGGGATCATCTGAGCCTCATTCCAATGCACTATGTGACTGGTATGACCCCATGTGCATCTTTTTATTCAAAATTGACATTAATTTTAGTGGAAAAAAAACTAACATACTCAAAATTGATAAAATGCATTTGGATTATTTTTTTACTTTAGTAAAATTATCCATACATCATTTGTGACATGTAAGGGTCATATGAACCTCAATCCAACACACGGTGTAACCGGTATGACTCCAAGGGAATCTTTTTATTCAAAATTGACATTAATTTTAGTGAAAAAAGCAACTGACATACTCAAAACTGATAAATTACATTTAGATTGTTTTTGAACTTTAGAAAAACAATCCATACATAATTTTTTCTATGTAGGTACCATCTTCACCTTAATCTGATGCACAGTGTGACCGGTATGACTCCAAGTGTCTGTTATGAGTTTAAAATTGACATTTTAATACAAAAAAGTGTCGCTCACTAAAAACTAAGAAAACATGCTCGTATTGCCTTTATAATTTGGAAAAATAATTCACAGTTTATTTTTTATGTGTATGAATGAGTCTCATGTCAAACCCACATATGATGCCACCTGTATGGCTCAATGTGTGTGTTTCCGGTTTAAAATGAAATTTTAGTAAAAAAACACACGCGGCATACTCAAAACCAAGAAAATTCATTCAGATTGTTTTGGTACATTTGTAAAATGAGCCATGAGTCATTTGAGATGTGTATGGATCAGCTGCGGCTCAATCCAATGCACGGTGTGACCGATATGACTCTAAGTGTGTCTTTTTATTCAAAATTGACATTAATTTTTGTGAAAAAAACAACTTACATACTCAAAATTGAGAAAACACATTTTTATTTTCTTATTACATTATTAAAATGATATATATGTTTTTTTGTATGTGTAGGGATCATAATTACCTCAATATGATGCACGGTGTGATCATTATGACTCCAAGTGTCAGTTATCAGTTTAAAATTGACATTTTAATACAAAAAAAGTGTCATGCACTGAAAACTGAGAAAACCTACTCGGATTGTCTTTATAATTTGGTAAAACTATTAATAAAATAATTTTTAACTTTTATGAATTGGTATCAAATCAAACCCACACACGATGCCACCTGTAGGGCTCAAAGTACATGTTTCCATATTAAAATGACATTTTAGTAAAAACACATGTGGCGTACTCAAAACTGAAAAAAAAAACACATTCATATTGTTATTATAATTTAGTAAAATGATCCATGAGTAATATTTGATATTTATGGATCAGTTGTGCCTCAATATGACGCACGGTGTGATGGGTAAAACTCCAAGTGCATCTTTTTATTCAAAATTGACATTAATTTTAGTGTAAAAACAACTGATATGATCAAAACCAATCAAACACATTTGAATTGTTTTTTTACTTTAGGAAAAAAATCCATACATCATTTTTTATGTGTAGGGATTAGTCGCACCTCAATCTGATGCATGGTGTGACCGGTATGACTCCAAGTGTCCATTATTAGTTAAAAATTGACATTTTAATACAAAAAAAATTGTCACTAACTAAAAATAGAGAAAACATGATTGGATTGTATTTATAATTTTGGTAAAATTACTCATAATTCATTTATGACGTGAATGAATCAATCTCATGCAAAACCGACACATGATGCTACCTATATGGCTCAAAGTGCATGTTTCCAGTTTAAAATGACATTTTAGTAAAAAACACATGTGGCATACTCAAAACCAAGAAAATGTGTTCTGGTTGTTTTGATACATTATAAAAAATATCCATGAGTCATATAGGATGTGTAGGGATTATTTTTTTATCAATCTGATGAACGGTGTGACCGATATGACTCCAAGTGTGTCTTTTTATTCAAAATTGACATTAATTTTACTAAAAAAATAATTGACATGCTCAAAACTGAGGAAAAGAATTTGGATTGTTTTTTTACTTCGGTAAAATGATCCATATGTAATTTTTGACATGTAGGAATCATCTGAACCACAATCTGATGCACGGTGTGACCGGTATGACTCTAAGTGTGTCTTTTTATTCAAAATTGACATTAATTTTAGTGAAAAAACAACTAACATACTCAAAACTGAGAAACTGCATTCAGATTGGTTTGGTACTTTCATAAAATTATATATACATCATTTGTGATGTGTAGGGATTAGATTCACCTAAATCCTATTCACAGTGTGACCAGTATGGCTCCAAGTTTCTGTTATCAGTTTAAATAAACATTTTAATACAAAAAAGATTCACTCACTGAAAACCAAGAAAACATACTCATATTGTCTTGATAATTTGGAAAAATGATTCAAAATTAGTTTTTTATGTGTATGAATTAATCTCATGTCAAACCCACACACAATGCCACTTGTATGGATCAACATTCATGTTTCCATGTTAAAATGACGTTTTAGTAAAAATTACACATGGCATACTCAAAACTGAAAAAAAAAACATTCATATTGTTTTGGTACTTTAGTAAAATGATCCATGAGTCATTTGGGATGTGTAGGGATCAGTTTCACCTTAATATGACACACTGTGTGACCGGTATGACTCTAAGTGGTTATTTTTATTCAAAATTGACAATAATTTTAGTGAAAAAACAACTGATATACTCAAAACAAAGAAAACTCATTCATATTGTTTTTTTACATTAGGAAATTGATTCATACATCATTTTTGATGCGTAAGTATCATCCTCACCTCAATTAGATGCATGGTGTGACTGTTATGACTCAAAGATCACATTTTTATTCAAAATTTACATTAATTTTAGTAAAAAAACAACTTTCATACTCTATAATAGTGTTTTATTTTTCTTTTATTAGTGTTATAAATTTTATTTAATTTAAATTCAGTGTTTTTATATTATTTTTTTAATTTATGTTGTTGTTTCTGGTGATGTAGGGTGTTGTTTCAGCACACTACACCTATTTCTGGTGATGCAATTTTTTGTAGCATCACATTGTAGTTTTAACCTTTATCAGTGCTACTAAATTCACAGATAAAAGTATGATTTATTAACACTTTTAAAGGAACTTATAAACCTAAGATTTATCAGTGCGTATACAGGGTCTATTTGTCAGTGCTAAATAAAAGCGCTGATTAATGGGGTATTTTATTAGCACTGATAAAAGTATGATTTAGTTGTGCTTTTATTTGTGATGATAAATTACCCTTTATCAGTGTTTTTTAGTGCTGATAAAAGCCATGGAATTTTAACCATTTTGAGGTAGTCAGCACTTTTACTATGATAATAAAGGTTTATTATAGCACTATTAACGATGTTTTTTGTAGTAGTGTAGTCTCATCATTATGTTCTCTACACCCCCACTACTAGTCAGAAGCCTCTGGAAAATGGGGAGGCACACTTGAGGTCCAATAACCAACCTGATTTGTCTATGTGAGAGAGTTTCGTATCAGGGGACGTTACAACTATGAATTGGTCCATGAATTCATGAAACATGAAGTTCATGAGTCCCATGAACATATCAAGTGCATTTGTGATTCCAAACATCATGACCAAAAATGTGAAGTGCCTATATCTGTATCCAAAGGCAGCTTTAGGGAAATCATCCTACTTCACCCTCAACTAGTTATATCCAAACCATAGATCTAACTTGGAGAACCAACTATCCTCAACTTGTTGAAAAGATCATTGATGCTTGGAAGAGGATAGTGATTCATTATCATCAACTGGTTAAAACTCTGGTTGTCTATGCACAACCTCATACTGCCATCTACCTTCTTAGAGAATAAAAATAGAGCACCACATAGTGACACACTATGACAGATAAAACCTTTATGCATCAGATAATCTATCTGAATCCTCAAATCTCAAAACTCAAAGGGCTCTATTTGATAATTATCCATCGAAATAATAGAAGCAATGTCCTGTAAGTCTATCCCAATCTCGATATCACGTTTAGGGGTAGTATCACAACCTAATTAGAAAAAACATCCATAAACTTCTCAACGACCCTGGGAACCACCACCATCTCATTATCTACTGATTTTATAAACAGATCATCCATCAAATAAAGAAGTAGCTCCACACACCTATTGTCCACATGGAAACTTTTCTCACTAACAAAAACATCATAACGGTCATCCACATCTGATAACACAACTCTCCTACAGAAGTATTCGATAACATGATGCACAAGATATATCCATTCTATGTTTAGTATGACATTATAGGGCTACATGTGAAGAAATAATAAATCCTCACATGACTGATGTGGCCCCACCATCATTCTACACCCTCAACACACATCAAAAAAACCATTCTGGCCTCAAACTGGCATAGTCAACACCAGGGGAATGGGAAGCCTATCTACATCTAGTCCCAAAGCACAAACTAGAGTGGGTATAGAAAAGGAGTGTGAATATCTTTAATCAATCAAGGCACAAATAAGAGTATATGAAAAGTCGATAATACATAAAATGATCTTTGGATCCTCTATAATTTCTAACTCCACCCCAAGTAACTCACAACATCCATCTTCCCTACCTATTGACTCATGTCCACCACCATGACCACACTAATATCAAGTTCCATGAACATGGGGAACATCCTGAGGTTTTCTTCTACCTAATATGTCTCCCCTCGATAGAGCATAAGCCTACTTCCCTTATTGCTGAAATGGGATTTCTAGAAACTATTTTTGAGGTTGAGGTTTAACCTAACCACCAATTCTAAACTATGCTCAAATAACAATAGGGAACTAATTTGATAATGTTCATAAACACACCTACCCCAATCCCCCATGAATATCATTAAAACCAATATCCCTAGAAGGATGGAATGGAATCTGTTAATTTTGACTCCCTATTGGTCAAAACCTCAGAGTCCCTAGTGATTGAGACATTACACTAATAACTTTGATCATCAAGGAACCTTTTTAGTTCCCCTCTCATGTTGAACCACCTTGAGATTGTATGTGCTTGATAATCTCCACCTTATTCTGAACCTACATATACTTTAGTAACATAACGGGAGTAATTGAATACTAGATTGGAGGACATAGTTCTTCCTGAAGGCGTCATCCCAAGACACCTCATCTGAAAAAAGGTTTAAGGGAAAATATATAATACCCTTGAACTTGATCATGAGATCACATATAGACATACTCACTTACTAAAGAGAGATATTTCCCTACCTCTTCATTGCCTCTGTATTCAACGAAAGGAACTCTAACCAGAACACTTTCTCAAATTCGGCCTATGAAACATCTGCCTCCTTCCACTCACCAAGATATAACATCTACCACTGACATGTATTTCTTCAAATATGACTTGTTTCTAGCAAGACCTAGAACTTCACTAGATCTTGGATCAAACTAAAATGATCTTAGGCTCCTCAAACCATCTCTATGTATATAGTTCAGAAACATTACCCTTATACTTCCCCAAATCCTATCGTTGAAAAGTGTACAACATCCTCTACCACTGATCATCCTCCTAAACCAGATCAACCATCCTACAATCAATCAAATAATCCTACTAAACCTCTACTATTTGAAATACAAGTGGAAGATGACCGGGATCCATAGATGAAAGGGAAAAAAAGATTTCATAAGCTTCGTATTATGTTATTTTTATTAAGATTTATTTAATTCATCTTAAATTACCCAAAAACAACCAAATTCAAATATAAACACAAGTCATCATGATGCATGTACCTATCCATGGTCTATACCTTTCAAGTGATGCCACCTCACTTGGCCATTCAGTAGGCTCATATTCCTTTCATCGGATCGCGGGGTCCCTAAAATACCATTTCATGTGTGGTCTTCCATGGCCTATGTCACACATCAAGATGCTACCACCAAAATCTACTACAAATATATAAAACACCCCTTTTGAACTCATAGGCCTTGTAACACCCTGATATTTTTTGAAATATTTTTTTCAAATAAATTTAATATTTTTTTATATATTTCGTTATACGTAACACTGATTTTAGATTTCATTACATGCAACACTGAGTTTATTTTATGATACACATGACACCAAGTTTAAAAAAAAGGTGACATGCTATTAAAATATTATTATTTAATATGATAGTAATCACCTAACTGTTGGAATGGCAGGCATGAATAGGATTAAATAAATTATAAAAATATATGGTCTACATATTTCTATAAAATAAATTCTTTGATTAACAATTAATTAGAAAATTAAAATAATTAAATTTGAAAATGAAGTAAATCTTTTTATAAAAAACTATTTTCATGTACACAAATTCCATTTACCTTAGTAAATTAAAAAAATAACTTTTGGTGAATGATTTTAATGAAATTTATATATTATATATTCAATAAAAAAATTAACATTCATCTTATGTGTTTTATATACAATAAATAATAATTAATCAAATTTTTCACTTAAAATTTGTATTTTTCTAAAAAATAGTTTTGTCACCTTTTGTGCACATATTTTAAAATTAATTTTTACCAGTTTTAGAAAATTTATTTGAAAAAATAAAATTCATTTTTTAAATCATGATTTCAAAATTATCTTGGAGTTAATTTTTATAATTTTTTGAATAGATAAATTTTTTAAATGAATAGTGAAAAATATTGATATTAATTAAGAATTATCATTTCTTTTAAAATAGTTAAAAATTTAGAAATTATTTAAATATGGTTTTAAAGGTAAAATTAGTTCAATTATATATCTATTAATCTATTTTAGGTCATTTGAATCAAATTCATATTTAATTTTGATATAAAAACATTTTAAACCTTTGAACATTTTCTTTTTTGAAAACCGATTTATTGTTGCGACTGTTAGATTAATTTTAAAATAAATTTTTCCACTTATGTGAATGTAATTTGGGAAAATTGATTTCATATTTGTAATCATAATAATTTATTTTATATAATATGTTCATTTAATGTTTTTACCATAATTAGTAGTAAAAATAGTAGAAATTATTTATCGCAGTTAAGGTAAAAATGGATTTACCGATGGTTAAACTAAAAATATATGGGTTAAAAATGACACAAAACTTGTAAAAAAATACATTTTATGGAAATATTTTGACCATATATCTTCTATGTTTGATAATTATCCATTTTGGATCCTTATGACATGTGAAAAACATGGGTATACCTTTTTTAAAAAAATTACTGGTGTGTCACTCACCTCACTTATAAAAGTTCACCCCATCTCCTCTCCTCTTTACACTTACAAAACCTATTTGTTTGGAAAATTACTACCCAAATAAATTTCTCAATTAACTCATATCATCTTAAAAGACTTATTTTGGTCATAAATTCAATCTAAGAAGCCTTTTGCTGCAAACCAAAAGAAGTTTTCCGAAGAAGAGGTAACATCCCTAACCAAGAATTTTATTTTATTTCTTCCTCAAACTCCTTAAATTATTTTTAAACCATGATTATATAATAAACTTAGTATATTAAATATACTAATATTTTATTATTTTAATTTAATAACCTAAATCTTTCTCCTATTCCATCAAATAGTTTATGAAATTGTCATTTTTGTGTACAACAGACTACCGACTTGAGAATCGATGTTATTTGTTTTTTATTACCACCTATAAAGGATGGATATAATGATGTATTTATTGTTTATATATTATATTTATTATATTATTATTCATTTGGAATAATTATATCACATTTTCTTTCTTAATTTCCATTTAATAGGAATATGATAACGTCATTCTTGTGTATGGTGGACTACTACCTCGCGAAGTGATGTGATTCATTCACGCTTTACATTGAATGTAATAAGGTTTGGTTTAATGAAAATATGTGATAAATATGATATAATAATTATTAATTTATGGTAATAAATTATTTAAATTTTTTTCTCTCTTTCCATCAGGAAAATGGAAACAATGTTCATCCATACGTACGACCTATTGTCTCCATGAACGGTGTATTTCATTTTCTATCTCTAACTTTTATGGATAAATATTAATACATGTATAATAAATATATATTATATTTATATCATGTATAAAATTCTTGATATTATGGAACCATGATCAAATTAAAATTACCAAAAATAACAAATCAAACATACATGAAAAACAAAGTAGTTATTACCCAAAATGTGACTTTAACATGGAATTGTTAATAAACGGGTAATAAAAGGTCATAAGTAAATCATATATGGTATGATATATGTGTGTGTGTGTTTTTTTTTTGTTTGTGTGTGTGTGTGTTTATTTTTTTCTATAATATATTTATAATAAACTTATCTTTATTATATGTGAGGTTTGAATGTGTACGAAGAAAGTCGGGAATTATAAAAAGTGATTTTCGTCTCACTTTTTTACTTCTGTGAGACACATTCCATATTCACAACCTTTTTTTTTATTTTATATTCTACCCATTAATTTATTTTATGATTCTTCTTCTGAAAATTATTGGGATTTACATATCTATTTTAGGATCACTCTTTCATGGGGTTTACGGTTCAAAATATACCAAAGCAGTAAAGGATTTTTCTCTCAGTTTGACTACATATGTTGTGTTATGAACCTAACATATTTTACGAGGTGTATATACATCCCATTTTACATGTAATATAATGAATTTTTTTATTATCGTGATATTCTAAGTTCTGTTTAATGTTATTCTTTCATGGGGCTTATGATTCAAAGTTACCAAAATGATAAGGGTTTTATGTTACAATCTCATCATTTATTGGGATTTCTCATGATTATGATTAAAATGATGAAATAATAGGATATATATATCAGGAAACTAATGAATTTTATTCTCCTATGGTTATTTCTATAGAATATATGTTTTTACTTAATTTTAATTTCTTTATGTACTCAAGAGTTCAAAATAATTTTTTTAAGAAAAAGCGTTTTTATTTCTCTCTTCGGTCGACAACCATTTTTTTCCAAAACCATGTTTTATAAAAATGTTTTCAAAAATGTTTTTAAAATTATTCAAATGATATATTAAATACATTTTTACCCATGTTTGACTTTTTATAAAATGTTTTTAAAGGAATCTTCATGTTGTTTTCCAAACAATTCCCCTTTGGATTTTACGGAAAATGTGAAAGGATTATTTGTTTTAATGTGTATGACATGTGTATTGTACCACCACATATTTATCTTAAATGTGTCATGATAAGGTGGCCTTAAGACTTCAAGTGCACCTCCCCGAACTCCAGAGGCTACTGACTAGCAGCAAGGGCCTGGGGTGTGTCTGTGGGGAGACTATTCCCTCATTGATCAGAGTGGAGTGCAATAATATATAATGATAATAAATTATGGAAGTAGAAATAAGATATAGATGGAAGTGGAGCAGTAATAGTAAAACCATAAAAACCAATAAATGACAAGAATAATCTGAATAATAACAATAACAAATATATAAGATTATTATTATATGTCATATAGCTATACAAAATAAATATGCAAGGGTAAAGGTATATCGTAATATAGTACATTCTAAAAAAACAAAAAAAACTTCCAAAAGGTACTATGTCTAGAATCTGGAGCATAGGCACAGTCCTATGCTCCCAAACACCATCCTAGAGCTGATGGTCAATCATTGGAATCTATCCAATTCCCTTTATCAATTCATACAACCATAAAGTTTGCTTGGATGCCAAATTCAGCCCAAGAAGGGTGTGAGATACAATCTTGGTAGGCCAACACTTACGGTTTATAGGCCAATCCATTTCATGAAATCTAAAATAAACAATGTGAGATAGGAATTAAATGAAAAAAAATAAATAAATACATTGGACTGGTTACCACTTGTACACCCATCCAATTTACCTTATTCATCCTAATCTGATGATTCTAAACCAAAGGAGCCTTCAATGGTAAAGTGAGAGGAATTATATGTGAGAATTTAAACTATTCCCAAGCTTTTTATTGGGTTTGGAGGACACATCCCTATATTTACAAAACCCAAGGATCAATTATCATTTAAAAAATATATTTACCTTTTAGTTTAATTTAAGAAAACCCATTTTTTATATTATAGTCAGTCACCCTGAGCCTGTCTATGGATATCAAAAAGAAATTCCATGTATTACTCTAGGGTCTCGGTAAAAGTATAATGACAAGGAGTTCATCCAATGTTACCCAAGTATGAAGTCCTATGTATCGCTACTGAAATGGTGTGATAAATTTTAAAGTCTAACCTCTGAGTCTATACCTCGTATCATACATAGGGGCCCAAGTCTCTCTCGTGGCATGGTAAAACCATCGTTCCATCAAGCCTATCCAAGGACTATCCCCTAGGGAACTGATGTCACTCTTATAGAGGTGAAACTGATAAACGCAAGGAGCGACCATCCCAAGCTTAACTGATTTCTCCCCTTGTGTGTTTATAAAGAATTAAAAATTTAAATAAGAAGGCACGAGAGTCCATCCAAGGATTCCTTAAATTATAACCCCTTTTTTCACTCTCATAACTAAATTGAATGTATAAAACAAGAAATGTATTTATAACAAGATTAATTGAAGGGCACTCCATTTAATTTAAAAAAAATAGATCATATTAGGCATATTGATCAAAGAAATTCATTGGGAAAATTCCATTTAATTCATAATAAATAAGGAATTAATCACTTGACCAATTCATTTAATTATACCACTTTATTAATGGAATGGGTGTATAGGGTCCTAAGACATGACTCATTATCTGAATTAAACCAATTAATCAATTCAAGGAAATTTTTATAAGAAAAAATCCATGAAGGGGTGTTAGGAAAAATTAGAACAAGGAAAATTGGCCTCTATGGTATGGAACACCCAATGGGGTGGCTTAAGTAAAGGAGATCAACACAAGGGGTTGATTCGCCATAATCTTGAGTCCCAAAGGCAAGGGAATACATTCAATTTAATTTAATTTGACAAATTAGAGTCGATGTCGAAAGGTTCTGGCTCATAGCATAATGGAACGTCTTATAGGGTGCAATAAAATGAAGATAAAGGATGTCGACCACATACCTTATCCTCATAGAGCTTCTCTCATCTAGTGTTGACCTTTTATTTTACTTAGGTTGGAAGAAAATGAAGAAACCATCAAATGCCTTGAAAATGGTGTAGATGATCTTACACTGAGATAGTGAAATAGATGGGACAAATAAATTTAAATATATTGGAGAGGATCTAATAACTTAGTGAGATGGATTTGATGCTTCCAATGTTGAGAAAAATAGATGATGAACGAAGGTGGTAGCTTGATCCCTAGGTTAAGAGGGAAAGGTGGATTCAAGTGAGGTAGGAGGAGAAGAATCCACTGGAAAATGAGAGTAAATAAAGAAGAGGATTTAAAATCATTTAAGAGGGTCAAAATTGTAAATTCAACCTCAATTATAGGGGTGCACAGTTTGGTCCTATGGTTGGCCAAGCCATGTTCCAACTATTTTCTAGTATCTACTTGAAGGGGGAACCTCGCAGAGTTAGGTGCATGGTTTGTCTAACCATGCACAAACCGTACAAAAGAACTATGTCCAAAAAGCATGTAGCACTGCATGGTTGTGAACCCTAGGTCACACGATTTTAAAAAAACCCTAGGCCCCAAGGTTCCCACTATATCTAACAACATAGTTTTGAGAAACCATGTAGGCTAGGCTGCACAGTTTCTCCTAACCGTGTGGCCCGATCTTTTCTTCACATTTTGGGATTTCAGGCTCCAAACAAGCCCCAAACACACATGAATCATCCTGGAATTCATTGGGAATCATTATAAGGATCATTTTAAGAAATTTAAACAAAAAATTAAATGGTTTTTACCTTAGTAAAAATTTGGGACATTTCAACCTCCCCTCATTAAGACAAATCATCCCTGAGTTTCCCTTCCGAGGGTAGAGAAGAGTTTTGACCACAATACATGTACATCGGCTTCCCACTCCCATGTATCTTCCTACATGTATCCATGATTCCATAGCACCTGGACCAGAGGTTCTAACTTTCCTCGGAGATCTTCCATGCTCCAATCGACAATACATATCAGAGGCTCCTCGAAGGATGCATCTGTCACTACCACAAAACTAGGTTTCCACAGTGCCACCCTTTATCAGTGCTAAAAAAAGCATTGATAAAGCCCCCCCCCCCCTTTATCAGTGATTTTTTTAGCGATGATAAAGGGGCCCCCTTTATCAGTGCTTTTTTTAGTAGCACTGATAAAGGGGGGCTTTATCAGTATTTTTTCCTAGCGCTGATAAAAGTTTATATTTCAGAGAAAAAATCATAAAAAATAATAACACAAGTAGAGTTTGGGTAGTACATTTAGGGTACCATAAACTCAAAATCGATTATGCCAATTATTTTTAATTAATCCATATTTTTAAAAAAATCATCAATTTTTTTAAAAAACTTATTAATTTATTTTGAATTTGATGCATATTGTATTTATAAATAAATTTTAAATTTTAATTCGCTTAAATTAATTATTATTAGTCCATTAATGACATATTTTTAAATAAATATATTATTATAAAAAATATTTACTTACTTTTTTGACATGGGTATTCTATATTTATAAATAAAATTTAAATATTTTAATTTCTAATTGAGAAATTAAAAGAGTTATGTTAGATAAATAAGTAGTTAAAAATAATAGGGTAGAGTTAAGGTTGTGAATTTAAAAAATAAACGGATAGAGTTTAGAGTTAGAGTTTTGTAAAAAATAAACGGGTTAAGGTCTATACATCACAAATTTTGTTAGTATCTAAATCATTTTCATATTTATTTGTAATTAAATCATTTATAATAGAGTATGGCCCAATGATAGTGGTCATATGGGGTGTCTGCGAGGTCTTGAATTCAAGTATCTCTGGCTTCATGCTTATGTGCATTGTATGTTTATTTGTAGGTTTGTAATTTGAGATCTATATTCCATCCCCTCACACAAAATATCTAAGAGAATCTCATTAGCTGATTAGAAGACAATGCTGATGATGACATTACCTTCTCATGTTGGCCATGCATTTCCCCATTATAGGACAAGGTTTCCCTCATGATTGGATTTCAATTTTGAATCATTTATAAAATAAACATCTTGAATTAGTTTTTTTTCTTCTTTTTTTTAAATTTTAATTTTTAAAATTTATTTCTGTCTTGATTTCAATTTTTCAACATCTATTTATCTTTAAAAATGGAATTTGAAGGTAATTTACTCATTAATTAAACTCATATTTCTTATATCATTTCTGAAATTTCTTGTGATTAAAATACATGATTATAAATTCACCGATGTGGTGTGGGATTTTTTAAAAGATATTGGAAATCATATTTTTTAAAATTTTAATTTGTTTATTGATTTAAAATAATAATTTCAGGCATTATTTGAAACTTTTAAATACATACATCTTTTTTTGGGGGGGTGTATTTAAAATTTCATTTGCTTAAATTTTTTTATGCTTCATCCATGAAACGTGTTAATTGAAATTATGTGATTTAATTTTACATTAATTGAATGATTTAATGTGTTGACATGATTTAATTGTCAATTGCATGTTTTAAATGCTCGATTTTGTTTTGTGTGTTGGGCATTGTTGATTCGTGTAGCCTATGATGATTCTTTCATGTGCACATATGTCCGTGTGTGTGTGTGTGTTGTATATATGTATTTATTTATTTATAAACACACATAAAAAGAATATTTTATAAATTAATTCAAAAATGATCTTATAAATATATATTAATATACGAATAAATATATTAATATATAAATATAACTATATATATATATGAATATACAATATATATATATATATATATATATATATTAATATAACTAAATATGTATATATTAATATAACTAAATATATATATATATATTAATATAACTAAATATATGTTAATATATATATATATATATATTAATATACGAGTAAATATAACTAAATATATATATAAATAAAAAGATATATTAATAAATAAAGAGAAAAACAATATGGAGGAGTGGTAAAGGCTTAGGTGTATAGGCAACAGGTCCCGAGTTCAAATCCTAAGGGAGGAAGGTCATGCACACAGGTGGGGAATAATGTCCAACCTTGTTAAAGGGGTTGGGGTGTTGTTAAAGGCTGGCATGGTGGCTGGGGCGTGTGGGTTACGGTGGGGGTGGGGTGCTATTGAAGGGGGGCTTCGAGCACTGTTGAATCCCCTCCAAAATATTTTTTATTTTTTTTCTGTTTTCTAATTTTTATCGGCGCTTTTAGAAAAGTGTTGATAAAAGGGGTCCTTTAATAGGGCTAAAAACACTAATAAAGGACCCCTTTTATCAGCGCTTTTTTTAGCGCTGATAAAAGGCCCCTTTTATTTGTGCTTTTTTTAGAGCTAATAAAAGGGGCCTTTATCAGTGCTTTTTTGAGTGCTGATAAAAGGTACCCCTATATTCGCCTCGATTAACAGCGCTTTTTTAGCGCTGTTAATTCCCTTTTCTAGCACAGATAAAGGCCGTATTTTTAGTAGTGTGCCTCTAGATCAATATCTTCGGGGTCTAATGAATTATACGATTTGGCATGATACTATTTAAGTTGAGATACATGGAAGAAATCATGCATGGTGTGGTACCTCTAAGTTAATATCAATAGATAGGCTATCAGCCCGACTCTCTCCACTATCTAAAAAGGCCCAACATACTGAGGTCATAATTTTCCCTATCTCTTGATTCATATATGACCCATTATATGCGATACATGAAGAAATACCTGATGTTCTACCTTGAAATCCATAGGTATATGTTGATGATTGGTATATGAATTTTTATTATATTGAGCTATATCTATATGATTCAGAATAAGATGGACTTTCTATGAAGTCTCATGAATGAGACAAGGATCCATTAGAGCTAACTCACCTTCCTCTATCCAGCACAGAGGTGAATGACATGATCTACGATAGATGGACTCAAATATATCCATATGAATTGTTTCCTGAAATCTGTTTTTGTAGGAAAACTCAACCAGAGGAATATTATGCTCCTATAAACCTCCAAAATCAAGGATACAGGCCCATCACATATCCTCTAACACCTGAATTATTCACTCAAATTTCTCGTTGGTCTGAGGGTGATATGTTTTACTCAAGAGCACATGTGAACCCAGTTCCTTCTACAACCCTTTCTAGAATCATTAAGTAAACCAATAATCTCTATACAAAATGGTATAACGGGGAACACTATGAAGTCTCACTATCTTCCAATTGTATAGCCTTCTTAACTCATCAACATAGAAGGACTTTTGGATCGGTAGGAAGTGTATGACCTTGTTCAAATTATTGAATATCACCCATATTGCATCACTATGTTGAGAGGGTCTCATAAAACCTATCATGAAATCCATGGTGACATCGTTCCATTTCCACTTAGGAATAGAGAGAGTTTGTATAATTTCAGCAGGTCGATGGTTCTCTTCCTTCACCTATTGATAGGTGGATCATCGAGTGATAAATCTTTCTTTTTTCCTCTGCATACCAGGACACCAAAACTAACAACGCATGTCTTAGTAAATCTTGGTAAGACCTGGATGAACTTCCCATACAGAGGCATGAGATTATCACGTCAACTCTTCTCATATATCAGAAGTCACCCATACACAGCCACAGAATAATAGGGTTTAACTTCAATAAAAAAATCCTACCAGGAGGTGTATTCTCTCATGTGATACTCTCCCTCAAGACAAGGCCCTAGGAATTAGATAACTGCCACATTTGGACCCACTCCAGAAGGGAGGATTCCACTGCTAGATCTTTAAGAAATGATTGTCCCTGTAGTTACCGAACCTCAAGATGCATCTCCAATAATATATCTATCAACTGGCACTCACTACTAGCCTCCTTAATGTATTGCATCTAAGTATTCTAGTTCAAGGTTTTAGCTACAAAATTTCCCTTTCTGGGTGTGTAAGAAATCTTAAAGTCAAATTATTGTAGGTATTCAACTCACCTATGCTACCTCAGATTCAAGCCTCATTGTGTGGATATATATTTGATAATTTTAGGATCCGTGTAAAAAATAAACCACTCACCCAATAAGTAGTTCCACCAATAGAATAGATCATGAATCATGGATTCTAGCTTGAGGTTGTGCGTATAATGGTTCCACTCATGAGGTCTTAGCTGGTGAGACCCATAAGGAACAACTCGATCACCTTGCATCAGAACCACACCTGTCCTGATTCCTAAAGAATTATAATAAATAGTATAGATTTTTCCTAGCTTAGGAAAATCATAATAAAAACTGAATTGAGTCCTCCATTTAACTCCTGAAAAGCTATCTCACAAGCATCAGTCCATTCGAATTTAATACTCTTATTGGTTAAGTCTGTAAGTGGTGTTGTCAGGTGTGAGAAGTCTTGGATGAATCAATTGTAATATATATCCATCACTAAGAATCTTTGTATGTCAAACAAATTCTTGTGATGCTCCTAGGAAACCAATGTGATCACCTTCTCTAGTTCAACGGATACACCTACCTCAGATATGATATGACCCAGGAAGTGAACCTTGCTGATCCAAGAGTGTAATTTACTGATCTTTTCATATTGTTGGTGCTCTCTCATTGTACTCATCATGATCTCAATATGATTTTCATGGTTTTTTCTGGTGCATGATTACAGTAAGATGTTATCCATGAAGACCTCTATATAGGAATCAATATACAGGTGGAAAACCCAATTCATTAGATCCATAAAGACTTCTGGTGCATTTGTCAGGCCGAACGGCATAACCAGATACTCGTATAGACCGTACCTACTCTAGAATGTTGTATGTGGTGTTTTTGATGGCCTCACACACACTCGATGGTATCCTGACCTCAAATAGATCTTATATAAAATAGTTTCTCCTGAGAGATGGTCAAAGAGTTCGTCTATATAAGGAAGTTGATACTGATTCTTCACTGTAAGCTAGTTCAGTCAGCAGTAATACACGCACAATTTAAGGGTACCATCTACCTTCTTGATGAAAAGGACTAGTGAACCCCATAGTTATGTGTTGAGTCGAATAAAACCCATAGCCTCTAAGTCTTCAAGTTACTTCTTATGTTCTTGGAGATATGTGTGTGCCATCCTATATGGAGGAATGTACATAGGTTCCACACCTGCAACAATCTCGATAGTGAACTCAATTTCTTTTTCCGGAGGTAAGTTAGAAATCGTTATAGAATACATTACTAAAACGATCCCCAATGGGAGGGAATTCCACGAGTTGAATTCTCTATTTTCCCCTAAAGAGACTAGTCATATGGGATTTCACTCCACCCAGCCCAGTATGCTTAAGTCTATCTCGACTAGCCTATATATCCCATTATCCCTTATTAATATACATGTTTACCTCAGGTGATGTGAAAGATACCTGATGGGGATATCAATCCACCTAGGATCAATAAGGAACAATCCTGTTTATACCGATAATGAAGTCGAAACCATTCATCACTAGGATGAAGAAACTCCACAGAAAATGGTACCCCCCCCCCCTATTTCAAGGGGAACTCCTTGAACTAGCATATACCATCTATTTTAACTCCCAATAGCATGTTAAGGGTCATAACACCACTGGATTAATCTATCACCAAGCCTAGACTTCCCATGGTTGCAGAAAATAGAAAGGAGTGTGATGCACATGTATCAAATAAGGCATATACTAGAGTAGAGGCTACCAGAATAGTACCTCTAACTATAGATGGACCTAGAATCTTCTCCTCTAGAGTTGGATACACATTATAAATATGGCATGAACCGTGGATTTGCAATGCTTCCTGAGTAGGTACACTCTATTTTTGTTGAAACTCTAAGGCATTACTGCCTTAGTCATGATCACAAGCTCAGCCTGAACATCCTATAGAAGACTAAATCCCTGCCTGATGAGGAGTCACTAATATTTTACCTAAAGGTGGGGTTGTCAGAGAACCCCTCCCACTTGGCACTAGAGGAAAGGATCAGCAAAAACGCTATAGGTGACCCATCCTGCCATAAGCCTGGCACTCAATTGTGTTCATCATACACTTGGTATTTTTATGGCCTATCCTGATGCACTGGTGGCACACCATAAGGATTTTAGTGCATGTCACCTCACTGGAACCCCCCCCCCCCTCGCCGCGTGTATTCTTTAAGCATCGCTTCCAGTCGTTGGATAAACCACTACTCTACCTAGAATATGAACTGCCCTCCTTTACATCACCTAATTCCCTTAGGTTCCACTTAGTGGTGAGGGTATGGTTCACTATTTATGAAATGTTTGTCTGCTAAAATATGTTAACCTTTGATCAAAAGTCATAATAAATCCCATCCTAAAATCACCTCACATTAGTCAGATCATCACTAGTCAATTTTGGTGCGAAGTGCTGTGATTTGGAGAAGCGAGCTAAGTATTCCATCACCGACATGTCACCTTGATGAAGGTGCATAAACTCCTGAACATGATCTATTCTCAAGGTATAAGTGAATAAGTATTCAAATAAGGATTCCTATAATTCCTCCTAAACCATAATTTGGTGTCAAACACCCTGATTATTTGCATCCCACCAATTCTTCGCATAGCTATGTAGCATGTAGGCCATGAGATTGACCCTCCACTCTAGAGGCATCTCAATATTCTCAAAGATTGACACCATATACTGCAACCAAGACTCATCATCCTGAGGTCCACCATTCCCCAAGAAGGTGGGAGGATGATGCTACTATAACTCATGGGTCAGCTCTTCCATAGACGGGTCAAGTCAAGGAGCACCCTAAATTGATTTCATAAACCAGAGGAAGCTATCACAAAACTAGGCATCATCACCTAGTGGAGGATTTGAAAGAGGTACCTCAAGTGTAACTATAGGAGGTAACGTGGGTGGATCATGTCCCACCACCTCTAGATTATGCTCATTACCACTTTCTTGGAATACAACATGAGGTCGTCACAGTTTTATACCTCTACAGTTGTCAAGCACACTACTCAGACATGATTTATAATAGATAAGGAAATCTGTGAAGAAGGGTAGGTGCAAATCCCACCTATAAGAATGATACAACCCTTATCCAACTCCAGGATCTAGGTCTACGTGATAGGAACAATTCATATAAGGAGCATAAGAGACATAGCCTACTGCCAACTACTAGGGTTTGGTCGGGTTAAGTTCTCATATCACACATAAGGATTCCATTTCAAATTAAGGATCAGGTTCATTTTAATTCATTTATGTATTTAAATTTACCTTAATTGGTTGAATTAGATTAATCGTCATCTCCAATTTATAAGGGGCCATAAAAATTATAAATTTGATGGTGTCTTCCATTTAATCCTAACCACAACACATTCCAACCCATGTGATTGATAGTTTGTGGCTCAACGTGCCACAATTGGCTGCTTAAGGCATCTGCTTTAACCTATGTAGGAAGACACTATTAGGTTAAGGCATATGATTTAAGTTCCAATTGTGTTTATAAATACTACAAGGAAATATTATCACACTTCTATATATATCAATCCAATACTTCATAACATAACAAATAAGGCACACAAAACAATCACGTGAAATACTGGCAATGCATGTAGAAATGTAAATTAGGCATGGCATAATGTATGACATTTTAGATCCTATAGTTCCTAGTATGATGCATGTGTTTCAATGTTCCCCATATCATCAGGCCATGATAAAAAATATCCCATAAAAATAATAACAATGCAAGTAAAGTGTGTCACCCAATGGTGAAATCTATGAAATAGTAACAATGCAAGTAATAACTAGATTTACCCATCCCATGTAATTTGAGTTTCCCTTGTACATAGGTTAGCTACTCCCATGCACATGCTCATGACCAAATTCATCTATCCTAGTATCCTTTATAAACCCAAACAGTAAAACAAAAGGAAAATAAACCTCTTATACCACTTTGAAGCGTCTCACCTTGGATGCTACTTAAAGGTGCCCCAATTCGGTGGCTACAAGACCTCAAACGTGCCTCCCCAAATGCCAGAGGCTACCAACTAGTAGCGAGGGCATGGGTTGCATCTATGGTAAGAGTATTCTCTAATTTATTATAGTGAAGTATAGTAATATATAATGATAAAAAATATTGGAATAAGAAATAAGATACATATGGCAGTGAAACAGTAATATTAAAACCATACAAACCAATAAATGACAAGAGGAAGATGAATAATAATAATAACATATATATAATATGATTATGCTATATCATGTAGCTATAAAAAATGAATATGCAAGGGGTAGAGGATATAGAAATATACCGCATGCTAAAAAACATACAAAAAGGCCAAAAGATGTTATGTCTAGTATCTCATGTATATGCTCGGTCCTCTACTTCCAAACACCATCCTAGAACTGATAATCAAGCATTAGAAGCTAGATGATTCCCTTTATCAATAATTATATCAATAAAGTCTGATTGGGTACCAAAGGCATCCCAAGCAGGGTGTGAGATACAATCTCGATAGGCTTCCACCCATGGTGTCTAGGCTAATCCATTTCATGAAATATAAAATAAACAGTGTTCTATAAGAATTAAATTCAAAATGGAAATAAATAAATAAATACATTGGACTAGGTTCCACTTGGACACCCATCCAATTTACATGCTTTGGCCTAATCTGATCTATCTAAACCAAAGGAACCTGCAAGGGTAAAGTGAGAGGAATGATATGTGACAAGGTGTATTGTTCCCAAGATTGTGATTAGTCTTGGAGGACACTTCCCTAAATTTCCAGAACTTAAGGATTAATTATCATTTGGAAAAATTATTTACCTTTTAGTTAAATTTAATAAAAAAAACTCTTTATATATTATAGTGAGTCACCCTGATCTCATCCATGGTTATCCCAAAGTAATTTCATGTATTTTTCTAGGGACTCGATAAAAGGCCAATGATAAGGAGTTCATCCAAAGTGACCTAAGTATGAATTCTTGTGTATCACTCCTATCATGGTGTGATAAATTTCAAAGACTAACCTTTGAGTTTGTAATTGGTATCGCACGTAGGGTCATGGGTCTCTCTCTTGGAATGGTAAAACCATCATGCCATCGATCTCATACAAGGGGTATCCCCTAGGGAACCAGTGTCACTCATCTGGAGGTGAAACTAATAAATGCATGGAGAGACCATCCTAGGAATAGTTTATGTCACCCCTGATGTGTTTACAAAGAATTAAAAATTTCAATTAAGAATGCGTGAGAGTTCATCCAAGGAGTCATTAAGTCAGAACCCCTTATTTAATTCTTGGCACTAAAGTGAATGCATTAAAAAAGAAAGGAATTTATAACAATATTAATTTAAGGGTGTTCCATTTAACTCAAGAAATTAGATCATATTAGGAATTTTGATCAATGAAAATTATTGGGAAAATTCTATTTAATTCATAAGGAATAAGGAATTAAGAACTTGTCAAATTCATTTAATTAGACCACTTCATTAATGTAATGGGTTTATAGGGGCCTGAGACATGACTCATCATCTAAATCAATCCAATTAATCAATTTAGGGAAATTATGATAAGAAAAACCCCTTAAATGGGTGTTATGAAAAAAATAGAACAAGGGAAATTGGCCTATATGGTATGGAACACCAATTGGGGTGGCTTAGGTCAAGGAGATCAACCCAAGGGGTTGATTCTCTATCAGTTCAGGTCACCAAAGTCACAAGAAGGCAATCAATTTAATTTAATTTGATAAATTATAGGTGACGTCGGAAGGATCTGGCTTGTGGCACAATGACACATCTTATAGGGTGAAACAAAATGATGGGGAAGGATGTAGACCACATAACTTAGACTTGTATAGCTTTCATCATCCATCAGATACCTTTTATTAGAGTTAGGTTGGAAGAAAATGAAGAAACCATCAAATTCCATGGAAATGGGAGAAATGATCTTGCATCGAGATACCGTAATGGATGAGATGAATAACTTGAAATAGATTTGATAGGATCGTAGATCTTACCAAGATGGATCTAATGCTTCTTATGACAAGAAAAATAAATGACGAACATAGGTGGTAACTTGATCCCTAGGTTGATAGGGAAAGGGATCTACATGCTAGGGACGAGGAGAATAATATGCAAGAGAAGGATAAAAAATAAAGAAGAGGTTTCAAAATCATTTTAGAGGGAAAAATTGTAAATTCACCCTCAATTACAGGGTTGCATAGTTTGGCCACATGGTTTTCTAAACCGTGTACCAACTGTGTGCCAATATCTTCTTGAATGGGCGTACCTAACACGGTTAGGTGAACAGTTTGTCTAACCGTGCACAGACCATGAAAAAGTGATCTATCCAAAAATATTGTAGTGTTTCATGGTCATGTGCTCTGGGTATCACGATTGTAGAAAAACCATGTGGCCCCCAGGTTTCTTCTATCTACAACCACACGGTTTAGGGAAACCATGCGGGCTGGGTTTCATAGTTTCTCCTAACCATGCGACCCATAATTTTCTTCCCATTTTGAGGTTCTGGGCTCTAAAAAAGCACCATACACTCCTAAATCCTCCTAAACTTAATTAGGAATCATTATAAGAGAAATTTTAAGGAATTAAAACCAAGAGGTAAATGTTGTGTACCTTAGGAAAAGTCGGGACATTACAACATGAATGGAATTTCCCATCATCATGTCTATTATTTTCTTTGAAAATTACTTTATATATTTTCAATTTTATTTTCATAGAAAAGGATTTTCAAAAGTTTTATGTTTTAAAAATTGTTTTTCAAATCAGAAAGGATATTTTCCTCAAGAAATGTTTTAAATTATTTTTAATGTTTATTTTAAAATAAAAATATTTTCAAAATGTTTTATGTTTTAAAAAAAATCAAAGTGGAAAGGCTATATTCCTCATGAAATATTCCAAATAATCTTTCAATATCATTTTCCATCTAAAATGAAATCCTTTGATATTACTTATGATTTATTGTGGATAAGATTAAATGATATTATCCTTATTATTTCTTTGGATGGTTAATGTTTATGTTGATGAAATTTTTGTGAAACCCATTTATTTTTCATGAGTTATACTATGGTGAATTTATGAAATGTTTGTGAAACTCATTTTATTTACATGGGTTATGATGTTATGAAATTATGATTGTTTTATGATATTGTGGATCACGTAAGTATGGTTTTCATTATGAGATAGGTTAGACATATATCTCCCTTTAATGCATTGGGTAAAGCTTTATATCTCATGATATAATAATGGGAAATATGTTGATGGGCTTGATCCACTATGGGAAATAGGTGAGTCCTGGTCCACTATGGGAAATAGGTTCATCCTAATCCACAATGGGAAACAGGTGATAAGTCATGATCCACTATATTGATGGTCTTGGTAGTTAACCTTCACATATGAAATTTTTTTCTATATTTATGATGGTTACACACTTTTATGACATGAGATTATGTTTCATGATTGATTTATGATGATTTATCACTCTTATAGCCCATGTTTTATGAAATGATAAATTTTTATGCCATGAATCATGTTTATGATCTATGATAGGTTGGTTATGAACATTGTAAGTTATTTTCATGATCACATACCCTTATAGTTATATTATTCTTTCATATGATCACACAATGATATATCCTATGTTTACCCTTACTGAGCATTTGATATCATCCTTTATTATGTTTCCTTCCATAGGTTATAAAGAAAGGTTTAGGTAGCATATTCCTAATAGGAGTACTATGTGAGAAGATATTTGTGGGAGATGTTGAAGGTATTTTACAAAATAAGAAGATTGTGTTTATAGTATCCAAATACACTAAACTATTACGGTTCCCAAGCATGTGTTTTTGAAATGTATTGAATATTAATTTAAAAAATGTTATATTTATGTATGAAAAGTCTGGGTCACTATAGGATTAGGGAAACTCAAGGAGAAAAGTTCTTAGGAACCAAGGAATTATAATATATAAACATAAATACGTATAAATTTTTATAAATGTATATAAATATCAAAAAAATATTCATAAATACATATGCATAGACACAATTATATATAATTTTAAATAAATATTTTAAAATATTTCTAAATTATAAAAAATATACATAAATGTATAGAAATACATAAAATATATATATAATAGATAATAAATCACTAAAAGAGTGGAAACCACAAAAGTTTCAACACCATAAAATTAATATGAATGTAGATCCATGGAATAAAATCATAGATGACCCAACAAAAATATGAAGAAACTCATAAAATGAAACTTAAATCACATCGAATGTTTAAAAATCATGGTATTTGAACAAAAAAACTCAATTTTAGAGAAATTATGAGACTTTTTTACCTTGAAAAAATAGTGACCAAGGTCTCTATAATTAATAAGATGTATAGGTTATCGCAATATTTGATTTGAAATCTCACAAAACCCAAATAGACACCCATATCAAAAGTTATGGATTATTGAAGTTGAAGTTTGATTTTTAACTTCTCTTAGAATGGTAATAAATTTTTTTATTATTAATTATTTCCAAATTATAATATAATTTGGTTTAATGTTTTTTCATAAGTTTCAATTTGACTAATTATATAGATAAAACGGACACCCATATCAAAAATAATGATCATTTGATACTGAATCCTGATTTTCAATTTATCTTATAATTAATTCATGTTTCAAATAATTACTAACTAATAATTATAAATAATTAATAATTAACACATTATAATAAATTAAATGTGTAAATAATAAATGATAAATGATTAAAAATATAATTAATTATTAATTATTAAATATTTAATACCTTTTTCCATCAATTTAAACTGCCACTAATTTATGGTGGTTTGTAAAAACCATCGCTCGCTACTACAAATTTGAGTTTATCCAGTACTAGTCTTTATCAGCACTAGATAAAAGCACTGATAAAGGCCCCCTTTATCATCGCTAGAAAAAAAAATGATGATAAAGGGGGGTCTTTATCAATTCTAGCAAAATAAGGCCTTTATCAGCATTTTTTTGCATGGATAAAGACACTCCTTTATCGATGCTTTTTTTATAGCACTGATAAAGACCCCCTTTATTGACGCTTTTTTCTAACACTGTTAAAGGGCATATTTCACAAAAAAAAATATGTCATTAAAAATAATATATCAATACATAAATATATTTATATTGATATAAATATATTATATTTTATTAAATATGATTTATATAAGGATAAATACATATTTACTCTTAATATATAAGATATTTAATGAAAAATGGATTATAAAATAATTAAAAAATAATTTTTTTAATAAATTTCTAATTATTATTTAGTAATAGTCATTTAATAACAATTAAAAGACATAAAAATTCAATAAATAAATAAACTATCTAAGATAAGCTGAAAACAATACTTGAACTTCAAATTACCATAACAATTTATCTTGGTGTATGCTTAATCTTTACTGGAAGAACATTTATTATAATTTGTTTTAACAAAGTTTTTATATTTGTTGATAACTAACCTCTTTGTATAAGAATTTTTTTGTTTGTCGGGATCAGACCAAGTCCATCGGAATGAGGTTTTGTAAGAAAGTTGAAAGTTACTTAATGTTTAACACAAACATAAAGGGGGAAAAATGTTTTGTCTTTGTGAAAGTTGTTTTCCAGAAATAGTTTTTCAGACATAGAAGATTGGAATAAAAGAATCGGACTTGGAATGTTTGAATGAGTAGCACCGGTTATAGGAGTCATCAGAAAGATAAAGTGGTTGATAGGATGCAACATCAATCTCAGATCCATCAACATGAAGTTTAGATTCAGTAGAGTGAGTGTTTATTAGAAATTTTGATATTATGGAGTGAGGAAGTGAGAATGATGCTAAAGAGTATGTGTTAAGAAAGTAAAGTTAGGAGTTAGAAAGTTCTTAAACTTTCTAGCCTCATCCAGATGATGCTTTGTTGGTTTGTAATTAACAAATATCATAAGTTATATGAAACACTTATGATGAAAGAATTATGAAGATGAGTGGGGTGGTTCTAGAAATCCATTCAAAGTATCCATTTAATCTATATTTACCATACATAGAATCTTTCAGAAGTATGGATAAGTTATGAAAGGTAAAGTTTGAAGGATTTTAAAGTTGTTGTGTAAATTCTTCATCAGATGCAGAATATTGTAATGATAATTCCATCATTATGAGTTCATTGGTGTGAAGAAACATGATAAGATGAAGATGATTATTTTTTTCTATCAGACAGATAAATCAAATATACATATCATCATATTCAGAATAATTGGAGGTAGAAATTGTCGGTTGCTAAAAGTTCTATTTTTTCATAATTAGAAAAAGAAAATAAGTTGTTGTGAGTACAGGTCCATCATATGTGATGTTCCATCAAGTCAATTAGAGTGACTCTAATAAAAAATTTCAATCAGACTAACTCTACTAAGGAAATTAAAATAGAATGACTCTGAGGAGGAAATTTAGTTAGACTAACTCTGATGAGGTAGGTCAATTCAGAAAAATATGGAATAGTTTTATCATAATGAGTTGAAAAAAATTTCATCAGACTGAAGCTGAGAAAGGAAGGAAGATCGGAGCCAAGAAAGAAGATATAATCAAATTCACCTAATCAAAATGAACAAAATCAATGAATCCCAAAATGGCTGAATATGGAAAATACTAAAGAAGATTCTAGGAGATTTATTAAGATTTGAAGTGGTCAAACTTGAAATTCAATTATGCATAAATATCTAAGTTTTTGAATTTGAGTAAGTGGGGAAAGTTTTCAAGTTTCCCTCCTTTGTTATTCTGGGCTTCCTATAAATAGTTTCTTAGTACATTCATACTTTATAACTTTTCACATAAGCAGAAAAGGTGGAGCATAGAAGAATTCGAGTGAGAGTTCTTCCCAAACAAAGATCTCATTAAAAGATCGTATATTTTTTTTTTTACCAGAATGAGAAACAACTTTTTGAGAATATTGTATTGATTAGATCGGACTGAGTTTTTTAGTAGAGTTTGAGAAGTGTAGATTAATATAGGGAAGATCGTATTGATTTAATAAAACCGAGTTAGTCGAATTAGGTTCATTAGACTAAAGGTCATCGGATTTAGGGTCATCAGACCCAGGAAATTTTGGGGAGAAAATTGAAAAAAAAAATTACTTTTGTTTTGGCTCAATTGTTTTATAAGAAAAATTTCTAAACTAATGGGAGTAATTATAATCTTTCCTTTTTAGAGATAGAAGTTTTCTAATGGGATTTGGCACAAGTTTTGTTCACTTATTCATAATAGTAAATTTTTATAGACCCACGACAGTGGCTGCAGAAAGGATATAGGTTCTCACAGTGAGGCTGGATCTTGTAAATCTCATGTGTTTTACTTTCTTTCCTATTTTTTCCTAAATGAGTATTTACAATAGATGATAAGGATATAAAATTTAATAGGTTTCAGGGATTAATTTTTTAAAATGTATTGAAACTTATAAAAGTGGACAACTGATTCAACCCACCTTTCTTAGTTGTTATTCAATCCTTTTAATTGGTATCAAAGGTGTGTTCCCTTATTGAATCCTTATCATGGATAATATCAATTCTTTTAAAAATAGATGAATTCCTACATTTGATGGAAAAAATTATTATGTATATAAAAATAGGATGATTCCTTATCTTTTATCTCTTAGCCTAGAAGTTGTTTATGCATCTACAATTGGTTTTACACCTACTGAGAAGGATGCCTCGATGGATTTTTTTAATAAGTGAAATATAAAAGTTTATAGAAAATCTATAAATTTTATCCTTATGTACTTATCATAAAATTTTTATATAAATGTGATGGGTCTCAAAACTTCAAATAGTATATGGGACAAGATGGAAAGTATTTTTGAACAGAATACTAAAGTGAAGGAAGAAAATCTACAAATATGGCATAGTAAGTATGAAGAAATAAAAATGAGAGATTAAGAAACTATTGATGAATAATTATCTAGAGTTAAGGAAATTTTTTGAAACATTATAGGATTTAGAGATGTCCTGGAAGATTCTACAATTGTGAAGAAACTTATAAGAAACTTTCTGGACATGTTTGATTCCAAAATTTCCTCTTTAGATGATAAGGATGATTTATCTCTTGATGAATTTCAAAACTTTTTTATTTCTTATGAAATGAGTAAATCTCTAATGTTCAAAAAGAATATGAAAGATGAAATGGATTTTTATTCCATGAGAAAAATGAAATTCAAGATGTTGAATATGTTGATTCTTATGATTCCAGTGGTAAAGAGGATGATGATTTGAATGAAAAAATTAGTTCTCTCATATCTAAGAACTATTGAAGAACAATAGGAATGTATGGAGGTAAAATTCCTCTCAAATTTTTTGAGTGTGGTGGAATCCGACACTTTTCTATGAATTTTTCCAAGAAGAAAGTTAGAGAATATTGAGATGATTTTTATGAAAACCCTCAAGAGAAGAAGTGGAAAAAAAGTTCTAAAGAAGAAAATTCATCCAAAAAATCTAAAAATAAGTTTACTGGGAACAATATAAGTATATTGGGTAAGAAATATAAATCTGACTCAACTAACAACAATTCTTTGAAAGATTAAAGTTTATAAAAAATCAGAACCTTCATTGAAAAAGTTCGAAAAACAAAATATTCCTCCAATGGTGAAGAAGGTGGTAAGGAATAATATAGAGAGTATCAACTCAAAATATAACTTGTTGCGTGTATTGATCAAAACAAGACTCTCAAGAAAGAAATTATAGTAATGAAGAAATATTTTGAATAAGTTTCTGAAGTAAGAAAATATTTCATCAAGAAGGAGGAATAATACATCCATGAGATATTAAGTTACAAACTTATAATTGTTGAATAGGGAAAGATGGTTGAATATCTTAGTAAGAAGTTGGAATATAAGGGAGAATAAGTTAACAAGTTTCAATCAAAACTTCCTAAGTCTAAAATTACCTTGAGGAAGATAAATGAAAACTTCAACAAAGCTTTAGAAGTAAAATTTGAGACTTCTAAATTTGTTGAGAAGGCTCCAAACAAGAATCAGGTGAAATCCTCACTAAACAAAAATAATGTTTCATATGGTTCTTATAACATTTGAGGTTATAGAAAATATGTTAGGAAATATTGGGTGGATAAAGGATGTGAGAAACCTATCACATCTACAAAATTTTAAAACTCACTTAGAAGGAAAGATTCTCCACATCCTAAGTATGATAGAGTAGAAATAAGTTGTCAACATCAACAAAGTTTCTATAGATAAAGATCTTTATTTATTAGAAAATAAAGATTTTGATGGTTATTTCTAGCGTTGTGGAATATATGGAAACAGAGCTTATAATTATTTTCATAACTTATCACTTCCCAGAAGAAGGTTTGAACATAGTGGAATAAATATTTAAAATAGAATGAGTAGCTTTCCTAACTCATAGGATGTTAGAAAAGAAAATTCTCAAGATGTTAGAAAATTTACAACAAATAAAAAAATTTAATGTCTAGAAGAAATTTGTGGAATATGTGATCAGGATGGTCATCATGCCAAAATATATATGACACTCCATCGAAACAAGTTTCATATAGTATAAAAGAAAAGGAAGCTGGAAAGAAGAAAATTGAGGAAAGATCCTTTGTTGTTGAGACAACTTTGAGAGAAAGTAAAAGGAAAAAAACCATGGATACTTGATAGTTTTTTCCTCACATATGATAGTTGATATAAAAATATTTAAACTTGTTGAAATTATTGATGAAGGAGAAGTTACCTTTGGTAATAATAGTTCCTTAAAAATCAGAGGAATCAGAACAGATGAGATTGATGTAGAAAAGTTGAAATCAAAGGAAGTTTTATTTGTTGATGGGCTAAAACATAACTTAATTGGTGTATGTCAACTTTGTGATGATGGAAAATAAGTGATATTTAGAAAATATTCTTGTTTTATAAAAATTGTGAAATATATAAAAGTTATTACAAAAGGATAAATAACTAGTGGGAATATGGATAGTTTAATAACTCTTGTTACTTGAGTGTTGAAGATTAAAATAATTTGTGGCACTAAATACTTAGCCACCTTGGGTATAAAAACAAGAAAAAAAATTCTAAATTTGATGTTGTTTTTTATTCTCTATAATTTAAAAGATGAGATTAATATGTTTGTGTTACTTTTCAAAAAGGGAAGATGACTAACAAAAGTCATAAGAGAGTTGAGATTCAATCTACCAGACCTCTTGAGCTTATTCATTACGATTTATATGGACCAATGAGACATTAATCAAGAAAATGAGATTTATACTTCATAAATTTTATTGATGATTTCACTTGGATGAAAAATTTCATGTTTATGAAACATAAGTTAGAGGCTATAGAAATGTTCAGGTTTTTTAGAAAAGAAGTTGAGAAAGAAATGGGGGTTTAGATAAAGAAGTTTAAAACATATAATGGTATCAAATTCACAAGTAATACTTTTGAAACTTATCTGAGAAATCATGGTATCAAAAATTATTATAGTGATCCCTATACTCCATAAAAAATGGATTTTCAAAAAGAAATAATATAAGTTTGGTGGAAATGGGAAGAGGTATGTTAGTAGAATACAAAATTTCAAAGTTCTACTAGAGAGAAACTGTTAGTACTATTGTACATATTCATAACAGATGTTTTTTGAGATTGGAATCCAATATGACTTCTTATGAAATTTGGTATAACAAAAAAAATTAATTTAAGTACTTTAATGTTTTTGTAATTCCATGTTTACTTAAAATAAAAAATCCTGATCTAGGAATGTTTGCTGAGAAAATGAGGAAGGAACTTTTATGGGTTAGTCACCAAATGGAAGTAGTTAAAAATGTTGGAACAAATTTTTACAAAATTTTCTTGACTCATATGATTTGAAAGTAATTGAAAATAAAAATTCCTTAACAAAAGTTGTTGAAAATGATGAGGAGGATAAACTGTAGATTTATAATGATACTGAAAGTAATTCAAAACATCCTTACCAAGATTCAGGAGAATCGTGTTATGAGGAAAGGTTAGGTGGAAAAGAAACTTTGAAATTTCCTGCCTTACAAAAACTTGTTGTGTTCGAAAACATTATTAAATATCAGAAAGCTATAATTTAGACTAGAAGAAATTTGAGATTAGAAAATCAGACTTCACTTATCACAAAATTTGAACTGGAATTGGTTTTAGAAGCATTTAACATAAAGAATGGGTGTATGATATAAATGAAGAGTTGGATCAGATTGATAAAAATGAAACATGGGAACTTGTTCCATAGGTAATCAAATAAAAATTTTATTAGAAAAAAGTGGGTTTATAGTAATAAATTGAATGATCATGGAGAAGTTTCAAGAAACAAAGAAAGGCTTGTTTGTAAAGGCTATGCATAGGTGGAAGGTGTGGACTTTGAAAAACAAATTCTCCAGTTTCAAGATTAGAAACTATTAGAATCTTTCTATCAGTGTTCATACACCAAAATTATAAAGTTTATCAGCTGTATTTAAAGTCATCTCTCTTAAATGGTGAGATTGAGGAAGAAGTTTATATTGAAAAACCTTGTGGATTTAAACTTGATAATGATGAAAACAAGGTTTTTAGATTGAAGAAACCCTTGTATGGGTTGAAACAATCCCCATGTGCTTGGTATTCGAAACTTTATAGCAGTTTGAGAATGTTGAATTTTTATAAAGGATAGATAAATAGTAACTTATATGTAAAAGAATTTAACTCCATAACAATAATTGTTATTGTGTATGTGGATGATATAATTTTTATTAGCGAGGAAGAAAAATTTTGTAAATAATTTTCTACGGAAATGAAGAAGAATTTTAAAATTTCAATGTTTAGAGAGTTAAATTTCTTCCTTGGATTACAAATTCAACAAAAAGAAAAGTACATTTTATTATCTCAATAAAAGTATGCAATGGAATTGTTAAAGAAGTTTGGGATGGAAAAATCTAAATAAGTCTCTACTCCAATATCTGTGAGCATAAAGATGAGAAAAGATGAGTCTGGAAATAGTGTGAATCAGAAAGACTTTAATAAGCTGATAGAAAGTCTACTTTACCTTATAACATCAAGACTTTATATTTCTTATATTGTGAATTTGAATGTCAGGTATCAAAGTAATCTAAAAGAATCACATAAGTTGGCAGTAATGAGAATTCTGAGATATGTCAAAGGAACAATTTCACATGGGTTGTTATATAAAAGAAATTTTGATATGATGTTTCATGGTCATACAAATGTTGATTGGGATAGAGATTGTAATGATAGAAAATCAACCTCAGGAGGAACATTTTTCTTAGGTGAATGTTGTGTGACTTGGAATAGTAAGAAACAAAGTTCAGTAACTTTAAGAAAAGATGAATTTGAATATGTTACAGCTACCCAGTCTTGTACTCAAATGTTGTTGATGAAAGTTTAGTTGGAAGACTTGAAAGTGAAGGTTTCTAAACTATTGAAGATACTTTGTGATAATTAGAGTGCAATTGATCTTTCTAAAAATATTTTCCAACATTCAAGATCAAAATGCATTGATATAAAGCTTCACTTTATAAAAGATAAAGTTTCTACTTGAGATGTTATGCTATAATATATCTTAATAACGTATCAAATTGTTTATATATTCACAAAAATTATTCCTAAAGAGATATTTGTGGAATTGAGGCTGCAACTTCATGTTCATCCTCCTCACATGACTTCTTAAACCTCATAAGAAGATACCCCCACCGTGCTTTGGATTATGTTGACAAAGGGGGAGAGAAAGTAACAAATTTTTACTTTGTAAGAAGTTTTACTTATCTTTATTTAATGAATCTGATGATATGGTTATCATGAAATAGGGGAGAGAAAAAGAAAAGGGTGAGAAAAAGGAAAAGTGAGAGGAAAAGATAAAAGTGAGGGAGATTTTATCTTAACATGGATACAAAAAAAAAATTCGCTGAGGGGTGGAATTCCTTCAAAATCATTACTTTATCCAGTAGTGTGGTGTGAGGACACTCTCTTTTGAGAAAGTCTGTGTTTTGATAAAAGTTTAAAACCATGAGATTTTTATAAATGTTGAGTTGTAAAAAAATCTAACAGTTTGAAAAGATGTTAATGAGGGTTGTTAACAAATCTAAAGGGGGAGATTGAAGAACCTTTCTGATAATTTGTTTTAACAAAGTTTTTGTATTTTTTGACAACTAAATTTTTTTATAAGAATGTTTTTGTTCATCAAGATCAGAACAAGTCTATCAAAATGAGGTTTTGTAAGAAAGTTGAAAGTTGCTAAATGTTTGAACCCAAACATAAAGGGGGAGAAAAGTTTAGTCTTTGTGAAAGTTGTTTTCTAGAAATAGGTTTCCAAACACAAAAGATCAGACTGAGAAGAACCAGACTCAGAATGTATGAATGAGCAGAACTAGTCATGGGATTCGTCGAAAAGATGAAGTAGTCGATCAGACGTAGCATATATCTTAGATCCATCAACATAAAGTTCAGATTCATTGGACTTAGCATTTGTTAGAAAGTCTAAAATTTCAGAGTGAGGAAGTTAGAAGGATGATGAAGTGAATGTTTTAAGAAAGTTAATTCAGGAAATAGAAAGTTCTTAAACTTTCTAACCTCAGTCAGACAATGCCTTGCAGGTTTGTAATTCTCAAATATCATAAGTTTTTTAAAACACTTGTGATGCAAGCCTTATGAAGTTAAGTTGAGTATTTCTAGAAATCTAGTCAAAGTCTCCATCAGATCCGAAAGTACCAGCCACAGAAGCTTTCAAAAGTCTGAATAAGTTATGAATGATGAAGTTTGAAGGACTTCAAAGTTGTTGTGTGAAGTCTTCATCAGATGCAGTACATCATAATGAGAATTCCATCATTATGATTTCATCGGCATGAAAAAGCGTGAGAAGATGAAGATTCTAGTTTTTCATTTAGATTGGTAAATCAAATATACAGATCATCATATCTAGAAGAATCATAGGAAGAAATTGGTGGTTGTTGAAAGTTTGATTTTATCATAATCAGAGAAAGAAAAAAAGTTACTGCAGGTATAGGTCTATCGGATGCAGTGTTCCAATCAAGTCAATCAGGCTAAATTTGATAAGAAAATTTAATAAGACTGATTCTGATAAGTAAATTCAATTAGACTAACTCTAAGAAGGAAATTTTATCAAACCAACTCTAATGAGGAAGGTCAATTCGGAAAGATATGGAATGGTTTCATCGTAATGATCTGAGAAATTTCCATAGGACTGAAGATGAGGCAGGAAGGAAGATCAGAGGCAAGAAAGAATATATAATCAGATTCACCTAATAGGACTGAATAAAAACAAGGAAGTCTGAAAAAGGATGAATACAGAAAAGACTCTAGAAGATTCCAAAATATTTATGAATATTTGAAGTGGTAAAACTTGAAATTCAATTATGGGTAAATATCGGAGTTTTTTAATTTGAGGAAGTGGGGAAAGTTTTCATGTTTCGACCTTTTCCATTTTGGGATGTCGATAAATAGTTTCTTAGTACATTCTTACATTGTAACATTTTATGTAATCGAAAAAGGAGGAGCGCTAAAGAATTCGAGTGAGGGTTCTTCCTGGATAGAGATCTCATTAAAATATTGAACATCTGTTGTTTTGCTAACTGGACTAAGAAACATCGTTTTGAGAAGATCGTATTGAATCAATCAAAATGAGGAAGATCAGACTGAGTTTTTTAGCAGAGTTTGAGGAGTTCATATTGAGAAAGGGGAGATCGTATTGAGTTGGTTGTATTGAGTCAATCGGACTGGGTTCATCGAACTGAAGGTCGTCAGATTCAAGGTCATTGGACCCAAGAACATTTTTGGAGAAAATTGAACAAATTATTTTTACTTTTGTTTTGGCTCAATTGTTTTATAATCAACTTTATAAACTAAAAGGAGTTGGTATAATCTTTTCATTTGGGTGATAAAATGTGTCTAACAGGAGTTGGCACAAGTTGCATTCACTTCTTCATAATGGTAAATTTTCATAGACCCACGAGAGTGGCTATGGTAAGGATGTAGGTTCTCACACAGAGGAAGAACCTTGTAAATCTCATGTTCTTTACTTGATTTCCCATTTTTTTCATGCATGATTATTTACAAAAGATGATAAGGATATGAACTTTAACAGGTTTTAGGGGTTATGTTTTTAAAAGTATTGAAACTTATAAAAGTGAACAACTAATTCACCCCCCCCCCCCCTCTCAATTATTATTCAATCCTTTGGAACTTCACTACCATATATCAAATTGAATCTTGTGAAGAGATCTATGTCGTGTTGATCACGAGGACACCAGTCACTATTTTATCGAGGTCAAAAAGGCCTAGAAAGCCTCCAAAACTGAGTTTTTAGTTGGGATACCCAAATTTTTTCATATTCGATGGGATTTCAACTTCCTTTAAGAGATTATTTTTTTCCTTTTTTAGTGGATACTGAATTTATTTCCAAGCCTTACATTCATATATATGTTGTGGTTTCCTAATTTTTTCATTTTTCATATTGTAGTTCTATTTATAATTAGATATATGTATATTTGCTTATATTTACATATAATAAATCAATTGTATAATTAAACATTTAAACATATTTACATAAAAATGAGTTTTTAAATATATAAGCCATACGAAAATAAATATTTAATATTCATTTTATTTAAAATAAAAAATTATCAATTTTATTTACCTTATAAAAACGAATTAATATATATATATATAATTAATGTTTATATATAAACATATGTGTGTCAATAAACAAATATATATTTATGTGTATATTCTAATATATGTAAATAAATACTTATATGTAAATATTTGTGCATGTATGTGATATGTATGTAAATATGTGTTTATGTATTGTGTATATGAATTATATATAAATTTATTTTATATATCTATCACTATCATTAAATATAATATATAAATCTATTACAATAAATATTTTTAAATTCATAATAAAGATTTTATATCTAAATATTTAATTATTTATGTAAATATATATAACTATATATGTAATATATAGACATATATATATAATGTATAAAAATTATATCTAAATATACAATATAAAGAAATATTTTTAAAATGTATTTGAAAATAATTATATAAACCATATGGAATTAATTATTATCAATTTTATTTAAATCAATATATAACAATTTTTTACAGTATAAAAATAAATATGAATATATATATACTTATACAAATGTATATATAATGTTTATATATACATATATGTGTGTATTAATAAACAAATATATATTTATATTTATATTCTAATTTATGTGAATGAATATTAATATATAATATATTTAAATAAATTTAAGTGTGTGTATATATATATATATCACACACACACATATAAACATATATTTTATAAATTTATATTGAAAAACAATTATATATATATGAATAAAAAATATGTATGTAAATATATATAAATAAATAGAAATATTTTAAATGAAAATCAAAACAAGTTTGGGCAGTGGTAAGGGGTTTTCATTGTAGAAGGCAGGTCTGGGTTCGAGTCCACGCATGTGTTGATGGGTGATAAAATATCTAGCACCTGAGAAAGGTGTGTCACGAGCGGTGTTACGGGTGGGGGTGGTGGGGATGTGAGAGAGTGGGGGGATCATTGTGCTGAGAAAGGGTGGGGGTTGTGGTTGCATAAAAAAATTAAATTTTATCAGTGCTAGAAAAAAAAACAATGATAAAAGGGGATTTTAATGAGCGCTACAAAGAAGCGCTAATAAAGACACCCTTTGTCAGTGTTTTTTATAGTACTGATAAAAGCCCCCTTTATCAAAATTGAAAAAACACTGAGAAAGAGGGTCTTTATCAGTGTTAAGCGCTGATAAAGGGTGTCTTTTTGAGCGATTATTTTTAGTACTAATAAAGGTATCATTTATTAGTAATTTTTCTACTGATGATAAAAACCCACTTTATCAGCATTAAAAAGCACTGACAAAGTTGGCGTTTATCAGCACTCACTACTAAAAACTAGGTTTATCCAGCGTTAGGGCTTTAACAGCGCTAGCTAAAAGCGTTGTTAAAGACCCCCTTTAACAACGCTAAAAAAGTGTTGTTAAAGGGGGTCTTTAACAATAATTTTTTAACACTATTAAAGGGGGACCTTTATCAGTTCTTTTTAAGAAGCACTGATAAATGGGGTCATTTATCAAGGCTTGTAAAAAAGTGCTGATAAAGGGAGGGTTTTATCAGTGCTTTTTTAGAAGTGATGATAAAGACCCCCTCTTATCAGTGCTTTTTTAGTAGCATTAATAAAGGGTATATTTCAGGAAAAAAAATTATATTTCATTGAAAATAATATATTAATATAGTTATATATTTATATTGATATAAATATAATATATATATATTAAATATGTTTTAGATAAGGTAAATAGGCATTTACACATAACATAAAAGATATTTTGGGAAAAATGACTTATAAAATAAATAAATAAATATTTTCAATCAATAATTTGCTAATTATTATCAAGTAATAGTCATTTAACATCAATTAGAAGATAAAAATCAAAAAATTAATAAAAGATCTAAAATATGTTGAAAACGTAACTCGAACTTCAAACGGCCATAACTTTTGATCTGAGTGTCTGTTTCGGCTCTACCACATATCAAATCGAAGTATGTGATGATCTATACTCCCTAATTATTTAGGATAAACTCTGTCACATTTTTCAATGCCAAAGAAGACTCATAAGGCCTCCAAATTGATTTTTTAGTCGGGGTACCCTAATTTTTTTACCATTCGATGGATTTTCAGCCTCATTTAAGGGGGTATTTTTTCCATTTTTTAGTGGAGACTAAATTTCTTCCTAGGGATTACATTAATATTGATATTATGGATTTTAAATTTTACTATTTCTCACAAATGTAGTTTTATTTATAATTAAAAATATGCATATTTTTTATATTTACTTATAATAAATCACTCATATAAATACATATATCAACATATTTAGGTACAAATGTATATTCTAATATATTTAAATAAATACATATTCTAAAAATGTATTTAAAAAAATATCTAACCATTTTTTACATTATAAAAATATATATATAATATTTATATATACATATATGTGTTTATTAATAAACAAATATATATTTATATTATATTATATTCTAGTATATGTAAATGAATATAATATATAATATATTTAAATAAATATAAGTATATATATATCACACACAAATATATTTTATAAATGTGTTTATAAATAATTATATAAATATATGAATAATATATATATATATATATATGTAAATATATATATATATAAATAAATAGAAATATCAATAAACAGGTAGAAAAACAATATGGTGTAGTGGTAAAGACATCTCATCTTCAAAGGAGAGGTGTAGGGTTCAAATTCAGGTGGGTGCGCATGAGGATGGAAATTCACAAATCGTTGATAAAAGGGGTGGTGGGGTGAAAACACTGATAAAGGTGTGGGGGTGTTGTTAAAGGGGTCATAGAAGCGCTGATAAAGGGGGTCGCGCTCATGGACGTCTGAAAAAATATAATTTTACCCCCTTTAACAGCGCTGCCTTTATCAATGCTAAAAAAGTGTTGTTAAAGACCCCCTTTAAAAGCACTGAAAAAGTTCTAATAAAAGACCCCATTTAACAGTGCTAAAAAAACACTGATAAAAGGGCCCTTTAACAGCACTAAAAAGAGCATTGTTAAAGGCCCTTTTAACATCCCTTTTTTAGTACTGTTAAAGGGGTCCTTTAAGAGAGCTTTTTTAGCACTAATAAAATCTTCAAGCTTTTAACCACACTCAAATTGTCAACGCTTTTTTAGTGTTGATAAAGGCCTATTTTAGCACTATTATAGGCCATTTTTGTATTAGTGGCTAAAAAAGCATTGATAAATGGTGTTTTTATCAGCGCTTTTTTTAGTGTTGATAAAGACTTCTTTTATCAGCGTTTTCTTCTAACACTGATAAAATACACCTTTTAACATCACTCGGATTATTAGTGATTTTTAATTGCTAATAAAGCCTGTTTTTAGTGATGTTAAAATCCAAATTTGTTGCAGTGGCTAAAAATAAATTAAAAAAATCAGATCTAGAAATTCTTTTTTAGAAACTGCTGTTAAAAACAAATAAAAAATAGGAAAAAAACACAATAGGGGTGTTTTTTAAAAAACCTCCACTAGATCTGATTTCCTTGAAGTATTTAGCAATGACTTTGGAAACCGTCGCAAAAAACTGACATGAAATCCAATTTTTTTTATAGTTTATAATGTATTTTCCTCTTTTATAAACGCTTGTAGTTAATGTTTGTCTTATGATTCCATCTGGTTTGGGAGTATATGTTAGTTCCTCGTGTTTATATTGATTTCTAGCTCCTGGTTTTGACAAGAATTCTATTTCAGATGGTTTCACTAGTTGTGCTACTTGAGTTTTCTTTGTTGTATTTCAATCTCATTATTACACAATGGATTTATTAGTGATGCTTGTGTTGTGTTGGTAGGTCTAATTGAACCGAAACATGCTATAGCTGGTGTTTTTTTACCAGTGTATATTTTTATTCTCTTGTACCAAGAACGCTAAATGATTCCTGCTTGAATTCTCATTGTATTGTATAGAACAATTATTTGTAGTTTGTTTTGGTTTTGTATATTGAATCGAATGTTTTTTTATTTTTTGGATTTGGATTAAAATAGGAACATATTCATTAGTGTTTTAATTGTTGATTTGTTTTATATGTTTGTATTATTATTATTTTGTCATTATTTTGATATATACCACCATTGTAAATTTTTGTGGTTGATGGGCAGTACAAGCAGAACCAAGAAACCACGGAATAATAAAGGACCGAATCTGGAACTATGAAATTTGACAATGCTAACACTAGAACCAAATACCAGAATGCATAAATTGAAGAAAGAAATAAATGAACATAGTTATTTAATGTGATTCAGTCCCTTAGGGGACTACTGTATGGCAAGAACGCCACACACACGCATGCTTTTTAATAAACTCAAAAGAAACAAACAATAATTGCTACAACGGAAGAAGACTAGCGATAAGAAAGAAAAACCAGAACCGGGTAAAATAATTAAAAGTTTCAAACAATAATGAAACTAAAAAACTTTATACTTATAATGCCAGAAAATAGGTTGTCCAACAGTCCTGATCTTTTAAAGAAAAAAATTGATCTCGTGGGCTCCTGGATCTGGTGGTTCCGTCTCGAACTCCTCCTTCTAGGTTCCTGAAGTTTTCTCTTAAGGGGTTGCACTTCTTTCGATGAGGAAAGACGTCACCTCCACCACAGAAATGGCCACGAGGTGAAGCCGGGGAGGACAACAAGCCTGGTCAGAGCTCCAGCAAGACAGTGGAAGGAATGGCGATCTAGGGTTTCGCCTGTGAAACTGAGAGCACAAGCCAAGGAAGCTGAATGAATCACACTGAAGAGACACCATTCAGGGGAGATGAAACCTCCTGTCACCAGTTGCCCCTTCGAAAATAATGCCCAATTTGGGGCTGCCATGAAGTGAGGCATAATAGATTAGCCGAACAAACCCACAGTGGCTTAAACATCCCCAGAACACATGGAAGACCAGATGATAATGGGAGATAATGGCAATAGACAGTGGGAAAGGGAGTATCCAAAACACACCGGTTTCCAACATGTAATACGCGCAGCAGTAAACACAAAAACATAACAAATATGTCCCAACATAGCAAGCCCAACACAAATAATATGTCCAGCGGGAATAAAAAACACTAATGAGAAAATAAATGTGTGAGTCTAAATTAAAATGGAAGAAGGCATTTAAAACCCAATTTAATATGAAAAAAAATTAAGCAAACCTTAATTCACAGATCTATACCATTTTCAATTAAATTTAGTGATGTTCTTGCACCTAGGGTCATAGAACCAAAACCAAGTTTATCCTATCTAAACAGAATTTAAACTTAGACAGAACCACATCTTTAGTCAAACTATCATCTGGTTTATGTTAGTGTGTATCTTATTGATACGCACGGTTCCTGATTCTACAACATCTCTAATAAAATGTAATCTAATATCTATTACCATGGAAAACTAAATTTTTAGATAATTGAATTGTTGATTTTCCATTAGAATATACATTGATAACAGAACTGTAAATACTAAGATCAGAAGACACACCTTTGATCCACAAGGATTCTTTAACTGGATTAGTTAAAGCAATGTATTCAGACTCAATAATTGAAAGTGCAGCAACAGATTTCATATTGCACTTCTAGGAAATGGAACCTCCAAAAGAAATAAACGCATAACCTGTTAAGGATTTACGAGTGTCAACATTTCCCGCATAGTCAGCATCAACAAAACCATAGATAAGTTTAGTGGTATGTAAATTTCTACCATAGCACAAAGAAATATTATAAGTACATGAATGATACCTAATGAGCCACTTAAGGTCATGTCAATGTGGATTCCTAGGAGTGGCCATAAACATACTTAGAGTGAAAATAGAAAATGCACTATCAGATCGAGTACAAATCATAGAATACATTATGCTACCAACTATGTTAGCATAATGAATTTTAGACATAAATTAAATATCATTTACAGTAGTATAGGATTATGTCGAGGACAATTTAAAATGTTGTTCAAGATGGATGTTAATAGGCTTTAGGGATTCAAACATATACCTTTTTAAAACTTTTAAAATATAAGCATGCTGAGATAGAGAAAATAATTTGTTTGCTCTGTCTCTTATGATTTCAACACCTAAGATTTTCTTGGTTGCACCACTATCCTTCATTTCAAAAGTGCTTTTCAATTAAGATTTAATAAAAGAAATCATATTTATATCTTTGAAAATAATGATCATGTCATCGACATATAGTAGAAGATAAATGATGCCGGTTTTAGTTGATTTAAAATAAACGCAAACATCATACTGACTCCTAATGAACTTGTTACCTAGAATGAATGAATCAAAATTCAATTATGTAATGGCCCGGGTTTTTGGGGTCCATTACTTTGTAAAAATCTGATGTTTTAGGTGTTTTAGGTGGTCTGGAAGGTCATCCCAGCTTCCCGATGACTCCTAGCGGTAGCCTCGGCCTACCGGTAGACCTAGCCTACCGGGGACCTTGGGGTACCGGTAGCCCTCGGCTACCGGTAGCTCTCGGCTACCGGTTTCTCTCGCCTACCGGTAGCTCTCGCCTACCCCACACGGGTCTTCCAGTAGCGCCTCCTTTTTATGCAAATTGGTTTTTAAACCATGTTTTGACCCCTTTATGCTTGTTTTAAAGCCCATTAATGCCCATTAATGGCGTTTAAATTAAATAATTGGTGAGGTACCCTCCTTAAATGAAAAACCATGAGGTGTGCATCGGTTTAAACCGCCCCGAAAGGCGGGTACCTTTCGTGTGGGGTGTCCCAGCCGCGTGGTCAACGCACGATCCCGCTTCTTACGCGGTTTCGAGTTTTCCTTTCTGCATCTTAACCGTCCCGAAATGCTATATCTCAGCCTTTATAACCTAAAGGCTTCTCCCTACGTTTCTTTTTCTCTATCACCCTGCGCCTGGAGTACCCTTCCTCTCGACGAGTTGTAACCCCTTAAAGTGTGCCTTGATCGCGTTCTGTGGAATTCCTGCTACTCACGCGAGGACTTAACGTCGATCCTTGATCTGTTAGGTAGGGATTTTCTCCTTCGCCTCTCCTTTCTGTGTATCATGCGGGGTGGGTATACTTTTTCCCCTCTAGAAATTGATGAAACCAAACTTAACGAAGATAATGAACCGACCTTTAAGGAATGAAAGGGGGGTGTGATCGATGTTCTACTCTTTATGTTGTTGTGTGTTGTGAATTGTACGGGCCTATGCTCACTGAAAATCATGGTTGTTGGTGGTCTTTCTCTTTGTACTATTGAACCTCGGTGCTCCTGGATGTTTAAATAACCGTAACATGGAATTGGTTAATTACGTATACTCGGTTAAATAAATTGAAAACACCAGGATCAACCTTTTTCTGTGATAACCCCGGTTAAAGCAAGTGGAATTGAAACCATAGAGTGTGTTAAATCTTTTAAATCTGAAAATACTTGCATGGGTCTGCCTTGTGTTGGTGGTAGCGGTTTGGTTGTTTCTTTCACGGGCCGATGGCTGGGGCGATGCAGGTAGGGATGGAATCCCTTGTTGTTATACTTTCGCTAGTTTCGAATTTAAGGATGTGTGATTACTCTTCTTATATCACGAATTGGGGTGGGATCCTCTCTTGTTGAGAAACCGTTGGGGTGCGAATTTAAGGATGTGTGATTACTCTGCTTATATCACGAATTGGGGTGGGATCCTCTCTTGTTGAGAAACCGTTGGCTCCTGGATTTTGGGAACATGGGGTTGTATCTCGAGGTTTTCTTTGGTTCCAATTCTTCGAGGGATCTCAATTATCCCTTTGTTGTTGTGACTTTGCAAGAGAACCGAGCATGAATAGTTAAATTACTGTTGGCTGTAACTTTTTCCCTTGGTTTGTGCTTATGCTGTTAGTTGCCCAGTAGTGCAGAACTTTATTTAAATGAGATTACTTGAACATGGAAGCAAGAATATCTTAAATGGGAATTGGTTCTGGGGGTGAGTTGTGACTCGGCTGTGAGCAGTGTGCTTCCTATGAATAGGGACGAGTGTGCTTGTACTTGGATTGGCTTTGGAAACCCTAGGTTGGGTTGAGTGTTTGTTACTTATACATATATTTATAGTTCTTATGTTTCTTATTCGCACCCCACCCAAGTTGAGCACTTAGTACCGAACACCCACATTTCATGGGGGAGGGTGTTTTTCCCAACACTCTATTAGTGGCTGGTTACTAGCTCCTTTTTGCTCCCTTTCCCGGATAGCCCAAGTACCTTCGGGCAGGCTATGATGGCCTGAGGTCCATTATTATCCCAAGAATCTTCGAGCGGTGTGGTTGCGGTGGTTGGCCCAGGTGTTTACAGACAGGTTGTTTCCCAAGTATCTTCGGGATGAGGCCCAGGTGTCTTCAGGCATGGCAGTGGTTGTTCTGAACTAGGTGTTTGCGGGCATGGTTACGTGAGGTTGTTGTGGCCCAGGTGTCTGCGGGCGGGATAGCGGTTGTGACCCAGGTGTTTGCAGGCGGAATGTGTGGTTGTGGCCCAGGTGTGTGCGGGCGGATGTGGCAGTGGGACTACGGTGAGAATGGCGGGATTGGTTCGATGCGTAAGATGTTTTCAATAACTAGTGAGAAAGCGGCACGGGGTACCCAAACATCGATGCACTATTACTATACTTTACTTTACTTGCGATATTTGGGAAGTGTGTCTTGGTGAGGATTGAGTGGATAGTTTACCTTTTTAAGTATTTGGTTATCTCTTTTTTTCATGGGGCATTAGAATGTCTCCTCACTCGTGCACGATATTCTTTGGTTTTCCCTACTGAGTGTACTAGTATGCTCACCCTACGTATATAAAACTGTTTTCAGGTTTCCAGGAGGACATCAGGGATCGTGAGGGACCGTACTAGCTTGGACCTTGGGGCAGTTGCTGTTGTCGTTTTCCTATCTTGGTACTTTACCTTTTGGAGTTTTGTGGCTTGTATCTTTTACCTTTGAACATGAATATGGGAATGGTTTACTTTCAGCCGTACTTGCACTTTTAGTTTTGGTGTTGTGTGATTTACTATCTTATCTCTCAATCCTATTAAAAGAAAAAGGGTAATGTCTTCCATTTAGTGTGTGATTCTATACCCTTGGTGTTGGTCGCCACTCTGGGACCTATTGAAGGCGGGTTTCAGAGGTCATTATCTCTCCTTCAACTTAAATAAGGAAGGGTCTGGCAATCTGCTGACCCTTCCCTCCTTTTGGTGAAGGCGGGTCGTGACAGAATGATATCAGAGCGCAGGTTGAGAGATAGGATGGAGTCTGGAGTTAGGCACAGTGAGGATTGCATGGGATGGTAGGGCAACAGTGTTGGGTGACCTTGGTGCGTGAATTAGGTCAGGGAAGACCGGCTAGGACACGGGATTTTAGGGCCCCCCGTGATCCGATGCAAGGACTCTGGACCTACCGAACGACCAAGTGAGGCCACGCTGATTATAGGGTAGAGACCCTAGGAAAGGTACATGCATCATAATGACTTGTGTTCTCATGTTTCTGGGGTGTTTTGGGAAATTGAAATAAATAAGTAGTTTAAGAAATTTTAAGAACAATATTCTGCACTACTTGGGTTTGGGCATTCTTTGTTTACCTTACAGCTATGGCACCCGGGAGACGACCACGAGTTGTACGGACGATCGAGGCCTAGGAGGTTGACTTGGCCGATCGGCAGAGGGCTGATCGAGAGGAGGACGACCAGTGGAAGAAGACGCTTCGAGACTTCCGGCGACAGACCCTCAAGAAGTACGAGGGCAGCGCCTTTGACATGAAGACGGAGGGATGGCTAAAGGAGTTGGTGATAGCTTCCGGCTTGATCTAGGCTCCGACCGAGTACTAGGTTCCTCTGGCCGTCAGCCAGATGCGGGGAGCAGCGCGTCAGTGGTGGACGCTCTACCTGGGGGAGAGGAGAGAGGCTGAGGTGGCATGGGCTGATTTCGAAAAGGAGTTACAGGCGGAATTCCTCTCTTCTATGATGAAGGCAGAGAAGAGGCAGGAGCTACTCTCCCTCCAGCAGGGGAGTATGTCAGTAAGGGAGTTGGGGATCAAGTTCAAGGACCTCCTTCACTTTGCTCCAGACCTCTTTCCAGATGAGGAGTCTCGGGCGAGATGTTTAGAGGAGGCACTCCGACCCTCCCTCCATTACGTTGTTACCCCCTTCACCTTGCCGACATACTTGGAGGTCCAGAAGAAGGCTGAAGTGGTGTAGAGGATGCACGTGCTAGGAGGTGTGTCAGGAGAGGGGATTCAGCTAGGCCCATCAAAGGGAAAGGTCGTCAGCACCAGACCTCCAGCATCGGGACCCTCTAGGTTCCGACCAGCAGGGAGCAGGCCGCAGAGTTTCAGTTCCGGTCCCCCGGTCCTCCCCCTTTCCCTTCGGGCCGAGGAATGAGGTGCTTCGTCTGTGGGAGCCATAGACATCTCCAGAATCAGTTCCCGGACCAAGTACAGTACAGCGGTGGCGGACAGGCCCAGCACCCGCCTCAGCGACAGCTTCCAGCTAGGCCCTTTCAGCAGCAGCAGCAGGGGCAGCGAGCTCCCGCTCCTCCGAGGGCAGACGTTGCAGGGGGAGGCCGACCTCAGGGCGCTCCTCAGGGACCTTGACCAGGGCGTGGTCGGGGAGGTGGCCGACAGCCGAGGGGCAGAGGAGTTGGGCGTGGACAGTTGCACGCCACGGAGGTAGCAGTTCCTGCAGGACCGGAGGTTGTTCGAGGTGCGATCAGTTTTTTCAGTACCCTTGCTTATGCCTTGCTCGATACCGGAGCTTCGCACTCCTTTGTTGCACCCAGTCTGGCCCGTGCTTTAGGTCTAGATGCCGAGATACTTCCAGTGCCCCTGGTGCTGAGCACACCAGTCGGAGGTCAGACCGACTTGTTATATGTTTATAGAGGATGCAGACTGATGATAGGGCCACATCAGTCGGTCAGGGATCTACTACTGCTATAGATACATCCGTACGATGTCATCCTAGGCATCGACTGACTATTCTCTATGTGTGCCATCATCGACTGCTTCCGAGGAAGGGTTGTGTTCTCAGACTTAGGCGGCCAACGTGTTACTTTCACCGGCAAGCGGAGTGGCCAGAAGGGTAGCAGGCGAGAGGAACCCCTCCTCTCCTAGTTAGCCGAGCTGTCAGTAGAATCATTGGATGCTGAGATGGTGGAGGTACCAGGGATCATCAGTAAGTTTATAGACGTCTTCCCTGAGGAGGTGACGACTCTAACCCCTCGACGTGATATCGAGTTTGGGATAGCAGCCTGGTGCTCATCCGATTTCGATGGCTCCCAACCGGATGGCACCTTCGGAGCTACGGGAGTTGCGGATTCAGATTGATGATCTGATGAAGAAGGGTTTTGTTCGACCGAGTGCGTCACCGTGGGGTGCTCCTGTGTTGTTTGCGAAGAAGGCGGATGGTGGTTAATGTTGGGCAAAAATCCCTCAAGGTATCATTGAAGCATTTTTGAGGTGATTGTGTTTGTTGACAAAGCAGGTTTCCATGGAGAATTGTCGAGTTCCCGAGAAGTTGTTGACATTCCATGTTGACAAAGAACTATGACAAAGGAAATGATGATCTGGAGGCGGTACAAAAGAGCAGTACAAGGTGGCGCCGTTTCCCAGTGTTTGCCAAATTTATGGGCCTGAAAATCGCCAATGGAAAATGGAGTGATATGTTGTTGGCAAAGGTTGAGGAGAGAGAAATGAAGGAGGTGCGCGGAAACATTAAGCGTGGCGCGCAAAATTAGCGGGTTGCGCGAAATCTTGAAGTGTGGCGCGCAAAACAGCGGGTTGCGCGAAATTGTATTTCGCGCAAAATATGTTTCAAGGCTGAAAGCTTGAAAATCGGTAAAGGCATGAGGCGCGTGAAATTTTGGAGGCGTGCGCGAAAAATTGAAGTGGCGCGCGAAATAGCGGATGAAGTATTTCGCGCAAAAGATGTTTCGAGGTCCGAAGCTCGGAAAATGGCAAAGGCATGAGGTGCGCGAAATTATGGAGCAGTGCGCGGAAAATGGTTGTGCGCAGAAGATTTGTATTTCGCGATCAAAGCGGATTACGCGCTCAAGGAGGGTTTTTCGCGCGGGGTCGATTTTGCATATAAATATGAAGTGACCCTCCTCCATTCAGAGAGTTCAAGACATAGAAAATACCCGAGCTCTGGTGCGCTAAATTGAAGTTAGAAAGGGTGTTGCGCGTAAAATTAAAGTTTGCGCGTAAAGTCAGCTGTTGCGCGAAAAGCTAAGGCTGCGCAGAAAGTTGGTGTTGGCGCGTAAAAGGAAGGTTGCGCGAAAAGTGGATATCGCGCAAAAGCAGTGAATTGCGCGCAAGGCAGTTTCCAGGTTGCGCGTAATATTTGGAAGTTGCGCGAAAAAGGAATTTCGCGCAAACCATAGAAATTGCGCGCAAGACACCGTAAGGGTTGCGCGTAAAAATTGAGGTTGCCCGGTACATCCGGTGCAAAGTGAGATTCATCTGCGGGTGAAATTTAGACTTCAACAGAGCATCTACATACAGAGGAAGATGCATTCCTTCATGAAAATGAAGAGACCTACAGGTCTATAAACTGTGAGTGGATTCCTTCCAAGAGCAGTGAGCTTAGGAAGAGGAAGAAGGTGATCCTCTCCACCGGCAGTGAGCCAGAGAGAGAGAAACAGGGAGTGACCCTTGGGAAAGCAGTGAGCTGACCCTAAACATTGTATAGGCAGTGAGCCTGGGCATAGAAGTGATCTAGCCCGAACATTGTAATCCACAGCTAGTGAAGTTTAGTGGACTTGGTACGACCGGCAACCTGTCGGCGTATGCTCCTTGGACGTAGCCCTTAGCGGTGAACCAAGTAAAATTGTTGTGTCCTGTGCTTGCTTTACTTTCTGTTTATTTTGTGCAGCAGGAAAGAGAGAGAAGAGTGTTTTGCTTAACAGCGAAACAAGATCAGAAAGGGCTTTAATTTTTAATTAGTCATACCCTGATTCACCCCCCCTCTCAGGGTATTCAGCCTAGTGGACCTAACAGTTAAGGCTGTGCATAGACTACAGGAGGCTGAATTAGGTAACGGTCACGAATCTCTACCCTCTTCCAAGGATAGACGATCTCTTTGACCAGTTGAAAGGGGCAGGATGATTCTCAAAGATCGACCTACGGTCTGGATATCACCAGTTGAGGGTGAAGGAGGGCGACATCCTGAAGACGGCCTTCAGGTGCAGATATAGGCACTTCGAGTTTGTGGTCATGCCGTTCGGCGTTACGAATGCTCCAGCTGTGTTCATGGGGCTTATGAACTCCGTCTTCCGGGAGTATCTAGATCAGTTCATGGTCGTGTTCATTGACGACATCCTGATCTACTCAAGATCAGAGGAGGATCACGCTGAGCATCTGAGGACGGTTTTGGAGGTCCTCCGATAACACCAGCTCTATGGGAAGTTTTCGAAGTGCAAGTTTTGGACGGGAGAAGTGCACTTTTCTTGGGCATGTAGTGTCCGATCAGGGAGTAGCGGTAGACCCATCGAAGGTTGAGGCGGTTGTTTCTTGGGCAGCACCCAAGAACGTGGCAGAGGTCCGTAGTTTCCTCAGGCTGGCAGGTTACTATCGGAGGTTCGTACCCAACTTCTCCCGAGTTGCAGCACCTTTGACAGCCTTGACCAAAAAGGATCAGGCTTTCATGTGGAGTGAGCAGTGCGAGGCAGCCTTCAGCTATCTAAAGGAGAAATTGGTTATTGCCCCAGTGTTGAGGTTGCCAGAAGAAGGGGCGGCGTATGAGGTATTTTGTGATGCTTCAGGGCAGGGCCTCGGGTGTGTGTTGATGCAGCGGCAAGGGGTGATCTCCTATGGGTTTAGGCAGTTACGTCCCCATGAGCGTAATTATGCCACCTATGATCTGGAGCTTGTGGCGGTCGTTTTTGCACTAAAGTTGTGGCGGCATTACTTCATCGGAGAGCGTTTTGTGGTCTTCACGGACCACAAAAGCTTGAAGTATATCTTCTCCCAGCGGGACCTGAACTTAAGGCAGCGAAGGTGGATGGAGTTCCTCCAGGATTACAATTTTGAGATTTCCTACACCTCAGGGAAAGGAAACATGGTGGCTGATGCCCTAAGAAGGAAATCACAGAAGGAAGTAGTTTGGGAAACTGCAGATTCTTGGAGAACGATGGAAGAGTTAGCGGCCTTGCATTTGGATGCAAGGGTGGAAGGTGGAATAGGTTGTCTATTTCAGATGACTGTACTTCCCTCCTTAGTGGTGCGGGTGGAAGAGTCTCAGTGGGGGGACTCGGAGGTAGAAGTGATGCGGGATCGTGTTTATTAGGGAAATGCTCTTGAGGGATGGTCGGAGGATGGTCAGCATCGGATGCTTTTCCGTGGAAGGCTTTTCGTTCCGGAGATGATGCGTAAAGGTGTTCTCTGTGAGTTCCATGGCTCGGCTTTAGCGGTACATTCTGGGGTCTCAAAGATGTACCAAGGCCTGAGGAGACAGTTTTGGTGGCCCGGGGTAAAGCGGGCGGTGGCAGAGTTTGTAGCAAAGTGCCTCGTGTGTCAGCAAGTAAAGGCTGAACACCGTTTTCCTGGAGGGTCATTACAGCTGTTAGATGTTCCCGAGTGGAAGTGGGGTGACATCTCGATGGACTTCGTCACATGGATACCCAGGGCTCAGGGAGGCTATGATGTCATCTGGGTAGTGGTGGATTGGTTGACAAAATCAGCACACTTCTTGGAGATTAAGGAGTCGAGCCCGGTGAGCACCTTAGCCCAGAGGTACGTCGATGAGGTGGTGCGGTTGCACGGGATCCCGAGATCTATTGTCTCCGATCGAGACACGCGGTTTACCTCACGAGTCTAGAGGGGATTACAACATGTCTTTGGCACCCAGCTATGCCTTAGCACTGTCTTCCACCCTCAGACAGATGGGCAAACAGAACGAACAATCCAGACGTTGGAAGACATGCTGCGGGCATGTGTTCTGGATTTTGGGAGATCATGGGTACGACACTTGCCTCTAGTGGAATTTTCTTATAACAATAGCTTCCACTCCACTATTGGTATGACACTGTTTGAGGCCTTGTATGGAAGGTCGTGTCGTTCACCCGTTTGCTGGACAGAGATTGGGGAAGCAGCTGTTCTTGGGCTAGAAGTGGTGCAGGGCACCACTGAGAAGGTTCAACTCATGCATGAGAGGATGAAGGCAGTCCAGGACCGGCAGAAGTCTTATTCCGATCGTAGGAGGAGGCCCTTGGAGTTCGAGGTTGGGAATCATGTGTTCTTGAAGGTTTCACCTCGACGTGGGCAGCGAAGGTTTGGGAAGGGGAGTAAGCTCTCCCCTAGGTTCATCGGACCTTTCGAGGTGTTGGGACGAGTTGGTGAGGTGGAATATCAGCTGGCATTGCCACCTCAGTTGGAGAAAGTTCACAACGTCTTTCACGTTTCCCAACTTCATCGATATCTACACGACGACTCCCACATCATCGATTGGGGGGAGTTAGATGTCGAAGACGATGCGACCTTCATAGAACGACCAATCAAGATCGAGGATTGTAAGGAGAAAATGCTCCGTGGACGAACCATCCCCTTGGTTCGTGTGTTGTGGAGGCATGGTGGCCTGGAAGAGAGCACTTTGGAGTGGGAGGCCCAGTTACGCGTTCAGTACCCAGAGTTGTTTTGACTTCCTTGTTGTTTTTGTTCTGATCCTTAAGATTTTGTACCTTGTGCTTTAATATATGAAAAACTTGTTTTGCTTAGCTATTAGATGATCTGTTCCTTGTTCTCTATGTGTGTGTACGAATGTGTGATGATGGGAAAACCTGACTGCTAATCAGGACGCATTAGTGTGGATGCAATTAAACCCGTGTGGGCAAGTCAGTGTCGCCCAAAATGGATAATATCCTAACATGTAGGAGGGGACTCCCTAACTCATGTGTTGGATAGTGCGATCCTTGTGTTTGTTGTGAATGTTTGTGGTTAATAACTCTTGGGGGAGTATTCCTGGATGTAGGGGGAGGGTTCTGTTCCAGCTTTCGAACAACTCAGTGGTTTACCCCTGAGAAGTATCTTTAGAGGGTGGTTGTTTGGACCCCACTTTTCTTCTTTCTAGGTTGTTCTTATATTCTCGGGGACGAGAATAGTTTGAGAAGTATCTGATGTAATGGTCTGGGTTTTTGGGGTCCATTACTTGGTAAAAATCTGATGTTTGAGGTGTTCTGGATGTTCTGGATGGTCTGGAAGGTCATCCCAGCTTCTCGGTGACTCCTAGCGGTAGCCTCAGCCTACCGGTAGACCTAGCCTACCGGTGACCTTGGGGTACCGGTAGCTCTCGGCTACCGGTAGCTCTCGCCTACCCCCCCACGGGTTTTCCAGTAGCGCCTCCTTTTTACGCAAATTGGTTTTTAAACCATGTTTTGACCCCTTTATGCCTGTTTTAAAGCCCATTAATGCCCATTAATGGCGTTTAAATTAAATAATTGGTGAGGAACCCTCCTTAAATGAAAAACCATGAGGTGTGCGTCGGTTTAAACCGCCCCGAAAGGCGGGGACCTTTCGTGTGGGGTGTCCCAGCTGAAGGTTCCGGGCGCAGCGGAAGCGCGTGGGCGGATGTGCCCGCTTGGCTTTTTTTCATTAGCAATGATCAATCTGGGATCAATACGACGATAAACGTCAGTCTCCACGAATCGAATCATAGAAATAGACAAAAGAAATAGAAATTCCTGGAACCACAAAGTAGGATCGTTACAGGTTGATTATAATTAATTTAATTAAAAGAAAAGAAGTACCTTTCGGGTGTTCTTTCTTCGTTGATGTTCCTGATCACGTTCCGATGTGATTCGTCGTTGCATCGCAGAAGCCAAAGGTAGACTTCCTCTAGAGGTGATCCACACGTGCACCTCGTATCTCTGGACGTCGCCAAAGGAGTCTCCGGGTTCTATCATGGAGAAAACTTTGATTGCGTTGTCCGCCTTAGATCGTCTTGATCCGATGGAAGAGGATCTCTCTCGGTCTTGAGAGCGTTCTTGGAGGAAGACGTTCTTTCGGCCTTGAAAAAATTCTCCAGAATTGTTGTGTGTAGGAAAAGAGTTGAGGTTGTGAGGATATTTATAATCAGGTTTGAGGTTGTAGAGTCATGACAATAAATAAACGCGTTACGCGTTTTATTTATTTCATTGACTCTTATTTAAAACCCTATATCGAATAATTAATTCCTTGACATGCGTCCACGCTGATTATAATAAATATCATTTAAAACAATATTATATCCTCAAAATCCCGACCGGAAAAACTACACGGCGTGTATTAATAAATACACGACGTGTACTTGTTTTTCATTGAAAACTACACGGCGTGTACATTAAATGTACACGGCGTGTACTTGTTTTCAAAATAAAAACTACACAGCGTGTAATAATTAATACACGGCGTGTACTTGTTTTCATTTTATTCTTCCTCCAACATTAAAACTATTTAGGCTTCCTTGAATAATTATTAAACCACGTATGGGAATAATCTTTATTCTACTTGAGATACTTGAATACACTTAGTGTGTGACCCTCTAGGCCTCTTTCTCATTGGCATTAGACGGGCTTGCCTAAAGTCTAATATTACTGTCTTGCAACGGGTCAAGGCACCCAAGAGAAAGAAGTTGACGCCGCATTGACGTATCACCACATACGAATGCTTACTGTGTAATTTAATCTCTTTGTTTCGATATCCCATCAAGCAGGTTTCATGGCAGTGTCATAAACCTATATACTTGATCCGTCGTTCTTTGACTTCCTGAAATAAACTCGTCGTTTAAACCATGTTCATGGAATTTAATGCGATGGTTCTATTTCAATCAAAGGGCCGAGATATCAACTTCTATAAATGGAAGGGACAAATCCTTCCTCAACTTATCCATTAACAACATGTCACTCGTGACGCACCCAACGTACCCTACTTTCCGCCAACTGTTTACGTGACGATTTTCGTCAGTAAATCTAAGTGCGCGAGTCATGACATGAGTTAATGATAATCTTCCAGTCTAAGGACCATTACACACACTCGTATATAGCAATGTCCGATGACACCAAGACATGCGGAATTGCTACTGGCGGGTCTGTTATCATAATCTCTCATCTTTGAGATTACCAAGTGCGAACTCTATGAGAGAGAGTCTCGTCTTCTTACGAGTGCCCGCACATGACGGTCTGTATACTATGTGTCCTATCATAGTATGTCATCCAACCGCAGAACTTTATTTAAGAATATTATTATAGCATTTCTAGGTTCTCATCAGAGTGGGGATCTGTCATGACCTTATCAATGCAACAAATATTACAGGACATTATTATATTATAGTCATGCAGAACAATGAACAAAATATAATAAGTGAACATTTATGTAATCAAAGTACAGAACAGTTGGTTCTGAGGACACCAACCCTTACACCAGCCGCGTGGTCAACCCACGATCCCGCTTTTTACGCGATTTCGAGTTTTTCTTTCCGCATCTTAACCGTATCGGAATGTTATATCTCAGCCTTTATAACCTAAAGGCTTCTCCCTACATTTCTTTTTCTCTATCACCCTGCGCTCGAAGTACCCTTCCTCCCGATGAGTTGTAACCCCTCGAAGTTTGACTTGATCGCGTTCCGTGGAGTTCCTGCTACTCACGCGAGGATTTAATGTCGATCCTTGATCCGTCAGGTAGGGATTTTCTCCTTTGCTTCTCCTTTCTGTGTATCATGCGGGGTGGGTATACTTTTGCCCCTGTGGAAATTGATGAAACCGAACTTAACGAAGATAATGAACCAACCTTTAAAGAATGAAAGGGGTGTGTGATCGATGTTCTACTCTTTATGTTGTTATGTGTTGTGAATTTTACGGGCCTATACTCACTGAAAATCATGCTCGTTGGTGGTCTTTCTCTGTGCATTATTGAACCTCGGTGCTCCTGGATGTTTAAATAACCGTAACATGGAATTGGTTAATTACGTATACTCGGTTAAATAAATTGAAAGCACCAGGATCAACCCTTTTCTATGATAACCCCGGTTAAAGCAAGTGGAATTTAAACCATGGAGTGTGTTAAATCTTTTAAATCTGAAAATACCTGCATGGGCCTGCCTTGTGTTGGTGGTAGCGGTTTGGTTGTTTCTTTCACGGGCCGATGGCTGGGGCGATGCGGGTGGGGATGGGATCCCCTATTGTTATACTTTCACTGGTTGCGAATTTGAGGATGTGTGATTACTCTGCTTATATCACGAATTGGGGTGGGATCCTCTCCTATTGAGAAACCGTTGGCTCCTGGATTTTGGGAACATGGGGCTGTATCTCGGGATTTTCTTTGGTTCCAGTACTTCGAGGGATCTCACTTATCCCTTTGTTGTTGTGACTTTGCAAGAGAACTGGGTGTGAATGGTTAAATTGCGGTTGGCTGTAACTTTTTCCCTTGGTTTGTGCTTATGCTGTTAGTTTCCCAGTAGTGCAGAACTTTATTTAAATGAGATTACTTGAACATGGAAACAAGAATAGCTTAAATGAGAATTGGTTCTAGGGGTGAGTTGTGACTCGACTGTGAGTAGTGTGCTTCCTATGAATAGGGACAAGTGTGCTTGTACTTGGATTGGCTTTGGAAACCCTAGGTTGGGTTGAGTGTTTGTTACTTATACATATATTTGTAGTTCTTATGTTTCTTATTCGCGCCCCACCCAAATTGAGCACTTAGTACCGAACACCCTCATTTCATGGGGGAGGGTGTTTTTCCCAACACTCTATTAGTGGCTGGTTACTAGCTCCTTTTTGCTCCCTTTCCCGGATAGCCCAAGTATCTTCGGGCAGGTTGTGATGGACTGAGGTCCATTATTAGCCCAAGAATCTTCGGGCGGGGTGGTTGCGGTGGTTGGCCCAGGTGTTTACGAACAGGTTGTTTCCCAAGTATCTTCGGGATGAGGCCCATGTGTTTTCGGGCGTGGCAGTGGTTGTTCTGGCCTAGGTGTTTGCGGCCATGGTTACGTGAGGTTGTTGTGGCCCAGGTGTTTGCGGGTGGGATGTGTGGTTGTGGCCTAAGTGTGTACGGGGCGGATGTGGCAGTGGGACTGCGGTGAGAATTGCGGGATTGGTTCGATGCGTAATATGTCTTCAATAACCAGTGGGAAAGCGGCGCGGGATACCCAAACATCGATACGTTATTACTATACTTTACTTGACTTGCGTTATTTGGGGAGTGTGCCTTGGTGAGGCTTGGGTGGATAGTTTAACTTTTTAGGTGTTTGGTTATCTCTTTTTTTCACGGGGCATTAGAATGTCTCCTCACTCGTGCACGAGAGTCTTTGGTTTTCCCTGCTGAGTGTACTAGTATGCTCACCCTACGTATATAAAACTGTTTTCAGGTTTCCAGGAGGACATCAGGGATCGTGCGGAACCGTACTAGCTCGGACCTTGGGGCAGTTGCTGTTGTCGTTTTCCTTTCTTGGTACTTTACCTTTTGGAGTTTTGTGGCTTGTATCTTTTACCTTTGAACATGCTTATGGGAATGGTTTACTTTCAGCCGTACTTGCACTTTCAGTTTTGGTGTTGTGGGATTTACTATCTTATTTCCTGATCCTATTAAAAGAAAAAGGGTAATGTCTTCCATTTAGTGTGTGATTCTATACCCTTGGTGCTGGTCGCCACTCCGGGACCTATTGAAAGCGGGTTTCGGGGGTCATTATCTCTCTTTTAACTTAAAGAAGGGTCTGGCAATCTGCTGACCCTTCCCTCCTTTTGGTGAAGGCGGGTCGTGACAAAGTAGCACTACCTAGAGGCTTGTTTTAGGACATAAAGATATTTATTCAAAAGGTATAATTGATTTGGTTTGAATTCAGTAGGATAACCATAAGAAGGTTTCATATAAATATTTTTGTTCAAATCACCATGCACGACAGCAGTCATAACATCTAATTAGTCTATATGAAAATCATTATAAGCAGCAAAGGATAATAAAAGCTAAATGGAGGAATGCTTAACAACGGGGGAAAATATTTCAGAGTAATCAATTCCCTCTCTCTGAAGGAATCCCTTGGAAACTATCCTAGATTTAAATTTGATTTTACTTCCCTCGGTGTTGTCTTACTTTCTTTTGAAGATCCATTTGGAACCAATTACTTTAGCATTAATTAATTTGTTTACAATATCCCAAGTATGGTTCTTCCTTAAGGATTTCATTTCATCATTCATAGAAAAGACTCACTGCTTCTGTCTTTTAATGCCTGCTTATAAGATTGAGGATCATCATCAATAAGATCCTAGGTCACATAAAAGGAATACAAAGCCATAAGGTCTAGGAACTCTCCTTTGCCCCTCACAGGTCAACTGATAATCCTAATGAGTGGCATAAGGTTCAGAGTCCGGATTTGAACAAGAAATAGACTCAGAGTCAGCCGCATTAGTGGGTTGAGGAGGAGGTGGAGGAGGTGTAGGAGGTGGAGTAGGTTGAACATCAACCTCAAAGTGAGTTGGGGGGCTCAACTTCATCAGCCTTATCAAGGCCTGGTTCACTATTCTGAGGTTTGGTGGTCTTGGACTTGGGAGAATATGATTCTTGAAAGACCACATCCCTACATATGATGCATTTCTGGTATCTTGGTTTATCTACCTAAAGTTTTTATCCCTTAACTCCCTCAAGATAACCAATGAAAATTCATTGGGTGCTCTTGGTTCTAATTTTTCAATCTTGACATGAGCATAGGCCGTAGAACCGAATACCCTTAAGTAGGAGTAAGATGAGGGATTACCAATCCACATTTCTTTAGGATTTTTGAACTGATTTGTAGATGAGGGACACCTATTGATAAGGTAAATAACTGTGATGGTAGCCTCAACCCAAAAAAAATGGGGAGGCCTGAGCATGCAAGCATGATTCGAACTCTTTCAAGGATAGTCTTATTCATCCTCTCCGCTAAGCCATTTTTGTTGTGGAGTTTCTCTAACAATCATGTGCCTCTTAATCCCTTTAGATTCACAATACTGAATGAACTTTGTAGATAGATATTCTAGCCCATTATCCATTCTCATGGTTTTAATTTTCTTTTCAGTTTGAGTTTCAACTGAAGCTTTCCAGGTTTTGAGGGTTTAGAAAGCATCATATTTATTTTTTAAGATGTAAATTCAAACTTTCCTGGAGAAATAATCAATGAAGGTGATAAAATAGGATCCTCCACCATGATAGGTGGTCCTTGTTGGCCCCCAAAAATCCGAATGGATGTACTCAAGTGGGTTGGTAGATTTAAAGGATGATGAAACTCACCCTTTTGGATTTTCCCATCACAAAATCTTCACAGGATGGAAGATTAATAGGTGTGATGTCACTCAACAGGCCTTGCTTGTTGAGTTCCTCTAAGCCTTTGGAGCTGATGTGCCCTAATTTTCTATGTCATAGTATAGTATTGTCAGTGTTTGTATTGTAAACACTACCCAATTGCCTTGAATGGGTCTTCCCATTCAAAACATATAACCCATTGGTGAGAGATCCTTTTATGATCGTTCTTGACCCTTTAGAGGTATTGATACAACCCACTTCTGATCTAAAGGTAAATCCCTTTTGATCAAGGACCCCTAAGGAGATTAAGTTTCTTTGAGTAAGGAGATGATGGATTGATCATCTAATTCTATTAGAATAGAGCCTCTACCCTAAACCTTGCACCTCTTATTGTTTCTTAAGAGAACACCCCCTTCCACTTTCTCGACCAGCTCTAAAAAAGACTCTCCATATGAACACATGTGAAAAGAACAACCAGAGTCGAGGACCCACTCTTAATTGAGTGTATGGATGAACACATTCAGGACTTCAGCAATGGCATAGCTTGAGTCAACCAGAATAGACTGGTTAGTGGGTTGTTTGTGTTCTAACTCGCTCTTTAGCTTACTACACTCAGGCTTAATGTGCCCGAGTTTACCATAGTGAAAACACGTGACTTTTCTATCCTTGGGATTAGTCCTCGATTTGGGTTCTTTAATATTCTTACTTTTGTCTCTATTGAACTATTTTTTCTTACCTTTAGTTTGAGGTCTCCCCCTAGTGAACAAACTCTCGACCTCACCTTTTATCTTAGGTCTAGAATGAAGTTCCTTAAACAGAAGTGATGATTTAACTTCTTCTAAAGTTAAAGAGTCTCAACCATACATCATGGTCTCAACAAGTGTGATGTAGCTATTGTCAAGAGAAATTAAGTGGATCATTTCCTAATCCTTATCATCTACAGAAACATTAATATTGGTTAAATCTAACATGACTATTAAACTCATCTAAAGGGGTTTTTATAAAAAGTATCAGGCTTCATTTTGAAAGTAAACATACGGCGTTTCTTGTAAATTCTTCTTACTAATGAGGCAGCCATGTATAATTTTTCAAGTTTAAGCCATATTCTTGCAGTGGTAGACTCATAAGCTACTTCTCTAAGGACCTTATTACCTAAGGAAAGCATAAGGGAGTTGTGTTCCTTAACAAGTATGGAAGGGGGAACTTCTTGGCATTCTACAACTGTCTGGTCAGTTTCATTAACAGTCGTAATGGGTTTCTTGGGCCCATATAGGGCATCAATTAAGCCTTGTTGTCGGAGCAAGGCTCTCATTTTATTTCGCCAAAGATTGAAATTGTTGACTCCATTGAATTTCTTGATTTCGTATCTTATAGTAGACATGTTTATCCATATGAATAGATGTCGAGTGGTTGGGGACAATGTTAGGAGTACACCCCCAAGAACTGACCAATCTCACTGGGTATACACACACGATGGGATGCAGAATATAGAGATTTTCAAATGAAGGTGATGGTTTCAACGACAAACAAAAATCAATTAAACGGGCATGAATTAAACAAGGAAACTGATGCGGAACATAAGAAAGAAAACCAGAATTAATGAAACTGGAAACAACAATTGAAAACAAAGGCAACAGTAAGCCAGAGAGGCTTTGATACCACTTGTTGTGGTCGATGGGCGGTGCAAACAGAACCAAGCAACCATAAAACAATAAAGGACTAAATCTGGAACTATGGAATTTGACAATGCTAACACCAGAACTGAATACCAGAATGCATAAATTGAAGAAATCAATAAATGAACACAGTTATTTAACATGCTTCGGTCCCTCAGGGGACCTATTGCACGGCAAAAACACCACACACACGCCCGCGCTTTTTATTAAACTCAAAAGAAACAAGCAAGAATTGTTGCAATGGAAGTAGACCAACGATAAGAAAGTAAAACGGGAACCGAGTAAAAGAATTACAAGTTTCAAACAAGAATGAAAATAAAAAACTTTATACTTACAGCGTTGGACAATAGGTTGTCCGGCGATCCTGAACTCTTCAAACAAAAGCTGATTGCGTGGGCTCTTGGATCTGGTGGTTCCGTCTCGAACTCCTCCTTTCGAGTTCGGGAGTTGTCGCTAAAAGGGTTGCACTTCTTCCGACAAGGAAGGACGTCGCCTCCACCATAGAATGACCACAAGGTGAAGTTTGGGAGGACAACAAGTCTGGACAGAGTTCTGGCAAGACAGTGGAAGGAATGACGAGTTAAGGTTTCGCCTGTGAAACCGAGAGCACAACGCCGCTAAGAGGGAGCCGAGGAAGCCAAATGAATCAGACCGACGAGACATCGTGCATGGGTGATGAAACCCTCTGTCACCGGCTGCCCCTTCGAATAGAACCCCCAATTTGGGGCTGCCATGAAGCGAGACATAACATATTAGCCGAACAAACCCACAGCAGCTCAAAAAGCCCGAGAACACATGGACGGCCAGATGATAATGGGCGGTGGCGGCAATTGATGGTGGGAAAGGGAGTATCCAAAACACATGGATCACCAGTAGATAATATACGCACCAGTAAACAAAAAAAATACATAACAAAATCGGCCCAACACACCAAGCCCAACACAAATAATATGTCCAGCGGGAATAAAAAAACACTAATGAGCAAATAAATGTGTGAGTCTAAATTAAAATGGCACCAGACATTTAAAACCCAATTTAATATGAAAACAAAATGAAGCAAACCTTAATTCACATAAATCTTAGATTGTCTATTCACTAAAAATCTTAAATTTTCAATTTTCAATGATTGAAACTGGGTATCCTATTTTATTTATTGGGAATTTTGTTTTATGTTAATTGAAAACTGTTTTAATATATAATTTAAATATTTTTATTTTACACTATTTTAATAGACGGTTGAATGTGGTGGCTCTTCTATTTATGATCAACAAAAACCATCACAGCATATTTATTTGATTTGCATCTTTCCATTAAATCAGTTATTAACTTGAAAAATCATGATAATAACAAATCATTGCTTTTCATGATTATAAGGAATCCATGGCCACAAGTCCGTCTTACCATGTGATGCATCTTCTCCAAGGATTGACTTCCCTTGAGGGCAGACCCGAGAGAATTGACAGAAATAAAAGAAACAAACCACCCGGCGGCGAGGGGAATGTCTCGGGGTCTCTCAGACACCAAGCCCCATTTGTCTGGCTCGTCTCTTGGGCCGAATGGAGGAGCTGATCTGGTCCCTCCCCATTGGCAGCTTGAAAGTAGGGGAGCATAAGAGGACGCGACAGATGATCTGTATAATATGTGAGGTGAGGTCACCCACTCACATCTCCCGCAAACAAAATGCAACCCATCAATGATTTTGTCCTCCACATACCAGTTTTTAGTTTGGGGAAGTCAATGGTTGGGTGCCTCGTTTTGGTAAATTCAGGTTACCTTCTCCCCTTGTATTTTCTTCCTATGACCCAATCACATATTTTCGCCGGCTCGCTCCTCTGTTAAACGATAATGACAGTGCAGGGGAGAAATGGCGATCAGCTGTTGAGCTCCGCATTAGGTTTCCATTTAATCACCACATTTACTCGTGCCCTGTCGGTAAGATTTAATGCCTCCCCCCTATTGGAGCTCTTGCCTGTGAGGCGTGGCGTCACATTTATTTCATCCTCTCCACTCTCCCTTCCCCGTCTTCCCGTGGTTTGATTCAAAGCGAAGGAGAAACCAGAGCGCCAAAAATGAGCTCGGCTTGACATGGTTTTGTGTCCATGATTGAAATCCGCGAACTTGGGGGTGGGGGTGGCGCGGCTGCTTTTCTGGAATGCTTTGGGATCCGAAAGCATCAATTTTAGCGAGTTTCTCTGAGCTTTTTCTGCCGAGAAGAAGACGAGCATGAAGACAGTTTCCCCGGAGGGAACCGCACGACGGAGCTCGACCTCGACCCCTCCGCCGCCACAGCCCTTCTTCGCGGCGAACTCGCCCCCTCCCAGCGCCGCCGCCAGCGGCGTCGAAGCGGGCGGCAAGGTCAGCCCGGGGCTGCTGCTCGCGATCGTCATCCTCGCCGTCGTCTTCTTCGTCTCCGGCCTGATCCACCTCCTGGTCCGCGTCCTCATGGCGCGTCACTCCAACGACCCGGAGGACTCGGACAGCGTGACCGCTCTCCAGGGTCAGCTGCAGCAGCTGTTCCACCTCCACGACTCCGGGGTCGACCAGTCCTTCATCGACGCCCTCCCCGTCTTCCATTACCGGGCCATCATCGGCCTCAAGCACCCCTTCGACTGCGCCGTCTGTCTGTGCGAGTTCGGCGGGGAGGACCGGCTCCGGCTGCTGCCCAAGTGCAGCCACGCCTTCCACATGGAGTGCATCGACACCTGGCTCCTGTCGCACTCCACATGCCCCCTCTGTCGATCCAGCTTGCTCCCCGATTTCCCCTCCCAAAATGGCTGCTCGCCGGTCGTCCTCGTCCTGGAGTCCGGCCGCGAGAGCTCCAGAGAGATGCTCGCGGACGCGGAGGCCGACGCCCTGAGCCCGACGACGCGCTCCCTTCTGGGTTTCCAACGAGGCGACGGACTGGGCACGTCCCGGATCGAGGTTTCGCACAAATCCGCCGATGTCCTGGACAGAGTGGAGGAATCGCCGCCGCCGCGGATAACAGCGGGGCTGAGGGACAGTGTCCTGCCGGTGAAGCTTGGGAAATTCAGAAATATCGACGGCGGCGGAGGAGAAGGGAGGGACGGAGAGAGCGACGGTATAGATGCCAGGAGGTGCTTCTCGATGGGCTCCTTCCGGTACGTGATGGACGAAAATTCTTCATTACGGGTGCCCATCAGAACCCCCGTGAAGAGGCGGGTCTGCGATAAGCCTCCCCTGCCATGGGTCCCAGGCCTCAGGTCGGCCATATCGGAGTGCGATTGCGAATCGAAGCGGGAGTTCGACGATTTTGAAGCCATAAAAAGGGGTAACGATGAAGTCAGAGTGGGCAGCCGCCGCATCGGATCCGGAGGGGGCAAAAGAGAGAGCTTCTCCGTTTCGAAGATTTGGCTTCGCGACAACAGGCATGAGAATCCGGCGTCCGATCCGTCAAGACGGGCTTTCTCGTTACGGTTTCCGGTGAACGGGGGCGGCGCCGCCGCCTCCGCCGTGTCAGCCGCTGCGGATTGGAAGCCGGAAATCGTGGGTGGCCGTGATGATGGGCGGAGGACGGTGTCTGAGATTGATTTCAGGCGGTGGGAAAACAGAGGCGGCGGCGATGAGGAAAACCAGAGCCATAATAGCTTGGATTCTCAGGCAAACGCGCCATCTTTCGCGAGGAGGACTCTGCTATGGCTCATGGGGAGGCAGAGCAAGGTCGTCCAATCTCCATCATCGCCCCATGTCTGAGCTCTCTCCCGCTGATGCTTTTCTTTGTTTTTGGGTTTGGTTTTTCGCTTCTAAATGAGCGTTCTAGTCCCTTTGGCGCCTGTAATTCACGCCCCTGGGAGTTAACTTGGTAGGAATATGAAAGGGAATGAAATAGAAACTTGAAAAATACGGGGACGGATATGGAAGCAGTGAAAACATATCCGAAACTTAAAAAAAAAAAAAAAAATGTTTATTGGATTTAAATTTTAAAAATCTTTATTTTATATTTAGAAATAAAAATGGGATTAGAGATATAATGACCGAGATGTGAAATGATCGTGGTGGTTAAATGTGAAAAGCAGAGTGGTTGGATGTTGACGAAAATAAATATATGGACACATATCAATAAATGAGGGGGGAGTTTGCATGGATTGAATGGGCAAGGATCACAGGCTGGCTGGCTGCAGGCAGCATTCATGTGGGAGGGGTGCCCTCCACCTCCTCTAGGTTAACCATTGTAGCACACTTAGTTTTATGGTTTGATGCTCACATCAAATCAAGAACATTATAATATCAAGAACATTTCCCCCCACAAACAATTGTTGATATTTGAGGCACACTCCATGCAAATATTACAAAAAATTGTATGATGTGTATGACAAGAATGGAGGGGTGTTCAAAATGTCCCCAACCTAGCAAAAAACCGACCTCTAGTGTAAATCCATGCATGTATTGATGCATGGAACCATAAAAAAAACGTTACCTTTACGTACTTTTTCAAGTTACTTGATAACAAATATTTAAACCTCTCTATATTCAAAAACCAAACAAATCATTTTTCTCCCTTTTCAAGTAACCATGATCAGACTAATAAATTTACTAGATATCTAATATATCTTAAATGTAGTAAAAAATAACAAAAACCCTAACTAAGATTTATCTAGTGAGATCTGAGAAAAATAATCAGTAAAATAGAAATATTCTTATTGTTACACTTTCGGTTTGAAGTACGTGCTTTTTATGGCATATTTTTTTGCGTGTAATGTTGGTCCTTTTTTAGTTCAAGAAGCGTTAGAGGGGTAGTGGGTTCAAGAATGCGGTGTTTGGGCTTCCTAGGCTTCCATGGGACTGATCATAGTGAGGTCAGGGTCCCAAGTGTTTTGGTGCTCCAGACGTGGGATTTGCCAAAGTCAGAGGGATGTCACCCTAGCGCCTATCATTTTGGGGGCATGGTGGGCAAGAGGCTCACATGTGGGAAACAAGCAGACCAAAGCGTCGAGTGAGTGAGTGTGGTCGGCCTTGCTTGGGCACCATCCAAAACAGATTGGGAGAATGCACCACATTGTGCTCCAAAGCATGGTGTCGGTAAAAGTCTATCTTACATATGGCACTCAAATCAGTTTGGGAGAACGCACCACAACATCGTCCAGGGCATGGTGTCAGTCATCATAGTTTTTGAAATGGATGATTTTGCCGCCATTTTTTGGGTGAAAATTGTGCGCCTTGACAGGGTACCGTGTATTATTATTTTGGGGTAGTTATTAATGTGGTTTTGACTTAATTACTCTTCGGAACCCCCCCCCCCCTCATTCATTCTCCCGCGATTTTGGCTCTCGGTCTAGACATTCTTTGAGGTGATTCTAGGCAATTCTCTCTACAGTCTAAGCTCTTCCTACTAGCATTTGTTGTGCATTTGTGCTCGTGGTAGGTGGCTTCTCTCGCACTCCACTCTTTCAAGAACTAGAAGGCTTGGTTTTCTAAAATCTCAAAGGTTGTTTTGAAAATGGAAATTCTAGAGAAATTGGTTTTGGAAAGCTCTTTGTGGCGTGACTTTGAAAATAGAGGTTGTGGGTAATTTCCACAACCTAATTGATAAAATGCATAATGTTGTTTTAAGAAAAATGTTTGGGTGTGAGAACTTGGCATGAATATCAGTGTGTGAGTTCATGATACATATTTGGGGGCCTTATTGGTTCAAACTTAGCTACTTGTGTTGGAGTTGAGGCACACTAGATTATATCGACAAGTGAAGACTTGGGTTTGGAGGGATGGGTACCGCTCGTGAGTATGGATTGTTTAGAGGACATTATGGATTGAGAAACTCATTGGTCATACACTTTCATGAGTTTGTGCTTTCATGACATCAGAGACCTTCATGTGTGGGTTACTTTCACTACTTTAGCTTGTACCTTACTTGATAGTTTGACATCCTCTTTTGGTAATATAATTGTTTATTTTTACAAGCTAACATGTTCTTGTCTTAGTGGTGTGTGTGGAAAGTCTTGGGGATTGTCTACTGGGTTGTATATTCACCCCTACATATAAATCTTGGTGCATATACAGATGTTGTTTACCATGATACGAGTAAGAGGAAGCTTTTATACTTTTATAGCGGAGCATCCTGAGACTGCAGTCGTGTCCTTTGGGAGTTGGAGCATGGAGATTGCCTTGCGATGGAGTGGTTGTGGTTCCACATCAGTGCCTTGGATTATTTTATGTCTTGGGATATTATAGACTTGTGATCATTTATTTTCATAATGCATCTTTGATTCGAGTCATATCCTATCATTGAGATTTTGGTGGGTTTTTATACCATGCATCATGTTTATTTTATCATGTTTGATCATCTATTGCAGGTTGTGTTGTGTATGAAAGGGAAAATCATCCCCCTTATTTTGGTAAAGCCCTTAGTATTCATTGCTAGCCTTTGGTGTCCAGGGGATATCACCAAAGGTCAGTGGCATTCTGGTTTTTCCCAATACAATGGTTCGGGGTCGGGATATTACAAATGGTTTGAGTTTGATACGGTTCGTCAATTGGGAATGGTAGGCATGAAGATAAGATGTGTCAGGACTTGAAATACAAGTTTAAAAGACATAACTAACCTATTTATACTAAACATCAAGTTACCACGACGATTCAGGTACAAAGAGTGTTATAAAGCACTTCTAGGTTTGTTGTCACCACATCATCGTGGGTTTAACCATGAGAGTTATGTACCATGCATTTGTAAATAAACTCCCCACTTGGACTGTATCATTCATATGATATTTGATGATCCTTTTTATTCTGTTTTGGTTTATGGAAAATGATATGTGATCGAAGTATTCAGTTTGGATTGGCTAATGGTCTTGCTATGATAATAGGAAAATGTCGTCGGTTAGGCGACCTAAAAACCAATAAGAGAATGTGAAAAAAATGTGGTTTCCCTTGAACCATAGGTGAATCAATGGATTTTCAGAAGCATCATGGAATCTTTCCAAGATATTGAAAAATGAAATCGACCTGAGGAACCACATCATGTGGATCACTCACTTGAATTCCAAAGGCATAATCCATCAGTATTTTAGGGTCACTTATGAAATAAGTAAGTGGAGGCATGGTTGTGAAGGATGAATATAATATTTACATTTTTAGGATCCCAAGATGAAATTAAAATGAAGTTAGCTGTGTAAATTCTCGAGGGATGAGCACAATAATGGTGGGACTTAACTATCCAAGCAAAGGTTTACCAAGGCCTTACTTGGGAGGGTTTTGAGGAATTGTCAAATAAACAATTTTACTCGAATACCTTTCGAGTATAATGCACAATATATTTCCTTCAACTGAAGTAAAAAAACATTTCACTAATGGAATATGGAGCCCAATTTACATACCTTTCTCGTTTTGAACCAGAATTGACTACCATTGAATCACTCAAGGCATGGATGCTCGAATCAGGTCAGCGATCATACATTTGTTCTAAAGTGGTAATGTTCTCTATTTAGAATTACACGTACATGGTAAATAAGGCTACGGTGGCAGAGAAAGACATCATTGGGAGCCTTAGTGGGGGGGGGACACCTTTTTCTTCCCAGACATGGGTGAGAACTCCAGTATAGGGAATAAATTCAGAAGGGAGAGATACTCATAGTGTAGTAGAGCACTACAAAACCAATCCACCAGATCAATTTTTTCCCTCCCCTTCACATTCATTAGTTGTGTAGCTTTTGTTGTGGTTTTTTGGAACACATGAAGAGGGAATGTATAGAACCACCTCAAGACACTAAAGGAAAGAAGCGTTTTAGAGGTGGTTTTCAAAACCACTGCTAAATGTTTTGCGATAAAAAAATTAGTGGTGGGTTTTTTTGTAGCGTTTTTAAAAACCGTCGCTAAATGTTTTTAAATTTTTTATAATTGTTTTAAAAAAAATTCAAAAAAAAAAATTAAAATTATTTTTAGGAGTGGGTTTTTTAAAAAATCACCACGAAATAAAGGCGGTTATTTCAAAACCGCCGAAAAATTAAAAAAAAATTAAAAAAATTAAAAAATTAATTAATAATTATTATTTACAATCAAATATAGTTTATTATTTATAATTTTATTTAATTATAATGTCTTAATTAATAAATATTTATAATTATTAGTTAATAATAACGTGAAACTTAAAACAAATCTACAAAAAACCTGAAAACCAGACTTCGACATCAAATGAACATAACTTCTGATCCAGGAGTCCATTTCAGCTCCAGAACTAGTCAAATCGAAGCTTATGAAATGAGTTAAAACTAAGTGAGATTTAAATCATGTTAAAATCAAAGGAAAAAATATATATTCAAATTTCAAAAAGGTTAAAAATCGAACATGAACATCAAACAACCATAACTTTTAATCTGGGTGTCTGCTAAATCATTTAGCAGCGGTTTAAACTGCCACTAAATGAAAAAAACTAATGCTAAATGAAAATTTTGGCATAGTGAGAGTGTTATAATTTTGGAAACATGGAACATATCAGGTTCTATTTTACATGTCACGACCCGACCCATACCAGGGCTCGAGCCGCAACTACCCCAAGCCCGCCTCTATAGGCCAGGGGATGGCGACTAGCGTTGAAGGCACAAAAAACTAGGGGAGGCCTTTTCCTAAGAAACTGTACACAAACACGTGGCCAACTCAATGAAAAAGTGGAGAGAAAGGAAAGCAAGATACAACACTGCTACAAAAGGGAAACCAACATACATGCATCGACCTCTAACAAGTACAAGTAAAGTGCTGAAAAGTACCGACAAGTAAACCGAACAGTGAAAGAGGAAAAACACGTGCCCAACTAGAAAGTTTCCACAACCTGACAATAGGTAAAACGAAAGTAAACCGCTAGTGAGTCACACACCCGAAAATCCTCCTACGACCACTGAACGTAGCCCAAGATCCTGTGTCCTCTACGCTCCTCCGTAGTCTCGATCGACCTGTCTGTCGTCTACAAGGGCACACCAAGTGCGGGAAAAGCCCAAGAAGGGGTGAGTATAAAGATACTCAGTAGGATGCCCTGAAAGCTCGAGGGAGCAATAAAGGAGATACTAAAATGGTGAGAAATATACATAACAAGAGCAGTGCAAGAGTACAAAAGAAAGAGTGCAGCTCAACCCAACAAGAGAAAGGAAGCAGACTCATCCAGATGCAAGGAGATAGAAACGGTGAGAAGAAGAACTTCTCGTTGAGTCTTCGATGCCTATAGCAGGAGAGTAGACTCGTCCAACCAAGAGGAGATAGACACAGAAAGCACGTGGCATACCCCACACGTGTTCACCCCTCCTAGAAGGAGAGTAACTGAACCCAAGGGGTGGGAACAACAGTAGGGTGTATATATATGCTCAATGACAAACCTGAATGAGTGTGTAAGGGGATATCTATCTCCAAGATCAGCCCAAGAAGAGTCGCCAACAATTCAAAGGATAGTCATCACTGATGCCCAACAAACCCGCACGTCAAGAGGCCTCACCGCTACATCGTACCACCAAGGGTCTCGCTCTAGTAATCACGGAAAAAAGTCATTGACTAGCCTCATAAAAGGGACTGAGTCTGAAATAAGTCGTCGGGTAACCCACTGCCCAGCCCCGCTGGAGGGTAAACCCCAATAAGTCAACGGTGACCCACTACCCAGTCCTGCTGGAGGGTAAACTATAATAAATCATCGGGTGACCCACTGCCCAGTCCTGCTAGAGGGTAAACCCTAAATAAGGCATTGGGTGACCCACTATCCAGCTCTGCTGGAGGGTAAACCCTAAATAAGTCGACGGTGACCCACTGCCAAGCCCCACTGGATGGTAAACCGTAATAATTCAACAGTGACCCACTGCCCAGCCCCGTTGGAGGGTAGACTGTAATAAATCATCGGGTGACCCACTTCCCAGCCCCGCTGGAGGGTAAACTGTAATAAATCATTGGGTGACCCACTGCTCAGCCGTGTTGGAGGGTAAACCCTAAATAAGGCATCAGGTGACCCACTGCCAAGCCCTGCTGGAGGGAAAACCCTAAATAAGTCGATAGTGACCAACTGCCCAGCCCCATTGGAGGGTAAACCATAAACTGGTCTGATATCTCCGTGCTACCCGTGCCATCACTGGGTGTCACAAACACCGCTACCGTGCGTAAGTTCAGAGTACGTCAAAGAAACCTCCGACCAACGCCCTTTCATGTTTCCACATTTAATAAGATCTTGAAAGAGGCTCTGCTCGCCCAAACAGCTTACACCGTTGTAATCCTTGTAGAAAAACACGCGAGATGGACTACTTACTCGCTGGAAACGGGCTCCCGGTGGAAAAGTAATTCAACACCGCTTTATGCTCATACGACGTCTCGTGGGGCCCGCAATTCAGTCCTGAAAGAGGTCGGGTGAGCGCCATTGCGATTCTCTCAAAAAAACATGTCGAATCAACAATTCATATGCTCCAAACAGACGTTTGATGAAAAAGTCATAGTACGCTGCATACATTTCAAAAGACGGACCATGGGGCCCATGCCTCAACTCTGACTTCAACGCCTGAAACCACCCCAGTCAATTTCGCCTCGATGCTAGGGTCACAACGCCACTGACATCACCTAAAACGGACTCCAGATGTAGAAGCTGCAACTTCCTGCGTTATACGCAAACGGGGCCCTATGGGGCCCACATATCGACCCGAAACACATCACGCAAATCATACCATTGCGTCCCTTGCTGATAACCACGTGGCGTAGACTATTCATTTTCCCTGAACGGACTTATGAAGCATAAGCCGTAAAAACACAGCATACGTCCGAAAGACAACTCGTGGGACCCACGCCTCGAGCCCTAATTTAGGTAGGCAGATTGCATCGTTGCAATACCCTCGAAAAAACACTTAGAAATGAGTACTCAAACACCCCAAATGGATAACGGGTGAAAAAGTGGCGTTTCACCGTAAAGCGTGCGAACTAGGCCCTGTGGGGACCACACCTTGTCTCCAACCTGAATACTTCAAAAAGAATTTAAAAAAGTCCGTATGAGGACTGGGTTCATGCTACCGCTGACGACGCGTCAATCGGACATCCCGAGTAGGAGTTAGGTCTGACACAACAATTAATTAATTAATTAATTAATTAATTATTCACGTTTAGCGTTTCGTGCCACTGAGCAACGAAACCAACCTGCAAAGGTTCTGAACCAACTTGGAAGGACCGTCTCAGCTCCGAGGCCACCGCGCCTCTGACATCACCTCAAACGGATGACTGGATCACGAGCCACGTTCGTCGCAACATTAATAATAATTTATTATTATTAAATTAAAGCTCCTCGGGTCACCCGTCTTCGGGCGCAGAACCCAAAAACTCCAAAACTCACTTTGAAAGGTCCGTCTCACTGACACAAACCCGCATCCTTAGACGGCGCATCAAACGGACGCGCCGTTTAAAAGATACGGGCCCCCCGAATGTAAGGGGGCCCAACATGGCCGGTTCACCCCGGCCGGCCCGGACCAAACCGCCGCGGCCCGCTCCAGCCGCACCAGACCCCCTTGGGTCCGGTTCTCCAAAGCAGACCGGCCTTTTGGCCGGTTTTCCTCGTGTCGCACAGAACCCGCAAAATGCGGGTCCTTGTTTCCTCCGCACCCTTGAGGTCGCCGTCTCGGGGTCCTCCTCCGCTGACCGCGACCAGACGTGCCATCGGCTCCTCCGCCTTCTGCAGCGCGCCGCCGCGCTCCCCCGGTCGACGCTGCCTCACACCCGATGTCCCCCTCGAAGCCACCCTCTCCGGATTCCCGCTCCACCGACCGAGCGCACCACCCAGAAACCACCACGCACCAGCCGCAAGCCTCGGCCGCCAGCTTCAGCCTCGCACCTGTTGCACCCCGCCGCACCCGACACTGCCGCACCAGACCAACCCATCCGAGCTCCGCCTTGGCCTACGGATCAACCTCCAGCCGTCGCCCCTTGCCGAAGCCGATCCTTCGGCTGGTCCCCCCGGCCACTCCTGTGGTCGGAAAAATTTTCCGACACCGGTTTCAGGATCCTCAGGACCGGATCTTCACAACGCCGCCCCTTGCTCATCGATCCATCGAGGTTCATGCGCGTCTGAAAATTGGGATGAAGAACGCCCAAGAATGAAAAATTAAGCGGGGCTCAGGCGTTGGTCATGTTCGTTTGACCAACACCCCAAATTCTAAAATTTAAGAATTTAAACAACAAAATTGACAAAAAATCCAATAATTTCACAGAGGTGCGAAATTCAATAAGAAATCCTACCTCGTTGGATCCGTTCGTCGTTGGCGACGCACCCGCTCGACCCCGCTTCGATCCGCCGGAGTCCGCTCCTCAATCCGGAAAAGAACAGCGAAGAACGCCAAAGGACGGTGAAGAATGCTTGAGAGAGAGAGAGAGAGAGAAAATAGGTTCTCTCCTCCCAAAGCGAATTTATAAAAATTCACTGAAACTCTCTCAACGGGCGCAGATTCCAAAATCACCACGCCCTCTCATTTTATATCACGCCTAGACAAGACACCCCATTTAGAACTCAATGGAAGTCTCGGATTTCCATTATGAGACTCCGTTTGAAAGTTATTCAAAAAGGACTCCAGTGATAATAATCACTAAGCCATTGATTTAAAAAGACGGTTTTGCCCCAGGGTGACATCTCTCATAGTAAGCCCGCACCCGCCACTTTTACACCCCACCTAGGGTAAAAGGCCCGCTCCGGACTCAACGATGCCCTCGGTTTTTCCATCCAAGCAACCATTTAGGAGTTATTCAGGTTTGAGCTATTAAATGAATAATTTGATAATTTAATTATCCATTTAACACACCACCAATGAGAGAGGGGTCCGAACATCCTGTGCCGACTCATTTTATATTGCGCCTAGGGTAAACACTATGTTACGGACCCAACCGTGGTCTCGGATTTTTGATCTGATCAACCGTCTAATATACATCACATTTTCTTAGTTAACCATGCGTGCGCAATATAAAAACACTTAACATTTTTATATAACTAATTCCGGGCACATCGGGCCTCGAAATTGCATGCCGTCTGAACACCCTGCCCGGGAATGACATCAAGAATTTTTTCAAAGTCTCAGAGTCCCAAAACCTAGGTTCTTACATCATTCCCTCTTTCAAGATTTTCGTCCTCAAAAATCCAAACTAGGGAAAACAACTCGGGATACAGAGCTCACACCTAGCTCTCTTGCGCCCAAGAAAACTTTCACAACACCATGCTAACACAACACGCAAACCAAAGGGATGGTTTGTACTTATAAGGTCCACTAATCTCGAGAGCATTCGTAAGAATATGCACACACCTCATCAGCTATGACATGGGGAAGACATTGTGTGCCCACTCCTACTGTTGGGAGGGTAGGGCAAGATGGTAGGAAACCTCTCAAACGCTTGCACGATTCCTGAACGACCCAAAGATAATCGGGGGGACTTCCCTGGACAAAACTCTACTTTCCACGTCACGAACGAAATCAGGATTTGTTCCTGGAACATGGTCTTGTGATTTCCTCCTTCAGAATACCCATCTGGTGAAACACCCAAGGATATCCGGTCACACAAGTTTTCACAGTTGGTTCATCACAACTGAGACTCTCTTAAACGATCAACAAGTGAAGGAGTCAGCATCATCAACTACAGACAAGCCGTAACCTCATGCAAAAATTCCAGCCAGCACCGTTGTCTCAGGTTCAAGTCTCTCTGGGTGAGGGCGCACCTGAGACACTGGTGGTCTGAGCAAACCACAAAGCGCTCTCCTAGGAGGTAGCATCTCCACATTCTCAGTGCAAGGGATACCACTACCATCACCAAATAGTGAAACGTGTAGTTCTGTTCATGGGGTCTCTATCACCTTGACCAGTATATGATAACTATATCAAGGTTTATGTTGAGCACATGAGGTACCAACGAACAGGGCAGGTGAGCAAACTCATCCAACCGCCAGAGGCTAGACACAGATATAACGTGGAATACCCCATGTGTCTTTTCCCCTCTTGGAAGGAGAGTAATCCCCAAAATAGGCACTCTGCCAAACCCACTAGTGGAACCTCAAGTAAAGGGAGGTCAAGCAGAAAAGTCCCACTGGTAAACCCAGAACCTACTCTGACACTCCACCACACAACCCTGCCATGAATGCACCTGTCAGAGGGACTCATCCACCGCACCTCAATACTATCCTCTTTGGGTGGTACTGAATCTCCCTCACAGTTTTGATCGCATCACAAAAATGCATCTCAGTGGGGTAAGGACCCCTCTTTCCTGTGCATTCAAAGCTACGTCGGACAACACCAACACAGGGTTACACCAACGCCCTGCGTCACCCTTGGTAACCCCTCGAACAAGGAGTTAGACGAAAAGAGTACCTCATGTAGTGTCTAAAAAGATATATTGAGAAAAGTAGAAAAAGACACAGAGCATACCTCTTATCATCTCATGCGTTGCCGGATTGTAGACATCCATAGCACACAGCCGCCCGCGGCCCTGTCCGTCAGCTCCCTGAGCCTGACATGGGACACCTAGTGGTGGTGAAAGGACCTCGAAACGTCATCCACCAACCACAGTTCTTCCTACTTTTCTTCCAACACCGCCTCCTTGAGGACCACCCTATCCTCACCTGGGAGTTCTCTGATCACGACACTGCCTCTATCGTGGCGGTGCATCTACCAACTATCTGAAAAAACTCAGCACATTTGGTTGAGTAGTCTCACGCCACGTGACCTCGCACATTACCAACATAGAACTAAACCTCCTTGGGATATCTCGATGCTCTATGTTGTCCCCGTCCATGTGCCTGAGTCTCATCAAGGGGAGACCTCCGGCGTTGAGGCCTCGCCAATCGACGTCCCTCTGCCAGAAATTTCTCTGTCACCAGTGCCTGCTCCAGCACCCAGAGATGGGTGAGGATGCACAAGGTCACTAAGCTGGTGCGAATATCCTCTACAAAGACCTCGCTCGAACTTCTATGCTCGGAAGTTACTATCATGGAACACTTCCAAAGAGTACCGAGTAAGGTTTGCGAACCTAGTCACATACACAGCCACTTCCATCACTCCCCGCTGAAGCTCCAACAACTCTCGAAACCATAAAAAGCATAGGTGGGAGGGGTAATGATCCTCACGAAACAGCTGCTAGAAGTCATACCACGAGAGTACCGACTCATCGTGCATCTGAGTAACCCTGGCTCTACTAATGCCAACTGCTTGGTGGAAAAAGATTGTCTGTCAAGGCCACCATCCAACCCGTCAGTATTCAAACAAGCCTGAAGAGGCGAACCACCGACTCTCGCCAACCCTTCAATGTCTGAGGGTATAGCCCACCATGGAACCTCAGCAGTCTCCGACGCTGGAACTCACATAGCGCACCCAGCCTGCACTCTCCATCGTCCCTCACTGCCGGTACTATCCACTATTGCAGTTGGTGGCCTAGAACCAACTATTTTGTACCTTATTCATTAATAAATTCCTTATCACATCTTGATTGTTATTCTACGTGACAATGCATGTGATATGTCCTAAGGATAGCTGTTGCATTAATGGTTCTTAGCGGATCCCTACTATGATGAGAACCCGAAAGTTCCATGACACTGTTCTTGAATATATGTTCTATGGCTGGATGATGTTATTTGAGGGACAAAAATAATACAGGCTATTAGGGGTGAGGACTCATAAAACTTTGAGGCACCTTCTCATGGTGTGCGCCCTTGGTAATATCCAGGAGGATATTATGAGAACGAGACCCGCTAGTAGGAAATCCACATTTCATAGTGTCATTGGATGTTCCTATGTGCGGATGTGTGTATTGGTACTTAGACTTGAAGATTATTATTAATGGGTATTACAACTCACGCACTTAGATGTATTGACGAAAACTATGATGACACACTGTTCACAGTGAGGTAGGATACGTTGGGTGCGTCACGAGTAATACTGCATTAATAGATAATGTGAAAAAGGATTTGTCCCTTATGTTCCATAACAGAAGTAGATATCTCTGGCCCTTTGATGGAATTGATATAGCCTAAATAAATCCATGGCCATGGTAAGGTATGAGCAATTTAAATTCTGGGAAGTCAAAGAAAGAATAATCGAGCACATGGGTTGATGACACTAGCATGAAACCCGATTGATTAGAGATATCGAGACAAAGGGATTATATTACACAGTAAGCGTTCGTTGGAGGTGACACGTCATTGCGGCGTTAACTTCTTTCTCTATGGGTGCCTTGGCATGTTGCTAGATGCTAACTTGGACTTTAGGCAGGCTCTGCCTAATGCCACTAAGAAAGAGGCCTAGAGGGTCACACACTAAGTGTGTCCATATATCTCAGTTAAATATTAATTTAACAAGTTAAATAAATATTATTCCTGACTGTGGTTTAATAATCATTTAAGGATGCCTGGTCGCATTTATTTCGACACTAGTTATTTGAGAGAATATATTGTGGGTGAAATAATATATTTATTAGTGAGTAATGCAGTTACATTTATTTAAGAAATAAATAGACATTACTCAAGGTATAATAAATGTGGTGGAGAAAAATGAAAAATAAAAGTACACTCCATGTATATTAAATATACACGCCGTGTAGTTTTATGGAAATCAAGTACACACCGTGTATTAATTATTACACACCGTGTAGTTTTTCAGTCAGGATTTTGAGGATATAATATTGTTTTATTAAATGATATTAATTATAATCAGTGTGGGTGCATGTCAAGGAATTAATAATTCGACATGGGGTTTCAATAAGAGTTAATGAAATAAATAAAACGCGTAACGCATTTATTTATTGTCATAACTCTATTAACCTCAAACCCGATTATAAATATCCTCACAACCCCAACACTTTTAAAGATCCATTGTTGGGTACAATGGATTTGGAAATACTCTCAAGCCAAGAGAGAATTTCCTTTCCACCAAGAACGCCCTCAAGTTACGAGAGTGAGATCCTCCACCGGATCAAGGCGGTCGAAGGCAGACATCGCAAGCGAAGGTTCTTCCGCGCTAGCACCCGAAGATCCCTTCGGCGAGGTCCAGAGATACATGGAGCACGTGTGGATCACCGCTAGAGGAATCCTATACTTGGATTTTACGACGCAACGACGGATCATAGGATTGTGACCGGAGACATCGATGAAGAAAGAATTGCATCGAGGTAATTCTTGTGAATTAATTAAATTAATTATAACCAACATATGATGATCCTATCTCAATGGTTCCAGGACTCTTCTTTTCTTTTTAGTTCTTCATTCCATTTTGAAGATCCAGCGTTATATATCGTGATAGATCTCAGATTGAACGTTGTTTAATGCTAAAATTAAAGTTGGGCAATCCCACCAACGTGCTTCCGCTGCGCTTGGAACCTACAAGTGGTATCAAAGGGAGGTTATATCGTTGATTATAATTATTTAGTTTTTTGTTGGTGATTTACGCATTTAATAATTTAGTTATTTCAATTCATGTTTAATCGTTCTGGAAATCTGAATCTTGAGATCTGTTCCTCCTCCCTCGTTTCTCGTTCACCTCACAGAAACGAATTTTTCTTTTAATTTTGATTAAAATAAAATAGAGGAACTCATCTGGAGGAGCCAAACGTTTCTAGCCGTACAACACCAGAATACATGACATGTATTCGGAAGTACACGCCATGTAGTCTAGGTTCAATTTATTGACTGATCCACCAAATCATGTCGTGTATTGGATTCTTTCTAAGAATTTAAGACACCATGTGTTGACCAGAAACAAGTGGCACACAGTTTCCGGATTACATGCCATGTGGTCCAATGAACACGGCGTGTAGTCCCTTCAGGTTAGGGTTGGGCCGTGTACCCCGTACATGGATTGCCCGGCTGGAAACCGTGTAACGTGGAGACTACACGGTGTGTGTCCCACTGAACATGCCGTGTACTCTGAAAATTTCCGAAGTACATAAACACGCCATGTCCCTGGGCGTGTACTTCGGATGGACGGTGAAGAAAAGTACATGCCGTGTAGTCGAAACTACATACCGTGTACTCACCCAAATTACGCAGATTTATTAAAATTTATTATTATATTATACAAACCCTTGAGACGTGTACCATGGTACAGGTGTAAAGCTGAGGCACAACACGTGATAGGTGTTTTATATATATGTGTTTAATTTAACATCTGTGTAATGAATGAGAATTCACTAGGTTGCCTCCAAGGTACAAGTTACGTACAAGGATAATTTTAAATGAAATTATTTGTTTAAAATTATGATGGATGAAAATCTCAAGGAAGTTCAGAAAAGGGTTTAAGATAAACGGATTGATTAATTAAAGATAATTAATTGATTCGAGTGTGATTTATCTTAATCAAGAACGATTAAAGAATTGAATTCTAGTTTTATTTATGCATAAATATCTTTGCATGTATGGATGATCATGAGCTAGACCGAGACCTTTTTATGTGAATGGTTTCTTTTAATTAATTTATTTAAATTATTTTTTTTGGCCTGCGAGCCATCTCCTCATTAATATGTAGGGCCTGCGCGCCCAAGGATTCTTTTATGTAAAAACCCCTTTTACCCCTCACCTGCGTGTGAGATAATTGCATATGTAATGGATGGAGCTCCCAAGCTAGTGGAGGTGGCTCAAGTCAGGAGCCAAGGTGAAACCAATCCAAGGAGATACAAAGGTGGATAGGTGGAAAGATGTAAACATGAACCCGAAAGGTTCAAGGTGTTTTCTCCCTTAGGTCTTGGGTTATTTTATCAACCACTAGATAAACTAACCAATAGAACAAAGCTCATGATCATACCATTTATTTTATTTATGTCAGTTTCATGGTTTATTTATTGTGGGTGTGTTATTACGATCACACAATTAATGAATTAAATGAGCATGCAAGATAGAACTAAAATAAAACCGGATTATACATAAATATTATCTTAGACATGTTTAATCAATTAAGTATATCCCACTTAATATTAACAAACATGTAATCAAAGATAATAAAATGGCAATTTATGTATAAGGATAAAAATCCCTCAAAAGAAATATTAAGTCGGTATAGCCTTCCATAATCTTGGTTAGAATCGAACCATAGTTCAAAGTGCTTGACCAACCCTTGTTGGGGTGATTTCAATTATTGGGGAATTCTAATTCAAGGTTTTGGTTTGACTTGACTTGGTTCGCATCAAGGGTTGACTGCCACAGCAGGACTTGGTGTGACCAAGAGGCAAAGGTTGAGGAAATCCAAAATAAAAGGATTTCAGGATTGGGGAGTCCACTCAGCGGATCAAGGAGTTGCTAGTTAATACATTTGGCATTTGGAATGCCTACCTAAAACCCTTCAAGTTGCTTGACCAACCCTAGTTGGGGTAATGTGAAGGGAAATATGGATCCTTGCCATTGGAATATTCAGACAACAGAATATTCTGAAATCAATGGTGAGGGATATTGGATTTTGATAAAATAGTGGGAGACTAATAAGTATTAATTTATTTATTTGTCTCAGTTTTGTAATAAAGTACTAAAACTTTTCTCATCTTAATTTGTAGAAATGTAAAGAAAATGACTTCAAACATATCATTGCAAACCATACTCAATAAGGAAAACCTTCTCACCGACAGTAATTTCCAAGAGTGGCAGAGGTGTTTACGCATTATCCATCGCCACGAGAGAAAATTGTATGTGCTGGAAGAGCCTGTTATAGTTGCGCCTAGATCAAAACTTCTACCCTTAACTCACTAGGTAGATAAGTACATGGGGCATGACAAACCTGTAGTCCTTATGGTGAACAAGAAAAGGAAGGACAAGGTAAAGGGGCCAAAGACTTATAAACAGTCTGAAGCCCCTGAGCACCGTCCCTCCAAGAAGGGGAAGATCCAGAGGCAGGGAAAGGAATGGGAGGCAATGTATTTTGCATGTGGAAAGCAAGGCCACTGGAAGAGTAACTGCACCCAGAAGCATCGTGACGCTAATGGTGCATTCGTTATCGAGTGTAATCTTTCTATTTCTACACATTGGGTATTAGATACAGCTTGTGGGGCTCACATCTATATTCAAATTCAAGAACCAAGTAGATTTAGAAAGATTTCCAGAGGAGAGGTGGATCTTCGAGCTGCCAATGGTGCAAGGCTGGCTGCATTGGCTATTGGTGACTACCACCTCTCATTGCCAACTGGGATGATCTTGGTTTTACATAACTGTTATTATGTGCCTAGTGTTACCAAAAACATAATTTATGTATCTTGTTTGGATATGGATGGATTTATTTTAAGGTTTGGAAATAAGGGTTGTCTCTTTTATAAGAATAACATATGTTATGGTATGACACATTTAAATAATGGTTTGTATGTATTAAATTATTAAAACCAAGTGTTAGCAATCGATAATGAAACAAAATCACATGACTCATACGTCACCCAGTTGTGGCATCACCGTCTCGGTCATGTAAATGAGAAGCTCTTGACAAAGCTCTGCCAAGATGGCTATTTAGACTCTATTGAGCTAAAACCACTTGATATATGTCATGCTTGTTTATAAGGAAAAATGACCAAGCTGCCTTTTGGTGGACAAGGTGAAAGGTCCACAGAGCTTTTAGGATTAGTACACACGGATGTGTGTGGACCATTTCCAGTAGAAGCTAGAGGTGAATATTCTTACTTCATTACTTTTACTGATGATTTGAGTAGATATTTCTATTTTTACTTAATGAGGTATAAGTCAGAGTCCTTAGAGAAATTTAAAGAATTCAAGAATGAAGTATAGAATCAGCTTGGTAAGAAGATAAAGAAGCTTCGATCAGATCGAGGTGGAGAATATCTGAACCAAGAGTTCATCGATCTTATACGGGAGTCTGGGATTCTATCTCACCTAACTCCTCCTTATACGCCACAGTGGAATGGTGTTAGTGAAAGGAGTAACCGCACCTTGTTGGACATGGTGAGGTCGATGGTGAGTCATGTGGATCTTCCATTATCCTTTTGGGGGTATGCATTACAAACTGCAGCATACACATTAAACAGAGTACCAACTAAGGCGGAAAATGAAATTCCCTCTGAGTTATGGAATGGAAAGAAACCCATTTTTTCACATACATGTGTATGGGGATTCGAGGCATTTTTTAAGGCATTCTCAAGCAACAAACTAGCACCCCAGGGCCCGAAGTGTATCTTTATAGGATATCCTAAAGAAAAAAAGAATATTACCTATATAAACCTCAAGACAAGAAAGTGACAGTCACTAGACAAGCCGTCTTTCTTGAGAGGGAGCACATCCTCAAAAGGGACAGTGGGAGAAAAATTGACTTTGATGAAGATAATGCTCAAAATACACAAGAGTTGGTATAGGAACAAGTTCCACAGGTCCCCATGGAAGAGGTTCTAGAAACACAAGTACTACGTAGGAGCTCAAGAGAGGTAAGGGAACCAGAGAGATTTGGTTTCCTAGTCACCGAGGATGGTGAATCATTATTGTTGGACAATGATGAACCTCTCTCCTACAAGTAAGAAGTAGAAAGCTCAGAAGCTGCAAGATGGCTAGAAGCTATGAATTCTAAGATGAATTCCATGTATCAAAACCAAGTATGGGTTCTGGTTGATGAGCCAGTTGATGTAAAGCCTGTTGGATGCAAATGGGTATTCAAGAGAAAACTGGACATGGAAGGTCAAGTTATCACCTATAAAGCAAGGCTAGTGGCTAAAGGATTCAGACAACATCAAGGAATTGACTATGATGAAACCTTCTCTCCAGTTTCCATGTTTAAATCCATAAGAATCATACTTTCCATAACAGCTTACCATGACTATGAGATTTGGAAGATGGATGTCAAAACAACATTCCTTAACGGGAACCTTCAGGAAGATGTCTATATGACACAACCAGAAGGTTTTGTGACACCAGGTGAATCCAAATGGGTTTGAAAGTTGCAGAAATCCATTTATGGATTGAATCAAGCATCCAGGTCATGGAACATTTGATTTGATGAAGCCATAAAGGAATTTGGTTTCATTAATAATGAATGTGAGCCATGTGTTTATAAGAGGTTTAATGGGAATGCGGTCGTTATCCTAGTAGTATAGGTTGATGAAATATTTCTTATTGGAAACGACATACCAGCCTTACAGTCAGTTAAGGACTGGTTGAACAAGTGCTTCTCCATGAAAGATTTAGGTGAAGAAACCTACATTCTAGGGATTACAATCATTCGTGATAGATCCAAGAGGCTTCTTGGACTAAGTCAGGGTACATACATTGACCAGATACTAAAGAGATTTAGTATGGAACAATCCAAGAGAGGATTGGTTCCAGTGTCACATGGCTTACATCTTTCTACGAAAATGTGTCCTCAAACACAACAAGAGAAAGATAGAATGAGTAAGATCCCATACACTTTGGCTATAAGATCCATCATGTATGCCATGTTATGTACCAGGCTTGTTGTTTCCTATGCACTGAGCATGGTAGACAGATATCAAGCAGATCTAGGAGAACAACATTGGACTGCTGTTAAGACTATCCTTAAGTATATGAGAAGAACTAAGGATATGTTCCTAGTGTATGGAGGAGACGAGGAGCTTGTCATCAGAGGGTATGCTGATGATGATTTTCAGACATATCAGAACAATCTGAAGTCGCAATCTGGATATGTTTTCTGTCTCAATGGAGGATCTGTGAGCTGGAAGAGTTCAAAGCAGCCAGTTGTCGCCGATTCTACAGAGGAGTCTGAATATATAGCGGCTTCTGATGCAACCAAGGAAGCCTTCTGGATTCAGAACTTTTTCCAAGAGCTTGATGTGGTGCCTAGTAGTAAATATCCCATTACATTGTATTGTGATAATACTACAGCAGTGGCTCTTGCAAAAGAACCAAGGTCACATCAACGGACAAAGCAAATACTCCGAAAGTATCACCTTTTGAGGGATTTCTATCAAAGGGGTGAAGTTGTAGTGAGCAGAGTGTCCATGGAATAGAACGTGGTGGACCCCATGACTAAAGGCCTATCTCAGCAGAAGCATGAATATCATGTGAGAGCTAGCAGGTTAAAGGTTGTTAGCAGTTGGATCTAGTCCAAGTGGGAGTCTGTTGGAGTTGGGGGCCTAGAACCAACAACTTTTTACTTTATTCATTAATAAATACATTATCACATCTTGATAGTTATTCTGCAAGACAATGCATGTGATAATGTCCTAAGTACAACTGTTGCATTAATGGGTCTTAGCGGATCCTTGCTATGATGAGAACCCGGAAGTTCCATAACACTATTCTTGAATATATGTTCTATGGACGAATGATGTTATTTTAGGGACACAAATAATATAGGCCATTAGGGGTGAGGACTCATAAAACTTTGAGGCACCTTCTCATGGTGTGCGCCCTTGGTAATATCCAGGGGGATATTATGAGAACGAGACCCGCTAGTAGGAAATCCACATTTCATAGTGTCATTGGATGTTCTTATCTGCGGACGTGCGTATTGGTCCTTAGACTTTAAGATTATTATTAATGAGTATTACAACTCACGCACTTAGATTTATTGATGAAAACTGTGATGAAACACTATTCGTAGCGAGGTAGGATACGTTGGGTGCGTCACGAGTTATACTGCATTAATAGATAATGCGAGAAAGGATTTTTCCCTTCTGTTCTATAACGGAAGTAGATATCTCAGGCCCTTTGATGGAATTGATATAGCCTAAATAAATCCATGACCATGGTAAGGTATGGGAAAGTTCAATTCTGGGAAGTCAAAGAACGAATAATCGAGCACATGGGTTGATGGAACTAGCATGCAACCCGCTTGGTTAGAGATATCGAGACAAAGGGATTATATTACACAGTAAACATTCATAGGATGTGAAACTTAATTGCGGCGTTAACTTCTTTCTCTATGGGTGCCTTGGCGTGTTGTTAGACACTAACCTTGGAATTTAGGCAGGCTCCGCCTAATGCCACTGAGAAAGATGCCTAGAGGGTCACACACTAAGTGTGTCCATGTATCTCAGTTAAATATTAATTTAACAAGTTAAATAAATATTATTCCTGATAGTGGTTTAATAATTATTTAAGGATGCCTGATCGCATTTATTTCGACACTAGTTATTCGAGAGAATATATTGTGGGCGAAATAATATATTTATTAGCGAGTAATGCAATTAAATTTATTTAAGAAATAAATAGCCATTACTCAAGGTCTAATAAATGTGGTGGAGAAAAATGAAAAATAAAATTACACGCTGTGTATATTAAATATACACGCCGTGTAGTTTTATGGAAAACAAGTACACGCCGTGTATTAATTATTACACGCCGTGTAGTTTTCCAATCAGGATTTTGAGGATATAATATTGTTTTATTAAATGATATTAATTATAATCAGCGTGGGCGCATGTCAAGGAATTAATAATTCGACATGGGGTTTTAATAAGAGTTAATGAAATAAATAAAACGCGTAACGAGTTTATTTATTGTCATAACTCTATTAACCTCAAACCCGATTATAAATATCCTCACAACCCCATCACTTTTAAAGAGCCATTGTTGTGCACAACGGATTTGGAAATACTCTCAAGCCAAGAGAGAATTTCCTTTCCACCAAGAACGCCCTCAAGTTATGAGAGTGAGATCCTCCACCGGATCAAGGAGGTCGAAGGTAGACATCGCAAGCGAAGGTTCTTTCGTGATAGAACCTGGAGATCCCTTCGGCGACGTCCAGAGATACGTGAAGCACATGTGGATCACCGCTAGAGGAATTGTATACATGGATTTTACGACGCAACGACGGATCATAGGATCGTGACCGGAGACATCGACGAAGCAAGAATTGCACCGAGGTAATTCTTTTGAATTAATTAAATTAATTATAACCAACATATGATGCTCCTATCTCAATGGTTCTGGGACTCTTCTTTTCTTTTTCGTTCTTCGTTCCATTCCGAAGATCTGGTGTTTTATATCGTGACAGATCTTGGATTGAATGTTGTTTAACGCTAAAATTAAAGTTGGGAAATCCCACCAACGTGCTTCTACTGCGCTCGGAACCTACACCCACTACTCCACAGGTGGAGGTTCTACTGACTGTCCTACTGGAGAAAGGGTAATCATATGATGGATCTTGAACTAAGGCCTCGTTGCTCACAGAGTCGTCGTCACGAACCGGAGCTAGTATCCGGCTGGCTATCATCATGGAGACATCCTGAATCCGATCAAGGAGTACCGTGGTCAAATGATCATATATATATATATTAACAATGATGGGGAGATGACTCAAGAAAGACAGTCAAAGACTCAATACTATATGATGCACAAACCAAATTCCCTGCAACAAGTGTCTCAGTGTGCCGAGTTGACAAGCGGGTTATCAGGGTCCTGGTGAATGGATACGTCGGCCGCTGCACTATCACTGGACTCCTTGGCCCGAGAGATGCTCTCGAGACACGTTGGCACTATTTCCCCAAAAATCAACCAATTCATTTTTTGGGACGTCAGAATAACGTCCCAAAGAATGAACCACCTATGATACCACTTTGTGACGACCCGACCCATATCGGGGCTTGAGCCGCAACTACCCCAAGCCCGCCTCCATAGGCCAGGGGCTGGCAACTAGCTCTAAAGGCACAAAAAACTAGGGGAGGCCTTTTCCTAAGAAAATATACAAACACACGTGGAGAACTCTATGCAAAAGTGTAGAAAAAGGAAATCAAGATACAACACTGCTACAAAAGGGAAACCAACATACATGCATAGATCTATAACCAGTACAAGTAAAGTGCTAAAAAGTACCGACAAGTAAACTGAACAGTAAATGGGGCAAAACACGTGCCCAAATAAAAAGGTGCCACAACCCGGCAATAGGTAAAACGAAAGTAAACTGATGGTGAGTCTCATACCCGAAAATCCTCCTATGACCACTGGACGCAGCCCAAGCTCCTGTGTCCTCTATGATCCTCCATAGTCTCGATCGACCTGTCCGTCGTCTTCAAGGGAACACCAAGTGTGGGCAAAGCCCAAGCAAGGGTGAGTATAAAGATACTCAGCAGGATGCCCCAAAAGCTCGAGGGGGAAATAAAGGAGATACTAAAATGGTGAGCAGTAGACAGAACAAGAGAAGTGCAAGAGTAAAAAAGAAAGAGTGTAGCTCAACCCAACAAGAGAAAGGAAGTAGACTCGTCTAGACGCAAGGAGCTAGAAATGGTGAGAAGAAGAACTTCTCATCAAGTCTTCACTGCCTATAGCAGGAGAGTAGACTCATCCAACCAAGAGGAGCTAGACACGGAAAGAACATGGCATACCCCACACATCTTCACTCCTCCTATAAGGAGAGTAACCAAACCCAAGGGGTGGAAAAAATAGTAGGGTGTATATATATGATCAATGAGAAACCCGAACGAGTGTGTAAGGATATCTCTATCTCCAAGCTCATCCCAAGAAGAGTCACCAACAGTTTAAAGGATAGCCATCACTGATGCCCAAAAAACCCGTACGTCAAGCGGCCTCACCGCTAAATTGTACCACCAAGGGTGCCGCTCTGGTAATCACGGAGAAAAGTCACTGACTAGCCTCATAAAAGGGACCGAGTCTGAAATAAGTCGCCGAGTAACCCACTGCCCAGCCCCATTGGAGGGTAAACCCCAATAAGTCAACAATGACCCACTTCCCAACCCCGCTAGAGGGTAAACCATAATAAATCATCAGGTGACCCACTGACCAGCCCTGCAGGAGGGTAAACCCTAAATAAGGCATTGGGTGACCCACTGCCCAACCCTACTAGAGGGTAAACCCTAAATAAGTCGATGGTGACCCACTGCCCATCCCCGCTAGAGGGTAAACCATAATAAGTCAACAATGACCCACTGCCTAGCCCAACTGGAGGGTAGACTATAATAAATCATTAAGTGACCCACTGCCCAGCCTTGCTGGAGGGTAAACCCTAAATAAGTCGATGGTGACCCACTGCCCAGCCCCGCTAGAGGGTAAACCGTAATAAATCATCGAGTGACCCACTGGCCAGCCCCGCTGGAGGGTAAAACCTAAATAAGGCATCGAGTGACCCACTGCCCAGCCATACTGGAGAGTAAACCCTAAATAAGTCAACGGTGGCCCACTGCCCAGCCCCGCTGGAGGGTAAACCGTAAACTGGTCTGATATCTCCGCACTACCCGTGCCATCACTGAGTGTCACAAACACCGCTACCGTGCATAGGTTTGGAGTACATCAAAGGAACCTCCAACCAATGCCCTTTCATGTTTCCACATTTAATATGATCTTGAAAGAGACTTCGCTCACCGAAACAGGTTACATCGTTGTAATCCTCTTGAAAACACACACGTGATAGACTACTTATTCGCTGGAAACATGCTCCTGGTGGGAAAGTCATTCAACACCGCTTTATGACCATACGACGTCTCGTGGGGCCTGTACCTCGGTCCCAAAATAGGTTGGGTGAACTGCGCCATCACGATGCTCTCAGAAAAACACGCAGAATTGACTATTCATATGCTCCAAACAGACGTCTGATGAAAAAGTTGTAGTACGCTACATACAGTTCAAAAGACGACCCGTGGGGCCCACGCCTCAACTCCGGCTTCAACGCCTGAAGCAACCTCGGTCAATTTCACCTCGATGCCAGGGTCACAATGCCACTGACTGTGCATAAAATGGACTCCGGATGCAGAAGTTGTAACTTCCCGCATTATACGCAAACTGGGCCCTGTGGGGCCCACATCTCGACCCGAAACATGTCATGCAAATCATACCATTGCGTCCCTTACTGATAACCACACAACATAGGCTATCATTTTCCTTTAACGGACTTATAAATCATAAGCTGTAAAAACACAGCATACGTCCGAAATCCGCCTCGTGGGACCCACGCCTCGGGCCCGAATTTAGGCGGGCAGATTGCACCATTGAAATCCCTTCGAAAAAACACTCATAAATACATACTCAAACACCCCAAATGGATAACGAGTGAAAAAGTGGCGTTTCACCATAAAGCGTGTGAACTAGGCCTTGTGGGGCCTGCACCTTGTCTCTAACCCGAACGCTTTGGAAAGCATCTCAAAAAGTATGTATGAGGACTGGGGTCACGCTGCCGCTGATGACGCGTCAATCGGACATCCCAAACAGGAGTTAGGTCTGATGCAACAATTAATTAATTAATTAATTATTCACATTTAGTGTTTCGTGCCACTAAGTAACGAAACCAACCCACAAAGGTTCCGAACCAACTTGGAAGGACTGTCTCAACTCCGGGGCCACCGCGCCTCTGAAGACACTTCAAACGGATGACCAGCTCGTGAGCCATGTTCGTTGCAACTTTAATAATAATTTATTATTATTAAATTAAATCTCCTCGGGTCACCCATCTTCGGGCGCAGAACCCAAAAACTCCAAAACCCACTTTGAAAAGTCTGTCTCACCAACACAAACCTGCAGCTGCAGACGACATGTCAAACAGACATGCCATTTAAAAGATACGACCCCCCGAATGTAAGGGGGCACAACCGGGCCGGTTCACCCCGGCCGACCCCGACCGAACCGCCACAGCCCGCTGGCCGTGGCGCGGTCCAGCCGCACCAGAACCCCTGGGGTCTGGTTCTCCAAAGCTGACTAGCCTTTTGGACGGTCTTCCTCGTGTCGCGCAAGACCCACAAAATGCGGGTCCTTGTTTCCTCCGCAGCCCCGAGGTCGCCGCCTCAGGGTCCTCCTCCGCTGAACGCGACCGGATGGCGCCGGTTCTCTCGGCTCCTCCGCCTTCTGCAGTGCGCCCCCGTGCTACCCCGGTCGACGCCGCCTCACACCCGATGTCCCCCTCAAAGCCACCCTCTCTGGATCCCTGCTCCGCCGATCGAGCGCACCACCCGGAAACCACCGCGCACCGGCCGTAGGCCTCGACCACTTGCTTCGGCCTTGCCCCTATTGCACAGCGCCGCACCTGACACCACCGCACCAGACCGACCCCTCCGAGCTCTGCCTTGGCCTACGACTCAACCTCCAGCCGCCGCCCCTCGCCGGAGCCGATCCTTCGGCCGGTCCCCCCGACCACTCCGGTGGTCGGAAAAAATTTTCGACACCGGTTTCACGATCCTTGGGACTGGATCTTCACAATGCCGCCCCTTTCTCACCAATCCATCAAGGTTTGCGCGCGTCCAAAAATTGGGATGAAGAACGTTCAAGAACGAAAAATTAAACGGGGCACGGGCATTGGCCGTGTTCATTCGGCCAACACCCCAAATTCTAAAATTTAAGAATTTAAACAACAAAATTGAAAAAAACTCCAAGAATTTCATGGAGGTGAGAAATTTAATAATAAATCCTACCTCATTAGATCCGTTCGTCATTGGCGACGCGCCCGCTCGATCCCGCTTCGATCCGCCAGAGTCCACTCCTCAATCCAGCGAAGAACAGCAAAGAACGCCAAAGGATGGTAAAGAATGCTTGATCGATCGATCGATCAATCGAGAGAAAATAGGTTGTCCCCTCCCAACACTTAAGCGAATTTATAAAAATTCACTGAAACTCTATCAATCGGTGCAAATTCTGAAATCACCGTGCCCTCTCATTTTATATCACGCCTAGACAAGACACCCCATTTCGAACTCAATAGAAGTCTCAGATTTCCATTCCAAGACTCCGTTTGAAAGTTATTCAAAAAGGATGCTAGTGATAATAATCACTAATCCATTAATTTAAAAAGATGGTTTTTCCCATGGGTAACATCTCTCACAGCAGGCCCAGGCCCGCCACTTTTACACCCTGCCTAGGGTAAATGGCCCGCTCCGGACTCAAAGATGCCCTCAGTTTTCCCATCTGAGCAACCATTTAAGAGTTATTCAGGTTTGAGCTATTAAATGAATAATTTGATAATTTAATTATCCATTTAACACACCGCCAATGAGCGAGGGGTCCAAACGTCCCGCGCTGACTCATTTTATGTCACGCCTAGGGTAAACACCATATTCCAGACCCAACCATGGTCTTGGATTTCCAATCCGATCAACCATCTAAGAGATATCACATTTTCATTAGTTAACCACACATTCATAATATAAAAACACTTACCATTTTTATATAATTAATTCCGGGAACACCGGGCCTCGGAATTGCACGTCGTCTGAATGCCCTACTCTGGAATGACATCAAGAAATTTTTCAAAGTCTCAGAGTCCCAAAACCTGGGTTCTTACAGTACAAATCCGCTGAAGTCAACTGGTGGTGATGGTTCTTCCATATAGTAGGATTCTTGTGAGGGCTTGTATCCATTTGGGAATTATAATTCAAGGGTAATTTTGTCTTTTTGAAATAGTTGACATGCCATATTTTTAACCGAGCATTAGAATGAAATTTTGAAGGTTGGGACCCCTCAAAATACCTAGTTTGGACTTGAAATGAAGTTTAATAGGGGGTTTTAGGGTTCCCAAAAGTGTCTTGGGGGTTATGGGATTGGAGTTATGGTTTTTGGAGTTGTAGTCTTGGAAACATGGTTAGTGATAACCATAAAACTTGGATTACATATGTGCACTGTTTGTTTAACCATGAGAGAGATGTCTAAAATCCCGTAGTTTGATCAGAGGAGGAGAATGGATTATTAAACCATGCAAAGGGGGAAAAAACCTTGAAAAAAATTGCAATAAACCGTAGTTCTATTTCACATGGTTGGCACATATTTTTTCAAAATGTGCACCAAACTAAGCAAGATGGGGTGTGTCCAGACAGAGGGGATCACACGGTTGGTGCATGATTTGGCAACCCATGCACCCAAACCATGAACCTTTTTAAAAATTAGAAAAGACCACTTTTCCCTAATGATTTTAAAAATATTTTAACCCCCCTTTTCTCATAAAAATTGATAAACATCCCTCCAACACACCTCCTCACTTCCCTATCCTTTCTTATATGTTGGAAATCCTCCACTCGTTTTCCAAATCAGCTTCCATATTCAGTGTTGGGAAGCTTGAGGTAAGTTTAATATTCCTCTTGTATCTTTTCTTTATTTATTTTTTTGTAATGTTTCTTCACCCTGTTTATGAGGGTTATGCCTTATCTTTAGGGTGTCTGTGTAGTTCTTAAATATCTACCATTTCTACTCGAACAAGGGGATGATACCGAATGATTAGAATCTCATGAGGCTAAGGTAAGTGGTACCTTTAATTTAACCCATGGTATTTTTTATTTTTCAAGTCTGTGAATGGTGTGGTCAATTTGGATTTACCATTCTTTGATCCTTTTTTAAATTAAAAATATTTGAGTTTGAGTTTTCCTTAGTTAAATGTCCTATTTAATATGCCTTAGACCTTAGGAAATGGTAATTTCAAGTGGAATTCTTGGCGGGGGAAAATAAACCTGAAATGAATCAATGCATTTAAATTCCTAAATATTGTTTTAATGGATTATGAAGAAACATGGTTTGAATCTATGGTTGTGAAATTATATTTCATAGCCATCAATAATTGTAAATGGTTATGACCTTCAGACCGAACCTAATGTAATGGTAGGATATTAAATAAATAGATTGGGAGTATGAAAGCTTATATAATAAAGTGGAAATGATTAATTTACATTTTATGTGGTGTCAGTGATTGGTTTACTTAGAAATGTGATAAAAACTATATGAATTGGGATTTAAATTATAAGGTGGATTGAGTTTTAATAATGGTAATTGGTATAGTTTTTCATAAAGTATAAATTGTGAAAAAAAAATTCAATGATAAATGAAGTTATATGGATTTGATTTAAGACCAGGAAGAATGATAAAATGGTGCTCTTGGGCCTAATAAGAGTTAATATGGTGGCTGATGCTTAGGAATTTTGGGATGCGCATCTAGATTACATATGATAGATATTACTTGGGAATGTTAGGATGAGTGCTTGAATTCCATATGATACTTTATGGATGGGAATATAGGGATGAGAATCCAAATTCCATGTTACCAATGGTGACTCAAAAATCTAGTAGGTGTTCTAAGACCCATGTGATACCAGATGATTAAGAATTTCAGTATGAGTGATCAAATTCCTTTAGAATGCTAGGATGATCTCCACAGATTTAGTGTGATGACTGATTATGGGGATTTATAGGATGAGAGCTTATATTCCATGGGAATTCTAGGATGAGTGTTTGAATTTCATGTGATGGTTGATGGTCGGGGAATGCCGGGACGACTTCATGGATTCCATATGACACTTCATGATACCGAAGAAGGCTAGGATGAACTCCTGGGTTCCATGTGGACAATTATGGTTGGCACATTAATTGTGATTTTCTTAGAGGCACCCTGACACTAGACATAGAATGTATAAATGACCATAGTTATAAACCTAAATATCAAAAATGGTATAACTAACTTAGGTGTGATCATGAACTTAGGTAATTAGTGGTTGTTTTTTCTTTTATATAAATTATTTTAAAACTGTTAAACTAATTTTTTATTTAAATTGTTTATCTATATCACTTTTTCATACACTTATTATCAGACTAGCTATTTTACAAATACAGTTGGTGATAGCCTACTGAATTATGATCACTCCCTTCTTAGGCCTCCATTGAAATTTGGTACTCATGAAAACACTGTTATCGTGAACTTGGGTCTCCAGGGCAGGGCCCAATTATTTTTTGTTTGGATGTCTAAGTTGGATTTGGATAATGGGAGCAGGTAGGGATTGAGACCAATTGGGGATGGGATGTTAGCCCTAATTTTATTTTATTTCTTTTGTACTACTTGTGTATGATACACCCAAGGGAAATCAGGTATGTATGGAATGTTCATTTATTATTATATATGTTAGTTGTATTTATTTACTGAAAATTTTACCTGATTTAAAATTTTATATGTATTTTATCTATTTTATTTTATTTCTGATGTTATTAGGCACTAATATGAGGGAATAGTCTCCCCATGGTATCCTCTTAGGACCTCACTACTAGTCAGTAGCCTTTGACATACAGGTAGGTGATCTTGAGGTCATGTGGTGAACTGGTCTAATTATTGTTCATAAAGTGAGTCAGGACGAGACATTATGAATTGGTATCTGAGTTGTTTATTTTATTATATATTACTATTTGAGCATGGTGGATAGGAGACTAGGATATTTTCAGAGCATGGTAACGATCTTGTGCTTGGGTGGTGCAACCCCACATATAAGGGAAAAACTAAGTTTTCAGGGATTAGAATTGTTGTTCTTATTTTTCACTTTTATGGATGATTGATTTCCACCTTGAGTGATATACTTAGGCACTATGTTATTGATTTATGGGTTTTTTATCACATTTCTTGGTATGAAAATAGATGTTATTTGCATTCATGTACCATGCTAGGAACATAGGATTGACATTTTATCCATATGATTCTTGTGATTGATAGTTTCCTATTATTCATATGTGATGATGTTTTTATTTACTGTCATTAGTTTATTTAGTTAGTAATTTACATCTGCCTACGGTTTTATATTATTGATATGGGTTGGTATTTTAACTATCCACATAAATTATATGGTTTACATATAAGTGTATGTTGGCATTCCACTATACTAACTCCTCAAGTGACTTTGGGTTAATAGGTAGGTATAAATGAGTTATAATGTGATGATTTTGGTTAAATAAAGTGTTTGTAAAAAACATATAAGTCATGTCCCCTTATAACTTATGAATTAAATTATATCTATAAAAACCCATGGATTCTAAAATGTAATACAATTTAGGAATTTAAAGAAAGTGGGGAATGATTTTTTTTTAAAACATGAATCCTTAGGTTTAAAAACTGCAGAGTTTTGAAAATAAATAGAAATAAAAAATGATGGAACTAGTAGGGACATTAGTGATGAGTATCCCTCATGTTTGTGATTAGATCTTGGGTATAGGTAGTTTGGGCTAGAGAGAGGCCCTGGGTGGTGATACCCTTATGGGTTGTGACCCTTATGGGTTTTTTGGACCCTAGAGTGGATGTCTTGTCTCATAGTACTGTTGGTAATGGGTGTGTTTGTATGGGTCTATGAGACCTAGAGTAAGCGATTGGTTTAGTGCATTGGATTCCATGTGTTTCAGAACATGTGTATAGGTGCTTCCCATGAGTAGTGTCTTGTGTGAGGCCCAACCTAAGAGGCTAGGGGAGAGCCCATAGATCTTTGTCTTATGACTTAGGGTTGTAGTGTTGAGTTTATATGTTTCAGTGAATGAGGGTAACAAAAATATGGTATATCCCAATGTTTTAGGAGTTTAAGAATGTGAATCATGGATAGATGCTTCAACATGTGGAATTGATGCACGAATGGTGCTATCGAGTTTCTTGTAAGTTCATGGTTATGCCTTAGATATTTTCTAAGGAAAAAACCTTGGGTGATTATGTTTGGGTTTTAAGGCCCGTTTTAGAGGGCATGATTATTCGGATGCCTGAACCTAATTTTATAATTCTATATTAACATGGTAATCATTGTCAAAACTAGGCGGGTAGGTCAAGGGAGAATAGAGCATTGAGTAACGCTTCTGTTCTTGGAATGATGCCCATGTTGAAAGATGGTTGTGTGGTTAAACCTGAATCATGTAAAATGTTCGGTTTATTGAATGAAAGCATTAGGGATGCCTCTATCTCAATTATATTGAAGAGATAAAGGATGTGGTTAGATGTTTGAGTGGATGATTGAGCCTAGAAATAGTAACACATGACTCATGGTATTAGGATTCAGGTTGATAAATTGTCACAAGGGAGTGTGAGGCCCTAAGTTTTTGATGAGATCAGTAACAAGATTGTGTTAGAGATGTGTTATTACATTTGGTTATGCAAGTGGGTGGATCAGGAGCAAGCACTCGTTACTTTTTAGTGAGAAAAATGTGGTATAAAATGGACATGAATGGGTCTTATTGAGTTTTGAAATGGTGAAATAGGATGATCACATTTTTGTTGAGTGTCATTTGGGTTCTTTAGGAGCTTGAGTGTCATAGTGGTGGTAGTTCTGCCATTAATGTTAACTCATGACTACTTGGTTGATAGTCATGGGGTTGAAGAGAGTCTCAGTTGATAGGACCCTCTTGGAGAGAGGTGATTAGGATTTGATTAGGTACTTATAGGAAGAGAGGCTTGAAGCCTTGTTTGGGTTTTGAGATGTTCTTATAGTGAGGGGTGAAATTGTGGAGGGATCATACTGTGGTGGGAAATACGATAAAGTTATACCCATATGGAAGCGTCTAAGGTTGGTGGGTGCATTGATGATGGATCAGAAGAGAGTCACATGTTTGTTTTATACTGGAACCATGGAGGCTATTCTTGAGGAGTGGTATAAGTGAAGACATATGGTGGGGAGTGCACCATCGACCATCAAAGAGCGAGGTCATTGTTATGGGATGGATTTCAGTGATGCGATTCTTGAAAGATGATAATGGGAGGTAGTAGGTGTTTTTTTGTCAACCTAGTGAGAGTGAGACAACCATATCCAATCCTTGATTTTGAAAATATATGGAGTGTGGGTTGTGGTTGTTTGGAGTTTCTTGAGTGAAGTGAAATATGAAACTTTAATTGTGGGAAGTAACATATCAGTTGCAGGTCTATGAACCTTGTCCTGGAAGGGTCATGAGTGTGTGGAGATGACCGTGGGGCGACCGTGGTGGAATTAGGATATCAGTGAGAATCAAATGTGATGTGTTCCAAGATTCATCATGGGATTCAAAATAGTAAATCATGTGAGGTGGTGGATCAAGTATGAGAGTCAGATTTAGGATCAGGGTGTTTTCAAGGTGATTTGAGGGTTCTTGGATCAGAGATGCCCCAGTGTGAAGCAAGGCACAATGACTGTTTTGGGAAATCAAGGATCTAGTAGTGGAATGTCATTGGGAGTTGGGTATGGACTCAGGTGATCATGTTCAAGTGATTGAATTATGCCTCTCAGTGTGAAGGAAACATGATTGAGTAATTGATAACATGTTGGAAGTTAGAGTCGGGCATTTTCAAGATGAGTCAGTTGAGGACAATTCAACTTACGTTTCTATATGGAATGAGAGGTAGTGTATGAAAAATAACCCTCAATGTGTCATTTCAAATATTATTGACATGTTTTGAGAATAAAATTAGTATTTTCAAGGAAAGGTCTATATATCATTAGATTGTGCTTAGAAAATAGTTATGCATCCATACTCCACTAGTTTTTAGTAACGAGGATGGGTACTAATGTACGACCAACATTATCAAGTGTATTTAGGCGTGGTGAGTTAGAAACCTCCTAGAGAACAATATTAGAATGTGAGTGTGTTTTTAATAGGATTTATTATGGAAAAGGCACTAGATCATTGAAAGTCAGTGGTCGTGAGCTCAAGCTTACGGTGGGGATCACCATAGGCTTGTCGGGTGTTTGGGTGAAGGCACCCTTGGTGTTTTGGGATTTATGGGCTTAGGTAAGTTCAATATTGGTGTTTTGGTTTTGAAAATGGTTATTTCCTTAGATCTTGGAGGTTTGATAACCTTAGATTGAAGGGTGATAATATATAAAATAATACACATGTGTGATATTAATATTAAAAGTTTGTCTTACATAGTCCACTCAAAATGACTTGGGATAACACACCATGTCCTGGTCCATGGCATGGTATCAATCATCTTGGTTTTTTAAATAGCCGACTTTTCTGCCATTTTTTGGGTGAAATCACACACCTTAATGGGAAAACATGTATTAATATTTTGGGGTAGTTATTAATGTGTTTTTTACTTGATTAATATTTGAAAAAAACCCTCATTCATTCTCCCTTGATTTTGGATCTCGATCCAGACATTATTTGAGGTGATTCTGGGAAATTATCTCTTGCAGTCTAAGCTATTCCTCTTGTCCTTTTTTGTGCATTTGTTCTCGAGGTAGGTGAATTATCTCCCACTCCACTCTTTTTACAACTAGAAGTCTTGATTTTCTAAAATCTCAAATGTTGTTTTTCAAATGGAAATTTTGGAAAATTTGGTTTTGGAAATATCTTTATGGTGCGACTTTAAAAATTGAGGTTGTGGGTAACAGCCACAACCAAGTTGATAGAATACATAATGTTGTTTTATAAAAAATTTCTGGGTGTGAGAAATTAGCATGAACATGAGTGAATTTGTTCGTGATGCATAGTTGGGGGTCGTGTTGGTTCGAAATTGGCTGCTTGTGCTGGAGTTAGGGCACACTAGATTATATCGATAGGTAAAGACTTGGGTTTGGAGGGATGGGAACCGCTCATGAGTATGGATAGTTTAGAGGAAATTATGGATATGGAATCTCATGGGTTAGACGCTTTAATTAGTGTGTACTTTTATGACATCAGATACCTTCATGTACGGGTTACTTTCACTACATTATCTTGTACCTTACTTGATAGTTTGACATCCTCTTCTGGTTATATAATTTTTTATTGTTATGATCTAACCTATTCTTGACTTTGTGGAGTGTGTGGAAAGTCTTGGGAATTATCTACTAGGTTGTATATTCACACCTTAGCTATGAATATTGGTGAATATACAAATGTTTTTTACTATAATACAAGTAAGGGGAAGGTTTTATACTTTTCTAGTGTATCATACTAAGGCTATAGTTACATCCTCTGGGATTTGAAGCATGAAGATTGTCTTATAGTTTAGTAGTTGTGGTTCCACATTAGTGACTTGGAGTATTTTATGTCTTGGGATATTATATAATTTATATTTTTTATTTTCTTAATGTATCTCTGAATCTAGTCCCATACTATCATTGGGATTTTGGTGGGTTTTAATACCATGCATCATGTTTATTTTATCATTTTTTATCATATATTAAAGGTTGTGTTATGTATGAAATGGAAAATCACCCCCCACATTTTGGTTAAGACCTTAGTATTCATTTATAGCCTTTGGTGTCTAAGGGACATCACCAAAGGTTAGTGGCATTATGGTTTTTACCAAGCCAATGGGTTGGGGTCGGGATGTTACAAATGGTTTGAGTTTGGTACGGTTCATGAGTTGGGAATGGTAGGAATTAAGATGTTCCATGACATGAATTACAAGTATAAAAAGGCATAGATGACCTATTTATACTAAAATTAAATTTACCAGGGCGGTTCAAGTACAAAGAGTGTTATGAAGCACTTCTAGGTTTGTTGTCACCTCATAATCGTGTGTTTAACCGATGAGAGTTATGTACCATGCATTATTAAATAGACTCCCCACTCAAACTGCATCATTCATATGATATTTTATGATCCTTCTTGTTCTGTTTTTATATATGAAAAATGATATGTGATCGAAGTATTCAGTTTGGACTGGATAATGGTATTTCTATAATAACTGGAAAATGCCGTCAGTTAGGTAACCTAGAAACCAGTAAGAGAATGCTGAAAAAAATGTGGTTCCCCTTGAACCACAGGTGAATCAAAAAATTTTCTGAAGCATCATGGAATATTTCCAAGCTATTGAAAAATGAAATCAACCTGAGGAACCACATCATGGATAAATCAACAGAATTAAAAAGGAAAGATCCATCAGTATTTTGGGGAAACTTATGAACTGAGCAAGAAGAGGCATGGTTGTGAATGATGAATATAATCTTTAAATTATTAGGAAACCAAGATGAAATTAAAATGAATTCTGTAGTGTATATTCTCAAGGGATGAGTAGAATAATGGTGGGACTTAACTGTCCAAGAAAAGTTTGAATAATAACTTACTTGGGAGGGTTTTGAGGAATTTTCAAATAAACAATTTTACCTGAATACCTTCTGAGTATCATGTATAATATTTTTCCTTCAACTAAAGCACTAAAATATTTTAGTGATTGAATATGGAGCACAATTTACATACCTTACTTATTTTAAAACATAATTTAAAACCAGTGAATCACTCAAGGAATGGATGTTCGAATCCGTCCATAGATCATACATTCATTCTAAAGTGGTAATTTTCTATATTTAGAGTTACAAGGACATGGTTAACAAGGCTACGATGGAAGAGAAAGACATCACTGGGAACCTTAGTGAGTTGAACACCATTTTACTCCCTTACAAAGGTGATAAATCTAGTATAGGTAATAAAAATATAAGGAATACCTACTCGTAGGGTATTATAGCACCATAAAAAAATCCACAAGATCAGTTTTTCCCTCCCCATCACATTAATCAACCGTGTTGCTTCCGATGTGGTTTTTTTGGAACACATGAAGAGGGAATGTATGGAACCACCTCAAGAGTGTTATAATTTTAGCCACATAAGACATATCATGTTCTATTGTACAAAGACTCTAAAGTCAACTATTGGTGATGGTTCTATTATGTAGTAGGATTCTTGTAAGGCCTTTCATCAATTTGGGCATTAGAATTCAAGGGGAATTTTGAGTTTTTAAATATTTGATAGGATATATTTTTAATTGGGCATTGAAATGGAATTTCAAAGGTTTAGACCCCTCAAAAGGCCTAATTTGGACTTAAAATGAAGTTTAATAGGGGGTTCTGGGGTCCTAAAAGTGTCTCGAGGGTTCTGGGATTGGATTTCAGGTTTTGGAGTTGTATCCTAGGGAACATGTTTAGTTATAACCATGCACACCAACCGTGCATCTTGTATTACATATATATAATATTTATTTAACCATGCAAGGGATCCCTGGAGATTGTGAAGTTTGATCGGAGGAGGATAATGGTTTGTTAAACCATGAAAAGGAGGAAAACCATGTGAACACTTGAAATAAACTATATATCCATTTTGCATGGTTGGTGCCTAAGTTTTAAAATTGTGTACCTAACTGTGCAAGATGGGGTGTGTCCGGACAGAGGGGATCACATGGTTTGTGCACAGTTAGGTCAACCATGCAGCCAAACCATGGACCCTTTTAAAAATTAGAAAATAAAAATTTTCCCTTATGAATTCAAAATGGGTTTAACCCCCCTTTTATCCCCCCAAATCACTAAAAATACCTCCCAAACACCTCCCCCTTTCCCTCTCCATTCTTCCATGGTGGAACTCCTCCACCCGTAAAATGAATCAACTTTCTTCTGCAACTTTGGGATGATTGAGGTAATTTTAAGAGTCCTCTTACATAATTTCTTTATTTATTTTGTATTAAAGTTTCTTCACACCATTTATGAGGGTTATGCCCCATTTTAGGGTGTTTTTCTGGTTCTTCAATATTTTTCATTTTTCCTCGAACCAGGGGCTGATACCGAATGAGTAGACTCCTATGAGGATAAGGTATGTGGTACCTTTAATTTAACCCATAATATTTTTTTTGAGTGTTTTCATAGTGTGGTCAAGTTGGCTTCACTATGGTTTGATCCTTTTTAAATTAAAATGTTTGATTTTGATTTTTCCTTAGTTAAATATCCTTTTTAATACGGCTTAAACCTTAGAAAATGTAAATTTTAAGTGGAATTCTTTGTGGGAGAAAATAACCATGAAATTAATCAATGCCTTTAAATGAATAATTTTTTTTAATGGATTATGAGGAAACTTGGTTTGAATCGATGGTTGTGAAATTAAATTTAATAATCATTGATAATTATAAATAGTTATGACATTTTGACTAAACCTAATGTAATGGTAGGGTATTAAAGAAATGGGATGGGAGTAAGAAAACATATATAATAAAGTGGATATGATTAATTGACATTTTATGTGGTGTTAGTGAGTGGTTTCCTTAGCAATGTGATAAAACCTATTTGAATTGTTATTTAAATTATAAGGTGGATTGGGTTCTAATAACGATAATTGGTATAGTTTTTTGGTAAAGAATAAATTGAGGAAAACCTTGACAATGATAAATGTAATTATATGGATTTGATCTAAGACTTAGAAGAATGATAAAGTGGTGGTCTTGGGACTAATGAGAATTAAATGGGATCAATGGTTAATTAATCAAATTATTAATATCCTGCCAAATGATTAGGAATTATGGGATGATCATCTGGATATATATTACTTGGGAAAGTTAGGATGAGCACTCAAATTCCATATGATAATTGATAGATGGGAATGTATGGATGAGCATCCAGATTCTGTGTGATCAATGGAAACTCAAAAATCCAGGAGGTGTGCTTATGCCCATGTGACACCATATGATTGGGAAAACCAGGGTGAGTGATCAAATTACTTTATAATTCCAATATGAGCTCCTTGGATTCAATTTGATGACTGATAATGGGGTTTACAGGATGAGATCTTAGATTCCATGGGAATTCTAGGATAAATGTATGAATTTCATGTGATGGTTGATGGTCGGGGAATGTTGTGATGAGTACATGGATTCTATATGAAACTTTATGATACCGAATAAGGCTATGATGAAATCTTGGATTCCATGTGGATAATTATGGTTAGAAAATTCATCATGATGTGCTCATAGACACGCCGACACTAGACAATATAGGTATGGATGATCATGGTCACAAATCTAAATATTGACAGTGGTATAGCCAACCTAGGGTGTCATCATGAACCTGAGGAATTTTTGGTCATTTTATTTTATATAAATTATTTTTAACTATTAAACTAATAATTTATTTAAAATGTTTTTAATGCACTTCTTATCAGACTAGTTATTTTACAGACACCATTGGTGGCAGCCTACTGAGTTATGATCACTCCCTTCACAGGCCTCCATTGAACTTTGGAACTTGAGAAAACACTGTTATCTTGATCTTGGGTCTCTAGGGTAGGGACCAATGATTGTTTTTTAGTTATCTAGGTTAGAGTTTAATGATGGGATCATGTAGGAATTGGGAATAGTCGGGGATGGTATGTTAACCCTACTTTTATTTTTTCCTTTTTTACTACTTGTGTATGATCCACCCAAGGGGAATCCTATATATATGGAATGTTCATTTATTTTTGTATATGTTATTTTTATTTATTAATAAAAAATTTCCCTAATTGTAATTTGTATATATATGTTATCTATTTTATATTATTTCTGATTTTATTATACACTGATATGATGGAATATTATCCCCATGGTAACCTCTTATGCCCTCACTGCTAGTCGGTAGAATTTTGCATATAGGGAGGCACGCCTGAGGTCATGTGGTGAATTGGTCTGGTTACTGTTTATAGAGTGAGCCGAGATGAGGCATTACAAAGTTGTATTCGAGTTGTTTCTTTTCTTCTATATTACTATTTGGGACTGGTAGATAAGAGACTAGGATATTGTCAGAGGTTGGTAATAAACTCATGCCTAGGTGCCTACAGCCCCATGTGTGAGGGAAAAATTGAGTTTTCAGGGATGATAATTATTGTTCATGTTTTTTGTCACACCTGGATTTTCAATTCCATGCTTTGATTAAAATAATCTTTTGGATCTTAGAATTCTCTTGGTTTCTGGGTGTTATGGGTTTGAAATTTTAGTTCCTCTTGTGTTGTTGATCTGTGAATTTGGTCTTGGGGGTATTGTATGATACTTGGCCTCCTATTTTGTCAAATTTTTGTTATTAGGTTGTGGTGTTTTGGAGTTGGTTTTTTGACACTCTTAGTGGCACCACTTATGGGGGTAATTTGTTGAGTTGGTTTGTACCCATGATTTGGATGAGTTTTGGGGTGAAAATGATAGTTTATTTTGGTACTTTTTATCCCATATCCTTATAAAATATTTCCCCCTTGTTTCCCCCTTGGACCCACTAAAATTGGAGGATAATGGCTTGGTTTTGGGTGGCCAAAACAGGACGCACGGTTAGGCCGCATAGTTTACTAAACCTTGCAGGAAAACCGTGAAGGGGTGTCTAGGTCATTAAAATCTTTTTGTAATTCCCATTTTCCCTCCTGGAAATAAATCTAATCCACTACAATCTTCCCCCATTTGACCCCAGCAGCAATGGAAGGCCTTCAATCTCCCTCAATCACTTGGAACCCATCTTTGATGGGGAAACTCCAAAATTTCTTCAAGTAAGTGTTTCTTTCCTTGATTTATTCCATTTACTTATGGTTTCTTCCCTCTTTCATGATGTTCCAAAATTTACTGAAGTTAGGGTTTGAACATAGGTTTTGATTTGGTGTCTTTTTGGTGTAATCTTGAGATTTTAGGTTGCTCTTCACTTCCTTGTGGCGCGGCGGTGGTGCGCTTGATGTTTCACACCAAAATTTAAGGGTTTCGACTCAAAAGGTAGGTGATTACATGTGTAATCATTTTATGATGAGTTATATTGCTTGTTTTATTAATTTATCATGTTTCTAATCTATTATGTGTGGTTAAAAAAACCATTTTTGGTTTTAATAGTAAAGCATTTAGCATTAAAGTTGCATTTTTGTTTGAAGTGTGTGTATTTTTCAAATGTTCCTCATGTGTTATCTCTTGTGGTAGTCTTTTGAAATTTTAAAGGGATTTATTAGTTGTTGAAAGGGGATGGAAATTATGGTTTGGTAATGTTTTTATTTTCATGTGGGTTTAAAAAGGGGGTTTTTAATGGGTGTTATGTGTAAAACCTTGTTTCACCCCTTGAAAGTATCTTATGAAAATGTGTGTTTTTCATGTGTATCCTTTGTGGTATTATTTGAGGAAATTCATTATAACTTGATAATATTTTAATAAATGTTTAAAGGGCTTCCAATTATTCTTTGTTAGGGTCTTGGTGTGATTTTGTTCTTGAAATACGGGTTTGAAATGGGTTTTTTCTGCAAAACATAGTTATACCCTTTGGGGTTGTTTTGTGAAAATTGTAAATGTTTTATTTGGTTAAAAAAAGTGGAAAAATAGTTTATATGTATTGTTTGGGTGAGTGTGTTCACCAAATATGGATTTCTTAAAGTTAAATTAGTGATTTAATATGTCACACATTTTTACAATATTTTATAAATTGTTGAAATGTTTTACTAAATTGTGATGTGGGTGCGAAACAGGTTTGTGGACTGTTTCGTGTGAGTTTGATGATAAAAATAATTTTGAAGGTGAGAAGGGTATTATGTGATATTTTTGTGGGATTTTATGTGTGTTGGAATATCTTGTAAAGGTTTTATAAATTTTTTAAAGGATTTGTGGAAGTGTTAAGGAAATGTGAAAAGTGTTGTGGGCTATTTTGATATGAGTATGATTTCAAAATGCATTTGAATGAAAAAGTGGATTATGTGAATTGTGTGATATACATGGGGGATGTTTGGTTAATGTGTGATTTAGAAGTGTTATTTTCATTTGAAAATTATATTTTATGTATTGTTGAACTTGTTTGAGCACAAGAGGAAAACCCAGGTATATAGGTGAGTGGATGTGTACTAGTATGCTAGTGATCCTCTAGGGTTTGGCCTCAGTTTCATGTATCATGTTTTACACTTAAAACAATAACTAAATTATGATGATGATTATGTTGGGGGACCACTAGGTTATGGGAATGATCCCAACTAGTGTCTTGTGTGCACGATAACAGATATTGTGATGGTTACTCTCACCGAGATACGAGGTACCTGAGATCCACAACGATCTAGTGCCTAGGGGTTATTTTCCCATTGCTTGTGCTCATTAGTTACTTTGTTCTTACATTTGGAATATGGTATGGTTGTATGGAAAATTCATAAGCATTGGAATTATTTTTAAAAGTGTTGATTCTTTAAAATATCCCACTTGAAAACTGTTTTATTTAAATTTGTATCTTTTTAGAAAATTGTTACTAGCACTTCATGTTATGAAAACTTTCATGTTTTTCAACTTTGAATGTTTATCACATGGAATCTCTTGGTGGTGGTATCCTATTGGGATTTCTATCACACCCCACTTACACCTTTATGTGTATGTAGACTTGGTTTTTTTGTCACAGGGTTGGGTACAACTTTTGTGCCAATGGTTCGGGTTTTAGTGGTCCATCGTGATGCGGTGTTGTGGAGATAGATTAAGGGTGATGCCTCTTTCCATGTGGAGGTTCTTGGGCTGTACTTTTTGGTCTTGTAACTTTTTTATAGTCTTTTATATTTGTTTTAAACTATGTAATTCAGTTCTTAATTTTAGTAAAAGATGTTTTGGTTTAAAAAATCCAGATTTGGTTTCTTGGTTTCATTTTTTGTTGTACGTGTATAAACTCAAGTAAATCATTCCCAACATTCATTTTATGATACTCGAGCACTTTTTATAGCCCATGGTAATTGGTAATTCCCTTAGGGACTTTCCATAGGTCGGGTCAGGTGCTGGTTTTAATGGAAACTAGATTCAGTTCGTGAAAAAATAGTACAAGAGGAGGTTCAGGTTAAATCTTTGGGTCATGTTATTTGGGGAACAATCAGGATAGTCTGGATTTAGGATTTTTGGTACTTGGTATTCCAATTATGGGTATTGTGACTAATCACCAAACCTCAAGACATGATTCAAGTCTCCAGGGGAAGTCATAATTTATCTGAGTCCTCTGGTTTTCTTGGTTTGATGATGATTAGGGGAAATGAAAAGAGAGTTGGGTTAATGGTCCCAGTGAGCTCACAGGGCCTGGAAAGCCATGTGGAGTCAGGGATATTTCCCTATAACACTCTCTATGATGGTGAAGTGATTTTCGTATGTCCGCCAACCATATGTACATGTCACCCACCGAAGCTAGTTTCCCCTCACATTGTCTTGTGTCCTTTAGTTTTAAAATCTTGTACGTTCGGTTTTAAAGTAAAAATGAAATGGTTTTAATAAGCGTAAAGTTTTTGTGAAATTATTTTATAATAAAGAGGGAATTATTTGATTTGTGAAATGGTGGAACTGAATTTTTAGAATTGTTTTGAAATGGAAAATAGTGTGTTTACACCTCTTTTGAAAGCAGGAACTATGTTAAAGTTGGTTTTAAAAAAGTGTTCCCAATAGAGTTTTCTAAACTATTGAAAGGTGTTTTAATGGGATGAGATGTTTTGAAATTGATGTTAATAACTTGAAAGTGATATCTTATTTGAATGGTTGTGTCCTTATGAAATGTTTTGTAAGATTTGAATTGGGATTTTGATTTTGTGGTTAGCAGTCTTGAGAAAAAAAAAGTATTGGTTAACTATTTTGGTTTTGAAAAGTGGAAAGAATTTTTGTTTTAAACTTTGGTATTTCCATGAGAGAATACATGCATGGGGTTATATGGGATGGTTTATGGTTGATGAAATTACTGGATGAGTTCCCGGATGGCTATGAGGAGGGTGCCGGGTGTAGCATGGAAACATGCATGTGTGAGGCCCATGAGGTACCATTGGTGGATACGCTAACCGCTGAACCGTTTGTTTTCAAAGAATTTTTTTTAAATGAAAACATGATGTCTTGATGATTAGTTTGGAAATTATGTGTATTATGTGTTTTTGAAAATTTTGATGTTGTTGGATGATTTTATTCCAAGAACCCTCCTTTTTGAACCTTGTTTTGGGTTTGTGTTTGGTCAATAAGTTAGGTTGAAGGGCCGGTTAGTGGTCTCTTCTGAGAAATGTTTCAAGATACCTTTACGGTGGTTACCTTCGTGTGTTTGGTTCTGGTTTGTGGCATTTTTTTGACCAATGGAAAATCTTGTATGGGTCCTTGGGTTCTCTTGTTAGATAAGGTACGCCCCCATTAAGGGTTAGTGCATGACTGAAGTGCAACCTAGATTGTTTCACCATTGGAAAATCTTCTAGTTGATCAATATAAGAAATATTTTTCTTGATTTTTAGAGATTGAGTTTACACCATTTCCTTTCATTAATTTTTGGATCCTATTGTAGCAGTAGAGTGCTTGTGGAAGGTTGAAATAAACCTTAGTATCTTAAGTTACCTGATTTATAGAAGGTGACGGTAGTCTGGGGTTGTTAGTGTAGATGGTGTCTAAGAGGGCCTCTGGGTCCTTCGTAGTCTCTTCGAAGTAACGATTTATGTTAAACCACCAGTGTGGGAAATATGGTCATGAGAGACTGTTATAGACACTTTCTATAATTCTGTGATGTTTGGGGATGTTGTATAAGGTCCCCCTCTGTGTATCGTTTCTATCAGTCACAATGGTCATGTTTAGTGACGTCTTGTGATGTCATGTGCTCATTTGACTGTAAAGGTGAAGGTCATTCAATCCTCTGAGAGTCTCTATTATGTTGGGAGTATATATCCCTTGTAAAATCTTTAAAATCCTCTTTTTTTAGAGGAAGGTGTTTATATGTGTCCTTTCCTTCTATTGTTTCTCACCCGGAGAAACAAGGTGTGATTTGTGTGCATCCTATATGCTCTTGTTTCAGTGAAATTTCAGGTTAGGGTAAGTGATTTGGGAATGTGTTATGTCTTGGTAAAATTATCGGGGATTGTAGTGTAGTTTTTGGTGGCACCGAAATAAGAAGTTTCGTTCAGGGGGTTTTCAAAGCCTAAATACGGGGCCGAAGATGATTCAATCATTTGAGCTCTAGCAATAGGTTTCAGAGTGAAGATAACATGTAATCAGGGTAAATCCTAGGTTTTTTCAAACCCTAGTACAATGTCCTAACCTCAGTATGAAATATAGGAAGCGTTTAAACCTCTAATGTCATCATCTTGCTTTTGTTGTTCCTATTAAGTGGAAAGAGACGGAGGGCCTCATGCCCATGTTATCACCCGATGTCATTATTTTCCCCTTTGGTTTCCATTGAGTTTTTGGAGTATGGTTGAGAATTTTTCTATACAAGTTGAGTGCATGGTTTGCGCATGGTTAGTAGTAACCATGCCCCATAAAACCATGAAAGTAAATGGATCCACACGATTAGCGCACAATTTATCAAACTGTGCGGATTAACAGTGCGGTCATCCCAACTCATTAAATTTGGATTCTTCCTGTGTTGGCCCATGCTGATAAGTTAAGATGGTTGGTTCTTATGGTGGTGAGACCCACTATGATTCTCAGGTTTGTTCCTTCAGAAATTTCAAATGGAAGTCTACCCCTTGTACCAGGGAGTCTGTTCGGGCCTCCACCTGTTACTGTCTTGATCCTGTCTTAGGAAAAATTGGCATTGTCTCTTATGGTGGGGAGACCATTTGTGTCTCCCCATACTAGTAACTCAGATTGGTCCTTGGGCTTGTCTTGGTAGTAGGTAGTCTTATTTAGAGCTATCTAACTACCTACATATTCCATGGGTAAATGTTGGGATTGGAGAATGTCCAATGGTCTGGTTAAATCAAGCTAAGCGTAACCTTGTTCATTATTGTTGTTCGTTTTGGTAAATTGTTGGAATCTTGTTCGGATAGTGTTTGAAGATTTTTATTTTGGGATAAAATCTGAATGTGCATGATCATTTCAGGAAAGTGTTTTAAGTTTTGGTTTGTGAGAGTTTTCCTTCATTAATTGATCACTGAAGGTGTTTTGGCCTTTGGGGGGAATCTTGGAAAGGGAGTCTATCTTGGTTTATCTATTGGGGTTGGTTTTTACTTTGGACTTACTATGGATTTCTAGGGGCGTAAATCTTTATGGTGGTGAGAATTGTCACACCCAGATTTTCAATTTAATGATTTGATTAAAATCCTCTTTTAGATCTTATCTTTCTCTTGGTTTCTGGGTATTCTGGGTTTGAAATTTTGGTTCCTTTTATGTTGTTGATCTATGTCCTCGGTCTTGGGGGTATTTTATGATACTTGGCCTTCTGTTTTTTCAAATGTTTGGTATTAGGTTGTGGTGTTTTGGAGTTGTTTTTATGACACTCCTAGTGGAACCACTTGTGGGGTAAGTTGTTGAGGTGGTTTTTACCCATGAGTTGGATGAGTTTTGGGGTGGAATGGATGGTTTATTTTAGGACTTTTTATCCACTATCCTTGGCCTATATTTCCCCCTTTGTTTCCCCCTTGTACCTCCCTTAAATTGGAGTAGAATGGCTTGGTTTTGGGTGTAGAGAACAAGCCACATGGTTAGGCTGCACGGTTTACTAAACCATGAAGGAAAACCATGTAGGGGTGTCCAGGTCATTAAAATATTTTTTAATTCCCATTTCCCTCCCAGAAATAAATCGAATCCTCTCCAATATTCCCCCATTCAACCCCATCATCCATGGGAGGCCTCCAAGTTCCCTCAATCTCCTTTGGAACCCATCTTTGATGGAGTTTTTGGTGGGGAAGATCCAAAATTTCTTCAAGTAAGTGTTTCTTTCCTTGATTTCTTCCATTTCCATAGGGTTTATTCCCTCTTTCATGATGTTACAAAATGTAAAAAAGTTAGTGTTTGATTCGGTGTCTTTTTGGTGTAATCTTGAGATTTTAGGTTGCTCTTCACTTCCTTGTGGTACGGCAGTGGTGTGCTTGATGTTTCGCACCAAGATTTGAGGGTTTATACTCAAAAGGTAGGTGATTCCATGTGTAATAATTTTATGATGAGTTATATTGCTTGGTTTATTAATTTATAATGTTTCTAATCTATTTTGTGTGGTGTGAAAACCTTTTTTGGTTTCAATAGTAAAGCATTTAGCATTAAAGTTACATTTTTGTTTGAAGTGTGTGTATTTTTAAAATTTAGCTCATGTTTTATCTCATGTGGTAGTTTTATGAAATGTTAAAGGTATTTATTAGTTGTTTAAAGGGTCTAAAAATTCTGTTTTGGTAAATTTTTAGTGTCATGTGGGCCTAAAAAGGGGGTTTTAATGGGTTTTATGTGTAAAACCTTGTTTCACCCCATGAAAGTGTCTTACGAAAATGTGTGTTTTTCACGTGTATCCTTTGTGATATTATTTTAGGAAATTATATATCACTTTATAATGGTTTAATAAATGTTTAAAGGGATTCCAATTCTACTTTTTTAGGGTCTTGGTGTGATTTTGTCCTTGAAAGACAGTTTTGAAAGGGGTTTTTGTGCAAAACATAGTTATATCCTTTGGGGTTGTTTTGTGAAAATTGAAAATGTTTTATTTGGTTAAAAAAAGTGGTAAAAGAGTGTATATGTACTTTTTGGGTGAGTGTGTTCACATAATATGGATTTTTGAAAGTTAAAGTGGTGATTTAAGATGTTAAACATTTTTACAATTTTTTATAAATTGCTGAAATGTTTTACTAAATTGTGATGTGGGTGCGAAACATGTTTGTGGACTGTTTCATGTGAATTTGATGATAAAATGAATTTTTAAGGTGAGAAGGGTATTATATGATGTGTGTGTGGGATATTATTTGAGTTGGAATATATTTTAAATGTTTTATAAATTTTTTAAAGGATTTGTGGAAGTGTTAAAGAAATGTGAAAAGTGTTGTGGGCTATTTTGGTGTGAGTATGATTTCAAAATGAATTTGAATGAAAAAGTATATTATGTGACTTGTGTGATATACATGGGAGATTTTTGGTTAATATGTGATGTGAAAGTTTTATTTTCATGTGAAAATTTTATTTTATGGCTTGTTGAATTTGTTTGATCACAAGAGGGAAACCCGGGTATCTAGGTGGGTGGAAGTGTACTAGTATGCTAGTGATCCCGTGGGGTTTGGCCTCAGTTTCACGTAACAAGTTTTATGCTTAAAACACTAAATAAAATATGATTATGATGATTTTGGGGGACCACTAGGTTATTAGTATGATCCCTACTAGTGGATCGTGTGCACGAGAATAGATATTGTGATGGTTACTCTCACTGAGATATGAGGTATTTGGGACCCACAACAAGCTAGTGAATAGGGGTTATTTTCCCATTACTTGTTCTTATTAGTTAATTTGTGATTACCATAGGCATATGGTATGGTTGTTTGGAAAATTCAGTAGCACTGGCATTGTTTTTAAAATTGTTTATTCTTTAAAATAGCCCACTTGAAAACTGTTTTATTTAAAGTTGCATCTTTTTAGAAAATTGTTACTAGCACTTCATGTTATGAAAACTTGCATTATTTTTATCTTTGAATGTTTATCACATGGAATATACTGGTGTTGGTATCCTAATGGGATTTGGATCACACCCTACATACACCTTTGGGTGTAAGTAGACTTGGTTTTTTTGTTGTAGGTTTGGGTACAACTTTTGTGCCAATGGTTTGGATTTTAGCGGTCCATCGTGATGCAGTGTTGTGGAGATGGCTTGAGGGCGGTGCCTCTTGCCATGTGGAGGTTCTTGGGATCTTATTTTTGGTCTTGTACCTTTTTTATAGTCTTTGAGAGTTGTTTTAATCTATGTAATTCAGTTCATAATTTTAGTAAAAGATGTTTTGGTTTGAAAAATACAGATTTGGTTTCCTGGTTTCGTTTGTTGTTGTATGTTTATAAACTCTAGTAAATCATTCCCAAATTTCATCTTATGATACCTGATCACTTGTTACAGCCCATGGGGATCGGGAATTCCCTTCAGGACTTTCCACAGGCTGAGTCGATTACCGGTTTTGATGGCGACCAGATTTGGTTTGTGAAATTTTTCACTTTTACGTCCACTTGATTTACACATTGGGTGATGCATTTGGGTGTGATATTATTGATTTATAGGATTTTTAGATCTTGGAATGATATTGAAAGAGAGGTTGTGTGTGTTCATGCATCATGGTAGGCCCATAAGATTGACATGTCATCCATATGCTACTTGTGATCGATAATTTCATATGATTTGTATGTGATGATATTTTTAGTTACTGTTTGTAGTTTATTTTTTTTAGTAATTTACATTTTCTTATTGTTTATATAATTGATATTTTTTTATTTAAACTATATACATCTATTTATATGGTTTACATATAAGCTTATAGTGGCATTCCACTTGACTAACTCCTTAGGTGACTTCTGATTAATAGATAGTTATAAATGTGTTATATATTGATGGTTTTGGTAAAATAAAGTGTTAGTAATAAAATTATAAGGAATGTACACTTATAAATTTTGAATGAAATTATATCTATCCAAAACCATGGATTAAAAAATTTAATAAATTTTAGTAATTTTAAAAAAAATGGGGAATGAAAAGTTTTTAAAACATGAATGATTAGTTTTAAAAACTATAAAGTTTTGAAAATAAAGAGAAATAAGAAATGATGGAACTTGTAGGGAAATTGGTGATGTGTATACCTCATGTTTGTGATCTGACATTGTGTATAGGTAGTTTGGGCTAGAGTGTGGCCCAAAGTGGTGGGACCCTTGTGGGTTGTGATTATTGCGGGTTGTGTTGAACCCTAGAGTGTATGTCTTGGATTATAGTACTATTGGTAATGGGTGTGTGTTTATGGGTGTGTGAGACCTAGAGTAAGTGGTTGGTTTGGTTAATTATATGTCATGTGTTTCAGAATGGGGTTATAAGTGCTGCCTATGAGTAGTGGCTTGTGTGAGGTCTGACCTAAGATTTTAGGGGAGAGCCCAAAGATCTTTAGTTTATGACTTAGGGTTGTGGTGATGAGTTAGAAGGTTTTAGTGAATGAGGGAAACCAAAATATGGGTTAACCCAGTGTTACAAGATTTTAAGAATGAGAAGAATGGGTAGATTCTTCAATATGTGGAATCGATGCATGAAAGTTGTTATCAAGTTTCTAGTAAGTGCATGGTTATTCATTATATATTTTCCAAGAGAAAAACCTTGGGTGATTGTGTTTGGGTTTTAAGGACCTTTTTCAGAGGGTAGGATCATTAAAATGCGTGAAAATACTTTTATGATGTTGTCTTAACATGGTAATAATTTTTGGACCTAGGTGGGAAGGTCAAGGGTTGATAGAGAATTGAGTGATGCTTATGGTCTTGGAACAATGTCCAGGTTGATAGATGGTTGTGTGGTTAAACCCGAATCATATAAAATGTCAGGTTTATTGTATGAAACCATCAAGGATTCCTCTATCTCAATGATATTAATGAGATAAAATATATGGTCAGATGTTTTAGTGGGTGATTGAGCCTATAAAAATTAACACATGACTCATGATATGTTGAGTCAGGTTGATAAATGGTCCCAATGGAGTGTGAGATCCTATTTTTTTGATGAGACCAATGACAAGAACATGTTATAGATGTGCAACACCATTTGGTTATGTAAGTGGGTGGATCAAGAGTAAGCACCCATTGCTTTTTAGTCAAAAAAGGTGGTATGAACTATTTATGCGTGGGTCCTATTTAGTTTTGGAATAGTGAAACAGGACACTCATGTTTTTGTTAAGAGGTGTTTGGGTTCTTGAGAAGCTTGAGTGGCATGGTGGTGGTAGTTCCACCATGAATGTTTACTCATGGCTACTTGGTTTATAGTTATGGGGATATGGAGAGTCTCAGTTGATAGGCCCCTCTTGGAGAGAGGTGACCGAGAGTTGATTAGAAACTTATAAACAGAGAGTCCTAAGGCCTTGTTTGGGTTTTGAGATGTTTCTCCAGTGAGGGGTGACATTGTATAGGGATCATAGTGTTGTGGGAAATACGATCAGTTTAGACCCAGAAGGAAGTGTTTGAGGTTGATGGGTGCATCGAGCATGAATCAAAATAGAGACACATGTTTATTTTATGTTGTAACCATAGAGACTATGCTTGAGGAGTGGTATAAATGAATCCATATGGTGGGAAGTGTAACATCATCCATTAAAGAGTGAGTCCCTCATTATGGTATGGATGCCAGTGAATGCCTTTCTCGAAATATGAGAATGGGTGATAGTTGGTGTTTTGTTTTTTGCTTAGGTGAGAGAGAGAAAACCATATACAATCCTAAATTTTGGAAATAAATGGAGTGTGGGTTGTGGTATTTAGGAGTTTTTTGAGTGAATAGAAAACAATGACACTCCAATAGTGGGAAGTAACTTGTCAATCACAGGCATATGAACCTTATCCTAAATGGTTTGTGGACATGTGGAGATGACCATTGGGCGGTAATGGTGGAATAAGGATATCAGTGAGGATCAAATGTGATGCATTCCATGATTCCATAGGGAATTCTAAATAGAAATTTAGGTGAGCTGGTGGATCAAGGTTAAGAGTTAGCTTTGGGCTCAGGGTGGTGTCAAAGTGATATGAGGGTTCTTGGATCTGATATGAGTTAGTGTGCACCAAGGCATAATGATAGTTTTGGGAAGTTGAGGATATAGTTGTGGTATGTCAATGGGAGTTGGGTATGGACTCAGGTGAGAATGTTCAAGTGATTGAGAGATGCTTTTGGGTGTGAAGGCAACATGATCAAGTAATTGATAACATGTTGGAAGCTGGAGTTAGGAATTTTTGAGATGAGTTAGATGAGGATAGTTCAACTTAAATTTCTATATGTAATTATAGGAAGTGTATGGAAAATCAACCCCAATGTGTCATTTAGAATATGATTGATTTTCTTGAGAATAAAATTGGTATTTTAAAGTAAAGTCTGGTATATCCCTAGCTTGTTCTTGGATGATGGTTTTGTATCCATACTCCATTGGTTTTCAGTAATGAAGATGGGTACTAATGAAAATCCAATGTTCTCAGGTGTATTTAGGTGTGGTGAATTGTAGAATGTGGGTGCATTGTTTCAATAGGATTGTTGATGGAATAGGCACTATAACATCGAAAGTTTGTGGTTGTGAACTCAAGCTTATGGTGGGGATCATCAAAGGCCTATTAGGTGTATAAGTGAAGACACAATTAGTGTTTTGAGATGGATGGGGTTAGTGAAATTCCATATTGGTGTTTTTGTTTTGACAACAACTATTTCCTTGTATCATAGTGGTTTGAGTGCCTTGGGTGGAAGGTGTGCCTTGGATATTCTTCAGGAATTCAAAAGTGGTATGAGGCTATTTGGATTTAAATTAGTGAATTATGTGGCTCTATTTTTACATAGTTTTTCCACATATTTTTACTTAATTTTTAATGAATTAATTAGTTATTTAATCACTTTATACTAAATAATTGTAATTTTGTATTTTTATAATTAATTTGGTTAATTAAACGATTTTTATAATTAATTATGTATTTTTAGTCTTTAAAATAATAATTTTAATCTTACATTACTTTTATAATTTAATTATTTCTTAATTAGTTTTGTTAATTAAAATATGATTGACTTTTTAGTAAAATAACCTTTTTATAAACAACTATTTAATTATTGTTTTACTATTTAGAATTTATTTTAATATTAAATTCTTTAATATGGATTCATTAAAATAATTTAACTTTATTCATTAATAGGTTTAGTCAACCTGATAATTAATTAAGTTAAGCAATTTTAGTTCAAACTAAAATAAAATAGTTTGTTTTTAATTTTATGTTATCAAAAAGTTTTTTTAATTAATTATTTTAGTGTTTTATAACATTAAATATTTAATCTTATGTATGCATATTTATTATTCAGTCACTAATTTTTGTTTTTAGTCTACCGGTGAGGAAGAAAAGAGCCATCAGTGACCTATTGGGTCACCGATGCTAATCTTTATTATTCGCTGCTACTCTGTAATTAATTTATTTAGTTATTTTAATTTAAGTCATTTATCATTTTAGTTTATCAATTATCAAATTATTAATTTAAGTGTTATCTAATTAATAATTTTATTCGTGGCTTTAAAGTTTTAAGTTTAATAAAAATCATATTTTTAATTCTTGGTGATTAGTTTTCTTTTAATTAATTATTTTCAATCTTTTATTTAGTTAACTTAAGTTTTAATTTTAAGATCAATTTGTGTGTTTTTAATTTCTAAAAGGTCACCGTTAGTTCTTTATCTTATTGGTACCGGTGACCCTTTTATTTTTGTTGTGTAATGGTGAGATTTTATTTTTAATTTTATTTTTATTGGTGACCCCGCACGACTGCTCCTCTTGTTTTCTTTAGCCTATCGATAATCTTAACCTTTTAGCCTAATAGTAACCTTTTCTAATTTAAAGTTATCGGTGACCCCACACACCTTTCCTGCACCTCACCGTTAGACTATTTCCCCCTGCACCTCACTGTTAGTTCTTTTTATTTTAGTCTAACGGTGACCCGTGTGCCGCTGCACATCTTCTCTTCAAGCCTTCACTTCCCCTGCACCTCACTGATATACATTCTATCCCCTCACTGTTAGCCAATCTCTCCTCACACCCTCACTCCCCGGCTTCAATTCCTTTATCTCACCATTACTCCCCTGTTTCTCACCATCACACCGATACACCATCGACTTATTCTCTTCAACCTTTTTCATAACGACCCACATCAACACCAAATCAACAAAATTCAGCATCTTTAAAACTGGGTTTAGAAACTACAACACACTGAAATACCAAAATCAATGAAACACTTTTACAATTTTAAACCTGAATTATCTTCAGATCTCACCACAGTTTAAGATAGCCTTCTCTGCCCATAAACAAGAAAAAACCCTTGTCTTTGGATACGAAGGAGGTGAAGATGAACTATTCCTCGCAGATCGAGATCGTGCCTTGAGGGAACTGGTGCACCGCCTTGAAATCGCCTCGAGCTGAATCAGCCACCGTCAAGCCTTCTGGAGGATTAGATCTGAGCCGATCCAGTTGAACTTGCCGCCGCTGTTGGGGAATCCTGAAGCTGCTGCGCGTAGGACCAGATCTGGGACGTAGCCGCTGCTTGGGAGGAGTCACGTCGTTTCCACAAGCCACTGCCGTCCGAGGAGAAGGCCGAGCCAAGTCACACTGTTTCTTGGTTGTTTTGCAGTCACCTCAAGCTGCTCAGCCTGTCTATCGCGCCTCCAGAGGAAGAAGAGGCTGGTTGCAGCGCCGAATCCCTACCCCTCCCATGTTGTGCCGATTTGGGGGGAGATAGATTAATCTTTAAAAAAATAAAATAAAAATAAAAATATAATAAAAACTATAATAAAAATTACTAAATTATAATGATAAATGTTAATAATTATAAAAAAAAAAATATAAGATAAAAAATATTAACAAAAAATAATTATTTAACTAGTTAATTTAAATAAATTTTATTAAACTGAAAATAAATTAATTGTAACTTCTAAAATTATTTTAGAGTTAATTAAATTAAGTGTTTCATAATAAGTGTTTTATAATTTATTAAATAAAATTCCAAAAATAATTTATAAATAAAACTAGAATAAAAAAAATTATTTAACAAGTTAACAATTTAATGTTCAAGATAATAATTTATTTAATAATAATTTTAACATTATTAATTAATTAAAAAAATATATTGACTTAATTATCTAATATAATGTTTAGAACTTAATTTTTAACAGCTTATAAATTTAAATAAAGTAACTTAATTCTTTAATGATCTATTAGTTATCTTTATTTGTAACTAAAATTAACATTAATAATTAAATTAAAATTAATTAAGTTAATTACCTAATTACTTGATAATAATTAATAATTAATTAAGTTTTAGATTAAATAAATAAATTATCTAGCTAAAGTTCGTTAAGTAATTTTACTATTGTGGTCTTTTTCTTCAATATATTGTTTAACAGTTTTTAGCCTTTGTTTTTATGTTCTAACTATGCAGGTTCATTCAGGAGACGGGTATACGTCCAGGTACATTCAACTAACTCAGCGGTAGTTAGTTATGTGAGAAAATCTAGCGTGACATGCCAGTCGCGAAAAAACACACATGTATGGTGCAACAGTGAAAGATGAACTCAGGTCAGTAAATGGTGTCGGTGACAAGCAGCAGAAGACATGATACTTAAGCAGAGCAAGAAGAAGATAGATAGGAGGGACATGAAATCACTCGGAGGGGACATTCATTGGAGACGAACATTCATTGAACACAAGGAAGGATCCAGTTCCAAACAGAGGTAGTGTAGAGGGTAACTCTGGAACCACTTCCTGAAGCTAGAGGAGCTTAGGAGCAGAGTATCTTTCAGGGAGTTTGAATTCCCTTGTGTTTGAATTATTACACTCTGTTTAGCATTTCTTCAATTACTGTTATTTTAGTATACATGTTTTCTAGCAAAGTATCTTGTTCGGGGATATATTAAAGTTCCACTGGTTATCATTAAATTCTCATTTCACTTTATCATTTTAATGTATTCAGTATTGATCGACGAGATCGACATTGAGTTCATTTGATTGTTTTTTCCAACTGAATTTAAATTTCAAAATTTCACAATAATTTAGTGAGATTGATTTTGAAAAAATCTTTCAAAAGTTAATAAATTCTTAAGACTTCTGGACTTACGACGAGTTCATTCTGTTGTCATTTTTCAATTCGAACTTTTCGCAGTTGATTTGTTTTAAAGTAGAGAACTCCAAAACCGATCAGCCTGTGTGACTTAGCTCTTGGAGAGGGAGGTAATTCATTCTCTTTTTGGTGGTGCACTATAGTAACTTTTAAGTGAATTGAATTGTTTTAAGAACTAGTAGAATGGAGATTATTCCCCGAGCATTTTAATAGATTGTTCTCCTATCAACATGCTATATCTATCTGTCTCTTTGTTTTCAACTATCTCTAGCTTCAATTTAGTTTTTAAAAATGTTTTCCAATGTTCTATCACTCCAATGCTTATAAAAAATAAAAAAATATATAAAAAGTGAAAAATAGAATACTCGCTTCACTGGTGACAATAATAGAGTTTATCAATAATAAAACCTTAAAATTCACTCACCTGCCTTCTTTGTGGATCGACCCTACACCACCGTGCTAGTGTAGGTTATTTAATGTAATTTTGAGGGTCGTGACGACCTTTGGCCTATTCAAAATTTTGCTCCTTTGCTGGGGAAGGCATGATCCATTGATTAAAAAAAACTTAAAAAAACACATATATATAAATCTTAAAAAAAATTGAAAAATTTGAAAATTGTAAAAAATTCTGTTTCACTTCTTGCTGAATTATTACTACTAAGTACTGCCTATTCCTGTTTATATGAGCACAAGAGACTCTGATGTTAGACTAGAGCCACTGAACATAGAAATAGACAAACATCTCACTACTCTAAGAAAGAAGAAAAAAACTGAAATTGAAAACTTAGATAATAGAGTTCCAAATAATAAAATTTAAAATCATCCAGAACTCTTAGAAGAAAATGAAAGGCCTAGGATGAGGGAATTACAACTCCCACAAGTTTCAAGAAATCCATCATCCATTATACTATCTCCTAGGGACAAAAATTATGAACTTAAAAAATCACACATTTCTCTGTTGTCTGCCTTTAATGGGCTCTCTAATGAGGACTCCCTTTCCTTCATTAGAGACTTTATAACACTGTATAGCGATTACCTCTTCTAGGAATCACCAAAAATTAACCAAGAATAATAGTATTTCCCTTTTTCCTTAAATGGAATGCTAGAAATTGGTTTCTGAGTCTAGATGAGAACATTTTTGAAAACTGGGATCAAGTGTATAATTCTTTCATAGTGAAATTCTATCCCCAAAGATTAAAAGGTGAACTTAGAACAAAGATAACTAGTTTTTAGCAAGAGGATAGAGAATATTTTCATGAAGCTTGGGATAGATTTAGGGATCTTCTTAGGCAGTTCCCCCATCATCAACTCCCATCTCACATTCTCATGGATACCTTCTATGAAGGGCTGTCCTCCTCTGGACAAAATCTAGTTGATCAGGCTGTTGGGGGTAATTACAATGATAAAACAGATGAAGAACTCAGATTTTTTTTAATAATCTTGCACTGAATTCACAACATAAAAATTCAAGAAGAAAAAGAGTCAATAGAAATGTTAATTCAAACATTGGTTCAATAAATGAAACTCAAGATCAACTTGCTGAAATCACCAACCAACTTCAATCCTTAATGAACTATAATTCTAAACAAACAGTTAAACAACTTGGATGTCAAAACACTAACCAATCTTTAAGGGAATAGTGTGTCCAATATGGTATGTTTGGGCATACTGAGAACATTTGTCCTAACTTTGATATTCCATCCAAACAACAGGAGAATTAAAACTTTGTTAACTATGGTCCTAGAATGCCTCCTAAAGAAGATCCTTTTTCAAATAATTACAACCAAGGCTATAGAAACCATCCTAATCTGTCATGAAAAGATCAAGGCTTAATTAAACAATCCACTGCCCCTAATTACTCTAATCAACCAAGAATTGTTTTTTAGAATCAACAAAGGGGTGAGTCTTCAAATGTACAAGGAAACAATGATAATCACTTATCTTCTAATCTTGATCTAATTTTGATCAAAATCAACTCCCAAGAATAGAGATACGTGACTCAGCTATCCAAACATCAAAATCAATATGAGTAAGAAAAAATGAAAACTAATGTGAGGATGCAAAACATGGAAACACAATTAGGTCAACTTGCTAGGGATTTTTCATTTAGGAAAAAAGGTAGACTTCCTAGTACCACTGAACTTAACCCTAGGGAGAATTCCATGGATTTTTTCACTAGAAGTGGACTTAATACTCAAACTGTTGCTGAAAAAGACCTTGAAAATGCCCAAAATGAAAATTAGCTTCAATCTGGTAATAAAAATATGCTTTGCACACATACTAGAAATTCACAGAAAAGTCTTGAAATTGATCAGAATCTGAATTTGTCACCTGAAACTCAAGCTGAAACTCCATTTAAAAATCAAAATAATAAAGGAAAAGAAAAAGTTTAGGAAGAGGTGAGGGATATTCCTACTTTCCTTAAAAAATTTCCCCACCCATCCCTTTCCCTGAGAAGCTGAAACCACAAAGTAACACCAGGGCTGAATGTCTTCAGTTCCTTGGTCTCCTTTCTAAACTTCAAGTGAGCATTCCATTCATTAAATCTTTGATTCAAATCCCATCTTACTTGAAATATCTTAAGAAAATTATTTCGAACAAAAAAACTCTAGAAGAATTTTCTACTTACAGCCTCACTGAAGAGTGCGGTGTTGTACTTCAAAAGAAAATCCCACCTAAACTTAAAGATCCAGATAGTTTTTTCATACCTTGCATACTTGGAAACTCTAATCAACTCAACTGTTTGTGTGATTTAGGTACTAGCATTAATCTGCTCCCATACTCACTATTTCAATAGTTTAGGTTGGGTGACCTTCAACCCACCACAGTCATACTACAGTTAGCTGATAGATCATTCACTCATCCTATGGGTAGGGTATATGACTTTCTAGTTGGAGTTGGGAAGCTATTTTTTCCTGCAGAATTTTTAGTCTTAGATATGGAATGTGATCAAGTGGTTCCCATAATCTTGGGAATGCCCTTCTTGTCCACAGGTGGTGCTGTTATTGATGATTCTAAGGTTCAAATTATTTTTAAAATTGGAGAAAAAAAAGAGGAGTTCAATGTGTTTAAAAATGTTAAAGGACCAATGTTTTCTGAAAACTATTCAATGGTAGAGTCCTTAGAAGAAGAGAACTCAACTGGAAACTTTGAAAAATATGAAAATAAATCCCCTGTTAAAGAAAATAATTTTGAAGCTGAAAATATTTGTGAATCTTTCTTAGAAGTTGAAAATTCTACTCAAACTCCAATACTAGAAAATTTTCCAGTACTGGACAACTGTCCAGTTTTTGCTGTAGAAGAGTCCACTGTTTCTAAACTTAAGAGATTTTTGAGTGAATTTGAGGGTGTTTCTGTTAACACCAACCTTGCTAAACACTTTTATGATATTGAGGGAGAACTTATAAGACAACTAGATGATTCTTATTTGATTAATTTTTTGAGTTATGATATGGAAATTCTGGACAGTGTACTGACCACTTTGGACAGCAGCACTGTTTCTTCTGAATCTGATCATGAAATTGAAAATCTTTCATCATTTAATACTCCCTACAAGAGGTATGTTGAAGATCTTGGACCTCCCAGGCCTAAGAGTCTTCCTTCTAGTATAGAACCACCCACTCTTGAACTAAAACCAATCCCTTCCCATCTTAAATATTCATTTCTGGGTGAGAACTCCACTTTTAATGTAATAATTTCTGCGGAACTTAATGAAAACCAAGAGGAATGACTGTTGGATGCTTTGAACAAGTTTAAATCTGCCATATACTGAACAATAGATGATATCAAGGGTATTAGTACCTCATTTTGTATGCATAAAATACCTATGGATCCTAACCACAAGCCTAGGGTAGAGATTCAAAGAAGATTAAATCCTAACATAAAAGAATTCATGAGAGAGGAAGTGATCAAATTGCTAGACACTGGAATGATATATCCCATTTTTGATAGTGCTTGGATTATCCCTATCTAGGTTATCCCCAAGAAGGGAGGTTTCACTGTAGTTAAAAATGAAAAAAATGAAGAAGTCTAAGTTAGGAAAGCCACAAAATGGAGAGTCTGTATCAATTATAGGAAGTTGAATGAAACCACTAGGAATGACCATTTTCCAATACCCTTTTTGAACCAAATGCTTGAGAGGCTTACTGGAAATGAGTTTTTCTATTTCCTGGATGGGTATTCTGGTTACAACCAGATTCCTGTTGATTTAGAGGATTAGGAAAATACCACTTTCACATGCCCCTTTGAAACATTTACCTATAGGAGGATGCCCTTTGGGTTGTGTGGAGCTCTAGCCACCATTAAAAGGTGTATGATGGCTATCTTTTCAGATATGATTGAGAGAATTATTGAGGTTTTCATGGATGACTTTTCCATTGTGGGTAGTAATTTTTATACTTTTCTTAGAAATCTTGAGTTAGTCTTAGAGAGATGAATTGAAACCAACCTTGTTCTTAAATGGGATAAATGTCAATTCATTGTCACAAAAGGTATAGTGCTTGGTCATAAAGTTTCAAAGAGAGGTATAGAAGTTGATACTGCTAAAATTTCTGTTATTCAAAAACTACCTCCTCCTGTAAATGTCAAAGGTGTTAGAAGTTTTCTTGGGCATTCCGGTTTCTACCAGAGATTCATAAAAGATTTTTCTAAAATAACTAAGCCCTTATGTTCTCTGCTGGTCACAGATGCACCTTTTAATTTTGATGAAAACTACTTGAAATCATTTAATTTGCTTAAAGAGAAACTCACTACATCATCCATTATCACTACACCTGATTAGAAGTTACCTTTTGAGCTTATGTGTGATGCTAGTGATATGACTGTTGGTGCTTTCCTTGGACAGAGGAGAGATAAGAAGTTTCATGTGGTGTATTATTCTAGTAGACTGCTAGATTATGCCCAAAAGAATTACACCACTACTGAAAAATAACTGTTAGCTATTATGTTTGCTTTAGAGAAGTCTAGACAGTATTTTTTAGGTTCAAAAGTTATCATTTTCACTGATCATTATTCTATAATGTACTTTCTATCTAAGAAGGAAACTAAACCCAGGATGATTAGATGGATTCTATTGTTACAAGAGTTTTATTTAAAGATTAGGGATAATCAGGGAGCTGAAAATTTAGTTGATGACCACTTATCTAGGCTTCCTCTTACTCAATATGAAGGTCCTAGGGAGTTTAACTCTTCCTTTCCTAATGAGAAGCTACTCACTATGTCAATTAAGCAATATGCTTGGTTTTCTAATTTTTCCAACTTCCTTGCAGTAGGTGTTTTCCCCAAAAATATGTCCAATAACCAAAGAAAGAAATTCATTTATGATCTTAAATACTATCTTTGGGATGATACCTTGCTGTTTAGGAGTTGTGCTGATGGTATTATTAGGAGGTGTGTGCCTGACAAAGAGATTCTACCTGTCCTAGAGAGTTGTCACTCCTCACCTTGGGGAGGTCACTATAGTGGTGAAAGAACTGATCAAAAATTCCTACAATCTGGTTGTTATTAGCCTACACTTTTTAGGGATTCTAGGAGCTTTGTGGTTGGATGTGATAGGTGTCAGAGACTAGGAAATATCGGTAGGAAGCAAGAGTTACCCCAAAAATGAATTATGGAAGTTGAAATTTTTGATGTTTGGGGTTTAGATTTTATGGGTCTATTTCCATCATCTCATGGGAATGAGTATATACTTGTTGCTATTGACTATGTTTTGAAATGGGTTAAGTCAGTGACACTGCCCAACAATCAGGCCAATTCTGTAATTAAATTTTTGAAGAAGAATGTCTTTACAAGATTTGGAGTCCCAAGAGCTTTTATCACTAATAATGGAACACACTTTAAGAACTATAAATTTAAATATTTAATGGAAAAATATGGTTGTGTTCATAAAACTGGCACTTCTTATCATCCACAGTCCCGTGGAAAGGTGGAAATTTCAAATAGGGAACTGAAACAAATACTTGAGAAAATTGTGAAAAACTATAGGAAATACTGGTCTCTTAAATTGGATGAAGATTTATGGTCATATAGAACTACTTTTAAGACCCCAATAGGTATGTCTCATTATAGGCTGTTGTTTGTGAAATTATTTCATTTACCTATGGAGTTGCAACATAAGTCTTATTGGGTAGTTAAGGTTCTAAACTTTGACTTTAAGAGTGCTGGTGAGGGGATATTACTTGAGCTGGGTGAACTTGATGAAATTAGAAGAGAGATTTATGATAATTCAAGAATTTATAAAGAGAGTACTAAAATCTTTCATGATTATATCATTCAAAACAAAGAATTCAAACCAGGATAGAAGGTCCTTCTCTTTAACTTTAGACTTAAAATCTTTCCTGGAAAGCTGAAGTCCAAATTGTCTAGACCTTTTATAATTGTGAGAGTGCTAAAGAATGGAGCTGTTGAAATAGTAGGCGAAGAGAATAAACCCATGTTAGTTAATGGGAAGACAGTGAAACTTTATTTTGAGGGACAACCCAAGGTCTTGGCTGCCTTAACTGTGCTTGAAAACTATTGTTGAATGAAGTCCGGCTGGGGACTTTAAACCTAGCACTGCATGGAAGTCAACCCATGGTTTTATTTTGTTTTCAATAAAAAATTGTAATTAAATAATGTCTAACTAAAGACTTTAAAATCAGTGCTTCCTGGGAGTCAACCCATGCTCTTCCTTTGTTCTCATTTTTTGTACTATTTAGTGTTGAATAAAATGATGCTTTTGTGCTCTATTTTTGTGAAAGCCCTTGTTACTGCATGTTCTTTGTCTCTTGGTTATATCTCAGGTTGCTGCTTATTGTTTAAATAAAGGAGTGGAATTCCCATGATCATTTTTGGAAAAGAACTTAGTCAGGGAAGCACTTCAACTTTCAGCATTTATTTCTTCTCTTGTTTTTGCTAATAAAATTCTGCTCACTGAAAATTTTTGCTTGTATTAGAAAATTCTGTTATATGTGTATTAAAAATTATATTGCATGACTTAAACTATATTAAATTCTACTGCATGTCTTTCTACTGAAATAAAAATTCTGCTTATATTTAAAATTATGCTCGTATTGGAATGAAATTATGTTGTATGTCACTATTTAAATAAAAAATTTGCATGTACTTCATTGTTAGAAACTGAATTTATTTGTTATTAAAATCTTCTCACTGTTTGAAATTAAGTGTGGGGGGGGGGGGTACATTTTTGTTGGTTGTTGTGTTTTTTGTGTAATGTGATTTTCTAATGGGTGTTAGGAATTCTTGCCTTATGTGTTATTGAACAATCAATTGAATCTTATTTTCTGAAATTCCTTACACCTAATTCTCTCTGTACCCACAGGTTATATGCTTTGTTTAAACTTTAATGGAAAATCTCTGTCACTGAACTTAAATGATAATGCATGTACTTTTTAATGAACTTTCTGATTATTTATTCATTGTGGAAAACAATATTTTTGAACTTCATAGAGACCCTTTATACATGTCATAAATCTACTTAATTGAAAATCTGTTTTGAACCTTAATTGATTAATTGTTCTTCTCCATGTTTAGAAGTCAAATTTGGGGACAAATTTGGATTTTAAGTTTAGGGGAGGGGAAAAATTATTTACTGTGCTTAAATATGATTAATTTTGAGCCCATTAATTCCCATTGCAACTTCAAACTTTTTGTCAAAAAAATGGTTAATTTTTTTTCAAAATTCTTGCATAATTTTAGGATTTAATCTGTTATAAAATGAGTTTTGACTTAGAAATAGTTCCTTACAGGTAGTTAAGATTTGTTTTGAATCTAAAATTAGTGATAATGGATGATTTATGAGTGGTCTATCTTAGTAATTGAATAGATATCTTGGTTTAGGGACTTACTTCTGAGAGTGACATGGGTGATCTGTTAGTGAAGTTATGACCATAACCCTTGGAACTGGAATTTTGAATTGATCCTAGGGGACACACTTCTTTGTTATTTATTTAAAGTAATCACCTTAATGATCCAATGTAAATGGTTTTAATTAAAATATTTTGAAACTGGAGTATTCTGGGCATCTGAGATCCCACGGTGAGTCTTTGAGACCCTAGATGCTGGGTGCATCTCTATTAACTATAAGCCCTCTTTTCACCTTGAATAAGTTAATTTGCACAGTGCTTAGCACATGATACCTGACTTGGGAAAAAATAAATAAAGTGTCTAGGGTCAAAAATGAGTTCATTAAGGTGAGGGTAATGATGAAAACTTAATGAAGAAGGGGTAAATTAGTTTATATGGGAGTCATTTAGGCTGTATCATTAAGGTGATTCAAAAAATAAACATATTTATTTTTGGAACCTAGGTGAAAAAGTCAAAGTACAAAGTTCCTCGGTTAAGGCCTTAATTCCACATAAATTTTACCTCTTGTCACTCTCAGAATTTCGACTTAAGTCTAGATTAATGTTAGTCACTAAGTAGTATCACATATGAGGCATTACATATTCATTACTTGATGATTCATAGTTTTCAATACTTCTAGTGAGAATTTGTTCTAGGAAAGATTCATATGTGCAATTTATTTTCTAAAATCCTGTTGACATGTTTTTGAATTCCTCTGTTTAAAGTTTTGGACATGTTACATCTTGAGAAATTTAATAAATTTTTTTTCCTATTTCTCAATGATAATAAAACATGAGATTTTTTGAGGATAAACAATGATTAAGTGTGGGGGAATTTGATGTGGCTCTATTTTTACATAGTTTTGCCACACCTTTTTACTTAATTTTTAATGAATTAATTAGTTATTTAATCAATTTATACTAAATAATTATACTTTTATATTTTTATAATTAATTTTTTAAATAAAAAATTTTTATAATTATTTAGGTATTTTTAGTCTTTAAAATAATAATTTTAATCTTACATTACTTTTCTAGTTTAATTATTTCTTAATTAGTTTGGTTAATTAAAATTTTCTTGACTTTTTAGTAAATTAACATTTTTATAAAAAACTATTTAATTATTGTTTTATCATTTAGACTTTATTTTAATATTAAATTCATTAATATGGATTCATTAAAATAATTTAACTTTATTTATTAATATGTTTAGTCAACCTGCTAGTTAATTAAATTAAGCCATTTTAGTTCAAACTAAAATAAAATAGTTTGTTTTTAATTTTATGTTATCAAAAAATTGTTTAATTAATTATTTTAGTGTTTTATAACATTAAATATTTAATCTTATGTATTCACTTTTATTATTCAGTCACTAATTTTTGTTTTTGGTCTACCGGTGAGTAAGACAAGAGCCATCATTGAACTATTGGGTCACCGATGCTAATCTTTATTATTCACTGCTACTCTGTAATTAATTTATTTAATTATTTTAATTTAATTCATTTATCATTTTAGTTTATCAATTATCTAGTTCTTAATTTAAGTGTTATCTAATTAATAATTTTAGTTGTGGCTTTAAAGTTTTAATTTTAATAAAAATCATATTTTGAATTCTTGGTGATTAGTTTTCTTTTAATTAATTATTTTCAATCTTTTATTTAGTTAACTTAAGTTTTAATTTTAAGATCAATTTGTGTGTTTTTAATTTTTAAAAGGTCACCGTTAGTTCTTTATCTTATTGGTACCGATGACCCTTTTATTTTTGTTGCGTAACGGTGAGCTTTTATTTTTAATTTTATTTTTATCGGTGACCCCATGCAGCTGATCCTCTTGTTTTCTTTAACCTATCGATAACCTTAACCTTTTAGCCTAACAATTACCTTTTCTAATTTAAAGTTAACGGTGACCCTGTTCAACTTTGCTTCACCTCACCGTTAGACTATTTCCTCCCGCACCTCACCGTTAGTTCTTTTTATTTTAGTCTAACGGTGACCCGTGTGCCGCTATGCATCTTCTTTTCAAGCCTTCACTTCCCATAAACCTCACCGATATAAATCCTATCCCCTCACCATTCCCCGGACCTCACCATTAGCCAATATCTCCTCACACCCTTGCTCCAATGCTTCAATTCATTTATCTCACCATTACTCCCCTATTTCTCACCATCACAGCAATACACCATTGGTTTATTCTCTTCAACATTTTTCATACCGACCCACATCACCACCAGATCAACACAATTCAGCATCTTTCGAACTGGGTTTAGAAACCACAACACACTAAAATACCAAAATCAATGCAACACTTTTACAATTTTGAACCCGAATTATCTTCAGATCTCACCACAGTTGAAGATAGCCTTCTCTTCCCATAAACTAGAACAAACCCTTGTCTTCAGATACGAAGGAGGTGAAGATGAACTGTTTTCCATAGATCGAGACCACGCCTTGAGGGAACTGGTGCACGGCCTTGCAATCACCTTGAGCAGAATCAACCACTGTCGAGCCCGCTGGAGGATTAGATCCATGCCGATCCAGTTGAACTTTCCGCCGTTGTTGGTGAATCCTGAAGCCACCACGCACATGAAAAAATTTGGGACATAGCCACTCCTTGAGGGGAGTCGCACCATTGCCACAAGCCAACACTGTCTAAGGAGAAGGCCAAGCTGAGTCGCGCTGTTTCTTGGTTGTTTTGCAGTCGCCTTGAGCTGCTCAGCCTGTCTATCGCGTCTCTAGAGGAAGAAGAGGTTGGTTGGAGCACCGAAGCCCTACCCCTCCCCTGTTGCGCCGATTTGGGGGGGGGGGGATATAGATTAATCATTACAAAATAAAAAAAATAAAACTATAATAAAAACTATAATAAAAATTACTAAATTATAATGATAAATGTTAATAATTATAAAAATAATAATAAATATAAGATAAAAAATATTAACAAAAAATAATTATTTAACTAGTTAATTTAAATAAATTTTATTAAACTAAAAATCAATTAATTTTAACATCTAAAATTATTTTAGAATTAATTAAATTAAGTGTTTCATAATAAGTGTTTTATAATTTATTAAATAAAATACCAAAAATAATTTATAAATAAAACTAGAATAAAACAAACTATTTAACAAGTTAACAATTTAATGTTCAAGATAATAATTTATTTAATAATCATTTCAACATTATTAATTAATTTAAAAAATATATTGACATAATTATCTAATATAATTTTTAGAGCTTAATTTTTAACAACTTATAAATTTAAATAAAGTAAATTAATTCTTTAATGATCTATTAGTTATCTTTATTTGTAACTAAAATTAATATTAATAATTACATTAAAATTGATTAAGTTAATTACCTAATTACTTGATAATAATTAATAATTAATTAAGTTTTATATTAAATAAATAAATTATCTAGCTAAAGTTTGTTAAGTAATTTAACTATTGTTGTATTTTTCTTCACTATCTTGTTTAACAGTTTTTAACCTTTGTTTTTATGTTATAACTGTGTAGGTTCATTCAGGAGATGGGTATATGTCCAGGTGAATTCAACTAACTCAGAGAGAGTTAGTTATGTGAGAAAATCTAGCGCGACGTTCCAGTTACGAAAAAACACACGTGTACGGTGCAACAGTGAAAGATGAACTCAAGTCAGAAAATGGTGTTGGTGACAAGTAGCAGAAGACATGATACTTAAGCAGAGAAAGCAGCAGATAGATATGAGGGACATGCAATCAATCAGAGGGGACATTCATTGGAGATGGACATTCATTGAACACAAGGAAGGATCCAGCTTCGAACGGAGGTAGTGCAGAGGGCAACTCTGGAACCACTTCCTGGAGCCGGAAGAGCTTAGGAGTAGAGTATCTTTTGGGGAGTTTGAATTCTCTTGTGTTTGAGTTATTACACTCTGTTTAGCATGTCTTCAATTCTTGTTATTTTAGTATACATGTTTTCTAGCTAAGTCTCTTGTTCGAGGATATATTGAAGTTACACTGGTTATCATTAGATTCTCATCTCACTTTATCATCTTAATGTATTCAATATTGATCGGTGAGATCGATATTGAGTTCATTCGATTATTTGTGCCATCTGAATTTAAATTTCAAAATTTCACAATCAGTTGGTGAGATTGATTGTGAAAAAATCTTTCAAAAGTTAATAAATTCTTAAGACTTCAGGACTTACGGCGAGTTCATCCTATTGTCATTTTTCAATTTGAACTTTTTGTAGTTGATTTGTTTTGGAGTGGAGAACTCCAAAACTGATCAGCCTGTATGACTTAACTCCTGGTGAGGGAGGTAAGTCATTCTCTTTTTGGTGGTTCACTAGAGTAACTTTTAAGTGAATTATTTTTTTAAGAACCAGTAGAATGAAGATTATTCCCAGATCATTTTAATATATTGTTCTCCTATCAGCATGATATATCTCTATGTCTCTTTGTTTTCAATTGTCTCTAGTTCCAATATTGTTTTTAAACATGTTTTCCAATGTTCTATCACTCCACTACTTATAAAAAATAAAAAAATATATAAAAATTGAAAAATAGAAAACTCGCTTCACTGCTGACAACAATGGAGTTTATTAATAACACAACCTTAGAATTCACTCACCCACCTTCTTTGTAGATCGACCCTGCACCACTGTGCTAGTGTAGGTTATTTAATGTAATTTTGAGGGCTGTGACAACCTCTATCCTATTCAGTGACTGATGTAGGTTGGGATATATAGATGGTTAACCACCGATACTTATCAAGGATGACAAGAGTTATGGTGTGGATTTTATAAGCCTCATGTTCATTTTGGCATTGGAATTCAAGAGGAATTTTGACTTTTTGAAATAGTGATTGGTCTAGATTTTGAACCAAGAATATAAATATAATTTTGAAGGTTTTAACCCCTTAAAAGACCCAATATGGACTTGGAATGAAGTTTAATAGTGGTTTATGAGGTCTCATAATTGTATCAGGGGTTGGTAGCTCAGAGTTCGTGTTTTTTGAGTTGTATCTCGGGGAACACGGTTAGTGTTAACTGTGCAACCCGATTGTACAGACTGTATTGCATAGGTGCATAGTTTATTTAATCACGTGAGGGATCTTTATAGACCATGTAATTTGATTATAAGAGGATCACATTTTTTTAAAAAATGTAAAGGGGGATGAAAAACCATGTGAACACCTACCATAAATTGTAGAGCTATTTCCCACGGTTAGCACATGGGTCATCAAACCATGAACCTAACCATGTGAGATAGAGTGTGTTTGGATATAGGGGATCACATGGTTAGTTCATGGTTTGGAAAACCATTTGTCCATATCATGACACCTTTAAAAAAGTGAAAAAATACAACTTTTGCTTTATGATTTTAAAAAGGGTTTAACCAACTTTTCTCCCTAAAATTTCCCAACATCCCTTCCAGTCACCTACCCCCTTCACACTTCTATATTCCATGGTGTAACTACTCTACCTATTATCTGAATCATATTCCATCAGTGTCATTGGAAATATTGAGGTATTTCTAAGATTCATCTTTATTCCTTTATTTTTTTCTTGTATTTTCAAGTTTCCTTGCACAATTTATAATGGTTATGCCCTATTTTCAAGGAATTTGTTTGGTTTTTTGATATATATGTTTCTGATAAAACTAGGGGATGATACCAGACAAATAGACTTCTATGAGGCTAAGGTAAGCAATCCCTTTAATTTAACCTATAGTCTTGCTTGTTTTCCGAGTGTGTGTGTGGTGCGGTCAAGCCGACTTCATCATGATTTGATCCTATTTAAATTAAAATGTTTGAGTTTGAGTTTTCCTTAGTTAAATATACCATTTAATATGAATTAGACCTTAGGAAATGGTAATTTCATGTAGAATTATTGGAGGGGGAAAATAACCCTAAAATGGATCAATATATTCAAATGCCTAATTTTTTAAGGAATTAAGAGGAAACTTGGTTTGAATCGATGGTTGTGAAATGAAATATCAAAACCATCCATAATTTTAAATGGTTATAACCTTTGGAATAAACTTAATGTAATGGTAGGATATTAAAAATATGGGATGGGAGTCCTAAAATTTATATAATAAAATGGAAATGGTTCATAGACATTTGATGTGGTGTAAGTGAGTGGTTTTCTTGGAAAAGTGATAATAACTATATGAAATTTGAGTTAAATTATAATATAGATTGGGTTCTAATAATTATAGTTGGTATGGTTTTTTGTGAAGTATTAATTGAGATGAACCTTGTCAATGATAAATGACATTATGCGGATTGAATCTAAGACATGGAATAATGAGAAAGTGGTATCCTTGAGCCTAATGATAATTTAATGGGATGAGTGGTAAATAAATCAAATTATTAAATTAGAGCCTAATGTTTAGGAATGCTGGGATGAGTTCTTGGATTACTATGATAGATTTTACTTTGTAATTCTTGGATGAGTTCCCAAATTCCATATGATACTTGATGGATGTGACTTGTAGGATGAGCGTCTAGATTTCGTGTGATCAATGAAGTCTTAGAAATCCAAGAGGTGTGCTTGGACCCTTGTGATACTTGATGGTTGGGAATGATGGGATGAGTTCTCAGATTCCATTGTAATTCCAGGATGATCTCCTAGGATTCACTGTGATGATTGATGATGGACAATGCTAGGATGAGATCTTAGATTCCATGGGAATGCTAATATAGGCATATGGATTCTATGTGATGATTGATGTCTGGGGAATGTTGAGTCAGGAACTCAGATTCCATCTAAAACTTCATGATACTATGGAATGCTATGATGACCTCTTAGATTCCATGTAGATATTTATGGTTTACATGGTCATTGTGAAATTCTCAGAGACGCCCTAACACTAGCCAAAGTAGACAGAGTCGATCATGGTCATAGTCCTAGATATTGACAATGGCATAACCGATATCAGGTTTCATCATGCTCATAAGGAATCAATGGTTGTTTTTTATTTTTTTATAATTTATTTAAAACTGTTAACTGATAATTTATTTAAATTTTTTATCTATAGAACATTTTTATGCACTATTTATCAGACTGGTTATTTTAGGGACACTTTTGGGGGTGTATTATTGAGTAATACTCATACCGTGCTTGATCCACCATGGTACTTGAGTATCAAAGTAGACATTTTTATTGTTTGTGGGTATAGTTTGTAGGATAGGGATCAATTATTGTTGTTTAGTTTGATAGGTTAGAGTTGGATTATGGGACCAAGAAGGACTCAAAACCAGTTGGGGATGTGCTGTTAACCCAAGTTTTATTTTATACTACTTAGGAAAGATTCGCCCATGGGGGATCTAATATTCATGGAATATTAATTTATTATTGAATAAATTGGTTGTATTTATTTATCAATACTTTCCATCGTTACACTATGTATTTGGATGTAATCTCACTACAGGAAAAATATCATATAGTGGCATTTTTTTGGATTTAGAGGCAATTTTAACCACCTCAAAAAGGTTTCATGAAGGTTTTTTTAAAATTGTTGTGAAATGGTGTGTCATTTAATATTTAATGATATTTTTATATTTTTCATGACAGTTTCACTGTTTTTAGATAGAATTTATATTTAGCGGAATTTTTTAATTAGAAGCAGTTTTCAACAGTGCTAAATACAACAATAGTTTTTTTGACCACCTAGGTTTTTATGGAGAAAAAATTTAGCAACTGTTAAAACTGATGATATTTTATTCATAGTAGTTACAACATTTTATTGTAATGCTGTTTTTGAAATAAAAACATTCATGGCCACATGATTCACCAAAAACCAATATGCAAGAAATATATACAAAAATCAGGGATCCGATATATTTTAACTAGAAAAATAACTTCCACACATCAATAAACATTGAATTACATATGATACAACATTAAATTAAATCATAATTAAAAAAAAATTCAACAGAAACATGATTCCTAGATACTCTACTAAGATTCATGCCTCTCTCCCTCCATTACTCATTCATGCTACTTCCCATCACCTCCTTCCCAACTTCCCACCTCTGGTGCTTACATTTAATGTAGTTAACCACACATCAGCAATGATCTTATTCGATGAATAATAAATGAATTAAAATTAAAAAGATATATGATTTGATCTAAATTTCGTTTAAGTAATGGTATAATATTGAATAATTGGTAGCTATGTGCATGCCCATAAAATATAACGAGCCACTATATGATGCATGAGACTCACTACTCAATTAAATCAATCACAAGGATCTAACAGTTTTCTCTTGAATTAGTTTATCTCATAATAAATATTTTGACACTAAAAACTAAATAAACCACAACTAGAACTATCCTTACAATGAGATCCTCTCAATGTGAGACTCTAAAATTCTAATGGGTGAAGTTCACCATCCCATGGTGAACTTCCATCATATTAATAAATTAATGATATATATTTACATACATGAATATAAATAATGAAATTAAATTTCTATATTTTCATTTTAAATTCATAATTGAAGATGAAATTGTAACTAATAAATGATTTGACCAAACCTTTTAAGACCCATTATTGTGTACATTGAAGTTCTGCATTAAGAATATTTTTCAATATTTACTGAATACAAAATAACCACTAAAATGAGAAATATAACTATAAATTTTTTAAATTCACCTCTCCTGCACCCTCAATGAGTGTTTCTATTTCTTCAAGAATACTTATAGTCATATTTTAAAACAAAATAACCAACATAATCTCAAATTCATAGACCCAATCATTTAATGTATTAATAAGTGATTCCAGATCTTTAATAAAATTCTTTAATGCATAAATTTTCTTTTATGCATGAGGATCACAAAAACTTGTAACCCCCCTCTCGCTGACATCATCGATGAAGATGTATGTACCCTACCAAATACCCTCGATGGATATATCCATAACCCATCCCCCTAACATGACCAAAATTCTATTTTCTAAAAAAAAATATCCCTGGAATCCTCTGAGGATACTGAAACTGACAAGGCAGGGTTATCATCCCATGCTTCTTTGAGTTTATGCTATAAATTAAATAATATTATATTATAAAATAATTTAGTAATACCCAAAAATAATTAAAATTTATTACCCCATGTTTTATTCATAGTCTTTAACATAACTTCTATTTTTTGTGAACATGAAACCATAATTTCATCCTTTCAACAGAATGACCCACCTCCTTCACCTATTTAAAAAATGTAAATAATTAATATTTTGAAAAAATAAATTACTTGAATTGTTATAGATATTTATTGTAATAAATTTAATGGAACCTTTTCATATAATTTCCTCATGAAACTCATTGATAAAGAAGTGTGGGGAATCAATTGCTTCTCTCAATTGACAGAATTCCTAATACAAATCAGCTGAAGAAATTATATATCAATAAAACTTGAAATTTTATTAAAAAATTAGTATTAATCTTCTAAAATTTAATAAAATTACTTATGACATTTATCATGATGATGGTCAATTTTTTTTTTCTATTAGTCCCTAGAAACACCTTCAGGGACCTTCTCATATACTTGTGACAATGATAGAGATATGTCATTTAATTCATGTCATAATTTCCAAAGTAAATATTTCCATTTTTTTCCAAAATTTGTTAAGGTCCATGTACATGAAATGGAATTAGGAACATCATAATTAAACTTTATCTACAAATAAATACATAAAATACATTAAATTATCAACACATTATGTGAATTTTTTTAATTTAATCATATATGAATATATAATTATGATAGTAACTTTATTTGAGAATAAAAAAATCATTTTTCTAGTATAATGGAATGTAAATCAAATCTAAATAATAAATAGGGAGGGATTCTTATTCACATGCTAAATTATCTATGAACTACCCAAAAATTCATGCAGCATCCTAAGTTGGTACCCCATATTCATTGAAAGGAACAAATAACTTTACATTAGTGAAATTAAAAACATCTTTAATATTTATGTTTGTATACCTTTTATTATTATTTTTATATGTTTAACATATAAATTAAACAATTAGTATCAATATTTAAGAAATTAATATTGTCACATTGAATTAAATTATGACGAATTTTACCTTCCAATAAGCTCTCGATGATAATTGTTTTCCAATCAGATTACTAGAAAGATCTACAGTTGGTGTCCTATCTGATTACTTTACATAATCCATATAATTCATACCTATGGATGAAATTGTATTAGGATATTATGAAATGGAATAAAAAAAGTGTGCATGATATATGATGAAGCATACCTTGTGTCGTAGAGGGAGAATGAGAATCCTGTGACATAGAGTGGGTACTGTTAATAAACCTATTTTTATGTGGCATAAATATAAAATAAAAAACACATTCCTTTCATTTACTAATATATAAAAAATTAAATCCTTTAATTTATTAATATATATATAAAAACATTCCTTTCATTTATTAATATAAAAAAATAACTCTCAAATTCTATTTCTGTTTGGTCATGTTTTTATTAGGTTCCATTTTTAACATTATTTCTTCTTTTTATATTCATTATTATTATTTTTGACTCTCCCTCACAAGACTAAAATTTTCAATATCTTAGGGTATAGACAATTTAATATGTTGTTATTTCTTAGGTCCACTATCACAAATTACTTCACCTTTATCACCCATATCATACATGTTTCATAGTTTCTTGTGGACCAGAATATATAATTTTTTCTTGGGAATCCATATTATATAGATTTTGTTCTTCCCAATCACCAATATCAATCAATTCAGATAACTAGAAATTAGTAAATTTTAATTAATCTTTCTTTTTAACCCTGTTAATATCAACCCAATTACATTTTAATAACACCACTGCAAATTTCCCATGATAATTTAACTTGATAAAATAAAAAAATTTATATATTAACCTTGATTTGAAACTATTTATATACTACTATTTTGTTTATTCAAAACTTCCACACAATCAACAATATGAAACTTAAAACCACTAATATTGTAAGAATTAAATCTCCTAGCATGATTCAAAGGACCTCTAGCTAAAAACATCAAATATTCAAATACTTATGCTCAATTATCATCATTAATTATCTATACAAGTTGATATAAAAAATTTCTATTTTTTTTATAATTTTCAACATATTAAAACTACATATTAGATTAAAAACTTACATGACGTGCAAATAATTTAAAAATTTCTTTGGTAATAACTTTTTTTACCTCTATCTCATTCTTTGTTTGAATCCTAAGGCATATTTTCATTTGTTTCCTTTATTCTTTAATATAGGGTTGAACAATATCAGTATTGATTAGTACATATATGTGTTCTTTTCTTATGTACATATCTATCAATGAAAATGAAGATAATTTTCCAACATCTTGACCTAAAGTTGGAAACATTGACGACTCATTATTAGTATGAGATTGACTTGGATTATCATCAACACATCCCATTGGATTGAATATTATCTTTATCAAATCCAAATACCTTTAATAGAAGGCTAGTAACTCTTTGGAAAAGGAAACCTTCAACAATAGAACCTTCCAGATGAGATTTGTTTTTCATATAATACTTCAATTGACCAAGATACCTAATGATAAAAGGTAATAAATTAATAAAAAATGGTTTTAAAAATTTATTAATAAAATCATAATTTTTTAATGAAAAAAATATTAAAATAAAATAACTCTCTATGGGATACATCCATCGATAATTTATGAGCCCTTTAATTTTAGATTCTTCAGATAAATACACCATCAGATGACTCATCGCAGTAAAAAATGATGGGGAAAAGAACATATCAAAATGGAATAGAATCTATAAAATTCATTCCTAAAGTTTATCCAATTCATTTGGGTTTAATTTATTTTCATAAATATGTCTAACTAATGTGAAAAATTCAATTAAAATGTTGATTATTTTTGTAGGTAAAAAATTATGCATTTTCAAAGGTAGAAATTTATCTATCAATACACGTGATTCATAAAATTTTAATCCATGTATCTTATAGAGATTTAAATCAGCACATATTAAAATATTACTATAATATACATTAGACACTTTTACATTTTTTAATATTTTAAGGAAAACATCTTTATGATGTTTTTTCGTTGCTAAAATAGCTACTGATACTTCTCATTCGCATTTGGTCATAGATCACATTTGATATTGATTGTGTCTATGTTATTATGAGAATTTAAATAATCCTTTGATTTTCCCTGATCATTAATAAATGTAAATAATATATTATCACACACATTCTTCTCATTGTTCATAATGCCAAGATTATGATGTAAAAAATTAAATTCCCAAGATGAAAGTTTTAAAAATATGATCTTTCTTTTCCATTGTTGGGATCCAATTGTAACTGATAATGTTCTAACTCCTTTTCCAATTTCATTTATTTTTTTTCAAACTTTGTACTAATATTTGATAATTGTGCCATGATTTGTGATCCCAATAATATTTCTGGTGGAATCCTTAACTCAATTTTTCTATTGAAACATGATTTTTTACACTAAAATCTATAAGACGTATCAAGGAAGAGATGATAGAACATGAAACACTACTTTCTTCTATATGGTATCCATTAAGACTCAAAATCATACTTACCAACTTGACAATCCAAACCAGTGTGTTTGTTCTATCATGCAATGACTTTGAAATTTCTATTTGATAACTTGGAATATTTCAAATAATATTTTCAAAGTAAGGCAAACATTCAATGTAAAATTCTAGGGCCTATAGAGCCTCTATGTTGATATATTAAAATTATTAAATATAATATATCATGTAAACATAGTTTAAAAAAATAATTGATTAACTTCCAAACAATTTCTCAGATGGGAGAAATGATACCACTATTAAATCTAGATAATGAGTTTTACCCTATGCATGAAATAAGTGTTATCAGTGTGAAATTATTTGAGAGAGTGCCTTCATGGGTGGATTAAATGAATTAAATTGATTTATTAATTTAGTTGAAATTTAATTTTCTAAACATAAAACGACTACTATATTTAATCCCTTATATAGTGAATTCCCTATGGTTAGATGCATAACCTTAGAGGGTTGAGAGAGAAAACCCCAATGGTGAATGGATTGAAGGATAATCATGGAATCATTAATTGATGATCAGAGTACTATAGATCTTATCACCATTGGTTGATTTATTGGATTTCACCAACAAAAATGATGTAGAATCATTATTTTTCAGTGATCGATTTAACCTAAGGTATGGAATTTGATTTTGTTTTTAAATCCTAATTTATGGTTTGAGATGAATGTGAATTAATTACTTATAAATTAATTTCTGGATCATTCTTTTGTGTTTTTCCTACGTTTTTTTCTCTTCATAGATCTAGAAATTTGATATTTATTCACAATTTATTTTCTTTGATTTGATTACCCATCTCATTCTTCATATTTTTTCAATGATGGCCAAATGAACACTAGGCTTGTTCTATTTTCACTTTGTGTATTTTTCCTTTCTCTCTATTTTCTTAACATTCTTCATCATAATTTCAGCTTTCCAATGATTCTATGATACATGGGGGTACTGATAATTCTGAAATTAATTCTTTGGTACAATATTTAATGGTTATGAGTATAGTTTTTGGATTTGGAGACATGATAGAGGTGTGAAAATGATGATGAGAATCCAATGATAGTTTGGGTAACAACAAATACATGAGTTAGATTGAGAAGGTATATCAGAAGAAGTAATGATAGGTGATTCTGAGAAAGGGGTGGTAAAAATATATCCATCAGTGCTGATGGTGATCCAACCTTTGTGTTGATTGTGGTGTTACTATGAGTTGGACCACACAGTGGAATTGGGAAGGTGTCAAAAGACATTTTCCAATCAATGGGTGGCTAGAATCCAGCCATCGATGATATTTAAGTTTTGGTTCACTCAGATATATGAAGTTAGGGATGAAAATCATGTATGGAGTGGTGTAGGAGGCTATGTGGGTGGTATTCATGAACATGTTTGAGTTTCTATGAAATTATGTGTTTAACGGTGTGTACTTCGTAAGAACACTCACTGTGTGATCCACTTTGTGTGGTGGATAGGGTTTGAGTGTGACTTAAATATCACATGTTGTGTGGTGGACCCACATTCCATGTGACCCTTAGTCTACTAGATCGATGTGTACAAGGAGTACATTCCCAAGAGGCCATGTGGACCAACACACCATGTGATAAGGGGAACACCTCGTGTACTTCGAAAAGTATACGATCATGGGTAGATGACACATACAGAGAATCATCCTAGCCTCTACATGATGTGTGTGTTGTGAAGTATACCCACTGCATACTTTAAAAAGTATAAAATTTTGGGAATATGGAACACATTGATAACTGACCCAACCTATACACATCACGTGTTTAAAAAACACACTGTGTATCTTGGGGAATACATTCTATGTGAAATGGAAGGACACATGCATTTATAGGCTTAGAGATACATTTTGTGTACCACATGGGACATGCTATGTATTTATTCTAGGGTATATTAAAGCCTTTATTATCCACATAGTAGTTTTAGAATGAGGTTGGGTGTGTTCCCTCAAACCGTATTAGTGTGGATATATTCCCTTAGTCCATACCTAAGAGAGTACATTGAGGCATCCCATAATGAGAACAATATGTGTGATCCCCTCTATATGTTTGTTCTAAATAGAGTTAATTATACCTCCATGGGTCCTGGGGTGTGATCCTCTATCACTATTCTATAGTTTGGGTCAGTTATCCCGTTTTTTAAATCTAGGGAATGTGATATCCTTTATATCAGATTAATCCAAATAGGGTTAGGTATCCCCTATAGGCTCTGGGCATGAACCCCTATTTGTGTATGAAAATGTGTTTTCTTCTAATATGTTTTAGTCTGATAGAGTGAGTATCTTAGATGATACCTCCTACTTTTCTTGTTTCTTCTTCATGGAAATACTTGAAGGTTATGTCATCTTAGATGAGTGCCATTAGTATAGCGAGACCCGATGAGTGAGTTATCTCAGAAGTATGTTAACTATGAGCCTATATTAGAATCATATGTTGGAAGTAATGACATGAAATCACCTTGAGACTTGGTGTATATTAATGATCATATCTATTTTATCTTATTTATTCCCTTATCTCTGTGATATAGAGCTAACTCCCTCTTTAATGATTTTTTTGGTGATATTTGGGTGTCCCACTTGGTATGTTTATACTCACCCCTACATGGGATTTTCCCATACATGTCATGTCTAATGTAGATGAAAGGTCTTTTGTCGGAGTCCTAGAAGGATAAGGAGCATGTGGATCATAGTTTCACTAGATGGAATGTGGATGGTTCCAGGAGTTTCATCTTGATAGTAGTCCCCTTTTGTTAGAAGGTTGGACTCTTTTATAGTTTTTGTGGTCTTATATTTGACCCTTTAAAATTTTTATATACTAATTATTATACTCTTATGTGGGATAGTCTTTATTCATGAATTTAAAATATGAGTTGTTTATCTTTTCCTCATTTAACCGGTGTATGGGGATGTGTGTGTCTGTGAATGATATTTAGGATAAAGCCTCCCATGTGTGTGATATTCCTACTCAGTGATAGTCACCAAACCCTAGCCTATTAATGATGGGATCAAGGTGTCATTATTATATTAAAATTGACCTAGAGGGCCCCAGTTAGCCATATTGTGACATAGTGGTATCGAAGGAAGGTCATCTTAGAAAAGGAGTTTAGAGATAGTCTATTTGTAAGGTTTTGTTGGGGAATTAGGGAAAAAATGTAAAAGTGTCTCGAGTTCAGCTCTTAGGCTAGAGAAACCTTTGATCATGTGAAAAATAATGTATCAATTCAAAAAGAATATGATAAATTTATTATTGACAAAATACATGTAGGAACTAGTTTTATGGAAAAAATTGATACATGAATCATATAGGAATGTGTTGTGGTTTCCATGTTCTTCTTGATCCAGCTCCCTAGATATTCTCTCCTAAACATGGTGCAGCTCAGCATACTCTAGATGTCTCCATGAAAATATCCAACTAGGATTATATATATGGATCATGATTATGATATGATTAGCGATGAGGATTCAATCTAAGGTCCTATGCTGGTGTTGATTCCTCTTGGTGTAAAACAAGTGATGTCTCCAACCATTGAGTAATATGTTGACCTACCTCCCAAAATTCAGGTGGATGCTCCCCTCCAGGTTGAGTAGTAGTTGGTTTTGGTAGTATCAATAGATGAACCTATTCTGAGTGAACTTCAATATTTTCATAGGAAGATACCACCCAAGTTTAGTGGTGAGCCAAATCCCCCTCCTTAGGCAGTAGAAGACTAGCATGAGCCTATGGTACAAGTGTTCCACCCAGTTAGGGCCTCTCTTGATGGTGGCCCCAGAGGTGATATTTCTCCAAGGTGACATAGGTAATTGGTGAAGCCTTATTCTGGTGATATTTTATGTGGTTTTGGATATATAGAGAAGAGTTACAGTTCTCCCATCAATATTTATTCTCTTGTGATGTGATTTAAAGATGCAGATCTGAGTTAGTGCCACCCAAAGTGGATAGTGTTGAGTTGTGATGGATGAGTTCCTTTTATTTGTATGTTTGAGGCCATTTTTGGATGTTTTAAAGTGTCAAAGAAATCCTTAGTTGTGGGGAATAGGTGGGAAGGGGGAAGGATTAACTCATGTAGTAGGGGATTATGACATAGAGGCTCTAGGTGTGTTTTTGAGGTATGACCCATGTCTTATTTTCTCTAACTATAGTTTTATTAAACATTTTCAAGACACTTTTACCTAAAATCACCCCTTATTAAAGAAATATCAATTCTAGAGGATCGTTTCAGCTCGACCCTTGTGTTTGGAGGCTCTAATAGAGAAGATTAGATGATCACACACTTCTGTAGATAGTGTGACCTAACTCTAGGAGGATAGAGAGCCTCATGTGAAATCTTTCCGTAGTGGCGATGATGCCCTACAATTTTTCCTCGATATAAATTGGTTTCCTACTATCTATAAAAAGTTTTTATATGAGAATTTGGGGTTGAAGTGTATCTTATTTGGTGGGATGTAATTTTCCTTCTTGGGTGATAAGGAATCCTAGACAGTGAAAAATGAGCTTGTATGTAGGAGGGTTCAACTGATTTCCCTTTAGTTGGATAGTATAACCTTGGGAGTAGTGGGAAATATGAGATTTCAGTTTCTATAGTGTTGGAGGAGTATGAGGATGCCTTTTCTAAGGGCGTTCTAGGAATATATCCCCATCGAAAGGAATTTTTTTTCATAGATCTTCACCTGAGGACAACCTGATACCTAAACCAGCATATCAGATGACCCTGTAGAGTTATGAGAGATAGGTATATAGTTGGAGGATCTATATATTAAGGGATTATTTATAACCAATGTGTTCCCATGGGAAGGACTAGTGTTTTTCACCAAGAAGGTGGATGGAAGCTTGAGGTTATGTGTGAATTAAAATCACCTAAACTAAGTGTCTATTAGGAAGGAGTATACACCTATGCTAATAAATAACTTCTTTGACCCTTGGTTAGGGTAAAATTATTTCTCAAAGTTTTACCTCAAGATGGGTTACCATCAGCTCTGATTTTGAGAGGAGGATATACCGAAGGTGGATTTCCAGATCCTCTACAGTTACTTTGAGTTCCTAATGATACCCTTCGGCGTGTTAAACACCCCAAAAATATTTATAAAACTCATGAACCAAAACTCATATCCATTCATTTATCAGTTCATGGTTTCCTTCTTAAACTAAATCATTTTGTACTTGATGTTAGAGGTGCAACACATAATAAATTTGAGGATGTTTTTGGATATGTTTTGATAGCTCTAACTTTATGGAAATTTCTCGAAGTATCGATTTTGGATTCATGAGGTCCACTTCTTGTGATATGTCTTATTATATGTGGTTGTAATATTATAACTAGTAATTTGAGTAAATTATAGCTTGGGATCCACTCAAGATCACGACAAGGGTAGAAGATTCTCACAGTAGGGTTTTCCACTCACTGTTGTCGAGTAAGGTGATAGAGCAGTTGACCTATTTTCAATTGACACTTAAAGATTAGGATGGAGAAAAATACCTCTATTTGATGGTTTTCACCACTACACTTCCTTATAATGTTAGTGAGGTATAACTTGGGGATATATATTGTGAGATCTTGTGTGACCAGATATCCATTGGTTGTGTTCCTAATGGATTTTCTGAAGCTGGGGTGCACATTATCCTTATTCAAGGATGGACAATGACATCAGTCATGCTATGAGAGGAGATTCTTATGCAGTGTCATGATTTTTCTATTAAAATTACATCCATGAGATGTGAGTATATACCAATATCCTTTATCATTCATTTGGGTGGCCAAGGATGCGGTAACATATAGCTGAATTTATCTCTCTATGTCTCACATACTAATTGCTGAAGGTCGAGATGTGCAAATGGAAGTGGAAAAGAGATGTAATCTTTTTGGATTTAATTATTGTAATTAAACAATCAATGATAGTTCATTAATCTATATGAGTGATCATATAATTAATCACTAAGTTGTTCCACTTCCTAGTCGTCTGAGAGTAGAGTTCAGTAGAGATATTGGGACATTTGTGTGTACAAGAGATAGTTCGTCTTCATGGAGTTTCTTCAATGATCATTTCATAATGTAATGATAAATTCATGTATTGATTATGGGGAGGATTAAATGAGTCCTTTTGGTCTCATTTGTATTTTATAAGAATGTTTCACCCTAGACAGGTGACTATATAGAGAAGACAATTCGAGTTCTGGGGGAATGCTTCAGGTTTTCATGTTAGTTTTTGGCCGTTGATGGGAGGATCATATAACCTTGGTATAGCTTTTGTATAATGAAAATTAACATTCCACCATCACTTTAGAATCATTCGAGTATTTTTATGGGAGACCCTATAGGCCATATCTATGCTGGTTAGATCCAGAGGAGATAAATTCTAATGGGACTAGATTTGGTACAAGAGGCGGTAGTGAAGGTTTAGTTCATCTAGGGGAAGAAGCAGACTACCCCTAGATATTAGGAGTCATAAAAGAACCAACGATGGAGGCCTTTGGAGTTCTATTAGGTAGGCCATGTGTTCTTAATGGTCTCATATTAGTGAGGTTTATGAAGATTTGGTCGAGGCGACATACCATATATGAGGTTCTTTGTCCCTTTTTCCATTTTACACCTTGGGTTACACTATTAGAAATTTAGGCTATAGCCACAGACCTATAGCCATGGTTTTATAGGTCTGTGTCTATAGACTGTTTATAGCCACACTTTAATTAAACATCCGTGGCTAAACTTCTAAACATCGGCGTTTCTTTTTTTTTTCTTTGGATTTCATCGGCCTCTCCTCTCATCCTCCCCTGATCCGCGATAGCCTCTCCTCTCCTCCTCCCCCGATCCATGACCCTACTCTCCTAACCGTCTACAGCTCTCACCGCGGCGCCCTCCTCCCGACGCTCCCAATAAATGCGGTCTCTCACGCTATCGTCGACCTCTCTCACCACGACCCTCCACTCTGAACCATCGACATATCTCATGAACTCTCTCATGCTGTTCACGGCGACCCTTCAGAAGCAGGAATCCACTGGCCATTCAGCTTGCAATTTCTGTGTACTTTCTGAATCTCCCTCCTTCTATTTCCCTCCCACTATAAACCTCTTAAGTTTTGTCGATTGAAGCATCCTCCTCCCATGGATGGTGTTCTTATTTTTTTTATTTACATTATGGAATGATAATCACATGGTTGGATGACTATGGAGAGTTGGGGGAGGAAGACAGAGCGGATTAGGTTTTTACTTCCTGTACAGTTGGGAATTTATGATCATCGTTTCATTTTATTTAGTCATTGGCAGTTGCATTTAGTTTTTGTTTGTTTAAAGAAATTTTATCAGCTCGGGCTGGTTTTTTTTGGATTCGTGTGGTAGTAGACTCGATGGCTTGTTTGTAATTTCCACGCACCTCTGGATTTTCTTTATTGATTCATTTCTTGTCAGGTGAAGTTACTTGCTAGAAGTAGTTTGTTAATTTGTATTCGATTTTCCTTTTACATCCCATGCTTATTTCATTTATGAATTGCTTATCTTTTTTCCCGGAGAACCTATGCTTGCATGGTGCATTAAATGAAATCCCCCTTTGTCTTGTGTTCCAAGTAATTGGGGATGCGGGGTTTTATTTATCCTCGTATGATGTTCTCTATTTATTTTCTTAAATGATGCTTTTTTTGCATTGATAAGCTTGTTAGCATGTCTTGTGGTTCAAATTTGAAGGAGTTCAAAATTTTATGTATGTGGCTGCTGATTCTTGTCATTGAGTTAGCATGTGGTGTTTTCCTGATGAAAACTAAGGGGATCTTCTTCTATGTCTTTGTTAAATACATTGGAAACCTTTGATTATATAGCGCCATACCGATCAAATTTGAATGTGCAGTAGAAAAGTTATCATGGGTGAAACTAAAAAAAATACCAATGTGAAGGTTTTTTGCACTACTAATTATATTTTTAAACTCAGATCCATGGTCATAAATGCTTCCCACTCACCAACTAGTCCTGTTTTGGTGTTCATCAACTCCAAAAGTGGTGGTCATCTTGGAAGTGAACTCCTTAAAACATATTATGATGTTCTCAACAAGAACCAGGTATTTAGGGTTTTAACCCCTCAAATTTCACTCATGTATTTTCTCCAATGGTTGGAATTTATATGTTTATGGGATTTTAGGTGGTTTAAAATATCAGATGATGGATGAAAAACCAGATACATTTGTGTTATTCAAATCAGTTGAGTTCGGGTGTTAGGGTGGCGTTTGGAGTATGATGGCTATGTATTGGGTATGGTTTGGATTTGTCTTTGGGGGTTTGGGTTGGTGGTAATCCCTCAAGTTGGTGGATCTTGTTGGGGTTTTTCTTTATGTTTTGATGTAAAACTCTCGATATAAGGAATTTTGGTGATTTCTGGGTGATTTGATTGTGTGTTTTTATTAGGAAGTTTCTTGTTAGATTAGTTAAGTGGGTGGAGGGTTTCTTATTATCAAGGGTGAATGTGCGGGGTTTGGTTGTTATGCTTGGTGTGTAGGAGAGTAACCCTTAGATTATTATGATAAACCTTAGGGTTTGGTGTTTTGGAAATGATATTTTGTTATCAAGTAAGGATTAAAGGTAGTTTCATGATTTTATTGTAATAATGCATTCTTAGGATTGTGGCGCGATGGGTTTCTAATTAGTAATGTTGTTATTACGAGATGATATTGAGTCAAAATTCATCAACAAAGCATCTAATTAGGATGGAATTGTGTTCTCATGGGAAATATGATCAAGTGGTTGTTTACCTCATATTATGTTACAACTACTATGATCCATTGACCAAGGACTTCGAAAAGGAAAATCAACGGTTTTCTAAGTTATCCATGAGTTCTAGGAGTAACAGTATCTAATTTTCAGTAGTGACATGGGATCGTAGGATTTTTAGAATATGTTGAAGAAAGTTTAGTTCCTATTTGTAAGGATTGGAACTCTAGAGGATATATGGGTGAAACTAAAAGTTTCTAAATTCAAAAGAGATGAATCAGAATGGATAAATACATTTGACCATAAAAGAAGGAATGAGGAGGTTTTATGGATCGTGTTTCATTCCCTCTTCTATGAGAGGCTATGGCAGATTTACAGAATAAGAGCATGTTTTGGGGATTCATGGAGCTATATCATTATGGGAATCAGTAATGGAGTATGCCACTAAATTTGAAAGTTTATTCATTTCATGCCATCCTTCAAATGAAATTTATTCATAAAGGAATTCTAGTTTTTAAATGGTCTTATGTACTCATTATTGGCATGAGTAGCTTACTTTTATCTGGACACCTACTAGGAGATATTCAAGAAAGACTGAGCTATCTATGTAGATACATCTATTACATAGGAAGGTGCATGGAGAAGGATGGAAACCGAGTAGGAATGAATGTTGGTTGGTGAGCCTCAGTAGGGCAACAAAGTAAATTAAATGAGTAATATCTCAGCTCACTATTAGAAAAATAAATGAACCCTGGTCTATTTCTCATGTATCAAGAATGTGCGTGCATTACCTTAGTATTTGGATGAGAAAAATAGGTTTCATGTATGTGTCAAGATGTGGGTTTCTATATTATTTTATTGGGATAATTCATCCTAGGTGAAGTGACTTTTAGTACCATACTTAATGAGGTATTCCTAAAGTTATTATTATTTTTCTATAATTTGTATTTCTCTATCTAATATCTTTTAATGTATTATTTTTGTTGGATATAATGTGTGTTTGAAATATGATAGATTTTAAATGAAGAAATTTTGTTGAGATTATTGGGCTAGGATCTTCTGTAGTGATCATAATTTCATATGAGGCACTAGACATGTGTATGTAGGATTGATGATGGTATTGATAATACTATAGTGGGGAGATTCATACTAGTACTTTTTGAGTGAAATCCATATCAAGGGATTGTGATCATTATCAAGGTTATGAAATGTATGAACTTAGACAGTAAATGGATGAATTTTGTGTCTGGAGATGGATGTTGGATGAACCATATTTGGTTCCAAGACCACACCAAAATTAATGATTTACCTATAGCGGTTGGTATAGTCAGCGTGTTCAGTTAATTATGAAGAGTTTATATTGGTAAATATGATATTTAGAGCTTTTGTATTTCTAAGATGTCATTCAGATCAATGTGTTGGGTTAAGTATCAATATTTGATATTGTAGTGGGATAGTGCTTGAAAATTCTAGTGTGGAGTTTGAAAGGGAGCCTAAAAAGGGTACTCTAAAGGCTGTTGAAAGTGTGTGTGGAAGGGAAACCAAGTAGTCCAAATTGTTAAGAATTTATGACATAGATTCCATAACAATAATAATTGTTGAAAGTTAAAAGGAAAGAACCAATTATCGCATATTCGAAAATAGTTTCTACAAAGAAGGAATATATAATCAAGAAGAAGGAAGATCATGCACCAAAAGATTGTCTAATCATATTAGCAATCTGGTTTGAAAAATCCAAGAGGATTGAGTAATAATAAAAGAAGGAAAATTCTCTACTTTATAAAATTGATAAACCTATATAAAATAAGAATAAAGGTGAATTCCAGAAGAAGAACATGCTAAAAAATGAGGTTTCAATATATAAGATTAAGAAGGATATAGGCATGAATAGTTTTAGGTATTTTATACATTCAAGGAATAGATTTTCTAGGTTAAGAACAATGTATAATCCCTATTTCTCAATTTTAAGTGATGATGGAGGTTTCCTTTATTCTCATATTTTGGTTATTTTTGATTTTTGAATAGGCAATTGAAGGTGATGTTTGAAAAATAAAGAGCTTTATTAATGATCATGTTATTTAGTATTGGGATGTACATATCAATTTGAATATTATTTGTTCATTGTTGGTTATGGATTCATGTATCATTTATCATGTACAGTTGATACACTGATCACATATATATAAGAAGTTGTTATATCTCATTTCTTTTCCCACTATTTTCTTATAGGTGGTTTCTTATGACAAGACCGGTTCTATCCACCACCATCGAAGACAACAAGTTCAAGATTTGGGTAAGGTTTATTCTGCTTTTATTATTTGGCCCAATTTTAATTAGGGCTTTTTTGATTTTTGGGTTCCTTATATTTTTGTTGTGTGTTTTGGATTTCATTGAGGTGGATTCGAGTCGCCATTGAGGAAGTCTTACATTTGTATGCATAGGTAGGCATATGCATATATAAGTTCCCACTTTATATATATTCACTCATGGCAGTATGAATATATATATTGGGGCTAGGTGTGCTTATATATAGATATGAAAAATGCATATGCGTGTAAGTGTAAAGGGGTATATGCAAGTATAAACATATATCTAAGGACCCCCTTGTGCATATTTGGCCATGAAAATATGTACATAGGGGCTAGGTGTCCTTATATATATGTTAAGTTGCATATGTGTGCAAGCGGAAAAAAGGAAGATTCGAGTTGTCATCGTCAAAATAAAACGTGCCTTGAGGTTGAGGTAGGGTCCCTCTCCTAGCCTATTTAATTCAATAATGTTTCAAATTGCATTTAGTTGCCTTCTTAATTCTGCATGTTTTATATTAAATTTCAGTTCTTGAATAAGTGTTAGTTAAGATAATTGTTTCATTTGATAAATAAGTTATGGTTTTGTAATAAAACCCCTCCAACGGAGGTGTGCTGTCTACGAAAACTCACAATGGTATACCTTGATTAAAATTATTACATTGATGTTTTCCTTATACTTGATGTCATTGTTAGTCATAAAGCACAGGTAGTACTTGACCCTTTTTATATCCCTGTAGGGGGTTTCCCTCTTTTTATTAAAACGTTTGTTTGAACCAAGACACTCTTTAAGTGCTATTAGACTTTTAATATGGGTCCCATGTTGTGTGACCATGTCACATGGCATGTGATATTTAAATCCAACCAAAAGCCCAGTTCCATAGCCTAGGGGTCCCACAGTACCAGTAATGTCAGATTACATGTTATATAACCTGTGATTTTCCTGATCCCATGGGGTATTCCTACACATTACTAGATCTCCAAACCTCACCTAATTAGGTATATTAGGGGTCATCCAATCATCTAGTCATCACAGATTAGCATTCATTTCTTTATATCTTCTAAGAAAACATCCTCTCATGCCATCAATATCATCCTATTTGAAACTAAGTGGAACAAATACTCCAATTCCATTCTAATACACCTCCAAAATCTATGATAAAAATGACATAAATTGCCCTTATGGAAAACAAGGTCAAGGAAGGCACTGATTACCCAGTGGAAAACCACCAACCGACCAATGGCCACAAATTTTTTGGTTCCAACCATCAACCATCCAGTAGTTAGTCTAGAGCCAACCCTCCGCCACTATCACTATTAATATGTTCATGGTGCTTTAAAATAGCTAACTGGTGGCCCCATCTACTACTTTTTAGGAACACCACATACTTCTTCCCCTCTTTACTAAATCCATCCACCTGAAACATAAAATTTCAATTAACCCAAAAAAGAAATCCGCAGTCATTACAAACTATCCACTATACGACTTCTCATCCATGAGAAACATTACTAAGCATCACTGGTGAATTGAGGTTTTAGGGGTTTGGAGCTGCCTTCGGGCCTACTCCTTCCCTTAATAGTTTCCCATCCTTCACCTTATCTATTATTCGGTACCTTGAAGTCTCATTTACTTCTACGTCTTTTTTCCTGGGGTTCTACATTCATCAATTTTGAAATCACTTCTTTCAGGATCGATCACTAGTATTTAGGTTAACCAGAATGTTTCAGTATTTTTCAAATGTTTTCCAGCAGTCGAACATTATTCCCTCAAATTTTCTATTCTTTAATTCCCTAATAGAAGAATTGATCCACCATAGGTGTATTGGACTGATTTATTCTTTCTTAGGTTGCATGAAGTGGTGGATCTGGCTTTGTATTTGTCCAAATATTCATGTTCTTTCAACTGTTATCCATGTTTCCTCTACCAGTGTAACCTAATTTTTCACTCTAGGAGAGACTCTCAGTTTTCATCCCAATGGATTTAGATTATCAGATTACATTTTCCTTTTTAAAATCCTTATTTTATTACTATTTTCAGCAAAAATCTTGGAAATATTTTAGGTCAATCAGAAGATGCTTAATGGGAAACATCTCATTCATTATTTTTTGTTTGTAGAGATTTACCTGTCTAAGAAACATCTAGAGTTTATTTGGCTATATGCTGAAAAATAGTTCAAATTTAAACAACATATTGTCTAGGAAACAGAGGCAATTCCATAGTGAACTGCTAGAGTCTCGGTCCAAAGGTATATTAAAGGCTTAATATAACACTCATCTTGATGGGGAACATGTGTTTTATGCTTCTCTAGCTAGTGAGTCACTAGATACCAAGGGTCCTTTGACATAATAATACATTCAAGGATCTAAATGTTTAGTATCATAGGAAAATTTGGTTCATAAAACACTTGTATATAATACAAAAACATTATTTAGCAACTGGGAATGGATGGAGGGGGGAAGGGTGGGATGTGCAGGCTAGGGGGCTGGGTGGAGGGGGGCAGGGGGCAGGGTGGAGGGGGGCAGGGGGTAGGGGGGAGGGTGGAGGGGGGCAGGGGTGGGGGGTGCAGGGGGTGTTGTGCAGGCTAGGGTGCTGGGTGGAGGGGGCATGGGGTAGGGGGCAGGGTGCAGGGTGGAGGGGTGCAGGGGGGTAGGGTGGGGGGGGGAGGGCAGGGGGGTAGGGGGTAGGGGTAGGGGGTAGGTTAGAGGGGGGGCAGGGGGCAGGGGTGCAGGGGGTAGGGGGCAAGTTGGAGGGGGGCAGGGGGCACGGGGGCATGGGGCAGGGGGAAGGTTGCAGGGGGGAAGGTTGGAGGGGGGCAGGGGGCAGGGGGGTAGTGGGCAGGGGGCAGGGGGAGAGTGGAGGGGTGTAGCTGTGGAAAGGTTAACAACAACCCCTGTTCCGTGTTTGAAACCTAACAATTCTTTTCCCTTTTCTTTTCTTTTATTTCGTTTAGTTATTTTACTATTTAATAACATTTTTCTTGTGTTTTCTGGGCACGAAAAAAGCTGGACAACACCTCATGCACCTGTTGAAGATCGAATCATACTATTGTTGGAAGCATAAAAAAACATCCAGGTTCGTGTTTCTACTTTGTTTTCAATGTTTTTTATGTTTTCCACCTTCCTCTTTAAATTTTATGTGAGACATTGCCCATTTAATTTGAGGGTTTCTATAAAATACATTTAATGTGTGAAGGTGCGTATACCCAGTGGGGGAGCAACAAATTTTAGTTAGAAAGCTCCAACACTCTGCGGTCACGCCATGGTCACACCGCGGTCACGTCGTGGTCACGCCGCGGTCACGCCACGGTCACTCCACGGTCACACTGCGGTAATGCCGTGATTTGGCCCTTCTCTAGACACATCCAGCCCACACCAGCCCCCTTCCACCTTCATTTCATCCCACTTCCACCAGCATTCTAGCCTGCAACAACCCCCCCTTCCACCTTCGAATCAGCCCACACCATCCCCCCAACACTTGCAACCAGCCCCCTTCCACCAGCATTCCAGACTCCTCCCACTCCCTTTGCTCTTGGCCGGAAGATGCTGCCCCGCAGATGTCATTGGACCGGGCCAACACGCCGCGGTCACGCCACGGTCACACTGTGGTCATGCCGCGGTCACGCCGTAGTCACGTCGAGGTCACACCATGATTTGGCCCTGCTCCGGCCACATCCAGCCCACACCATCCCCCTTCCTCCTTCATTTCAACCTGCTACCACCAGCATTCTAGCCCGCAACATCCCCCCTGCCACCTTTGAATCAGCCCGCACCATCTCCCCAACACCTTCAACCAGCCCCCTTCCACTAGCATTCCAGCCTCCTCCTGCATCCTTCTCTCCTGGCTAGAAGATGCTTCCCTACGGATGTCGCTGGACCAGGCCAACACACCGCAGTCACACTGCGGTCACGTTGCGGTCATGCTGCGTTAATGCCGTGATTTGGCCCAGCTCCAGCCACATCCAGCCCACACCAGCCCCCTTCCACCTTCATTTCAGCCCGCTGCCACCAGCATTCCAGCCCGCAACAGCCCCCCTGCCACCTTTGAATCATCCCACACCATCCCCCAGCACTTGCAACTAGCCCCCTTCCACCAGCATTCTAGCCTCCTCCCGCTCCCTTCGCTCCTAGTCGGAAGATGCTGCCCCGCGAATGTCACTGGACCGGGCCAACACGCCGCGGTCACGCCTCGGTCACGCTATGATCACACCACGGTCATGCCACAGTCACACCACGTTTATTCCATGATTTGGCCCTGCTCCAGCCACATCCAGTCCACACCACCCCCCTTCCACCTTCATTTCAGCCTGCAACAGCCCCCCCAGAATCAAGATGGTAGCCTCACAATAATTCCTGGGTAACACGATTCTTAGGATGAATTGGTTTTGGTAATTAAGTTTGAGGATATTTTTATCCAGATTTATATTTATGAGTCTCTTAAGGTTATTTTTGTAACCATATCACTAGAGGTTCCAAGTTATAAGTGGTGGAAGTCTATTATTCAGACTAATCCAGAAAAATACTATTCTTGGAAAAGTTTCAAGGCATTGTTCATTTAGCATTCTTTCATAATGAAGTGAAGGTACTGATGGATATAGAATTTTCTAGAAGGGGCTGTCCAGGTGAGGTGTCCAAGGGCTGTCCGGGGGGGGGGGTGCCGGGGGGTCTGCAGGGCATGGGGGAGGGTGCAGGTGGGGTGTCCAAGAGGGGCTGTCTAGGGGGGTGTATAAGGGTTGTCCGGGGGGGGGGGGTCTGCAGGGCAGGGTGCAGGTGGGGTGTCCAAGTGCTGTTCGGGGTGCCGGGGGATCTACAGGGCAGGGGGAGGGTGCAAGGTGGGGTGTCTAAGGGCTGTCCAAGGGCTGTCCGTGGACGTAGGGTTATTCCCGAACCACGTAAATTTTTGTGTCCTGTGTCTATTTTTTTTCTTTCTGCATTCTTCTTTAGTTTCTCGTTTTTGTCATTGTGCCTCTCGACGATTCCACAACAATTGAATCCCCAATCCCTTTCCCATTCCCTCTCATTCTTTTTATGATACCATCAAAAAGTCTGTCATCATACCAAACAGAGCCTAGGATTCAGATAAGCTTGGTTAACCATCCTCAATCAAAGGCTTAAATTTAAGCTTGGAAATCTCACTTAGGATCCGTTACTGCTTAAATCACGTATCACTTAAGATAAGTGCTTCTATATAAGTGGTTCTAGATTGCTTATTGAATTTTTTTTGACACTTATTTGAGTGGTTTTCTTCTGGAATTGGAAGTGTAAATGTTTTTCAGAAATAGAACGCCATGAATTTTTTCAAACTGTTTATCATAAGTCATTAGGACTCTGGCCTAACAAGTAGTCGCACACCAGAACTAAGTAGAATTAAATGAAAAAAAATCAACGTCTTTTATTTCTGTAGGAGTAAGCAGAATTATAGAGACAACATATCATATATGGCTACATCACTCTTCGAAATGTGCTTTTAAACCCTTCTCTCAGACCCCAGTGCTGGATCACTTCACCAAAAATCATAGCCAGTCCATATCGCCATCCTACTAATGTTGGAAACTTCAAAAGATCATTCATACCCACCAAAAAGATGAGCAACATTACTTCTTTCTAAAGATGCATCTTCCGCTGCATCTATATTGGCCAAAACCAGGAGCAGCTTTGTTTTCAAAATCACCTCCTGAACATTATTCCAAGAAATCATGCCACCCTTTGCTATAAAGAGGCCAACAACAGTATTCATAACACTAACATCTTTGGGATTGGTTTCAGTCCTTTCCTTGCCCAAGATATACTGACATTGAAACTTCATTGTTTTCTTTATAGCAGCCTGCCACTCTCTTTGTCCTGCACTTATTGATGATAAAAAGTTTCCTTGTAATACCTTCTATATCTATTAATAAGAATGGTCCAATTTTTAAAACAACTCCTCATTTTCCACAAATGCCATTCTATATAGAGTCTTTTATAATGGTATTTACCCACATGTAATATAGATTGAGTCTTTTCAAAATTGGCCTCTTCTCCCCTAATTTCAGAATCTGTTGGCTTTGTGATCACTGAATGGAATGGTGAAGAATTCAGTTATTTAATGGTTGTATTTTTGTGTGGTTATTTCTTCTTGGGAGTAATTCACCTTGTCTTGGCCTTCTTCCTATTGTTCATGCGAAAACTATTTATTCCAACTCTTTCGGTGGAAACTCATTGTTCACATGGGTTGCAGATTCTCCTAGGCTACGGTGTGGTTCCTTCTCCTGGGCCTCCCCTTTCCCTTTCATAACCTGAATTTCCATCATTTTATCAGTGACATGGTTGGATATTTTTTGTGGACAAGCACATTTATTAGATTCTTCATGCTCCCTCTTCCCAGATCTGTGTGGATATGGATCTCTCCAACCATTCCCTAACTACATCCTCCTCATGGAAGGGACTTTATCCTTGTGGAAAAAGCTCTTCCATCAATTCCTAATGCATTTCATCTCCCACTTACTATTGCAAGGACACTTAGTATATATGTGAAAACACTTTCATGTTGGTCCTTAGGCCCCCACAGTGGTTTTTATACTCTTCATATCCCTTCAATGCAGCCTAAAGTTTCCATGGATCCTCGTGACAAGGGTGCGTCTTCATTTTCCCCCACTTCTAATTCACCTCATGATATTTCTAAGGTGGTCCTTTAGCTTCCTAAAGTTCCTCCCCTAGTTCCTATTGTCCTGCTTCCCCCACCTTACATACCTGGTCCAAGGGATCTTCCCACTCTTCCGGATGCGTGGCCTTTGGAGCCGCCACTACCCCTCCTCCTCGGCTATGTCCCACCCTCTGATTCTACATCATACAATTCTTTTGTGGTGTTCATGCCTCATGTGAAATTTTATCCAAGAAATTTCCCTCCACCTAGTGGAAAGATTCATTTTTACAAGGGCATATAGGTGCTCATCTCCCTGCCTCCCCCCATTCAGGTGATTGATCCGGGTTCCTCAAGTTTCTCCCCCTTATATCTAATTTTTTTTCACTTTCTTTATTACTCCTCCAAATTATCTAGAATGGGAAATAGATATCTCTTTATATTCATGCATCTCCCCCACGTGAAGGACGTATACCAAATCTTAGTCCAGGATCCTTCAGGATTCCAAATCCTACAGTAGAGTTTCCTCTTTTCCAGCACCCCACCCTTCATTAATGACATCCCTCTTACATTGGAATTCCTAGGGCCTCATCACCTGGGATAATACTATCATCCTTGTTCATGAACTTGATCATCTCATGCATTCATTACATTTCTACCTTGAGCCTATACAAACCTCATCTCGCATTGTGGGGTCTGATCATAGGATCAGGGTGCACAACATCATGCATGATGACCCCAACAACATTCATATTTGTATGTTCTACCATTATATCATTTATATAGACCTTTTGTGTTCCAATGATCAATTAATCACCTTAATTATTTATGTCGATAACTGAAAACTCTTTGTAAATTTTGTCTATGAAAAATGTGAGATGATTTCTAGAGAAACCCTTTGGTGAGACATTCATTCCATTGATCCTAAGGAAATTCCATGGATCATGGGAGGTGACTTCAATGTTATAGTTGGTCCATCTGAAAAGAAAGGTGGTAGAGTTTTACCATGGAGGGAGAGTGATGAATTTGCTTCATTCCTCTCTCAAAAGGGTTAAATTGACATTGGTTATTCTCGAGACCAATTCACATGGTTTAACAACCAAAGGGGGGGACCCTATGCATGGAGTAGGTTTGACCACTACCTAGAAAAATTGAATTCCATTTATTTAATACTAAGTGTTAATTTTTTCACCTTTCTTGTGATCTTTCAGACCATTCACTGATTCTTGTGACCCTTTTTTAGGCTGATAATAGAGGTGATCACTTCATATTTTCTCACATATAGATCTCTGACCCATGTTTTCTCAACACGGTTTCTAAGTCCTAGTCCATGCCAGTTCATTATAACCTATGGATTGGTCTTCAAAATAGGGTGAGGTAACTTCAACATGATCTTCAAGCATGGTTAAAGAACCTACTTATGTGATGTCAAGACACAAATAACTTTTGTGCAGATGTTATCTTTTTAGAAACACAACTGTTGTCCTACTGTGATAATGACCTGTTTAGTCATTTGATCTCAATGAATAATGATTTGGTGGTCTGACTTCTAGAAAAGGAATTTCTTTCTCAGGAATGGGATCCAATTAAATGGATTCTGGAGAGGAAAAAACTCTACAATTTTTCATGCATGCATTAAAGAGAGACACCTCCATACTAGGCCTAACATAATCCAAGAATATAGATCCTTTATGGTTGATCAAAATTATGTTTGAGACCTTGATGTTACCAACGTACAGTCTATTTTGGCTGACCCAAACACCTACATTCTTGAGGGTTACCCAAGGAGCCATTCTAATCTCTTTGATGCCATCCCTTTTTTTAGAGTAGACTAATAGGGTGGTGTTGACCGATTCGGTTGGGCCGAATGCTTGTGGCCTGCAACTATAGCAGATCTGACTGACCAACACCGACAAGCACTGTAGAGGTACGGACTTTGGGGTAAACTTCACTGTAGAACTTTTGACCAAGTTGGCCGCCGATCACTATAGAAACACGGACTTACTATTCGGAATAGTGGACCGTCTTCTTCATATGTACCCGATTTTGGGCTAGGGTTTACTACTGAAAATCCTCTGTTTTTTTGTGCTCACGATATAGTGAATTATGCCTCTCCCGTGGACGTAGGGATTTTTCCCGAACCACGTAAATCACTGTGTCCTCTTTGTTTTCTTTCTTTCATTTTTCTCATTTCTTTCGTTGTGTTTCCCGACGATTCCGTAATAGTGAGGAGGGGGTAGGGGGTTCAAGGTACAGGGGGTGGGGTGGGGTGTAAGGTGTAGGGGGTGGGGTAGAGAAGGTGTGCAGGAGCAGAGGGTGGGGGGTGCTGGTGCAGGGTGGGGTGGGGGGGGGGCTGTCTAGGGGGAGGGGGGTGTGTAGTGAGGAGGGGGGTGGGGTGAAAGGTGAAAGAGGGTGGGGCAGGGGAGGTGTGCAGGAGCAAGGGGTGGGGGGTGCTGGTGCAGGGTGTGGGAGCTGTGGGTGGGGGGAGGGGGGAGTTGGTAGTGTCCTCCCAACAGCGAGCACGGTTCACCGTGCTGGTTTTTTTATGTAGTGGAAAGGCCTATAGCCACGGTTCAAACCGTGGCTATAGAGATTTAGCCACGGTTCTTAGTGTCGTGGCCTTTATTGGCGTGTCTATAGGGTTGACCTTATAGACACGGTTTTCAAACCTTGGCTATAGGGATATAGATATGGTTGGAGCCGTGCCTTTAGGGATATAGACATGGTTCGAACCATGGCTATATACCTATAGCCACGGTTTGAAACCATGGCTATAGGCTCTGACCTATAGACACGCCAATACCAGCCACGGTTTGTGAAACCGTGGCTATAACCTATATCCACGGTTTTTGAGCCTATAGGCACAGTTTAGAACCGAGGCTATAGCCTAAATTTTTAGTAGTGTTAGCAACGTGGCACACCACTTAGCCGTACCACCATAATTAAAATAGTCACATAATTCATACCATATATTTTAGATTAGGAGATATGTGCATGACCCATTTCAAATTTTTTAATGGGCTGAGATAGACATTGAGGATAATGTTACCTTTTCATGGTGACTGGTGGTGTTTGAGAATAGGTAGGAGAAGATCCTTCATGGGCACATTTTTTCCTTAGGTGCGTGTTTTTTCTAGTATGGGGACCTCCATGAGAGCTCATGGGAATGGTAAATCCATATGCGAGCCCAATATCACCTATTTGAGTAGGTTTTCTCTTTTCTAGATAAAAATCCTTAAAGGTGGTGGGGGGGGGGATGTCACAACACCAAAATTTCTATTTGACACTTTGGATTGTTAAAAAGAATATTTGTGGAGTAAGGTATGGAGTTGACATGGAATTACAGTGCCCTTGGAGACTTAGTGTTGATATATTAAAAATATTAAATAGAATATATCACAGGTGCACAATTTTTTAGAAATAATTGATTAAATCTTGAATGATTTCTTGAATGGTTAAAATGATACCACCATTAAATCAGGAGTGTGATATTTACCCTAAGCACTATATAAGTCTTTTTTATGTCCGATGCTTCAATAGAGTGCATTCATGTCTGGATTAAATGAATTAAAATAATTTATTCATTTAATTAACATTTTATTAACTTACCCTAAAACATATCCTCTATTTAGAAACCTATATTTATAATTACCTAGATTTATTTTCATAACCCTATAGGTTAGAGAGGGTGGAGAGAGAGAACCCTGGTGGTTAACACATTAGTGGATTCTCACGGAATCATGAATCGATGACCAGAGTACCCTAGAGCTTGCTTTCATCTATTGAGTTCTTGGATCTCACCAATGACAATGATTAATAACCATTCATAATCAGTGATTGATCCAACCCAAGGCATTGAATTTGATTTAGTGGTTTAATCATCACTTATGGTTTCAAGTGATAACAAATTAAATCCTTCTAAATTAATTCATGGATTATTATTTATGGGTTTTTCTAACATTTTTTTCTCTTCCTATATCTAGGAAAATGATATTTATTCACCATTGAATTTTTTGATTTGATTACCCATCCCATTATTTGTATTCTGTCAATGATGTCCAAATGAACACAACCTTTGTTCGATGCTCACTTTATGTCTTGTGCCTCTCTCTATCTGTTCTTGACATTCTTAATTGGTATTTTGGTTGGTCGATGATTCAATGATACTTTGGGTTACTAATAATTTTTAATTCATTATTTTGTGAAATATATCATGATTATGGGTTTATTTTTGGGATTTAGAGATGTGATAGAGGTGTGGTGATGATGATAGGAATCTGATGATGGTTTGGGTAATGGATGATCCGTGATCCAGATTGAGTGGGTATATTTGGAGGAGAAAAGATGGGTGATTCCAAGCAATGGGTGGATGGAATCCATCCACTAGTAATGATGGTTATCTGAAGTTGGTGCGGATAATGTTTTTCCTATAATTTGGACAACACATATTCTTCAAGAAGGTGTCAACGGACATTTTCTGATCAATGGGTGGCAGAAATTTGGCCACCGATGACATTTAAGGCTCAGTCAACTAGGATCTAGGAAGTTATGGTTGGAAATTGCGACTAGAGTGATGGATAAGGTGACACAGTCTATACATGTGAATAGGCTAGAGTTTTTATGAAATTCCACATTACAAAACATATACTTGAGGATAAAACACACCATGTGATCTCCTACATGCAAAAACTAGGGTTTTTGCATGAGTTAAATATCATATGCCATGTGGTGGCCCCATACACCATGTGGCCCTTATCCTTCCATCTTAGCCTATACATGAAGTACACACCTAGGAGGATATGTGGCCCCACATTCCAAGGGATATGGGTCACACCCCATGTACTTCCGAAAGTGCACAAGAATGGGAAGACGACACACGCCGAGTAGCATCATGACTACTACACACTGTTTGTGTTGTGAAGTAAACCTCACGTAATTTAGAAATTATAATATCTTGGGAATATGGAACATTCCAAGCACTAGCCTTACCTCTACACATCGTGTGCTGTAACAAAACATCATGTATCTTGAGGAAGACATGCTGTGTGAGACAGTAGGGCACAATCAGTGGAGACTCAAGGGTACATGTTGTATACCCCATGGTACATGTAGTATACTTATTTTATGGTAGGTTAGATCCCTTTTTATCCTCATAATAGTTTAATTTTTATCTTGGGTGAGTTCCCTCAAACTGTATTTGTATGGATGAATTTCCTTATTCCAACCCTAATTAAAAATAACGAGGTATCCCTTCCTAAGTACATGATGTGTGATCCCCCTCTATGGTTTTGTTTTAGTTAGAGCTAGGTAACTCTTCATGATGAACAAGGTTTGATACTCTATAATTATTCCCAAGGTTAGGCCATGTATCTCGTTTCCAACATCTAGGTCATGTTATCACCTTCTTGTTGGGTTAATCTAGATAGGGTTAGGTATCCCCCACAGACCCAGGGTGTGATCCTATATCTATGTATAAACATCTATTTTCTTGTGATAAGTTTTAGTTTGATCGAGTGAGTATATATAATGATCCCTCTTAGTTTCCTTGGTGATTCTTCAAGGAAAGAATCGAGGGGTATGTCCTCTTGGATGAGTGCCATCAGTATAGAGATAGCCAATGAGTGAGTTATCTCAAAAGGATATTACCTATGAACTACTAGTAGAATCCTTGGATAGAAGTGAGGGCATGAAATCACCTTGATACCTGGTGTTCAACTTTGAGAATAAATATTTTATCTTATTTATTCCATTTTCATTGTGATTTAGAGCTAAATCCTTCTTTTATGCTTTGTGTTTTTTGATTTCAGGGGGTCTTACGAGGTATGTTTCTAATCATCCCTGCATGGGATAGGCTTGCACATGTGATGTCTCATGAAGATGATAGACCTTTTGTAAAATTCTTATGAGGAATAGGAGAAATATGATATTAGTTGTTCTCGATGAACCATGGATAGTTCTAGGAGTTTCATCTTGATAACAGTCCCTTTGTTAGTAGTTTGGAATCTTTTTCAGTTTTTGTGGGATTTTATTTGTCCTTTTTCACTTTTGATGCACTACTTATTATACTATACTATGGGATAATTGTTATGCATGCATTTATAGTAAGATTTTTTATCTTTTCCACATTATACTGGTGTATGGATATGTGTGCATGTGTATAGGTGCTTTAGGATAAGGCCTCCCATGTGTGTGATATGCCTACTCGGTGCTAGTCGCGTGCCCCTGTTCTATTAGAGGTGGGATTTGGGTGTAATTCTTAGCTCACCATCAGCCTACAAGGCCCCATTAGGTCAGGTTTTGATAATTTAAAGACTCCAAAATTTCTGTTTGACACTTTGGAATATTTAACATAATATTTTTTGAGTAAGGCATAGAGTCAGCATGGAATTCTAGGTCCCATGGAGCCTTGGTGTTGATATATTAAAAATATTAAATATAATATATCACACATGCATAGTTTTTAAAAAATAATAACTATTAAATAGTGGCTTGGATGGGAGAACTGAGACCACTATTAAATCAAGAGAATGGGATTTACCCTAGGCACATTATAAGTCTTGTCGGCATCAGATGCTTCGATAGAGTGCAATTTTGGGTGGATTGAATGAATTTATTAATTTAATTAACATTTAATTTTATAACCCTAAAATGAATCCTCAATTTAACTATCTTTATGAAAAATTACCTAGGGTTAAATTCTTAACCCTAGAGGGTGGATAGTGTAGATATATAGAACCCTAGTGGTGAACGCATTGGCATATGATCACTGAATTTCAAATTGATGATTAGAGTACCATATAGCTTATTTTCATGGATAGAGTTCTTGGATATCACCAATGAAATAAATTTATAACTATTATTTATCATCATTCAATCCAATATGAGGTAGGGAATTTTATTTTTTGGTTCAATCTCCATTTATGGTTTGATACGAATGTGAATTAATTCATTCTAAATTAATTTTTGGATTATTCATCAATGGTTTGACCAATGTTTGTTTTATCTTCCTAGATCTAGGAATCAAAGATTTATTCACCATTGAATTTGTTTATTTGATTACCTATATTTTATTTTGATTTATTCAATTGTGTCCAAACAACACAACCTTTATTGGATTCTCTCTTTTTGTCTTGTGCATTTCTCCCTCTATTCATGAATTTTTTCATTATTATTTTGGTTAGCCGGTGATTCAATGATACCTAAGGGTACTAATCACTGTGTATTCATTATTTGGTTTAATATATTGTGGTTATGAGTTTGGTTTTGAGATTTGGTGATGTGAAAAAGGAATGGTGATGAATATTGGAATCTGATAATGTTTTTGGTAATGATGGATTCACAACCTAGATTGAGAGGGTATCTCTAGAGGAGCAATAAAGGGAAATTCCAAGAAATGGGTGGCTATAATATGTCCACAAAAGATAATGGTGATTTGATTTTGGTGTAGAAAATAGTGTTCCCATGTTTTGTACTACACAAATTCTTCGAGAAGGTGTTGAAAAACATTTTTTGATCAACTGGTGGCTGGAATCCATCCACTAGTGACATTCAAGTCTCGATCTACACATATTTCAGAAGTTTTGGCCAAAAATAAAGGTTAGAGTGGTGGAGGAGGTGACACTGGTGGTATGCATGAACATGATAGAGTTTTTATGAAATTATACACCAAAAATATTTTACTTTGATAGAACACATTCCATGTGACCCCCTTTACATGACAACTAGGGTTTTCACTTGAGTAAATATCACACACCATGTGGTGAACCCACACCCTATGTGACTAGATCAGTATGTATCAAGAGTACATGCATAGGAGGTGATGTGGACCCACCTTCCATGTGATATGGGGCATACCCCATGTACTACATAAATTTAATGGTCTTAGCTAGATGACACTCATCTGTGTGTTTTGTAAATTACATCATGTGTACTTTGGAAAGTACACATAAATGGGAAGAAAACACATACCAAGCACTAAAATGACCTCTACATTCCATGTGTTGTAAAAGATTGTTGTGTATCATGGGGAAGATATTCCCTGTGAGATGGTAGGACATGGTCAGTTCCATACTCATGGATACGTTCTGTGTAACCCATGGTTCGTGCCATGTACTTCATCTAGGGTAGGTTAGAGTCCCTTTTATTCACAAAATAGTTTCAATATGATCTTGGGTGAGTTCCCTCAAACCATATTAGTGTGGGTAAATTACCTTATTCTATCCATAAGAGGGTATAATGTGGTATCCCATCCTAAGCACATGATATGTTATCCCCTCTATGGGTTAGTTTCGGTTAGAGTTAGGTATCCCTATATATGGACCGGGGTATGATCCACTATAATTATTCCCTAGTTTGGGTCAAGTATCCCATTTTTGAAATCCAAGGCATGTGATCCCCTTATAAGAGGGTTATTCTAGATAGGTTTTATGACAACCCTGCTTTTTATTACAACTTAAACATGCTTTATTACATAAAACTTCACTTGATACAACAAAGAAAATCGAAAGGTTTAGTGTATTTGGGGCTTAGGATCATTACATAAAAACTTTAAACTTGACATACAACATCTTTATTGAAAACTTCCTTTACATGACCACTACATTCCTTCGTACTTAGCATTGCATGGGATAACCTGAGGACATGCATAAGAAAATGGTGAGCTGTAAAGCCCAGTAAGGGAGTACACATGGAATAACATGAGGAGTAAAATAAATGTTAGGCAATAGGAATATCAATAGAGCATAAAAGAAACATGAACATAAAGGCATGATAAATCATGGTAATCATAACATGGAAATGTGGCAACAACACTTAACATTGAATTAGCATGATCCAAGGCTCATTGCACATGGAGCATGAGTAAACCCTCATTGCACTTGAAGCACGAGTAAACCCTCGTTTCACTTGAATTAGAATGAGTCAACACTCATTGCACTTGACATATCATAATACTATACTTTACCCAATGCATTGGAGCGCTATAAGGGCGCACCCTTCTTAAACATTTCATTTCATGCATAAGTGTGCCACATGGATCATAAAACATGGGTTCATAAAACATAATCATTTATTCCACGATAAAGGAATGTGGAATTCATACATGAAACTTTATAAACAATAAGTAAATGTGCATAAAGGTGAATACCCTTGATGGAGAAATGGGCATGGTATTCACTACACAATGACATTGGCTTAGAAAATCGGTGTGATTTCGACAGTGTAACGGCGTGACATAAGAATTCATAAAAAAGGTTGATGAGAGAGAAAGGGGTTACTAATAATATTTAAATGTAATGGACAGTAATGAAGTAAAATATATACATGTCCCAACAATTGAAATGGAATTTAGATTCATGATACAAAAGCATTGCTTGAATGTAAAAGAAGAGAGAGAAGTTCCTTTCGGAATTTCGACATAGTAACAGGTGTACATGAGAGGCATTTAATGAGAGAGAAAGGGGTCTCCCATCATTAAAACAATAAGAGGGAAGTATGGGGGAGGTGCGAAACCATACCCCAATATTCATAAGTGAAACTAAAAGGGCAATACAACTTAAAGAAAATTGACAAAAATGAGAAAGGAAGAAAAAACCCTTACTTGGAAGTGTGCTTCCAAAGGCTAGAGAGAGGCTTGTGAGAGGCTTCTTGGGATATTGGGGTACCTTGAGAGGATTCTAGAGAGAGTAGGGCAGAGGTTGGACGAACTCCAAGGGCTTTGAGTGAGGAGGAAGTGGAAGCTTGGGGGGGTTTATATAGGAAAGGTGAGAGAATTCTTTATTATTTAGGTTTGGGACCCTTTATATTAAAATAATCCAAACCACAAACCATCCCATGGTATTTGCCCATGTTTTCTGGAAAAGGAAAGAGGAAAAAAATATTTTACAAGGCCAAGGTCCGAACTTATTAATAAATTAGGGTTGCTTATGTGGAGGTGAGTCACACTCCCATGGAAATTAATTTAAAAAGGCAAAGTGTTGAATAAGTCTTGAGGGCTCCATTAATGCTTTGAAAAGTAAGTCAAACAAACCCAAAATCACATTATTTTAATGATAAAACACATATTGGCCGAACAGAAGGATTATGGTATTTTATTACATCACCATTGGGTCATTATGATGTCATAAAACACATTATATATTTAAATGGTATTTAATTTTTACCCAAATATTTGACTGTCTCAAAAAATTATGAAAAATTCACCGTTGGATAATTTCGACGTCCGGATTCTAAAAATAATATTTATTTTATCTAAATAATTTTCTAAATATGTGAATTTTCACTTTTAAAATAAAAACCGACATTTATAAAAAATTCACGGGTTTTGACAGAAATGGATTTCAAACCTTAAAAAAAATTTTAATTGCATTCATAAAATTATAAGGTCATTTATATTTAATAAAAATTAATTTAATATTAATAATAATATTTTATTAAAATATTATTTAATTCAAAAAATCCCTTAATTTAATAAAATATAATTCTTAATTAAATAATAACCAAAAACACCATTTGTACTTTAAAAACTATTTACAATGTATCAAAAATGACTAGAAATTATATTCATTATTATATACAAAAATAATGCACATGAACATAGTACTACTTATTTGTTACATAACCCCTTAAAATAGCTGCATAAGACCTAAGGGTAAGGTGTGCGATGGTGACAGACTCTTGGGGCGGCTCAGATAACATCGCTCGAGTGGTAATCTCTATCAACTTCCACTTTTCCCGTAGACGGTCCCGTTCGAGCTTGACATAATGAAGCTCAGCTTGGGCTTGGTCAAGGGCGAAGCCCAAAGACGCCACCTCTTTTCTGAGCTCCGACAAATGGGCTTCGTATGGGGAAATTCTACTGGATGAGGCCATCGCTTCCTTTGTTTGAGTAAAATTGGGTTCGTTAGAGCCATATATTTATACTACTCAAGTGATCACTATTCAATGACTATAAAAGTAACGGTCACAAATCTTAACATAAAACTAAAGAAGTTGACATCTTATAAAAACATTTTTCATAAAGAAACATTTAACTGGATCAATAGGGATTTTCCATTAATGAAACTTTGGGTCGTTACAGGTTTAGGTATCCACCATTGTCCATGGGTGTGATCCTCTATTTTTGTATCGACATTTGTTTTCTTCCAGTAAGTTATAGTCCAATCGACTGAGTATCTCATATGATCCCTCTTAGTTTCCTTGGTGATTCATAATGAAAATACCCAATTTTTATGTCCTCTTAGATGAGTTCCATCAGTATTGTGAGGCTCTATGAGTGATTCATCTCATGAGGATGTTACTTTTGAGCCTTTATTATAATTCTAGGATGGAAGTGAGGGTGTGAAATCACATTTATACTTGGTGTATACCTTTTATCAAATATGTTTTATCTTGTTTATTCCCCTATATTTATGATTTATATTTAATTAACACTTTGATTCTTTGTGTTTGGTGATTTTTGGGTGTCCTATTGGGTATGGTTATACTCCACCCTACATAGGCTCTGCCAGCACATATCATGCCTTATGCATATGGTGGGCCTTTCATTAGATTTTTAGGAGGACTAGGAGCAGGTGGAGCTTAGTTGTTATATATGTACTATGGATATTTCTAGGTGTTTCAACTTGATAGTATTCCAACTTTGTTATAAGTTTGGAACCTTTTTCAGTTTTTGTGGGATTGTATTTGGATCTTTTAACTTTTGATGTACTAATTATAGTACTCTAATATGGGATAGTTTTATGCATGCATTTACAATATAGGTTTTTTTATCTTTTCTACATTATACTGGTGTATGGAGATGTGTTCATGTGTACATGTTATTTTTGATAAGGCCTTCCATGTGTGTGATATTCCTACTCAGTGCTAGTCACTAGCCCCTAGCCTATTGAAAGTGGGCTTGGTGTGTCATTCTCATCTTACCTCTAGCCAGTCAGGCCTTAGTGGGTCAAGTCATGACACAACCAAACAAATTTCCTAGTCCGGTAAAGTCACTAATTATCCTCATAAGAAAATCATGAAATTTCAACATTTACATGGTATATGCATCATATATTTCTAAACCATCATTCCATAACTCCTCTAAGCCTTGAATAAGAGGCTTAAGGTATACATTAATGTAATTTCCAGTAATTTTATTTCTAGGAGTAATTACCAATATGATGAATTAAGTATATTTCATAAAATCTATAGAGGTAGATTATAAGGGATAAAAACAAATGAAAAAAATACTATAACTACTACTTAAAGTCCCAAAAGGATTGAATCCATCAGATTTCAATCCCAATCTTACATTTCTAAGACTGGAATATAAATATAGATGTAATGAATCAAAGTCATTCCATAAAATGTAATCTCTTTAATGTTGCATGAACTCATAATTATTCTTATGAAAAATATTCCACTTGAAATGTTATATGGGTTTATATGAAAAAAATATTTTCAACCATGATTTTAATAGAACATAATGTAAAACCTTCACAATAAATTTCTTTTTCTGTTTCTTTATGGTAGTATGAAGATTTAAAATGACATCATTATTTATTTGTTTCCTTAAATAAGTACAATAGATTTTTCACTTTTCTCTATTAAAATATTCTTTCTAATAAAGAGTACAATCATTGGGACATGCATGTATCTTCATATAATTTAGTCTAAGATTAATAATAATATTATTCATCTCATAAAATGATAAACAGTTCTTATCTTCAGAAAATACATCACACAAAAATTCCAATATCATGGGAATTTATTTATTTATAACTCCATATTAACACTTGATGTGGTATAACTTAAACATAAAAAACATTTTTTAATATTTGTGACATCCTTCATAAAATTCCTGATTTCCGATTACAACTAATTTATAAAAAATAGTTGTTTTCTTGGTTGGGTTTTCCCTTATAGCAGTCTCCTCATCATAATCCATTAATATGTTATCATCTTGATCAAGTTGTACTACAATTTTGAAAGCATCATTAATATCTACAAAATTTTAAAATGAATCAACTATTTTGTTACATTTTTTATAACATTTACCTATTGTGGTGAAAAATTCATTTATCTAGTTTTAAATTTTATTTTCCACAATTGGGGAATTAACTTGTTCATTTTAACTATATACATGTATAGAGACACATATATTTAATAAAAATATATTACATCTTATTATATTAATATTCATTACATAACATAATGATCCACACCTGAATCATATAGGTCTAGTGCCTCTGGAAACTTTGATACATAAAAAACATGTTCAAATGAGATATACATAATCTCCCAATATATTCTTCATTACTTATACCCTTCTAAAACATATCAAACTTATAATATTTCTACATAACCTGGGGAAAATGAAACATAATAAATGGTGAGATTAGATTCTTATTAAGGATAACCAAGGGAGACATCATTGATCACATTAATATATCATGAGCATAAGGGAATGAGAACATGATTTTAACATTTTAAAACCACACCTTTCATACCATAGATCATAATCTTGAGTCATGGAACAAATTTTGGTAGTTCATAAGACATGAATCATAAATGAATAAAGGAAAATAAACCATGATATCATAACATTATAATAATACATAAGTTTGTGGAATACACATAAGAATAGAAAATCAATTTCTTAGTAGTCAAGAATAGCATCCAAGATTATCATAGTGGATTAGGTTCACTCCCCAAACCATCATAGTAGCCATGGTTCACTCCCAATACTATCCTAGTGAACATAGTACATTACGAAATTGGGTTCACTCCCTATTCCAGCCTTTTTTATCTCATGAAATATCCATCTTTATCCAATGCATTGTAGAGCTATATACTTCTAGTCCCACCCATCACATGATTAAAATATTACAGATGTGTGACACAATATCATTATATAAAAACCTATGAAAAATAAATGGGTTTCACAAGAATATTTCAATTATAATTATAAACCATCTATTGAAATATTAAGTATGGTATCATTGGATCATATCCCTAGTAAAGTTTATGAAACATAAAATAATGCCATATTAGATGGAAAATGATTTTAAAATATCACTTGGAACATTTCTTGAAGAAAATAACCTTTTTAATTTGAAATCAATTATTTAAAATCTATAAATTTACCAAATATTAAAGAAAAAATTTTCTTTGAAAATAAACATATAAAATTGTAAATAAATCTTCAAATAATTTAGTGGATATAACTATGTAAAATTATGTTCATTCCATATTCATTAAAACAAATATCCCTTTTACATTTTTTGTAAAGAGTCAATAGTACCTCATTATAAAAACGACAAGAAGATTCCTTTTAAACCATTTTAGAAAAATAAAAAGGGTAAAATGAATTTAAACAATAATTTTAGAATATTAAAAACATTATTGAATTTTTTTAGACAACATAGACATATAAGAGAAAAAATGTTCGACTGAAGAGAGAAATAAAGTCAGTTTTCCTTAAAAACATTTTTCAGTCTCTTGAGTACTTAAATAGAGTAAAATGAAAAAAAAAATGTAATATTAAAAAATAAAAATATGAGAATAAAATTAATTAGTTTATTGATAGGTATATCATGAAGTTTTATCATCAAAACTTAATCACAAACAATCTTGATACAAGATGATATTGTAACATAAAACCCTTACCCTAAGTTCAATTTTCTTTGAAAGTGATCTATACTATTTTATAATAAATTTGAATTTATTATAAATCTATAAAAAAATAATTTACATACTTATAATATCATATATGGTCCCTTTGTAACATTTCAATATATATTTATCAATAATTCCTTATTAAAATCATTGTTTCTGGATGTTAACTGTTTACTTTTTTTTTCTTCATAAGAATCTCAGTTCATTAGTTCGAGACCTTTTTATTTGATTATGGTTACATCAGTTAAAGGATTTTTATCATTATATAAATATAATATATATTCATTATATATATATATATATTTATTATCATCCCTAAAAGTTACAAATAGAAAAATGAACTACATTGTTCATAGAGATGGTAGGTTGTACGTACACATGACCACTATTTTCAATTTTTGGAGATGGAAAGAAATAAATTTAAATAATAATTCATCTTTAAAGAATAATTATTATATTATATACATCATACATATTCATAAACTCCATCATTTTTACCATCCTTGCAAAGCGGTAATGAAAAATGACTCACATCACTTCAAGGAGGTGGCAATTGACACTTACGCATGAGAGACATCATCATTTTATAATGGATTGGAATAAAGGAAATTAGATATTATTTTATCATTAAATAATCATAATTATGTAAAAATATCTTATATAAACATTAAAACCATCATAACACCCATTCATAAAATATGAAGATGAAAAATGAATTGTATCGTTGGATGGATATAGTAAGTCATATGTACGCACAAGTGATACATTCTCTTCCCATTTGATGGAAAAGAGGGTGAATAATGGTGTATTAATAATCATGATAAAATTGTAGTATATTTTGTATAATTAATTTATTATTTTAGGATAAATACCATATATTTATAGGAGGTTGAAGAATAATTAAAAATAAAGTGATTAGTTAAGGTGATTACCTCTTATTTGAAAGAACTTCTTTGGATATACACTTAAGGACCCTAATAATGGTCTTTTAGGGAGAATATAACATTTATAAAATGTATATGGAAGTTTAAAAGATAATTTTATAGGGGTTTTTTGATCTATAAGGCTCAAAGTTGTGAAAAGAATAGAAAGGACACGTGTCCTTTTATAAAGGAGGGAGTAGACACACTTGGAATTTATTAAAAGATTAAAATATAATAAATTAATTATAAATAAAAATTCTTTAAAATAGAAATTAATTCGAATAAAAATAGTATAGGGTCTGAATAATTTTTTCCAATTAAATTTAGATAGGTTTTGGTGTTATTTTAATCCTTATCTTTTTTGATTAACCCCTTCATTAATCGTTTTTGACCTTAACCACAAAAACAAATATTTCAATCTTAAAGGGTTAGTAATTTTATCATAAATGAAAAAATGACTCATAAATGGACCATGGTTAAAATTTTCAACCATATTCCATTAAATTGTATAATGATAATAATTTTATGAATTTTAAATCATTTAATAAAATATTATTTATTATAAAATATCATTAAGGCCAATTCTGGAAATATTCATTTAATTTGAATTTAAATATACCAAGATAAAGATGGAATTTGAATATAATATTGTCATAAATCCCTAATATTTAATATGTATCTACAAAATTCATTTAACATAATAATTAATTTCAAATGTATAACTTTTAATTTTTTTTAAAAATCATATATTTTATTTTTATATTAATTGAATATATACTATGTTGGCATTACATAAGAATTTAAATTGATTATTCAATCACTAAAAAAGATAAATAAATTAAAACCATGAAAATAATTTAATTATTCTCAAAATAACCATTTATATTCATTTGCAACTTACTTTTGTCCCCATGTGGATATATAAAATATTTTTAAAATTAAGAGAGTGACATTTTGCTTTTTTCTTTTCTTAAATCAATATAATGGTCATATTCAAAGAAATATTTAAAAAAGTGACCATATATTAGATAATTTTATGGAAATTTCAGAAAAAAACTTATACTATAGGAAAAATTAAAGTGTTAGATAAATTTTAAAGCCTTATCCAAAAGTTATAACCATATTTTACTCATTTTACCCTTACATAGGTGAAAAAAATTTATTATGGTTACTATTAAAATTGTCCAAAAATAAAATGGATATATTTATCAAAATTTATCCTCATAACTCCAAATATGAAATCCATTTTTCAAAATTCAATTTCTATAAGTTTCATAAATTCACTATAAAATATGTGCACAAAATTTGATGAAAACTATTTTTTAGAAAAATACATTTTTAAGAATAAAATTGGATTTATTCTTATCAAATTCCTAGAAAAAGTATTATATGAAATTTAAAACATTTTATAGTATATATAATATATAAATTTCAGTAAAATCATTCATCAATAGTTATTAATTTAATTTATTAAGATAAAAATACATTGCGAGAATAAAGACAGTTTTTTTAGAAAAGAATCTCTTTTACTTTCAAATGTTTATTATTATTATTTATAATAAATTTATAACCAATGAATTAATTTTATGCACATGTAAAATATATGTTTTTCATAATTTAATTAGTTATATTCATAACCTATAATATTATGGCTAAGAGATGACTGCCACATTAAATAATAATATTTTAATTGTATTTCATGTTTCGTTTAAACTCTGTTTTGTGTGTAAATATAGCTATCAAATAAATCAATTTTTATAGATAAATATATCATAAAATCTCAGGGTTTTGCAACATAACTATTAAAATTTTCTTTAACTTTCAATTATTCATGCCAAATCAAACACACATAATGAGGAGGAAATTGTTTCGATATCAAGTGGTTAAACAATTCATCTCTATTAAACCACCATCTGCATTTTCATTTAGGACATGGATATTTGATTCTTCCATCCACATATCAATTTTTAATTGAAAAATACAAAAAAATGTTCAAAACTATAACATACTGAGATGTGTTCCAAGGTAAGGTAATCCAACTTTCATCTATATATACTCAAATTCCTAAATAGGAAAATATAAAATATAAATATATTATTATATATAAAAATAAAATAAATTTAAGGGAAAGAAACATTTTTAAAATTATGGAACATGAAACATGAAAAACATATATAAATCATTTCATGTCAACATATAAAAATAGGTTAAATCAATCAATCCACGCCACATTTTCATAAAATCTATTTTTGGAAATATTTATCAGAAGAAAAATAATTTTTTTAATTATATTCTAACATGACTACTAGATATATTTTAGATTTCATATTAGTATAATCACTATAGAAATTGAATCATTCCTAATGAGGCATGATAACAAAAATAACACTTAATGAAACTTAAACCATAACAACATAAAAATTGAAAATAATGAACAAATACTACATACAACCATATATAATATATAAATACATATTGGGTCTAATAATAAGGAATAATGGGGATGTAAAGTAGAAGAGGTTGAATACATAAAGATACAAAAAATATATAACTGAAATTGTGACCAAAATAAGAAAGTGCCATTCAGCTCACTGTAAATTGTTTCACCACCCACTAGTCAACTCCTCTAAATCAAAAGAAAAAATATCATGTATTTTCCATATAAATATGGTTCCTTACTCTTACATGAATTAATAAAACCAATTCTACATATACAAAAATTGTGTATGAATAATTTAAGTTAAGACACAAATTAAGATCACAACACATTCCCTACTATTAAAATTAAAAAAATAGACTATTCTATGAAAATTTAAAATTCATTCATAAAGTACCATTCCAAATTTATGAAAATAATGTAAAATTTAACAGAAAATATATACCATTCATTTAATCTTAAAAATGTTATCAAAATTTAAACTAATATATACATGTATAAGTTAAATCATATATAAAAATATATTTATAATTTAGTAATTTTAAGGAATCATGTGAGAGTACCTAGCATATGATGGATCGAATCTCAAGTATCCCAACACTAAAACTTCAAATCATTGGTGTGTAATCCACTAGTAAAAGAATATTTCTAAAGTACCCAACAATCACTAGTTAGAGTGATATACTATACTAGTATGGAATGAAATCCTAAAAATATAACTATCTAAAGTAGAATTCTAATTTATAATATCCTTAATTTTATGAAATCCCTAATAGGTAGAAAATAAGGCATGAAATTTTGGAATCATAACATAGTAGTATTTTTATCTCTAGATTACCCTCCTTAGGTACTCTAAGTATTTCTAGGAGATTTATTATCAATATAATATAGTAATTGAAAATAGAACAAATGAAATAATCACACACCATGCCTCCAAACATTTATTAATAAAATAAATACAATAAATTGGTCATTTAACCATTAATTAAATAATTTAACATATATGAATTTTATAATAAAATAGGGAAATAATCTCAAGGAAATATCATATGTTAAAAAATAAAATTTAATAAATCCAAAAACAAAATTTTCATTTTATGATTTCACTAAGAACATTTAATCAATCCATTATATTTCATTTAACAACACTAAATGGAAGAAATATTATGTATAATGTTTATTGAAACATTATATGAAACACCACTATTATAAATGAACCTGATAGAGAAACCTAGATATCAGTAAGGGGGAGAGGGTTTTTGAGAGAGGAGTCTAGCATTGGGTGGAATCAATAGTCTCAGAAAGGGGGGAGAGTATCAGTGAGGGGGAGAGGGTATCTAGGCGAGGGTCTAATATTGGGTGATATTGAGGGAGAGAGGGTATTAGTGTTGAGGGAGAGAGGGAGTTAGGCCAGAGAGGGATTTATGGATAGGTTTAAGTTGAGTCCAATTTTATTTCTTAAAACATATAGAGATTTTTTAATAAAATCCAATATTAAATATCTCCATTGGTGATTCTTTCCAAAAGTTTCATTGGAAAATGAGATGGAAATATTTTTAAATATTTATAATTGGTTTTGGAAACTATCAATAAAAAATCATCTCAATATAATATAATTTTTTTAGTGATTTTTTTATTTTTATTTACAAAATTATTATACTATGATATGAGGAAACATTCTCCCCATGATAACCTCTTATGCACTTGTCACTAGTCAGTATCCTCTGGAGTACGAGGAGGATTGCCTGAGGTCATGCGGTGAACCAGTCTAGTTACTATTCATTGAGTGAGATAATACAGAATATCACACATCTAATTCTCAACCAGGATACTGTCATTAGATAATTTATCACCCTTATAATTAAGGTACTTATGTTGAATCCCGAAACACTCTGACACCTCAACCGACACTTCCTCAACATATGGGGAGTGGATAAAATTTATTTTGGAGCTAAGTAGAGTATGCCAACCAAAGATGTAGGTCCCTCAATGGTTTGAGGTACCATACTCCTTGACTCTGACTTAATGCATGTTTTTTTAAAACTGGTACTTTCCGATATTTTATTATTACTTGGGTATTAAAACAATTAGGCTTGTCTATGGAAACAATGATTCACATTATGGGCATTGATACACCTCTAGGAAAATGAGAGAACATATGTTTTAAATGTTTAGTATGTTACATCACCATTAAATCATTATAATGTTTATGGGAGTTCATTATCTTATAAAAGGATATCATAGATCTCATATTTAGAATGGATTGGATGAAATAATTTAATAATCATATCGACTATTATGCTTGGCGAGTGACTTTTACATCTCACGAAGGAGTTGTTTACTTATTCAAAGATAAATGAGATGTTAATGTATTTAGATAAATAAATTTAGTGACATTGGTTGGAACCATCTTGTATCAATTTACAATGATCACCTTGGGGTATATTGATAAAATTGAACATAAATATTTTTTAGCATAGTAGATCGATACCCTGGTGTCTTTTTGGATAACTTCTCCAGTATAACACCTAAAAATAAAGTGATATTTTCTATCGACCAACTACAAATAAGGAATCCTATTTCAATTATATTATATATAATATAACCAATATAATTGTGAGAGTTGAAGGTCCAACTAGAATAATTGGAAAGAAAGGGTTTTATAAGACCAAGTATATTACCTTGGGCCGCTCAAGTTATATTTGTTAATAAGGTGGAAGGAATACTATGAATTTGTGTTGATTATTGTAAGATGAATCAAATTATGATAAGGACTTTATATCCTATCCTTCAAATTTATGATCGGTTTGATCATTTGAAGAGATCCAACCGGTTCTCCAAAATTGATCTCCAGTCAGGGTACCAAAAACTTTGAGTCAGGAAAGGGTTATAAATTAAAAAATTGTTTAAAATACATTATGACCACTGTTAATAATTTTTCATGAAATTTGGTCTCACTAATTCACCAGAAGTATTCCTATAATTAATTAATCACATCTTCCACATATAGCTAGACTATTTTGATTTGGTATTCATTAATGACATCTTAGCGTATTATTGCTTTAAATATGATCATAAAAGGAACTTGAAGATAATATTAGGTACATGAAAATATCACAATATTTATGAAAAATTATCTAAATGTTATTTATGGATAAAATAAGTTCTCTTACTTAGCCAAATCATCTCAAAAAAGTAATATTGGCCAACCATGATAAAGTTTTTGTTTTCATTTCTTGTAAACCACCTAATAATGTCTTCACGATATGGAGTTTTCTAGGATTATAAGGATTTTATATATGATTATTCCATGATTTATCATGTCTCTAATATCCCATGATTATTATGATAAAGAATAGTATTCCATTCAACTAGAATGACGATTTTCAAAAATCCTTTAAGGAACTCAAGGATCGACTCATTTCAAAACGTATCCTTATCTTTACATAACTAGGTGAGTTCCATGTTGAATTATGTGATGTATTTGGATCTAGTATAGGATGTTTTCTCATGTAGGGATATCATATCATAGCTTATGTCTCACAGAAATTGAGAATAAATGAGAAAAACTGTCTGAACCATGACCTCGAACTAGATGCAGCGGTCTATCCATAAAAAACATGGTGCCACTACCTCTTTGGTGAAAATTTTAATAAGTTTATGGATAAAAAAATATTGAACCAAAACTTATCATAGAGGGACTCGATCTTGAAATAATTATTTTGGATGGAATATCTCCAAATGTTTAATTTTGACTTGGTTTATATAACCGATAAAAGGAATTTAGTAGCAAATGAATTAAGTTGTAATTCAAATAACTAGGTGTTTAGAGAGGACTGTGACCAATGAAAAATAATGGGAGTAATTGGTGATATGAACTTGGAATGTAATGGGTATAATAATTCTGAATTTTTATTTCTAATCACTCTTATTCCTAACCTGTTTAAACAAGTTAAGGAGTCTAAATATTTAAACACTATTTGTCTTACAATGAGGTGAAACCTTAATGGAGGGGAGAGAATATATGGATGGAAAGAAGATGAAAATTATATGTTGTGATTTTGAGATTAGATTGCAGTTCCTCCATCTTTCCAAGACTATTTTTTTTTCTAATTTTCACCATTATAATTGGGACATTTACCTAGGTATTCAGAAAATGTATAAGGAAATAAATAACTATTTCCAGTGGTTTGGTATAAAGTGAAAGGTGGTTGAGTGTGTTATGATTTGTCTCACTTATAAATAGGTTAAGGCCGAGCATTAGTGGCCAACCAACATGTTATAGTTGTTACATATACCTATATGTAAATGGAAAAATATTTCCATGAAATTTTCACTCGCCTACTAAAAACTCTTTAGAATCAAAATCTTATTTGGGTGATTGTGTACTAACTCATGAAGTCAGAGCACTTCATTCCAATTTAAGAGATGAATACAGTAGAAAAGTTGGAAAATATTTATCCTCTAGAAGTGGTGAAATTGAATGGGGTACCCATTTTTATTATCTTCGACCAAGGCCTTAGATTCACCTCACATTTTTGGAGATTCTTGAAATAGGCCCTTAAAATCAAGTTTCCATGAGCATTAAATACTGTAAAACCCTAAGATTTTGGAATATATGTATGTATACATACATAAATATATACATATATAAATTCATATATATTCTCTAAATTAACATTATGTTTGATAGCATGCTCCACATGAAAGACCAAAAAAATGATACACAATATATTAGATGAATATTTATAACAAAATTTAATAATTATAAATCTATTAGTAAATAAAATTATTGTAATCAATTAGAAATGAATAAAAAATAATATTAAAAAAACTTAATGTTTTAAAATGGATTTTTCAATAAAATCACTTTTCTTTATATATTCTACTTTCATTTAAAATATACATATATAACTTTTGGAATTTTAATTTTATAAAATTAAATTAATTTTTAAATTAATTACTTCAAAATGAACTTAGGGAGAAATTTTAGTATTTTTCTGAAATAATTGATTTTTAGGTGAATACTACAATTTTTAATAAAAACACATCATTTATAACCACATCAAGAAGTAATTATACCTTAAAAACTTATAATTTTTTTTTTGATAAAATATGTACTTAATGAGAAAAATTATACATTTAAAAATACTATTATGAATTTATAAATCCAATGTTTAAAATTTTATTAACTTAAGTAATATCTTCCAATAAAATAAACTGTTTTTATCTTTTCTTTTAATTAAATATTATTTTTGTAACATTTAGTTTTGGATTTATTTGAAATTCATGTAACCTTTGTTTGTTTTATAATAAACAAATTTATATCATTTAGGTAACGAACCAATAAGTATAACCTCTGAGTACTAGCACCCATCCCAATCCACCACATTCCCAAAGGGCCTTTCTGATACCCATGGGTTGGTGACTAGCAACTGAACATAAAAAAAAACCACAAGGAACAATATTTCAAAACCTAAAGAAAAACATGGAATATATATATATATATATTCTAGAGAGAAATAGAGGAATAGATAAATATATTTCATAACTGATAGAGAATAATAGAATTTATACAACTGAAAATTTAGAAGAACAATCTCCAAGAGACATGTCATCAGAAAAAGATGAAAAAACTAAAATAGGTACTCCAACTTATCCATGTGATAGTGTGGTAAACCTCCCACCATATAACCAATATCTACCAAAAACTACCTGATAGAAAACCTCAAAGACTCACTATGAAGCCTTGAATTTCCTTGGATATAAATACATAACAAGTTCTACACACCACCAAAGGAGTACACATGGTGTGAGCTAATAGGCTCAGTAGGGTCCCACCCAGGTGTTCAATATCAAGTCTTTGCACAATAATCCGAGCATTCTCAACTTTAAATAAACCAAGGCATGGTATATAGTTTAGTAGTTTTATATCAAAAGCATAGAAAAACAATTTATTTTTCCCATTTTCTACATTTCCAAATAAAGAAGGTAAATCAATTTCAAAGAAATTCATATACATATATCAAAATAAATATATCAAAACAAAGTAGGTATCACACATCATATCAAATACATGGAAGTAAAATCAAAATAGTACAAGCCAAAACATCCCAAATCATCCAAAAGTATAGGTAACATCATGTTAGAGATAAAACTAGGTTAGGATCGATAGGAAAATCATACCAAACATATAAAATCATGCACATTAATCCACTATATATATGAATCAAATATAGAGAGAAGAGGAACACCCTAAAAAGTGAACCCCCAACAGGTTTAACAAGTCCTAAGAATAATAGGGCTAGGGAGAAGAGGAAATCCCCATGATAAAATCCCCTGAAATTGGATGAGTCCTATTACTAAACCTTACACCTAAGTACCCAAGGCTTCCCATGTGCTCTATTTTCTAAATAATTTCATCAAACCATTTTATCAAACCATGATTTGAAAATCATTCCAAAAAACCATTTCAAAATTCTTTGAAGACACTATTTCATTTAACAAACTTATAGGGAAGTAATATTTATAAAAAAACCTATTTCCAAACACACAATTCAAATCAGTCAATTAAACCATTTCATTTATTAAAAAATTTATCAAAAACTAGAGTAATGAAGTTCACTAAAACATGCTAGATATGGAACCAACTACCTCAAAACTTGGATCACACATTCCTACAACAAGAAACACCAACAAGGAAGAACACACAACAAAAATGGAGGAGATATAACCAATACACACATCTCAGAATTGATTTAATTTAAAAGAAGCTTTGGTGAAGAAGAAAGATCACAATATACCTCAAGAAAACACACACACAACACCAAAACCAACCAATAATCGACCCTCGCAACATAATCACACAATATATCTAGAAAGGAATCAATATAATCATCACCAAGGGTCAATGAATTTGATAACATAATGAAATGTCACTACCATGATCAAAGGAAATGAAGTATCATAAAGGATTACTCATATGAAGAGACACTATGCACAACCCTAATGATTAAACACCAAACAAATTGATCCAGAAGGAGTGAAGGTTCCAAAAATATTTATAGAAGAGATCTAGGTCAAAACAAAGGAGGGTTGCGGCCGAATGATAATAAAAATCATCCAAGAAGAACCCTAAAAGACAAACTTGTGATATTTACATGGAGTGTAATATCATTACACATTATGTAATTCATGGGATCTATATATGATGGAAAACCCATCTCTTTTTTATTAAAAACCATATTTTTAACCTTACATGGTGTATAATATTTACACAATGTGTAATCTTTCATGCTGTGTAATCATATCACAACATGAGACTAAAAAACATTACACATCATGTACTCCCATTATACGATGTGTAAATTCCCAACAAACAGTGAAAAAAACATATTCTTACATGAAAACCCAAACTGCCTTGGGCATTCTCCAAACTCAGGGAGAACCTCGCAAAGCCATTACACATTTATACCTGAACTACATTAATTCAAAAAAAAACATATATCCCAAAAATTTATGTAATTTTACCCTACAAATGATCTCAAACCTTAGGATTCCCAAGAAGCACCAAATTAAAGAGGAAAATAATCAATAATAAGGGTATTACCTGAAATATGGTAACATGATGTTACAAAATCCCCACCATAAGACTTTCTATCCTTGATATGTCACGTGGAAGAATGAAGTCTAGTAAAGAGGTGAGGCCACTACTCCCTCATCAACAACTCGTGCTTCTAAGTCTCATGAGAATCTGATCCGTACTTCCATAACACTCTAACCAACATAATAAAATTCTCAAGATATAATTTCACTTGATAGTTAAGGATCTATACTGGATGATCCACAACATAAATATATGGTTCTAAATCAGTATCTTCCCACCTAAAAATGAGAGATGGATCAAAATAGTATTTCTTGAGCTGTGATAGATGGAAAATATCATGAATGCATACCAACTAAACTAGAAATGCTAACTGATAAGAAACCTTCCCAAGATTATTAGTGACCTCAAATGGTATAATATATCTCAGATCCAACTTTCCTTATTTTACAAGATGATGATGACCCAACCTAGGAGAAGCTTTCAATAAAATGTAATCACCCACAAAGAACTCCAAAGGATGATTCCACTGATCTGCATAAGATTTATACCGACTCTGAGATATAACCAGATGCCAATGTATATCCTGAATCCTAGCAGTAGGATCCAAACCAAACTTAGTCCCACCAAATAAGGTTCACCCAACTCTTCCCAATAAAGAGGTGATCTGCATGACTGACCATACTAATCCTTAAAAGGATCCATTATAATTGATGACTGAAAAATGTTGTTATAAGAAAACTCAACCAGTATCAGATGGAAATCCTAAGATCCATCTAAATCCAATACATAGGCACAAAGAATATCCCCCAGTATCTGAATAACACACTCCATATGACTATCTGTCTATGGATGATAAGTTGTACTCAGTCTGACCTGAGTCCTTATCAATACCTAGAGACTCCTCTAGAACCTTAAAAGAAACCTAAGATCCCTATATGAAACAATGTTAGAAGGAATCCCATGTAACCTCAAAATCTCCTACAAATATATATTACCCATATCATTAACTTTAGTGGTGTGTTTTATTGGAATGAAATGAGATGACTTTTTCATACGATCAATCACCACCCAAATATCCTTCCTCCCTCAAGGAGTTTATTGCAATTAAAAGAAAAAAAATCCATAGATACCTCATACCATTTTCAAATTAAAACCAAAATAGGATAGAACAAACCAAAAGGTTTTAGATTCCCTACCTCTATCTGTTGAACAATGTAGCAATGAGACACATAATCAACAATGTCATGCTTCGTACTTGACCACCAGAATCATCATCTCATGTCATAATACATCTTCTTAGTGCCCGAATGAATGTCCCATGAATAAATATGATATTCAAACAAAATTGATCTTCTCATAGATGTTAGGATGATAAAATGATATATAAAATTGAGAATATCACCTAAAGAGAGAGACTAACCAGAAGCGGTATCCCCACCATAGAGGGTTTCTTGAATTCCTACGAACTCATCATCTTGATGATAACATTGTAGAATATACTAAAGGAGAGAAGATGATAAACAAACACTAGTCAAAAAAATACCTAAAACATACTCCTGATCATCTAGATGAAACTGAGAAAAAATTTCTATAAGGTTTGACTCTTCTTTAAATTCCAAAACATCTTGTAATGACACTTTCCTGCTAAGAGCATCTACAAAAACATTACCATTCTTCGATGTGTAGTAAATGTCTAATTCAAACCTCTGAAGGTATTCCACCCACCATATCTTTATGAGATTAAAGTGTTTATGAGAAAATATATAGCTTAAACTCTTATGGACAGAAAAGAGCGTGAACCTCTCCCCAAAAAGATAATTCCAATGACACTTAAGCTCATTCATAACTACAAAAAGATCTAAATAATGAGTGGGGTAATTCATATCATGTGGCCAAATATGAAGATATTTTTAAGCTACCACATGATCATCCTACATGATCACACAAACCAAACCAGTTCCATAAGCATCACAAAAAACCACATACCCCTACCGATATCAGGTAAGATCAAGATAAGAGCTAATGTAAGAAGTCTTTTCAGCACATAAAAGGAAGACTGACATTTTTCATCCCATGTGAATTTCAACCCATTCATGGTAAGATCAGTAAAAGGTGATTCTAACTTTGATAAATACTTGATTAACCATCTATAGTATCCAGTGAGACCAAGAAATATTTTAATCTCAAAGATATTTTTTGGTTCTTCACACAAAAAAACCTTAACCTTATGAGGTTTAACTGGTAATCCATGCTCAGAAATCATGGGACTTAGGAACTTTACTCCTTGAATCTAGAATTTTTATTTTGAAATATTTCCATAAAAATGGTGATTCATCAGGATTTCCAAAACCAAACTCAAATGGTGCTTATTCTTATGATCGAATCTCGAATAAACAAAAATTTCATCCATGAACACTACCAAAAAAGTGTCAAGGTACTCAGGGAATATCTGATTTATCAAATCCGTAAAAAATAAAGGAGTGGTAGTTAGAACAAAAATCACCACAAGATATTCTAAATGGCCATACCAGATCTCAAAATCTATATTTGGTATATCAGAATTCTGAACACTAAGTTGGTGATACCCCAACCAAAGATAAATCTTCTAAAAACACTTCCCCATTTAACTAATCAAAAAATTATCTACATGAGGCAAGGGATACTTATTCTTAATCATTACTTAATTCAACTTCCGATAGTCTACACACAATTTGAGTGAACCATCTGACTTCTTGGAAAAGAGCACTAGGGATGCCCAAGGCAAAATAGTAGGGTGAAAAAAACCCTTCACCACTATACCATTCAACTGAATCTTGATCTCTTTCATCTATGCTGGTTCCATATGACAAGAATGTATTAAAATAGGTTGCATACCTAGAACCAAGTCAATCATAAACTCTTCCTACCTCTCTAGAGGAAGCCCAGAAAAATAATATAGGAAAACATCAAGAAAAAATAGAAAAATAATGGGAAGATCCAAAATATAAGGAATACCCTTAGGAATAACTAATATAGTATACAAAAACTCTTGAGCTATGGGTGGGAAGGTCCTGCACGATTAAACCAAATATCCCACTCTCCCTGAAACACCGGTGATCTACCATCAGTCACAAGAAATGAGACACACCAATGATAGAAATCAACCTCATCAATATTAGAAACCATCTAATATATACTAATAATGACATAAAAAATATAGATTGAGAATAAGAAAATACTAGACTAACTTCACATCATCTATATATAGCAGACAACAAGGACACCAAAAACCCTACTCTTTCCTCTTCCCAAGTGGTGTTTCTAAATCTATAAAAAAGGACATGATATCTATTGTAAGTTCATGCATATCAAAAAAATGGATAGATATAAATGAGTGGGAATCATCAATATCAAATAAAGAAATCACTACTGAGTATGTAATAAATATGGTACCTATCACTATCGCTAGACCCACATCTACATATATTGAAAAATCATCTACTGTTTGAAGGTGCTTCACTTTTAAAGCCTATGGATAGAGCCTTGTAGTATTTGAAGAATATGACTACCCTATAATAGCCTTTAGAGTAGATGATACCTGACCATATCAAGGAGTAGACATAGCCTAGCAGAAATATTGTATATGAATATAAAATCCATAGCTGTTACACATATCAGTAGGTGAAGGACAAGAATTATGGGTTTATCTAAACTTTCCAAACTAATACCAAGTCAGAGGAACACTGTTAGCTATAACATGAGGTACTAAAGAGGTCTGCTACTGAGAACCACCTCCACCACTCCGGAGGCGATCTTTTCACTTAAAATTCTTCCTTATAACTCCATTGAAGTTTCCACTAGGTGTAATAGAAGGTGTAAAATATGAAAAATTTCATGAAATAATTATCCCATCCATAGTAGCCCTATCTACCATCTCTACATAAGTTAAAAGCTTCAAAATAAATACATGCAATCTAATATCCGGTCACAAAACCTGAAGGTACTTCTGAGCTTTCTGTTGACCATTCTTTACCACCCATGGTAAAAAAAACTAGATAAACAAATTGATTGGTTTATGATGACATCAAACACTCTCTCTAATGCAAAGAGAGGAACTCTCGATAATTTTACATCATCAGTAACTCTGGAAAAAAATACTAAAATAATAGGGTCTTGAAAATCCCTTCCAGTCCATGCCCAAATCCCTTTATATCTATACCATAGAATCCTACCAACGTTTGTTTGGACCCTCAAGTATAAATGCTACACACTTCACATTTATACTCTCAGGTGTATCTAAGAAGTTTAAGATAAGATAAATATTGTCAAGTCAATCCTCTGATAATTGAGGTTCATTCATACCCTTAAAGGATTATAGTTTATCATGTAAGAACTTCCGTGATCAATCACTTTCTACTATAGCTTCAGACTTTACCTACACAAATGTGTTCTAGACTTGAGGTAAATTCTAATCTAAAACACAAACTGCTTGCATGATAACCTTTATAAAATTCTGATCAAGGAGTGGATTCCCTTTAGAAGAATCAGCTATACCCTCTTATGGACTTCGTGGAACACATCTTAGATTCATACTAATACACACCAAAACATAAGAAATGATCAGAAACAGAATAATATTTGTTCAATCTAGAATAATAAAAATAAAAAATTAAGATTAATATCAAAACTCAAATTAGGAGACACACATACCAATATCCCATAGTGACTTGAGTCTCATCACGATAAGAGATGGCCAGACACTCACCGAAACCTACCTCCAAAGTCATGAAAATCTTATCTCTAGTCTATCAAACGACCCAAGACAAAGAATATTAAGGAAAAAACATCATTTTTGATACCATTTTATAATGAAACAACCAGGATACCCTTTCATTTTTGGCACCTGACCTAATCCACCGCATACCTGAAGGGCGTTCCCGATCCCCATAGGCTGGCGAATAACACCCGAGCATCAAACAACAATAATAGGGAAATATTTCTCCCAACCTGATGCAACAACATGGTATATATACATATATTAGAGAAGAAAAATGAATAGATAAATATATTCCATAATATATAGAGAATAATGGAATCTATACAAGTGAAAAGTTAGCACAACAATCTCAAAGAGACAAGTACAACAACAAAAGATGACAAAACTAAAATAGCTCCTCCAACAGCTCTGTAACGACCCAAAGTTTTATCAATGGAAATTACATTCTTATAATTATTTCATATGGTATAATCACATAAAATTACATAGGTAAAAATATAAAAATTTTATAAATAGTGAATGAATTAAATAAGAGGTATTTATAGAAGTTTAGGAACCTATACCGATAAAATATTAACTTGACCATATGAATAGTAATATGAAACTTATGAATAGTAAACCAGACTAGGGAAAAGTAACCTCACATATGAAAGTATAAATAAAATTTAATCATCTTATAAATGGTAATATGATATAATTATATCATATTATAATTAAATATATATTTTAAAAATTATTAATTAAGTGTTGGTATTTGTGTATGTCAAAAATATTTAATTATAATTTTATGATTAATTTAATAATTAAAAAGGAAATTTATTTTCATAAAATTTATTCATAAATTAATATTTTTATTTCTTAGGATTATAATATAATTTTATGAGACCTTAGTTAATTTTAAAAATTGTAATAAAATATGTTATAATTTTAAAATTTATATTTTTTAAGTAAATTATGATTTTAAATAAAAATTAAATTCATCATATTTAGAAAATTATTTTTATAGAATTCAGTTCATTTTTGAATTCTTCACGTCAAAAAATGGTTCAGGTGATTTTTTTTGGATTTTTATAAAATTATTGAATTTTGGGTGAATAGTAAAATACGATAATTTATGATATATATACATTATAAGTTAAATACACTATTACTTGAGTCATGGATGATATAAGAACCATAGTTTATAACTCACATGATATAGTTATTGTATTTAGTCTTAATAATCAACACTATTTCTTGTCTTGAGAAAAAAATAAACCAATGAATTAAATAATGAGAAAACACCCTTCTCCTCCACTATAAATACCACCCCTCACCACCTCTTCTCCTCACACCTCTGAAGCCTTGATCCTTATAAAAATTATACTCAAATATCTTCCCAACCCCCCCCCCCCCCCACCCTCATTTCTAGGAGATTTTGGTCTTAACAAAATACTAAAACCAATCCCCTAATGAGGTTCTCAAGAAGAAGGAATCAAGAGACAAAACCCTCTTCCTTTTCTTTTAATTTCTTTTGATGTTCCTTTATTTTATTTTTATCTCTTCACCTCACATCATCCAAATGGTATGATAACTCTATTACCTTACATATTCTGGAATTTTAATATGATAATGTAGTAATTAATCATCATCTCTCTTTCCCCCTCCTTTTATACAAAAAATGAAAGCATCATTCGTGATTTGTTAATTTATCGCATTCATGGATGATGGAGTTTTCAATTTCCATTACCATTTTCAATGATGGTAATGAACCATTTTTATGATTGATATAGATTATAATATATGTATTATACCTTATTTAATGTTCTATAACCATCATATATATATATATAATATTAAATACTAGAACAAAACTAGTTAACTGTGTTTGAAAAACTGTTAAAATTAATCTAAATGATTATCGTTATCATGTTACCTAATGATCCATCCTCACAAAAAAAACCAAATGACTTATATGATCATTTAATATTATTTATTTTCATTAATAACTTATAACTTCAATTCTAGACAACCATTTTCATCTTACATGATTATCTGTACATGTATTTAAGTAAACCGATCATGAAAACCAATGAAACTAAAGCTCCCGAACGATGAAATAGAAACTCATAACCCATCAAATTGGATATAAATAAACTTAATAAAATTATAATAAATAAAATACATGTATAAAATGTTATTAATTATTTAATTAATGGATTTAATTTTATTATTAAGGACATTAATATCAAGTGAATAATTCCTTCAAACATAAGATATGGGAATCAACCCAAACCTCCATTTTTCCTCTAGGTTACTATTTATATCTATTTACCCCAATGTAATTACACTTTATTATTTTGTACTTATTATAAATTCTTATTATACGTTTCAAAATATTTTATATATTTATTATTTTAAGACACTATTATTTTTATAAAATCACTTATTTTATCATGAAAAACTACCTTGATTCAATTCTGGTTTTATACAAACAATTATTCCTTTTCCATTTTGAAGAATCTCAAAAGTTTTCCCATAAACCGTACTAAAATGTTTTATTTATAAAGCTTTATAAACACTATTTTCACTTCAATTTAACATAAATTATCATTATTTATGCCATTATTACCTTATAAATGTCCATTTATGATTTAAATTCTTTATTTCATGGAAAAATTTATGATATTCCCTTATATTATGCCTTTTGACATGATTATGATTCCCAATTCTTACCATGGGTAACCATTATGTTTATGTTTGATTTCTTATGTATGATTCTTCATGTGTAACACATATTAATGAAAATTTTATGATGGTTGTTCTTATATATAGATCCAATTCATTGGGTAATGTGTATTCTAATGATACATTATGTTCAACAGTCTTGGTGGTTATCCTTTACTCATGCTCCATTTGCAACAATCTTTGAGGTTAGCCTTGACTCATGCTCCTCTATATGCAATGAACCTTGAATCATACGAAAGTCATGTTATATGTTTCTTCCAAATTACTATGACTACATGATTATATGATCCCATGTTCTATATATTATGATTTCTTATGTTTAATCATGTTTTATTCCTTTTTATATCATTATGTTATGCCTTCTAACCCATGTGTTAATATTTATTTTAATATTTATTTCCTTACTGGGTTTTTTAGCTCATCCCTTTGTTCATTAATTTCCCCTGGTTATCCTATGAAGTTTTAAAGGCTAAAAGAAAGTTAGAATCTCTTAATTAATATTAAATAAAAATGTTCTTATTTTGGAATCATGATGTTTAATTATGAACCTAATCTCCATGAAACTAGACTTAATGATCAATGGATTGTAATTTAATGTTTAATTATGTATAAAATTTTGCAATGATATGTGTAAAAGGATAGGGTCCCTATAGTTGGTATCATAGGAAAATTTTAGTTATTTTTGGAGACTAGGAATAGATAACTTTAGAAAGAACCCTAGGGATAAGAATAAGTAAGAGAAAAATACCTAAATTTTTGTTAGTATAGAGTAATTGGTTTATCAAGAAAATGCATCCCTATCTGGATACTACAAATGGATGTTGTTTTGGAATAGATATACCTAGGATTAATAACTCTAACAAGATTTTATAGGCATGAATTAGGGTAACCTAGTACATGACAATGATCCTTACTATTCACCTAGTTTGACACTCCTGTGAGATATGCTTTGGTAAATTCATAAGCTCATTATGAACCATTATTAAGAAAACAAAAAAAACCCATAAGATTATATGTTAGGAAATAAACCTTGGATAACCTAAATTGAAACCTAGGAATCAAAATTTATGATATCCTTTTCCTTAAAAAGTTTATCATTTTTATGTTCAAATTTTCTTTTTTTACATGATTATTAGCTAAGTATTCATGCCCCCTAATTCCAATTTATTTTCTTAGTTAATGGTGAGAAATAAAATAACACATTATAAAAATCAATGTGATATTCAATGTGATTATTTCTCTAATGATATGCCAAATATGATGGGAACAATTTCTAAAATATTAAGGAAAATACTTGATCAACTGGATCAAGTTAGGAATTATAACTTGAATCGTGTGAAATTCTATCCTTCTCCAATGTAAGATCAAGTTGACAACAAATAATTTATACAGAAAAGACCTCCCAAGTTTAGTGGATCTTCAGATACATTTCTCATGTAAGAGTGGATTAACTCCACTGAAAATATATTATCTGTCCTCCAGTGCTCAAAAGAATAGAAATTTGTGATGGTAGTCTATTGTTTTGATGGGGAATATGATCAGTGGTGGGCACTGATAAAAAAATATGAAGTCTAAGGAGGAAAATGATTCCATGGATTGGGAGGAATTCAATAATTTTTTTCAATAAATAATTTCCCCAAACCCTCCGTCTCAAGATGTAAAGAGAGTTCCTTGGACTTAAGTAGAACAAAGATGAGTCTATTGGGGAATATGAAGAAAAACTTGCAAGGCTTTCAAGATACACCTTTGTCTTTATCATGAACACTGAGAGCAAGTTAGATATCTTCTTTAGTGGACTAAATCCAAGTCTAAGAAAAGTGTTGGAGATTTTATATTTGTATAGTTATGAGGATATTTTTCATTGTTACCACAAGGTTGAAACAAATATTGGAGACTCTCAGTGGTCTCGTGGGGACGATGACAAAAAGCAAAAAATGGGGTCTAATATGAGTGGATCAACAAAAAAGTCTCAAGATGGAAAGAAGAATGAATATCCAATGTGTCAAAATTATGGGAACAAACATCCTAGAAACTGTCTAAAGGGAACCAAGAAATTATTCAAATGTAGAAGAATGTAGAATTAGGAGAAGAACTACCAAAGGTATATGAAGAATTCAACTAATGTGGAAGAATAAAGGAAGGTTTAGATCAAAACTCAGCATGTAGTTTAGTGTTTCAACTGCGAGGAACATGGAAATTTTGAAAACCAATTCCCTAAGCCCAGGGTTATCTAAGGAAATAAAAAACAACCTCTAAGGAAACAAGGAATGGATTATGCTATCACCACTAATGAGGTGGATCCAAGAAATGCTGTGGTGATAATTATGATGGTTATTCATTCAAGAATAAAGAACATACTATTTGATTATGTTTCTACACATTCTTTCATATCTTGTAAGTTTATTAGAACTATTCATACACTGACTAAAAATATGGAGGTTGAGTTATCTGTGAGAACATCAAATGGGGGAAATACTACATCCAAAGTACATAACTCCACCCTAGTTAATATTTATGGACTGAACCTCTCAAAAAATCTTATCTTACTTACATTTGTGGATTTTGATGATATATTGGGCATGGATTGGATATTTTTATAAAAATACAACATCAAATTTTAGGAAATGGTGACCACTCTTCACATCATAAATAATCCACTAATTCTTTACATGTGTAAGGAGGAAGATGAATCTCTTTCAGAATCATCGTCTCAAGTGTGGATATTACTTCCTTATGAGAAATAATATCTGGCACAAATGACTGAGACAAAGGAGATGATCATGATAGAAGACATTCTCATTGTGAGGGATTACACTGATGTATTCCTTAATGAATTTCCTAGTCTTCTGCCTGATCAACAGGGCTGAGTTCTCAATTTAACTCACTCCAGGATCTCTTCCTATATCAAATACACCTTATAGAATGACCACCACCAAGATGAAAAAACTAATGAATCCAATACAGGAGAATCTTTACAAGGGTTTTATATGTCTGAATACTTGACCATGGCATGAACCAGTACTATTTGTCAAGAAGAATGATGGATCAATGTGCCTCTTCATCAACTATAATGAACTTAATAAAATCATGATAAAAAACAAGTATCCATTTCCATAGATATATGACTTGTTTGATCAGCTATGTGGGGCTAGTTATTTCTATAAGGTGGAACTTCAGTCAAGATATCATCAATTAATGGTGAGGAAGGAATATGTTCCCAATACCGCCTTTCGAACAAGGTATGGACACTATGAGTTCATAGTGATTCCCTTCAGACACACTAATGATCTAGAAATATTCTTGGAATTAATAAATAGAGTATTTAGAGATTAAATAGAAAAATTTATGGTAGTATTTATTGATGATATTTTGATATACTCCAAGAGAAAGTAGGAACACAATGAGAATTTGAATACTATGATAAAGAATTTGAAAAGGGAGAAAATATATGCAATGTATAGTAAATGTGAGTTATGGATAGAGGAAGTACCATTCTTGGGGCATGTTATCACTAGCAATGGAATATTTTTGGACCCTTAAAAGATAAAGGCAATTTAAGAGTGTCCTAGGAAAACATCTATAACAGAGATATGTAGTTTACTTGGCCTATCTGGGTTATGACAACCCACCTTTTTATTACATAACATTACATAGCATTTTACAAACAGAGGATCTTTTAAGGCTTAGTGTCCTGAAAAAAAGGTACATAATACATGAAAATTTAAAACATTATTATATTACATGTGAAAGGATTATTCAAGGTTCATCCTATTTAAATTAATTATATTTTCGAACCTAGGTACATACATCAAAGGAAAGGGCCAACTTAAGGCACAATAAGGGATGACAAGGGAAACATTTTACTTGTGATCTTGAGGAATATAAATAAGAACTTGAATAATATCATAATGGTATGATAAAGAGGAATATCGTAAATAAAATAACATGAATAATAACCTGTAGATGTGTCTAAAACATTTAATTTATAAATTTATAAACATATCACCAAGGTCCATCCCCAAGGTTTCATAAAAATTACCAAGGTTATTCACCAAGGTATCCTAAAACTTATCATCTCTAGATATTAAATTATTTGCCCAATGCACTGGAGCATAATCAGAGAGAACCATTAATATGTATTTATTTTCATTTTATCCACATATATCATCATTAAAAATTTCATAAATAACCCATGGAGAATAAAATAAATGGGTTTCATATCAAAATCATGACATTTAAAAAGTGCTTAAAAGGAAGATCCTTTTGTCATTTTAAACCCAAAAAAATGTGGGTTTCATGTATGTTAATCAAAAAATTAAAATATATAATTTTCACATATATGTGAATACACCTAGGTAATTTATAGGTTTGGGTATTCTCAAATAAAATAAATAATTTCTTGATAAAAAGAGAGAAATTTTGAGATGAAAATCCGGTAGCATAATGGGTATGAAACATGGTTTTAGAAAACATTAAAAATAGAGGGGGAAAGGGCCTAATATTCATAAATGACTATTAATATAGTAAATAGATATAATAAAATGTATAGAAGAATAAGGTATGGAAATTTAAAATACATACCACATAAAAAGGAAATAAGAAAGGGATGAGAATTTGAGAGTTCCCTTACGAAATTTCAGTAGCATAACATCGTCACATAAAAATTAATAAAATGTGTTGATGAGAAAAAAAGGGTCTCTCATAATTTTTAAATAATATTTAAAGTAATGGGGATATGAAATTAAATATCCCAATATAAGAAAATATAAATTTAAAAGGCATAACATAAAAGGAGTGCTCAAAAAGAGAAAGGTGGTAGATTCCCTTACCTTGAAGAGTGACTTCTAGAACTCAAAGATCGAGATCTAGGTGGATTGAGGACACCTTGGAAGGATATATTGGGAGGTAATAATATCATATATTATAGGATAGTGAATTATGAATGAAATATAATGGAGGAAAGGGTGGTTATTTATAGAAAAAGTGAGATAGTTTTTTATTAAATTCTAAGGACGCCTCAGTAGTGATATTTTAAAAAACATGGACTTTCCCATGGTATTTTCTCATGGTATTTTCCAATTAGGACACCTAATATAATATTGTAATTCACAAGAGTCAACCATAATTTTAAATTACATATTTCATCATTATGATGTCATTAAACACACTGAAAACTGTATTTTTACTATTGACCGAAAAAAATATTTTATAAAAATATAATAAATTCACCATACCTAATATAGACCTTATGAATTCAAAAATGAAATTTATTTTATCATAATAATTCTCTATATATGATAAATTTATCTTTTAACTCGAAAAATACTTAATTATTAAAAATAATAGCAGAAAAGAAATTCATAGTAAACTGTATAGTAAAATTTTCGACACTTGAAAAAAATAAAATTATTTTATCATTTGTAATTAAAAATGTGTGTTTTTATAAAAATATTTCATTATAATAAACATTATTAATAAAACCTTAGTTTAATATCATAATTTATATCTCTATTAAAATTACAAATTTTACCTGAAAAATCAATTTCGAATTCCATCTCAATTTTTAAGAAAAGCTATTCTTAAAATGACAATGATGAAAGAAAATTTTATTTAAACAAAGGGATTAAATTTTAAGTAACTAGGGCCCTGAAACATAACCCCTTAAAACACCCACATACGACCTAAGGGTAAGGTGTGCAATGGTGAAAGACTCTTGTGGTGGATTAGATAACATGACCAAAGTGGTAATCTACACTAACTTGAACTTCCCACATAACCCATTTAGTTCAAGATAAACATTTTAAAGCTCAGATTGGGCTTAGTCAAGAGAGAAGACCAGTGATGATACCTCCTTCCCAAGATCCAAAAAATGGGTTTCGTATGGCTTGATTTTACTAGACAAGGCCATTGACTCTTCTTTTTTGTATTAACTAACCATTATCATTTATATTTATAAAAAATAATCATAATGTTAAGAGTATATTTACCAATGATAATATTGATCAAAAGTCATAATTGAACAATGGTTATATAACAGTTTAAATCCAATGGTCACATTAAAATATACTCACTTAATTATTAATGATATATAGTCTTTTTGTGTAATAATATAACACACATTTTCAGGAAAAAATTATCATTCGAAATATTTGGGTCATTACATGGGGATCACTGATGCTTTTTTAGAACATATCATGATTTTCAAACCCAATAAGAAAGATGACATGGGGGAAGTAATGTTTTTCTGTAATTAATAATGCGAGGAAAGATTTAAGGAGCTCAAAAATTCTTATCACTGTACCAATACTCACACTCCTGACAAGTAGAGAACTCTCTAGGGTGTAAAATAATCCTTAAAAAAAGGGTTTAGGCTATTTATTGATGAAAAATGATAAAGTGACAGCCTATACCTCAAGGCAGTTGAAAATTCACGAGAAAAACTATGCCACACATGATCTAGAGTTAAAAGTTGTGATCTTTTCATTGAAAATCTGGTGGCATTATCTATATGGGGAGAAGTGTGATATATACTGACCACAAGAGTTGAAAATATATATTCATATAGAAGGAGCTTAATATAGACCAATGAAGATGGTTAGACATCATCAATTATTATGATTTCACAATCCACTACCATCCTAGTAAATAAATAAGGTAGCTAATGCTATAAGTAGAAAGGATCTTACATCTTTATCAATGATGATAATTGAGAAGGATCCAATATTCTTAGACCTACAATGGATGGATATGAGAATCGTTGAGGAAGTAACATCATCAATCCATTCTAAAATGATTGCTCAACCATCCCATATGGAGAAAATAAAGGATTATCAAAGAAATGATATGGAAATTCAAAAAATGGTGGAAGATAACAGAAATAGTAAATCCTTCAAGTTTCAAATGGATGAATAAGGAGTTGTGAGATTTGAGTCACTATTATGTGTACCATCCAATCCAGAGATAAAGAATGAGAATTTGAATGACGCACACAACCCAACCTTCTCTATTCACTCAGGGATCACAAAGATGTATCGAGATCTCTGACAGAACTATTAGTGGGATAATATGAAGAAGGATATTTCTTAATATACATCAAAGTTCCTAGTATGTCAGAAAGTGAGGATGAAAGAAAAAAGTCTAAAGGGTTGATTCATCCATTACCCATACCAATATGGAAATGGTAAAACATAACCATGGACTTTTTCAATGGACTTACAAATAATTCTAGAGGGAACAATGCTATATGGGTTATTGTGGATCATCTTACAAAGATAGATCACTTTATCACAATTTGAGAGGACTTCTCATTGGATCTCCTTGCACAGATATATATCAATGAGGTGGTAAGGTTGTATAGAGTAACACTATTGATTATATATGATTGAGATCTGAGATTCACCTCCATGTTTGGGAAATTATCCAACATGATCTAATAATTGAGATGAACTTTAGTATAACCTACCATCGTCAAAATAATGGCCAATATGAATGAACTATTCAAAAACTAGAAGACATGTTGAGAGAATGTTAAATGGGCTTCAAAGGAGGATGTGACCAACATCTACCTCTGGTTGAGTTCTCTTATAACAATAGTTTCCACTCGATCATGCAAATAGATCTATATGAAGACCATTGTGGGAAAATATGTAGAACACTGAAATTTAGGGATGAAGTCAGTAAGTGTAATCTGTTAGGACCTGATATAATTGAAGAAATCATGGAGAAGGTGAAAACCATTTAGCAGCACATTAAGAAATCCCAAAGTTGACAAAAGAACTATGAAAACAATCATCAATGGGATCCCAAGTTTAATGTTAGAGACATGGTATTCCTCTATATATATCCGTGGAAGAGAATCATGAGATTTGGGAAGAAATGAAAGCTGAGTCCCAGGTATATCAACCACTTCGAGATCCTTGATCGAGTCAGAGCTATGGAATATTTACCGGCACTTCCACTAACCATGTCTCAAGTACATTATGTATTACACATATCCATCTTATGGAAGTACATATTAGATCCCTCACATGTACTGAATTCAGAGGTGGTACATTTGGAGAATGATCTCTCTTATGAGGAGTAACCAGTGAAGATCTTGGATTGTAGAGATAAAATTATACACAACAAGACCACTCACCTGGTCAAAAAACTTTGGTAGAACAATAAGTTTGAATATTCTATATGGGAACCTAATAAAGCTATGAAGGATAATTACGCACACCCATTTTCACCTTAGTGTTTAAAATGAAAATTTGAGGGTGAAATTTCATAAGGGGGGAAGAATGTAATGACCCAAAGTTTTATCAATTGAAATTCAATTCTTATAATTATGTCATATGTTATAATCACATAAAATCACATAGAGACTATAATAAAAACATTATAAATGATGAATGAATAAAATAAGAGGTATTTCTAGAAGTTAAGGAACCTATACCGATGAAATAGTAACTTGACCTTAGGAATACTAATATGAACCTTATGAATAGTAAATTGGAAAAATGGAATAGTAACTTCACCTTTGAAAGTATAAATAAAATTTAATCATATTATAAATGGTAATATTATATAATTATCTCATAATATAACTAAATAAATATTTTAAAAATTATTAATTATGTGTTTGTATTTTTGTAAGTCATAAATATTTAATTAAAATTTTATGATTAATTTAATAATTTAAAATATAATTTATTTTAATAAAATTTATTAATAAATTAATATTTTTATATATTATTATTATAAGATAATTTTACGAGACATTAGTTAATTTTTTAAAGTGTTATAAAATCAGTTATAATTTTAAAATCTGTATTTTTAGAGTAAATTATGATTTTAACTAAAAATTAAATTTCCAATATTTTGAAAATTATTTTTATAAAATGGAGTTAATTTTTTAGTTCTACAAATCAACAAATGATTAGGGTGAATTTTTGGGATTTTTCTGAAATACTTGAATTTTTTGTGAATATTAAAATACGATAATTTACGGTATATATACATTACAAGGTAAATACACTATTCCTTGAGTCATAAATAATGTAAGAACCATTAGTTCAAACTCACATGATCTAATTACTGTATTTATTCTCAATAATCAATACTATTACTTTTCTTGAGAAAAATAATAAACTAATGAATTAAATAACGAGAAAACACCCCTCTCCTCCACTATAAATACCACCCTCACCACCTATTTTCCTTAATCCTCTCAATCCTTGAGCCTTGTAAAAATTATACTCAAATATCTTCCCAATCCCCCCATACTTCTAGGATATTTTTGTCTTAACAAAATACCAAAACCAATCCTTTAAGGAGGTTCTTAAGAAGAAGGAATCAAGAGGTAAAACCCTCTTCCTTTTCTTTTAATTTCTTTTCAAGTTCCTTTATTTCATTTTTCTCTCCTCACCTCCCCTCATCCAAATGTTATGATAACTATATTACCTTAAATACACTATAATTTTATTATTATAATGGAAGAATTCATTATCATCTCTCTTTCATCCTCCTTTTATACTAAAAATGAAAACATTATCCATGATGTGTTAATTTATCGCATTCAAGGACGACGCAATTTTAAATTTTCCTTACCATCTTAAAGGTTGGTAATGAAACCATTTTTATGTTGGAAATAGATTATAATATTTTTATTATACCTTATGTAATGTTCTAAAACCATCATATACATATATTACATTAAATAATAGAACAAAACTAGTTCATTTCGATTGAAAAACTGCTAAAATTAATATAAACAATTATAATTAACATGTTATCTAATGATTCATCCTCTCCAAAAATAATCGAATGAATTATATTATCATTTAATATTATGTATTTTCATTAATAATTTATAACTTAAATTTTGAAGAACCTTTATCATCTTACATGATTATCCGTATATGTATATAAGTAAACCAATCATGAAAACCAAGGAAACTAACACTCCCGAACAATGAAATTGAATCTCATAACCCACCAAAAGGAAAATAAATTAAATTAATAAAATTATAATAAATAAAATAAATGTATAAAATTTTCTAAATTAATTAATTGATATATTTAATTTTACTATTCATGAAATTAAGATCAAGTGAAGAACACCTTCCGACATAAGGTAAGAGATTCTACTCAAACCTCCATTTTTTCATCAGGTTACTCTTTCTCTCACTTTATCCAAATGTAATTCCTATTTATTATTATGTAATTATTGTAAATTATGATTATATGTTCCAAAATCTTGTATCCTTGTTGTATTATCCTTCTTTTATGGGGAAATACATGTTTTAAAAAGGTTTCCTTCTAAATTATTCCTGATAAGAAAAACCAATTAATGGAAATACACCATTGGCTACGAGTCACCATTACCGCTAGGATGAGCTACCGCCATACTCAAATCACCGTTACTGCTAGGATGAGCTACCTAAAGACTCAATTCACCGTTACTAACTCAAGTCACCAATACCTCTAGGATGAGCTACCACCTGACTCAAGTCACCGTTACTGCCAGGATGAGCCACCGTCATAAGCGAGTCACAACTACCGCCAAAGGAGTTACTGTTAGCGAAGTCACTGCTACATGATGAGTCGCCACCAGCACTCTTGTCACCTTTGTTTTCTGAGATCTTCAGTGTGAATGGTTCAAATGAAATATCTATTCCTAGATGGTTTGATAAAGTTTTTAAGACTTAGTAAAAGACAATATGAGGAATGTGGATCTCCTTCAACAAGTGCTTCTATATATTCGTGAAGGATCACTCTTTCATTACGATGATTCATAACTAATACAATGATTACTAACGACCAAGAAAAGAGTGTGATCAAATATATGAACTATCTTGAACTTACTCATTCACATTCTATGAAGATCAATGACACAAAATCACTGAACCCATTACCGAGATTGATTGATACAAAAAATATAGATCAACTGAAGCATTCCTGCAGATCTCTATGATCCTCTGTTCTACCTCAATATTCTAGAATAAAGCAAAGACACCTCACCATTGATAATATGAGAATTACCAACATATAGAACACATCATACTAATCTCCTTCAATTTTTTTTTATCCATTTTACTTTTTAACAGTGTGTTATTTTCCTATTATCCAACACACTGTCTCCTACATATTCTATGAGAATACTTGTTATTCTATCCTTCATCAATCTGTTTCCAATTATGTTTGTAGAAGAGGTCCCCGTGTAACATGTTCTTTTCTTTCATCCCACGTATAACCATGGAAGAGGATTTTTAGTATGAACAACTTGTTTCAATTGACTGTATACCTAATCTAGGTTGTGTATTTTTTGATTATATTTATAATATTCTTGGCAGCAAATGATTTCCAAGTGGAGGGGATAAGATATCACCTTGAGACTAAACCTTTTTTTTTACACTATGTCACTGTGTTATTTTTTTTGTTTTTCTATCTTATTCAAGATCAAATTTCATTAAAAAAAGAACAATTACTTTGATAATTAATCTTAACTAGTGTTTATATATGTTTCTATCTAAGTAAATTGATCTCAAAAGTTAAGGTATTTCTAAACCATATTTTAACTAAGACCTAATCACTCTTTAAGAAATATTTTAAATGGATAGATGTTATATCGAACAACTATTTTGATTAATTGTGTAGTTTATTTACAATTTTTTATTGGGAACTCAATTCACACCCTCTTGAGTTACTCTCTCTGAAAAAAATTTGTTATCAAAGGAATATTTAAAATTTACCTCGTTTTACTGTAATTTTAGTTTTATTATAAATATATCAAATTTTTATCATTTCTAAATTTTAGTTCTTTGTTGATAATAGACAATAAGGATATTCTACCAACAAACCACCTTATTTTAATGATAATAAATATACTCAATGGAAAATTAAAATGAGAATGAATTTGGAAAGTATAGGTTTTGATATATAGGTTTTAATATAAGATCAATATGAAATAGCACAAACTCTAAGAAGTTATTGGAGTAATGATACAAAAACTACTTAAAATAATAATTATAAAGCTATGAATTATTATTTTTTGTGCTTTTGGAGACGATGAATTCAATATAATATCTACTTGGAAATTTGATTTTGAAATATGGGATACCTTATTTATCTCACAAGAAGGAACATAAAATATCAAGGAAATGAGATTGAATACATATAAAATCTAATATGATACTTTTAAAATGAAATTTAATGAACCTATTTCTGATATGCATCTTAGGTTTAATGAAATAGTAAATACTATGCACTCACTTGGAAAACATGTGATAGAAAAAGAACAAGTGATGAGACTACTCAGATGCTTAGCAGATAGATGGAGAGGAACATTTGTGTCAATTATAGAATCATGTGATGTATGTAAACATCATTTCAAGGAATTTATAAGAAAGATGATGATGTATGAATAAGATTATAAAGTCAAAAAAGATATTGATGAAGGTGAAACAAAAATAAAACCAGTGGCCTTCAAATCTATTACCTCTAGACAAAAATAAAAGGTACAAACTATGGATTCTAGTGAAGAAGGATCTCCTAATGATAGTGATGAAGAAATAGAACACATGGCCAGATGATTTAAGAAATTCTATAGGAAAAAGAAGTTATTCAATAAGAAAAATTTTAGGGAAGATTACGATAACATTGGAAAGTGGAAAAAGGATTGGAAAAAGTATTGGAAAAAGGATAATATTAAAAATGAAGTTACATATTATGAATATAAAAGGAAATTCCACATTAAAATTGAATGTCCAAAATTAAAATATAAAAATAAGTATGAGGATAAGGATATGAGATACAAAAAGGCCATAAAAGAAACATGGAGTTCCTCATAAGATAATTCAAGTGACTCAGACACAAATCAAGAAGATAAGTATAACAGATCCAATATGTGCTTTACATCAATCACATCAGAGGTACAAAATGCTCTTACTGTGTCTTCTACTGACGATTTATACATTTCTAAAAATGAATAAAGTATTTATAATGAGGAAAACATGAATAAAAAATATCTGTATGATTACTATAACCTTCTAGAAGAAACTTTTCATGAACTGAAATATAAATATAAGTCTTTAAAAATACAACATGCTTTAATATTAAATGTTAAAAATAATATTACTATTGAAAGAGAGAAAAATGTTCAAATATTGAAATAAAACAATGAATTAAAATTCTTAAATGAATAATTAACGAAATACATAGAAAATTTTATCAATGGTAATAAAACATTAACTCAAATACTATAAAAAAAACTTTCTCCCAAGTATACAACTGATATAGGTTACCAGCCCTAACAAAGAAAAATTACAAAAAACTATATTTACATCAATTTACAATATTTAAAGTTTATATATTATAAACACCAACTAGATGGGACCTACTAAAGTTTTTATCTCTAAAAGTCTTCAATATATTTATAAGAATCCTATTAGAAAAATATGGATACCAAAATTTCTTTTTACTAACATATTTGGACCCAAGAGAATTTGGGTACCAAAATCATTTTTGGCATAAACTTTGTTTTGTAGAAAACCTATTTTAAAACCACCAGCAAAAGAATATAGTATCTAGATAGTGGATGTTCTAGACACATGAGTAGTGAGTATTCAAACTTCAAGAATTTGATTAAATTTGATAGTGGACATGTCACTTTTGGTGACAATGAAAAATGGAAAATCATCAGTCTTGGACAAATTGGTAATTCTAATTCAGTATTAATTTCCAAAGTTTTATATGTATATGGTTTAAAATATAATCTTATTAGCATATCATAATTTTGTGATAATGGATTGTTTCCAAAATTTTTAAACAATTCCTGTCATATTTTTAATAATAAAAATGATTTAATTTTTACTACTTTGAGTAATGATAATATTTATTCTATCAATTTAAATTCTTTAAATTCTAAAAATATTTATTTCTTTAGTGGCTTTCATAAAGAATTTTGGATTTGTCATAAGAGGCTAGGCCATTTCAATATTCAGTAACTTAGAAAGATAACTAAGAAAGGGTTAGTTAGAGACCTACCAAAGATTGAATTCTCAAATGACAGAGTTTGTAATCCTTGCTAAAAATAGAAAATTCATAAGATTTATTTTAAATATAAGAAAGAAGTTTCAACCTCTCAACCTATAGAGTTAATTCATATGGAACAATTTGGACCTTCCAAAGTTTCCAATCTAAATGGAAAACACTATGTCTATGTCCTTGTAGAATACTTATTAATATACAGTTGGGTATTCTTTATAGCTCACAAAAGTGAATCTTGTTATTAATTTTTTAAGTATTCCAAATCTATATAAATCCTTAGTGGACTTAAGATTAAGACCTTAAGGAGTGATCATGGTCAAGAATTTTAAAATCAAGACTTTGATTTATTCTGTTCTCAAAATGGAAATAATCACAACTTTTCTATTCCTAGGACGCCACAATGAAATGGTGTGGTAGAGAAAAGAAATAGAAATATTTAAGAGATAGACCAAACCATATTAAATGAGTATGACCTACCTATCTACTTTTGGGATGAGGATATTAATACATCGTGTTATATTATTAACAGAGTTTTTATAAGACCTCTTTTAAAGAAAAAAACATATTAGTTATAGAATAATAGAAAACCAAAGGTTAATTACTTTATATTTTTTGGTTGCTAAGTATTTATTCTTAATAAAAAGGACAATTTAGAGAAAATTTCTTCCAAGAGTGATGAATGAATTTTCCTTGGGTATCCAAATTCTAGTAAATACTATAGAGTGTTTAATAAAAAGACCAGAACAATGGAAGAATCGGTTCATATCAAGTTTGATGAACCTATTCCCAATGAAGCTAAGACTATCTTAGAAGACCTTGATGATGATCTTTAATTTTTGAATATCAACTCCAAAACATCTGAAAGTTCTATTAAACAAACAGAAACTACAGCTAGTGATCCACTGGAACCTAAACTGGAAGAAAATCCTAAGCCTAATGCCTCTATTCTCAGAGACCCATTAGAACTCATAGACACCACCCTTTAGATACAATAATAGGAAACTTATATAGAGGTACACAAACCAGAGCTTATCTGAGAAATAAAATTGAAAATAAAGCCTTCTTGTCATAGATTGAACCTAATAATATCAATGATTCCATAAATGATTAATTCTAGGTAATGGATATGCAATAATAACTTAATCAGTTTGTAATAAATAATGTTTTGTAACTTTTTGACCAACCTTAGGATACCTTAACTATTTGAACTAAGTGGGTGTTTAGAAACAAGGTTGATTAATCTATCACTATAGTAAGAAATAAATCTAGATTAGTTTCACAAGGTTATAATCAAGAAGAAGTTATTGATTATAGAGAAACTTTTACACATGTATCTAGACTTGAATACAATAGGATACTGCTTTCCTATAAAGCACATTTGGACTTTAAACTATATCAAATGGATGTTAAAAGTGCATTCTGAAATGGATTTATAATTGAAGATGTTTTTGTTGAACAACCCTTAATATTTCAAAACTCTAATATTCAAAAATGTGTTTTTTAATTAACAAAAGCTTTGTATGATTTAAAATTGGCTCTAAGAGCTTGGTATAATTGGCTTACCTCTTTCCTTATTTCAAATTTTTTTCCAAATGAATAGCTGATCCAACTCTCTTTATAAAAATAATTTCAAAAGATGTTTTGATAGTTCAAATTTATGTGGATGATATTATTTTTAGATCTAATAAATATTACTTATGTTCTAATTTTTAAAAATTAATGCAATGTGAATTTGAAATGAGTTCAATGGTGAAATTCAAATTCTTTCTTGGATTTTAGATTTTTCAATATAAATAAAGAATTTTTTAAATAAAAGTAAATACACTAAATATCTTTTAAAATGATTTGTCCTAGGGAGTACAAAAGTAGTGATACTACCATAAGTACCACTTATAAATTAGACCTTTATGAAACCGGGAAATCAGTAGATCAAACTAGTTATAGAGGTATGATTGGAATCCTTGTTTACTTAACTAATAGTTAGCCTAATATTATTTTTAGTGTATGTATGTGTGATTTCTTTCAATCAAATCCAAAAGAGTCACATTTATTAGTTGTCAATTTTTTTTAATACCTCAAGTATACAATAAATTTAGGATTGTTCTACCCAAGAGGACATGAATTTTATTTAGTTAGCTATTCAAATTATGATTTTGGTTGTTGCAATTTAGATAAAAAAGAACATTGGGAACAGGTCATCATTTAAGAAAATATGTAGTATCATGGAGTATTAAGAAGCAAAATTCTATTTCACTATCTAATACTAAAGCTGAATACATAGATATATGCAATTTCTATGCACAAATCTTATGGATGAAACATACTTTACTAGACATTGGATATTAGTTTTTACATGTACCTAATAATTATGATAAATAAGTGAAATAAACATTTCCAAAAATCTAGTATATTACTCTAGAACAAAAAATATTGATGTAAGACAAAACTTTTTGAGAGATCATTATCAAAAGGGTGATATAAGATTATAATTTATTAGAACTAAACATCAGCTAGCAATTATTTTCATGAAGCCTTTGAATTCTGAAATATCAAATACATCAACCATGAATTAGGAATGATAAAATTTGGTTGATGAGTCCCTGTTGATGAGTCATCATTGATGAGTCACCATTGATGTGTCACCATGAATGAGTCACCATTGATGAGTCACCATTGTCGAGTCACTATTGATGAGTCACCCTTGATGAGTCACTATTGATGAGTCACCGTTGATGATTCATCCTTCTTTTTATGTTACTGTTATTTTTATGACCGTTGTGATTTTTCCTCTACCGATTAAATTTTTATTATCTTAATTTTATTATAATTATTTTAGAATCCCTAAATGATAAAAATATAGAGATTACTAAAAATTGATTCAATTATCCTAACCCTTGAGATCCTTATCCCATGCCTTCCTCATGAACTAATCTTCTCACTTTTTTTCTCATCATGAAGACTTCAACCATTTAAAATTGGACAAACTAAGAGAGTTACCAAATAAAATATAGAAGAGATAAGGACTTCTAAGAGATGACGAGTATCTACAAGTATTTTGAAATCTTTTTTAGTAAACCTACATCTGGAGAACTGTATAGTTAATGTAGAAAAAGATATTGATGCACAATGGATTCCAACTAGAAATATATCTGTTTTAAAGGTAATAGAAAAACAAAAGTGGATGAAATGGTTTACCTCAAATCATAGAGTCTATTACCTAAAGATAGTTTATGAATTTTATTAGAATGACCAATTAATTTTTGGGAATAAATCAGATAGAATTCATAGAAGTATAAATGGAGAATAGATTTCTTTCTCTTACAGAGAATGGAAAACATTTCTACAGATTCCTCATAAAGGGGTATATGAAGATTTCCAAGGGAGTATACCAAATGATAAGTTAGAGGAGGCTCTCCTAGAACTAACTAGAGATCGAAAAAAGAGGAGAACAACTGATATAGAGATTGATAGTGAGTGCAAGATCATTTTTATGTTTTTAAATCATGTTTTATGTCACCGAAAAGGGGAATTCCACACATTGCAGTTTCAAGATGTCTACTTCTTGTATATGATGAAGAAAGGGAACATAATAAATATTTTTAGTTTTTTGATGGTCCACATGCATGAGATGTGCAAGAAGATATCCAGATAAAAATCCACCATTTATCCCCAAATGATATCTATGATTCTAGATGCCAAGGCTTATGTTAAACCCGGAGAAGAAGATGAGGATAAAATGTGTGGTTTTTTTTTCTTTCAAATTCAATATAAAAAAGAGTGAAATTAGGTTGGAATCCACGGAAGGGATGTTAGGTTAGGGATACTGAAAAACTATATAATTATTTTAATCCTATTGATCACCCAACTGGACCAAAGGATATGGGGGATCCTAGTATTAAACCTGATGAAATTTATGAGTATTATATTAAAAATGTTATTGCTAAAAGAGATGAAGAAGAAGAAGCTGAGTTAGATGAAGAAGGAAGTGATCCATAGATCCTAAAATCTCCACCAAGAGTATCTAGTGAGCAAGTCAGTTCTAAATGCTCTCTATATTCTAGAGAAAAACTATTACATAAACATGATAATGAAGAAGACACTGAAGCTTATGAAGAATCTCAGTATAAATTATCTACCTTCAAGACCTCAATTGAGGGGGGGGGGGTAATGATAGAGGATTTTTTTTTTCTTTAAGGGTATAAATAGATTATGGATCTGGAGAAACTAGATTTATCTTCCAGTGGGGTTGATAAGGATAAAGAAGATGAATCTCTTGATGAGAATCCTGATGTTGTACTTAATGGAAGTGGCTCTAATCATAGAGTTGATCAACACAAAGATGGTTGTTCAGATCATGAAGTGAATGCATATAATGGTGTTGATCCCATTCATCCTCCCCAAGAGTTATTCAAACTTCAAACCTATTCAGTAGTTGTATCTAGTCTCATCAAATAAAGGCAGACAAGGGAGACATTGATACATGATATTCCAACAGTCTTTTAAAAGGATAAATAAGTAGCAAGTGTGGTGGATAAAACTCCCAATCCTGATGAGAAGTTATCTAAACTGGATCAGTTGGAATCAGTGGAGACCTTGGCAACCAATCAGATAACAGTTCTACCAACTATAATTGAGGGAGAGTTGACTACCTTTCTAGTTAACTAGTCAGTGAATCAGACTCCATAGAAAACCAGTTTTCAACTACAAGAGACATCTCCTATTCCCTGAAGAATTGAAGTTGTTCATAGCTCTCACAAGAATAGAGACACTCCAATTGTTCCCTATGTTAGATCTTCTGTTAGAGACTTTGAATAATGGGATAGATATCTCAGTTTAGTAAGACTTGGGATGAAATATAGTGATTCAAATGATGAATTTGAATTCATAAGAGAAGTATTCCTAGTAAATCAGATAGATGAAGCTGGTGAATTACATCCATTAACTCCCATGGAAACAAAAAGACGTGCTGAGGATGAAATATCACTTGAAAATGGAAATATTCCCACCCCTTCAATAGTGTTGCCTCCTAATGCTGTAACCTGAGTTGATTTAGATTATTTCTAGAAAGATGTTCATTCAGATTTATAAATCTTGAGAAATAATTTGGTCTCAGACTTTACCCAAGTCTTGAATGACCATCCATCCCCTACTACTTGCCTTAATGAAGACAATATTAGATATTTAGAAAAACTAGTGATATCTCATATACAACCAAGAGTTCTTTTTCTTATTCAAAAAATGGAAGTTGAAAAAAGAAGATTGAAATCTGAGGTAGAATGTTTTAAATCATTAGTGGAGGGTTTGCAAGCCTCTTTTTTAAATTTTTTGAGTTCCACTTCTTATAAGTTGGATAGTTTGGATTCTATTACTTCTACATCAACTGCACCTCCTCCTTCACTAGTATAGTTTGATAGAGTTTTGTTTCAACAATTTTTTAGATAAGAAATATGAAATGACTTGGGTGATATCAATACTCATGAAGAACAAATTTAATATATACATATTCATGGATAATATATTATTCAATTATTAAACGAATATGCAGGAGATCTCATACAATATAAGGAAGTAATAAAAAATTCTATCCAATATTATTTGTCAAGGATCTACACTAAGCATGATATGTCAGAAAATTTCAAGTTTATTTTTGAGAACTTGAATATCCCCCAATGACAGGAGCCTTCAAAGAAAAAGTGAGTCCATTAAAGGTTCTTGCTTGATCTATTTAGAAATTTATGGATGAAAAGGAAGATTTATTTAATGAAATGGAATGGAGAGGATCCATCATTATGGAATTTATTAATCTTTTGAAACCTTACCTCTATGTCCATCAAACCACTGTTATTTCTTGAGAGGACATTATTGTTTCTTCAGTTATTTCAACCACAACCACATGGACAGTTCAGTACATTCCTTCTCTACTCTCTTAGTCAACCAGCATTATGCCTCCACCACTTTGGCTTATAAGTTTTTCACCATTTGAGGCTATAATACAAATCAAACTAGTTCTTTTCAGAGTACCACTTCCTCCTTCTACCACTCTACCATCTGTTATAACCTTTGACCCAACTTATAATTCAATAGTATCTTCTTAGGATGATGACAGAGACATGAAAAAATACAAATTAAAGGAGAAATATGATCATCCACCAACCTCTAAAGAGTGAATCTTTTTTTGATGATATCCCATTGATAGGGGTCCTATACTTTCTTCCTTTCATTTTTATCTTATATATTTTTAAAAATAAGTTAATGAAATTACTTTATGTTCTTTACCTTTATATAGTTTTATTACTATTTTGATAATCTCAAAAGAATATATAATTTTTCATTTTACATTCTGATATAAGTATATATATATATATATTTATTTCATTCTGATATAAGCACACATATATATATATTTAATTTTTATAAAATAATATCTATTTTTTTTATTTTGATGTAAGAATATATATATATTTTTAATTTTGATATAATCATATCTATATATAATCATTGTTAATTATTTATTTAGAATATGTTTTATAAAATTCCATGTTTTGTGATCATCAAAAAGGGGGAGAATGTTGGATCCTCCTTGGATGGAATGTGTTCAAAATATCTTATTTTAATGATCACAAACCATGATTAATTTATTATTAATGTTTCACATGTTGTATGATATAAATTTATATGAACATATTACTTATATAATATTTCTATTAAGAGTTATGGAAAGACACCATTGGATATGAGTCACCATTACCGCCAGGATGAGCTACCACCAAACTTAAGTCACCGTTACCACCAGACTCAAGTCACTGTTACTGCCAGGAAGAGATACCACCATACTCAAGTCACCTTTACTGCTAGGATGTGCCACCATAAGAAGTAGGTCACCACTACTACCAAATGAGTTATTGTCAGTGGAGTCACCTCCAGATACTGATTCACCACCATCTCTCTTGTTACCATTGTGGTTTGAGATCTTAAAAGTGAATGGTTCTAATGGAAAAATATATTCTTGGATGGTTTGAACAAGTCTTTAAGACTTATTAAAAGAATATCAAAGGAATGTGGATCTCCTTCAACAAGTGTTTCTATATATTCTTGAATGATATCTCTTTTGGTATGATGATGCATTACTAATACAATAATTACTGACGGCTAAGAAAAGTGTGCGATCAAATCTGTGAACTCTCTTAAACTTACTGATTCACATTATGTGAATATTAAAGATACAAAAGCACTAAACCCATTGCCAATATTGATTGATACAACATATAAAGATCAACTGAAGCATTCCTATAGATTTCAACGATCCTCTGTTCTGCCTCAATATTCTTGAACAAAGCACAGACTCCTCACTATTGATAATATGTGGATTAAAAACATACAGAACACATTATACTAAGATCTTTATATTTTTTCTGTCCGTTTTAATTTTGAATAGTGTGTTGGTTTCCGGTTATCCAACACACACTATATCCTGTATATTCTAGGAGAATACTTGTTATTCTCTCCTTCATCAATATGTTTCCCACTATGTTTGGGGAAGAGGTCCATGTATAACCTTTTCTTTTCTATAATCCCATGTATAAATATGGAAGAGTATTTTTAGCATGAACAACATATTGATATTGATTGTATACCTAATCAAAGTTATGGATTTGTTTGATTATATTTATAATCTTCTTGGCAGCAAAAGATTTCCATGTGGAGGGGATTAAGTCTCACATTGAGAATCAACTTATTGTTTATTCCACTATGTCACTGTGTTATTTGTTTTGTTTTTCTATCTTATTCAATATAACATTTCATTAACAAAAAAACAATTAATTTGATAATTAATCTTAACTAGTGTTTATATATGTTTCTATCTAAGTAAATTGATCTCAAAAGTTAAGGTATTTCTAAACCATATTTTAACTGAGACCTAATCACTATTTAAGAAATATTTTAAAAGGATATATCTTATATAGATCTATTATTTTTATTAATTAGATAGTTTATTTACAAATTTTTTTATTGGGAACTCAATTCACCCCCTCTTGAGTTACTCTCTTTGAAAAACATTTGGTATCAAAAGAGTATTTAAAATTTACATATTTTTACTGTAATTTTTGTTTTATTATAAAGATCTCACATTTATATCATTTATAAATTTTAGTTATTTATGAATAATAGACAAGAAGGATCTACTACCAAAAGAACTCCTTATTTTAATTAAAATAAATATACTCAATGGAAAATGAAAATGAGAACGCATTTGGAAATTATATGTATTGATATATGGACTATAATATAAGATCAATATGAAATGCCACAAACTCCTAGAAGTTATTGGAGTAATGCTACAAAAACTACTTATAATAATAATTATAATGCCATGAATTCTTTTTTTTTGTGATTTTGGAGATGATGAATTAAATAGAATATCTACTTAAAAATTTGATTTTGAAATATGGGATACCTTATCAGTATCACATGAAGGAATATAAAATGTCATAGAAATGAGGCTGAATACATATACAATAAAATATGGAACTTTTAAAATTAAATCCGATGAACCTATTTCTAATATGCATCTTAGGTTCAATGAAATAGTAAATATTATGCACTCTCTTGGAAAGCAAGTGACAGAAAAAAATCAAGTGGTAATACTACTTAGATTCTTACTAGATATATAGAAAGGAACATCTGTGTAAATCAGAGAATCATGTTATGTAAGTAAATTTCATGTCAAGTAATTGATAAGAAAGATAATGATGTATGAAGAATTTGTTAAAGTAAAAAAAAGATTTATTAATATGAACCAAAAAGAAAATTAGTGGCCTTCAAATCTACATCCTCCAAACAAAAAGAAAAGGTATAAATTAAGGATTCTAGTGAAGAAGGATCCCCTGATGATAGTGATGAAGAAATACCACACATGGCCAGAATATTCAAGAAATTATATAGGGAAAATAAGTTATTCAAAAAGTAAAATTTTAGAGAATATTATGATAACAAAGGAAAGTGGAAAAAGGATTGAAAAAAGGATTGAAAAAAGGATGATACTCCAAATGAAGTTACCTATTATGAATGTAAAAATAAAAGCCACATAAAAATTGATTTTACAAAATTAAAATATAAAAATAAGTATGAGTATAATTATAGGAGACACAAAAAGGCCATGAAAGAAACATGGAGTGCCTTTGAAGACAGTTCGAGTGATTTATAAACTAATAAAGAAGATAATTCTGATAGAGCCAATATGTTATTTATAGAAAGAAAATCAGAGTTACAAAATGTTCTTCCATTGTCTCTTACTAATGCTTTATACATTTTTTCCAATGAATAAATTAATGAAAATGAGGAAAAAAAGAATAAAAAAGATCTGTATGATTACTATAACATTCCAGAAGACAATTTTCATAAACTGAAAGATAAATATAAGTCTCTAAAAAACATCATGCTTTAACAGTAAATGTTAAAGTTAATATTACTATTAGAAGAGAGAAAAATGTTCAACTATTGAAAGAAAACAATTAATAAAAAATTTAAAATGAATAATTAAAAAAATACATGGAGAAATTTACCAATACTAAGGAAACATTAACTCAAATAATAGGAAAATAAGTTTCTCCCAAGTATACAACTGGAATAGGTTACTAACCAGGACAAAGAAAATTACAAAAACTAGATTTACATCAAGTTAAAATGTTGAAAGGTCATATACGGTAAACACCTACTCAACTGGACCTAACAAAGTTTTTATCTCTAATAGTATTCAAAATGTTTATAAGAAACCTATTTGACAAATATGGGTAACAAAATATCTTTTTACTAACATATCTGGACCCAAGAGAATTTTGGTACCAAAATCATTTTGGGTATAAAATTTATGTTGTGGGAAACCTATTTGAAACCCTCCAGTAAAAGCATATAGTATCTGGATAGTGTATGTTCTAGACACATGACTAGTGAGTATTTAAACTTTAAGATTTTGATTAAAATTGATGGTGGACATGTCACTTTTTGTGACAATGCAAAAGGGAAAATAATTAGACTTGGACAAATCGGTAGTTCTAATTCAGTATTAATTTCCAAATATTTATATGTAAATGGTTTAAAATATAATATGCTTAGAATATACCAATTGTGTGATGGTGTATTGTTTGTGAAATTTGAAAACAATTCCTATCATGTTTTTAATAATAAAAATGATTTAATTTTTACTTCTTTGAGAAATGATAATATTTATTCTATCTATTTAAATTCTTTATATTCTAAAAATATTTCTTTATTATGTTCCTTTCATCAAGATTCTTGGATTTGGAATAGGAGACTAGGCCATTTCAATATTTAGTCACTTAGAAAGCTAACTAATAAAGGGTTAGTTAGAGACCTACTAATGCTATAATTCTCAAATGATAGAGTTTTTAATCCCTGGTAAAAAGGGAATCTTAAAAATATTTATTTTAAATCTAAGAAAGAAGTTTCAACCTCTTAACCTCTAGAGTTAATTCATATGGACCTCTTTGGACCTTCCGTATTTTCTAGTCTAAATAGAAAACACTATGTCTATGTCCTTGTAGATGACTTATAAAGAAACACTTGGGTATTATTTCTATCTCACAAAAATGAAGCTTGATTTTTTTAAAAGGTTGGGGCTGAAGCCTCATTTTATTATTAAATCAAAGAAAAGATGTCTTTTAACTAGGTAGAGGGAAACCTATTACATAGCTCGAAGGCCCAGTGGGCATGTATCCCATTACATAGCCCGCATGCCCAAATTTTTGGCTCAATGACCATTCTGTGAATAGTAACCCACCTGCTATAGTACCCCGCACTATACCACCACTGGTACAGTCCCTACCGCTATTACAGTACCCACTGATCTACAGTACCACCGCTGCTACAGTACCACTATAGTACTGCTATAATACCTTGGGCCAATGGGTTTTGAACCCCCATTTTCCATGTATGATTACAAGGTGCTTACCACTAAGATTGTTATTACTTTTTTAAGTATCGAAATCTATAGAAAACCTTGGTGGACTTAGGATTAAGAACTTAAGGAGTGATCATGGTCAATAATTTGAAAATCAAGGCTTTGAGTCATTCTTTTCGGAAAATGGAAATAATCACAGCTTTTCTACTCCTAGGACACCACAACAAAATGGTGTGGTAGAAATAAGAAATATGACTCTTTAAGAGATAGCCTGAACCATGTTAAATGAGTATGAACTACCTATCAACTTTTGGGATGAAGATATTAATACATCTTGTTTTATTATTAATATAGTTTTGATAAGATATACCTTATGAGTTATAGAATAATAGAAAACCAAAGGTTAATTAATTTAGAGTTTTTGGTTACAATGTATTTATTATTAATAATAAGGAAAATTTAGAAAAAAATTATTCCAAGAGTGATGATAGAATTTTCCTTGGGTATTCAACTAATATTATAGCCTATAGAGTGTTTAACAATAAGACCAGAACAATGGAAGAATCTATTCATGTCAAGTTAGATGAAACCGATCCCAATGAAGCCAAGAATATCTTAAAAGACCTTAAGGATGATCTTTAAACTTTGAATATCAACTCCAAACCATCTGAGAGTTCTATTAAACAAACAGAAATTACATCCAGTGACCCACCAAAACTTGAACATGAAGAATATCCTAAGCCTAATATCCCCTCTTCTCAGAGACCCATTAGGACTCATAGACACCATCCTTTAGATATAGTAATAGGAAACTTAGATAGAGGTACACAAACCCAAGATTCTTTGAGAAATAAAATTCAAAATCAAGCCTTATTTTCATAGATTGAACCTAAGAACATCAATGATGAATTCTAGGTAATGGATATTCAAGAATAATTTAATCAGTTTGAAAGAAACAATGTTAGGGAACTTTTTGAATGACCTAAGGATAACTTAACTATTTTAACTAAGGGGGTGTTTAGAAACAAGGTTGATGAATATATCACTCTAGTAATAAACAAATATAGATTAGTTGCACAAGGTTATAATCAAGAAGAAGGTATTGATTATGAATAAAATTTTATACCTATAGCAAGACTTTAATCCATTAGGAAACTGCTTTCCTATGAAGCACATTTAGACTTCAAACTATATAAAATGGATGTTAAAAGTGAATTATTAAATGGATTTATAATTGAGGATATTTTTTTTGAACAACCCCCAGGATTTCAAAATGCTCATTTTCAAAACTATTTTTTAAATTAGTAAAAGCTTAGTACGATTAAAAATAGGCTCCAAGAGCTTGGTATAATAGGCTTAACTCTTTCCTTATTTCAAAAAGTTTTTCCAAAGGAATAGTTGATCCAAATCTCTTTATAAAAATAATTTCAAAAGATTTTTTGATAGTTCAAATTTATGTAGATAATATTATTTTTGGATCTACTAAATATTCCTTATGTTCAGATTCTTCAAAACTAATTCAAAGTGAATTTAAAAAGAGTTTAATGGATAAACTCAAATTATTTCTTGGATTTATGATTTTTCAATATAAAGAAGGAATTATTTTAAATAATAGTAAATACACTAAATATTTTTTAAAATTTTTTGTCCTAGAGAGTACCAAAATCAATGTTACTACCATGATTACCACCTGTAAACTACACCTTGATGAAACTGGGAAATCAATAGATCAAACTAGTTATAGAGGCATGATTGGAAGTTTTATTTACTTAAATACTAGTCATCCTGATATTATGTTTAGTGTATGTATGTTTTCTAGCTTTTAAGAAAACCCAAAGGTGTCACATTTATTATTTGTCAAAATAATTTTAAAATACCTCAAGTATAAAAACAATTTAGGATTGTTCTACCCAATAAGACATGTGTTTGATTTAGTTTTCTATTCAGATGCTGATTTTGGTGGTTTCAAGTTATATAAAAAAATCACATTAGGAACATGTCATATTTTAGGAAAATCTGCAGTATCATGGATTATTAAGAAGAAAATTTCTATTGCACTATATACTACTAAAGCTGAATACATAGCTACCGGTATTTTCTATGCACAAATATTATGGATGAAACATAGTTTACTTGACTTTGAATATCAATTTGAGCATTTACCTATTAATTGTGATAACACTAGTGAAATAGACATTTCCAAAAATCTAGTATCTTACTCTAGAACAAAACATATTGATGTAAGACATCACTTTTTGAGAGATAATTATCAAAAGGGTGATATAACATTATAATTTATTAGAACTAAGCATCAACTAGATGATATATTCATGAAGCATTTGAATTTTGAAATATTAAAATACACCAACCATAAATTAGGAATGATAAACTTTGGTTGATGAGTCACCGTTGATGAATCACCATTGATGAGTCACCATGGATGAGTCACCATTTATGAGTCACCATTGATGAGTCTTCCTTCTTTTTTATGTTACTGCTATTTTTATGACTGTTGTGATTTTTCCTGTACCGATTAAATTTTTATCATCTTAATCTTATTATTATTCTTTTAGAATCTATAAATTATAAAAAAATTAGGACTACTAAAAATTGATTCAATTCTCCAAACCCTTGAGATATCTATCCCTTGCCTTCCTCATGAACTAGTCTTGTCATTTTTTTACTCATCCTGAAGCCTTCAAACGATTCAAATGGCCCTTATGAAGTGAGTTACCATATAAAATCTAGAAGATATTAGGCCTTCTAAGAGATTATGAGTATATGCATGTAGTTTGAAATCATTGTTAGTAAACCCACATCTAGAGAACTATATAGTTGAAGCATAAAAAGAGATTGATGCACAATGGATTCCATAAGAAATATACATGTGTTAAAGGTAATAGAAAAACAAAAGTAGATGAAATGGTTTACCACAAATCATAGAGTGTATTACCTGAGGATAGTTTATGAATTTTATTAGAATGCACTATTCATTTTTGGGAAGAAATTAGATAGAATGCATAGAAGTATAGATGGATAAGAGATTTATTTCTCTTCTAGAGAATGGAAAAAATGTCTACAAATTCCTCAAAAAGGGGTATATGAAGATTTCCAAGGGAGTATACCTAATGATAAGTTAGAGGAGGCTCTCCAAGAACTAACTAGAGACCGAACCAAGAGGAGAGCAACTGATATAGAGATTGATGGTGAGTGAAAGCTCCTATTTAAGTTTTTACAACTTGTTTTATGTCTCAAAAAAGGGGACTTCAACACATTGTAGTTTAAAGATGTATACTTCTTGTATATGATTAATAAAGTGAAGATAATAAATATTTGTAGTTTTTTGATGGTCCACATGCATGATATGTGAAAGAAGAGCTCCAGATAAAACTCCCTCATTTATCCCAAAATGATATCTACCATTATATATGCCAAGGATTTTGTTAAACCTGGAGAAGAAGTTGAGGATAAAATATGTGGTTTTTGTCTTTCTAAGTCAATCTGCATAAGAGTGAAAGTAGGTTGGAATCCATGGAAGGGATTTTGGGTTAGGGTTAATGAAAAACTATATGATTATTTTAATCCTATTGATCAACCAACTAGACCAAAGGATATGGTGGATCCCAGTATTGAACCAGATGATATTCATGAGTATTCTATTACAGATGTTATTGATAAAAGAGATGAAGAAGAAGAAGAAGAAGCTAAGTCTATTGAAGAAGTAAATGATCCATAGATCATAAAATCTTTACCAAGAGTATCCAGTGAGCATGTTAGTTACACATGATATCTATATTCTAGAGAAACACTCTTACATAAACATGATAATGCAGAAGATACTAAAGCTTTTGAAGAATATCAGTATAAATTATCTACCTATGAGACATCAATCGAGGAGAGTAATGATGGAGGAAATGATTTTTTTCTGAAAGAGTAGATAAATAGATTATGGATCTTGAGAAACTAGATGAATATTCTAGTGGGGTTTATTAGGATAAAGTATATGAATCTCTTGATGAGAATCCTGATGTTGTACATAATGGAAGTGGCTCTAATCACAGTGTTGATCAACACAAAGAACACTAGTGCAGAAAATGTTTTTTACAATGGTTATTTTTTAGTTTTTATGTCAATTTTTGGTCAACATTATTGCAGAAGGCGTTATAAATATTTTTTTTACGTCGATTATTTTAAAACCAATGTAAAAAACAAAAAACTGAAGCATTTTTCACATCGGTTACTCAAAAACCGACGTGGAAAACGCTTCAGAGTCATGATGTATTATGCAGGTTATTTAAAAACCAATGTTTAATATACTTTATCACTTTGGTAATTATATAACCGATGTCCAAAATCAAACCTCCGAGGCATTTATCACGTCAGTTATGCAAATAAACGAGGTGATAAAGAAATCTTCCAAGCGGTTTGCCACATCGGTTATTATTAAACCGACGTGAGAACATATCTACTACAATAGTTATTTTATAACCGACGTAAAAATGATTACTTTCCATTTATTATGTTGGTTATGAAATAACTGACGTAAAACCCATTCCCATGAAAATTTTATGTTGGTTTTCAAATAACCGACGTTAAAACCAATCCTGGTGCTTTTTTACATCGGTTATAAAATAACCGACATAAAAACTATATTTTTTAATTAAACTGTTCAACCAAAATTATGCCCAGCCAAAATAATAGATGAAATAGAACAAAAACAGACCAAAACCCCCCATCCCACTGGATAGCCCCCCCACACCCCTGGAAACCCCCCCACCCCACTGGACACCCCCACACCCCTGGACATCCCCTACCCTCTTAGACAGCCCCCACACCCCTGGAACCCCCCCACAACTATGCCCATCTAGAAGAACACCTGAAACAGAACAAAAAAAGACCAACCCCCACCCCAATGGATAGCCCTCCCCCACCCCTGGGACAACCCTCCCATACCCCTAGAAATCCCCCACCCTACTAAATAGCCTTCCCACAACCCTGTACACCCCCACCCTCCTGGACAGCCCCACCCCATGGACATCCCTCCCACCCTCCTGGACACCCCCAACCACATGGACACCCTAGACACCCCCACACCCCTGGACTACCCTTCCACACCCCTAGAAACTCCCCACACCCCTAGAAACCCCTTGGACTGCCCCCCACCCTCATGGACACCTTGGACACCCCCTCCCCACTGGACAACCCTCTCACACCCCCAGAAAGCCCCCACCCCACTAGAAATCCCTCCCTAAACCCATTTATATCCATCTAACACCCCTAGAAACCCACCAAAACCCTGGAAACACCCTAGAATGCCCCCACCCTCATGGACACCCTAGACACCCCCACCCCCCAGACAGCCCTCCCACCCCCTGGAAATCCCTCAGACCTCACTAGGCACCCCCACATCCCTGAACTTCCCCCACCCCCTAGACAACCCCCACACCCCTGGACACCCTCCAAAAACTATGCACAACCAAAAGAATAACTGAAATAGAAAAAAAAAACAGACCACCCCACCCCACTAGACAACCCTCCCCACCCCCTAGATAGCCCTCCCATACCCCTGGAAACCCCCCACCCCACTAAATAGTCTGCCTACAACCCTGGACACCCCAACCTCCTGGATAGCCCCCACCCCCTGGACAACCCTCCCACCTCCTAGACACCCCCACACCCATGGACACCCTGGACACCCCCAAACCCCTAGAATTCCCTCCCACACCCCTAGAAACCCCCACACCCCTGGACACCCCCTGGACTACCCCCACCCTCATAGACACCCCGAACACCCCCACCCTACTAGAAAACCCTCCCATAACCCTAGAAAGCCCCCACCCCACTGGAAAGCCCTCCCCAGACCCCTGAACAACCATACCACACCCCTAGAAACCCCCCACATCTCTGGACACACCCTGGACTGCCCCCACCCTCATGGAAACCCTGGACACCCCCACCCCCTGGACAACCCTCCCACACCCCTGGAAAGCCCCCTGACCCCATTGGGCACCCCCACACCCCTGGACACCACCTTGAAAACCCTCCCACCCTCTTGGACACCCCACCCCACTAGAAATACCTCCCCCACCACCTGGACATCCATCCCACACCCCCTGGATAGCCCAACCCACCCCCTGGATAGCCCTCCCACACCCCTAGAAACTCTCCCCCACCCCCTGAACAACCTTCCTACAACCCTAGACACCCCACCCTTCTGGACATCCCCCACACCTGGACATACCTCCCACCCTCCCTGACATTCCACCCCCATGGACACCCTCACACCCTTGGACTGCCCTCCCACACCCCTAGAAACCCCCACAACCCTGGACACCCCCTGGACTGCCCCCCACCCTCATGGACACCCTGGACACCCGCACCCCAATGGAAAGCCCTCCCACAACCCTGGAAAGACCCCACCCTACTAGAAAGCCCTCCCCAGACCCCTGGACAGCCATCCCACACCCTTAGAAACCCCCCACACCCCTAGACACACCCATGAATTCCCCCACCCTCATGGACACCCAGGACACCCCCACCCCCTAGACAGCCTTCCCACACCCATGGAAAGCCCCCTGACCCCACTGGGCATCCCCCACACCACTAGACACCCCTAGATATACCTACCACACTCTAGGACACCCCCACTGGATAGCCCTCCCCCACCCCCTAGACAGCGCTCCCCCACCCCCTGGACAGCCCTCCCACACCCCTGGAAACCCTCCCACACCCCCTGGATATCCTGCCCACAACCCTGGACACCCCCACCCTCTTGGATATCCCCCACCCCTGGAAAACCCTCCCACCCTCCTGGTCACCCCCACACCCCTGTACAGCCCTCCCACACCCCTAAACCCCCCATACCCCAAGACACCCCTTGTACTTCCCCCCACCCTCATGGACACCGTGAATACCCTACACCCCCTGGACAACCCTCCCACACCCCTAGAAAGACCCCGACCCCACTGGAAACCACCCCACACCCCTGGACCCCCCTTGGACAACCCTACAACCTTCCTGGACACCCCCACCCCACTGGACAACCCTCCCCACCCCCTAGACAGCCCTCCCACACCCCTGGAAACCCCCACCCCACTAAACAGCCTACCCACAACCCCAGACACCCCCACCCTCCTAGACAGCCCCCACCCCTGGACATCCCTACCACCCTCCTAGACACCCCCACCCCCATGGACACCCTGGATACCTCCACACCCCTGGACAACCCCTAGAATACCCCCACCCTCATGGACACCCTGAACACCCCCACCCCACTGGACATCCCTCCCACACCCCTGGAAATCCCTCTGACCCCACTAGGCACCCTATCCATACCCCTGGACACCCCCTAGACAGCCCACCCACCCTCTTGGACACCCCCACTAAACTGGACATCCCTCCCACACCCTTGGAACCCCCCCACCCCACTGGACACCTCCCCACACCCATAGAAACCCCCCAGAACAGAATCCATACCAGAAAAACCATCAAAACTAGACCAAAAAAAGAAGTAACACAAAATTAAACATTCACATATATAACATTCATAACTTACAATGTCCACAAAAAAACCTAAATCCAACCTAAACGACTACCAAATACACAATTATAATGACAATATTCAAAATTACATTTTACACTACAAACAAACTAAAATCCAATCAAACCTATAAAATAATTTGACCATTCCACTTGTAAGTGCTTGAACTCTTGAGCACTATAAGGTTAGTGGTAATCAAATATCTAAAAATTAAAAGGATATTAGTTAACATGTATAATTAATAAATCAAATGAAATATTATGGAAAAGTTTAAAAGTAAATCTTACAATGTCAAAGTTTAAAAGGAAATCTTACCATGTCAAAGTTCACAAGTGTTCCAGTTGTAATTATTTCATACATAAATCTTAACATATAATATCCGCATTTGGAGACGCCTTGTTGTTCATGAAAATTCTGTTTGAATGAGTATAAATTCAAAATATTATTTTTATGTAATACATAAAAAAGTACAAATTATAAATGGATATTTACCTTTACTTCTAAATATTTGATCTTGGACCTCCTTTTCTTTGTGTTTTTTCGAAAGTAGACCCATACCCTATTAAACAATAATACGAATAAAATAAATTTATAATTTGTTATAATATATACAAGTATTAAGAAATTGAAACTTACTTTTCCAACATATTCTTAACACTTTCCCGCACATCTCCATGGACAGAGAATAACCACTAAAGTGTTTTCTCCCTTGGGAAAAAACACCTAACATCCAATGATCACTGATAAAAGATAATTTAAGGTTAGTGGATTTTTATGTTAATAGATAATGAACTCTTTTCCAGAGATATGTTTAATACCTCTCACAAAAAGTAATCATCCAACACTGTGTGATTATATTCTGTTCAAATCTTTCAGCAATATAAATCATTATTTGTACCTCATCCAATGCATGTGCTTCAGGGGAAATAAAATGTGGGTCCATGAATCTATATACATCTATTCGTTCATTATTCTCACACATTTTATAAATACACCTAATAAAAAATATACATAAGTATACATTTTTAATAAATATAACTCTGGGAAAAGGTGTTAAGACTTACATGGAATTTTTTTTCACCATGATGATTCCCAACTTATCTTCAGTAACAAGCTCCATGATATCAGTTTTCACAATCCCCATAGTTATTAAAAATCCACAAACATGAGCTTCCATTGAAAACTCATAATGATCCGCCAACAAATTTTAATATCTTAACAATCTTTCAAGACTATTAGATTCTGTATATGATGTCATAGCCATTTGTCTTTGTTGTTGTCTATACAGTATTTATTTACCTTTGAAGTATTCCTTTAAAAATAAATAGAAAAATATATTACCTTTCAGATGTTAAAATAACTTTAATAAAAAAATAAAATAGAAGATATAACATACATACCTCTATTGTAATGAGTCACAAAAGCCTGGATGGCCAAATTAAAAAATAGCCGATACTATTTCCAACTATCATCACTTCATCTGTAGGTAATGGTACTCGAGATGATCTATCTATAATATCCTGTACAATGACCCTATGATTCTCTACCTCTAACTGTTGATGATGAACTGTATCTCCTATACAATATACGAGCCCATATGCAACTATATGAGGTTGAGGATCATTAACATACAACTCACAATAAGTAGGAAGCTGCGAAAAAGGAGTAGGATAATAAATGGGGTCTGCAAGATGAGGTGTGGGGATTGGGAGCTATTAGTGGAGGTGGAGGATAGATAATGGGGTCTGCAGGGGGAGGTGGAGGAGTTGGAGCTGCAGTCTGAAATTGTTTTTGCATGTCTGCAAACATAGACTGTACCGACGCTATAATATTTTCCTCCATCATCTCATTAATATTATGAACTTCAACCTCCAAGGATTCTATTTTTTATATACACCCTCAACTGAAGAAGTAGAAGAACATGGAAACACTTTTCTTATCGATACACCCGTCAGATATCCTCGTACACGACCAGGATTTTCGGGCTTTCCCAATGCTACAGATAAAATATCTTTCCTCCCAATAGCTATAAATACCCCCTGTGAGATCTAATCCTCAAGAGAATCCTGTATTAATTAATTGAACATTTATATAATGATTCAAATTATATGAAGAATATAGTAAACTTAAATAAATAAAATAAATATCTTACAATCCTCTCAGCTACGATTCTCAAATCATTCGAAAGATATTGATATTTTTTTCCCATCCGAGATCTCTTCCATTTTTCATGTCTAGATGGAGGGGATGGAGGGGAAACCTCTCCCGAGCTTGAATAATCAGCTCTTAGTTTTTGTAATTTTTCTGCCATCATTGTTTCTTCCAATAATGTATACCCTCCCCAAGATAAACTATGGGGGTATACATTTTTAGATTGGATCTCCTGATGATATTTCCTTTTCTTTTCTGTAAATTAAGAATAAGAAATCATTAACAAAACATTAATAAGATCATTTATATAATAAATATTATAAAAGTTTACATTGCCCTTACCAAAAATGAATCTTTTCTTCTACTTTCAACAAACTGTTTCCATGTGTCTTCATCTATGAAAGGATATATATGACATGGATTGTCATGACTCCTATGACCAAAAATGAAATCATATGTGAGGGTTGATTTAAAATCCCTCCATCTCTTAGAATCCATCGATAAGTATTTCTTCCAGACTCCTCTAGTGTTAGGAATATCAAATGTCATCTGATAAAGAAGAGGTAAAACATATTATACTAGAAACATTTAAAGAATATGCACACAAAAGAAAAAGAACATACCAAAATTGTCTCCCACAACTGAGATATTATCTCTTTGTCCACACTTCTCTAATCATCATACAATATGTTTACTTTACTCTTACCCTGATTTGATACAAAAATTTTAAAATATTTTTCATTTGGAACTCTAGGAATATTATTCTCATAAAAATCAATGAGTATCCTCTGGTCCTACATACGAGAAAGTGATAATTTTGTTAAACGTGTGCACCCACATTTACCAACTCTTGAACTCTTTGTCGTTATGGGAGAACATGAGGAAGATTGGGGAGCATCAAGAGGAGCATGTGAATGTTCCTCCCCAGAGGTATGATCATTATACTCATTTCTAGAATCATGTGGTTGATCAACTGTTTGATCTATCATTATCCTTCAAATAAAAAAACAAACATTAGTTCACAAATATACAAATTCAAATATTACAATACTGATGTAAATAGAAAATGGAAATTTGAACTAAGTTACGTAATAGTAAACATGGTTAATATGGAAAGTGTGTTAAACAATGGTAAAGATGATAAATGTAGTACCCCTGTTTTGAGGTATGTGACCCCTGTTTCAGTTTGTTTGTACTTTGTGAAGTGGTTGGTTGAAGTTTGGAAAATTTTGGGAAAAACTTTTAAAGTTGTGGAGGTTGTGCAAGGGCGTACAGTTGGCGCATGGTCTATACAAACTATGCGGCCAGCCTAGGAAAATGTGCACCCTTGAAAGTGGACTCCGCACAGGCAGCGCATAGTTTTTCAGACCGTGCGGGCAAGCCATGCGAAGTCCCTAGGTGAGATAGTGGCAACTGCACGATTGGCACACAGTTTTCCAAACCATGCGGGGTAACCATGCAGCCACTTAAAGTTCTGGTTTTTATGTCCTGGGCCACTCAAGATTTCCCATTTTCCCTCATTCTTCATCCCACTCATGGATTACGCAGGAGTTCTGGTTTTCAGAGGTTGGGGGAGCTCCTAAGCTCTTTTTGGAAGCAAATCTAAGGTGTTTCTTGGTGGATCGAAGGCGGTTCTCCTCGGGTAAGTCCCTATTTTGGTTCTTTGAGGTTTTGGTTAGGGTTATCCCTCTCCCTCTCTTAGTTTCCTATATCTACAAGGGTTTCATGTAGATCTAGGGTTTTTTTGCCTTTGTGTGTTAAAGGTTTAGATTGTTGATGTTAGGGAAGGGTTTTTGAGGTGGTTTCTAGGAGGCGTTCACTTGGTTTGGAGTGTGTTTGGGCATAGGGTCGATTTCTCCAATCCCTAAGAGGTAGGTGGTTTCTCTCTCAACTCAACTAGGTTGAAATGTGAAGTTCATTTACAATTAAATTGGTTGATTTAATTTAATTGTAAGCATGTTGTGTGATTTTTTTTGGAAAATCAAATGAGTGATGATTTGGGGGTTTTGGGATAAAATTAGGGTTTTGTTGAAATGAGCTCAATTGGTTAATTTTAAATTGGTGATTTTAAAATGAAAATGATTGTGAGCATGAGTATTGATTTCAATAAATGGGTGATATTGAAATGTGTTTGGAATGGAAATGGTATTTGTTGGTATTGACAATAATGCATGATTATTGTTGTGGCTTGTGTGGAAATAGGTGATATCATTGGGTGGATGATGTTGGCACATGGTGGAGTGGACGAGAAAGTGACACTATAAAAAGGGGATGGATAGTGGACGGAAGGGACACCATCAATAGAAAGTGGGCGGGAAGTACCACTTGAGTGTATTGGTAATGAATGGGTTGGACGAGAAGTGCCACCAGGGTTAGTTGTGTGCTTTGTTGATGATGTCTGTAGATGGGGCTTGTGAGTGAAATATGAAAATGGTACTCAGATTGTGGCATGGTTGAATTGGATTCCTTGCGTGGCATGGTTGATTTGGATTCCTTGTGTGGCATGTTTGGCTTATGGCATGTTTGGCTCATAAAAAATTGGTAGCTTGTTTTTTCTTTATATAAAATGTTTTATATAAATGTGCTAATGGTTTTATCCTAGTGGTGTGTGTATGGAAGTCAGTTGGGGAAATTCTACTGAGTAGGTGTACTCACCCCCTGCTTTGGAACTTTGGTGTCTTTGTAGATGTCATGTACTGTGATGTGGGAAAAGGTATGTCAACGCCCTCCTTTAGTGGTGCATTGTGATGTTTTGGTGGATAATGGATCTTAAATCTTGGTGTGGAGATGTGGTGTTGTCATGGATCGTGGTGTTTTGTTGTTTAGTTTTCACTTTGTACTCTGATGTTTTTTAGACATGTATAGTTGAATGGTTTTGGGGTTTGTGATGGAATTGTTAGTATCACATGGTTGGGTTTGATAGTGCATGCATATTTAGTTGTTGGTTGGTTGAGTTGGGTTATCTTCTTAAGGGAAAATCGTTCCCCACTATTCCTTGAAGCCCTCAACATTTATTTCTAGCCTTTGGCACCTTGGGAATGTCACTTATGGACAAGTAATCCTCACCGCCTCCTCAATCCAATGAGGTGGGGGGTAGGGTGTTAAAGTAAACATGGTAAATATGTTAGTGTGATTGTCATTCAACAAAATCGATAAATATATAAAATTACGTAAAGGTAAACTATGGAAAACAATGGAAAAAATGGTAAACATGGTAAACTACACTAAACAAAATTAAAATAAACAAAAACATCTACTTATTCGTTTTAATACACATTTTAATAAAGAAAAAAATTACAATATCTAACATTTTATGAAAATATTAAATGTAAACAAGAAATAAACATATGTTACCTGAAATATTATGAATGTACAAATGGATTGTTTTCCCAAATTCATTCTTCATTATCATTACTTATGGCACAAACAATGTATTCAACATGCTAATCATTATGTTCTGCTAATCTTTCCATGGAAGTAGGGATCTCACATAAATCACCATCTTTATCAAGTTGATCCTCACCAACATATCGATTTTCCCATGTAAAACAACAGACCACTGCATATCTGATTGATCAACTACATAGAAAATCTGTTTTTCATGTGTTTCCATTACAAAAGAATCAGTTGTGTCTTCCAATCTATTTAGATTAACAACTGTCATTCCAAATTCATCTTGTCTGACACTGCTATTACCAATAAACCTTTTATAGTTAAAAATCAGAACTATAATTTTAAATTAACCAACCCCCCACATTTCTTCAATAACTCCATAATATGAACTTAATGCAGAAATTGGGTTTTTGTCTTTAGAACTCGAAAAAATGCATTGTTTCTACAAACACCAATACAACACTATTCTGAATTGCACTTATGTTGTCCAGAGATTTTGTATAAAATGTATATCCATTAATTTCATAACCAGACCATGTTACGACATTTAAACATGGACCACCCACTATACATCCTAATGTCTCTGATATATATGATCTACCAAGCAAGGTCTTTTTAATCCATGACAAAAATGTTTTGTTGTGCTCATTCAAAATCCACATTTATTTCTTCTTTGGATGACATTATTTCTACTCATTAATATGCAATGTGATATATGGTTTAGCATCAACTATATTATTCGATATGTATAATTATAACTTCTTCATCTATTTAGCTAAAAACGATTTGACTTTCAAGCCACGAATCCCCTTTCCCTCATTATTAACTCATTCATGGCGAGATGAAGGCAAACCTATGTGCTCCTCCATAGTCAAGTAGCTCGTACAAAACTCTGCATCCTCCTCAGAAATATACCTTTCAATAATGGAGGATTTAGGTCAATATAGATTCTTAACATACCCCTTCAATATTTTCATATACCTTTCAAAAGTATACTTCCAACGAAGATATACAAGTCCACAAAGTTTTATTTCTTGAACCAGATGAATCACTAAATGCACCACTATATAAAAAAAAGATGGAGGAAAATACATTTCCAATTGACAAAGTATAGAAATTCCATCCTTTTCCAAAATGTTCAAAGAATTCATATCAATCACCTTATTATAAATTGAATTAAAAAAGAACACAACTTCATTATAGTCTTTCTAACACGGATGGGGAATATTCCATGCAATGCAACTTGTAGAAGTTGTTTCATCATGACGTGACAATCATGATATTTCATACCTATCAACATCAAATCCTTCAATGAGACAACATTTTTTACATTTGAAGAATAACCTTGAGGCACTTTGATATCATATAGAAACTGAAAAAAGCTAATTTTATCTCTCTTGGAAAATTTATGACAAGTTGGGGGAAGAAATGTTTGTATTCCATTAGGAGTGGAAGCTAACTCCAAACATATTCCAATTGATAGTAAGTATAATCTTGCATTCAACCCATCTTTTGTCTTTCCTTTAATATCTAACAATGTTCCAATCAAACTATTGTAGATATTATTCTCCACATGCATGACATCAATATTATGTTTAACTTCATGATATCTCCAATATGGTAGCTCAAAAAATATTGACCTGTTCTTCCAAATATGTCTATCATTACCAGATTTCTGTTTCTTTCCCAATGTCACATCAAGGTTTTCCACCTTCTCAAAATATACATCAGGGGATAAAGGTTTTGGAGCAATATCAAATTCTTGTGAGACATTGAATGCCTTTTTTAGTCTTCTATAAGAGTTATCCATAGGCAAAAACTTTCGATGACCCATGTACAATGTTTTACTCCCTTTATGAAATTGACAATATGAAGTCTGTTGTTTGCAAATTGGAAATGCTTTATGCCCCTTAACACTATATCCAGACAAATTTCCATATGCTGGGAAGTAATTTATAGTGAACATAAGCACTTCATGTAGCTGAAAAGATTCCATTTAATAATAATAATACACCCTAATACCATCCTACCATAAAATTTTTAAATCATCAATCAATGGTGACAAAAAAACATCAATATCATTTCCGGGTTGCTTCAGACCAGAGATCATTATACTCAACAGGCCATATTTTAGCTTCATACAAACTTTAGGAGAGAGGTTTTAAATTACTAATAAAATAGGACATGAACTATGTGTACTAATGAGGGTTCAGTATGGATTTATTCCATCTATGCACTACCCTAGTCTGAGATATCAAATTTCATTTCCAAATGTAGGATACTACTCATCAATTTTATTCCATTGTGGACAATCTTTTGGATGAAGTATTTTTCCATCCCATATCTGCTCATCAGCATGCAATCTTAACCTTTTTACATCATGTGAATTAGAAAATAAATGTTTCAAATGATGAATTATTGGAAGATACAAAAATACCTTGGAAGGGATCTTTGTAATCTCTACATCATCTTGTAATTTTTCTTTCAACTTATACCGTGATGTCCCATATTTTGGAAACTATGATAGAAATTCATATTCCTTCCTATATATCATACATTCATTCAGACAGGCATGTATTTTCTTATATCCCAATCCCACCAGGCATAATATTTTCTTGGCCTTATAATGTGAATATGGAAGATAGTTACCTTTTGAAATAATGTCTTTGATCAATTGTAGCAGCTCTGTAAAAATTCTGTCACTCCATCCATGTGTCGCCTTCAGATTAATCAATCTTAACACTACTGAAAAAACTGTAAAATCCATACAACTAGGATACAATGGTTTTTCAGCATCACCATATAGATGCGCAACTGTCAGTTCTATCTCAATTTCTTCTGCTGCAATATCATGAATCATTTCTTCAATTCCATCAGAGTTACCATCTTGCGAATCATTATCATCAGTAGATCTGACATTATATCCAGTTTCACCATGCCTAATCCAAGGGTTGTAACTCGGATTAAAACCATGATAAATCAAATGATCTTTGATCTCTCTAATTTTCAACTTCTTCATATTCAAACATTTCAGGCATGGACAGAAAAAATGTCACTGCTTGGAACATTTTGTTTAGAAAATTCCAAAAAGGCATCAACACCATCCTCATATTTATTACTCATTCGATGTGTCATAATCCAACTTCGACTCATTATTAACCTATAACAAATATCAAAATTATACATCTTGTTAAGATAATAAAAATATATATTTATATGAAAAATATCATAATTTGAATGTAAAAACAATTTTGAAATATAAAAAAAATATATGCGTATTTGAAAAAAAATATACATGAAAATTATTTTAAAAAGAAAATATATTTATATATAACAGTTTTAAATTCATTTTGGATCCTTTCTTCTTAAGGTACAAAAAGAATACATCCTGGTGAAATTGGATACCAAATTCACCCTTCCGTAAAAAGTAAATATGAAGTATAAATCTTAAAATATGTATACATTCACTACTAAAAATTACCTAGATCCCAATGATTTGAAACCATTGGGATAACCCCTGAAACCGTTGGGGTAACTAATGGTTTCACACACCATTGGAATGACAGTCGTTGTAATATCCCTATACCAACGATTCTATAGGAACCGTTGGTATAGGCTACTGGAAGTTAAAATATTCCAACGGTTTCAATGAAACTGTCAGGATATATATATATATATATACCAAGTGGGTGTCCAAGGGTGTTGAGGGATGTCCAGGGGGACTTTCCAAGCGAGTCGGGGTAGTCCACAGGGGTAGGGGGCTATCTAGGGTGTCCAGGGGGTGGGGGTGGGCGGTGTCCAGGGGGTGGGGGAGTGGGGTCTAGGGGGTGAGGGGGCTGTCCAACCCCCTACCCCATTGGAAACCACCCCCACCCCCTTGGACACCCCCTGGACACCAACACCCCCTGGATAGCCCCCACCCCCTAAACATCACCCCACCCCTCTGGACAACCCCCACCCTCTGGATAACCCCCCTACCCCCTTGGACAACCCACTCACCCCGGGACACCACCCCGACCCGCTTGACACCCCTACCCCTTGGACAACCCCCTCACCCCTGGACACCACCCCAACCCCCTTGGACACCCCAACCCCCATAGACACCCCCGCACCCCACTAGACACCACCCTTCCCCCTTTGACACCCCCTGGACACCCCCACCCCTCTGGACATCCCCCCACCCCCTGGACAGCCCCCACCCCTCTAGACAGCCCCCACCCCTGGACACCCACACCCCCTAGACACCACCCCCTAGACACCCCTACCCCCTTGGACAGCCCCTCACCCCTGGACACCACCCCACCCCCTTGGAAACCCCAAACCCCTTGGACAACCCCTGCACCCCCTGGACACCACCCCACCCACTTTGACACCCCCTAGACACCCCCACCCCTCTGGACAACCCCCACCCCCTGGACAACCCCCACCCCTCTCGACAGCCCCCACCCCCTGGACACCCCCACCCCCTGGACACCCCCACTCCCTAAACACCCCCTACCCCCTTGGACAACCCACTCACCCCTGTACACCACCCCCACCCCTGGACATCCCCCACCCCTATAGACAGCCCCACCCCCTGGACACCCCTACCCCCTGGGCACCCCCACTCCCTTAGACAACCAACTCACCCCCTGGACACCACCCCCACCCCCTGGACACCCCTACCCCCTTGGACAACCCCCTCACCCCGGGACACCACCCCCACCCCCTTGGACACCCCAACCCCATTGGACAACCCCTGAAATCCCCTATACACCACCCCCACCCCCTTTGATGCCACCTGGAAACCCCACCCCTATGGACAGCCCCCACCCTCTAGAAACCCCCCACCCCTCTAGACAACCCCCACCCCCTGGACACCCCACCCCTGGACATCCCCTACCCCCTTGGATAGCCCACTCACCCCCTGGACACCACCACCACCCCCTAGACACCCCTACCCCCTTGGACAGCCCCCCTCACCCTCTTGGACACCACCCCCACACTTGGACACCCTAACCCCTTGGACCGCCCCTACACCCCCTGGACACCACCCCCACCCCCTTTGACACCCCCTGGATACCCCCAACCCCTAAACAACCCCCACCCCTGGACCTCCCCCACCCCTCTAGACAACCCCCACCCCCTTCGACACCCCTGTACGCGCACACACACATGATGGAACACACAAAAAGCATAAAGTTGCATGATATCACTTCCATGGTTTATTTTACCAGAAAATAATTTAGCACAGTATAAATGAACACTATGAAACTTACCATGATAGCAAGAACAAAGATAGAAAAATAACATCTTGAAAAATTAGTTTAGGGCATCGTGACAAATAAAAACTGAAACTGATCCGTGTGAAGCTTACTTGAGTGTTTCAAGTCGACCTGATAGATCTGGTGATAATAAAAATGATGAATGATGTTGGAAAAATGAGGCTAGAAGTCACGAATTTGAAGAATCCTTTATAGGTTTTTTGTGCGGGAGAAAAAAGGCGCAGGTCACCAGATTGAAGAAAACATAATGACTGAATACGAGGTGCGATAAATCATTTAAAAGGTTTTTCACATCGGTTTTTTATAACTGATGTGATAAACTATTTTTTTATGTTTATAACATCGGTTATTTAATAACTGACATAGAAAAGAATTTATCACATCAGTTATTTTACAACCGATGTGATAAATGGTGCTTTATCACATCAGTTCTTTTGATAACCGACGTGATAAATTGCCGAGATTTCCTTCATCATGTCGGTTATATTAAAACCAGTGTGATAAAGCAGCCATATTCGATTTTCATGGTAGTTATAAAATAACCTCCTTGATAAAGCTAATATTAGCATTTTTTACATCAGTTATAAAATAACTGATGTAAAAAATGGATTTTTATCGATTTATCACGTCGATTATAAAATAACCGACCTGATAAATCAATTTTTAAAGATTTTCATGTCGGTTATATAAAACCAATGTGAAAAATGATGACGTGTTAAATGTTTTTTCCACTAGTGGAAGGTGGTTCTACTCATGAAGTGAATGCACAAAATGGTGCAGATCCTATTCATCCTACCAAAGAGTTAGTCCAAATTCAACCCTATGCACTAGTTGTATCTAGTCCCATCGAAGAAAGTCAGACAAGGGACACACTAATACATAATATTCCAACAGTATTTTCAAAGGATAAAGAAGTAGCTAGTGAGGGGGATAAAACTCCCAATCCTGATAAGCAGTTAGCTGAACTGGCTCAGTTGGAGTCAGTAGAGACCTTGGAAACCAATAAGATATCAGTTTTTCCAACTATAACTAAGGGGGAGTTGAATACATTTATAGTTACTCTTTCAGTGGATCAGACTTCATAGACACCCACTTTTCAACTGCCATATACATCTCCTATGCCCTCAAGAACTGATGTTGGTCATAGCTCTCACAAGACTAGAGACATTAAAATTCTTCCCTAGGTCAGATCTTCTATTAGAGCATTTGAAGAATGGGAGAGATATCCTAGTTTTTTAAGACTTGGGAAGAAATATATGATTCATAAGATGACTTTGAATTTTTAAGAGAAGGATTCCTAGTAAATCATATAGATAAAGATGGTGAATTACTGCCATTCACTCTCATGGAAACAAAAAGACCAGCTGAGGATGAAGTATCATGTGAACAAGAAAATCTTCCCACTCCTTCAATAGTGTTTCCTCCTAATGTTGTAACCCGAGATGATTTATATTATTTCTCGAAATATGTTCATTCAAATATGGAAATCTTGAGAAAGAATTTGGTCTCAGACTTTAACCAAGTCTTGAACAACCAACCATCCCCTACTACCCACCTTAATTAAGACAATGTTAGATATTTAGTTGAGCTGGTGATATCTCATATTCAACCAAGAGTTAGTTTTCATATTCAACAAATGGAAGCTGAAAATAGAGGATTAAAATCTGAGGTATCAAGTTTGAATTAATAAGTGGAGGGTTTTCAAGACTCTTTTTCATATTTTATGAGTTCCACTTCTCAGAAGTTGGATAGTTTGGATTCTATTTCCTTTACATCAACTACACCTCCTGCTTCTCTAGTATAGTTTGATAGAGATCTGTTTCAACAGTTTCTTAGAAAATATATCTGAAATGCCTTGGTTAATGTCATTACTCATGAAGAACAAATTCGATAGATACATATTCATAGAGAACATATTCTTCAATTATTAAAAGAGTATGCTGGTGATCTCATACAATATAAGGAAGTAATCAAAAAGGCTATCCAATATTATTTCTCAAGGATCTACACTAAGCAATATATTCAGACAATTTCAAGTTTTTTTGAGAACATTAAGATCCCACCAATGAAAAGAGACTTCAAGGAACAAGTGGGTCATTTAAAGGTTCTCACTAGAGCTCTTCATAGATTTATGGATGAAAAGGAATATTTATTTAATGTAATGGAAAGTGGAGGCTCGATCATTGTGGAATTTATTAATCATTTGAAACCTTACCTCCATGTCCATCAAAACAATTTTATTACTCGAGAGGCCATTATTTTTTCTCCATTTCTTTCAACCACAACCACGGGGACAATTCAGTACATGCTTGCTATACTCTCTAGGTCAACTAGTCTTATACCTCCACCACTTCAGCCTCTATGTTTTTCACTATTTTATGCTATCATATAACTCAGACTAGTTCTTTTCAGAGAACCAATTACTCCTACTACCACTCTACCATCTGTTATAACCTTTTCTTCAACTTATACTCCAACAATCTCTTTTTAGGATGATGACATAGATAGAAAAAAATACAAAGGAAAGGGGAAATCTAATCTCCCACCAACCTATAAAGTGCGAATATGTTTTTGATGATATCTCTTTGATATGGATCCTATACTTTCTTCCTTTAATATTTATCTTATATCTTTTTGGAAATAAGTTAATGAAATTCCTTTATGTTATTTTCCTCTATGCAGTTTTATTACTGTTTTGATACTCTCAAAGGGGTAGACAATTGGGCATTTTACATTATGATATAAGAATATCTATATATTTTTCATTATGATATAATCATATCTATATATTTTGAATTTTGATATAAGAACATCTATATATTTTTTATTCTGATATAATCATATCTATATATTTTTAATTTTTATATAATCATATCTATATATAATCATTGTTAATTAGGCATTTAGTATATGTTTTATAAAATTTAAAGTTTTGTGATTATCAAAAAGGGGGAGAATGTTGGAGCCTCTGTGGATGGAATGTGTTAAACATCTATTATTTTAATGATCACAAACCATGATTAATTTATTACTAATGATTCACATGTTGTATGAGAGCACTTTATATGGACATATTACTTCTATAATATTTATATTAAGAGTTATGGAGAGAAACCATTGGCTATGAGTCACCATTACCGCTAGGATAAGCTACCACCAGACTCAAGTCACCGTTACCACCAGACTCAAGTCACCATTACCTCTAGGATGAGATACTACCAGACTCAAGTCACCATTACCACCAGGATGAGCCACTGTCAAAAGTGAGACACCACTAATGCCAAAGGATTTATTGTCATAGGAGTCACCGTCAGATACTAAGTCACTTCCATCACTCTTGTTATCTTTGTTGTCCAAGATATTCATCATGAATGGTTAAAATAGAAAAATCCATTCCTGGATGGTTTGAAAATGTCTTTAATACTTAGTAAAAGAAAATCTGAGGAATGTGTATCTCATTCAACAAGAACTGCTATATATTTGTGAAGTACCTCTCTTTCGGTATGACGATTCATTACTAATACAATGATTACTGATGACCAAGAAAAGTGTGTGATCAAATCTGCGAACTCTCTTGAACTTACTTATTCACATTCTTTGAATATCAATGACATAGAATCACTAAACCCATTACCGATATTGATTAATACAACAGATAGAGATCAACTGAAGCATTCCTTCAGATTTTTACGATCCTATTTTCTACCTCAATACTCAATAACAAAGCACCAACTCCTCACCATTGATGATATGAGGATTACAAACATACATAACACATCAAACTAAGCTCTTTCTATTTATTCTGTCCAATTTTCTTTTGAAAAATGTGTTGTTTTACTATTATCCAACACACTATATCCTATATATTATTGAAGAATACTTATTATTCTCTTCATTAATATGTTTCCCACTATGTTTATGGAAGTGGTACCTGTATGAGATGTTCTTTTCATTCATCCCACAAATAACTCTGGAAGAGTCTTTTTAGCATGAACAACTTGTTGTAGTTGAATGTATACCTAATCTAGTTTGTGTATTTGTTTGATTATATTTATAATCTTCTTGGAAGAAAATGATTTCCAAGTGGAGGGGATTAGGTCTCACCTTGAGACTAAACCTATTGTTTATTCCACTATGTCACTAAGTTATTTGTTTTGTTTTTCTGTCTTATTCATGATAACATTTCATTAAAAAACAATTACATTGATAATTAATCTGAACTAGTTTTTATATATGTTTCTATCTAAGTAAATTGATCTTAAAAGTTATGGTATTTCTAAACCATATTTTAACTGAGACCTAATCACTCTTAAAGAAATATTTTAAAAGTATATATCTTATATCAATCTAATATTTTGATTAATTGGATAGTTTATTTACAATTTTTTTATTGGGAACTCAATTCACCCCTCTTTAGTTACTCTCTCTCACCAACATTTGGTATCAAAGGAGTATTTAAAATTTACCTCTTCTTTCTGTAATTTTTATTTTATTATAAAGATCTCAAATTTCTATCATTTCTAAATTTTATTTCTTTATGGATAAAAAAAAGAAGGATCTACTACCAACATAAATCTTTATTTTAATTCCAAAACATATACTCAAGGGAAAATGAAAATGAGAATGAATTTAGAAAGTATATGTTTTTATATATGGATTGTAATATAAGATCAATATGAAATAACACAAACTTATAGTTTTTATTGGAGTAATTATATAAAAAATTCTTACAATAATAATTATAAAGCAATGAATGATTTTTTTTTGTGCTTTGGGAGATGATAAATTCATTAAAATATATACTTACAAATTTGATTTTGAAATATGAGATACCTTATCTATATCACATGAAGGAATATAAAATGTCAAGGAAATGAGACTTAATACATATACAATAAAATATGATACTTTTAAAATGAAATCTGATAAACCTATTTATGATATGCATCTCAGGTTCAATGAAATTGTAAATACTATGCACTCAATTGGAAATCAAGTGACAGAAAAAGTTCAAGTGATGAGACTACTCATATGCTTAACAGATAGATGAAGAGGAATGTCTGTGTCAATCAGAGAATCATGTGATGTAAGTAAACTTCAGTTCAAGGAATTGATAATAAATATGATGATGTATGAAGAAGAGTTTAAATTAAAAAAAGAGATTGATGAAGATGAACCAAAAAGAAAATCAGTGGCCTTAAAATCTACTACCTCCAAACAAAAAGAAAAGGTAAAAACAAAGGATTCTAGCAAAGAAGGATCTCATAGTGATAATGATGAAGAAATAAAACACATGGCCAGATGATTCAATAAATTCTAAGAGAAAAAGAAGTTATTCAAATAATTAAATTTCAATGAAGATTATGATAACAAAGGAAAGTGGAAAAAGGATTGGAAAAAGGATTGGAAAAATGATGATACTCAAAATGAAGTTACCTATAATGAGTGTAAAAGGAAATTCCAAATTAAAATTGACTATTCAAATTTAAAATATAAAAATAAGTATGTGGATAAGAATAAAATATAAAAAAATGCCATGAAAGCAACATGGAGTGCCTATGAAGATAGTTCAAGTGACTGTGACACTAATCAATAAGATAAGTCTGACAGAGCCAATATGTGCTTTATAGAAAGCACATTAGAGGTAAAAAATTATCTTCTTGTGTCTCTTACCGATTCTTCATACATTTATGAAAATTAATAAAGTAATGAAAATGAGAAAAACATGAATAAAAAGATCTTTAGGATTAATAGAACATGCTGGAAGTTACTTTCCATGAATAGAAATTTAAATATAAGTCTCTCAAAAAATAACATGCTTTAACAGTAAATGTTAAAAAGAATATTACTATTGAAAGAGATAAAAAATTTCAACTATTAAAAGAAGACAATGAATTAAAATTTTAAAATGAATAATTAAAGAAATACATAGAAAAATTTACCAATGGTAAGAAAACATTAACTCAAATACTGGGAAAAAAAGTTTCTCCCAAGTATACAACTGGCATAGGTTACCATCGAGGACAATGAAAAATTACAAAATCTATATTTACATCAAGTTAAAATGATGAAAGTTCATATGCTGTAAACACCTAATCAACTAGACCTACCAAATTTTTTATCTCTAAAAGTCTTCAATGTGTTCATAAGAAACCTATTAGACAAATATAGATACCAAAATCTATTTTTACTAACATATATGTACCCAAGAGAATTTGGGTACCAAAATCATTTTTGGAATAAAATTTTTATTGTAGGAAACCTATTTAAAAACCTCCGGCAAAAGCATATAGTATCTAGATAGTGGATGTTCTAGAAACATGACTGTTTAGTATTCAAACATAAAGATTTTGATTAAAGTTGATGGTGGAATGTCACTTTTGGTGAGAATGAAAAAATGAAAATCATTAGCCTTAGAAAAATTGGTAATTCTAATTCAGTATTAATTTCCAATGTTTTATATATATATGGTTTAAAATATAAACTGATTAGCATATCCCAATTGTGTGATGAAAGATTGTTTGTGAAATTTGAAAAGAATGCCCATCATGTTTTTAATAATAAAAATGATTTAATTTTTACTACTTTGAGAAATTATAATATTTATTCTATCTATTTAAATTATTTATATTCTAAAAATATTTCTTTCTTAATTTCCTTTCATAGAGAATCTTGGATTTAGAATGGGAGACTATGCCATTGCAATATTCAGTTACATAGAAATCTAAATAATAAATGGTTAGTTAGAGACATACCAAAGCATGAATTCTCAAATGATAGAGTTTGTAATCCCTGCTAAAAAGGAAAACTTCATAATATTTCTTGTAAATATAAGAAAGAAGTTTCAAATTTTCATCCTCTAGAGTTAATTAATATAGACCTCTTTGGACCTTCCAAATTTTCTAGTCTAAATGGAAAATAGTCGGTCTATGTCTTTGTAGATGACTTCTCAATATAAACATAGGTATTACTTCTATCTCAAAAATTTAATCTTTTTCTTACTTTATTAAGTATTTAAAATCTATAGAAAACCTTAGTTCACTTAGTATTAAGACCTTAAAGAGTGATCACGGTCAAGAATTTGAAAAACAAGACTTTGAGTCATTCTATTCTCAAAATGGAAATAATCACAGATTTTCATCTCCTTGGAGACCACAATAAAATGGTGTGTTAGAAAGAATAAATAGGACTTTACAAGAGATAGAACGAACCATGTTAAATGAGTATAACCTACCTATCTACTTTTGGGATGAATCTATTAATACAACATGTAATATTATTAACAGTGTTTTGATAAGTACTCTCTAAAAGAAAAAACCTTAGGAGTTATGGAATAATAGAAAACCAAATGTTAATTACTTTATAGTTTTTGATTTTAAAGTATTTATTCTTAATAAAAAGGAAAATTTATAAAAATTTACTTCCAAGAGTGATGAAGTATTTTTCCTTGGGTATTCAACTTCTAGTAAAGCCTATAGGGTGTTTAAAAAGAAGGCCATAACAATAGAAGAATATGTTCATATCAAGTTTGATGAAAATGATCCCAATAAAGATAAGAATATCTTATAAGACATTGAGGATGACCTTTCATCTTTTAATCTCTACTCCAAACCATCTGAAATTTCTATTAAACAAACATAAACTACCACCAGTGATCCACTAGAAACTGAACAGGAAGAAAATCCTAAGCCCAATAGACCCTCTTCTAATAGACCCATTAGGACTCATAGACACCACTCTTTAGATATAGTTGCAAGAAACTTTGAGAGAGGTACATAGACCATAGATTCTATAAGAAATAAAATTTATCATCAAGACTTCTTGTCATATATTGAACATAATAACATCAATGATTCCATCAATGACGAATTCTATGTAATGGATATGAAAAAAGAACTTAATTAGTTTGAAAGAAACAATGTATGTGAACTTTTTGACCAACCTAAGGATACCTTAAATATTGAAACTAAGTGGGTGTTTAGAAACAAGGTTGATGAATATGTCACTATAGTAAGAGATAAATCTAGATTAGTTGAACAAGGTTATAATCAAGAAGAAGGTATTGATTATGAAGAAACTTTTACACCTGGAGCAAGAGTTGAATCCATTATGATATTTCTTTCTTATGTAGTACATTTGGACTTCAAACTATATCAAATGGATGTTAAAAGTGAATTCATAAATGTATTTATAATTGAGGATGTTTTTTTGAACAACCCCCAGGATTTCAAAACCCTCATTTTAAAAACTATGTTTTTAAATTAACAAAAGATTTATATAGTTTAAAACAAGCTCCAAGAGATTGGTATAATAGGCTTACCTATTTCCTTATTTAAATTTTTTTTCCAAAGGAATATATAACCCAACTCTCTTTATAAAAAAAATTTCAAAAGATGTTTTGATAGTCCAAATTTATGTGGATGATATTATTTTTGGATCTACTAAATATTCCTTATGTTTTGATTTTTCAAAATTAATGGAAAGTGAATTTGAAATGAGTTTAATGGATAAACTCAAATTCTTTCTTTGATTTTAGAGTTTTCAAAATAAAGAAGGAATTATTTTAAATAAAAGTAAATACACTAAAGATATTTTAAAATGTTTTGTACTAGAGAGTACCAAAAGCAGTGATACTATTATGAGTACCACCTGTAAACTAGACCTTGATGAAGCTGGTAAATTAGTAGATCAAACTAGTTATATAGGTATGATTGTCATTCTTCTTTTATTAACTACTTTTCAACCAGATATTATGTTTAGTGTATGTATGTGTGCTCTCTTTTGAGAAAATACAATAGAGTTACAATTATTAGTTGTCAAAAGAATTTTTTAATACCTAAAGTATACAACAAATTTAGGATTTTTCTACCAAAGAGGACATGAGTTTGATTTAGTTATATATTCAGATGATAATTATGGTGGTTGTAAGTTAGATAGAAAAATCACATCAGGAACATATCGTATTTTAGGAAAATCAACAGTATCATGGTGTATTAAGAAGAAAGATTATGTTGCACTATCTACTGCTAAAGCTGAATACATAGCTACAGGTAGTTTCTATGCACAAATATTTTGTATGAAACATACTTTACTAGACTTTTGATATCAATTTATACATGTTCCTATTATTTATGATAACACAAGTTCAATAAACATTTCCAAAATTGTAGTATCTTACTATAGAACAATACATATTGATGTAAGAAATCACTTTTGGAGAGATCACTATCAAAAGGGTGATATAACTTTAGAATTTATTAGAACTGAACCTCATCTAGCTGATATATTCAAGAAGATATTGAATTCTGAAATATTAAAATACATCAACAATGAATTAGGAATGATAAAATGTGGTTGATGAGTCACCGTTTATGAGTCACTATTGATGAGTCACTGTTGATGATTCACCATTGATGAGTCATCATTGATGAGTCACCATTGATGAGTCACCATTGATGATTCACTATTGATGAGTCACTGTTGACGAGTCACTGTTGATGAGTCACCATTGATGAGTCACTATTGATGAGTCATTTTTCTTTTTATGTTACCATTATTTTTATGACCTTTGTGATTTTTCCTGTACTGATTAAAATTTTATTATCTTATTTTTTTTATTATTCTTTTAGAATGCCTAAATGATAAAAACATTGTGATTACTAAAAATCAATTCACTTCTTCTAATCCTTGATATATCGATCCCTTGAATTCCTCGTGAACTAATATTCTCACTTTCTTGCTCATCCTAAAGCCTTCAACTGATTCAAATGGCCCGAATGAAATGAGTTACTGAATATAATCTAGAAGATACGTGTCCTTCTAAGAGACGATGAGTATCTGAAAGTAGTTTGAAATTTATTTTAGTACACCCACATATAGAGAACCATATATTTGAAGCAGAAAAAGAGATTGATGCACGATGGATTCCAACTATAATTATGCCCGTGTTAAAGGTAATAGAAAAACAAAAGTGGATGAAATGGTTTATATCGAATCATATAGTGTATTACCTGAGGATAGTTTATGAATTTTATTAGAATGTTCAATTAATTTTTGGGAAGAAATCTGATAGAATTTATAGAAGTATAGATGGGGAAGATATTTTTTTCTCTTCAAGAGAATGGGAAACATTTCTAGAGATTCTTCATTAATGGGTATATGATGATTTAAAAGGGAGTATACCTAATGATAAGTTAGAGGAGGATCTCCTAGAACTAAGGAGAAAAAATAATATAGAGATTTATGGTGAGTTCAAGTTTCTGTTTCAATTTTTATAGAATGTTTTATGTCTCAGAAAAGGGGACTTCAACACATTGTAGTTTCAATATGTCTAATTCTTGTATATGATGAAGAAAGGAAAGATAATAAATATTTGTTATTTTTTGATGGTCTATATGCATGAGATATGAAAGAAGAACTCCAAATAAAACTCCCTCATTTATCCCAAATTGATATCTATGATTCAAGATGCCAAGGCTTATGTTAAACCCGGAGAATAAGCTGAGGATAAAATGTGTGGTTTTTGTCTTTCTAATTAAATATAAAAAAGAGTGAAAGTAGGTCGGAAGCCCTGGATGGGATTTTGGGTTAGGGATAATGAAAAACTATATGATGATTTTAATCCTATTGATCACCCAACTAGAAAAAAGGGTATGGGGGATCCCAGTCTTGAACTTGATGATATTTCTGAGTATTCTATTACAGATGTTATTGCTAAAAGAGAAGAAGAAAAAGAAGAAGATGAGTCAGTTGAAGAAGTAAGTGATCCAGAGATCATAAAATCTCAAACAAGATTATCCAATGAGCATGTTATTTCTACATGATCTCTATATTTTAGAGAAAATCTCTAACATAAATAATATAATAAAGAAGATATTGAAGCTTCTAAATAATCTCAGTATAAATTATCTACCTATGAGACCTCAATTGAGGAGAGTAATAATGGAGGAAATGATTTTGTTTTTAAAAGTATAGATAAATAAATTATGGATCTTGAGAAACCAGATAAATCTTCTAGTGGGGATGATAAGGATAAAGCAAATTAATCTCTTGATGAGAATCCTGATGTTGTACATAATGAAAGTGGATCTATTCACAGAGTTGATAAAAAAAGAAGGTGGTTCTGTTCATGAAGGGAATGCATAGAATGGTGTTAATCCTACTCATCCTACCCAAGAGTTAGTCTAAATTCAACCCTATTCACTTGTTTTATCTAGTCTCATTTAAGAAATTCAGACAGTGGACACACCGATACATGAAATTCCAACAGTATTTTCAAAGGATAAAGAATTAGCAGGTGAGGGGGATAAAACTACCAATCTGGATGACCTGTTAGCTGAACTGGCTCAGTTGGAATCAGTAGAGACCTTGGAAACCAATCAGATAAAACTTCTACCAACTATAACTGAGTGGGAGTTAACTAAATTTCTGGTTACTCTATCAGTGGATCAGACTTCATAGAAACCCACTTTTAAAAAGCAAGAGGCATATCCTATGCCCTCAAGAACTGAAGTTGGTCATAAATCTCACAAGACTTGAGGCACTCTAATTCTTCCCTATGTCAGATCCTCTGTTAGATCCTTTAAAGAATAGTAGAGATATCCCTATTTTGTAAGACTTGGGATGACATATAGTGATTCAGATGGTGGAATTGAATTCATAAGAGAAGGATTCATAGTAAATCAGATAGATGAAGCTGGTGAATTATATCCATTCACTCCCATGGAAATAGAAAGACCAGCTAAAGATGCAGTATCACATGAACAAGGAAATATTCCCACTCCTTCAACTGTGTTTCCTCCTAATGTTGTAACCTGATCTAATTTATATTCTTTCAATAAAGATTTTTGTTCAGATGTGGAAACCATGAGAAATAATTTTTTCTCAGACTTTACCCATGTCTTGAACAACCAACCATCCCCTACTGCTCACCTTAATGAATACAATGTTAGATATTTAGCTAAGCTAGGGATGTCTCATATTCAACCCAAAGTTTTTTTTCATATTAATCAAATGGAAGTTGAAAATAGAAGATTTAAATCTATGGTTGAAATTTTTAAATCATCAGTGGAGGGTTTGCAAGACTATTTTTAAGATTTTTTGATTTCCACTTCTTAGAAGTTGGACAGTTTGGATTCTAGTTCATCTACATCAACTGTACCTCCTCCTACTCTAGTATAGTTTGATAGAGATTTGTTTCAATAGTTGTTTAGAGAAGAAATCTGAAATTACTTGGGTGATGTAAGTAATCATGAAGAAAAAATTCGATAGATACATCTTTAGGGAGAACATATTCTTCAATTCTTAAATGAGTATGCTGGTGATCTGATACAATATAAGAAAGTAATCAAAAAGGCTATCCAATATTATTTGTCAAGGATCTACACTAATCATGATATATCAAATAATTTAAAGTTTCATTATGAGAACTTGAAGATACCACTAACGACAAGAGCCTTCAAAGAACAAGTGAGTCATTTAAAGGTTCTCACTTGAGCTCTTCAAAGATTTATGGATGAAAAGGAATATTTATTTATTGCAATAGAAAGGGGAGGATCCATCATTATGGAATTTTTTAATCCTTTGAAACCATACCTCTATGTCCATCAAACCACTGTTATTTCTCGAGTGTAAATTATTGTTTCTTCAGCCCTTTCAACCACAACCATAGGGACAGTTTAATACATGCCTGCTCTAATCTTTCACTCAACTAATCTTATTCCTCTAATACTACAACCTATATGTTTGTAAAAAGTTGAATCTATCATACAACACAGACTAGTTCTTTTTAGAGAACCAATTCCTCCTTATACCACTCTACCATATGTTATAACCTTTTTCCCAAAATATACTTTAATAGTCTCATCTTATTAAGATGAAAAAGATAGGGAAAAATAAAAAGGAAAGGATAAAGTTGATCATCCACTAACCTCTAAAGAGTGAATTTGTTATTGATGGTATCTCTTTGATAGGGACACTATAATTTCTTCCTTTCATCTTTATCTTATTTATTTTTGGAAATAAGTTAATGAAATTAATTTATGTTCCTTTCCTTTTTGCAGTTTTATAACTTTTTTGATAACCTTAATGGGGTAGATAATTGGGAATTTTACATTCTGATATAAGCATATCTATATATTTTGCGTTCTAATATTATCATATCTATATATTTTGTATTTTGATACAAGAATATATATATATATATTGTATTCTGATATAAGAATATCTATATATTTTGAATTATGATATAATCGTATCTATATATATTAATTGTTAATTTTGAGTTTAGTATATGTTTTATAAAATTCAATGTTTTGTGATCATCAAATACGGGGAGAATGTTGGAACCTCCTGGATGGAATGTGTTCAAAATATCTTATTTTAATGATAAAAAAACCATGATTAATTTATTAATAATTTTTCACATGTTTTATGATAGCACTTTATTTTAACATATTACTTCTATAATATTTCTAATAAGAGTTATGACAAGACACCATTGGATATGAGTCACTATTACTGCCAGGATGAGCTAACACCAGACTCAAGTCACAATTACCACCAGACTCAAGTCACTATTACCTCCAAGAAAAACTAATGCCAGAATCAAGTCACTATTACCACCAAGATTAGCCACTATTAGAAGCGAGTCACCACTACTTCCAAAGGAGTTATTGTCAGTGGAGTCACCGCCAAATGCTGAGTCACCGCCAGTACTCTTGTTACTATCATTGTTCATGATCTTCAGCATGAATGGTTCAAATGAAAAAATCTATTCTTGGATGGATTGAACAAGTCTTTAAGACTTAGTAAAATATGATGCAAGGAATGTGGATCTCCTTCAACAAGTGCTGCTATATATTCATGAAGGATCTCTCTTTCTGTGAGACAATGCATTACTAATACAACAATTACTGATGACCAAGAAAAGTGTGTGATCAAATCTGTGAACTCTCTTGAACTTACTGAATCACATTTTGTGAAGATCAATGACACATAATCATTGGACCCATTACTAAGATTTATTGATACAATAGATTGAGATCAACTAAAGCATTCCTATAGATTTCAATGATCCTCTATTCTGCCTCAATAATCTATAACATAGAACAGACTCTTCACCATTGATGATATGAGGATTACAAACATATAGAACACATTACACTAAGATCTTTCTATTTGTTATGTCTGTTTTACTTTTGAAATGTGTGTTGTTTTCCTGTTATCCAACACACACTATCTCCTGCATATTCTAGGAGAATACTTGTTATTATCTAATTCATCAATATGTTTCCCACTATGTTTGTGGAAGAGGTCCCTATGTGACCTGTTATTTTATTTCATCCCACGTATAATTGTGGAAGAGGCTTTTTAGAATTAACAACCTTTTGTTGTTTTCTGTATATTGAATCTAGGTTGTGGATTTGTTTGATTATAAATTATAATATTCTTGGAAACAAATGATTTCCAAGAGGAGGGGATTAGGTATCACCTTGAGACTAAACCTATTGTTTATTCCACTATGTCACTATGTTATTTGTTTTGTTTTTCTATATTATTCAAGATAACATTTTATTAGAAAAAAACAATTACTTTGATAATTAATCTTAACTAGTGTTTATATATGTTTCTATCTAAGTAAATTGGTCTCAAAAGTCAAGGAATTTTTAAACCACATTTTAACTAATACCTAATCACTCTTTAAGAAATATTTTAAAAGGATAGATCTTATTATGATCTACTATTTTTATTAATTTTCCAGTTTATTTTAAAAAAATTTAGTGGGAACTCAATTCCCCCCTCTTGAGTTACTCTCTCTAACCAAAATTTGGTATCAAAGGAGTACTTTAAATTTTCCTCCTTTAATGGAATTTTAGTTTTATTATAAATATCTCAAATTTCTATCATTTTGAAATTTTAGTTCTTTATGGATAATAGATAAGAAGGGTATTCTACCAATATACCTCCATATTTTAGTGGAAATAAATATACTTAAGGTAAAATGAAAATGAGAATGCATTTAGAAAGTAAAGGTTTTGATATATGGACTATAATATAAGATCAATATGAAATACCACAAAATACTAGAAGTTATTAGAGTAGTTCTATAAAAACTACTTACAATAATAATTATAAATCTATGATTATTTTTTTTGTGCTTTGTGAGATGATGAATTCAATAGAATATCTACTTGAAAATTTTATTTTGAAGTATGGGATACCTCATCTATCTCACATGAAGGAACATAAAATGTCAAGGAAATGAGACCGAATACATATAAAATCAAATATAATACTTTCAAAATGAAATCTGATGAACCTATTTCTGATATACATCTCAGGTTCAATGAAATAGTAAATACTTTGCACTCACTTGGAATTAAAGTGACATAAAAAGATCAAGTGATGAGACTACTCAGATGCTTACTAGATAGATGGAGAGGAACATCTATGTCAATCAGAGAATCATGTGTTGTAAGTAAACTTAATGTTAAGGAATTGATAAGAAAGATGATGATGTATAAAGAAGAGCTTAAAGTCAAAAAATATATTGCTGGAGATGAACCAAAAAAAAAATCAGTGGCCTTCAAATCTACCACCTTCAGATAAGAATAAAAAGTAAAAATTAAGGATTCTAGTGAATAAGGATCTCTTGATGAAAATAATGAAAAAATAAGACACATGACTAGAAAATTTAAGAAATTCTATAGGAAAAAGAAGTTATTCAAAAATTAAAATTTTAGAGAAGATTATAATAACAAAGTAAAGTGGAAAAAGTATTGGAAAAAGAATTGAAAAAAGGATGATACTCAAAATGAAGTTACATATTATGAATGTAAAAGTAAATGCCACTTCAAAATTGACTATATGAAATTAAAATATAAAAAGAAGTATGAGGATAAGGACATGAGATACAAAAAAGTCCATGAAAGGAACATAGAGTGCCTCTGAAGAAATTTCAAGTGACTCAAACACTAATCAAGAAGATAAGTCTGAGAGAGCCAATATGTGCTTTTTAGTAAGCACATTAGAGGTAAAAAATGCTCTTCCTGTGTCTCCTACTAATGCTTCATACATTTCTAAAAATGAATAAAGTAATGAAAATGAGGAAAACATGAATAAAAAATATCTGTATGATTACTATAAAATTATGGAAGACACTTTTCATGAACTTAAAGATAAATACGAGTCTCTCAAAAAAAAACACGCTTTAATAGTAAATGTTAAAAATAATATTACTATTAAAAGAGAGGAATTTTCTCTACTATTGAAAGAAAAGAATGAATTAATATTTTCAAATGAATAATTAAATAAATACAAAGAAATATATACCAATGATAAGAAAACATTAACTCAAATATTGGAAAAACAAGATTCTACCAAGTATAAAACTGACATAGGTTACCATCCAAGACACAGAAAAATTACAAAAACTAGATTTACATCAAGTTAAAATGTTGAATGTTCATATACTGTAAACACCTACCCAACTGGACCTACCAAAGTTTTTATCTCTAAAAGTCTTCAATCTATTTATAAGAAACTTATTAGATAAATATGAATAGAAAAATCTCTTTTTACTAACATATCTGGACCCAAGATAATTTGGATAACAAAATCATTTTTGGTATAAAATTTGTATAGTAGTAAACTTGTTTTAAAACCTCCATAAAAAGTATACAATATCTAGATAGTGTATTTTCAAGATGCATGACTGATGAGTATTCAAACTTCAATAATTTGATTAAAGTTGATGGTAGACATGTCACTTTTGGTGAAAATTAAAAAGGGGAAATCATCAACCTTTTCCAAATTAGTAATTCTATTTTAATATTAATTTACAAAGCTTTTTATGTGGATGGTTTAAAATATAACCTGCTTAGAATATCCTAATTGTGTGACAGTGGATTGTTTGTTAAATTTTAAAACAATTCCTATCATGTTTTTAGTAATTATAATTATTTAATTTTTACTACTTTGATAAATGATAATATTTTTTATATCAATTTAAATTATTTATATTCTAAAAATATTTATTTTTAAGTGTCTTTCATAAAGAATATTGGATTTGGAATAGGAGACCAGGGCATTGAAATATTCACTCACTTAGAAAGCTAACTAAAAAAGGGTTAGTTCGAGACCTAAAAAATATTGAATTCTCAAATGATAGAGGTTGTAATCCCTCCTAAAAAAGGAAACTTCATAATATTTCTTTTAAATCTAATAAATAAGTTTAGGCCTCTCAAACTATAGAGTTAATTTATATGGACCTATTTATAACTTCTAGAGTTTCCAGTCTAAAAGGAAACAATATGTCTTTGTCCTAGTAGATGACTTCTCAAGAAACACTTGGGTATTCTTTATTGCTCAAAAAAGTTAATATTGTTCTTAATTAATTTAGTATTCCAAATCTATAGAAAACCTTAGTGGACTTATGATGAATACCTTAAGGAGTGATCATGGTTAAGAATTTAAAAATCAAACTTTGAGTCATTATATTCTCAAAATGGAAATAATCACAAATTTTCTGCTCTTAGGACACCATAATAAAATGGTTTGGTAGAAATAAGAAATATGACTCTTAAAGAGATATCCCGAACCATGTTAAATGAGTATGACCTACCTATCTATTTTTGGGATGAATCTATTAATACATCCTATTGTATTATTAATAGAGTTTTGATAAGAGCTCTCTTAAAGAAAAAAACTTATGAGTTATGGAATAATATAAAACCAAAGGTTAATTACTTTAGAGTTTTTGGTTGGAAAGTATTTATTCTTAATAAAAATGAAAATTTAGAAAAAATTTATTCCAAGAGTGATGAAGGTATTTCCCTTGGGTATTTAAATTCTATTAAAGCCTATAGAGTGTATAATAAGAATCCCAAAACAATGGAAGAATCTATTAATATCATGTTTGATGAAACCAATCCCAATGAAGCTAATACTATCTTATAAGAACTTGAGGACGATCTTTCATATTTGAATATCAACTCCAAACCATAGGAAAGTTCTATTAAAAAAAAAACTATAGACAATGATCCACCAAAACCTGAACAGGATGAAAATAATAAGCCTAATATCCCCTCTTCTCAGAGACCCATTAGGAATCATAGACACCACCCTTTAAACACATTAATTGAAAACTTAGAAAGAGGCACACATGCGAGATCTTATTTGAGAAATCAAATTGAACATCAAGCCTTTGGTCATATATTTAATCCAATAACATCAATTATTCCATCAATGATGAATTATAGGTAATGGATATGCAAGAAGAACTTATTCATTTTGAAAGAAATAATGTTTGGGAAATTTTTGACGGACCAAAGGATACCTTAAATATTGGCACTAAGTGGGTGTTTAGAAACAAGGTTGATGAATCTGTCACTATAGTAAGAAATAAATCTAGATAAGTTGCATAAGGTTATAATAAAAAATAAATAATTTATTATATATAAACTTTTACACCTATAGTAAGACATTAATCCAATAGGATAATGTTTTCCTATGTAGTACATTTGGACTTCAAACTATATCAAATGGATGTTAAAAGTGAATTATTAAATGGATTTATAATTGAGGCTATTTTTGTTGAACAACCCCCAGGATTTCAAAACCCTTATTTTCCAAACTGTGTTTTTAAATTAACAAAATATTTGTAAGGTTTAAAACTGGCTCCAAGAGCTTGGTATAATAAGATTACCTCTTTCCTTATTCCAAAAAGTTTTTCCAAAGGAATAGTTGATCCAACTCTCTTTATAAATATAATTTCAAAAGATGTTTTGATAGTTCAAATTTATTTGGATGATATTATTTTTGGATCTACTAAAGATTCCTTTTGTTCTTATTTTCAAAATTAATGCAAAGTGAATTCGATATGAGTTTAACGGGTAAACTAAAATTCTTTCTTGGATTTATGATTTTTAAAATTAAATAAATAATTATTTTAAATAAAATTAAATAAACTAAATTTATTTTAATGTGTTTTTACTCTAGGGTACCAAAAGAAGTGACACTACCATGAGTACCACCTATAAACTGGACCTTGACGAAACTGGGAAATTAGTAGATCAAACTAGTTATAGAGGTATGATTTGTAGTCTTCTTTACTTAAATGCGAGTCAGCCTGATATTATGTTTAGAGTATGTATGTGTTCTCACTTTCAAGAAAATTCAATAGAGTCACATTTATTAGTTGTCAAAAGAATTTTTAAATACCTCAAGTATACAAGCAATTTAGGATTGTTCTACCCAAGAGGACTTGTGTTTGATTTAGTTAGCTATTTAGATGTTGATTTTGGTGGTTGCAAGTTAGATAGAAAAAGCACATTAGGAACATGTCATCTCTTAGGAAAATCTATAGTATCATGGTGTATTAAGAAGAAAAATTATGTTTCACTATCTATTGTTGAAGTTGAATACATAGCTATAAGCAGTTTTTGTGCACAAATCTTATGGATGAAACATAATTTACTAGACTTTGGATATCAATTTAGACATGTACCTATTAATTGGGATAACACAAGTGAAATAAACATGTCCAAAAATCTAGTATCTTACTCGAACAAAACATATTTATGTAATACATCACTTTTTGAGAGATCATTATCAAAAGGGTGATATAACTTTAGAATTTTTTAGAAATAAACATTAGCTAGCTAATATATTCATGAAGCCTTTGAATTCTGAAATATTAAAATACATCAACCAAGAATTAGGAATGATAAACTTTGTTTGATGAGTCTCCGTTGATGAGTCACTATTGATGAGTCATTGTTGATGAGTCACCGCTGATGAGTCATCCTTCTTTTTATGTTACCATTATTTTTACGACTGTTGTGATTTTTCCTGTACTGATTAAAATTTTATTATATTAATTTTATTATTATTCTTTTAGAATCCCTAAATGATAAAAACATCAGGATTACTAAAAATCAATTTACTTTCCTAACCCTCTAGATCTCAATCCCCTACCTTCCTCAAGAACTAATATTCTCACTTTCTTTCCCATCCTGACACTACTAGAAATTTAGGCTATAGACACGGTTTCAAACCATGGCTATAAGCCCAAAAACTGTGGCTATAGGTTATAGCCACGGTTCAATGAACCATGGCTGGTATTGGCGTGGCTATAGACTAAATCCTATAGCCACAGTTTCAAACCGCGGCTAAAGCCTATAGCCACGGTTCAAACCGTGGCTAAAGCCTATAGCCACAGTTCAAACCGTGGCTAAAGCCCTATAGCCACGGTTTTAAACCGTGGATAAAGCATTATAGCCACAGTTTCAAACCGTGGAAAAAGGTAAAACACAAACAAGCCTTATATCCATGGTTAGAAACCATGGCTATAGATCAAAGTTCAATAAAAAAACACAGCAGGCTTGCAGGCCTACCAGTCCCCCCTGCCCCCTGCCAGTCCCCCTGCCCCTGCTAGTCCCCCTGCCCATACTAGTCCCCCCCTTCCACCCCCTTCCACCCCTTCTAGTGCCCCCTACCCCCTACTAGTCCCCCTGCTAGTCCCCCCTGCCCCCTTTCACCCCCTACCAGTCCCCCTGCCCCCTGCCATCCCCCTACCCCCTGCCACCCCTGCCAGTCCCCCCTTGCCCTGCTAGTCCACCTACCCCCTGCTAGTCCCCCCTTCCAGTCCCCACTGCACCCTTCTAGGCCCCCTTCCAGTCCCCTGCTAGTCCCCTTGCCCCCTGCTAGTCCCCCTGCCAGTCCCCCTACCCCCTGCCACCCCCTTCCAGTCCCCCCTGCCCCCTGCTAGTCCCCCTGCCCCTACTAGTCCCCCTACCTGGACACCCCCTGCTGTACATATTTTGGAGTTTTTCAAAGTAGCAACACATCAGAATCCTGTCAGAGTACTGGAAGGTTTTCTTATGTGGGCCAAATAGACTATGGATGACCAGCACTTGGTTTTTGGAATGGTGAATAAAGGCTATAGTTGGGATTCCATTACAGTTGGGCTATCTATGCTGAAAATATTTGGTTTTACACAGGATGTTGGTGGATGAAAGGATATAAAGGTTCAAGAAGAACTGCACCGGAAGGAGCTCCTACATGTTCCAGATAATGCTATTATGGAGGGAGAGAAGGATATTGCAGTTATATCCAACAATTGTCTTAAAGATGAAATGAGACAACATGATGTTTGGAATGAAGAGTGCAAACCAATGTTTCCCATGGTTATAGGTGTTGGATTTATCACTGCTCTTGGTATCAACGACGATGGAAAGCCTAACATTGTCCATTTATTAATTTTAGAGGAAAATAAAAAATAAGAATTGGTTTCTAGTGCCGCTAGTACTTCAAATACGCTGACTGTAATAGCAAAGAAACATGTCAGCCATGCTCTCCTAGTCAGGAAATTAATTCAATGGTGGGGGTGAATACGATGTTGGTGATGGCTGAAACAATGGTTTACTTGACGAAGATGAAGTTTTCTCATGAGTTGAGACTCTTTGAAGCATGTGCAATCAACCAGGCAACGATTTCTGTTAGTGGTTTCTGGATATTCACCTTGAGGACAAGGTGGGTTTTTGTAAGGGTGGAAATGCTAGGAGTGTGGATGTGTGGCTGTCAGTTGTGCTTGGCAGGGATGTACTTATATGGGTGTGTCTGGTGGGATGTTCTAAGGGAAACATTGTCTTTTACTTTTATTAGTTACTAGGGGTTGGTAATAGTAGGTAGGGGTGGATGGTTGTTAGGTTGGGGTATTAAATAATGACATGGCTAGGAGCCGATCCTTGGGAGGTCTGGGAGGCCCTTTGAGAAGTGGTATTTCTAGGAGAAGTTCTTCTCTTTCCTCTTCATTTTATTTTTCATTTTTTTCTTCTTAGTTTGTTGTTAACTCTGTTCCAATTACTTCTACTAGATATAACAACTTCATGCATATTTTTGTTCTCTTCTTCCTACCTAATCAGTACCATTGTTAGGCAAGAGTCCTAACACTATTCAAAAGGTGTATTTTTATCACTCATTTAAGTAATATTATCTAGAAAGATATATGTAAATATTTTTTTAGAATCAGAATGTACTTTTCATTAAGTGTTGTGAAATGTAGCTGAGGATAGTTTAGTTCGCTCATTTGTCCAATGTTTTCAGAAGTGGACTGAACATCGAACTAGCTAAAGCACTCGTTAAAGATTCAATTATCAAACCATGGTTATACCGGTTATTATTAAAATAATATATTTTTAAAAATATATATCATTAAAATTTAAACAATTTATTTTCATTATTGGAGTTGTTGTTCCACATCGGACATGAGTGTTTTTTCATCTTTATATTTCCCTATAAATAAGCTCCAAGGCCTCTCTTAAGAGGTATCTTGGGTACTGGTTCACCTCTCTTATCATTCTACATGGTATCAAATGGGGTTTGATAAAAGAAACCTTAGTCTCGTTTCTCTAAATTGATCTACGGTTCATTTACCCCCCTAAGGGGGGCGGCGGCCGTAAGCCCTTGGCCACCATCGCGAGCAGACTCCGCCCCCAGTAGAGACCTCATCCTTTCATGAGTGTGACCTCTACCCACAGTGGCCCTCCTACCGTCATGAGAGGCCTACACTCCCATCGGCACCCTCCTACCATCGCGAGTGCGACCAACACCCCTAGAGGCCCTCCTCCGATCGTGAGCGTCCTCTGCCCCTGCGTGACGGACCTCCTATGCCCCACCCCTCCATCCGGTGGCCACTCCTCTCACATTTACCTCATGCACACCCTTATCCTATGGGAAACACCCCATCGTAAAGGAATTTACAACCACCTCCTCCCTCCAGGCAGACGTCGCCTCCCTCCTCTCCCTCCCTTCAGGAAGACGGTGCCTCTAGGCCCCTCCTATGTCGATCGCGACACCTCCTTGTGTGCCTACGCTCCTGCACCCTTTCACTCAACCTTCCATCACCAACTTCTCCCAGTGAGAATTTCCCAGTGCCTCACCTATGCGACTTTCCCGGTGTCCCGTTGACTAGCCCCACCTGTGCGACTTTCTCAGCGACCCAACTACTGGCCCTGCCTATGCGGATTTCCCGGTGTTTCATCAACTGGCCTCACTTGTGTGGCTTTCATGATTCTCTATCGACCGACCCTGCCTGTGCGGCTTTCCCGACGCCTCGTCGACTGGCCCTGCCTATGCAGTTACTCTTCTGCACCTCAACGAATTTCCACACCACATATGTAATCCAGCTATTTTAGTGACATCTTCTATCATCCATCATTTTCATCTCAAGGGGGATCTATGATCCCTAATGACTTCTTTTTTTTGTCTTGTTTTATAATCAAGCTGGATATGTCCAGCTTGAGGGGGAGTACTAAAGTGGATTTTCTTTGTTTTTGTTTACTTTGTTTTATTTAATTATGTATTCAATCTAGGTACACCTTGATTGAGAGGGAGTGTTGGAGTTTGTGTCCCACATCGGACGTGAGTGTTTTGTCATCTTTATATTTCCCTATAAATAAACTCCAAGACCTCTCTTAAGAGGTATCATGGGTATTGGTTCACCTCTCTTATCATTCTACAATCATCAACTATCTTTTATTAACTAGATGGATGTAAAAAAATTCATTTTTACTAAGAGGCAATGAAAATTAAATTATAATCTATGAAATAACAAAAAACGATATCCAAATCACACACCAATTGATCCATGGTATAGAGTGAAGTGGAGACTTATATAATGTTTTATTTATTCTTATTAAAATTAATAAATTATTTAATAAATTAATAAGTATTTTTTTATAATTTTAAGGGCTATATTGAAAATGGTAGGTTACAATACATTGAAAAATAGTGCATGCCATTGTATGGGAAAACGGGTGGGAGTGGGGTGTGCTATTGGGAATTCAGTGTTTCAAATCATAAATTATTTTAGATTTCAAATTTCAATAGAAATTAAAAAAATTAAAAAATTAAAAGCTTAATCCACAGACTAGTAGTATGCTGGAGGAAGGAAAGCTTCTTTGGTCAAGTCTTCAAATCTTTGGGAGTGCACCCATTTCAGCTTCTTTTTACTTTAAAAAAAATATGGAAATGGGGGAACCAATTTTCCAGTTTTGAAAGGTTTTGGCCAGTTTTGATCCATTTTTTCATTTTCCCCATTTCTATAAGTGCTGGGACCGAACTACTGGCCACTTTACCGATTTCCCAGTTGGACTCGGTAGTCCAGTCCGGTTCTGATTACCATGCATTTGTCAGGGATTTTGGTTCTATACTGAACCACACTTATGTAACTGTGATTTGGTTCAATTCTTTTTATGCATCTAAATCTTAAGAAAATTTATTGTAATTGCATTCCATATATCGTGTGTTTAGGTGTAGCTTTTATTGGAGACTTAGTGATTTGATTTCTAAATGAAGTGAGAAAAAATGAAGATGGTGGTTCTTTCCTGTTATCTCATGTCACAGAACTATTATCACCCAATAGTGGACTACAAGTTAGCACTCCCTAAAAAGTACCAGTCAAAGCATGATGTATTTAAAGTGCCTTGTATGCACTAATACTCTCTAGACACAACATAAGTTTTTTGTCCTGATGAGGATTAGTAGGATGTAGATGCTTCATTAGAGGAGTATCTCATTCATATGGTTGATTAGAGCGTGAAGACACTCCAAGTTAAATTAGTTACCCTAGTACAGGTGCTATAACAACATAGTCGAGTATAGGAAGATACCTAGGAAAGGGAAGATGGTATATGAGTTTAGAAGATAGAAATATTCACTAATAATGCCTTTTTTACCTTCATAAGATCAACTCGAGGATGAGTTTCATTGATTGGAGGTTGTAATTACCTACCTTTTCCGGTGGCAGAGGGCTGGCATGAGTGTTTTTCAAGAGGTTGGGGGGTGGTGGCTGGTGTGGTGGCTGGTGCGGGCTAAATTGCAGGTGGCTGGGGGCTGGTGCAGGCTCGAATGCATGTGGAAGGGGGCTGGAATGCTGGTGGAAGGGGGCTGGTTGAAGGTGCTGGGGGGATGGTGTGGACTGGATATGGCTGGAGCAGGGCCAAACCGCGGCGTGATCGCGGCGTGACCGCAGCGTGACCACGGCGTGACCGCGACATGTTGGCCCGGTCCAATGATATCCGCGGGGAAAAATCTTCCGGATGTAGGTGGAAGGGGGCTGGAATGCTGGGGGAAGGGGGTTGGTTGCAGGTGCTGGGGGGATGGTACAGGCTGATTCGAAGGTGGCAGGGGGGCTGTTGCGGGCTAGAATGCTGGTGGTAGCGGGCTGAAATGAAGGAGGAAGGGGGATGGTGTGATCTGAATGTGGCTAGAGTAGGGCCAAATCACGACATTACCGTAGTGTGACTGCGGTGTGACCGCGGCATGACCGCGACGTGACCGCGACGTGACCGTAGCTTGTTGACCTAATCCAACGAAATCCACGGGGCATCATTTCCACCTAGTTTCAAATAGGATGATATGGATGGCATGAGAGGATGTTTTCTCAGAAGATTTAAAGAAGTGAATTCTAATTTGTGATGAATAGAAGATTGGATGACCCCTGATATACCTAATTTAGTGAGGTTGGGAGATCTAGAAATGTGTAGGAATACCTAGAGGAATACCCCATGGGATCAGAAAAATAATAGGTTACATAACATGTAATCTGACATTACTGGTACTGTGGGACCCCTGGGCTGTGGAATTGGGCTTTTGGTTGGATTTAAATATCACATGCCATGTGACATGGTCACACAACATGGGACCCATCTTAAAAGTCTAACGGCACTTAAAGAGTGTCTTGATTAAAACAACCGTTTTAATAAAAAGAGGGAAACCCCCTACAGGGATATAAAAAATGTCAAGTACGATGTGTGATTTATGACTAACAATGACATCAAGTATAAGGAAAACATCAATGCAATAATGTTAAGCAAGGTATACCACTGTGAGTTTTCGTAGACAGCGCACCTCCGTTGGAGGGGTTTTATTACAAAACCATGACTTATTTGTCAAACAAAACAATTATCTTAACTAAAACTTATTGAAGAATTGCAATTTAATATAAGCATGAAAAATTAAGAAGGAAACTAAATGCAATTTAAAACATTCTTGAATTAAACAGGCTAGGAGAGGGACCCTACCTCAACCTCAAGGTGTGTTTGCTTTTGATGATGAAAACTCGAATCTTCCTTTTTTCGGCTTGCATGCATATGAAACTTAACATATATATAATTAAACCTATCCCCTATATACATATTTTCATGGCCAAATATGCACAAGGGGGTCCTTAGATATATTTTTATACTTGCATATACCCCTTTACAGTTACACGCATATGCATTTTTCATATCTATATATAAGCACACCTAGCCACAATATATATATTCATACTACCATGAGTGAATATATATGAAGGGGGAACTTATATATTCATATGCCTACCTATGCATACACATGTAAGACTTCGTCAATGGCGACTCGAATCCACCTCAATGAAATCCAAAACACACAACAAAAATATAAGGAACCCAAAAATCAAAAAATCCCTAATTAAAATTGGGCCAAATAATAAAAATGGAATAAACCTTTCCCAAATCTTGAACTCATTGTCTTTGATGGTGGTGGATAGAACCAGTATTATCATAAGAAACCACCTATAAGAAAATAGTGGGAAAAGAAATGAGATATAATAACTTCTTCTATATATGTGATCAGTGTGTCAACTGTAGACAGAAAAAAGGACACATTTTACAGGCTTTAGGTAATTATACAGATTTTACAAAGATTAAATCATCTTAAAAAATGAAGAAAAATGGATTCTTGAAGCTACTAGATTGAACAACCTTCAATTACAGGACATACCTGACTATAGAGACTTTGAGAGAGCTTCCCAAGTAGGATTTTCAGCATGAAAAAATAATAGGGACCATCCTCAATCAGGAACGTTCCTAAAACTGATGAAGAGTATAGACCTTTACTTCTGAAATACCATAAAATACTTAATAACTAGACAATTCATAACTAAATATTAGAATAATACACGAATTATTGAAGAAAGGGACAGAAAAAAAGAGGCATAAACACTTACATAACACTGTTTGGTTCGAAGTGTAGAAGTAAAGAAAATAGATGACACGAAAACTCATCCAACCATTCAGAAAATTGGATCATTGGCATGAATGATAAACCATCATTGTCATCTTCCAGGGCATCTATCTGTAACAATGCTCAAATGAAATAGAAGTTTTCTTCTCCATGTAAAAGCACATATATCATGTTTTTTTATGAAAGCTAGTTCTTACATTGGAAAATATGGAACCAATAAATTTCATGGTTTCCAATGTTTTAGGAGGATCATTGGCATCCATACCAAGCAAGTAATTGGATAATGAAATTGTCAAGAGATCAATGTATGCATCAACAACAATAGAATCATATAACTTTTCATAAGAATTAGACAAGGAAGAGAAGAAATATGATCTCCCAGAAAAGGCCACTGATGTTACATGGGTTTTTAACTAGTGAGTAGTTGTAATATGTGAGAAGCTACATAGCTAGGATTTCCAATGTATGGTTTTAAAATAACATGGAAAAATCATTTAACTCTTCGATAATTGAATATGGAAGAAGTATTACTAACCGACTCAAGATCCATATGGAATCCAGATGCCAAAATTGGAAGAACCAAAGAGGGATCCACATGAAAAAAAATTGAAAAACAAAACAAGAAGTGCTATAGAACTTTCTCAGAATGTACTAATGATCAAAACAAATTACCTAGAGAAAAGGATAAGGGGATAATATAGGATAGATATTTCAGAATTTAGAGCAACCAAAAAATAATAAAGTTCTATATTGTTAGACTCCAATCAATTCGACCATCTTGAGAAACAATTTCCAAAAATGATAGCATGGATTTCCGCTAATGCTGTATGCATAGAACCAAACTAGAATAAAAAAATTTGCAACACCAATGGTGAAAAAAGAAATAATGCATGGAATCCAATGGCATAATAAATAATTTTAAAAAAGGGGGTGAAAAAATGAACAATCAATCTGATAAAAAAGTAGCAATGACAGTCTTCCCAATAGTAGTCTCTACAGTAGTGCCTCCATCTTGTAATTGGTTAATGTTAGGGGAATTTAATTCTATTCTTAGTCTTTATGAAATAAATCTATATAATTTTTTTTCATGTCATAGCCATAGAATTTTAGAGATTAATTGATCATGAAATCTTTTATGAAATTTATTCTTAAGGAGATGAGTTCACCTGGACCAGATACACTGTTAATAGAAGGTAGTCTAGTAGGATTGTTAAGGCCTTTATTTACCTTAATAGCCTTGATATGGATTCTATCTTATCATGTATATATTTTCACAATGTTTACTCAGATCACCACCCACTTCTATTGTGTTTATCCACTAATGAAATGATACATGCTATCCCTTTTAAATTAAGTAATGCTTGGCTCTATTTTAAGGAATGTAGTGAAATTGTATAATAGAAATGGATGAGGAGATTTGAAGGAAATGATTTCCAAAGGATCATGTTAAAGCTTAAAGATACTAAATATTCTATCAAAGGATAGACCAGGGATAAATTCACCAAATTTAATGAGTAAATCAAGTAGTTTGTGGATGATATTTTGAAATGTCAAAATAGTTCTTATAACCTTGATACCCCCTCATATGAGGAATTTCTACTGAAATTTGAGATTAAAGATCTCATTCTTACACATAAGAGGATTCTTATAAAGTATATTCATTTAATATGGTTCAAATAGGGTGATTGAAACACTCGATTTTTTCACATCATGAATAAGATAATAAGGAATATAAAAAAGTTCACCATCATTAAAGTGAATAGAGAGACTCTTAATAATTAGCAGAGTATATCCAATGCCTTGTTCAGTTACTTTGAACCTCTATTTAATATTGCAAGTCTTGAGTAAGAATTACTTTCTCACTACCTTAACTACTAAGGATGAAATTAAATAGGTACTTTTATCTCATAATAAGGATAGTGCAACAGACTGGATAGATTCTCTAATCACTTCTTAATTCAGTTTTGGGATGTGACTCATTTGGAACTTGTACAAGTTGTTCAATAATTTTTTATACTATAATTTCTTCCTTTAGGTAACAACTCTCAATTAATAACCATCATTCCAAAGGTTTAACATTACCTTGATGTTCAAGACTACAAGCCTATCATTGTGAAAAATAATCTTCATAACCTCATCAGTAAGGTGACTATTATAAGTTTGGGGGATACTGTAAGTTCCATTGTTTTTCTAAATTAGTTGGTGCTTATACATGGAAGTGAAGGATTATTTATATACTAACTCTGAATGTGTGAATATATTATAGAGGAGATCCAAGCCTAGAAATATTGATTTAAATATTGACATCTCTAAAGATTTGGCACTCTTAGCTAGGATTTCACTTTTTAAGTACTTGACAGTTTTGGTTTCTCATCCATATTTATTAAGCTTATTCAAGACCTTATCTACAAATCAAGACTCTCTTTCATTATTAGTGGGTCTCACAAAAGAGACTTTGGTCATACCCAATGAGAGAGATAGGGGGATCATCCCTCAACTTTTTTATTTGGAATTATCATGGATTAACATATAAAATGCCTTATAAAAGCTACAGATTATGGGGCTTTATCACCAGTTAAGGCCACTAGAAAGATAAGACCACCCACCCACTTGTTTTATGTTGATGAAATTCTCATTTTTTGTCAAAATGATGACTAATCACTTTCTTTCATCAAGGGGATTTTCGAGCATTATGAATCTATCTCAAGACAAGCCACTAGTTGGAGGAAATCTAAGCTTTATTGTATCAAGGACATGCATGTTTCCAGGAGGAATCAAATTTATAAATTATTTGGAGTTATAGCTGGAAAAATTCCTTTCACCTAGCTAGCTTAACAAGTGTAGAAAGAACTTCATCTTGTCATAAAAATTTATTTTAATATGGATTATATGGAAAAACATTATTCCTATGGATGATCAAATTTATTTATTTGATCTTCATATTACCTCAATTTTCTTGATCTATATGAATCTCCAAGATGATTTTCATCATTTCTTTCTAAAATGTCACATATGAAATGATGATGTCCCGAGAATACATGAATTCAATAAGATGAGGTCTAGTGAATTGTAATGTTCTTCGCCTCCATATGTTCCACCAAACATCATCTACCTGTCCATAAATTTTCCCATTCTCACCTAAAACTAAAAAAGGTAATTAACCTAAATATGGGAGGAGAGGGGGGAATTGAAAGATATGAAAAGAACACATTTTTCATGCATCATCATGTGTTAAAATAAAATATATGACATCCCATTTAAATTGAGTTTGGTAAAACTTATTGAAAAGAACTTCCAAAACTTATCACCTATGATAGATTATTATGTATAATTATTTCTAGATTACTTACTGAAAAATATTTCTACGTCACTTATTTAAGGCTCTGTTTGAGAACAAATATGAAACTGTTTACAACACTTATTTCTTGTGATTAACAGTTTGAGAAATTGAACAAACACCACTTTTTTTTTTCACTCTATCACTCAGCCTTAACTAAGTGTACATGATCTACCCTTCTTCGTGAATAACACACCATATATAAGGGATGATGACGATACCCACCAAACAGTTGACTAAAATTCAAGGGTAGGGTTAAGTGATACTTGAATATATTTATTTACCCTAAACCCCACCCCAAAGGATCATACATTGGGTTGGATTTATTCCTTTATGGTGTAGTGAAGATATCTTGTTCAAATACTGATCAAAGATGAGAATAAAATGCTTTCCTAACATTATTTGATCTTAAGGAAATTTCAAGTTCAGGGATTCTATCTGTACTCACTAGTAATTATCACGTCCTCAACTTTGCTTGCATGGATAAATATCGTGAACCTCTCTTTGGGTTGCTATCTCCCTCTTCCATATGATGGTAATGGAACAATTGAAGGCCAAATCCTTGCATCATTTAGCATCAAGAGACCAGGAAATTTAGAAGACAATGGGCATGAAATTATATGTTCATCGGGACTTAAATTAATGTTTCTGTAAATATCATTCACAATAAGAAAATAAATGGAACTGTAGATCATTTTCATGAGAGCAAAATTTGGACCCATGATAATCATAATCAATGAGTACATTTCATATTGATTAATTAATGAATAATGAATCACTTTCATGGGTCTAAAATTAGAATATATCAAAGAAATATTTGTTATGATGAGATACTGCAGCAAAAAGGTATTGATATCGGTGATCAGTAATACTAGAAAATAAGGGAATTCACCAACATAAGTGGTTGTTGTTGGCGAAAAATACACTCAGTGTATAAATATAGTAATATGATCAATAACAAATCTAAAAAAAATGAAATAATATTTTTCTCCTTAAAATGTATACACAACATAGTAAGAGAATTATTGACCTATGTGTAAATAAAATACAATAAGGTTTAATTCAACATACTTACTCATTCAAACCCTAGGAATTGAATAGCAGTGTGAGTAATACTGGAAAAGAAATACCTATACAGAAAAACATGAAAACAGTTATTAATATCAAATAAATGTATTTTTAGCAATTGAAACGTTCGTAGTAGGGGGATGAACCTTGAAAATCACCATTGAATGTAGAGGTATGGCCGAACGATCACTGGAGATAGTATGAATTGCTTTGGAAAGAAGATTTCATGAAGGAGTAACTATAGTAATCTTCACACAAAGTGTAGGGGTCAACTCACATGGATCCCACTTGTGGAAGGTGTAGGTTTGGCCGATGCACCGATTGGAGGAGGAACGCCAGACGAAGGTAGTGGAGGAGAAGGACGTGCGATGAAGGGGATGGGAGGGATTGCGTGAAGGATGGAGGAACCAAATGGAGAATCCAACGAGGATTGGATGAGGGAGAATCAATCGGTCGATGAGGAGGGAGGATGGTTTTGAGGGTGGGAGATGAGTCACGATGAGGGAGGGGATTATGGGTGGGAGATGAGATGAGTCGCGACAAGGGGGGGATTGCGGGTGGTAGATGAGTCGCGATGAGGGAGATTAGTCGCGATGAGGGAGGAATAACTATTTCCACAAGATCTTTTTTACCAAGGCTTTATCTATTCTAAAAATACGGTTTTCTAATAATCATGGATATATCTTAACTTATATCCATGGACCAACTAAACCATGGCTATAGGTCCGTGACTATAGGTTATTTTTCTAGTAGTGTATAGCTTTCAACCGATTAAAATGGCCCGCATGAAGTGAGTTACCAAATCAAATCTAGAAGAGATGTGAACTTCTAAGAGATTATGAGTATCCACATGTAGTTTTTAATCTAGTTTAGTAAACAAACATTTGGAGAATCATATTTTTTAAGAAGAAAAAGAGATTGATGAACAATGGATTCCAACTAGTATTATGTCTGTGTTAAAGGTAATAGAAAAAAAGCGGATGAAATGGTTTACCTAGAATAATAGAGTGTATTAACTGAGGATTGTTTATGAATTTTATTAGAATGTACAATTCATTTTTGGGAAGAAATCAGATAGAATTCATAGAAGTATAGATGGAGAAGATATTTCTTTCTCTTCCAGAGAATGAAAAAAATGTCTACAGATTCCTCATAAAGGGGTATATGAAGATTTCCAAGGGAGTATACCTAATGGCAAGTTTGATGATGCTCTCCTAAAACTTACTAGAGATCTAAAAAAGAGGAGTCCAGCTGATATTGAGCTTGATGGTGAGTGAAGGCTGATGTTTAAGTTTTTACAATGTGTTTTATGTCTCAGAAAAGGGGACTTCAACACATTGCGGTTTCAAGATGTCTACTTATTTTATAAGATGAAGAAAGAGAAGATAATAAATATTTTTAGTTTTTTGATGGTCCACATGCATGAAATGTAAAAGAAGATCTCCAGATCAAACTCCCTCATTTATCCTAAAATGATATCTTCCATTCTAGATGCCAAGGATTATGTTAAACCTGGAGAAGAAGTTGAGGATAAAATGTGTGGTTTTATTCTTTCTAAGTCAATCTGAAAAAGAGTGAGAGAAGGTTGGAATCCCTAGAAGGGATTTTGGGTTAGGGATAATGAAAAACTATATGATGACTTTAATCCTATTGATCACCCAACTAGACCAAAGGATATGGTAGATCCCAGTCTTGAACCTGATGATATTCCTAAGTATTCTATTATAGATGTTATTGCAAAAAGAGAAGAAGAAGAAGAATATTATGAGATAGTTGCAGAAGGAAGTGATTCAGAGATCATAAAATCTCTACCAGTAGTATCTAGTGAGCATTCCAGTTCTACAGGCTCTCTATATTCAAGATAAAAAATCTTACATAAACATGATAATGAAAAAGATAATGAAGCTTTTGAAGAATATTAGTATAAGTTATATACCTCTGAGACCTAAATTGAGGAGAGTAATGATGGAGGAAATGATTTTGTTCCTAAAATATTAGATACATAGATTATGGATCTTGAGAAATGAGATGAATCTTCCAGTGGGTTTGATAAGGATAGATCAAATGAATCTATTGATGAGAATCTTGATGTTGTACATAATGGAAGTGGCTCTAATCATAGAGTTGATAAACACAAAAATTTGGTTCTTCTCATGGAGGTAATGTACAAAATGGTTCTAATCCTATTCATCCTATCCAAGAGTTAGTACAACTTCAATCCTATGCACTAGTTATATCCAGTCTCATCAAAGAAATTCAGAAAAGGGACACACTGATACATGATATTCCAACAGTCTTTTCAAAGGATAAAGAAGTAGCAAGTGAGGTGGATAAAAATACCAATACTGATGAGAAGTTAGCTGAACTGGATCAGTTTCAATCAGTGGAGTCCTTGGAAACAATTAGATACTAGTTCTTCCAACTATAACTAAGGGGGAGTTGACTACATTTCTTATTACTCAGTCAGTGGATCAAACTCTATAGACACCCACTTTGATACTGAAAGAGACATCTCCTATTCCCTCAACAACTGAAGTTGGTCATAACAATCACAAGACTAAAGACACTCCAATTATTCCCTATGTTAGATATTGTATTAGAGACTTTGAATAATGGAAGAGATATCCCAATTTTCTAAGACTTGGGATGACATAAAGTGATTCAGATCATTAATTTTAATTCATAAGAGAAGGATTCCTAGTAAATTAGATAGATGAAGTCGGTGAATCACAACAATTCAAACCCATGGAAATAGAAAGACTAGCTGAGGATGTAGTATCACATGAACAAGGAAATATTCCCAATCCTTTAATTGTGTTTCCTCCTAATGTTGTAACCTGATCTGATTTATATTATTTCTAGAAATATTTTCATTCAGATGTGGAAACCTTGAGAAATAATTTCGTCTCATCCTCTACCCAAGTATTGAACATCCAACCATCCCCTACTGATCACCTTAATAAAGACAACGTTAGATATTTAGCTGAGTTGGTGATGTCTCATATTCAACCCAGAGTTAATTTTCATATTAGAAAAATGGATGTTGAAAATAGAAGACAGAAATCTGAGGTAGGAATTTTGAAATCATCAGTGGAGGGTCTATAAGCCTCTTTTTCAGATTTTATAAGTTCCACTTCTCAGAAGTTTGATAGTTTGTCTTTTATTGCCTCTACATGAACTGAACCTCCCCCTGATCTAGTATAGTTTGATATAGATTTGTTGAAAAAATTATTTAGAGAAGAAATCCAAAATTCCTTAGGTGATGTAAGTACTCATGAAGAAAAAATTTGATAGATACCTCTTCATGGAGAATATATTATTCAATTCTTAAAAGAGTATGCTTGTGATCTCATAAAATATAAGGAATTAATAAAAAGGACATTCAATATTATTTTTCAAGGATCTACACTATGCAAGATATGTCAGAAAATTTCAAGTTTCTTTCCAAGAAATTGAAGATCCCACCAAGGACAAGAGCCTTCAAAGAACAAGTGAGTCAGCTAAATGTTCTTACTCGAGATCTTCAGAGATTTATGGATGAAAAGGAAGATTTATTTAATACAATGGAAAGGGGAAGATCCATTATTATAGAATTTATTAATATTTTGAAACCTTACCTCCATTTTCCATCAAACCACTATTATTTCTCAAGTGGAAATTATTGTTTCTTTAGTTATTTTAACCACAACCATAGGTATAGTTCAGTACATGCCTTCTATACTCTCTCAGTAAAACATTCTTATGCCTCCACCACTTCAGCCTCTAAGTTTTTCACCAGTTGAAGCTATCATACAACTCAGAATAGTTCTTTTCATAGAATTACTTCCTCCTGATACCACTCTACCATCTATTATAACCTTTTCCCCAACATATACTTCAATAGTGTCTTCTTAGGACGATGACAGAGAGAAGAAAAAATACAAAGGAAAGGAGAAAGCTGACCATCCACCAACCTCTAAAGAGTGAATTTGTTTGTGATGATATCTCTTTGATATGGATCCTATAATTTTTTCCTTTCATCTTTATTTTATGTCTTTTTGGAAATAGGTTAATGAAATTCCTTTATGTTATTTTCCTTTCTCCAATTTTATTACTGTTTTGATAATCTCAAAGGGGTGGAAAATTGGGCATTTTACATTCTGATATAAGAATATCTATAGATTTTTCATTTTGATAAGAGAATATCTATATATTTTAAATTTTGTTATAATAATATCTATATATTTTGTATTCTGATATAAGCATATCTATATATTTGGAATTTTGATACAATAATATCTATATATAATCATTTTTAATTATGAATTTAGTATATGTTGTATAAAATGCCATGTTTTGTGATTATCAAAAAGGGGGAGAATGTTGGATCCTCCTTGGATGGAATGTGTTCAACATATATTATTTTAATGATCAGAAAACATGATTCAATTTTTACTAATGTCTTACATGTTGTATGATAGAACTTTATATGAACATATTACTTCTATAATATTTATATTAAGAGTTATGGAAAGACACCGTTGGCTATGAGTCACCGTTACCGCCAGGATGAGCTACCACCAAACTTAAGTCAATGTTACCACCAGACTCAAGTCACTGTTACCGCTAGGAAGAGCTACTTCTAGACTCAAGTCACTATTATTGCTAGGATGAGCCATCGTTAGAAGTGAGTCACTACTATCACCAAAGGATTTATTGTCAGCAGAGACACCACCAGATGCTGAGTCACCGCCATCACTCTTGTTATCATTGCTGTCCAAGATCTTATCTGTGAATGGTATAAATGAAAACAATATATTCCTTGATGGTTTGAAAAATTCTCTAATACTTATTAAAAGATGATCTGAGGAATGTGGATCTTCTTCAACAAGTGATTCTATATATTCATGAAGGACCTCTCTCTCGATACAATGATGATTTACTAATACAATGATTTCTAATGACAAAGAAAAGCGTTTGATCTAATCTGTGAACTCTCTTAAACTTGATGATTCACATTCTGTGAAGATCAATGACATAGAATCACTGAACCCATTATCAGTATTTATTTATATAAAAAAAGAGATCAACTGAAGCATTCTTTTAGATTTTTACAATCCTCTATTCTGCCTCAATATTCCAGGACAAAGCATAGACTCCTCACCATTACTGATATGAGGATTACAAACATACATAACACATCAGACTAAGCTCTTTCTATTTCTTCTGTTTATTTTACTTTTGAGCGGTGTGTTGTTTTCTTGTTATCCATCACACATTATCTCTTGCATATTCAAGGATAATACTTGTTATTATCTCCTTCATCAATCTTTTTCCCACTATATTTGTGGAAGAGGTCTCTGTGTGAACTATGGTTTTCTTTCATCCCACATATAACTATGGAAGAGGCCTTTTATCTTGAATATCTTATTTCTATTAACCATATACCTAATCCATGTTGTTTATTTGTTTTATTATATTTATAATCTTCTTGGAAGCTGGTGATTTCCAAGTGGAGGGGATTAGGTCTCACCTTGAGACTAAACCTCTTGTTCATTCTGCTGTGTCACTATGTTATTTGTTTTGTTTTTCTATTTTATTCAATATGACATTTCATTTAAAAAAACGATTTCTTTGGTAATTAATCTTAACTAGTGTTTATATATGTTTCAATATAAGAAAATTGATATCAAAAGTTAAGGTATTTATAAACCATATTTTAACTAATACCTAATCACACTTTATGAAATATTTTAAACAGATAGATCTTATATAGATCTATTATTTGGATTAATTAGCTAGTTTATTTATATAAATTTTTATTGGGAACTCAATTCACCCCCTCTTAAGTTACTCTCTCTAACCAATACTAGTCTTAATGATCCATGGCTTGTAATTTGATGTTTAATTATGCTTAAAATCATGTAATGATATGTGTAAAAGTCTAGGATTTCTATAAGCTCCATGTGATAATGAAAACCACCCACCATCTCACCACTATATACCCAAAACCAGAAGATAGAAAAGATCACTGCCTCACTAAGACACCTTTCCTTTCTCTACATCAAAAGAAATAACAAGGACTACACATCACCAAAGGGGTCTGTAGGTTTGGAGCTAACAAGATTAGTATGTTACCACATAGGTGTTCCCTATCAAGTCTCTATTCAATAATCCAATAATACTGAACTTTTAAACAAAATAAGGCATGATATTCAGTTTAACAGTTTTACATCAAAAGCATGAAAAAACAATTTAATTTCCCCCTTTTCAACATTTCAAAATAAATAATGTAAACGAGTTTCAATTAATTTTATATTGATATATCAATATATATATATATATATATCAAAACAAACAAGGAATCACATATCAAATAAAATCCATGGCAGTATAACCAAAATAGTACAATCCAAAGAAGCCCTAATTATCTAAAATTATAGGTAAAATCACTATAGTGATAACACTAGGCTAGGATTGCTAGGATACTCACAAATAACATTGAAAATCACACTCATAAAGTTCCTAGATATATGTATATAATCTATAGAATAGAGGAACACCCAAAAAATGAACCCCTAAAAGGTCTAAAAAGTCCCTAGAACAATTGGCCTAAGGAGCAGAGGAAATCCCCATTAGAAAATCCTCTGACAGTTGAAGAGGCATATTTCTTTGTCTTCAACCTAAGTAGCAAGTAGGCATATCCCACAAGTGGGAGGCATTTTCCTTAGTACAGTTACGTACACACCCATCTAAAAAAGTTGAAACTGAAAACACTAAGTAAACATGGATGAAAACCACTATGAAAAACCACTTAGAGTAATAGTAAAAACTCAAAAGTAAATGGGCCATAATACAAGATCAACAGAAATAGAAAATTAGAATCTCCTGGATCTCATCTGTAGAAAACCCTACTTGAAGGGTAGGTATAGTAAGATGTTTTAATGTCATTAAAGTGTACCACGTTCGTTTGGTCACCCTGAAGCACCCCCTGTCTCTGGACCAACAAGGAATCCGTAAAATCTGTCGATCATCTGCATAATACATGTCATGTGTAGGTGAAGTCCATGTAGGGGTGAGTAAAACAATACTCAGTAGGGACCCTGAAACCACAAAGGTAACACAACTAAGAAAATACACAATGTATGCCACAAAGTAAACACATGAAGTACACCACAATGGAAACACATTTAGTATACCACAAAGTAAAGCACTAAGAAATACACCAAGTAGACTTCCTATGAGGAACATAAAGTGTAGCCTCTAGGAGGTACAATCAAGAGAGTCATTGAAGTCAGATCATACAGGTATATGTCAACCAAACATATGAAAGGAACACCTAGGTATACTCATAAAGGATTAAAAAAGTCAAGGTCTCATCCACTGCTAGCCATATGGTTCCACTCATATCATGATCAATTCCAGGAGATCTCACTCCTTGATCTATCTGATCTCAATACTCATATATGGGGTCCTACACCCAGGGCTCACTAGTGGACATCCTATCCCTACAGGAAACATCATCCTAGATAGGGCATAGGTTTATGGTACATAAATACGATTGTTGTAAGAATCCACAATACCCTCAAGTAGTAACACATGGAGCATTGGTAAAACATAGAGTGTAGGTAACACACATAGTGATGGTAACACCCGAAGTGTAGGTAACACATGGAGTATAGATAACACACTGAGTGTAGGTAATACACGAAGTATATTTAATGCACAGAGTGTTGGTAGAACATGGAGTGTCATCAAAGACTAGGGGGCATACACCCTGGTGGGATAGGGGAGTACTGACTCAGTATTGGTATGAAACAAAGACTAGATAAACCACATAGTCTAGGTAAGACATGCATCCTAGGTAATCACAGAGCTTTAAGGTCACAGTTAGCCGCATGATTCCATCTTTGGCATGCTCGTTCCTGAAGCACCTACATCTTGAGCCAAAATTCCATATGCCATTATCCACAAAAACTCACTTAGTGTAACTCAAAAGTACTGACTCATTGTAAGGGTCCCAACGCCACAAATAGATTGTCAAACAGAAACATAGTTCAAGAGTTATTGGAATCTTGTGAAAAGTGGCCGGTGGGGTCCTGGTCCGGTCTAACCCGATCATACTAACCTGGGTCCCACCTGACCTAACCCACTGGGTCATACCCAACCCTCTGAGTTTGAACCAACCCACTGGGTCCAGCCCACCCTGGCTAGGCCTGACCCAATTTACTGGCCCATCCTGCTATTGGCCTAGCCCACCAGCTCCTGCCTGCCCCACTTGGCCAAGCAGGCCTACCTAGTCTGCATGGAACATTCCAGCTTGGTCCACTAGATGTGTCCATCACCGCATCCCCGCATGGTCAAGGTGGCCGACCGTCGCGTGACCCGCCCCGCAGTCCTACTGGACCGCAGTTTTCAGCCACATGACGCAACCTTCCACCGTGTCTCAGTCGCGGCCACCGCTAACCGGCCTAAAAATGGCCCTGGTCACCGTCCGTAGCTGCGTCACCCCGATCTTCTTCCACTGGTGCCTTTCTGGTGAGCTATGCCGCCACACGCTGCTATGCACCACCACCGACGAACTCTACTCCGCGGACCACCTTGTCTCCTCCGATGCTCTGATTTTTGATCCGGAAGATGTTTCAGAATCCTCATATCTCCAAATTTACTACCATGGGATAAGATCCATTCCATGATCTATACCGGTGCAAGGAAGTTTGAGTGGAAATATCTCCAACACTTCTTTGATCCAATCACCACCGTCATCATCACACCTCCATTATGCTATGTCCATCACAGGTTTATGATATCAGATCATTTCACCAAGCATCGGGTGTACAATTATCAATTGATCATGAATTGTCACATCGTAGGCCAAACGAGGATGATCTCCATGAATGAAGAATAGAGGGAGAAAAGCATGAATCAACCAAAAGGGACAGACCCCAATCAATGATAGCATCAATTGTGGTTTATCACTATTGATATGATAGTCCTAATACAACATAATAATTTCAAGGTTATTCTCCCATAAAAACCCCACAAGGTTGAACCCATCCCGGAACGATGATCTATCCATGAGCCAATCTGTTTGTTAATTGGTCCACGTTCTTTATGGAATATCAAGAACGAGGGAAAGGAGAATCAAAAAACAACACCCTACCTAAAGGGTTCAGATATATCATTGGTGAAGAACCGAGCTAAGCTATTGTCATTCATCGATCCTTGATCCTCGATCCATGATCCATGATTTGTGGTACACCAGTGTTCGTCATCGTTTGTCACTCACAAACAGGAGGGAACTGGCAACACCTTTCTCCAAAGTTTCGAGGGAATTCCAGGGTAATGTGTTAACCCTGAATTCCAATTTAATTAGTGAGAAAAGAAAACACATCGGCCCATTGAAGTGTTGCAGTGTCACCACATAGTTTCATTTAAGAAATGAAATGGGCTAACTCATCGCTGTGTCGCTATGAATATTTTTGAAATAAATAAAATAAACTTATTTAAGTTTATTTTATTCTTCTTTAAAACGTCCAAAAAATAACTTTTCATGTCAACCCGTGCTGGTTAATGTTGGGCCCCGCCTAAGTAAAATGCCACATTATGAACTCAACTATGGTCTCAGATTTCCAATCTGAGTCACCATTCATGTGTTATTAATATTTTAAAATAAAATAATTTTATTTAATTATTTTATTTATGGTTATTCTCTTTTCGTGTATTATTACTAGAGACCCGTTCCAACTAAAGTTAAGTCATGCCTAGGGTAAAACTGCCATACTGAATGAAATGGAGCCCTCAAATATCTGATTAGGGTACCCATTTAAGAGTTATTACACCTTTTTAGGAAAATAACTCATGTGTGCTATTAAAAACTTAAAATTTTTCATCGTACCATTTTGGGCACACCGGGCCTCAGAATTGCATGATTTATTAGTGTTTGTTTTAGAATTTTTCAAGAAATTTTCCCAAACAAAACTGGGAAAATCCAAGTCATTACATTCTCCCCACCTTTGGGATTTATGTCCACAAAATCCAAGACATGGGAGAAACAAAAAAATGGGGATACTGAGCACCAATCTAAGCCTCCTCCTCCCATTTTATCTCCTAGAGATTCCTATACTACCACTGAACACACACTAGAGGAATCGATCACCCTTGGAGGGTCCTCTCCTATTGATCCTCAATCTCCACCAGGTACTCTATGAAATTCGATCTATTATCAATTTCCATCTCTCCCCAATGAATGATGTGTGAAGGGTCATGCATGTATCTCCTCAGTTGGGAAATGTGGAAGACATCGTGAAACTACTATAACTATAGAGGTAGATCCAAGAAGTACGCCACCTTGCCCACTCTATGTATTATGAAGAAAAGGTTTGAAGAACCTCAGAGATAACATGCCTCCCTAAACAAATCTCTGTATCCCATGTCGAGGATATACCCAAAGGAACACGTGGTCTCCCTCCTAGAACACTAAGGGTCTCCATCGCCTATCAGCATAAGACTTCAGACTAATCTGTGTAGTCTTCATACACTCCTGGATGACCTGTACCTTCTCTATAGTGGCTTTTACTAACTTTGGGCCCATTAGTTCTATGTTTCCGGGGTCAATACAACAAAGTGGCGACTTGTAGGGTCACCCGTACAAGGCCTAAAATGGTTCCATACTAATAGCTGAGTGGTAGATATTTTTATATGCAAACTACAGTTGGGTTAGGTGATCCTCACAACTATGGAAAAAAATTGAGGATGCAAGCACATATCATGTCCTATAGGACTTGAATGGTCTGTTCCATCTAGCCAAATTTCTATGGGTAGAGAGCGATGCTCAAGCACAGCATAGTACCAAACACCTCCTGCAATCCCTTAACCAACCAGGATGTAAAGAGTACATCAAAATATAAGACTATTATCGATGGGACTTCATGGAGTCGAACTATCTCCTAAACGAAGAGGCATCCCAAGCTCTTTACTAAACCTTGTTCCCAAATATCTAGGAAGTGAGATGACTTGGTGAATCAGTAAACTATCACCCAGATGGAATCATTCCCCATAGACGTATGTGGTAAACCCACAATGAATTCCATTGATATTCCATCCCACTCCCACTTCATTATTTCAAGGGTTTGAGTCAAACCCACTAGAACTTGGTGCTCCATACCCCCATTTGTTTGTTTATCCCTTGTTTTATATTTTGAGGATGTAAATCCCTAAGGTATGGAGAATTTAATGTCCCAGATTTTCCATGTAAGTTTTTGAAAATTATGGGATTATTTAGAGACCAGGCGCTAAGACGGAACATGATTCTGGGCCCTAGGGTTCCCGTAATAAATGTTTGAACTATTTTTATGTTTATTAAAAATAGAATGCATGATCGGTTTTAGTATCTTTTAAATGAGGGTTCAAATTTGAAATCTGAGGGAACTTTTGTATTCAGAGCATCAGGTTTTTCTTAGGCAAGACCTAAATTCGACCAGCACAGGTTGACTATAGAAAATATTTTTCAGAAATTTTAAAGAAGAATAAAAATAAACTCACGAAACGTACCCCGAGGCCCATGTCGTGACTACCCCAAGCCGGACTCCCATAGGCCAGGGGCTAGTAACTAGCGCAGAGTAGGCACATCCCACAAGTGGGAGGAATTTTCCATAGTACCTATACGCACACAACCATCTATAAGAAAAATTTGAAACTAAAAACACAAAGTAAACATGGATGAAAATCACTAAGAAAACCCTCTCAGGGTAATAGTACAAATAGAAAAGTAAATGGTTCATAAGGCAAGCACAACTGAAATAGAAAAGTATAAGCTCCTAGATCTCATATATAGAAAACCCTACCTAAAGGGTAGGTATAACGAGCTATCTAAATGTCGCTAAAGCATACCACATCTGTTGGGTCACCCTGAAGGACCCCTGTCTCCAGCCCACTAAGGTCTCCGTCAAAGATGCCGATCATCTTCCCAAGACACGACATGTTCGGGTGAAGCCCGTGCAATGGCAAGTATGAAAGTACTCAGTAGGGAACCCAAAACCACAAAGGTAATACCATTAAGAAAATAGATGAATTACTCTACACAGGAAACGAACGAAGTACACCACAAAGGAAACACATAAATTATAACACAAAGGAAACACATGAAGTATACCACAAAGGAAAAAAATAAGAAATAAACCAAGTAGAATACCAAAGAGGCACATGAAGTGTAGCCTCTATGAGGTACAATCAAGAGAGTCACTAGAGTTATCCCACATCAAGTATAGTTTTATGGTATGTAAATAGAATTTTTTTAATAATCCACAGTACCCTCAAGTAGTAACATGTGGAGCGTTGGTAACACATAGAGAATTCGTAACACACAGAGTTTCAGTAATACATAGATTTTAGGTACCATATGGAGTTTAGATAACACATGGAGTGTTGAAAACACATGGAGTGTCATCAAAGACTTATAGAACTACACCCTGTTGGGATAGGGGATATCAACTCAGTATCGGTAAGAAAAAAATTCTAGTTAAGACACATATTCTAGGTAAGAAATGTAGTATGGGTAAGACACGTAGTCAAGGTAATCACATAGCTTCTAGGTCGTAGCCAGCCATAGGATTCCATCCTTAGCATGCTCGTTCTGGGAGTACCTACTCCTCGAGCCAATAGGCTATACACCAACTTCCATAGAAACTCACTTTGAGTATCTCAAAGGTACCGCCTCGTTGCATGGGTCCCAACGCCGCAAAAGTCTCGTCAAATAGACACATGGTTTGAGAGTTATGGGAATTTTAGTAAAAAGGGGTCAGTTGGGACTGGGTCTGGTCTGACCCGACTGGACCAACCTAACTCGACCCAGCTGGATTGACCTGACCTAACCTGACCCAAGCAACGACAAGATTCCATCCTTAGTATGCTCATTCTAGGAGTACCTACTCTTCAATCCAATAGGCCATACACCAACTTCCATGTAAACTCACTTATAGTATCTAAAAAGGAATTTCTCCTCGCAAGGGTCCCAATTCCGCAAAGGACTCATCAAATGGGAATATGGTTTGTGAGTTATGGTCATTTTAGTAAAAAGGGTCTGAGTTCGGTGCTACCTAGCCAGATCAACCCGACCCAACATGCCTAGTCCCACTCGACCCACCGGGTTGACCTGGCCTGGCCTGCTGTTGGCCTGAACCACCCCAAACTGGCCTGTTGTTGGCCCAATGTGCTTCCGGCCCATCTCGCTGCTGGCATGACCCAACCATTCAGCTCCAACTCAAATCTCTTGAGTAGACCAATTCATGTGCTCAAATGTGGTAGCTACTGCATCTTCTCCCCAACAATGTAGGGTAGCCACCACGTTTGATGTGGTGGTCTGCCGCATGACCACCCTGTGACCGCTATTCAGTTAGACCTTGACCCCTTGGCCTTGTGATGCAGCCTTCAACCATGTCCTCTGGCCGCCTGCCAACAACCCTTGTCCACTACCCATAGCTGTTTCCACGAGTTCCTCTCACCGGGTGGCCGTGTCTTTGTACGTCACCGCCGGCGCCGCCACGTGCCATCGCTGATGGTTCCCCTTCTGCGGGATGCCACCATCGCTATGGTGGCCCATTTTTTAAATTAAGAAAACCCTTGTGATCCTTGGGATGCTATCTTTACTCCTGTGGGCTTAAGATCATCTTGCCATCACTCTGGGGGTCTGTTCACATTCGTAACCTTCCAGCAATGACCGACATGATCACATGGGTCCTTCAGCAAAGAACGCAAGAATGTGGATAGGAAAGGCTCCAAGAACCCCCTTAAAAATGGATCCAGGCCTTTGTTCATGTCATCCCAAAATTTTTCTTGTAAGAAGGATCATGAAGAATGAATTAAAAATCAAAAATATCTAATTTCCACAATAATCCCACATTTTTAACCACCCCCCATAAACGATTGAACAATGGATCAACATATTTGTTTGTTGGTCTGCGTTTTTAATTAGAAACAAGAATGGGAAAAAGAATCACAAACAAAAATAAACCACCTACCTAGAGTTTGGATCAATTGGTGAAGAATGTTCACAGTTATCAGATATCCTCCCAAGAATGATCTCGATCCATCATGTCGTAGTTAGTTTTCACTCACCAATTAGAGGATTTTATAACAAGTTTTCTTTTTCCAGAGCCTCCATATAATTCTCTAGGATCATGTTTGATCCTATATCCCTATTAAGATATTAATTGAGAAAACACATTTCAGTGTCACTGTTTCACTATGTTGCAACATCACCACACTATTTACTTTATGAAATGAAATAGATTCCTTGTTGTTGCGTCGCAACATTGTTGCATCATCAAGAAATGTTAAAAGAAAAATCAAATAAACTTTTTATATTTATTTTTATTCTTCTTTAAACGTCTGAAAAATATTTTCCATAGTCGACTCGCTCCGGTCAATGTTAGGTCTTACATAAGAAAAACCTATTATTTTTAACACAATAGTTCCCTCATATTTATAATCCGAACAATCGTTTAAAAGATACTAAAACCGAGGACGTGTTATATTTTTAATAAACTTAAAAGTAGTTCAAACATTTATTTTGGGCACCCCAGGCCTTGTAATTGTGTACCGTCTCAGTGCCTAGTATCGAAATAATCCCATATAATTTTCAAAAAATTTACATGGAAAATCCAGGACATTGAATTCTCCCCACTTTAGGGATTTACATCCTCGAAATCCAAAAAGGGCTAAAAGAGAAATGGGGATATTGAGCATGAATCTAAGCCTCTTGTTCCCATGTGCTCTCCTAGAGATTCCCATGCTGCCACTAAATGTGTACTAGAGGAATCAATCACCCATAGAGGTTCCTCTCCTATTGATCCTCAATCTATATCGGGTACTCCATGAAAGTTTCCCCATTGTCAACATACAGCTCGCCCCAGTCAATAACATGTGAAGTGTCATGATCGTATCTCCTTAGCTGAGATATGTGGAAGAAATCTTGCACCATCTCTAAATGTGGAGGTAGATCCAAGTGGTAATCCACCCCACCGACTCTACGCAGTATGATAAAAGGTCTGATGAAACTCAGAGATAACTTGCCACCCCGACCGAATCTCTGTATCCCACGCCGAGGAGAGACCCAAAGAAACACATGGTATCCATCCTAAAAGTCCAAGGGTCTTCATCAAATTTATACATATGACTTCTGATGGCCCTTTGAAGTCTTCATCTTCTCCTGGATGACCTGCACCTTCTCTATAGTGGCCTATACTAACTCTGGACCCATGAATGTTGACTCTCTGGGGTCAGTCCAGCAAAGTGGTGACCTGTAGGATCGCCTATACAAGGCCTCAAATGGTGCCATACCGATGGTGGATTGGTAGATTTTTTTATGAAAACTGCACTAGGGGTAGGTTATCCTCCCAATTGAAGCCAAAATTGAGGATGCAAGCACATAGCATGTCCTCTAGAACCTGAATGGTTCACTCGGTCTTGCCTTCTTTTTGCAGGTGGAAAGTTGTGCCCAAGAATAGTTGAGTCCCAAACACCTCCTACAATCCCTTCCATAATAGGGATTTAAAGCATGCATCTCAATATGAGACTATATTCAATGGGAATACATGTATTCTAACTATCTCCTAAATGTAGAGGCACCCCAAGCTCTCTACCAAACCCTGTTCCCAAATCTCTAGGATGTGGGCCGACTTGGTGAGTCATTCAACGTTCACCAAGATGGTATTGTGTCCCCTGGATGTATGTGGTAAACCTATCACAAATTCCATCAATATTACATCCCAATTCTACTCTGGAACCTCAAGGGGTTGAGTCAAACCTGCTGGAACCTAGTGATCAACCTTCACTTACTGAAAAGTGAGGCATCTGGTGACAAACTCTGCCACATCCTTCTTCATCTCCGACCACCAAAACTGATGTAGGAAGTCTTGGTACATCTTTTTCACACCTGGATATACTAACAATGGGAATGTATGGAACTCCCTCAACACCTCTTTCCATAATTTCATCGGTACAATTGTGCGTCCTCTGAAAAGTATGACGTGCTACCCACCTTTTGAATTTCCATAAGGGGAATTCCCTATGGAAATATGACCATGTGTAGTCTCATAGTTGACATCTCCAAGATGTGCCTCCTTCACACTATATAAGAGTGGAGGGGTAACCACCATTGACTGGAGATAAGCTACTTCATCTCCCTCCATGAAGGATATTTGAAGTGAAGCCAACTGATCAGAGGCCTCATTCAGCAGGTGTGAAGTAAATATCTAGATGAGAGCATATGGAACCACATTCCCCTTCATAGGAGTATAGAATAGCTCAAATTCATAGTCCTAGAAAAACTCTATCCAATGCTGCTATCTCAGGTTTAGACCCTTCATAGAAAAGATATACCTGAGACTTTTGTAGTCTGAGTAGATGATAAACCACTCTCCATAGGGTAGTGTCGCCACATATTCAATGAGAATAATACCTCCAAAAACTCTAGATTGTGGTTCAATTAGTTCTGCTCATGTGGTCTGAACTACTGTGAACCATTTGCAATCACTGCTTTCCCCTATATCAGGACACAACCAATCCCGGTCCCTGATGCATTGTATAACACCATGTGCTCAACACCCTCCTCTGGAAATGTCAAGATGGGAGTTCTTGTCAAACTCTATCTCAGCTGTTGAAATCTATGCTGGAACCCTTCTGTCCACATGAAGGGTTTCCCATTCTTTGTCAAAGTGGTCATGGGTGCTGCTACTCTAGAGAAGCTGGGTATAAATCTCTGATAGTACCCATCCAATCCAAGGAAACTCTGGACCTTGGTAACTCTATTAGGGGGCTCCCAACCAAGAACTGCCTCAATATTCCCTAGATCCACTGCAACTCCAGCCTCTAAGATGACATGTCTCAGAAAGTGGACCTCTCGAATCCAAAACTAGCACATTGAGAGATTCCTGTAAAGATGGTTCTCTCGAAGTAAGTCTAGGACCGTCCTCAAGTGTATCGTGTGATCCTCCTCAGACATTGAATACACTAGTATTCCATTAATGAATACCACTACAAAACAGTACAAGTACTGATGGAAGATCCTTTTCATGAGTCCCATGAACACCGTTTAGGCGTTCGTCACACCGATTGACATCAATAAGTACTCATAGTGACAGTACAAACATCTAAAAGCCGTTTTTGGGATGTCCTCACACCGTACACGAAGATAGTGATAGATTGATCTGAGGTCTATATTTGAGAACAATCTCTCACCCTTCAGATGATCAAAAAGATCATCAATCCTCAGTAGATTATACTTATTCTTCATAGTCACCTGATTTAGGCACCATATGTACACACATACCCACAAGATTCTATCTTCCTTCTTAGAAAATAGAAATGGGGCTACCCATGGTGAAACAATGGGCCTCACAAACCCCTTTCTCTAAAAGTCCTCCAACTGTACCATCATCTCATGGAGGTCTATATAAGCCATCCGATATGCATGTGTAGATATCGGTGCTGTCACAAGGTATAAATCAATGTATAAATCTACCTCCTTGGGAGGAGGTAATCCTGGAACATCTTACAAAAATATGTATTCGTACTCATCCACCACTGCATGAAATTGAGGAAATATCTCATCCACTACACTGATGGTCATGCTAGCCAACTGATGTGTGACCGGATGTACCCTCCTATTTATGAGTCCATCATGTTCTTCTTGTGTCTCCTTTTCACCGATAAAGGAAAAAATGATCTCATATCTATGTACACATCACACTGTGTGCCTAAAACAGTCGATCTGAGCATGAACTGTGGATAACCAGTCCATGCCCAGAATGACGTCGTAAGGCCTCAACACTACCACCAAGAGAACCCGACCGAAACTCTCACCCCCAAGAGTAAGGGAACAATATCAGCACCAATGTGTGATTGTAGAATGTACTCATGTAGAAGTATCTAAGCATAGGGATTGAGTAAATGGTTCCACTGGAATCTCCGTATCTTGAACAGGGGTTGTGGTGAGAAAACAGTGACTAGAACCCATGTATGTAAAAAACTACAACTAGGGTGGACAAGATATAGATCATACCTTTAATCATCCTGGGAGTCTCAGGATCGTAAGCCTCCATTTCCTGAAGTTGGCCTTGCCCCAGTCCACAAGCTCCCCGAGATTGGGGTGGACCACCTGGGGGTGGTGTTGGTAGTGCCTCAAACCTCCACCCACTTCCTTATACTTTTCTCGCTCGCATACCATGTCCACTGTCTAGTGGACTGCCCTATTCCTACCTCCTCCGCTAACTTGGATCCCCCTCGACAATCTCTTGGTTGGTCATATGGCTGGTCAGAAAATCTCTAGCCAAATTCCCCCAACCGCCGCACGAGTAGAACAGTATGTCCTTCAGCTGACTCACTCTACCCTAGGAGACCTAAACCACTGACCTTGTATCCTAGGGTTTTCCCCTAAGTTGTCTAGTCCTCTTAGAACCCTACTTCAGCTATTGAATACCTGCTACCAAAGACCCGACAACCTAATGCCCGGTAGTAGCTCCCACTACTGCTTCCTGCTCCACAAGAAATCTCTCTATGAGTATAGCTCGCTCCAACACCCTAGGATTCATAGGTATGATAAGGTATATCATCGACACCTTGATCTCCCATCCTAGTCACTAATTGAAGGTATGAGCCCTGAAGAATGGGTATCACACCATTTCTATAGAGTATCGAGAAAGATCAATGAATCTCACGGAGTACTCTGCCACCATCTATATGGACTGCTAAAGATGTAGGAGCTCCTATATACACATAGAGCATAACATTACTGGAAATAACTCCTCCATAAAGAGGTGCTGGAAGTCTATTCAGGATAGCGTCACCTCCTCATGTGTCTGAGTCATCTGGCTTCACCATCTCCCCACCGAACCCTGAATAAGGCTCGTGGCTAGGACTACCATATAGTCGGGAGGCATCCTCACTAAGTGGAAGAATCACATAACCACCTCCATCCAATCCTCATCTAGCCATGGATCTGTCTCACCTTAGAACCTGGGAGGTCACTGCCTCTAGAACTCATGAAATTAACTAAGCCTGCATGCATCCTCTACTGGTAATGCTGGTATGAACTGCTGCTCTATGGGTGGTGGTATCACTGGTACACCACTGCGAGGTTCTATCACTATCAACGGTCCCTATACTAATGCTTCATCACTCGAAAAACCATACTTGTGGTGACGCCCCGAAATCCTAGCTGGCTACCTATATAGAAGCATCCTGAAATAGAGAAAGATGTACCACATTCAATATAGTATACCTGGTGAGATAACTCTGACTCAATAAGGACATCAGATAACAATCAATTACTATATGATTCATGAACCATTAATTTCCCATGTAACTAGAATTTTCATGTACCAAGTTGGAAAGTAGAATTCAAGGTCCTGGTTTATGGATACGTCAGCCGCCACACCAACACTGGGTTTCATGACATGAAATCTGAACTCGAAACACTTAACACTGTTTCCCCAAAACAAGAGTAAAACTGACCACCCTATGGTTTCACTCTATCAAGACCTTCCACCTAGGGCCTGTGTCGTTCCTACCCCAATCCATTCTCCTATTGGACATGGGTTGGTGACTAGTGACGAGTAGGCATATCCCAAAAGTGGGAGTCATTTTCCCTAGTACCTATATGCACATACCCATCTCCAAGAAAAAGTTAAAACTAAAAACACTAAGTAAACATGGATACAAACCACTAAGAAAACCCACTTAGAGTAATAGTACAAACTAAAAAGTTAATGGGCTAGAATACAAGCCCAACTAAAATAGAAAAGTACAATATTCTCGATCTTATTTGTAGAAAAATTTACCTAAATGGTAGGTACAGTAAGCTGTCTGAATTTCACAGAAGCATACCATGTCCGTTAGGTCACCCTAAAGCACCACTATCTCTGGCACACCAAGGACTCCATCAAAGCTTCTGATCGTCTGCACAAACATGAAAAGTGCATGCGAAGCCCATGCAGGGTTGAGTAAAACAATGCTCACTAGGGACCCCAAAACTACTAAGGTAACACCACTAAGAAAATACAAGAAGTATTCACCAAAGGAAACACATGAAGTGAACCACAAAGGAAACAAACAAATTATACCACAAAGGAAACACACGATATATACCACAAAGTAAAGCACTAAGAAATACACCAAAGATAAAAGTGTTTTCTAAAATCTCTTTTATGTTTTCTATACCATTTTACCTTTATCTTTGAAGGATTTATTTCTTCAGAAATTATTTTTCAGGAATTACTCCTTAAATGTTCTTATAAAATAATATTTTGGGGTTATAGAATTTTGGGTATCAATTGTTTACATTATTGAGGTCCATTTTGCTGATACCATCAGGAAATGATAAAAAACCCAATTTTCTTTCCTTGGGTTCTTAATGATTCGACAGATGATTGTTTTCAAGTAGAACACATTTGTATGGATGATTGATGGGTGGGGAACTATGTATCCATTAAATGTGTTGGTCATGTTTTTATATATAATGAGATAATAATGTTGTGTGTGGAAATGATCATTTTATGATTTGTTCACATGGATGTGTGTGTAAATGATTCCATATATCTTTGTTCAGATGATTTTGAATATCAATGATTGAATATAGCTTTTTTCACATGAGCGTGCATGGTCATGATCATGTATATCTGACTATTCATGGATTTGATCATGTACATCTTTGTTCACATGATTATATTTTGAGATGATCACATATGGATTTGTTCATATGATGGTGCATAAACCTAATCACGTATAGATTTGTTCACAAGATTGTGTATGTACATGATAAAATTTTTATTTGTTCACAATGTCCTAATTTAATACAATTATTCAACATTTCTATATCATATTCCTATGATTATGATACATAGATCATGTTTATTATCTAAAACTCCAATTCCATGGTATATATTAAATCATTTGAGTTTATATATCCTTTATCACGACTTATAGAAAACTATTATTATTCTATATTCTTTTTAATAATATATATATCCCCTTATAATGTTTTCTCAAATTCTTATGATCTAACCATTGATGACATATTGATGAGTTTTTACCTTACTGAGTATTTGAGCTTACCAATTTTTTATGTTTCCATTCCCCATGTTATAAATATGAGTATAACTTATGAGAAGTTTAGAAGGGAGTATAGTATGGTTTGATTATGAGGGAATGATCATATAAGTATCATAAAATAAATTTCTTATGAAGATCACCCTAAAATATAATAAAACTCATATTCTTGGTATTGTTAGTTTATTTTGAGATATATTGTTTAAATTATGGGAATTATGTAAAAAAAAGATAAAATCTTATCACTTTGAATCAATTTTTTTAAAGAATGTTTTTTCCACACCAGACCTGGGAGTATAGGTATGGGGTGCTTATAGTTCATATCAATGTAATGTTTAGTTATTTTGGATGATTTGTTTAGTTATTTTAGGGATTATAATAAGATAAACTTGGTGAAAACCCTAAGGATAAGTCCATGTGTGGGATAACATCCCAATGTTTTGGTACAGTAGAGATTGTGTGGTTCACCTAGTAATCACATCTCTGTCTAGATTATGGAAAGTGGATGTAGTTGCGACATAGATTCACTTAGGATTAATCACCCTAAAAAATTCCAATCAAGTATCAACAAAATTTTCAAACTGGTGCACAATGAGTGGGTCTAATACTTCACACTAGTCTAGACACTCCTAAGGGATATGATTTAGTGAATCACATATCTATTTACAGACCAATATTAAGGATTTGAATATATTAGAATTTGATGATGAGATATGTTAAAGAACCTAATGGGGAAATGACCATAGACAACCAAGGTTAAATTGAAATAGTGATAGGATTATTTAATTATATCTTAGTTGAATGGAAAATATCATAAGTTAAAATGAAGGTTTCATTGGAGAAGACATCTTAGAGTTGAGTTTTTATATTCATATGATCATTTAATCGGATTTTATTGGACATTATCATAACCTTTTTGGTTTTAGTGTTTGGTTTAAAATAGGATCATTAAAATGAATCAGTGATAGGTACATCCTTAAGAACTCATAAAGAAGAATATTTGGGATAAATAGTTTCCTAGTTTTATAAAGGATATTGATATGGATATCTTAGTACAAGATATATATTGAGTTTATTATGGATACCTTAGATTATTCCTTTAGTTAAATATAATTAAAATTGCAAGGATTGAATTTTTTTAGAGGATAATGTAATACCCATGTATTTTTGAATATATATATATATATATTTCTAAATTAACACTATGTTGGGTAGCTTGCTCTAGACACAACACTAAATGAAAATGAGTCTCAAAATATTAGATGAATATTATTAATAAAATTTAAGAATAATAAAACCTATAGTAAATAAAAATATTTTAATCAATTATAAATTCATACAAAATAAGATTAAAAACACATAAATTTTTAAAATTTCATTTTTTAATAAAGGCAGCTTTTCTTCATATATACTATTTTCATTTAAAATAATTTTTTTTAAATTTTAGAATTATGATTTCATAAAATGAAATTTATTTTTAAATTCATAATTTGAAAATTATCTTTGGGTGATTTTTTGGGATTTTTCTGAAATAATTGATTTTTAGGTGAATAGAATGGTTTTTACTAAAAGCGCAATGTTTATGACTACAATTGGAGGTAAGTATGAAATAAAAGTTAATTTTTTTCATAATAAAATATGTATTTTAAGAGTAAAAATATAAATTTCTAAAAACTATTATGAATTTATAAAACTTATTCTTAACATTTAATTAATATAAGTAATATTTTACGATAAAATAAACACTTTTTTATATTTTATTTTAATTAAATATCATGTTAGTAAAATTAGATTTTGGATTGATTTGAAAGACACATAACCTTTATTTTCTTATAATAAACCAATTTATTTCATGATGATTAAAAACATTGATAATTTTAACCCACACAAAAAATTTAAGCATAAAAACACACCTTTTCTAAAAACGGGTTTTAAAAGTTACATTCGCTAATGTTAAAATTAATATTTATTACAAATAAAAATTTTATTTTATAAAATTTTTATCAAATTTTTAATTATTAGGTACAAATTATGTAATTATTTCTATTTTATTTTTAGGATAAATAAATTAATTACTTAGGTAAAAACTAGTTATCATGGTAAAATCCAAAATGTTTTAACCAAACGGGTAAAAGGCCTAACATGTTAAAAACATGTTTTTAATTGAGTGTTTGATGTTTTTATTCACAAAAAATTATATAAAATCCATTATTTTCCATTTTTGAGTCTTTTGGAAATGTGAAACATGTGATCTCCTTATAATTAGATGGAATATTTAAAAATAATACATTATCACCACTTATAAAAGGGACCACTCCCCACCCGTTCAAGACCACTAAAAAATGTAGGTTTCCTATTTCAAATCTTACCTATTTAATTCCCATATAATACTATTTCAGTTCCTTAATCTCCAAGATGTAATAGTTTGAGAAAGGTTTTCCCTTTCCAAGAAATCCTCAAAGGGAAGCTCAAAGTTCTCAACATAAGAACTAAATTTTCCATGACAATATATCAATTCTATCATTACATTTAAAATATATTTGTCTTAATATTATATAATTAATTAATTATTTTTAGTATAAAAAATATTGTTATATTGTAGAAATAATCATTAACTACCTTTCCCCCTTTCCATTAAGAAAAAAATGTCATTTAAGTGTGGACTACCACATTTACGAAGTAATATGTCTCAATATTCATCTAGATTATTTATTATTTATTAAGATATCTTAAAATATGATTAAAAAACTTAAAAATATATAATTAATATCATCATTATTCTATACTAATGATATTATTCAAAATTAAACCACTTCCACAATGATACTCATCCATTAACTATGGTATGCTCATTTTTGGGCCAGTCTAACCAACTATTTGACAAATGATATAAAATAATACCATGGATGACTATGAGAACTTAATTACTGATAATATATCATAAATAAGTAAATTTTTATTTTATTTTTATTCTGTAATGGAAAATTTAAAATTAAACCCATTCATTAAGATACCAATGTCTGTTCGTTAAAAATAACCGAAACATGCTCATCACTGATTTCATCTTTAAGATGATGTTAAAAACATCCATATAATGAAATTATAAAATAATAAATAATTATAAACCATTAATTATAGTATCTTTTTTATCTTATCACTAGTATAAATTGTGTCTTTAATGTTGTAAACATGACGTCAGTTTTTTATAAATCGATGCAAAACATGATTGCGGAGAAATTTTGGCATTAGTTTTGTTTAAAACCGATACCAAAATGGATTTACATTGGTGTTTTTTCATCATATTTTTAAAAAACTGACAACAAAAATATATAGCAAAATAATTTTTGGCATCGTTTTCCATAAAAAATGATGCTAAAAAGATTATGAAAAATTGAGTTTTGGTGTGAGTTTTTATAGATACTGACAATAATTTTTTAACCAACTCCTATATCGTGAAACCCTAATTTTTGAATATGAAAAAACCTTCTTATCTCAAATTGAGATGACTCTGAAGGCCATATGAGGATCCTTAATGTCAAATTTCTTGTGTTTATTAGGTGTTAATCATCATTTCTTGATCAGTGGACCCCAATATTTCATCCTATGTCATTGTTTGTCCATCCATATAGGTATTTTTTCTTTAGAAGCTATTTTCCTATCAACCATCAACCAGAATTATTATTATTATTATTTTATCTATTTTTATTTTCTATAATAATTTTTGTTTAATATTATAGTGTTTATTCTTCAAATGAATTTGAGGTAGAAAACTCAGATTGTAGATCAATTTTCTTTATTGAAATCTGAATTTTGTAAGTTATTTTTTTAATTTTTAAAAATAAATTATTTATCATTTAGTTATAATTTTGAGTTATTGTTTCATTTTTTTGTATTTAGTTGATTGATAATTACATATTTTTTATTAATTTATTTGTTGATAAATTTTTATTTGATGAAATTATCAAAATTTTCCATAAAATGATATATACATATTTATATGTGTTATATATATATATATGTATATATATTTATATATATGTATATATATATATCATTTGAAATTAGTATCTATGATATTTTTCATTTTTTATTCTAACCAATTATGTACTTTTGGATCAGTATGACACACATCACATAAAATAAATACCTTCATTAGATTAGTTTTTATTCTATTCCTAATAATCAGTGATATTTGCAATCATATTTCCAATCATTTTTATTGTATGTGTTTATGTTCAAAATTTATCAGTTTATATATATTTTTAAATGATTATATGTTTTAATATATTGAACAATTATATTGAGACCTCAGGTATTTAATGGATCGTAATTAGATAAATTTTCAAAGAACCACTAGTGAATATGAAAAAGGATTTGATGATTTTTTTTGAATTTTATAAAAGAAATATTCAAAGCATATAATTGATTTTCTGTCCATGTGTGAAGTGTTTGAATATAAGAAAGTTAAATTCTAGAAAAATCAAGGATTATATCATTTTTTATGGTTTCACCCTTAATTATACACATCAGATCTAGCACAGTGAAAGAACTGAAAATTCAACATATAATGTTGATGATAATATTCATAATGATGAAGATGGTTGCCTTGAAGAAATAATTCATGATTTAAGTGTTGAAATCATAGAAAAAATATAAATTGATGAATGATTGTATGGAGATTATGAGAAACCATTATTCTTAGGTTTCAATAAATATATAATGTTTTCATCAATTTTTAGATTAATTAACTTGAAAGCAAGAAATGTGCAGACTGATAAATGTTTCTCTAACTTACATGAGATTTTAAAAGAGCTAGTTTCAAAAGGAAACTGATTTCTAGATTCCAATTATGAGGTGAAAAAAATATTATTCCCAATGGGATTGGGGTATAAAAAAAATACATGCTTTCCCAAATGATTGTGTGTTTCATAGGAAGGAATATGAATATTTATAAAAATTTCCTATATGTGAGACATCATGCTATAATATGAATGTAAAATTCAACTCAGATTCATTCTCAATTACTGACATCTAACCTCATACTAAATAAAATAATTCCTTCTAATATTACCTTTATGTAATTCTGATAAATCATCTGTAAATCATTCTCAGGTACCAGAATAAAATATCCTGCTAAATAAATTTGGTAACTTCAAATAATTCCTCATTTGAAGAATCTATTTTCAAATTCAATTAATGAAAAAAGTTTAAGATGACATTCAAATGAGTGCATCTCTAGTTGTAATTTACTTCACCCTACTGATTCATCATAGTGTAAAATATTTGATAAAACAATTCATGAATTTGGAAGTGAGGTTATAAATATTAGAATGGGAGTGTGTAAAGATGGAATGAATCCATATTAGAGACAAAGTAGAAAACATAGTTCATGGCCTTTTTTTGGTAGTTTAAAACTTTTCCCCACAAATATTTATGAAGAAAAAATATTTTATGAAGATATTTATGGGTTCTAGACCAAAATAGTCAAGAAATGATATTTATGTTTATCTTTCACCATTGATTGATAATTTGAAACTTTTATGGGAGATAGGTGTTAACATTTTCAATGCATACAAGAAAGAGTATTTTCTTTTGTGTGCTATGATAGTGTTCAGTATAAATGACTTTACCGCATATGGAAAATTATCTGGATATAGTGTTAATGGACATAAATCATGTCCAATTTTTGAAGAAAAGACTTCATATTATCTATTATATAATGGAAGAAAGACATTGTACATGAGACATCAAGGATTTTTTTGAATTGGTCATCCTTATTGTAGATTGAAAAAAGAATTTAATAGTTTATAGGAATATAATATTCCCCCATGACCATTTTCATTTAAGGAATATTATGAGAGAGTGAAAAATATTGATTCTACATTTGGAAGGAAAAGAAGATTTGGTATTCAAAAAAATATCTGGAAGAATCAGTCTATATTTTTCGAACTACCTTATTAGATATTTTTAGAGTTAAAACATAACATCGATGTGATGTAGGTTAAGAAAAACATAGGTGAAAATTTTATTGGAACTTTTTTGGACATAAAAGGAAATAAAAAATATGGATAGAATTATAGATTGTAATTGATATCAATGGGAATATGTTTGGATTTAGTTCTCATTATGAAAGGAAACAGAACATATTTACCTCTAGCTTGTCACACATTAAGAAAGATTTAGAATATGAGGTTTTGTTAGTGTCTTTATGGAAGTAAAGAACCTAGTGGATATTATTCAAATGTGAAGAATTTTGTTTCATTAAATGATTTTAAATTAATAGGTATGAAATCTCATGGATGTCATGTATTGATGCAAAAACTTCTACTAGTCGCACTGTATGGTATATTAATAAAAACTATCAGAAATACTATCATCAAGTTATGTAATTTTTTCAAATAAATTTTTAGTAAAGTCATTGATCCCAATTTTTTAGAGGTGTTGGAGAATGAATATTCACTTATACATTGTCAACTAGAAATGTATTTCCCACATATGTTTTTTGATATAATGGTTCATCTTGTGATTTATTTGGTGCAAGATATAAGAATATGTGGGCCTCTTTATTTATAATAGATATATCCTTTTGAAATATATAAGAAATATTTTAATGGATATGCTAAAAATACTTATAGATCAGAGGACTATATTGTTAAAAAATATGTATCAGAAGTGGTGATTGATTTTTTTACTATTTATTTTTATGAATCGGAGCATATTGGTCTCCCTATATCTCAACATATGATAGTTAATAGTCAAGGTTGACGTATTCAAGGCTCAGAGGAAAATTTAATTCCATGTGATGAAGTGATGGAGGAACATTTATAAATTTTGAACGACATAGATGTGGTTCAATCATATATATCATCACATATTTTTGAATTAAAGGTATGATATCTAAAAACAAATGAAAAGTGTATGATGCTCGAGCATAAAAAGACATTTGTTTCATGGTTTAAAGAGAAATTCATCACAAATATATCTGTATCAGAAAAATTGAAATGGTTGATAGGGGGGCCATCTCTTAATGTGATCACATGGTCTTGTTTTGATATTAAGGGGTACCCATTTTACACAAAAAAGCTGTATGAGAAGAGTACCATTAAAAATAGTGGTGTAATGGTTGTCGTTGAAGCAATGCATTTTTGGAGTGAAAAAGATAAAATCCAAATTTATGCATCAACAACATATTTTGGAGTTCTCGATGACATATGGGAAACTGATTATACTAAATTTGAAGTCACAATATTTAAGTGTAATTTATTTTCTAATAATAGTGGTGTGAAAAATTATTAATACGGGTTTGAACTGATCGATTTGAAAAGATTTAGTTGCAATGAGAATCTATTTTTCCTTGAAACACATGAAAAGAAAATATTTAATGTCATTTATCTATCAAATGATCAATGTTCTACCATTTTCAAATGGATAAGAATCCATTTGTGTGATGAGGATGATAACGATGTTGTTGATTTATAAGAGGATTCTATATCTATTACGCGATTTTCTGATAACAATGACTATAATACAGAAATAGTGCATGTAGTATAAATTGATCATGATGAAGAGATTTTGGAAAACACTAAACTACTATCCTAATTAATCTGGTAAATATTTACATTATATTTATTTTTTGAAATTTACATGTGTAAAAAATGTGTTTTTAATAACTATTGGATGATTAATTATATATATTTAATTATTTATATGATTTTTTGTGTTAAATTTTATATTTCAATGTTATGGATAAATAGTTTTTCATTGAAATACCTGATGTACATTATTATATTTTGTTTAAATTTACCCATATTAAAAAGTTTTTGAACTTTGATATTTAAATTTATAAATGTTTATATCATTCTAGAAGTACAATTTATATTTAATAGTTCACCTTGCATATTTTTTCTTTTAAGAAACCTAATATCATTATTTTTTTAAACATACACATGTGTGTCACTTTTTTTACTTATATTTTTTTCCTATTTTCTAATTATTCAATTGTATAATAATATACAGGTACACTATAATTTCATTAAATTTTACTGATTTAATGATAGATACAAACAAAAATATAGAAATAGAGGAAAATGTACCTAGGTAGATGTATTTTTTTTTCATATTATTAAATATTAAAAAAATATAATTATTTAATGAAAGAAAATTTTTAATATACAATAGATAATTATAGGAATATTTTTGAGACTTAAATGGTGGTGTCTTATGCTTTTACTATATAAAAACCATCTTCTCAAGTCAGTAAATGTGGAATTATACATTTACTAAAATTGTCACTTTAATGTGGAGATGAACAATTACATATTATTTTTTATGATAATAATAATGCAACTCGACCAAATGCAATGTGGTTTATTAGCTATATCTCCATGCAGATTAATTTTTTGGATTATCATTTTATATCCTGATTGGAAGTCCATTGAAAAGATGGTGATATATCAGATTTGGGAGGCTGTAACAGTAAAATATTTAAATTGATTTATTTTATATTATTTTTAAAATAATGTTTATTTTTAAATGACTGATATTTAATTTATTCAATTATAGATGACATTCAATTTTGAAGAAATTAAAGCAATTAAGAAAAAATGAATTTCTTTAGTGACAGTTTGATGGGTATATTTCAAAACAAAATTGAAAAAAATTATGTTTTTGGGAAGAAAAAAAAATGAAAACCCATGCCTCAAGTATGAGTTTTTAGATGTAGACGCATGGAAGAACTTTGTTTACTGTCGAGATAATGAAAAATTTCTGGTACGATAATTATTTTCTACTCTAAAATTTATTATATATTTACCTAATTACTTAGTAGTTTATTTTTGTATAGCAGGACTCCAGGAAATCTAATCAAGAGATCCAATTGCAGAATATACACCCTCATCCTTTATCACATGAAGGGTATCATTTCTTGGAGAAAAAAATGATTGAAGAAAAGTTTGAAGCATTAAGATATAAGTATATAAGTGGTAAAAATGAGTTTAATTTAGGTCCTCCATCTACCCCAACCACCATGAAAAATATAAAAGAGTGAGAATAAGAAAAAATTAAAAGTATATTATAGAGAAAGAAAATGAATTTGCTGAAAGAATTATAAGTAAATAATTTTTATTTTTCATGAATTTTATTATTTAATAAATCAACAACACTAATATACATTTTTTAATTTTCATTTCAGGATGAAATTCATGAGAAATCAATATGGGGAACTTTTATTCTTGAGGGTAGGATGGAAATCCCATCCACATATTTCAGAAATACATAACCATCTGGATACATTAGAGGATATGAGGTAAGCGTTAGTATTCGAAAAGTTTTTGTTCATAAAAGTAAGAAATCCGAATACCGAGAAATAAAATTCTTAAAAGCTGATATGAAATATATGAAACAGTCCACGAACTATCAAATTTAATTAGCTTTATAGGCTTTGTTAGAAAAATTGACAAGGCAGTCACAATCCATTCAACCTTTTAGCATGTCCAACCTTCCCAGTCAACTGTGCAACCTATACAACCTACCCAAGCGGACTAACCTACCCATCCTACCTACTCAGATCCTCCACCTCCTCGCTCGCATCCTACCTTATACTATGAGTTGTATTTTGAAGATCCTCATGTGTGTATTGAAGCGTACAGATTCATACATATTTTTTAGGGATTCTGTACACCACCAAACTATGAAAATGGGTTAGTTAAGAGTATCAATACATGATATTATTGATCCTAATGCTCATCTATAATTTCCTTTCAAGGAGATTACCAAATATGGGGATTTTTTGGGTTATTTTTTTTTACTTTTTCCATCTAAAATCCTTCGTTATATTTCATGAGAAGTATGAATTTTTTTAATATTAATTAAATATTATTGAAAATTACTTATAATGTTTTATAAAATTTAATTAATATAAAAGTATATAAAATTAAAATAGATGGAAAAAAGGAAACAAAAGGTTCGGGAACAGAAAACTGTAGATATTTTCGATATTTTTGATGGGATACAAAGATTATCTCAGGCTTCTTCCTTGGATAATCTGTATAAGTTTCAGATGACATATGATATATGTGGAAGAGGATATCCATTGATAATATTGAGAAAATATATCATGGATCTAATTGATTTTAAAGATCCCAACATGCCTGTGTTGCAATTGTTTTCCTTGTAAGTAAATTTATGTTTTAGTTTTAATTTATTTAATTAAAGATGGTTTTAATTGACTTACTATATTACTTATTTAATTATGTATATACACACACTTCTTATTCAAAATTATTCCACTAGAATTTATTATTTTATAGATCCAGAATTTATATCAACAGTTGTAAAATAATTGAAGACTGCTGATAGAGTTACATATATTTCTGATAGATTATTGAATACAAAAATTTGGTTTTGGTTTTTTCCATTTCTTGGTGGGTAATAAAACAGAGATAATTGTTAACTAATATTCATTATTATGTAATTAATTGTAGAAATTTTTTATAGTAGGGGGTATTGTATGTTAGGGGTATTCTACCCGAGAGAATGCACATTATATTAGTTTTTATCTTTATTTGGTTGTGTTCGTAAACAATTTATCACCTTGTTAGACAAATAAGTTTTCTTCTTTTTTATAAGTTCATTATATTGTATTCTTATTATTTATATATGTGTTATTAGTTGATATATATGAAAATACAAGTCATGGAAAAAATTTAACAAAGATCACATATCAATAAATATCCCAAATGTAATCCAATACATGGAAGTAATGGTAATTATTTTTTATATTATATATTATTATAATATTTGATATATATATATATATTTGTTTTTATTATGAAGTTAATGTTTTATAACAGTAGTGTCATTTTCAAAATGGAAATGTAGAATGTGGTTATTATGTTCAAAGATTCATGTAAGGGATAATCACAACTTGGTTTATGACTAAATTTGATACGGTTGGTTTTATTAATTATTTTATATTTTATGTTATAGTATTTTTTATTTTAATCTTATAACATTTAATGTTATTTTAGAAATTTGCTGATGCTGATTCGTATAAAAATGATGAAATTAAGCATATTTGATCTTTGTTTACAAGCAGTTTGTTACGTATGATTGAGATTTAAATTTTCAGGTATACATATTTAAATTTTTATGATTAATATTAGATTTTCTTAATAAAAAGTGTTCAACAACTAATTATTTTTTTATAATCGTTGTTTAAACAAAATGATCTCAAAAGAATGCTTCAATGATAATTGTGAATTAATATTTTTTAAATTATTAGATATTTGTTTTTTAGTTCTAGTTTAAAATATTATTATATAGATAATTATTTTTCGATTAAGTTTTTAAATTATGTATGTTTTTATAGATTTTTATTCTATGTACATGATTTCAGATTGCTGTATATTATGTTTTCTATTATAGGAATGCACATCCTTTTGGGGGTGTAATATTATCATTTTATTAATTTTTTTTATTTTGACATCAGTTTTATTTAAAATCGATGCAGAAATTATTTAAAAAAAATTATAACTAATATTTGATGTCAGTTTTTTTGTTAATCCACACCAAACATCAATTTTGGCGTCAATATCTATTAGAAACCAACACTGAAATAGATATTCGGTATAATTTCTGGCAACAATTAAAAAAAAGATGCCAAAACTCAAAAATATGGGACCCTTGACATCGATTTCTATTAGAAACTCATGTTGAAAATAGATTATAGGTGTAGTTTTAAAGTGGAACCAATTCCGAAAAGTTAATGAAAAAATTGAAAAGGATATTTTTGCATCGGTTTTAAAAAAATTGATGCTAAAACCCATATTTATTATATCACCTTTATAAATGTTGGTTAAAAACTGATGTTAAAAGTGAAAAAAAACTGAAGTTAAAACGTTTCTTTACACTGGGGTATAATGATGGACTCTTAGAGAAGTATGAAAAACGACACCACTATTTCGAAACTAGTTCAAAACGACCAAGATTACTCACACCTGATATTAAAAATAGATAATAATTAACTAATATACATATAGAGAATAATTAAAAATTAATTTTATAGAATATTATATATATGAATAAGTTTATAAAATAGGTAATTAATATAGTTATTCTTTATACAGGATATTAAATTACTTTAGTGGATGTTAAGAATTAAGGTGAGAGGTTATTTGTATCAATTTTTATTTATTGAGACATATTTTATATTGTGCACAATAATATATTTTATATGATGTGATTGATACCTAATGGATATATTTTACAATATTAATGTAATTCATGGTGTTTTAATATCTATATCATGTTCTTTATTTAAATGGATTTCGATTCAAAAGATTCCAAAGTTGTAAGGGTTTTTTCTACTTAACTCCCTTTGATGAGTTATAATTTTACCTTTTGAAATTATTTCTTTCAATATTGGTTGCTTCCAACCAAAGATTTTATTTCACGATACTTTTTATTACTCATTATAAAAAATTAAATTTTAATTCACATATTTTACCGTGATGGATTTGTTCCTAAAAAATTGTTTCATTGTTGAGAATAATTCCTATCATCTTTAAGGATGGTTTTCCCTCCTTTTCCATATTTTTATTTCCCTCCAATTTTCTAATTTATATTTGGAAACCCAATTATGTTTTATATATTATGAAATTTATATTTACCTTATCCTCTTTTATAAAGTATGTATTTTTAATATTTTATAATGTGAGTTTTCAATAATGGTATTTTAAAATATAAAAAAGTGGTTTTCCGTACTTTCAAAATAAAATGATTTATCTTCCACTCCAAATTCATTTTTTTAACATTTATGAAATTTCAAGGAACTATTATTGATTCTTATTTTCAAAATTAAATGTTTTCCAAAGTTTCCACTTCACATTTTTGAAACCTTTATGCCCTTTTCAAGGATCCTTTATTGAAGATTCTTTTTAAAAAGTAAAAGTCTTCAAAATGTTTTCAATTCACCATTTTAAAAACTTTATTTCTTTTCAAGGATTATTTATTGATATTAATTTCCAAATATTTATTTTTAAAATACATTCTTTTAAATTTATCAAAAGTTAACTTTCCAAAAATGACTTTTTAATGTTATCATAACTTTATTTTTTTGTGAAAGATAAAATAATTTTCAAAAAACACTTCTATAATTTTTATACCATTTTCTATTTATATCTAAATTATTTATTTACTTGGAAATTATTTTTCATAATCCACCCATTAAATGTTACTTTAAAATACCCTTTTGTGGTGATTGAATTTTGAGTTCCAACAATTTATATTCTTGAGGTCAATTTTACTCATACCATCTGTAAATGATATAAAAATCATTTTTCTTTCCATGGGTTCTTAATGATGTTGAAAATGATTGTTTTAAAGTGGTAGAAATATTCATGGAAAATTTATGGGTGCGGTATTATATCTCTTTTTAATGCATTGGTTATGTTTTTATATATCATGAGATAAGAATGTTGTGGGTGGACATAATCACATTATTATTTGTTCACAAGGTTATGTGTAGAAATGATTGCACATAGCTTAGTTCACATGATTATGTGTGGACAAGATCAAGTATATATTTATTCAAATTATTTTTCAGGGAAATGATCACATATATCTTTGGTCACATGATTTTTAATGGACGTGATTTCATATAGCTATGTTCACATGATTGTGTGTAGACATGATTGTGAATATATTTTTTTCACATGAATGTGTGTGGAAATGATCACATATGGATTTTTTAACATGATGGTTCATGGAAATGATCACATATATATTTGGTCACCAAATTTTGTGTTGACATGATCTTATTTTTATTTGTTTAAAATTTCATGACTTACTATAGTTATGCCACATTTCTATATCATATGAATATGATTATGCTTCAGGGCTAATTTTTATTATCTCATACTATTATTCCATGGTATATGTTTGATCAGATGAGTTTATATGTCCTTCTATGTAAGATACCAAATTTTTTTTCTTGGTACGTCCCTCATTGAGTTTTTCATTGAACCTCTTTTTTGATTTTTCTTTTGTCTTTATCCTTGGTGGTCAATTCTCATTTGGAGACAAAGATCCTTTTTTTGGAGAAAATAACCTAAATTTTGGGGATGTATGTTTTTTATAAATTATTTTAGTATGGTAATAAATATTTTAAATGGGATTACGAGACTTTTTAGAAGTTTCAAAGGATTCAGATGTGGTTTAAGAAGGGTTAAAATCCCTGGAAGGGACATGAATTTTAGTGTACCTCATAATTAATAATTTAACACCATGTAATTTAATTATACATAGTGTATGTCGTGGGATTGTTTTTCAAGTGGTTATCATATATTATTTTTATTTTCATTCAATGAATACCTTTCTTATATTGAAACCTATAGTGCTTTAGGTGACTTTTTATCCCTTCCCTATGTTCTGGATGTCCCATTTATGCATTCGATCCCTAGAAATTATTTTTTTAATTAGTATTTACCCACTTTTATATTGCCCTCCATTATTACGACTTAAATATATTTATTGTGGTTGGTTTGGGTGTTGATCTTGGTCCTATATGATATAGGTTCCTTCTTGTGATCTTTCTATCCTTCTTTCTTATTGGTAGTTCCTATTAGAAGCGTGGTTTGTTCGCCAGATAATGGTAGGGGTCTAAAACCTAACCCTATGGTCTGTTTAATTGTCAAGTACGTGAAATATTGTGATTTTGTAAACATAAAGTGTACATCAATTAATTTAATTATGAATGATGATAAATCATGGATTTGATAAATCCTTGGATCCCTTTGGATATAATGGTATTATGAACTAGCTTGTGGTTACTTGTTGGGTGATCAAACCCTTGAATAATATTGAATTGTCTAATGGATTAAAGTGTGTTTAGCATGACATGAGATCTAGGTGATTTCTTGAAATAGAATCACTATAGTAATTGGATTATTGTTTATTGAAATTGTAAAGACCCGTAAAATTCAAGGGAAATTTTTTCTTAATTTTCTTTAGAATTTTACAAGAGCGCGGTTTCTGACGGCACCTGATTCCGAGGCCCGGAGTGCCCGGAATTAATTTCCGAAGTTTGGCTCGGGTAAGTTCAGTGAACGAACGAGCGGGAATTCCTAAATTTTGATCCGGTGCTCGGAATTGAAATCCGAGGGCACCGATGAACTCGCAGCGCCGATATTCGCTTAATGAGACCTTATCGGGAGTTGCGTTTGTTGCGGGTTGAAAGTTACGTTTTGGGGTTTTTCAGTTAAGTTAAATAAAATTTGTGTAAGACAAATTTTATTTTAACTTATTTAAAAACCTATCAAAGGAGGTTGGAAGTGGGACCCACACCCACTTAACCTCCCTTGGGAGGATTAAGTGTGGTGGGGCCCACACGAACCCCTTTTCTTTTCAAATTCTCTCAACGTACTTAACCCCTAATTAATTGGCCTATGTTACTCTTAATTAATTTTGGGAGTTAACTCTTTTGAATTTCAAACATTTGAAATTCTTTTGAGTTATGTGTTAATAAAATAAGATGTAATCTTATTTGTTTATGGGTTGTTGGTTTATTCCCTTGTGAGCTTTTGAGAGCTCCTCTTCATCTTCTCCGGCGAAGAACGTCTTCATCCTCAACGAAGAACGACAACACTTCGTCAAGGATCATCGACTCGGCGACCCGGTATCTTCGGACCTCTTCTTCCTCCTCGGACCTTCTTCGTCGGCAAACGGAGATCCGCCAACGTCGTGTCTCTTCGGGCATAACACTTCGTCAACGGATTTGACGAACGACGACCGCGACGCCCGACCTCCGCGACGCCGTCTTCCGCGGGACGCAGACGATTCTTCGAATCTTAAACCCGAGGTAGGGGTTGTTGGTTCATTATTTAATTATTCTTTTTCTTGAACGTGGATCTCGCATGTCTAACTTGTTGCTTGAATTTTTAAGTTGCGTTTTATTTTAACGTGAGGGGGGCCGGACCGCACGAACACGGCCGAACCCCCCCTCCATCGTTCTTGTTTTATTCATGCGGGTGGAAGCAAATGGCGTGGTGCCGTCGCACCACGCGGATGATCGTGCTTATAATTTACGCAACGCCGTCGCGCTACGCCGAGGAGAATCTTCAAGAACGCGACGCTGTCGCGCCGCGTTGAAAGGATTCATGGCACGGCGAAAGGGGCGCGGTGCCGTCGCACCGCGCCGGACGACGAACACCGTGGCCGGTTCCGGGCCGCGGCGGGACGAGAAGACCGCGGCCGGTTCCGGGCCGCGGCGGAAGAGGAGACCGGCGGCCGGGCCGCCGGCGTCGGAAGTCAAAGGCGGGACCGGAATTTCCGGTCCCGTTGGTAAAAACTGGCCGGCCAGCTGGCCGGCCGGATGACTTAAAACCGGGGAATTTAATTCCCCGGCCGGTTCTTTAAAACCCCCCTCATAATGAGGGGGGCGGTTCCATGTAAGGGGGGGGGGGGGGCAACAGCCCCCCGACATTTTTTTTTTAAATCGGGCCCCACGTGGGGGCCGTTTGTTTCAAAGGCACGGCACAAGGCCGTGCCGCCTTGTCCAGAACCGCGGGGCTTAGCCCCCGCGTGCGCCGCGGCCCGCCGCCGCCGCCGCCACCGCGGCCCGCCGCCGCGCCGCCGCCGCCGCGCCGCCGTCGCCGCCGCCGCCGCGCCGCCCCGGGGGGGGGGGGGGGGGGGTCGGGCCGGGTCGGCCCGGACCCGGACCCCCCCGTTTCGAATCAGTTTCGGTTTTTGGCTCATAACTTGAGCCTCGGACCTCCGAATGACGAACCGTCTGCGGCAACGCGATCCTTGGATCGAGACGGTCGTTTCGGTATATCGCACTCAAGGTTTCGGTTTACTTTGAGTTCGGCCGGGTTGGTTCGTTCACGAAACCAACCGGGCCTTCGGAGCGGAAACGCTTATATCTTGAGCTACGGACGTCCGATTGACGCGCCGTCAGTCGCGTTGTGTTCCTCTTAGTGAGACGGATCTTTTGGCATACTCCGCCCGAGGTTTGGACGCAGGTGGAGTACGGTCGGGTTGGTTTTGCCTTAAAAACCAACCGGGCCCCGGAGACGAAAATGCCTATAACTCTCAGACCGGGCGTCCGATCGACGCGCCGTCTGTTGCGTTGAGTTCCTGTTGACGATACGGAACTTTTGGATACATCAACTTCGGTCTTCGTGACAGTTGATGTATCAGCCTCTCGGCTCGTGGAGCGGATCCTCCGTACGAGCTTGCTGTGTGCGGGAACCCTAGTGCTGGCTGCGACTGTTCTACTGCTACGACTGCTACTGTGACTGCGACGACAACAGTACAGAGATCCTGTGTGGATTCGACGACGACAGTACAGAGATCCTGTGTGGATTCGACGACGACGACTACAGCACTCAGCGATCCTACGTGGATCAGTGCTACAGGTTCTGTGTGAGCCCGATCCTGTGTGGGTCCTTGCGCTCAGCGGTTCTGTGTGAGCCAGCGCCTACAGGTTCTGTGTGAGCCCGATCCTGTGTGGGTCTTCTGCGGGGGTTAGTTACCTATCGATCCTTCGTGGGTCCGACGACTTAGATGGATCAGTGATCATCTTTATCGTCCTTGAAGAAGTATACCTGTGTGAGCTGAATCCTGTTGCTTTCCTGTGTGGATTGTGTTGTGCAATCCTGTGTGGATTATGTTTTGCTTTTCTATGTGGAATACGTATACTTTCCTGCGTGGACTGAGTTGTACTTGGGCTCGGAGGTTGGAGCATATTTAAATTGATGACTTAGGTATATGTATGGGCATATACCTAAGCAATGTCGGTTGTTACTTCGTGTTTGTATTTTTCTTCGTGGTTTATCCTTTGTGGATTTGAGAGACCTTCAGGGGTCTCGGGGTCCCTACTGAGTAGCTTATACTCACCCCTGCACGGGCTTCGCCCGCACTACGTTGTGTTGGTTGCAGACGACGGACAGCGTTGACTTAGCTGAGGCTTGTAGAGCGGGACGGTACCCGGAGGTGGACCACTGGGCGGGACGTGCACGGAGCGGACGACGGGACCCGTGGAGCAGAGGAGCTATCTGTACCCACCCTTTAGGTGGGATTTTCAGTGGACAGCTCGGAGTAGCGGCTTTTACTTTTCAGTTGCTGTTTTTCCCTTTTCGAGTTGTACTTTACTTTCAGTTTGGGTTTGTATACTGGCCCATTTACTTTTTCCGCACTTTCAGTTGTACTCTGCTTGCTTAGTGTTTACTTTCCGCTTGTTTACTCTGTGGTGTGTGTTTACTTTTCAAAGGCAATGCCTTCCCTTTTTACCGGGATTTACGCCTTGGTGCTAGTCGCCAGCCCCTGGCCTATGGAAGGCGGGCTTGGGTAGTCACGGCACGGACCCCGAGGGCGGGTCGTGACAAATTGGTATCAGAGGAGTTCGGTTCTACCGCGAACTCTGATCTTTTCTATGTGAAGCAATAATGTTTAGCGTATTGAGTGTGGTTATCAGTCCAGGGAGTCCAGTGTTGGTGCGGCGGCCGACGTATCCGTACACCAGGACCCTGACTTCTGATTTCCGACTTAATGCACGAAAACATTGATTGCGTGTGTGTTTCAAGTTTTCTTTGTGATTACTTATATCAGCTCACCAGGTATACTGTTCTAACCGTGGCGCACCTGTTTCCTTTTCAGGATGGCCCCACGACGGCAGCCAGCTAGGGTTCCGAGAGTCGAGCGAGACGACAGCCCACCGAGCGACGAGGCCTCGGTGCAGGGCCCTTTTCCAGTAGTGGCACCGGCGGTAGCTTTACCCGCCGATCCCCCGATGCTTCCAGCAGCAGCCGCTGACGATGCACGTCGCCTCAGCGCACTGCATGAGTTTCAGCGCCAGCGACCGCCCAGGTTTCGCGGGGAGACGGATCCCCAGGCAGCAGAGGACTGGCTGGAGGCAGTGGTTCGAGTGTTTAGGCTAGTGAGGACACCAGCAGACCTCATGGTGATCCTCGCTGCGAGCCTACTACACGCAGCAGCAGGACGATGGTGGAGCTTGATGCTCCAGGTGCACGATGAGGCATCTCTACTTTGGACGGACTTTGAGAGCCTTTTCCGCTCGGAGTTCGTCCCAGCCACCCTTCGTGCGGTGCGTATCCAGGAGCTCCTACAGCTGCGGCAGGGCAGCATGACGGTCGCCCAGTACTCGGCGAGATTTACCGATCTCTCGCGCTACTCGACCGACATGGTACGGGACCCATTCTTCCGGGCCCGGACCTTCGAGCAGGGTTTGAGACACGAGATCAGGGCATCGCTGATCTCCCTCAGCATACCGACTCAGACAGGAGTACTGGAGCGGGCCCTTCTGATCGAGAGCTTCCTTGCTGAGTCTACACCAGCACAGCGACCCACCGTAGGGCGGCACGTGGCAGAGTCATCTGCAGCAGGCAGTCGACGGATGACTCAGGGGTCCAGACAGACTATACCTTCGGGCCGACGACCTCAGGGAACTGGCTCAGCAGTGCGGGGCACACAGCGCGGAGCCAGTCTTACGAGAGGCAGACAGTGCTACTCGTGCGGCGGGCAGGGCCACATGGCTCGCGACTGCCCGACCCGCCGTGCCGAGGAGCAGCAGTCAGTTGATGGACCACCGAGGCAGAGGTAGAGGGTCGACCGTGGCGGTCCGCAGGGAGGAGGCGGACGAGGCAGAGGAGCTGGACGAGCAGCTGGTGGTGGCCGACGCTTTGAGGCTCTACCACCACCACCACCAGGAGGTCCACCCCGACCACAGGGAGCTGGCGGGCAGCGACAGGCACAGCTCCAGGCAGCAGAGGCCTACGACCACGGCGCACCTGAGATGATTCGAGGTACTATCTGTGTCTATTCCACCCTTGCTTCAGTTCTTATAGACACAGGAGCGAGTCACTCTTTCATAGCCGCTGCCCTTGTTCGGAGCTCGGAGATTCCGACAGAGCCGTTGGCTCGATCCTTACGGCTAGAGACTCCTACGGGAGCAGACTCGATGATTACGCACTGGTGCCAGCAGTGTGAGCTTACTCTAGGAGGCGAGAGCTTCGGCTGGGATCTTCTTGTAGCAGCGTCGAGGCCTTACGACGTCATCTTGGGCATGGATTGGCTGTCTACGGTCCATGCACAGATTGACTGTTTTAGGCGCAAGGTGCGATGTGTACGCACCGACGGGAGTAGGTTCACCTTCACCGGCGAGAAGGGAGCCTTAGCAGCACAGGATGGACTTCCACGGAGGAGAGGACAGCCCATCACTCATCAGTTGGCTAGCCTTATCCTTGGAGCAGTTGACATGCGGAGTCCTGGTTTTCCTGCAGTGGTGGATCAGTTTGCGGACGTTTTTCCCGACGATGTTCCAGGGCTACCTCCTCGCAGAGAGGTAGAATTTTATATTGACTTGTACCCCGGGACAGCCCCGATATCCACTCCAGCATATCGGATGGCCCCCGCCGAGCTTCGAGAGCTACGGGTACAGTTGGAGGACTTGCAGGGCAAGGGGTTCATCCGACCCAGTGTTTCACCCTGGGCTTCCCCGATATTGTTCGCCAAGAAGGCGGACGGGAGCTTGCGACTTTGTGTTGACTATCGTCGCCTGAACCAGGTGACAGTGAGGAACAATTATCCGCTACCGAGGATTGATGACCTCTTTGATCAGCTCAAAGGAGCACGGTGGTTCTCGAAGATAGACCTCAGGTCAGGCTATCATCAGCTCAGAGTCAGAGACGAGGATGTGCAGAAGACGGCCTTCAGATGTCGGTATGGCCACTATGAGTTCTTGGTTATGCCCTTCGGTGTAACCAATGCTCCAGCAGTGTTCATGGATCTCATGAACAGGATCTTTCAGCCATACCTCGATCGGTTTGTCGTAGTCTTCATCGACGACATTCTGATTTACTCTACGACAGAGGAGGAGCACGCCTATCACTTGCGAGTTGTTCTTGACACACTCCGAGAGCACCAGCTTTATGGTAAGCTCTCGAAGTGCCAGTTCTGGATACGTGAGGTCCACTTTTTGGGACACGTTATCTCTGAGGCGGGAGTTGCAGTGGATCCCGCGAAGATTGAGGCTGTGTTAGCATGGGAGCCACCCAGGAGCGTGACTGAGGTTCGGAGTTTCTTGGGACTAGCTGGATACTATCGGAGATTTGTGCCGAACTTCTCCAGAGTTGCGGCATCACTCACCGCTTTGACGAAGAAGGGGAAACCCTTCGTATGGACTGACAGATGTCAGCAGAGCTTCCAGGAGCTGAGACAGAGATTGACTAGCGCACCTATCTTGAGGTTGCCTGAGGAGGGAGTAGGGTACGTAGTCTACTGCGATGCATCAGGGACCGGACTCGGATGTGTTCTGATGCAGGAGCGGGCAGTGATCGCCTATGGATCACGACAGTTGAGGCCGCATGAGCAGAACTACGCTACCCATGACCTGGAGTTAGCAACAGTGGTCTTCGCTCTGAAGACATGGCGACACTATCTGATGGGCGAGCGCTTTACAGTCTTTTCCGATCATCAGAGTCTCAGGTATATCTTCTCGCAGAAGGACCTGAACCTGAGACAGCGACGATGGCTCGAGTTCCTCCAGGACTATGACTTTGAGATAGTCTATACTCCTGGGAAGGGGAACATAGTAGCCGATGCCCTCAGCAGGAGGACGGGCATTCAGCTACTTGAGGAGGAAACGGAGCAGCTAGCCTCTTTGCAGATATCCTTCGTGGATAGAGATGGAGAAGCCTTTCTTCAGTCTCTCACAGTCACTCCTCCACTACTGCAGCGAGTCAGGGAGGCACAGCATGGGGACGTTGACTGTGAGACACGGCGTGCACAGATATCCTTGGGACAGACACCTGATGGTTTCTCCCTTGGAGCAGAGCACGACATCCTTTTCAGAGGACGTACCATGGTACCAGTCGCTTTGCGAGAGGAAGTGCTGAGAGAGTTTCACACTTCTCCTTTAGCGGTACATCCTGGAGTGGCGAAGATGTACCAGGACCTCAGACGACAGCATTGGTGGCCGGGCATGAAGAAGGCTGTAGCAGAGTTCGTTTCTCGATGCCTTACCTGTCAGCAGGTGAAGGCAGAGCATCGGGTACCAGCAGGCTTGGTACAGCCCTTGGAGGTTCCGGAGTGGAAGTGGGACGGCATATCTATGGACTTCGTGACTGGACTTCCACGCACTTCCAGAGGTCACGACTCCATCTGGGTGATTGTTGACCGACTCACCAAGTCGGCACACTTCTTACCCATCAGAGAGCAGGGCTCAGTGGAGAGCTTGGGACGTCTCTACGTTCAGGAGATTGTGCGGCTCCACGGCGTGCCATCATCTATCGTTTCCGATCGAGATGCCCGCTTTACTTCCCGGCTTTGGAAGGGGTTACAGGAAGCGTTCGGGACGCAGCTACGTCTTAGCACAGCTTTTCACCCTCAGACGGATGGTCAGACGGAGAGGACCATTCAGACTCTCGAGGACATGCTCCGCGCATGTGTCCTCGACTTTGGTCGCAGCTGGGAGGACCACCTACCCTTGGTGGAGTTCGCATACAACAACAGCTACCACTCCACCATCGGGATGGCACCGTACGAGGCGTTGTACGGCCGACCTTGTAGATCTCCTTTGTGCTGGACAGACCTCGGAGAGTCAGCACTGGTAGGACCGGAGATGGTCCAGGCCACGACAGAGAAGGTCCAGGTCATCCAGGAGCGGATGAGAACAGCTCAGAGCCGGCAGAAGTCATACGCTGACAGGAGGCGGAGGCCACTGGAGTTCGAGGATGGCGACCACGTCTTCTTGCGGGTCTCACCTCGACGTGGTATTCGGAGATTTGGTCGAGGCAGCAAGTTATCTCCGCGCTTCATCGGACCCTTCCAGATTCTCAGCAGGTTTGGCGAGGTGGCTTATCGCCTGGATCTACCACCTCAGTTGCACCGGGTGCACGACGTCTTCCACGTATCCCAGCTGAGGAGATATGTGCACGACCCGACACACATCATTGACCATGGGGAGCTTGACGTTGACGATGGGGCGACTTTTACGGAGGTCCCGGTGGAGATAGAGGATCGACAGGAGCGGGTCCTGCGTGGGCGATCGATTCCTCTTGTGCGCATTAGATGGCAGCATGGGAATCTCCAGGAGAGCACATGGGAGCGGGAGGCTCAGATGCGTGCTCAGTACCCTCATTTGTTTCCCTATTTTTTGTTGTATCTTTACGGGGACGTAAAGCCCTGAGGTGGGAGTAATGTAAAGACCCGTAAAATTCAAGGGAAATTTTTTCTTAATTTTCTTTAGAATTTTACAAGAGCGCGGTTTCTGACGGCACCTGATTCCGAGGCCCGGAGTGCCCGGAATTAATTTCCGAAGTTTGGCTCGGGTACGTTCAGTGAACGAACGAGCGGGAATTCCTAACTTTTGATCCGATGCTCGGAATTGAAATCCGAGGGCACCGATGAACTCGCAGTGCCGATATTCGCTTAATGAGACCTTATCGGGAGTTGCGTTTGTTGCGGGTTGAAAGTTACGTTTTGGGGTTTTTCAGTTAAGTTAAATAAAATTTGTGTAAGACAAATTTTATTTTAACTTATTTAAAAACCTATCAAAGGAGGTTGGAAGTGGGACCCACACCCACTTAACCTCCCTTGGGAGGATTAAGTGTGGTGGGGCCCACACGAACCCCTTTTCTTTTCAAATTCTCTCAACGTACTTAACCCCTAATTAATTGGCCTATGTTACTCTTAATTAATTTTGGGAGTTAACTCTTTTGAATTTCAAACATTTGAAATTCTTTTGAGTTATGTGTTAATAAAATAAGATGTAATCTTATTTGTTTATGGGTTGTTGGTTTATTCCCTTGTGAGCTTTTGAGAGCTCCTCTTCATCTTCTCCGGCGAAGAACGTCTTCATCCTCAACGAAGAACGACAACACTTCGTCAAGGATCATCGACTCGGCGACCCGGTATCTTCGGACCTCTTCTTCCTCCTCAGACCTTCTTCGTCGGCAAACGGAGATCCGCCAACGTCGTGTCTCTTCGGGCATAACACTTCGTCAACGGATTTGACGAACGACGACCGCGACGCCCGACCTCCGCGACGCCATCTTCCGCGGGACGCAGACGATTCTTCGAATCTTAAACCCGAGGTAGGGGTTGTTGGTTCATTATTTAATTATTCTTTTTCTTGAACGTGGATCTCACATGTCTAACTTGTTGCTTGAATTTTTAAGTTGCGTTTTATTTTAACGTGAGGGGGGCCGGACCGCACGAACACGGCCGAACCCCCCCTCCATCGTTCTTGTTTTATTCATGCGGGTGGAAGCAAATGGCGTGGTGCCGTCGCACCACGCGGATGATCGTGCTTATAATTTACGCAACGCCGTCGCGCTACGCCGAGGAGAATCTTCAAGAACGCGACGCCGTCGCGCCACGTTGAAAGGATTCATGGCACGGCGAAAGGGGCGCGGTGCCGTCGCACCGCGCCGGACGACGAACACCACGGCCGGTTCCGGGCCGCGGCGGGACGAGAAGACCGCGGCCGGTTCCGGGCTGCGGCGGAAGAGGAGACTGGCGGCCGGGCCGCCGGCGTCGGAAGTCAAAGGCGGGACCGGAATTTCCGGTCCCGTTGGTAAAAACCGGCTGGCCAGCTGGCCGGCCGGATGACTTAAAACCGGGGAATTTAATTCCCCGGCCGGTTCTTTAAAACCCCCCTCATAATGAGGGGGGCGGTTCCATGTAAGGGGGGGGGGGCAACAGCCCCCCGGCCTTTTTTTTTTAAATCGGCCCCCACGTGGGGGCCGTTTGTTTCAAAGGCACGGCACAAGGCCGTGCCGCCTTGTCCAGAACCGCGGGGCTTAGCCCCCGCGTGCGCCGCAGCCCGCCGCCGCCGCCACCGCGGCCCGCCGCCGCCGCCGCCACCGCGGCCCGCCGCCGCGCCGCCGCGCCGCCGCCGCCGCGCCGCCGCGCCGCCGCCGCCGCGCCGCCGTCGCCGCCGCGCCGCCCCGGGGGGGGGGGGGGGGTCGGGCCGGGTCGGCCCGGACCCGGACCCCCCCGTTTCGAATCAGTTTCGGTTTTTGGCTCATAACTTGAGCCTCGGACCTCCGAATGACGAACCGTCTGCGGCAATGCGATCCTTGGATCGAGACGGTCGTTTCGGTATATCGCACTCAAGGTTTCGGTTTACTTTGAGTTCGGCCGGGTTGGTTCGTTCACGAAACCAACCGGGCCTTCGGAGCGGAAACGCTCATATCTTGAGCTACGGACGTCCGATTGACGCGCCGTCAGTCGCGTTGTGTTCCTCTTAGTGAGACGGATCTTTTGGCATACTCCGCCCGAGGTTTGGACGCAGGTGGAGTACGGTCGGGTTGGTTTTGCCTTAAAAACCAACCGGGCCCCGGAGACGAAAATGCCTATAACTCTCAGACCGGGCGTCCGATCGACGCGCCGTCTGTTGCGTTGAGTTCCTGTTGACGATACGGAACTTTTGGATACATCAACTTCGGTCTTCGTGACAGTTGATGTATCAGCCTCTCGGCTCGTGGAGCGGATCCTCCGTACGAGCTTGCTGTGTGCGGGAACCCTAGTGCTGGCTGCGACTGTTCTACTGCTACGACTGCTACTGTGACTGCGACGACAACAGTACAGAGATCCTGTGTGGATTCGACGACGACAGTACAGAGATCCTGTGTGGATTCGACGACGACGACTACAGCACTCAGCGATCCTACGTGGATCAGTGCTACAGGTTCTGTGTGAGCCCGATCCTGTGTGGGTCCTTGCGCTCAGCGGTTCTGTGTGAGCCAGCGCCTACAGGTTCTGTGTGAGCCCGATCCTGTGTGGGTCTTCTGCGGGGGTTAGTTACCTATCGATCCTTCGTGGGTCCGACGACTTAGATGGATCAGTGATCATCTTTATCGTCCTTGAAGAAGTATACCTGTGTGAGCTGAATCCTGTTGCTTTCCTGTGTGGATTGTGTTGTGCAATCCTGTGTGGATTATGTTTTGCTTTCCTATGTGGAATACGTATACTTTCCTGCGTGGACTGAGTTGTACTTGGGCTCGGAGGTTGGAGCGTATTTAAATTGATGACTTAGGTATATGTATGGGCATATACCTAAGCAACGTCGGTTGTTACTTCGTGTTTGTATTTTTCTTCGTGGTTTATCCTTTGTGGATTTGAGAGACCTTCAGGGGTCTCGGGGTCCCTACTGAGTAGCTTATACTCACCCCTGCACGGGCTTCGCCCGCACTACGTTGTGTTGGTTGCAGACGACGGACAGCGTTGACTTAGCTGAGGCTTGTAGAGCGGGACGGTACCCGGAGGTGGACCACTGGGCGGGACGTGCACGGAGCGGACGACGGGACCCGTGGAGCAGAGGAGCTATCTGTACCCACCCTTCAGGTGGGATTTCCAGTGGACAGCTCGGAGTAGCGGCTTTTACTTTTCAGTTGCTGTTTTTCCCTTTTCGAGTTGTACTTTACTTTCAGTTTGGGTTTGTATACTGGCCCATTTACTTTTTCCGCACTTTCAGTTGTACTCTGCTTGCTTAGTGTTTACTTTCCGCTTGTTTACTCTGTGGTGTGTGTTTACTTTTCAAAGGCAATGCCTTCCCTTTTTACCGGGATTTACGCCTTGGTGCTAGTCGCCAGCCCCTGGCCTATGGAAGGCGGGCTTGGGTAGTCACGGCACGGACCCCGAGGGCGGGTCGTGACAGAAATGGATGCCATGTTAATTTTTTATGATCAACATGATAAATGAAAATGGTAATTGGAAGGTAAATTTTTATTTGTAGAATTATCCATTATAGCTTATGATGTCATATTATGAAATCCTTATTAATACAACATGTATTGAGTTTGATGATGAAATTATTATATAGTGTGTTTGGCCCAGTTTGATGCTAAAATACTTATATAGCGGGCTTGGCCTTATGGATTCTTAAATGATTATATAGATGGATATGCATGGGATGGTGAAATTATTATATATAGGGCTATGATGAGGATTTTAAAATGCTTATATAGAGAGGGATGTGCCCATATTTTGAAATTATTATATAGAGGGATCTACTCAGTTATTTGTTTATGCCATTGTTATGTGGTTATGGTTGGTATGGTTGTGCTATATGCTCAAATATATTCCATCATGGTGCATTAGTAGGTTGATTGTGGTATTATATTAATTGATTAATTAATATACCAGATTATCTCTTTATTGCATGAAATTATTATCAAAATGGTATTGATTAGACATGGTGGTGTCAACCTAATGAGTTTTACTCACACCCTATTGAGGACACTATTTGGTAATTGATCAGATTACATGGATGTAGGTTGGGATAAGGGAAAGGGACCTTGTTTTTGACTATTGATTACTGGATGGGTTGGATCTTGATGCTGGGATTGACATGGGGTTTAAGACCGAGGTTTTGAGTTATTTTGAGTCAGTATGGTCTTTTATCTTTATTTATTTTAGTTTAAATTCAGATACATCCTATCCTATAATTACATGATTCTATATTATTTGGATTATTGATTCTTCTTTCTTTTCCCAGTTTTACATTGTATTATTTCCACTTTTTTTCCGTTACTCTGATATTTATTATTTTTGTTCATTTCCTGTATATTGTAACTCTATACCAGGGGGTATAGTCTACCCAATATACTTATCACACCCCCACTACTAGTCAGTAGCCTATTTCATACGGGGATGCATGTTTGAGGTCTCATAACCAACCTAATTTCACCACATGAGAGAGTTCTAGATTAGGAAGAATTTAAAAGTGGTATCAGAGGGTATAAGTATTTATTTTTTATTGCTTCATTATTTGGGAAAAGTAAAAAGGAGATTAGGATGCGTCAAGACTTGGTAATGATCTTGTGTATGGGAGTAGCTAACCCATGTATGGGGGAAAATCCTAGTGCTTATGAATGAAATTTCTATTCATGATGTTCATGTGTAACAGTTGATGTTATTTCACATACGGAGATTCAAATGTTGTGTGATGTTATTAATTTTATTTGATATTTCTACTCAAGGATTGGTATGGCATGGTATTAGAATGCATACATCATAATAGGCATATAGGTATATATCATGACATGCATTTTTCATGAAAGCGACATATTTATTACATGTGTATATACTTTCCTATATGAACTGTGATAGGAGAAACATGTTATATTTGATAAATAGAAATGAAATAATCAATATATCTTTCTAAAACACTTATAATCCATGTTTAGAGATACCATAGGCCAGTGGATTTTTGTTTTTGTCACTTTTTGAGGTTTACCTTGTTGATAGACAATTTTCTAAGGAGTGTGTTTGTCTTGTAGAAAAAATGCCTCCTCATCCTCTTTGAATTGAGCGTCAGGAGAGTGAAAGTCAACATGCTCATAATTTAGTTGAGCTATAGCTTCATATATCTCTTGAATATCATATGTATATTCATCTTCATGATATATCCCTAGAGTTCATGTGATGGAAATAGAGACTATTCACACCATGCCTTCGATGACTGAGCTAACAAGAGAGTTTTAGTTGGAGTATCTACCTAAGTTTACTGGGGAGGGAGGCACATAGGTAGCTGAGTTATGCATTGAATTATTCCGTACAATATTCAATAACCTTGAGACACTCACATATATAAGGGTTATTATTTTTACATATATGCTTCATGGACCAGCCAATAATTGGTAGGACATTCTGGTATAGGCTGGGAAGCAAGAGGAGTTATCATAGAAGGAATTTAAGGTGAATTTATTGATCCAGTTACATATAGATATGCTGAGGTATGATAAGTATCATGAGTTTATAAACTATACATAGGATTTAATGTTAGTGTTAGATGATTCTAGACGTTTCATCAACCAACAATGCTTTGTGACATCTTTAGCAGCTAACGAGATCTCTAGGGTGAGATGTTTTTAGGATGAGATTTTCTATGAGATCAAGTCCCAGGTGAACATATTTCACTTTATTATCTTTTAGTATGTGATGAATTAAGAAAAAAACATATAAGGGAATTTTATAGAGGCCCCGAGAAGTGTATATTCTATTTTAGTAGGGAAAACTTGGATCTCTTCTTCTGGAGGGAAGATGCACTGTTATGATAGTTTTCACCAAGGAAATAATAGGATGAGAAGCTAGAGTAGTGGGAATCCATCTCAAGACCATATTTTATTATAGTGTCATTATTTTGGAAATTTGGGCCAAAAGTGGACTCAGTTTCTATACCCTACTTTGGAGTGTCATGCTTGTGGTAGGCTGGGCCACCTCTAGAGGTTTTTTAGGGGCATGCAACAACAAAGCAGTGGTTAAAAATAAGGAAAGGTACTAGAGTATGAGAAGGACTTAGCAACCCCTTATTAGATAGGTAGCTAGATTTCCATAGGATTTCTAGTTCGAGGTAGGGGATATGGTGCCCTAGTGGAGGAGTGATAGTACCAGGTAGAGGGAATAGCTCACGGGAGCCATACTGAAGCCTAGGGTAGAGGAGAAAGTTAGTTACACACTATATAGACTACCCCAACTAGTGTGGATGTAGGACCTTCAACCATTGTAGGTACAATTATTGTATCATCTACCCTTGATTTCATTTTTTTGATACAAGATCATGACATTAAGTTTTTTTTCAAATGATCTGGGATCAAATATGGAATGATTGGATGATTTATTGACCATTGATACACCATTGGGAGTGTGTTCAGAGAATAGGAAATGTTGGAAGGCATGTTCTCTAGATATTGGTAGTTACCATTTCTCTTGGGAACCGTTTGTGGTGGAAATTAATGATTTCAATTTTATTCTTGGTATGGATTATCTAGTTCTATACCAGTCTCGTATCACTTATTATCAGAGGAGAGTTACCTTTATATCTCTATAAGGATATAACTATTCACACTAGGGTGAGTGGGATCTTCAGGCTGGCCATGCATGACTAATTCAGTGAATATTATATTGTACCACCTCTCAAATATAAATACTTGTTCTAGATGATGGTGGAATTTTGTATGATACATTTAATCCAGTGTTTGACTATTTTACATATGTCTTTCTTTACGAGTTCTACGAATTACTACCCGAGTGAGAGATCATGTTCACGATCAAGTTGTTTCTAGGAGTAGAGCTAGTTTCTATTCCACCTTATAGGATGTAACCAATATAGATTCAATATTTAAAAGTTTAGTTAGAGTATTTGGAAGATGAATGTTTCATATTACCTAGAACATCTCAAAGGGTTTATCTAGTTCTTTTCTCCAAGAAGGTTGATGAGACATTTTTCTTATGTGTTGATTATTGGAGATTGAACCAAATGATGGTCAATAACTAGTGTACCCTTCCACAAATCAAAGATCTTTTTGACTATTTGAGAGGTTATAAGATCATCTCGAAGATTGATTTGAGATTTGGATGTCACTAGTTGAGGGTGGGACCATTATACATGCCTCCGATTTCTTTTAGGAGAAGGTATAAATTGTATGAGTTCATAGTGATGCCATTTGGTTTGATGAAAAAATCAATGATATTAATGTACAAGATGAATCAATTATTTAATCCTTTTTAATATTGGTTTGTGGTGGTTTTTTTTGACGAAATATTAGTTTACTCCCAATTAGTAGATGATCATGACCAACATCTTGAAATTTTCTTGAGTATATTTAGAGAGAATTGAATTTAGACCAAGTTATCCAAATAAAGTTTCTGGATTGATAAATTACACCTATTGTGTAACGTTCCAAACCCATAAGCTACTAAATTGGTTCCCTGATCTTGGTCACCTCATGAACTCAAGTGTGCATCCCCATACACCAAAGGTTTATAATTTGCAGTGAGGGTCTAATAGGTCCCAATGGGAGACTATATCCCCTTTAATAGAGTAATACACAATAGATGACATATGAAAGAAAGGAAAAAAATAAGAAATGAATTAACAACATGCATTACTAACCATTTCCTAAATAGGTTACAAATCACAACAAAATGATAACTATTCCATGTCATGGTAATAGTTCCAAAAGTGAAGAAATCCCTAAATAAAGTTAAACAAATAAATCCCCAAAATGGTCTTGAATAATAGTATGAATCCTCATCCCTATAAATCCCAAGCCCAACTCAAATCCCAAGAATAAGGCCTTTTCCCTTTTCATGACCTGTAATAAAAAAATATACTTAGGTACCCAACGGTGACCCGAGCAAGGTGCGAGTACAAATAAATAGGACACCACCAACAATGTCTACAAAATATCCCATCTAAATAGATAGTTCATGAAATTACTAAATAATGGAAAAGATAAAAAGGTAACTCATGTTCCATTAGTTAGCAATAATCACTTTAGCTATTTTTATCATTTGTTCTATAGGTTATGCATTTACATCATTTACACTATGTGCTAAGCCGATAAAATACCATAAATAATGGAATAAGTCATGTTCCCTATCTCACTAGGGATAAAAAATTCATAAAAAATACATCACATTTACCTTGGATCATCGGTCTAGGCAGTCTCATCAAATGAAGCTGCTAGGGGCATAGATCCTCAATCCCCTTCCTTGACCCATGCATTGTGGGGTGGGGTTTAGAGCATCAGTCTAACCTGACATACATGCATAGATCCTTAATTCAAATACCCCACAACTACCTAGACACACACACATTATTCTTTAACCACTTACCACTTATACCATTTTACAACAGTATTCAACAATACAAAAAACAAATCACCATTAATAAATTGTTCAATACTTAAATCATTCTCAGGTCATAACCCGATGACATATTTAACATTTATAATTCATTTCTCATTAAACTGTTAATGTTATGCCAAATTATCCCTTATTCCATATTATAAATCAATGACATTAAGATCAATTCATTTTAATTCCATGTCAACCAATTAGACACCATTCACATTTCATAATCATTCAACATGTAAACCATCATCAAGATCTAACCCATTAGCGCATTTAACATTTATATTTCATAACCCATTTAAACTATTTATCATAATCAATAAGTATCATTCATTAACCAATTTAACACATTTACCAATTCACATGACATAACCAATTTACACATCTCATTTACATACCGTAATCCAATTTACCCATTTTTTATTCATATGCCTTAAATAATCAATAAATTACCCTTCACAATATATAAATCATTTATCCAATTAAAATTAAACCCAAAAAACCCTTATTACATGATAAAAACTATATAAAATTAACACCAGTTCCAATTTAAGATTCAAAATGACACATCAATATATTTACCATGGGATTTAATTAAACACTAATCAACCTTATTCTTAACATTTCCATTTTCCATTCTTCGGAATATTATTTCACCATATGGGTGGTTCTAAACTGGTCAAATCATCCTTAATTAATCCCACAAGAATCATGAGTGTCTCAATCCATAATTTAGCCAATAATTTTACCAAATCTCACTAAGTTATCAAATGAAAAATAAGAAGGAACTAATAACACAACCGCACATGCACAAATCAAAATTAAGACTATGGGATATTACTTTTAGACTATCTACCTCAATTACAATGACAACCACATGATCAACCTTGCACCTTGACTCAAATTCAAACACCCTTAAAAACCCCAACCTAAGTTCCACAGGAAAATGAACGTTTTAGGGACTCTAAAGAAGAAGGGAAACTACAGAATAATTAAATAGAAAAATAGATGAAAGAGAAGATTTAGACTCATATGGAGCTTAAATCCACACCCAACGACACTCCAAATGGCTTATTATCGAAGGAGATACACCCTTGGAAATTTTTTGGCATTTTGGTTCATCACAAGCGTTTCATGGGGAATAAATGGGGAGAAAATTGGGTGAGGAGCCTTAAAATACCAAGGGGGAAAATTGGTAAAATCCCACTTTTAATGAGGCAAACGATTTGGCCACACAGTTTTCCAAACCATGTGCAAACCGTGCACTATCCTCTATCCAAGAGGGGTAAAAGTCACACGGATACTTGGGTATCTCACATAGTTTGACAAGACATTCACCAACTATGAGAAATGGCTCTATCCAATGTCACACAAATACCTGGGGATCCCACATGGTTTGACAAACCATGTAAAAACTTTGCAGAATGGATTTGTCCAATGTCACAATGTTTGGTCTCCACTTTTTCATGGTTTACTAAACCATAAATCCCCTCCTCTTGGATATAATATTTTGGGTTCATGGTCAACTCTAAGCATGATCCAACCATGTAATATGCATAGTATGACCAAATTTCTTCCTTATTTTGTGTCCAAAACCCCTATAACACCCTGAGGCCCCTCATACCCTTGATAGAAATTCAATTATAACCAAAATAAAGAGTTGTAAGCCAAAATTTAAACAAAACAAACCTATAGTAAAACCGAGATATTGAAACCTACCCACCTTATAATGACTCATCCTCAAGTCACAACCCCTAAGTATCACTAAGCTTCTAAGTAAAAGAGATCAGGACATCGAGCCCACATGTCTACCTCCCTCTCCCAAGTCTCTTCCTAAGCATTACTATGCTACCGCAAAACTCGAAACAAAGGCTTAGTCTTTCCTTACAATACATTCTCAATATGATCCACAAAATGAACTATATTCTCCTTGAAGTATGTATAAACTTCTAACCATTCATCAACCACCAGAACTCCATTGGGAATCCTAGGAAACACTACCTAAATTGAAACACAAGGAAACATTACACGAAACATCATACCATAATCAGCACCCCGTTGGTCTGATCCTCTTCACAAATCATGAACCAAATCACTTGGAACCATTTTAACATATTTTCAAAACTCTAACAGTGACCCAAAAATCAACACCACTCGAAGAAAACACTCAGTCTTTCTGACCACATATCCTGGCTTACATCGATCTATAACTTGAGGCCTGAAAGTCCCATTCAACAATCAAACATCCAAGACACAACCAAAACACTGAAGGAAATCTACTATTCAAACTTTAGTCAATACTCATTATCAAGTTAAAATCACCCAAAATGGCGCTTACTTGAGTACCTTCAACCCGAAACACCGGTCACCTCATCAACAGACCACCTTACCACTATGGTGATCCCCACCACACACATTAGAGTAATGCCAATATCTTCCCAAGTTTGACACCTCTAATATCAAAAACGGCCACTAGAACATAAACTCAACTTTCAAAACATACTTGATGCTTTCTTAACTTATCGCACTTGAACACTCATAAGGACTTCACCCCATTTTGGCATCTAGCTTTTCCGTCGAAACCACCTAGGAGGACATCCCTACACCATCAATTCAAAAAATAAGAACAAAATGAACTCACTCAAGCACACATTCATTTCCAAAAATCCCTTGTGACTACAAACACCAAACTGGAGGTGGGTCACAACTTACCACATCCATTACTTTTACCATATCATGTCAGACCACCCCCAATTGGATTGTCCCAGAACATCCATATTCCAATATTGGAATGCTACCTTTTTTCACCTTCCCAAGGTGATTATTAACTTGAGGCCTATCACTATCTTCCATACACCTATCGGGGTCATTCCCTGACTTCTGGTAGAAATCCACTATCAGGACATCCACTTTCCCCCAAACCACCATCGTGCTCCATCACACCCATGAACATTCCCAATACAAGCACTCCTACTATCCATAAACTGACTAAAGGTGGCTAATTTATTACACAAAACCATTCCAAAATATGAAACATAATTTTTTCTCCAATGAACCCACCAAAGGCGGTCTACGAATTACCACATTCATCACTTGCTACTAGATGAGTCGAGCTATCCCTGACTGACTCGTCTTATAAAATCTTAGCTTCACTATTGTCATGACACTACATCACATGGAAAAGGTGCCTTCACACTTCAATACATTCTAATGTCACCCAAATACACCCACCAGAGTCCATGGCTGATTTGGGTGGAGTTCTAAAACCTAATATCTCTTACCAAAAACCGTTGTCATGTCACACCAAACCCTTTGAATACTTTTAACAAAGCATTCCAAATATAATTTGGAACCACCCTGAGCCCAAAAAAAACTCTTGGTTCAATAAACCACCACAATAAAGGCCTGCATGGCCTCTATGAGAGATCCAATACGCACCTCACAGGTTTTTTATTGGCATCATGATTCCACTACATCAATACCACTCTCTAATCCACACATCCTGGACTGACTTATCACTCCCAAAATTAGGTGTGTTTTTACCACCACTTTCATCAAGAAATTACAACCACCATGGTTCATGCATAGATCATAAAATGGACCCAAAAAACATAGAGGTTTCCATCTATCTTTTCCAAAAATAAAAAAATAAACATCAGTCGATAATTTTTCCCAGCTTATGTGAATGACACTTATGACATTCATCGACAACCATTCCATCCTGAGGAACTCACTCGTAAACTATATATAGTGTAAATTCCACCACCCATCTCCAAATATACCACCCCATGAGAATAAATTCCATGAAATCCCACATAAAAAAACATTCATGTCACTTGGAATAAATCCAGAGCTTTATCATTATACTCGAGACAATGTCATGATGTTAGGAATGATCTTAAGTACAAAACATTATGCTAATAAGTTTTCAAAGAACACCACCACACCCTATCCATTACTAATGTCATCTAAAACTATAGGACACCATGAATTACCAAGAATTTTGGGATTTATTTCCCGAAAACATATTATCAGCACTTAAACACCACCACTCAGGTGTGATTGCCAACCAAGACTCACCACAACTCCATGAACATCTTCTAATCAGTTGTGAACCAAGGTTTCCTTTGACACAACATCAAACAAACCACTTGAGTTATTTCGATACGACCCTGGCAGTTAACAATCAGAACCCAATGGTCCACCACACCAATCAAAACCAATGGTCTCTTGCATAGACATGCTTCCCATTTTGGTTTCATAGAGAATGAAATGCACTTATCCCGAGTCACTTGTTCACCCATCCTGATAGGAATCATGCCTTACTAGCACATTCCCACATCTGTACCTCATTATATCCCTCAAGGTCTCATAATTTTCTATAACCACACACTTAAACCAACATTATCTCTTACAATACAACTATCACCATAGCCTAGACTAACACCCACCTACTCACCTGACTATACCTATTGTTCAATCAGACCCATTGTTCTCACGGAATCCTAAACATCTCACTAAACAATCAAACCATTCGTACTTACAAACTCAACCATGTGACCACCCTCAAATTGGGCATCACATTTATAATGAAATAATCTAACAATGATTCAGTCACCCTTATCTATTTCACTTGAAATCAACATCATGGTCTCCATTAATCATCATCCAAATAGATGGTCCAAGCATCCAGATGATACAACCTAATGAAACTAACCTTATAACCAACCACAAGAACTTAGGTGCCCTTACGAAAGAACCAAGGCACAACCATACAATTTATCAAAACATGATGGTACTCATTATGCATCAATTCCACCACAGATTCATCTCCCATGCTTCATATTCCAAGTCACCTAGAACACTCGGCTAACCCCTAAGAGGTCACCCTATATTTTCCCAAGACTTCTAACTCATCATCACAACTTGAGCCACATCCCCCAAAACCATTGACCTTCCAACTTTTTCCTATAGTCCAATCTACAACTGTACAAGTCCAAAACATCCACTTGTGCCTTACACACCCAAGAACACTAATAAAATTTCCTACCATTCTCATGGGTCACTCTCTATGATTGAATGATACCAAATTATCAACTAGGGTTAAGGGTAAAAAATCACTAACCCCTCTCTCTAGGTCACATAAATCAAATTTCCAACAAGTATCCACTCATGGGTGTCTCTCTTACCCCTATTTTGGAACACTGTGTCCAATTAAACCTAGTAGAAATTGACTATATGTTTCACATCAAGCATACTCGCACAAAAACATTGGGACCATGAGCCGAAACCCACACTCTAGGGTCCAAAACACAACTTGTAAGGTCTGAACCCACATGGGTCAACCCAACCAAAAAACACCCATTACTAATGATGAAAGAACCAACACACTCATTCTTATGTACAATGTACAACCCATGTAATTATAACCCACAAGGGTCACCACTTTCACATTATCACACAACATCTCAAAACCTCAAGGTCACAACCATAACAAAATCATAACAAGAAACAACCCTTTATCCACACATCGAGACTCATCAAGGTCTCCAGAAATATAATCAAGGTCTCATCCTAGGGAACTCTCACTACCAAACCACCCATACAACGGGATAAAAAAGCAACATAAGGAATAATTGACACTGTTCATCACAGAAAGTTTCATCATTACACATTCTATTGTAATTAACTTCACTATTTTAAAAACCCAAAGGATCACACTTTAGAACATTATATATACCCAACATTTCAAAAATTAATACCTTTTAGTATTTATATTTCAAAAAAAATTCATCAAAAAAATTTCAATGAATGTCCAGTAATTTTAGAACACAACAAAAAATACACTACCTATCATAATCAACCCACTCCACATACATTATCCTAATGGATTTGATCACATCTCTAAAACTGCTCTCAACAATTACTACTGTAATTCATTGTCAACATTGTGTCTTCCAAATAATGTGGATACAAGTCTTTCATTAGGCACCCTCTTTTTAAACCATTTCCACTTTCACAATGCCAATATTTCCCCTTTATGCACCATTCCATATTTACAATTTATCACCAATTTTTTTAACCCATTTATAACGTTTCGTAATGAAAATTATTATTTTAACCATTAATTTAAATTCTTTCCATTTAACCATTTTCATAATCTTTATTAGACACCATTTTCTTCAAATTTTAAATAAGGTAAATTGCATCCTACCCTTCATGTCCCACTCACCCATCTCGTGTGTGCCTATCATGATGCTTTTCACCCATATCCCTATGTGAATATAATGATGCATGAGTGGAAAACCTCATACAATTCTATCCATGAGAAAAATATCATAAAATAGTCACATCAAACAATAAGTGCATCACCTAATGGTGAAACATCATTCGATTGTAACAACACTATCAAGAACAACAATTCACACCCTAGGTACTTGGGTTTTCCTTAATACATGGGTTAGATACTCCCATACACAAGATAATTTCATAGGAATAACACTTCCTAATCTCCAATTTACCACCCAAATAGTAATACTATAGAAAAGAACCACTATGATATCACTTTTTAACATTCCCTGCGTAGAATCCATGAAACCGGTGCCCCAAGCCTTGTCGGCACATGACCTCAATTGTGCCTACCCATACTCCATAGGTTGATGACTAAAAGAAATGGTCTAATAGGTCACATGGAGGATAATATACCCCCATTAACAGATTAATAAACAAAAGAATACATATGAAATAAATGAAACAATAAGAAATAAACTGAAAACATGAATTACTAAATATTTCCCAAAATAGTGTGAAAATCACAACCAAATGATAAATATGACATGTCATGCTAACAGTACAAAACATAAAGAAAACCCAAAATATAGATAAAAAGATAAATCCCCAAAATAGTTCCTGACTCTATGTCTGGATCCTCATCTCTTCACATCTCGATCCCAACTTAAGTCCTTAGCATATGGCCTTTTCCCTTATCCTAAATCAAAACCAAAAAATATTCTTGAGTACCCAATGATGGCCTGAGTAGGGTGTGAGAAAAAATGCATAGGCCACCACCAATGGTGTCTAATAAATATATAGTTTAAACAAATAGTGCATGAAATTAATAAATAACTAAAAAAATAAACAGAATATAACTTGGGTTCCATTAGTTAACAATATCCACTTTATCCATTTTCATCATTTGTTCCTGGAATTAGGCATTTACATCATTTACACTATAGCCTAAGACTATTAAATACCACGAATAAGAGAAAAATTCTAGTTAAATTTCTCCTTAGGGATACAAATTTCATAAAAAATACATCATACTTACCATGGATCCTCGGTCCAGGCAGTCTCATTAATTGCAATTGTTAGGGGTATAGAGCCTTAGTCTCCTTCCCTAACCCGTTCATTGTGGGGTGGGCTTTAGAGCCTCTGTATAACCCAACCTACGGGTGTAGATCCTCAAGTCCAATATCCCACAACTACTAATCCATGTGCGCATGATTTTTTAACCATTTTCCACCTATACCATTTTACAATCATATTCAACAATACACAAAATAATCAACATTCATAAATATGTTAATACAAAAAATCATTCTCAATCCATAAACTGATGTAATATTTACCATTTACAATTCATTTATCATTAACCTGTTAATGTTATTCCAAATTATTCCATATTCTCTATAATCCATCAACACCATTAACATAAATTTCATTTGCATTCCATGTTAATCAATTAGACAACATTCACATTTCATATTCATTAAACATGTAAACCATCATCAATGTCTAGCCCATTATCACATTTAACATTTATATTGAATTTCCCATTTAACCCCATTACCTTTGTCATACCTTAACCCATTTATCATATTAATAAATTCTCATTAATCAACCAATTTAACACATTTACCAATTCATATGCCTTAACCCATTTACACATTTTCATTTACATACCTCAACCCAACTTACCAATTTTTAATTCACATGCCTTAGTCAATAAACCAATTATCCTTCACTGTCTGTAACTCATTTAACCCATTAAACTTAAACCAAACAACCCCTTATGACATGATAACAACTAGAAATAATTACTATTAGTGAAAATTTTTTATTCAAACTAACATGTCAACATATTTACCATGGGATGTAATTCATCACAAATCAACCCTATGATTAACACTACAATTTTTCTTGCTTGGTAATATTGTAACAACCCATTACTAGCTCTAAAATGGTATAATATTCCTCACTGTATCCCATAGGAATCATGAGGGGTTCAATCCATCATTTAGCCAACCGTTTTACTAAATCTCACTAAGGCATCAAATGAAAAATAAGAAAGAACCAATAACAAAACCGCTGAATAGCCAATGAAAGAGTCAAATATTCATTTTTAGTATTTTAATATTCATCTATTTCAAAGTATATAAACATCAATTTTAGTTCATTTTATAAATTGAACTTTAATTCTCATCACAAGTGCAATTCATGTTTAAAGTAAAAATTTGGGCCCAATCAATCACCTATTTGTGGAATTCGTTTATTTTTTTTGAATTTTAAATTTTGGGATATGATTGATCACTTTATTTGAAGAATTTTATCTTTTAGGATTTATGGATGAACCCCAAGGGAAGTTGATGAATTTTGGGAATGAATATATAAATTTTTAGAACAAAGAATAATGGGCCGAAGGCCCATCAAACAAAAGTGGGGCCCACAATCCATGCCCAATGAAGATAAAATTTTAAATAAATAAAGAAAAAAAATATGAGGATCATTTAATAAAACTATTGCTAGTGATAATTCTGATGTTTTCATGGAGATAAAGGCATCCCAAGTTGACATTTAAATGGCGGTCTAGATTTTAACGCCCATAAAGTCATCCCACTAGATCGAGTATAACTTCAACACAGATGGTCCAATTTTACTGAAATTTTTTCAGATATTAGAGGACATATTAAAGAAGAAATTTTTTATATGAACCCTTCAGATTCATCCATATTATGTTACAATTCATATGTCAACAAGGGGGATCAATCTAGGCGATTTTCTTAGTCAACTTTGAAACGTCAAATTTCCCTTGATTTTATCCCCCTCCTTTTGACTCTCTCAATTAACGAGGAAGGAATGTATTGATAGTGGGTAGACATAAGGATATATATATTCATATATAAGGATATATAAGTGAAGGGAATTAGGATCCATGTTTTTCATTTCTATCGAATATTTTTCTTTCATTTTTAATTTAACGCTTTTATTTTATAATCACAATGTCAATTTCTCTCATGTAAGTTTTTCATTAATGTTTATTTATTAATAAATTTTATTCTTATTATTATTAATTTATTTTTTCCTTTCTATTCACACATTGATACTGTTTAATAAAGGGGTGAATTTATTCACATAAGCACTTGTGAATTCAATCACAGAACAATGGTGTGTTATATTATTTCAATGTTTTTATTCTTATTCAATTATTCCCCCATAAGTCTACTTCCCACATACATTGGTAGAATATCATAAATGGAGGGATAAACTCTTATGGGTTGATCCAAGGGAGTATAAAGGTTATGGATTGAATTTTATTCCATGTACTCAATGTTTAAATATTTTTGTTATTTTAAGATTTCCATATGATGAGTTACATTCTTCTTTGTCTTCACCCACTTTAACAATGAGACATTTTAAGTGATAGTATGATTCAATCACTTGGAGTGATCATGAAAGTGATCCTCCAAGTGAATTATTGATTAGACTTGGAATTTTGTAGGGATTAAATTGGTGAATTATTTTTGAGAATTATCTCATTTTTTAGATACATCTTGAATAAACGATATGAAATTTTCTATGAAAAGAAATTCAACTAATCCACCCTGAGAAAAAACCTAAGATCAACCCATCAACATTAAATGTTTTAATTCATGTCATTGTTTGTTTTTTTGGTTCTTTAAATTAAATCACTTGCAATCAAATCAAATCAATACAAATAGTTGGGTACTCCATAGCCAACCGTCCATCAAATAAGAGTGTCTATAGGTTTCTTCTTCAACCCCTATGGATTCGATAACCTAAGATATATAAAAGTGACCACTTACACCATATAAATTGGGTAAATTTTGGAGATTTTTTTTCCATTTTTAGGGACCCAAGTAAGTATTTTAGACACTCCACTTCTTTTCTCACCCAAAATTCTCTTTTCTCACCCTATTTTTATTATCTTTTCCCTTTTTTCACTATGAATCATAATTTTATTCTACTAAAATGGAGTATTAACATCACTACCCCATAATAAAAAAATATGGAGTCAAATTGAAAAAAATATTGGTAATATTCTCACATTAAAAATTTTAATGATCAACCCTTGAATGAATATCCCACACCTGATGAGATGTACAGTCTTTGGGATGATGAATGATTAAAGGATAAATTTTCAGCCCTTTAAAGTATGGTTAATGAGATAAAAAATAATAATTAATTCCATGATTTCCAAATAATTATCCAACCTAATCCCCAAAACATTCCTGAACAGTTTTGTGATCAAATGGAAAAAATGAATTCATAAGTTTTAAGTTTGAGATTAGAACTACAAATAATTAAAACTTGTGAGGAACCCATCCCTACATTGAATATTACTTCCATAAACTTATGTGAAGAGTATTACATCCCAAAGACATCTCATTAATTTACTAATGAACCATTATTTGGATTAGGTATTGCTGAAGAAGATCAAGTAATTGTTGATGGGTATTTAAATCAGGGTGAAATTGATTTTTTGGATTCAAAAGCAGGAAATATGTCATCGTAGATCAAATATTCTGAATATGGATCTGAGGTTGATTTTTCCTGACCACTGATCACTAAACCATTAGGATAAATAACAAAAATTGATTCAATACCGCTTAAAAACATTCAATTGTAAAATTATAGGGATGAATCATACCTTCATAATGAACCAATTATTTCTAAATTTCTTGGAGAAGAAACTGTTTTTGATTCAAATTTCCAATCTTCTTTGGGAAAATTCAATGAACCCAAACTGAAAGTTATTGGCCTTCCTTCCTCACCCAAGAATATATCCATATGTGATAACTAGAAAAATTCATATTTCATTCATTTTTCTCTTGAAAAACAAAATGGAGGATTGATCTTTGATGTCTTAGGCTAGACAACATAAGAAACCAGATCAACATTTTCTAATATTCCTTGTACTTTCACACTCATTGTTGAACATGAGATTGTACATGAAAAAAATTAGAGAAAAATACTCAATATAAAACATATAGAAGTTGACAAGAATAGGGTCATGAAAATGTTAAAAGATTGTATTGTATAATATTGGGGGTCCAAGGAGAGATAAATAATTTAAATTAAGTTCTTTCCAGGAGGAAACCTAGCTTATGTATATATTTTTTATTTTATTTTTTGTGGTTTTGTGATTTTTTTCATGGGAACCCCTTGGGGATTCCAATGTGATCTAATTTATCTTGTGTGTGATATGTAGGTGTTTATTAATTTTATTATTTCAAAATAAAACGCTTTCCTTCTAATGTTCAAATCCAACCATAAATCATCCCCAATGAGTCTACATGTGACCTGAATCCAAAGTAATAAATTTCTTAATGATGGTTCATCAACATCAAACCAGGTGGTTTTATTCCATGGTTTAATTTCAAATCACATCTCCCCTCTTTCTTCCCAATTCAAATATCTCTCTTTTTTTCTCTTTCAAAACTGAGGGTAGTTTCATTCTAAGTTGGGGGGAGTGAAAATATGGTATTTTAAAAACAAACTTTGGGATTTTATGATAAAACATTCAATTAAAAAAAATTAAATTCATTATCCTTGAACGAATTAATGTACATTTTGAAAAATGAAAACTTAATTTAAAATTATTTTGAATGCCTTGATTATGATTTTAATGCCTGTTTAAGTAAATGAGAAAAGTTTTTGTAATGTGTGGTTATCTGATGTGATTTTTCAAAGTTTTCATTTTCATCCTCATAATAGAAATTCCACAATGCACATCCATTTGATATTGGGTGTAAATTTGAGTTCTTGGGTCCCATTCATCATAACATAGGGGTTGGGGTTATTTTTAGTTTAATTTGAGTATCCAAAAATATATTTATATAAAAATGAAATAATGACCACAAAGAGAAATGTTTTTTCCAAATGTGTGGCGTCTGTCACTTAGGGATCATGAATCCATAGTTGTATTGTCAAGAGTTAGGTTTTATATCTCTATTGTAGTGAATAGAACTGACAATAAGTGTGGCTTCCTGTAGTTAGGGATCATGAATCAATAATTGTCTGGCCCAAAGTTAGTCTTATTCATATCTAATATGGTTAAAAAAAAGAAAAAAAATCAAAAAAATTGGAAACTCATATTAAGGTTTAATGTGATTCCCAACTAGCACTTCCTTTGTTTACCCATTAAACAAGAAAATGGGCACCATGTCTTTTGTGATGCACAACACATAATCATGATTAATGGAAATTGGATGAAATTTGGAAATGAATTTAAAAATGGAATGGGATTGGGATAGATATATGGTTTGGAACCTATTTTGTGTGAAATGATTTGGATATGTTTCATGTTTTTTTGGAATGATGTTTTTGGTGAGCAATGCATGTTAAATTGTTTTTGAAAAAATGGAATTCAATTTCATATTTTTGAGATAATATTTGCTCGACACTAGAAAAATTCAAGTTGGGGGAGTGATTATCCATGAAAAGAGTCTAATATTATTTGTTAATATTTTAATATTTATTTTTTTCAAAGTCCATAAACATAAATTTTAGTGCATTTTATAAATTGAACTTCAATTATACTCACAAGTTCAATTCATGTTTAAAGTGAAAATTTGGGCCCAATCAATCATATATTTGTGGAATTCATTTATTTTTTTTTGAATTTTATATTTTGGGATATTATTTATCACTTTATTTCAAACATTTTATATTTTAGGATTTATGGATGAATTCTAAGGGAAGATGAAGTTTTTTGGTCATGAATTAAGATTTTAACAAAGCATAATGGGCCTAAGGCCCATCAAAAAAATGTGGGGCCCACAATACAAGCCAAATAAAGATAAAAATTTAAATGGTGGGCCAGATTTGAACGCCCATAAAGTCATACCACTAAGTTGAGCATAAATACCAAAAGGATGGTCCAATTCTCCTAATTGTTTTTTAAAATGTTAGAGTATACCAGAAAGAAGATATTTTATTTCTAAGATCCCTTTGGATTCAGCCATCTTCAGTTAAAAATTCAAAAATAAACAAGGGAGATGAATCTGAATGATTTTCATGGTCAACTTTGAAACGTCAAATTTCCCTTTATTTTGTCGCCCTCATTTTGACTCTCTCAATTAATGGGGAAGGAACTTATTGATGGTGGGTCTAACTAAGGCTCCATATATTCTTATATAAGGAGTTGGTGGTGAAGGGAATTAGGATCCATGTTTTTCCTTTCTTTCAAATGTTTTTCTTTCATTTTTAATTTCATGATTTCATTTTTTAATCGCAAAGTCAATTTCTCTCATGTATGTTTTTAATTCACTTGTATTTATTAATAAAAGTTCTTATTAGTATAATTAATTTATTATTATTATTTCTATTTACACATTGATAATGTTGAATCATGGTGTGAATTTATTCATACAAGAACTTATGAATTCAATCACACAATGTTGTAGTGTTTTCCTATTTCAATGTTTTTTTCTTCTTCTTCAATTTCCCCCCATAATTCTAATTCCTACTTCCATTGGTAGAATAACATAAATGGAAGTATAACCTATTATGGGTTGATCCAAGGGAGTAACAAGGTTATGGATTGAATGTTATTTCATATACTTAATGTTTAAATATTTTCATTATTTTAAGATTTACATTTGATGAGTTACATTATTATTTTTCTTTTTCCACTTTAAAGATGACACATTCTAAGTGCTAGTACGATCCAATCACATGGAGTGGTCATGAAAGAAATCCTCAAAGTGCATTGGTTATGAGACTTGTAATTATGTGTGGATTAAATTGGCAAATTATTTTTGTGAACTATATCATTCTTTGGATACATCTTGAATAAAATATATGAAATTTACTAAGAAAATAAATTCATCCAATCCACCCCATGAAAAAACCCAGGATCAAACCATTAAAATTAATTGTTTTAATTCATGTCGTTTTGTGTTTTTTGGGTTCTTTAAATTAAATCACTATTTATTAAAATAAAATCAATACAAATAGTTAGCCACCCCATATCCAACCATCTATAAAATCATAGTGTCTATGGATTTCTTCTTTAGTCATTATGGATTAGATAACGCATAATTTACTACAAGAGACTGCTTACACCATATAACTTTAGTAAATTTGGGTGAAACCAACCACACATGTACAAATAAACATTAATACCGTGGGATATAACTTGTAGAACACCTACCTCGATTACAAAGACAACCGCACACTCAACCTTGGACCCTGACTCAGATTCAAACACCCTTCAAAACCACAACCTATGATTTTCTAGAAAAAGAGAGTTAAGTTATTCAGAAGAATAAGAGAAACTATACAATCCCTAAATCAAAAAAGAGAATAAAGTTAAGCATTAAACTCACTCAAAGATCTAATTCGCACCCAACAACACTCTAAATGGATTTCAATCGAAGTAGATCCACCTTTGGGAAGATTTGGGTCTTTTGGATTTTTACTCGGGTTGTAAGGGGAATAAATGAATAGAAAATTGGTTGATGAACCTTAAAATCCTAAGGAAAAAAATTGGTAAATTCCCACATTTAATAAGGTATAGGTTTTTGCTACACAATTTTCTAAACCATGCACCAACCGTGTGCTAGACTCTATCCAAGAGGGGTCCAATTCGCATGGTTACTTGGGGATCTCACATGGTTTAACAAACAGTGTGCCAAATTTATGGAATGGCTCCATCCAATTTTGTATGGTTTGGCCTCCCCTTTTTTGTGTTTCAATAAAACATGCATCCCATGCTCCTAGATAGCATGGTTTGGGCACATGTTTTACTCTAACTATTCACCAACTATGCAACATGCCCATGATGGACACTTTTCTTCCTTCTTTGGTGTCTTGAACTGTCAAAACACCCTTGAGGACCCTCATACCCCCAGTAGAAATTCCATTAACCAAAATAAAGAGATGTAAGACAAAAATTAAACCAAAACCAACTCCAAGAAAACTGGGATCTTACATCTTGGGTCATGTCATATTCGGGACTGGAGTGTCAGTGGACACATATAAATTTTTATCCACGGTATCTTGGGAGTGACCCAAGAGTGTCTCCAGGATTTTGAGTTTTTAGGTTTAGAAGGCTATTATTGGTGCTTCATTCAGTACTTTTACCATCTACCGGAAATGATGTTCGGGATGACCAAGAAATGGGTAAAGTTTTCTTAGTTAGAATATTTTGAGAGATATTTTCAAGAGTAGAAGAGTATGATTCCCTCAACGCCTATCCTCACTTTACCAAGGATGGAAAAAAATATACCATGTACTGTGATGCATCTGGAGTTGAACTTGGAGTAGTTATAATGTAGGAGGATCATGTGGTTTCTTATGGCTCAAGAAATCTGAGACAATTTGAGAGGAATTATCCTACACTGGATCTAGATTTAGCTACAATGGTACTTTCCCTGATATGACTGAGTCATTATCTTATGGCTGAGAGGTTTGTGGGGAACAAGGACAAAAAGATCCTTAGGTATATATTTTCTCAGCGGGGTATGAACCTTCAACAGAGGAGGTGGGTCGAGTATCTGTAGTCTTTGAAACTCATGTTTTCTTATACATCTGATAAGGGAAATGTAGTTGTAAATTATTTGAGACAGAAGATGAAGAAAAATGTAGTGTCTGAGTCTTGTGACAAGTGGTGGATGATAATAATATTTGAAGTCATTCATTTAGGTGTTCAGGAGTCTCAGGGATGAGTATCTCTGACCTTGGCATCTATTATAACCATGATTTTGGATCAGATAAAGACATAGAATTTATCTGATTCATAGGCCCTAGTTCTGAGAGATAACTTATATGGTGGGTAGACACCATCAAGATGGTCTATTGGCAGTTAAAATTTTCTTCTTTTCGATGGCTGAGTATGGATTTCAATGGGTTTTTGCATGAATTTGATGAGATATTTTCATGATTCTAGATGGGTGGTACATCCTAGTTTGATAAATATGTATAGTTATCTTTGTATACCATAATTTTGTCTGGGAATGAAGAAGGATATAATTGGATTCTAAGAGAGATGTTTCATATATCAGTTGGTGATGAACGAGCATCAAAGGCCAACTGGGATGTTGCAACCTCTACCAATTATGGAGTAGAAATGTGATGATGTCACTATGAATTTTTTTAACAAGATTACCCAAGACACCTCACAATAATGATTCAATATGGGTGATTTTGGATTGATTGATGAATGCATGCCACTTCTTACCTATTAGGGAAACCTTCGTCATGGATGGTTTGGGTAGCCTTTATGTTTGTGAGGTAGTTCATTTTCATAATTTTCTAAGGAGTATTTTTTATTATCGAAATCCTCATTTCACTTATTTGTTTGGGAAAGGTATTAAAATTATTTGGGTTCATATGTTCTTCTCAATAAATCCTACCATCCTCATACTGACAGCCAATCAGAGCAGACTATTCAAATTTTGGAGGATATTTTACAGGCCTGTGTATTAGATTTTGGTGGTTCTTGGAAGAAGTATTTAGAACTTGTGGAGTTTTAATATAATAATAGATTCTATGAATTAATCCAAATGGATCATTTTGAGTATCTGTATGATATGTCATGTTGTTCTCCTCTTTATTGGTTAGAGGCAAGAGAGTCAATAATTTTTGGAACTGTTCTCATGAAGGAGAAATATGAGTAGGTTCATATGATTAATAAGTGGATGGTGATTGCATAGAGCTGACATAAATCATATTATGAACATAATAGATAACCTCTAGAGTTTGAGGTTGGTGACATAGTTTTTATTTAGGTTTCACTTAAGCTGGGGAATCACTGTATCAGAAAACAATAGAAGATATCACCTAGGGTTGTTGAGATATTTGAGATAGTGGAAAGGGTATGTTTAGTGGCATACCGATTATCCCTTACATATTTCTATAGTTCCATGCATAATGTGTTCCATGTGTCACAACTTTTGATATATTTTCCTGAACCTTCTCATATGGTAGACATTGAGGAAATCGTTCTTTATGCTGATGCATCCTTTGTGGATCATATGATATGAATTGTATATTGTAGTGAAAAGTATCTCTAGGGTAAGATTATACCTCAGGTTAGACTGTAGTGGAATCATGGACATATTTAGGAGGAGAACTAGGAGAGGGAGTATGATATGTTAGAAAACTGGACAAATTTTTTCACCTAGATTCCATAATGATACTTGGAGCAACACAAGATGAGTTGTTATATGGTGGGGAGGTTGTAAGATCCCATGTTTTTTAAGCTATTTCCCTATTTGAGTTTTTCATTGCACCTATTTTGTTTGAGTTTTCTTTTTTCTTGAACCTTGGTGGTCATGTTTCATTCATTGATTGAGATCCTTTGTTGGTGATAATAACCTAAAGTTCAGGGATGTATGTTTTCTTTGAATTTATAAATTCTAGGTATATACATGTAAAATGATCTTATGAGGGTTTTCTAGAAGTATCTATGGATTCATAGGTGGTTAGAGTGATTTTATTTAAGTTGAGATGAATGATTTCTGTAGAGCATTTATATTTCATGTAAATGGGTTACGCAATGTGTAACTGCTTCTAGGATGATGTTGTAAAAAGGATACATGCCATGAACTGGTTCATGGAGTGAACTAGTTATATGCTTTGAATCCTCATTACATGATGTGTAATGTTTGGGAAGGGTTAAAATAAAATGAGGAAATGTGAGCTTTAGATAACCTTAGAATTAATAATTTCATTCCATGTAATATAATTACACACCATGTAAGTCACGGGATGGGTGGTTTTAAGAAGAAAAAACATATGATTTTTATTTTCATTCAGTGTATCCCTCTCCTCTCTCGAAACCTAAGGTGGTCTAGGAAATTTTGGATCCCTTCCCTCTATTCCAGACATCCAATTTATTCATCCAATCCTTAATGATTTATTTTCTTAGGATTGCCACTCTCTTCTATTTCTCTATATTGTTTTGGTGTAAATATATTAACCGAGATTGGTTTTGGTGTTGATTTTGATCTCGTGTGATCTAGGTTCCTTATTGTGACCTTCCTCACCTTCATTATTGTTGGAAGTTCCAATTAGAAGCGTGATTTTTTCATTAGATAATGGTAGGAGGACTAAAACCTAACCCCATGGCCTGTTTAATTGTCATGTATGTGAAATATTGTGATTACACCAACATAATGTATGCATCAATTAATTCAATTATAAATAATGATAAATCATGGATTAGATAAATCCTTGGATACATTTGGATCCAATGGTGCTGCGACATGGATTGTGGCTACCCATTAGGTGAGAGAACCCTGAATATCATTGAATTTCCTAATACATTAATGTTTGTTTAGAACGACCTGAGACACAGTCTTCTGCCTTATATAGAATCCATTTAGTAATTGTCTTATTGTTTATTAAAATGGACATAATGTTAATTGTTTAAGACCATATTGATAAATGAAAAGGGTAATAGTAAGATAAATGGTAATTTATAGAATTAACCACTGTGTATTATGATGTGATACCATGATATCATTTCTGTTATGACTTGTGTTGAGTTTGATGCTGAAATTATTAAATACTGGGATTGGTCCTGTTTGATATTGAAATGATTATACAGTGGGATTGAACTAGTTTGATTCAAAAATGAATATATAATGTTCATGGGCCAGTGGATGCTGAAATTTATATATAGAGGGATATGTCCAGATGCTGAGATGATTATATTGAGGGATCTACCTGGTTATTTGTTTATTCTATGGTTATTTGGTTATGGTTATCACAGTTATGATACATGCTCAAAGATATCCAGGCACAATGCAGAATATTTTTTGGTATTATATTAATTGATTAATTAATATACTTGTTTATCAATTTATTGCATGCACTTTTTATCAGATTGGTTTTGTTTATACACGGTGGTGTAGACATACTTATTTTTACCCACACACTTTTCGAGAGACCATTTGGTACCCGAGTAGATTACATGGATAAAGCTTTGGAAATGGGAAAAGGACCTTGTTATTGATTATTGATTGCTGGATGGGTTGAAGCTTGGAGGTGGGATTAACATGGGGTTATGAACTGGGGTCTTGAGTTATTTTTTGTGTTATCATGGTATTATATATATATTTCTCTCAGTTTAAATTTAGATACATCTTAGTCTATCATTACATGATTCACTATTATTAAGATTATTGATTATTATTTATTCTCCTAGTTGTACATTATATTGTTTCTGCTTGGTTTCCATTACTCTAAAACTTGTATTATTCATTTTTCTATATTGTAACTATATAACAGGAGGTATAGTATCCCCACTATACTTATCACATCCCTACTAATAGTTGGAAGATTTTGGTGTATGAGGAGGCACTCTTGAGGTCCTGTAAAAAATTTATTTGGCCATGTGAGAGAGTGTTAGATCGAAGATGTTACATTCTATCATGCCTTATAGAAAAATATTATTGTTCCATGTTATTTTTAATTAGATATTTATCCTCTAATCATGTTTTGTCATATGATTATGATCCAACCATTAATGACACGTTGATGAGTTTTCCCTTATCAAGTATTTAAGATCACAAATTTCTTATATTTCTATTCCATAGGTTATAAAGATGAGTATAAATTATGAGATGTTTAGAAGGGATTATAATGTTGTTTAATTTTATCTAAATGATCAAATTTATTGTAAAATATTTTTATTTTTTAAAAGATACTCTAAGACACAAAACCTTTTACTCTTGGGATTGTGTGTTTATAATGACATGTAATATTTAACTTATGGAAATGATGTAAAATAAAGACAGGTTAGTTTCACTTTTCATTAAATCCAGTGTTTAAATAATATTTTTAATTACGAGACCTGAGATATGGGTCTGGGGTGATAATACAAACCATCCGAAAATAGATAGCCTATCATAGTACATGATTCAAACGTTAGAGTACATTCTCAGAACTTTTCTCAAGGACTCCATTATCCCATGGGAAGACCATTTTCATTTGGAGGATTTATCTATAATAATAGTTATCAAAATATAAAAAAATGCCCTCATATGAGGCATTTTATGTTCATTCATGTCACTCTCCACTTTTTTTAACACCAGAGCTGCAATTATAGTAATTTTTCTTTATAGAGAAACAATATCAAACTGCACATATCATTATTCAAAAATGTGATTTAAATTTAAATTCAAAAATTTTATAAATTTAATTCAATGAAATTAATTTCATTTTTAAATTCATTATGTTAAAATTATCTTAGGGTGTGTTTTTTATATTTTTCAGAAATATTATATTTATGTATGAATAGTGAAAATATAAATTTTAGAAAAATGTCACTTTTATGAAATTATAATGATCTAAGAGTAACTTGAAAGATTATGAAACCTTTTTTTAGACCAAATATATATTCAATAATTAATATTATTCAAATAAAAATGTAATTTTAAACTTATAAATACACGCTTACCATTTTGGAAATCTAAGTAATGTTTTTATTCAAATAAAAACTATTTTTAGTTATTCTGTTTTAATATAGTATTTAGAAGGATAATTTATGTTTTGGTTTGGTATCAAAGAAAAATAATAATCCATTTTTTTAAATTAATCCAATTAATCCCATTAGAATCAACATTATACATTATTTGTTTTGTAAAATCATTTTTATACATAAAACAAACATTTTTTCTAAAAATGTTTTTCGTTATGTTTGCGCACATATATTAAAATTAAAAATTTCCACTTATATGAATTGAATATTAAAAAATGATTCCATATTTTTAGTCTTAATAATTAATATTAGGTTATATGGTCAACTTAATTTTTTGTCACAATGAATAGTAATAATTATAAAAACTGATCACGTAGTTTAAGGGTAAAATGGGTTGAAAGGGTTAAAAATAAATGAATAATGCATCAATATAACACAAAAAATTTGATTATACCTCATTTTTTGGTTTTATTTAGACATTGAACTTATAATATTCAAATCTATGATAAATTTGAGCGACTTTAACAAAAAAATGAAAATATATTATTAAAATATTTTATGTTATTCGATATTTGTCCTTTCCCTCACTTATAAAAGCCCACCACATCTCCCATATTATTCACAACTCTTGATACAATTATATATAATAGTACCTACTAAAATACCTTACCATCCTTCTTCCCCACAATCTATAATCTCTATTAACATCAATGGACTAACCTATAAGGCTTAAGGTGTCAGCCAAAGGCTATTTTCTTAAGAAGAGGTATAACTCTTTTCTGGGTTTTTTAATATTACTTCCTTTTCTACCTCATTAAAATATTTTATAAAAATTCTAAAATTTTAAAATAAAAATCTTACATATATTAAAATTTTATTATTTTGGTAACAAAACTCGTATATATATACATTCAATTATATGTAAAATGAAAATATCGCTTGTGCGTAAGTACAACCAACCGCCACCATGTAGTGGTGTAATTTATTTTTTATCACCACATTAATGAGATAGTTATAAAGGTTAAACTAATGAATTTATATGATATTTATGACATAATTATTATTATTTAAATTTAACATATCATTTACCCTCTTATCCTTTTACTCGTTAAAAAATGATAACATCACTCGTGCGTACGTGTATACTACCACCTCCATGAAGTGATGTGATTATTTTTTCATGTAAACCATTAAATAATGATTATAAATATGTATATAATTAATATATATGATTTTTATGTCATAATTAAAATTTTATATATTAATAAACCGTGATAAATATCTAAGGATCAAAATTACCAAATCAAAACTTAAATGAAAAAAAACAATTAAAATTGAGAAATGATGATTTTAATAAGTAATTATAAATAAATAATTTTTGAAATGTTATAAGTTTTTAATATATGAAATTATAATTATGTATGTGGTTATTTTATATAATCTGAATTTTTTTTAATTTATTATATAGAATCTTAAAAGCGCATATAAAGAATGTCAGACCTAAGGTATGGATTTATTTCTCAATCTCATCCTTATTTAAGATTTTTTATTTTTATGTTTCCATTGGGGGAGTTATAATTTTTTATATTTTAAACCCTTATTTTTTCTTATCCTTTGGTTATTTTAGTAAATTACAAGTTTTACTTTCATTTTTCTCTATCTAAGTACTCCAAATTCTTAAATAATATTTTTAAGGAAAAATGACTTTGTTTTTCTATTCACAATTAATTTTATTCTATGTCCATATTTTATTTAAAATGTTTTAAATAAGGTTTATAATACTAGAAAATTATTTATTAAAGTAACTTGAACCATATTTTACTTTCTATAAAAACGTTTAAAAATAATATTCTTTCATTTTCTAAATGAGGCACTTTTTACCAAAGGTGGTAAGAAAATATTTGTTTTAATGCTTACTGCATGAATGAATTTTCCTATTTTTAGTAATATTATTTATATTGAATTTTAATTTATATTATTCCATGGTTATTTTCGAAGAAAACGTTTTTCCTAATATTTTATAATTTTTTATATTTTAAGTATGTGATTTCAAAATTTGAATGACATTTTTTCTCAAGAAATGATACCATGATATTTTAAAATTATTTTATTTTTTTCAATTTACTTTAATAAATATTATGTTTTAATGGGGATATAATCTAATTATACCATACACTATACTTCTATAGATTAATTATGATCATTTTTACTTGGGAGAGTGTTGACATTCCGTATGTTAGTTCTTCCGATATGTATAATTATTGATTATTAAGGCATATTGATTAAGTTGTATTGTTAATTCATTTTTTGAATGAATTGGAATTATAATTTGATGGGTGGGGTATATAATTATAAATACCCTCTATGCATCAATATGAATCATGAGAAAAAACAATTTGGGTAATTGGAATATGCCTTACCCATTTATATATGATGTCTTAGAATGATGCATCAATAGTAAGTTTAAGATATTCAATATTATGAATCACATCATTATGAAATAATTTATTAATGTATATATGATTATTTGAATAGATTTTTTATCTATGGATACATTTCAATATCATGCAATTATTTATATGGAATTTTTTGATCATCATTTATTCCGTCCATATTATTCATGCCTTATTTATTCTATGATAGTTTCCTCTATACAAATTCCCTTATTGAGAATATGATCTCACTCATTAATTTTTTTCTTTTCCCTAGGATTGTAGGAAGTTTACTTTGATTTATATGTAAGGATATTATAGAGGAAATAATAAAATTCAAAAATAAAATACCATTTTGTATTATATATTTTCAAATGTAATTTCATATTCGATCTTGTATATTGTTTTCCAAAACTACTAAACTATTTAATATTTTGGGATGTGATACCTTGAATCTTGTTCCAATGTTGTAAAATAACCACCAAATATGGGTTACTTGAGTAAGGGTGTTACATTTGGTATCAAATTAATGTTTAGTATAAATCTTAGGAACTAGATTTATGTTAGAGAATATAATCCTATGAAAAACTAAAGTGATATGTTTAAGTACAGGATAATATCATGAATATTTGGTAAGGTATATAATGTGTGGTTTCCTAGTGAATATATAATTTTATAAATACTGAAAATCGAATGTGGATGTGGCATAGATACACCTAGGAGAAAAAATTTGAAAGGGGAAGATTGGGTATTAACTTGATCATCACTAGTGCATGATGAGTGGGCCTAAGACTGCACACCTAGCTATACACTCCCATGGGATATGATTTGGTTGATTTACATACTCTTTACAAACCATTAGAAAATATTTGTTTTTTATGATTTTATGATATTCCCAATGACACTAAACTTATGATTATGAGAGTAAATATGCATAAATTTACAATTAATGTTAAGCGCTTCAATATTTTTAGAAGTAAAAAATATGATTTAAAATTTATAATGTTATGATATGATAAAGTGTATTTGATTATTTATATATTGTTCAATTTGGAAGGAATATGAATTGTATCAATACCCACAACTTGTCACACCCCCGACCCGACATTTGCAGTTATTTTATCTATTCTTGTGATTCAATTAAAATTTTATTCATTTTTGAGATTTCTTTTTTTAAATTAAATCAATTGAATTAAAATTAAAATAGAATTAATCAAATAAAAAAAAATGAAAACCTAATCTAACCCCCCTCCTCCCTTGCCTCGCAACGTGGATGAACCCCCTTCCTCTAGTCGCGCGATGTCGACCCCGCCACTTTGCCTCCTACCCGTAGCGTGTCACCGACCATGCTCCTTCCAGTGAACCCTCTATCTCCATGACCTCTCCCTCCAGAAGCCTCCTCTCCCTTGAGTGACATCACCAATGCCCCATTGGATAGGTAACTCCCTCAGTTTTTGTCTCAGCCGAACCCTAGGTCATGGGTTGACCGGGTTTTGTTGATTTCTTCCCTTTTAAGGGTGCGTAGCTAGTCTATCGGGTCTTCCTCGTGAGGGTTTCGTCGTCCGCTGCCAAAGGTGAAATGATTCGGTCCATTCTGGTTCATCCGTCTTTATTTTAGGTTGATTTATTTTACCCTCATATTTGTTCAATTAATTTGAATGGGTTATAAATGTTATTTGGGTAGTGTGAAGTTTGAATTGGTGGTGTTTTAATATGTTTATGGGTTGGAAATTTAGTTTTTTCAAAAGAAATGACTATGTGTTGTGATATGGTTTTGTAATGTTTCTTGAAAAGTGTTTTATTCCATATTTTCAATGTGAAAATTATATTTTAAATGGAATTTGAGGTGCGTTTTGGTTCAAAATGAGTTTTTATTGAATAAGGGAGTAGTTTTGGCATTTATTCCTTGTCGTGTATTTTTACGTATGAATTTTAGATTTGTTTAATTATTAAAATGGAATTTCCGGGGAATTGGTTGGGAAAGTGTGTGTACTTTAGGTGTAAAATATTTTTTAGCCTATTTAAAGGGTTTTTATAAATTTTGTAAATTGTTTATTATATTGTTTGAGTAATGCGAAATATGTCTTTGAAGGTTTTGACATGATCGTGTTTTGGGATCGGGTTTTGTATAGAAAATTGGTTATGTTTTGTGTGAGTGTCTTGGTGTGGAGTTTCATGAGGATGTTTTGAGGGTTATTTGTTGGGTGCAGACCTTGTTTTAAGGGCACTTAAGGTTTGGATGATTTTGGAAAGAGTTTTCAAATGAAAATGAAATATTTGGCATGTGAACTTAATTTTTATTTTTTATATCAATTGTAGATGGTTTTGAATGGTGAGAGTTATGTTTTCAAATGGTCTTGCTTTATGTGAAGTTTTACAAGGGGCTTGGCCCAGATTTGGTTGATTTCTTCTACCTTTTTTTATATATATTGTTACAATTTTATTTAGAGTTTTTGGTAATCTTCAATTCTCTTTTGGGTTAATTAGATTGTTCGGGTTCTTCTCGAATGGTTGTACACACATACATAGGTACGTATACTTATATATATATATATATAGATCCTCCTTACCCATATTCCCTCATGGCATAGGGAATATTTGTATTGGGTTAAGGGGTGTATATATATAGGGGTGTATGTGTGCACAACTGTGGGGCGATCTTCGTCAAAGGTGTCTTGTGCCAAGTTGTTCATCTTGCTCTACTCCCTTTTTGAAGTAGGATTACCTATTAATTTCCCTTTAAATTTAAGAGTCATTTATTTCTTGATTTTCTCACCTAGTTCTAATATTAATTATTGATATAGAACTATTAGTAAATTGTTTTCCTTGAATTGGAGTTGTTTATTTCTTGTAATGTGTTGCAATAAATGGTTTGATCGTGTTTTCACATTAATTGACTGATTAAATGACCCTTTAGCCTTTGTGAACATGTTTTAGATTTCAAATTATGGTTTGGGTTTCTTAAATGGGTTTCGAAGTGTATTTCTGGTTTTCAAATTTGTGTGTGTGTAATTCTTACGAAATGGTTTATGCGAAAATCATGTGAGGCCCGGTTGGAACTTTTGTAAAACTAGTTATCTCAAGAAAAATCTCCTCAGATGTGGTCCATTCTCTTTGATTGAGTTTTATGTTATAGGGGTCCTCTTTGTAGGAATTCCCTGTGATCAGTGGTAGGAAGGCAAGGGACACATTCCTTGGGGTGACTCAGGGTGTTGCATGTTGTGATTTATTATTATATATACTGTGATTGGATGCTCGGATGGCATTAGTAGGACCACCCCCTTTATAAATACACGAGACATGGAAATCTAGAATATTGAGAGAATATTTTGAGAATGATTGCTGCACTGGTAGGTTATGGTACTAACCAGTGGCCCATAGTAGGTGGATACATTGGGTTTATTACTATGGGATTTTTCCCTCGGCCTTCCTGAGATAAGATGGTTGAGAATTTTAGGCGATTTGATTTCATCATGTGTGAAATGTCAACGAGGATGATGTCTCATGTATTGGTGTCTTCTGGATTATTCTCGATCTCCTGGGATCACCTATGTCTACTCAGCTTTTGTTGCTTGCAGTAGTGATTATTATGCTTATATATACACCAACATTTCCCTTACTATGTGATTTCTTTTGTGGATTTTTTGTATATTGTTTTCCTTGGAAAGTGTTAAACTAGTTTTGATTAGGTTTCTAAAAATGGTTTTCAAATGAAAGTGTTTAATCCTCTTTGTATAAAGCTGAAAATATAAAAAAAAATTCCCTTTGAAAATGAAAATGTCTCACTGAAAGATTGATTTGGGTTTTTAGAAAAGAACAAGGGAAATGACTTGTACTTTATTTTTGAGTAACATGTAGAAAGCATTATTTTTATATATTTGAGTTCAAACCTGAAATTGATGATTTTTTTGTTTAAAGGAAATGCATTTGGGAATGGATTACTTATGCACACCTACTGAGTTTTAATACTCACGCCTATACTTCATTCTTGTTTTTAGTCACAGGTGTAGGATTTAGATTGATCTCGATTGCTGTGGGCGATGTTGTGTCTTGTGACGGAGAGTGACCCATGGGGTCACGTGGAGTTTAGTGGTTATCATGTCCGGTTAGTTTTTCTTTTCAGTTCTTTCTTAGTTGATTTGTTCAGTTTATTTATTTTTATGATGCATTTTTTTTATTCCGCTGCTTCTGTTTATTTATATTGGGTGAAATCATTCCCATCATCACTCTGTTGATGCCCTAGGCGCTTGTCACCAGCCCGGGAGGATCGGGAACGCCTCTCGGGCCTTGTCGTAGATCTACTCGGGTGACCGGTTTAGGGTCGACCTGTGTTGGTTCGTGACCAAATGGTATCAGAGAGAAGTTGGGTTCTTTATAAGACCTAGATTTCAGAGCGCCCTTTGTTATTTGGGTTGTCAAGGTAGATGGAGTAGAACTGTCGGAGCTTGGGGAGTAGGTTCTGGGGAGTGTCTGGCCAACACTTTTTGGGCCAAACCTTGAGTTACCATGGGAAGTCGAGTTTTCTTGGTTTATTTGGTTCTTGTGGGTTGCTTGGTATTTGGGGAAATGAAATTATAGTCGGGCCTGTTGTCTTAGTGAGCTCACAGGGCCTGGAAAGCCATGTGGAGCCGGGGACATAGCCCTAAAAGACTCTCTGTGACGGTGGTTTGATTGGAATATGGCCGCCAACCATATGGCCAAGTCACCCATCGACACTAGTTTCCCCTGGTGAGTTGTTTTGGGTCCTTTTGAGATTTCTAGATTTTTGACCTATTGAATGGTATTTTTCTTTCGATTGTACTTAATTTTGGCTAAGATTGTTTTGGGGTGTCTTGTTTAGATTTTAAAATTATGTTTAGTTAGAAAAAATAATGATTGGATGGTCAAAAGGGGGATTTCCAAAACCAAAACTTTGAATCTTTTGAGAGTGAAATGGGTTGTTTGAAAATGGGGGTTATTTTAGAAAATGTTTTGGATGTTTTTGAAAGGTTTTGTGAAATGTGAAATATGAAAGTGAATATGGAATTTCAAAATGTTTTTCTTTGACAATTATGTGTGGTATTAAAATTGGTTGAGGTATTTTTACAGTGGTTTTGAAAGTGATAATATTTCTTTTATCCGACTCTTGGTATTCCTATGAGTGCTCACATATATGTATATGGATGTATGTATGTGGTGAGTGGATGGTTATTGGTATGTATGGGTGAGATATTGAGCTAACACAAGAGTGTATATATGTGAGGATAAAGGGAATACCAATAGCAGGTGATTGGTTTGTAAGGCTTGTTATGTTTTCTGAAAACGTTCTTAAAAAAGGGGGGTTTTGAATGTTTTAAAATGTGTGAGTGTGTGATGTTGCCCTTTTGTTTTTGGAGTTTTACTTTTTGGAATTTGGATTTGGTATGTTAGAGGTGTGATTGGAATTATTTTTTGAGTTTGGGTTGTTGATTTGAAAATGAGATGTGGAATTTTGATTCATGATCTGTTTTGATTTGGTTTTGTGCTTCCTATTTTCAGGTTTCATCCCCACTAGGTTCTAAGGGATTTTGAGAAGCATTTGTGGGTAGTTCCTTCACCACGTGCCTTTCAATTGATCAATTCCATGCTTCAGACGTTTGGTTTGTCCATTTCGAATATGGAGCCTGGTGGTTCTCAATATCAGGAGTTCATCCAGTGGTTCCGAGAGTCCAAACTTCCTCATTTTCTTGGGCATTCGAAACCAGGAAAAGATAAGGAATGGCTGCAAAACATTGAGGAGATATTTGTTCGGCTTGAATCTCCCAAACCTCTCATGTTGGAGCTTTCCACCTTCATGTTGGAAGGCCGAAGTCAGGAATGGTGGGAATCCATTCTTTAGGCCGAACCACAAAAGTATTTTTCATGGGAGTGATTTGAAGCCTTGTTCATCCAAAAATACTTTCCTGATGATGGGAATACACTGATGGGATCAAGGTTGTATGGTCTCGAGCTGGGCGATTCAACGGTGTTGGAGTATTCTAAGATATTCACCGAGATGGTGCCGTATCTCCCAAACCTCGTCAGGGATGAATTTTTGAAAGCCCGATTCTTTGAGTGGGGTCTCCGATTAGAATTCCTCCCAGCTGTGCCTTCATTCCCTGATGATTATGAAGAAGTCATGAGGCGGGATATTCAATTCGAAACCGATTTAGCAGCATTTAGCTAGTTAAGAAGAGGTAAAAAAAGGCCGTTGTTTTTCGCCTCACCAGATTCATCCGAGTGGAAGTACTGGTTGTGTTTTTAGTGTGGGAAGCTGAGGCATAAGAAGTTTTCATGTCACGAAGTGTCTAAGATCTGTAATACCTGTGGCCATTTAGGTCATTTGAAAAGGTTTTTCCTGGGAGGCACTAGGAAGTGACATGGCGCCAAATCCACTCCCTTGGAGAACCGTTCAACACAGTTGAATGGATGTAGTGCTGACGCATGCTCAATCAAAAGATTCTTTTTGTGTGAATGATTTTGTTGCTGTAATTAATGTAATATATGGTGTTGTATTATTATTTATGTGAAGAATGATGCTACATGTCCTTTTGGAACTTTTTTTTAATTGGAATGTCTTTGTGGTGTTTTTAATGTTGCTGATTTAGAATAGTGGTGCCTGTTGTCCCATGTTTTGTTTCTTTGGGATTTTTGGATTCTGTTCAGATTTGAGAGCTATATCAACTTGTGAAATCAATGGTTCTCTGGAATCCTAATATGGTAGGGGGACCACCACGGGATGAACTCGTGATGAATCCATCTTACTGGTGTTCTTGGATAAGCATTTCCTTGTTTTCACTCTGCTCGACCCCGACCATAGTAGTTGGTTGGCATGGATAGTGGGTCGTGTAATGGATGCTCACACAGGTCCCAAACATGCCACGACTGGTTTCTTCGATGGTTTTGTTGTTAGGGGTCGGGGTGTTCCTTGTTGGATTGTGTTTCTAAGAGTGAGAGTCTTCATCACCGTCTCCTCATTATTGTTTGAACTCTGTGGTCTTATGTGATGTCTTCCTTGGATGTTTGGCTTCTTTTGAGGGTGGTCTCATAGTTTCTTTTCAAGAATCTGTAGTTCTAGGTTCTAAATGAAAGTGAGTGTTGCTTTTTTGGTCTTTGAGTTTTTAGGTCTTGATTTGGTTGAAAATCATCTTTGCTTTGGTTTTGATCAACTAAATCTCTTGGGACTTTCTTAGGACAGAAAGAGTCATGGTGGGGAGAATTGTCACACCCCGACCCGACATTCACAGTTATTTTATCTATTCTTATGATTCAATTAAAATTTTATTCATTTGTGAGTTTTTTTAAAATTAAATCAATTGAATTAAAATTAAAATAGAATTAATTAAATAAAAAAAAAATTAAAACCTAATCTAACCCACTCCTCCCTTGCCTCGCGATGTGGCTGAACCCCCCTTCCTCTGGTCACGCGATGCCGACCCCCCCTCTATGCCTCCTACCCGTAGTGCACTGCCGGCCATGCTCCTTTCGGCAAACCCTCCCTCTCCATGGCCTCTCCCTCTGGCGGCCTCCTCTCCCTTGAGTGACCTCACCGATGCCCCATTGGACAGGTAACTCCCTCTATTTTTGTCTCGGCCAAACCCTAGGTCCTGGGTTGACCGGGTTTTGTTGATTTCTTGCATTTTTAGGGTGCACAATGGGTCTTTTGGGTCTTCCTCATGCGGGTTTTGTCATCCGCCACCAAAGACAAAGCGCTTCAGTCCATTCTGGTTCATCCGCCATTATTTTAGGATGATTTCTTTTACCCTATTATTTTTTAGTTAATTTTAATGGGTTATAAATGTTATTTGGGTAGTGTGAAGTGTGAATTGGTAGTGTTTTAATATGTTTATGGGTTGGAAATTGATTTTTTGCAAAAGAAATGACTATGTGTTGTGATATGGTTTTGTAATGTTTCTTGAAAAGTGTTTTCTGCCATATTTTCAAGGTGAAAAGTATATTTTCAATGGAATTTGAGGTGTGTTTTGGTTCAAAATGAGTTTTTATTGAAGAAGGGAGTAGTTTTGGCATTTATGCCTTTTCGTGTATTTTTACGTATGAATTTTAGATTTGTTTAATTATTAAAACGGACTTTCCGGGGAATTAGTTGGGAAAGTGTGTGCAATTAGGTTTAAAATCATGTTTATCCTCTTTGAAGGGTTTTTATAAATTGTGTAAATGGTTTATTATATTGTTTAAGTGATGTGAAATACGTCTTTGAAGGGTTTGACATGCTCATGTTTTGGGATCAGGTTTTGTATCGAAAATTGTTTATGTTTTGTGTGAGTGTCTTGGTGTGTAGTTTCATGAGGATGTTTTGAGGGTTATTTGGTGGGCACAGACACTGTTTTAAGGCCAATTAAGATGCAAATTATTTTGGAATGAGTTTTCAAAGGAAAATGAAATATTTTGAATCTGAACTTAATTTGTATTTTTTATATAAATTGTAGATGGTTTTTAATGGTGAGAGTCATGTTTTCAAATGGTCTTGGTTTATGTGAAGTTTTACAAGGGGGCTTGGCCCAACTTTGGTTGATTTCTTATACCTTTTTATATATATATTGTTTCAATTTTATTTAGAGTTTTTCTTAATCTTTGATTCTCTTTTGGGTTAATTAGATTGTTCGGGGTATTCTTGAAGGGTTGTACACACATACATAGGTATGTATACCTATATATATATAAATCCTTCTTACCCATATTCCCTCATGGAGTGGGGAATATGAGTATTGGATTAAGGGGTGTATATATGTATAGGGGTGTATGTGTGAACAACTGCGGGGCAGTCTTCATCAAAGGTGTCTGGTGCCGAGTTGTTCATCTTGCTCCGCTCCCTTTTTGAGGTAGGTTTCCCTATGCATTTACCTGTAAATTTAAGAATCATTTATTTCTTGATTTTCTAACCTAGTTCTCTTTTTATATATTGATATAGAACTATTAGTAAATTGTCTTCCTTGAATTGGAGTTGTTTATTTCTTTTAATGTGTTGCAATAAATGGTTTGATCATGTTTTCACATTAATTTCCTGATTAAATGACCCTTTAGACTTTATGAACATGTTTTAGATTTAAAATTATGGTTTGGGTTTCTTAAATGGGTTTCGAAGTGTACTTATGGTTTTCAAATTGGTGTGCGTGTAATTCTTAAGAAATGGTTTGGCATGAGAAAATCATGTGAGGCCCGGTTGGAAATTTTGTAAAACTAGTTATCTCAAGAAAAATCTCCTCGGATGTGGTACCTTTTCTTTGATTGAGTTATATGTTATGGGGTTCTGCTTTGTAGGAATTCCCTGTGATCAGTGGTAGGATGGTGAGGGACATATTCATTAGGGTGACTCGGGGTGTTGCATGTTGTGCTCTATTATTATATATACTGTGATTTGATGCTTGGATGGCATCGGTAGGCCCACCCCCTTTCTAAATACACGAGACATGGGAACCCGACATATTGAGAGAATATTCTGATAATTATCGCTACACTGGTAGGTTATGGTACTGACCAGTGGCCCATAGTAGGTGGATACATTGGGTTTATTACTATGGGATTTTTCCCTCAGCCTGCCTGAGATAGGATGGTCGAGCGTATTGGGTGATTCGATTTCATCGTGTGTGACATGTCAATGAGGATGAGGTCTCATGTATTATTGTCTTCTAGATTATTCTAGATCTCCTGGGTTCACCTATGTCTACTTGGATTTTGTTGCTTGTAGTAGTGATTATGATGCTTATATGTACACCAACATTGCCCTTACTATGTGATTTCTTTTGTGAATTTTTTGTATATTGTTTTCCTTGTAAATTGTTAAACTGGTTTTGATTAGGTTTCTAAAAATGGTTTTCAAATGAAAGTGTTTAATCCTCTTTGTACAATGCTAAAAATATAAACAACATTTTTTTTTGAAAATGCGTCTGTCTCACTGAAAGATTGATTAGGGTTTTGAGAAAAGAACAAGGGAAATGACTTGTACTTTGTTTTTGAGTAACATATAGAAAGCCTAATTTTTATATATTGTAGTTCAAACATGAAATTGATGATGCTTTTGTTTAAAGTAAATGCATTTGGGAATGGATTACGTAGTCACACCTATTGAGTTTTAATACTCACGCCTGTACTTCATTCTTGTTTTTAGTCAGAGGTGAAGGCTTCAACTTGATCTCGATCGCTGTGGGCGATGTTGTGTCTTGTGATCAGAGAGTGACCGATGGTGTCACATGGAGTTTATTGGTTTTCAGGTCCAGTTTTTTTTATTTTCAGTTCTTTCTTAGTTGATTTGTTCAGTTTATTTATTTTTGGGCTTCATTTTTTTATTCTACTACTTCTGTTAATTTATATTGGGTTAAATCATCCCCATCATCACTCTGTTGATTCCCTTAGCGCTTGTCACCAGCCCTGGAGGACCAGGAACGCCTCTCAGGCCTTTTTTCAGATCAAATCAGGTGACCGGTTCAGGGTTGACCTGTGTTTCTTCGTGACACAACTAATTAAGGTATTTCCCCCAAGAGTATTTCAAGGAATTCAATGATTCCAATATTGATGTTGAGTGGATTATGACTATATTGGGGTAGTTAAATCAAGTTATAACTAAAAACCTTACCCTTATAGAGAAACCTTTTGATCTATAACACAATGAAACAATGTTATAAATTTCAATGTGACAATATACACCATCTTTCAATAGAACCAAAAATAAATTAGTAAATGAGTAATGGATAAGTTTCCTAGAGAAGATATTTCTCTCTTCGGGAAGTAATTAAAGAGAGAAAATTTTCATGGAAGTTTATCATATCATGGGAGGATATGATCAATATTCACTATTTATTCAAAACACTAAGGATGTGGAGAAAATAATGAGAATAAATTGGAAGTTTTTAAGGTACTTTTATGTAAAGAATATTTTCCTCATGAACAATGAGTAGATATGGAGTGAAAATTGTTGAGTCTATGAAAAAGGGAGAGGAAAATGATTCTATGTATGAATCCAACTTTAAAAGGTTAGAAAGACATTTTAGGGAATATGTTCATAATAAAAATTGTATGACTAACCATTTCTTTGATGGTCTAAAGCCAATCCCTCGATAGGAAATAATTTCCCAAATATTCTCATCATATAAGAATATAGTATCATTTTATTTCAAGTTAGAGAAATAATTCTCCAATTCTTATGGCTTCATTGGAAATAAAGAGAATAATATGATGGTTGACCACCTCATAAAGCAAAAAAATGGATAATGGGAAGAAGATAAGATGGAATTTACAACATGTGATGCTTGTGGAAAGAAAAAATGTAGTATATGATTGAAGGGAACATATATTTTCTTTAAGTGTAGAGAAAAATTCCATCATGATCTTAAATTCTAGGGAAATTTAGAAGACATCAATTTCAAATGACTTAATTATAAGGATATGGGGAACTATGAAAACCAATACCCCAAAAACCAAGGGAACTTACCTTAAAAAAGGATAAGGGATAATTTCTAACCTTATAAAATCACTACAAATGAGCTTAGTGGTCAGTAAGTTGATTATAGAATTATATTTTTCTAATTATTTATTTTATTTTGGATCTTCACACTCTTTTATATCTTCCATGTATTCCAAGAAAATTAAATATTTTCCAAGCACCTTAATAAGGGATCTATCAATCAAGAATACTAGTATAAATATTACTGTAATAAGGATATGTCAAGCAGTTTTTATTATGACAAATAAACTTACCCTATTTTTAAAATTGATTATTATACCTATGATATAATTTTATTTAATCCTTAGAATGGATTTTATTTCAAATTATAAAGATATTTTTTTACTAAGAGAAGAATATTATGATTTACGGTGTGCATATAGAATAACCCATCTTTAGAGGTGATACTGCATCATCTAAATATTTTTTGGATCATCCTACAGTAGCTATGCTTAATGAAATTATTATATAAGAATAGAAGAAACAACCTACGAATGGTAAATTTGTTATTAGAATACAAGATGTACCAATTTTTTAGGAATATATAGACATGTGTCCTAAAGAACTACCTAAATACCCACTTGAGTGTAAAGTTGAGTTTTCCATTGATCACATCCCTGATGAAAAACCTATATCTAAGAATCTATATAGGATGGATATATTGAAACTATTGTAACTGAAGAAAAAAATATAGGATTTGTGTGATAAGGGATTAATGAACCCTAGTTTTTCACCATAGAGACCCACTTCTATTTTTTAAGAAGAAAGATCGGTCTATGAGGTTATGCATCAATTATAGGGAAATCAATTCCATTACTATAAATAAAAAGTATCATCTACCCACATTAATAATTTATTTGATAAAACTTAAAGGGATAAATATTTTTCAAATGCTTATTTTTATTCTGGGTATCAACGATTGAAATTAAATAAGGAAGATATTCCAAAGTTGACATTTCATATGATGTATATACATTAATAATTTATAGTAATTACCTTTGGATTGGATAATGATCCCTCAATTTTACGGATATGATGAACATATTATTCAAGTATTATCTCAATAATTTCATTGTATTATTTATTGATGATATATTGATATAATATAAAATCTATGATGAGTATAAGAGTCATCATCAAATCATTCTTAAGACTCTTAGAGAAAAAAAGTTATATGGAAAATTTAGAAAATGTGAATTATGGATTTAAGAAATTTCATTTAGTAGAAATATTGCCTCTAAGGATGTAATATCATTTGATCTTTCTAAAAAAATGTAGTTATGGAATGAAAAACACCAATGAATATAACTGAGGTATATATTTTCCTTATATTAACAGGTTACTATCGATGATTTTTTTCAAAATTTTGATTGATTATATATCCTGTTAAACAATTTGAAATATAAAGGGTATATGTTCATATGTTCAAAAGAATGTAAATAATGTTTTGAATAATTAAATAATATACTATTAAATTAATTGATATTGAATTTACCATTGATAAGGGACAAATTTTTGATATATAGAAATACATCAAAGAAAATACTTGGATGTGTTCTTATTCAGAATGATTGAGTTTTGTCTTATGCATCAAGGCGGTTAAAGATTAATGAACAGAATTATCAAACCAATGATATTGAGTTGGTAGTCTTAATCTTTACATTGAATATATTAAGACATTACCTTTATGGGGAAATATGTGAAATATATATAGATCAAAACTATTTGAAATACATGTTCTCATAGAAAGTGCTCAACATGAGGCAAATGCAATGGTTGGAATTATTCAAGGATTATGATTGCTCAATAGACTACTATATTAGGAAGGAAAATAAGGTGGTTGATGCATTGAGTTGTAAATATCAAGTATTTTTGTCTAAAACTAGGATTTTTAAAGATCTTATATTCATAAATTTAGTAAAATTGGACATGATAATCATTAAGGAAGGAGAGACATCACATTTATTTAGAATTATTTCCACACCATCCTTGTTAGGGAAAGTAAAAAGTTCCTATCTTGATGATAAGAATATTCAAAAGAAAATATTAATCATGAATAATGAGAAGTTGGTATAATTTCTCTATGAATATGGTATTTCAAAATTTTGATAGTGGCTATGTGTTCCATCAATGCATAAGATAAAAAGAGAATTATTAGATGAAGTTCATATCTAAAATTTATCTATACAACCTTGGTGGGATTGTAATGGACCAAAATATTTATCAATGAAATTTCTTTCTTATAATTTTTTCATAGAGTATAATAACATAAATTCACATAAAGAACAAAATATAATCTATATAAATAATGAATTAATGAAATAAAAAGTATTTAAAAAAGTTAAGGAACCTATATCGATGAAATAGTAACTTGACCTTCGGAAACGTATTGTGACCATTATGAATATTAAACTGGAAAATTGAATAGTAACCCCAGTTATGAAATTATAAATAAAATATAAGCTTCTTATAAATGGAAATATTGTATAATTATATTATATTATAAGTAGACAAGTGTTTTAAAAATTATTAATCAATTGTTGGTGTTTTTATAGGTCCTGAATATCTAATTAGAATTTTGTAATAAATTTAGTAATTTAAAATAGAATTTATTTTAATAATTTGTATTCATAAATTAATATTTGTTTATCTTATTATTTTATGATAATTTCAGGAGACCTTAATTAATTTTTCAAAGTGTTATAAAATCAGTTATAATTTTAAAATCCGTATTTTTTTTAGTAAATCATGATTTTATTTAAAAAATTAAATTTCACATATTTAGAAAATTATTTTCATAAAATGGAGTTCATTTTTGAATTATCCACATTGAAAATGGTTTGGGAATTTTTTTGGGATTTTTCTAAAATACAAGAATTTTTTGTGAATAGTAAAATATTGTAAATTAAGATAAATGAAAAATACATGAATTAGGGAGTCATAGATGATTTAAGCACATAATATCATACCAAACTTAATTTTTTTATTAAATTTGATGATAATTCTAAAAATATTCATATTCGTGATCCAAGATAATAAACTAATGAATAAAATAATGAGAAAACACACCCTCCTCCACTATAAATACCACCCCTCACCACCTCTTCTACTCACACCACAAAAGCCTTGAGCCTTGTAAATATTCTAACCAATACTCATTCCAAACGTCTCCCCCACTTAAAAGATCATTTGGTGTTAAAAAAATACCCAAACCAATCCCCTAAGGAGGTTCTCAAGAAGAAGTAATCAAGTGGTAAAACCCTCTTCCTTTTCTTTTAATTTCCATTCAAGTTCCTTTATTTTATTTTTCTCTCCTAAACTTCCTCATAAAAATTGTATGATAACTCCAGTAAATTTAATATAATGTAATTTTATTATTCTAATTGAATAATTCATCATCATCTCTCTTTCTCCCTCCTTTTATAATAAAAATTAAAACATCATCCGTGATGTGTTAATTTATTGCATTCAAGGATGATGAAGTTTTTAATTTCCATTACCGTCTTCAATGATGGTCATGAAATAATTTTTCTAGTTGAAAAAGATAATAATATATGTATTATACTATATTTAATGTTATGGAATCATCATATTTATGTTATATTAAATAATATAATGAAACTAGTTCGTTGTGATTGAAAAACTGCTAAAATTAATCTAAATGATTTTCATTAACATGTTGTCTAATGATTCATCCTCACCCAAAATCACCAAATGTATTATATAATAATTTAATATTATTGATTTTCATTAATAACTTAAAATTTCAATTCATTAAAACCATTCTCATCTTACATGATAATCTATACATGTATATAAGAAAATCGATCATGAAAACTAAGAAAACAAGCACTCCTGAACGATGAAATTGAACACTATAACTCATCAAAAAAGAAAATAAATGAACTTAATAAAATTATAATAAATAAATTAAATGTATAATAGGTTTTTTAATTATTAATTAATGAATATAATTTTATTATTCAGTACATTTAGATCTATTAAATAACCCTTTCAGACATAAGGTAAGAGATTTTACCCGAATCACTATTATTAATTCGGGTTACTCTTACTCTATTTTTACCCAAATAAAATTCTATTTTATTTTTATGTAAATATCATAAATTATTTTTATATATTCCAAAAACATGTATCATGATCCATTCATCCATCTATTTATGGAAATACATGTTTTTAAAAGGTTCCATATTTAATTCTTTCTGATAAGCAAACCCGATTTAAGGGAACTTCCAAAATTCTTACACATTTTCAAGTACACTCTATAATCTATTTTAAACCACCATTATTTTTATAAAATTTCTCATTTTATTATGATAATATTCTTGGTTCCATTTTGGTTTTATATAAAATATTATTACCTTTTCTTCTTTAAATTCTCTTAAATATTTTCCTTAAACCACAAAAAAGATGTTTAAATTATAAAGTTTCTTAAAAAATCTTTTTTACATGTTATCACTTTAGTTTGGAATCATTTATTATGATCTATGCCTATTTTATTTTATTAATTTCCTTGCATTATTTAATTATTTTCCTTTATGGACAATTTTATGATACTCCCATTCATTATCCTTTATGACATGATTATGATACACATTTCTTTCCATGGGTAACCCTTATGTTTATTTTTCATGTGGAAAACATATTACTGAAAATTTTATAAAGAGGTTCAACTAAATGGTTCTCCAATAAATTTGGTAATGTTTAGTCTCATGAGACATAATTTGAAATGATCTTGATGGTTATGCTTGACTCGTCCTACATGTGCAATGGTCTTGGTGGTTAGCCTTGACTCGTGATCCTCTATGTGAAATGAGCCTTGAATCATGATAAATTCATGTTTTTATGTTCCTAAAACATTTATATGATTCCATGATTATATTATTCCATGTTATATATATTATTATTCTGTATGTTAAATCATGTTCCATGCTTTTTTATTTCATTATGTTATGTCTTTTAACCCATATGCTAAGCATTATTTTAATGTTTATTACCTTATTGGGATTTTTATCTAATTACTTTGTTCATGTTATCCCTAGGTTATCCTATGGAGATTTAAAGTATCAAGGGATCTTAGGAATTATTTATGAATATTAAATAAAATATGTTATTATTTTGGAATCACAATGTTTACTTATATACCTAATCTCCAAGACACTAGACTTTAAAATCTTTGGCTTGTAATTTTATGTTTAATTATGATCAGAATCAGGTAATGATATGTGTAAAAGTATAGGTTTTCTATATTTTGTATCATACTAAAGTCTAGTTATTTTTAGATATTAGTTTTAGATAACTTAGTAAGAACCTTAGGGATAAGACTAAGTATGAGAAAACATCCCTAAATTTTGATAAGTATATAGTAAGTGGTTTAGAAAGAAAATACATCCCTGCATGGATACTAAATTTGGATGAGGTTCTGGAATAGATATACCTAGGAGTGAAAACTTCTACAAGGTGTTTTGGGCCTAACTCAGGGTAGCCTGGTACACAAAAATATGCCTTATTGTGCACCTAGTTTGAAACTCCTAGGGGATATGCTTTGGTAAATTAATAAGCTCATCATGAAACATTATTAAGGGAACAAAAAATTCCCATAATAAAATATATGATAGGAAATAGATCATGGATAACCTATATTGATACCTAGGTAATCACAATTTTGGATGTACATTTTCTTTACAAATTTATCCTTTTATGTTCAAAGTTTCCTTTTAGTATGCTTGTTTGTTAAGTATTAAAGTTCCCTAATTGTACTTTATTTCTCTTAATTAATGGATTTGAATATAATAACTCATGGAAATAATAAAAGATATAGGAAATGTGATGATTTCCCTAATTATATTCCAAATATGGTGGGAATGGGTGATCAAAACATCATGATAGTACTGGCTCAACTGGATTAAGTTATGAATAATAACTTGAATAGTGTGGAACAACCTCCTTCTAAGAGAGATAAAGCTGTGGTTGAATCCTTTATATATCAAAGGCCTCCCATTTTCAGTAAATCTTACGATCCCCACATAACGGAATAGTAGATTAACTCATTTGAAAAGATATTCTCTATCCTCTAGTGATTTGAAGAAGAGAAAGTTTTGATAGTTCTCTATCATTTTGATAAGGATGCTGATTAGTGGGGGACACTGATAAAAAAAGTACAAGGAGGAAATTGATTCCATGGATTCAGAGGAATTCAAGAATTTTTTTTAAAAAATATTTTACCGAACCCCCCATCTCAATATTAAAAGAGAGTTTGTTAGACTTAAGAATAAGGAATATGAGTCTACCGAGGCGTATAAAGAAAAATTTACAAGGATTTCAAGATACACCTATGACTTTGTCATGAACACTAAATGAAAGGTGGATCATTTAATTAATGGAATAAATCCATGTATATGAAAATCATTGGTTATTAGATATTTTGTTAGCTATGAAGAGATTATATATTGTGCCCTCAAGGTTGAAATTAAGATCAGAGACTCTGAGTATCCTAATGGACCTAGTGGAAAAAAAAGAAAATGGAGTCTAATATGGGTGGATGAAAAAATAAATCCCATGATGGACAGAAGACTGAATATCCCACTTTTCAAAATTGTGGGAAAAAGCATCTTGGGAACTATCTAAAGGGAACTAGGAAATGATTATAATGTAGAAGAATTAGGAGTATGGATAAGAAATAACAAATGTATATGAAGAATCCCACTAACGTGGAAGAAGAAATGAAGGTTCAAATCAATTACCAACCAGTGTTATAGTGTTTCAACTAAATGGAACATGGGAATTTTGCAAACCAATGCCCTAAGATGAGGGTTGTAGGAGGCAATCAACAACAACCTCCAAGGTAGCAAGGAAGAGAATATGATATGACTAATACTAAGGTGGAACATGATAATGATGTGGTGAAAGGTAAACTTATTATTTATTAAAGAATATTAAATGTACTATTTGATTATGGTTCTATGAATTCTTTCATATATTTCAAGTTTAGAAGGACTATTCAAAAACCACCTCAAAATTTAGAGGTTGAGTTATCTATGAGAACAAAAAATGGGGAAATTATTGCATCCAAAGGAAATAACTCCTCCCTAGTTAATTTTTGTGGACTGAACCTACCAAAAAATCTTTTCATACTCCCTTTGGAATATTTTGATGCAATATTGGGCATGGATTGACCATCTTTATACAAAGACAACATCAAATATGAAGAAAGGGAGATCACTCTTCACATCCTGAAGCATCCTCCAATTCATTATTAGTGTAATGTGGAATATGAATCTCCTTCAGAATCATAATATCAAGTGTGGATATTACTGCCTTATGAGCAAGAATATATTTCTCAAATGATTGAGACAGAGGAGATGATCACAATCGAATACATTACCATTGTGGGAGATTACACTGAAGAATTGCCTAGTCTTCCTCTTAATTGAGAGGTTATGTACTCAATTAAACTTAATCTAAAATCTCTACATATATCAAATACACCTTATATACTATCCATCATTGAGATTAAAGAACTAAGGTAGTAGTTACAGGAGAATCTGGACAAGGGTTTCAAAAACCCAAGTGCTTCACTGTGGGATGCACCAGTCCTCATTGTCAAGAAGAGGTATGGATACATATGACTCTACATAGATTATCATGAACTTAATAAAATAATGATAATTAAAAATTATCCCATACTAAGGATATATTACTTTATTGATCATCTATATGGGTCCAATTATTTCTCTGAGGTGGGCCTTCAGTTGGGACATCATCAATTAAAGGTAAGGAAGGAAGATATCCCCCATACTACCTTTTGAATGAGGTATCAAAACTATGAGTTCATATTGAATCTTTTTGGACTCACTAATTCTCCATAAATATACATGGAATTAATGAATAGAGTCTGTAGATATTACCTCAAATTTTTTTTGGTAGTCTTTATTGATGACATTTTGATATACTCCAAGTGCAAGGAGCAACAAGATGATCATTTTAATACTATTCTAAATAATTTTCAAAGGGAGAAACTATATGAAAATTAAAATAAATGTGATTTATGGATAAATGAAGTATCATTATTGGGTAATTTTATCACCAGTAAAGGAATATATGTTGACCCTTCCAAGAAAAAGTCAATTGAAGAGTTTCCTAGGGAAAATTTTGTAATAGAGATCTGAAACTTTCTTGTTCTAGCAAGGTATTACAAATGATTTTTGAAGAACTTATTATGATTATAATATACAATAACCAAGATTAAATTGAAGGGAGTGAAGTTTTTATAAACTCAATAATTAGAGGAAATCCTTAATGATCAAAAAAAGAGGCTTTTCACTATGCCAGTACTGACACTCCCAACAAGTGGATAACTCTTTTGGGTGTTAAGAAATGCTTAAAAAAGGGATTAGGATGTGTAATGATGAAAAATGATAAATTTACATCCTACGCCTCATGAAAGTTGAAATTCCAAGAGAAAAAATATCCCACACATGATCTGTAATTGGAATCTGTGATCATTGCGTTGAAAATATAGAAGCATTATCTTGATGGGGAGCAGTGTGAGATATATAATTATCACAAGAGTTTCAAATATATATTCACATAGAATAATATTAATATGTGTCATTGAATATGGTTGGATATCATCAAATATTATGAATTCCCAATCTATTACCATCCTGGTAAAGCAAGTAAGGTAGTAGATGCTCTATGTAGAAAAGATCCTGAATCTTTATCAATGATGAGAATTGAGAGGGATCAAATCTTCTTAGACCTACAAATGATAGACATGGGAATTTATAAGAAAAAAACATCATAAATTATTTCTCAAATGATTTCTCAACCATCCCTTATAAATAAAATAAATGATACTCAAAGAAACTATGTGTAAATTTAGAAAAGGGTGGAATATAACAGAAATGGGAAATCCTAAGAGTATAAAATGAATGAAAAAGGAGTCATGATATTTGGGTCATGATTATGTGTACCATCCAATCCAGAGATAAATAAGGAGCTTCTTAATGATTCACATTGCTCAACCATATCTATTCACCCAGGGAGAACCAAGATGTATTGAGATCATTGAGAGAAGTATTGGTGGGACAATATGAAAAAGGAGATCACTGAATATACATAAATGTGCTTGGTATGTCAAAAAGTGAAGGCTAAAAGGGAAAAGTCTAAGGGGATGATGCAACCACTACCCATACCAACATGGAAGTGTGAGAACATTACCATGGACTTTGTTAATGGACTTCCAAGGACATTCAAAGGAAAAAAATGATATATGGGTTGTGTTGGATCTTCTTATAAAGACAAATCACTTTGTTACAATTTTAGGAGACTAATACTTGGATCAAATTGTATGGATATACATCAAATAAGTGTTATGGTTGCATAGAGTACCACTATCAATTGTATCCAATCGAGATCCAAGATTCACTTCGATGTTCTGGAAAAGTCTCCAACAATATCTAACCAGTGAGTTGAACTTCAGTATGACCTATCATCCTCAAACTGATGGAAAATATGAGAAGACTATTTAGACACTAAAATACATGTTGAGAGTATGTTCTGTGGACTTAAAATGAGGATGAGACCAACATCTGCCTCGGGTTGAGTTATCTTACAACAATAGCTTCCACTCTAGCATTTAAATGGATCCACATGAGGTCCTTTATGGGAAAAGGTACAGAAAACCGAGATGCCAAGATGAATTCAGTGATCATAAGCTACTAGGACCTGAAGAGGTTGAATAAATTGTGTAAAAGGTGAAAATTATTTAGCAGCACATTAATATAGCCCAAAGTCAACAGAAGAGTTATACATACAATCGTCAATGGGACCTCAGGTTTAAGGTTGGAGACATGGTATTCCTCCACATATCTCCATGAATAGAATCTTGATATTTGGGAATAAAGGGAATCTACATCCCAGGTATATCATCCACTTCAAGATCCTTGATCGTGTCAGAGCTGTGGCTCATAAAATAGCACTTCCACCCACCATGTCTCAAGTACACGATGTATTCCATGTATCCCTATTGTGGAATTAAATATTGGATCATTCACATGTACTGAATTCATAGGTGGTAAAATTGGATAATGATCTCTCTTACAAGGAGAAGCCAAAAAAGATCTAGGATCGTAGAGATAATGTTCAACACAACAAGACTACTCATGTGAGAACCTTGTTTTTGCTATAAAAGACTTTGGAATATTCTTGATGTTATTCCAGAGCAGCGCCTTTAGACGGCGTGCGATTCCGAGCCCCAGTGTGGCTGAAATTAAATTTTCAGTGCGTTCACACTTGGCACACCAAATAAATAGGATAACTCCTAAACGGTGCTTCAAATCCTAAATCTGAGAGTACAGATGGGTCCAAAATGTGGTGTTTACCCTAGGAACGACATAAATCTTGTCGGCGCGGCACGTTTGGGCCCCTCGCCCGTTAACAGAACGTTAAATGGATAATTAAAATAATTAATTTATCCATTTAATGGTTAAAATCTCGTGTTTATTAAACGGTAGCTCGGATTGGAAAAACGAGGGCACCATTGAGTCCGAAGCGTGACGTTTACCCTATGAGGGGTGTAAATTTCATGGGCGCGAGCCTTCTATGAAAAATGGTGCCGGAGGCGTTTTCATAATTTGGCGGCCTCAGGCATTGACTTTAATAAGTTTTGAATGGGGCCTCGGATTAAAATTCCAAGACTGCCGTTGAGCTTGGGAGGTGGTGTTTACCCAAGGTGCGGTCTAACTTTAACCACATCGGGGGTTTGGGACGCGGGTGTTTTCAGGGGTCGAGTTTTTAATTAAAAAGAGATTAATAATTTATACTCTCATCTCCTCCCCATTCCTCATTCCTCCCCCTGGTGAAACCCCCCTCACCCTAACCTCCTCTCATCCTCCTCCTCCTCCTCCTCCCTCCCAATCAAGGTGGAAGCGGCAACGACGGGATGCAGATCGATGACGAAGCTTCGGGCAATGCCCAACAAGGTAGGATCATGCGTTTCATTTTATTATTCCCGCACCTAATTTGACCTTGATTTATCACGTAAAATTTTTGTTTGATCTTCGAACAAATCCCATATATGCATAGTAATTTTTTTGAAATTTCCTTCTCCTATTTCGGTTTGCAAAACTGACTTCCGAGGAGCTCACAAACGTCCGCCGAAGATTGCAGATTTTGGAGGTCGTTTGGTGTTTTTCCGGAGAGGGTCCGGCGGTCTAAGGCGATGGCGGCGTGGGCTAAGGCAAGGCGGCATGGGCGTTTGGCAGTAGGGAGAGGTGGTGCTTGCCGGGCGAGGTAAAGGCTCCAGGCGGCGAGGACGAGCCACCGGGGCGCGATGGCGAGCGGGCGCTAGCAGGGGCGCTCCGCGGCACGGAAGGTAGACCGGGGTCGCGCCGCGAAACCCCACAGCCAGACCGAGACTCGCCTTTGGCGAGACTCCGCATGGAATAAGGGACCGGCCTCGAGGCCGATCGGCGGAACCGTGGACTGCGGGTCCACGGCTGGCCCGCACGGCCGAACCGTAGGTCAGCCCAGGCCAGGCAGACTGGCTGGCCCAGGCTGGTCCAGCCCAAGGGGCTTTGCCCCCTCGACTCGGACGCCCTTAATTTCCGCTACGGGCGTCCGTTTTGAATGACATCTATGGAAGTACACTCTAGGCGTCGAGATGAAGCTTTTGAGATGGTTTTAGGGGATTTTAACTCCCGAAATGGGGGCCTCGGTGGCACAACACGCCTTTATGTGGTTTAGCATTTTTCTGGGGGTTCGTGTTTTGAGCAGCGCAGACGCATCCGATGTCCGATTTGACCACCGTCAGTGGCGTTGGGACCCTAGTGCTAAGGCGAAGTCTATCAGTGTGTTTTTGGGTGTTGAAGCCAAAGTTGAGGCATGGGCCCCACAACCCATCTTTCCAGCTGCGTGCATCGCTTTACAACGTTTTCATTGGTCGTCTATTCTGGGTGTGAGACCAGTCAATTTTGGGTGCTTTTCCAAGGGCATTGTATTGGCGCAATATTCCTGCTTTAATTCCGCATGCTGGTGCGGGCCTCACAAGGGCCGTTTTGGGAGTTGGCGGTGATTTTCAGCTTTATCACCAGATGTCCATTTTGGACTACTGAATAGTCCATCTTGTGTACTTTTCCAAGAGGATCACAATGGTGCGATCCATTGGCAGTGCTTTGGGACTGGGATGTGGGTCCCATGGAGCAACGCTCATGTTCGGTATGTCGGAACACATCTTTTACTCCGGACATCCATTCCACTCAAGTGAGCAGTCCTTTTGACGTGTTTTCCCGAGGGGATCAAAATGGTGCGATGTTCCTGACTCTTTTTGGGACCGAGGCTCGGGATCACGGGATGCCGTTTGGGCATAAAGCGGTGTTGGACGACTTTTCATTAGATATCCGTTTGAGGCATGTAAGTAGTCTATCTCGCGTGTTTATTCACAAGATTTACAACAGTGTAATATGTTCAGGTGAGCAGAGCCTCTAACGTGATCTTATTAAATGTAGAAATATGAAGGGTGCTCCGGTGGTGGTTCGTCCTACTGTGTTTGTAGTGGACCCTTGGCGTGTGATCGCATGCACTCCCGTGTGAGTGAAGTAATGCTTAATGTGATGTAGTTGGCCGTGCCTGGGCCGATGAGGTGGCAAGCTGGAGTTGTTACATTTATGCCCTTCACGTTGACATTGGGTGCTGTGTGCACAATATCCTTTAGGCTGAAAACGTGGTATACTCTGGAAGTATACAGGAACGCTTGAAGGTAGATGTGGTTGTTTGTACCTGAGAAAATTTGTGCGCTTCGTTGGAGTTGACTTGGGTCCACACGTCGTGTGAGCCCCATGTGCGTTCCATGTTCTGTTTTACATACCTTTGACCTCTCACAACGTAGAGGGTCCCTCTATTCTCATTTGTGGACCAGTAGGGTTGAGTTTCCCCCTGGTTTTGTTCTCGTTTGTTGACCAGCAGGGTTGAGTTTCCCCCTTGTCCTGTTCACGATTGTTTCGACCAGTAGGGTTGAGTTTTCCCCTAGTTTTGTTCTCTTTTTTTGACCAGCAGGGTTGAGTTTCCCTCTGGTCCTATTAACGATGGTTTCGACCAGCAGGGTTGAGTGGTTTCCCTTGGTTCTATTCTCGATGGTTTGGCTGTTAGAGTTGCTTCATGTTCCCTGGTAGAGTTCTTGTGGATTCAGTGTGACCAACACATTACGCGGGCACCGATCCTCTACCCAAGACATTATTTCCAGAAGGGATGGCTAGGAGGTTGTTTACAGCAGGGCTGGCTAGAGCGGTACCATCTAGTAGGGATGGCCAGTGGGTTACCATCCAGCAGGGATGGCCAGTACAGCGGTGTTCACCGAGCAGTATCATCCAGCAAGGATGGCTAGAGCGGTTTTGGGTTTACCTCCAACTGGGCTGGGAAGTGGTCCCCGATGCCAGGTTTACCTTTAGTTGGGATAGGAATTAGTCCCCGATGTCGGGTTTACCCCCAACGGGGCTGGGAAGTGGTCCCCAATAACGGTTTCAAGCCTCCCTATAGTGGAGTATCCTTTTATGGGACTGGGCATTGGGACACATTGACAACTTTAGCCGGGTCTCCCTCCAGTGGATTACCCTTTTATGGGACTGGGCAGTGTGGAACCCGTTGACTTTTTCCAGGTCTCCCTCAAGTGGGAACCCATCGACTTTTAGGGATTACCCTCTAGCGGGGCTGGGCAGGGGATCACCTGTCGACTTTGAGGAGACCTCTCGACTCTGGGGTAGTGATGAGGTGTGGTTTTATGTTCCCCCAGAACTCTCAAGTATGAGGGGTGCTTTCCCCACCGATACGCATCCTTGTGACGCGACCTAAAACCGTGCAGCCGAGTCAGTGCTGCCCAAAGAGGATAGTGTCAAGGTGTGGTGATTTGAGACCCTTGACTTTCAGTTTAGGGAAGATGTGCGGGATGCTGGGCATCAATGGTGTTTACTTATGGGACTGTTGGCTACACACATTCTTGGGCTGTGCTACAGGAAAAATATCCCCTTATGATATTGTTCGAGTTTCTTGATAGAGCATATATATATGTATACCTTGTTCCAGTACCCACTTCTTGTGTTTTGGATACTCTCCTTCCAGGAGAGGTCAAGATGCGCAGGGTATGCCACATGCTTTTTGTGTCTAGCTTCTTATGGTTGGATGAGTCTACTCTCCTACTATAGGTAGCGACGACTCGATGATAAGTTCATCTTCTCACCATTTCCAGCTCCTTGTGTCTGGACGAGTCTACCTCCTTTCTCTTGTTGTGTTGATCTGGACTCTCTACTGTTACTCTACTGCACTCCTTGTTGTACTCTTACTTTACTCTCGGTTATAATCCTTTACTTTTCCTTGTTTGATCTACTGCTCACCCTTCAGTACCTCCTTTGTTGCTCCCTTGATCCTTTGGGGTATCCTACTAAATATTTTTATACTCACCCTTGCTTGGGCTTTGCCCGCACTTGGTGTGACCTTGTAGACGACAGACATATTGGTCATGGCGTCAAAGGAGCTTTGGAGTTTGGGAGCTTGGACCGCTTGCGGTGGTCGTAGTCGGGTTCCATATGTGGGACTCTCCCATCTATTTTACTTTTGTTTACCTGTTATCGGGTTGTGGCAATTTTCTGGTTGGGCACATGTTTTTCCCCTTTTCTTTTCAGTGTACATTCAACACTTGATTTGTAGTGTTTATGGGTCGATGCACTTTGTGGTTGTTTATAGAAGTTAGTACTTTAATTTCCCTATTACTCTGCACTTTTTCATTGAGAGTGTTAAGTGCGTGTGTACAGGTACTTAGGCAAAGGCCTCCCCAAGTTGTTATGCATTCAGCGTTGGTCTCCAGCCCCTGGCCTATGGAGGCGGGCTTGGGGTAGTTGCGGCTTGAGCCCGGGTAGGGTCGGGTCATGAAAAAGTGGTATTAGAGGTGGTTCGTTCCTTTGGACGTTGTTCAGACGTCCCTAAAAAGGAATTGGTTGGGATTTAGGGCAATAGTGTCAACGTGTCTCGAGAGCGGCTCTCAGGCCAAGGAGTCCAAAGATGGTGCAGCGACCGACATATCCATTCACCAGGACCCTAATAACCCGCTTGTCGACTCGGCATGCTGAGACACTTGTTGTAGGGAAAATTGGTTTTTGCATCACATAGGATTGAGTCTTTTATTTTCCTTCTTAGGTCAGCTCCCCATCGTTGTTGTCATTGTGATATACATATATGCTCATCTGACCGTGACACTCCTTGATAACACTCAGGATTTCTCCGCAAAGACAGACAACCAGGATACCCGCTTTGGTTCGTGACGACGAACCTGTGAGGTACGAGGCCTCAGTACAGGACCCATCATGCGAGTCCCATTCTACAGGTGGGCCGGTAACAGCACCCCCACATGGTGAGTAGAAAACAGCTTCAGTAGTGCAGACTGAGCTTGAGCGCGCTCCGTGAGTTCCAGTGACAGAGACCGCTAAGGTTCAGTGGTGAGCCAGACCCTCAGGCAGCAGAAGTTTGGCTCGAGACAGTGGTTCACCTTTTCAAGCTTGTACAAAAACCGACAGATCTTATGGTGGCTTTGGCTCCCAACCTTTTCCATGGAGCAACTTGGTGTTGGTGGAGTCTGGTGACTCAGTTTCTTGACGAGTCGTCGCTTTTGAGGGGTGAATTTCAGTTGTTGTTTTGTGAGGACTTTTTACCCTTTTTCTTACACTCCGTTCGGATCCAGGAGCTCCTGCAGTTTTAGCAAGGAGGTTTGACGGTGGCTGAGTATGTGACTAGTTTTGCAGACCGTGCACGTTTGTGTTGGAACCGGGCGTGCAACGGAAGCCCCAAACAGGTGGGTTTTTTAAAAATTTTCCACCGCCGTTCACTGTAAACTTGCCGACGTCGGTGCAGAGCAGCCCGGTCAAAGCTGAGGACCATGCGTGGAGGATTTTAAGCACAAAAATTAAACCGTAAAATACCTGGTTTAAATCCAAAGTCGTGAACGACGTCTGCTCATTGTTGGCGATCACTTCTCGAAGAATCCGAAGCCGAATCCCTCAATATCGTCCACACACGCTTCAAGGAATCTGTGGGAGCACCATTCATTGTAATCCGGGTGCTAGAGTGAATTTGCGAAGATGCCTTCGATGCTCCAACGACCACCGCATCGCTTCGCTAGCGATGCCCGAGAGAGAGCTTCATCTGAGCTCCTTGGATCTAGAGCATCTCTCTCTAGAATGTGGGAGAGAGGATAGGAGAGATAAACTACAAGAATAGTGTTTGGAAGATTCCCCTCCTCTTATATTTATAGTGCTCAATTAAAATACCTGATATCGCCTCGCCAGCCCCGAATACTTAACGCACTATAAATGACATTTTATGACTACTAAACCGAGCCATAAATATTATTATCATTCACTCGGAATATATTAAAATATATTACATGATAATAATTAAGTCATTAACCCGAATCGTCGCTCCCATAAATATTAATTGAACCTTGAATAATTTAATATTCGTCAATTAATATTTTTCATGTATTTACTTAAAACTCGTAAATACATTTAATAAATAAATTCAATACTCATTATTCTAAACTCGAATAATATGAATTTATTTATCGCATTGGTGATCGTTTAACTTTGGACAATTCCCAGACCCCTGTGGCGGGGCCCACTATGCCCAATACTCCTATTCAACTGAATAGGTAAGATTCTCAAATACAAAATTTTGTGTGACCCTCTAGGACCTTATTTTGACAGCTGTGAATAGTATTCACAGACCAAGAGTGGGATCTAGCAACCCATCATGGCCCCTGAAGAAATAAGGATTGTCACAGTAGCGACAACCAACCTATGAACACGCATTGTGTAATATAATCTCTGTCTATAATATCTCATAAAGCAGGACGCACTCTCGTGTCATCGCCCTTTTCTTTCTTTATTGTTTGTTGATGTAACTGGATGAATTTACCCTCGACTGCCATGGCCATGGTCTTATAAAGGTACTACCATCCATATCAACATGGCTTGAGATATATTACTTCCATAACCCAGAAGCGACAAATCCTTTCTTGACCATTCAACCAATGACATGCCACCAATGACACACCCGACACAAACTACCTCGCCCCGACTTCATTTCCATGGTTTTCGTCTTGCATCAAAGTATGCGATCAAATGACATACATTGGTAATGATCTCAAGTCAGGAGACCATTACACATGATCGTAGATAGGAACATCCAATGACACCTGAAACATGTGGTGTTCCTATTGGCGGGCTAGTCCTCATGATCTCACTACTAGAGATCACCAAGTGCGAACTTCATGAGAAGAAGTCTCAATGATTATGAGCCCCCAACACCTAATGGCCAGACATCTACTATGTCCAATTAGTAAGATATACCTCGACCATAGAACATATATTTAAGATTAATGTCATAGTATCTAGAGGTTCTCATTATAGCCTGGGAACTGCTATAACCTTTCGATACGACAATTAATCTTTGGACATTACCATTTCAATAGTGGATGCAGAAAAGTCTACACTATAATGGTAAGATGACATCATGCATAGTTAACTCTATACATGATATAGTAATCAAAATCACATAATAGTTGGGTCTAGGGAACCCACTATTTCAACACTCCCACTTGCACTAAATCCAACTTTCTAACCAAACTTGTTAGCTACTCACATGATAAGCATCATGTTTCTGCTGAGTAAAGGCCTTAGATACTGGGTCCACCACGGTTCTGCCGCATGGCTATTCTGCTATAGCGACCTCATCTCTTTGATTAAAACTTCTCTAGAGATGGTATGCCGAGAATATACCTTTTTGTCCGCTGTCATAATTTGACATCATGGCTAGTAAGAATATCATAATCTACATTATGATAATAATTTTCTCACCAGGTGAAATTCCAAGAACTGGAACAAATCATTGCATTTAACTGCTTCTTAGATATCTTAGAAGTTGCAATGTACTCGTTCTTGTAGATATGGCCACCACAGGCTTATATGTGCTTGACTCGCTCATTTCCTTTAGCCTAACTGCAATACTAGATCACATTGATCTATGGAAGACTACTTTGTATCCCCAAAACTAGTATCCTTTCTTCTCCATTTACCAGGTACATATCTTTTGTACTTTCCAAAGTACAATTAGATTGTTCTGACTACACCCCTTGCAGTTCTCTTGGATATGACTGATATTTGCCTATTGTAAAAAATACCTTGGAAATATCGGTTCTTGTACATATCATGGAATACGTGATTGATACATCGCTCCTACGTATGTATTTCAACTCACCGCATTTATCTCTTCCCATGTCACAGACATGTCAACATTGAGAGATTATGCCCTATGACATAGGCAACAATTCATCTCTTGAATTGTTCCAACATGTACTTTTCAATACAATGTCACTATATGTACGATTGACTAGGACTAAGCACCCTATAGATCTACCTTAGTAGATCCTGTTCCCTAGAACTTAGGTTGCTACTTTAAGTCAATCATTGGAGAGAAAATTTCATTTTGGTCTTAACTAACTGTCAGACCAATGTTTGTTTTCCATATGTTACCGAACAAATTTCTTATTGGAAAACTTTAGTGCTCCCACTAACCTCTGGTAGACACATGACAAACATTTGTTTTAAATGTATATAATATGATCATGGTGCATACTTTAATCCTAAACCGGATTTTAGTAACTTTCAACCTTTATTATCATTCTGTGATGTGACCATCCCTTTCTGGTGGTGTCGTATAGACACCATCCAAGATTGGTGGTCATGACATCTAATGCCAAATAAATTGATCATAGATATTAGCTATGATAAGTAAAATTCTAACGGATTTAGGCATAACAACTTGGTGAAACCAATTGAACCTTATTGGTACTAATCTCGTACCATCCATGTATCAACTCACTTGAATACCCACCACAGTATTAAAAAAAAGCCCCTTTTTCACTTTGATAAATGGAATCCATTAATTGAATTTTAGTTGATCTTATCAATTTTAGCTAATTTCCATATACTGCTTACTTGTAGGAAATATTATTCACTTTGAGTAATAGATCACCGACCGTGGTGAATATAAAAATCATCACCATGGTTTTATCCTTCCTACGCAGTATGTGTCTCTGGAAAATACTTTGTTCCACATGTGCTTGTGGAACTAGTTCCTATGCCAGCTATTTTGTGCATCTTGAGCATTGACTAAACACAAGTCAATATAGCTCCCACTATCACTAATAGATATGTGCACCCTTATATAGAAGTGTTGTCTATTGCTTGACTACCTATTCTTCTATCTTGTAACATCCTAAACAACTGTTAGGATTATTACACTAAATGCACAATGTGTTTGTCTTGACGCTAGTTTGTTTATGTCCTAACAAACTCTTTGCATCCAAACACATGTTCTTATGACATAATGGGTTTAAATCATACTATGACTTGTATGATATCCATTTTTCATTATAGTTGGCATATGGTTGTGGGATATTGCTGTTATTTGCAATGCATTTCATGAAATATAGTGGAAGTTTCTTCTAGTTCCAACATTGATATTGCTTACATCAATACTTTGATGCAAAAAATGTGCGTTTAGGAATTAATCCACGCTACATTTTGTTGATCAATGTTGACATGTAAGACTTCATCATCAATCCTCCCCATTAACATCAATGTCATGATGTGGATAAGGTAATGTGCATTTAGGAATTGCTCCATGCTACATTATCATGATTGATGAATGCTTGGTCGATATATTCTTCGGTATCCCAACCCGAAGCAACTCATTTCTCCTGACCATGTAAATACTTCACATTGATATTCCTTAATTACTTAAAAGAATCTTATGAAGTATATATACCTCTATCTTATACTTGGAATAGTTCACACTTTCGTGTTGAACTATTTCCAAAAGCTTTGTGACATACCTTTATTTCTAAAGGATCCTTTTTCCAAACTAAAGACATCGATAATACCATAAGTATTTAGCTGTGATGAGCCTAAATACCAAACTTGGTATATTAATTATGTCCAATTTTAGTATTACTTGACAAAGAATTATCCTGTCACAACCGGGTATAAGTCTTAAATTTATATTCATCACTAATTGCCTATGATTCATGTGTCACTGAACTAGTGATTGAGTTTACCAAAAACAAAATTCATTCCAGAAACTGAAAGAATGTCTCCTTGAATCCAAGGACACATGAGATTAATGTTTGTGGTTGTACTCAACAATAGTTCAACACGAATCTTTCACTTGGCAATTAAAGAAGTCATGTACTTCTCACCACTGGCCTAGGTATCACCCTTTCACAGCCACTTGGAGAATACACCTGACTTCTAGTAAGGTTTCTTTACTAACTTTTTAATCGTATTAAAATACACTTATGTTTCCAACATATTGTATTTAATACCAAAGTAGTAAAAGAGATACATTATTATGATGAATATGCCTGATGTAGAAGCGGAAACTTGCTTCTTTAAATCAGTTTATTGATTTTAAACTTCCGAAGCATTATTTTATAATATGCAATGCATATAACCATTGTTAATACCTAATTAATTGAAGGACTTCGCAAATGTGCCATTGGAATTAAATGCCTTTGACCTTTTCACATTGTCTTTCAATTTATCCGCCATAAGAATTAAAGCTTAATTGTCTTTTATTCTTATTCACTTGGCGAACCTTACCAAGATAGGTAATGAAGCGTTTACTCAATACTTGTTCATTTTGTAACTTAAAACAAGACTTGAGTAATGTGGTGAAAATGATATTTAAAGATCATGATCAATATTTAAATTTACACATGCCGGTGTAAACTTCACCTTATTCATATCATTGCTTCACTTTCTCCTTGCAAACATCTCAGAGATGAGACTTTATGTTATATCATCTATGTCCTGGTGTAGCGACATCAACTGACACCGGACGTTGATGAAAGCATAATGATATAACTATCATATGCTTTGTATATTAGCCTCCTGTAAGCAATTTTCACCCTCGCTTCTTGAGGTAGTTTAATAGTGTTGGGGACACTGACACCTTGAGTTTCCTATATCATAGTACTATGTGCACACACCTGTACTATTCATGGATACTCGCGTCACTGTGGACATTTACTTTGTCCATTATAATATTGCAGTTTTAATCTTGTGGTATGACTTGCCATTTTTTTACAAAAATAAATTTTAGCAGATAAGTGCATTTTCTCTGGATTACCGATTTAGTCATTTTGATTAATTACTTAAATCATTTTATGTCTCCCACTATTTTATCGGATTCTAGTAACCCTCTGTGCTAGAATCGGAATACTCTGTCTCTTGAGTATTCTAGTGGCAAGGATCCCGGAACCACCCCTCATAGTCTATAATAAGCTAAGGCTACGCCACTACTTGGAGGGTTCTAGGTAGGCTTTTGGCTGGCCGACCGCTTTAACTTGCGGTTCCTTGATATGTTGAGTGAAGTCCCAGCTTCTTAAAATCAAAATTTGATTTACTCAACGCTTTCCTGTAAAATGATAGCAAGTTAGCTAGGGCTAATCCTTACTAGCACTTTAGTTAAGTCGACCCATCATTCTTAAAAGGACTCCCCAGTAGTAAGAGGCACCCTAAGCTAAGGCATGAACCGGCACCTCAAACAGCTGGTTTTGTCCAAATTTGAATGACGGAAGGCTATTTAGACTTAATATATTTTTGATGGTTTTATTATTTTTAGTGTGACGAAAGAAATCATTTTCTAATTTTTTAAGAACGTACTATGTGATCGCACTCACAACTGATTGTGCAAGAAATAGAAATTTCATCATGTCACATGTTCATTTTATCTTGCATGCTTGTTTATTATTATACTATGTGATTGCGCAATAAATTACACATGCACAAAAAATAATAAATCATGCAGAAATAAAACGAACTCCTGATCATGAGCCGATACTATTGGTTGATCCGTTGAGTGAATAACGGACCAACCGAAACCCTACGGGTAAATACCTTTAGTCGCGTGGCTTGCAACTTGAATAGCAATGTCTGCTCATCAATGAATCCAACTCCTGTTTGGTGCGTCACCGTCACTTGGCACGAAATGCGTCACCGGTCGTCTCGTCATTATACAATTGTACTCGCACGCAGGCGAGGGGGTCTCGGGGTATAAATATACAACTCTGAGAATGGGCGCACAAGCCCTTATACATATAATGACTCTGAGATGACACGCATATCGCCTTTTTTTATTTAAAATAATTATTAAAAAACGAAATGAAATAATTAAATAAATAAATTAAATAAATAAACAAACACCAGACATTCATTGGTAGGTCGGCGACTCATGATCAGTCATATACGCATTAAACTCGTGTATACAAAATAAATGCAGAATAAAATTAAACTTTCATTAAAAATAAACTTGAGGGAATATTATTGAATTAAAATTTTACTCTGATTTTAATTCAATAATTTACGTCGTTCGGTCCTGATTAATTAATTTAACTTTAAAACTAAAATTAAATTAATTAATTAATTTAATTAATCTCCCAATTAAATTAATTACGCCGCATTAATTATAAACCAAAGTTAATATTTAATTAATTTATTCATGAACCGAAATTAAATAAATTAATTTAATTAACTTTTGATTCAAATAAAATTATCTGAGCCCTATAAACCCCGGGCAGGGCCTGTGCGAGTCGGGGAGAACCTGCGCAGGCCCATCCCAGGCGGTACCGACCCCGTGCGGAGGTGTTCAGGGCCTGGCAGGCCCCCCAATCCCGTTTCGGGTTGGGTCGACCGATCCGAGGTCATTTCAGGACAACACATACTCCGTCAACTTTATGTGGGGTTTGGTGCCCGCATGTGCGGCGGATAGAACCAAGAGGCCGCCTCTACACCGGTTATGCCACTATAGGCCAGTTATGACACTATCGAAGCACGATCGCCTTAATGGGGTGAAGCAGGGGCTCCAGAACGCAGTGGAGTGGATGGGTCCGAGGCGGCAGTGGCTGGTGTGGGTTGGGAGTGGAGCGGGCACAGGTGGGATGGCCTGGCGCGGGTGAGGAGTGGCAGAAAGGGATGGCCGGAGGTCGGCTTCAGTGCTGGCCGACCGTAGCAAGCAGCTCAGGGAGGAGCCAGGATGGGAGAAGGGGCTACTGCGTTGGGTTCCACCTGGGTACAGGCGCCATGTGTTGCAGCTCGTCGATGCATTGGATCTCCGCGAGGTAGAGAGGATAACGGGCGCAAGGCTATTGGAGCACCTGGATGGTGCGGCTTGGTTTGCAACGCTGTGAGAAGGGAAAACCCGGTCTCGGTGTGGGAGTCGGCCACGACCTGGCTGTGGGAGGAGGCTGAGCACGGGGCTACAGAGTTGTCTGCTGCAGCGCGCTGCTACTGGAGTTCCAGGTTCCCTACCAGAAAACACTATTCCAGTAACCGGATGTCCACCTGGTGATAAAAAAACAACCGGTTTAATTCCGATTTTAAACTTTGGATGACCGCAGATGGGTCATCCGATATCAGATTCAAACACGGTCTACGACGTTGGGACCGTAACGATGCACTTCATTATATTTTATGAAAATTTAATTTATTTGTCTTAAAATCGAAACACGCTCCCTCTGATACCACCTGTTGGAACTGGGCGTGCAGCGGAAGCCCCAAACAGGTGGGTTTTTTAAAATTTTTCCACCACCGTTCGCCGTAAACTTTCCCACGTCGGTGCAGAGCAGCCCGGTCAAAGCCGAGGACCACGCATGGGGGATTTGAAGCATAAAAATTAAATCGTAAAATACCTAGTTTAAATCCAAAGCTGCGCACAACGTCTGCTCGCCGTTGGCGATCGTTGCTTGAAGAATCCAAAGCTGAATCCCTCTAGATCGTCCACACATGCTTCAAGGAATCTGTGGGAGCGCTGTTCATCGTAATCCGGGTGCTAGCGCAGATTTGCGACGATGCCTTCGACGCTCCAACGACCACTGCATCGCTTCGCTAGAGATGCCCGAGAGAGAGCTTCATCCGAGATCCTTGGATCCAGAGCATCTCTCTCTAGAATGTGGGAGAGAGGAGAGGAGAGATAAACTCCATGAATAGTGTTTGGCAGATGCCCCTCCTCTTATATTTATAGTGCTCAATTAAAATACCCGGTATCGCCTCGCCTTCCCCGAATACTTAACGCACTATAAATGACATTTTATGACTACTAAACTGAGCCATAAATATTATTATCATTCACTTGTAATATATTAAAATATATTATATGATAATAATTAAGTCATTAACCCGACTCATCGCTCCCATAAATATTAATTGAACCTTGAATGATTTAATATTCATCAATTAATATTTTTCATGTATTTACTTAAAACTCATAAATACATTTAATAAATAAATTTAATACTCATTATTCTAAACTCGAATAATATGAATTTATTTATCGCATTGGTGATCGTTTAACTTTGGATAATTCCTGGACCCATGTGGTGGGGCCCACTATGTCCAATACTCCTATTCAACTGAATAGGGCAGATTCTCGAATACGCTATTGTGTGTGACCCTCTAGGACCTTATTTTGACAGCCGTGAATAGTATTCACAGACCAATAGTGGGATCTAGCAACCCATCATGGCCCCTGAAGAAATAAGGATTGTCACAGCAGCGACAACCAACCTACGAACACACATTATGTAATATAATCTCTTTGTCTATAATATCACATAAAGCAGGACGCACTCTCGTGTCATCGCCTTTTTCTTGCTTTATTGTTTGTTGATGTAACTGGATGAATTTACCCTCGACTTCCATGGACATGGTCTTATAAAGGTACTACCATCCATATTAACATGGCCTGAGATATATTACTTCCATAACCCGGAAGCGAAAAATCCTTTCTTGACCATTCAACCAATGACATGCCACCAATGACGCACCCGACACAAACTACCTCGCCACGACTTCATTTTCATGGTTTTCATCTTGCATCAAAGTACATGATCAAATGACATACATTGGTAATGATCTCAAGTCAGAAGACCATTACACATGATCGTAGATAGGAAAATCCAATGACACCAGAAACATGTGGTGTTCCTATTGGCGGGTCAGTCCTCATGATCTCACTACTAGAGATCACCATGTGCGAACTTCATGAGAAGAAGTATCAATGCTTATGATCCCCCAGAAACTAACGGTCAAACATCTACTATGTCCAATTAGTAAGATATACCTTGACCATAGAACATATATTTAAGATTAATGTTATAGTATCTAGAGGTTCTCATTATAGCTTGGGAACTGCTTTAACCTTTCGATACGAAAATTAATCTTTGGACATTACCATTTCAATAGTGTATGCAGAAAAGTATACACTATAATGGTAAGATTAAATCATGCATATTTAACTCTATACACGATATAGTAATCGAAATCACATAATAGTTGGGTCTAGGGCACCCACTAATTCAACAATTTGTACCCAGACTTGGTCCATAACGACAAATTCTGAGCACAGAAGTTCAAGCAGGGTCTCCACAGGGAGATTCATTCTATCATAGTACCCTTGGGAATTCCTACATATGCCAGGGTTCTAGAGAAGGCGTTGGTGATATGAAGCTTCCAGTCACGTTCTACAATTTGTGGTGGCAGCAGGCACGTTGGAGCCGAGACGTCTGCCGCAGCTAGCGGGCGTTGGCAAGCAGAACCTCGACACAGGTGGCTTTCTGAAAACCAGACTCATGGGTGTGGTCGTAAACCACAGTGATGCTGGAGGGCAGTAGTGCATCCCAGACAGAGTTGGTGTTATGCTTGTGGCGGGTGAGGTCACCAGGCGCGGGACAACCCGACTAGGCATGCTGAGAATATTTGGCAGGCAGCAGGTGCCCCACCACAACAGAGGAAGTGTCGTGATTGGAGTATCGCCCAAGGAGGTGGTGCTTTTAAAGGAGTGGGAGGAGTTGGAAGTGGAGGACTACCTTACGAGGTCTTCCCATCAACACTAGGAGGTCCACGTCAGGCTCCGAGAGCTGACAGTTGGGACCACAGACAGCCGCGATCTTTGAATGTCTAAGATCTTGCAGAGCATGAGGTGAAAATAGGTATGCTTTACTACTCTTATACTTTTTTCAGTAGAATTGTTAGACTCTATGTGTGGAATTATTTTTGTCCCTACTCCTTGCTTGGGTTGTTACCAGGGTGATGCGGGGCGTCGGCCTGGCCCTGTGTCGGTAGAGTAAAAGGTATGAAACCTTTCTCTTTAGTCGATGGAGTCGACTCCTTCACTCTCTGAGCATGTAAGATAGTCTGGGTCATGAGACATCAACTATGAAACCTTGCGTGACCAGATATACTTGGGTGTTTCACCATATGGATATTATGAAGGAGGGAATCATCGGGCATTGTTCAGGGTCCAAACTGTGATTCCAGTCGCGACGTGTGACATAGGGGTTTGGACAGGGAGGTGAGCTACCCCTGAGATCCTTCAGACCATTTGAGATGGTGCAAAGGGGTGGTGAGGTTCCCTACCACCTTTCCCTAACCCCCAAGGTCTGGAGTGGGTGCACTGTGTCTCTCTCATGGCTCACCTGAGGAGATGTGTGTGTGCTCCTATGCATGTCATCGGCGTGGGAGAACCTCACTTGAACAGATCAAATCCTTTGGTCTGTGTGCGATGACGTGGGACTGTGCAAGAGTTGTTCTAGGTATAGAAGAGCCAGGTGCGAGCTTAGTACCCTGAGTTGTTCCCTGGTTTTTATTTTCGAGGATGAAAAGCTTGAAGGAGGGAATGATGTAAGAACCCGGTTATTGCTATAATATACTTTGGAAAATTATTGATGTTATTACAGATCATCTCCTTTATACGACATGCGATTCCGAGCCCTGGTGTGGCTAGAATTAAATTTTCAGTGCGTTCACACTGGGCACGCCAAATAAATGGGATTACTCCTAAACGGTGCTTTAGATCCTAAATCTGAGAGCACAGATGGGTCCAAAATGGGGTGTTTACCCTAGGAACAACATAAAGCATGTCGGCACGGGACGTTTGGGCCCCTCGCTCGTTAACAGAACGTTAAACGGATAATTAAAATAATTAATTTATTCATTTAATGGTTAAACTCAGGTGTTTCTTAAATGGTAGCTCGTATTGGAAAATAGAGGGCACCATTGAGTCCGGAGTGTGTCGTTTACCCTAGGAGGGGTGTAAATTTCATGGGTGCGGGCCTTCTATGAAAAATGGCACAAGGGGCGTTTTTGTAATTTCGTAGCCTCGAGTGTTGAGTTTAATAACTTTTGAATGGGGCCTCAGATTAAAATTCTGAGACTTCCGTTTTGCTCGAGAGGTGGTGTTTACCCTAGGCGCGGTATAACTTTAACCGTGTCAGGGGTTTTGGACGCGGGTGTTTTCATGGGTCGAGTTTTTAATTAAAAAGAGTTTAATTATTTAAACTCTCATCTCCTCCCACATCCTCATTCCTACCCCTTGAGAAATCCCCCACACCCTAACCTCCTCTCATCCTCCTCCTCCTCCTCCCTCCCAATCAAGGTGGAAGTGGCAACGGTGGGGTGCAGATCAATGACGAAGCTCCGGGCAACGCCCAACAAGGTAGGATCATGCGTTTCATTTTATTTTTTCTGTACCTACTTTGAGCTCGATTAATCACGTCAAATTTATGTTTTATCTTCAAACAAATCCCATTTATGTGTATTAATTTTTCCGAGATTTCCATTGCCTATATCGGTTTGTAAAACCGAGTTCCAAGGAGCTCGCAAACCTCCGCTGAAGATTGCGGATTTTGGAGGTCGTTTGGTGTTTTTCCGGCGAGGGTCTGGCGGTTTAAGGAGGAGGTGGCGCGGGCTAAGGCAGGGTGGCGTGTGAGTTCAGTAGCAAGGTGAGGTGGTCTAGCCAGGTGAGGTGGTGGCTCCAGGCAGCAAGGCTGAGCCACCGGGGTGTGACGGCGAGCGGGCGCCAGCGGGGGCGCTCCGCGGCGCGGAGCGGAGACAGGGGTCGCGCCGCGTGACCCCGCCGCCAGACTGAGACCTACATTTGGAGGGTCTCCACATGGAAGAAGTGACCAAACTTGAGGCTGGTTAGCGGAACCCTGGGCCACAGGTCCACAGCCGGCCCGCGCGGCCGAACCGCGGGCCAGCCTAGGCGGGCGGACCGGCCGGTCCAGGCCGGTCCAACCCAAGGGGTTGTGCCCCCTCGACTCGGACACCTTTAATTTCTGCTATGGGCATCCGTTTTGCATGCCGTCTACGGTAGTGTACTCCAGGCGTTAAGGTGAAGCTTTTGAGAAGGTTTCGGGGGTTTTTAACTTCTAAAACAGGGGCATCGGTGGTGCGACACGCCTTTAAGTGGTTTAGCGTTTTTTCCAGGGGTTCGTGTTTTGAGCGGCGCAGATGCATCTGACGCCCGATTTGAGCACCGTCAGTGGCGTTGGGACCCTGGTGCTGAGGAAAAGTTTACCAATGTGGTTTTGGGAATTCAATCCGGAGTTGAGGCGTGGGCCCCACGACCCGTCTTTCGAGCTGCATGTAGCGCTTTACAACTTTTTCGTCGGACGTCTGTTCGGGGCGTGTGACTAGTCAATTTTTGGTGTTTTTTTGAGGGAATTTCTTTGGTAGAATCTGACCTCTTTAATTAGACATGCCGCTGCGGGGTCCACGAGGGCCGTTTCGGGAGTTGGCGGTGATTTCCAGCTTTATCACTGGGTGTCTGTTTTGGACAAGTGAATAGTCCATATTATGTACTTTTGCGAGAGGATCATAATGGTGTGATCAGTTGGCAGCACTTCGAGACCTCGATGCGGGTCCCACATAGCAACGCCCATTTTTGGTATGTCAGAACACATATTTTTATCCGGATATCCATTCCACTCAAGTGAGAAGTCCTTTTGACGTGTTTTTCTGAGGGGATCGCAATGGTCCGATGTGCCCGACTGTTTTTGGGGCTGAGGCTCGGGATCACGAGACGCTGTTCGGGCGTAAAGTGGTGTTGGATGACTTTTCCATCGGATATCCATTTGAGGCGAGTAAGTAGTCTATCTCACGTGTTTTTTCGAAAGGTTTACAATGGTGAATTTGTTCAGGCAAGCGGGGACTCTTACGTGATCTTATTAAATGTGGAAATACGAAGGGTGCTCTGGTGGTGGTTCATCCTAATGTGTTTGTAGCATACCCTTGACGTTTGATCACATGCACTCCCGTGTGAGTGAAGTAATGCTTGAAGAAATGCAGTTGTCCATGCCTGGGCTGATGAGGTGGAAAGTTGGAGTTGTTACATTTACGCCCTTCGCGTTGACGTTGGGTGTCGTGTTCACGATAGCCTTTGGGATGAAAACATGGTATACTCTGGGAGTATACGAGAACGCTTGGAGGTACATGTGGTTGTTTGTACCTGAGAATGTTTGTGCGCTTGGTTGGAGTTGACTTGGGGCCACACATCGTGTGGGCCCCATATGCGTGTCATGTTCTTCTTTATGTACCTTTTACCTCTCATGATGTAGAGGGTCCCTCTATTCTCATTTGTGGACCAGCAGGGTTGAGTTTTCCCCCTGGTTTTGTTCTCATTTGTTGACCAGCAGGGTTGAGTTTCCCCCTAGTCCTATTCATGATGGTTTCGAACAGTAGGGTTGAGTTTTCCCCTGGTTTTGTTCTCGTTTTTTACTAGAAGGGCTGAGTTTCCCCCTGGTCCTGTTCAAGATGGTTCTGACCAGTAGGGTTGAGTGGTTTTCCCTGGTAATGTTCTTGATAGTTTGGCCGACAGAGCTGCATCGTGTTCCATGGTAGAGTTCTTGTGGATTCGGTGTGACCAACACATTACGCGGGCACCGATCCTCAACCCAGGAGGTTGTTTCCAGCACGGATGGCCATGAGTTTGTTTCCCGCATGGATGGACAGGAGTTTGTTTCCAACAGGGCTGGCCAGAGTGGTACCATCCAGTAGGGATGGCCAGTGGGTTACCATCTAGCAGGGATGGACAGTACAACGGTGTTCACCAAGCAGTACCATAAAGCAGGGATGGCCAGAGCGGTTCCAGGTTTACCTCCAGATGGGCTGGGAAGTGGTCCCCAATGCCGGGTATACCTTCAGGTGGGCTGAGAAGTTGTCCCAGATGCTGGGTTTACCCCCAGCTGGGCTGGGAAGTGGTCCCCGATGATGGTTCCGTGCCTCCCTCCAGTGGAGTACACTTTTATGGGACTGGGCATTGGGACTCGTCGACCAATTCTTCTGGGTCTCCCTCCAGTGGATTACCCTTTTACGGGATTGGACAGTGTGGCACCCGTCGACTTTTCTTGGGTCTCCCTCCAGTGGAAACCCAACGACTTCCAGGGATTACCCTCCAGCGGGGCTGGACAGGGGATCACCTGTCGACTTTGAGGAGACCTCTCGACTCTGGGGTAGTGACGAGGTGTGGTTTGATGTTCCCCCAGAACTCTGAAGTACGAGGGGTGTTTTCCCCAATGAGATGAATTTTTGTGACGCGACCTAAAACCGTGCGGGCAAGTCGGTGCCGCCCAAAGCGGATAGTGTTAAGGTGTGGTGATTTGAGCCCCTTGTCCTGCAGTTTGGGGCAGAAGTGCGGGATACTGGGCATCGATGGTATTTACTTTTGGGACTGTTGGCTACTCACTTTCTTGGGCTGAGCTATGGGACGGAGATCCCCTTAAGATCTTGTTCGGGTTTCTTGACAGAGTATATATATATGTATACCTTGTTCCAGTACCCACTTGGGTTTTGGATACTCGCCTCCAGGAGAGGCAAAGACGCATGGGGTATGCAACGTGATTTCTGTGTCTAGCTTCTCGTGGTTGGACTAGTATACTCCCCTACTATAGGTAGTGAAGAATCGACGATAAGTTCACCTTCTCACCGTTTCTAGCTCCTGGTGTCTGGACGAGTCTACCTCCTTTCTCTTGTTGGGTTGAGTTGGACTCTCTGTTGTTACTCTACTGCACTCCTTGTTGTACTCTTACTTCACTCTCAGTTTTACTCCTTTACTTTTCCTTGTTAGATCTACTAATCACCCTTCGGTACCTCCTTTGTTGCTCCCTCGAGCCTTCGGGTTATCCTACTGAGTATTTTTATACTCATCCCTGCTTGGGCTTTTCCCGCACTTGGTGTGCCCTTTCAGATGACGAACAGGTTGGTCGTGACTTCAAAGGAGCTTAGGAGTTCAGGAGCTTGGACCACGTGTAGTGGTACCAGTCGGGTTCCAGGCATGGGACTCTCCCAGTTGTTTTACTTTTGTTTACCTATTGTTGGGTTGTGGAACTTTTCTGGTTGGGCGTGTGTTTTTCCACTTTTATTTTCAGCACTTTCTTTGTACTGTTTAGGGGTCGATGCTATTTGTGGTTGATTATAGTAGTTAGTACATTAATTTCCCTTCTACTCTGCAGTTTTGTATTGAGTGTGATGCGTGCGTGTGTACAGGTACTCAGGCAACGACCTCCCCATGTTGTTGCGCCTTCGGCACTGGTCTCCAGCCCCTGGCCAATGGAGGTGGGCTTGGGGTAGTTGCGGCTCGAGCCCAGGTAGGTTCGGGTAATGAAAAAGTGGTATCAGAGGTGGTTCATTCCTTGGGACATTGTTCAGACGTCCCTAAAAAGGAATTGGTTGGGATTTAGGGAAATAATGTCAATGTGTCTCTAGAGCGGCTCTCAGGCTAGGGAGTCCAGTGATAGTGCGGCGACTGACGTATCCATTCACCAGGACCCTAATAACCTGCTTGTCGACTCGGCATGCTGAGACACTTATTGCAGTGAAAATTGGTTTGTGCATCACATAGGACTGAGTCTTTGATTGTCCTTCTTGAGTCAGCTCCCCATCGATGTTGTCTTTATGATATACATATATGCTCGTCTGACCGCGACACTCCTTGATATCATTCAGGATGTCTCCACGAAGACAGCCATCCATGATACCAGCTTTGGTTCGTGATGATGACCCTGTGAGCTATGAGGCCTCAGTCCAGATCCCATAATGCGAGTAAATTTCTCCGGGCGGGCCGGTAGCAGCACCCCCACATGGTGAGTAGCAGATAGCTTCAGCAGAGCAGACTGAGCTTGAGCGCAGGTTGAGCACGCTCTGTGAGTTCCAACGATAGAGACTGCTGAGGTTCAGTGGTGAGCCTGACCCTCAGGCTGCAGAGGTTTGGCTCGAGACAGTGGTTCTCCTTTTTCAGGCTTGTGCAGATGCCAACAGATCTTATGGTGGCTTTGTATGCCAACCTTTTTCGAGGAACTTCTTGGCGTTGGTGGAGTCTGGTGACTCAGTTTCTTGACGAGTTGTCGCTTTCATGGGGTGACTTATAGTTGTTGTTTAATGAGGATTTTTCCCTCTTTTTCTTACGCTCCGTTCGGATCTAGGAGCTCCTTTAGTTTCAGCAAGGAGGGATGACGGTGGCTGAGTATGCGACTAGTTTCGCAGACCGTGCACGTTTGTACACGGACTTGGTCCATGACGGAACCTTCCGAGCGCGGAAGTTCGAGCATGGTCTACGTAGAGAGATTCATGCTATAATAGTACCCTTGGGCATTAACACTTATGCCGAGGTGATAGAGTAGGCATTGGTGACAGAAAGATTCCTGTCATGTTTTATAGTTGGTGGTGGAAACAGACACGTTGGAGCCGAGATGTCTGCCACAGCTAGCGGGAATCAGCAAGCAGAACCTCGACGCAGGTGGCTTTCTAACAACCAGACTCAGGGGCGTGTTTGTACACCACAGTGGCACCGGAGGGCAACAGTGCAGCCCGGAGAGAGTCGGTGCTATGCTTGTGGCGGGCAAGGTCACCTGGTGCGGGACTGCCTGACTAGGCACACTGAGAATATCGGTTAGGAAGCAAGTGCACCACCACAACAGAGGTAGCATCGTGATCGGAGTAGCGCCCAAGGAGGTGGTGCTTGCAGAGGAGCGGGAGGAGAAAAAAGTGGAGGACAACCTTACGAGGTTTTCCCATCACCACCAGGCGGTCCACATCAGGCTCTGGGAGCTAACAGTTGGGACCGTGGACAGCCGCAAGCTTTGAATGTCTACAATCCTGCAGAGCATGTGGTGACATGAGGTACACTTTACTACTATTCTATTTTTTGTAGTAGAATTGTTAGACTCTATGTGTGGAATTATTTTTTATCCCTGATCCTTGCTTCGGTTGTTACCAGGGTGACGCGGGGTGTCGGTGTGGCCGTATGTCGATAGAGTAAAAGCTATGGAACCTTTCTCTTTAGTCGATAGTGCCGACTCCTTCACTCTCCGAGTGTGTAAGAGAGTCTGGGTCGTGGGACATCGACTATGAAACATTGTGTGACCAGATATCCTTGGGTGTTTCACCATATTAATATTCTGAATGAGGAAATCACCAGGCTTTGTCCCAGGTCCAAACAGTGATTCCAGTCACAGTGTGCGACGTAGGGGTTTGGTCAGGGAGGTGAGCTACCCCTAAGAGCCTTTGGGCCATTTGAGATGATGCAAAGTGATGGAGAGGTTCCCTGCCACCTTTCCCTAACCCCCAAGGTCTAGAGTGGGTGCACAGTGTCTCCCTCATGGCTCACTTGAGGAGATGTGTGCATGCTCTTATTCACGTCATTGGTGAGGGCATACCTCTCTTGAACATATCAAATCCTTTAGTCTGTGTGCGGTGACGTGGGTCTGTGAAAGAGTTCTTCTGGGTATAGAAGAGCCAGGTGCTGGCTTAGTACCATGAGTTGTTCCTTGGTTTTGCTTTTCAGGGATGAAAATATTGAAGGAGGGAATGATTTTAGAACCCAGTTTTTTCTATAAAAGACTTTGGAATATTCTTGATGTTTTTACCGAGTAGCGCCTTCATACGGTATGTGATTCCGAGCCCTGGTGTGGCCGTAATTAAATTTTCTGTGCGTTCACACTGGGCACGTCAAATAAATGGGATAACTACTAAACAGTGCTTCAGATTCTAAATCTGAGAGTACGGATGGGTTCGGAATGGGGTGTTTACCCTAAGAATGGCATAAAGCATGTCAGCGCGGGACGTTTGCGCCCCTCGCCCATTAACGGAATGTTAAACAGATAATTAAAATAAATAATTTATTCTTTTAATGGTTAAACATAGGTGTTTCTTAAAAGGTAGCTCAGATTAGAAAACTGAGGGAACCGTTGAGTCTGGAGCATGCCGTTTACCCTAGGAGGGGTGTAAATTTCATGGGCGCGGGCCTTCTATGAAAAATGGCGCCAGGGGTGTTTTCATAACATGGAGGCCTCATGCATTGAGTTTAATAACTTTTGAATGGGGCCTCAGATTAAAATTCCGAGACCGCCATTGTGCTCGGGTGGTGGTGTTTACCCTAGGTGTGGCCTAACTTTAACCGTGTTAGGGGTTTTGGACATGGGTGTTTTCAGGAGTCGAGTTTTTAATTAAAAAGAGTTTAATTATTTAAACTCTCATATCATCCTCCATCCTCATTCCTTATCCTAGAGAAACCCCCTCACCCTAACCTCCTCTCATCATCCTCCTCCTCCTCCTCCTCCCTCCCAATCAAGGAGGAAGCGGCAACGACGGGGTGCCGATTGGCGACGAAGATCCGGGCAACACCCAACAAGGTAAGATCGTGTGTTTCATTTTATTTTTCCCACACTTACTTTGAGCTCGATTAATCACGTCGAATTGCTATTTGATCTCTGAAAAAAATACCATTTATGCATAGTACTTTTCCGAGCTTTCCATCGCATGTTTCGTTTTGTAAAACTGAGTTCCGAGGAGCTCGCAAATGTCTGCCAAATATTTCGGATTTTGGAGGTCGTTTGGTGTTTTTCCGGCGAGGGTCCGGTGGTCTAAGGCGGTAGAGGCCGCTCAAGATAAGGCAGGGCGACACATGCATTTGGCAACAAGGCTAGGCGGTGCTGGCCGGGCGAGGCAGCGGCTCCAGGCGGTGAGGCTGAGCCACCGAGGCGCAACAGCGAGCGGGCGCCAGCGGTGGCGCTCCGCAGCGCGGAGCGGAGACCGGGGTCGTGACGCGTGACACCGTAGCCAGACCGAGACCCTCCTTTAGTGGGTCTCCGCATGGAATAAGTGACCGGCCTTGAGGCCGGTCGGCAGAACCATGGACCGTGGGTGCAGGGCCGGCCCGTGTGGCCGAACCGCGGGTCGGCCCAGGCCGGTCCAGCCCAAGAAGCTTTGCCCCCTCGACTCGGACGCCCGTAATTTCTGCTATGGGAATCTGTTTTTCATGCCATCTATGGCAGTGTACTCTAGGCATCGAGATGAAGACTTTGAGATGGTTTCGGGGGTTTTTAACTCCCAAAACGGGGGCCTCGATGGCGCGACAAGCCTTTAAGTGGTTTAACATTTTTCCGGGGGTTCGTGTTTTGAGCGGCACAAACACATCCGACATCCGATTTGAGCGAAGTTAGTGGCGTTGCGACCCTGGTGCTGAGGAAAAGTTTACTAGTGTAGTTTTGGGCATTGATGCCAAAGATGAGGCGTGGGCCCCACAACCTGTCTTTCGAGCTGCGTGTAGTGCTTTACAACTTTTTAGTCGGACGTCCATTCGGGGCGTACGACCAGTAAATTTATGGTGTTTTTACAATGTCATTGCATTAGAGCAATCTTCCAGCTTGAATTCCGCATGCTGGTGTGGGCCCTACGAGGGCCGTTTTGGGAGTTGGCGGTGATTTCCGGCTTTATCACCGGGTGTCTGTTTTTGACAAGTGAATAGTCCATCTGGTGTACTTTTCCGAGAGGATCGCAATGGTGTGATCCATTGGAAGTGCTTCGGGACCGGGATGCGGGTTCCATACAGTAACTCTCATGTTCGGTATGTCAGAACATATATTTTTCTCTGGATATCCGTTCCACTCAAGTGAGCAGTCCTTTTTACGTGTTTTCCCGAGGGGATCGCAATTGTGCAATGTGCCCGACTGTTTTTGGGGCCGAGAATTGGGATCATGGGATACCGTTCGGGCATAAAGCGGTGTTGGACGAATTTTCCGTAGGATATCCATTTGAGGTGAGTAAGTAGTCTATCTCACGTGTTGTTTCACGAGGTTTACACTGGTGTAATCTATTCAGGTGAGTGGATCCTCTTAGGTGATCTTATTAAATGTGGAAATATAAAGGTTGCTTAGGTGGGGGTTCGTCCTACTGTGTTTGTAGCGGACTCTTGGCGTGTGATCGCTTGCACTCTCGTGTGAGTGAAGTAATGCTTGAAGAGATGTAGTTATCCGTGCCTGGGCCAATGAGGTGGAAAGTTGGAGTTGTTTCATTTATGCCCTTCACATTGATGTTGGGTGCCACGTGCACGATATCCTTTGGTCTGAAAACGTGGTATATTCTGGGAGTATACAGGAACACTTGGAGTTACATGTGGTTGTTTGTACCTGAGAACGTTTGTGTGCTTGATTGGAGTTGACTTGGGGCCACACGTTGTGTGGGCCCCATGTGTGTGTCGTGTTCTGATTTACGTAGCTTTCACCTCTCTCGACGTAGAGGGTCCCTCTGTTCTCGTTTGTGGACCAGTAGGGTTGAGTTTTCCCCTAGTTTTGTTCTCATTTGTTGACCATCAAGGTTGAGTTTCCCCCGGTCCTGTTCACGATGGTTTCGACTAGCAGGGTTGAGTTTTCCCCTAGTTTGTTTCTCGTTTGTTGACCAGCTAGGTTGAGTTTTCCCCAGGTCCTGTTCACAGTGGTTTCGACCAGTAGGCTTGAGTGGTTTCCCCTGGTTCTGTTCTCGATGGTTTGGCTAGAAGAGTTGCTTCATGTTCCCTGGTAGAGTTCTTGTGGATTCGGTGTGACCAACACATTACGTGGGCACTAATCCTCTAACCAGGAGTTTGTTTGCAGCAGGGCTGGCTAGGAGGTTGTTCCTAGTAGGGCTGGCCAGAGCGGTACCATCCAGCCGGGATGGCTCGTGGGTTACCATCCAGCAGGGATGGCTAGTACAACGGTGTTCACTGAACAGTACCATCCAGTAGGGATGGCCACACTGGTTCTGGGTTTAACTCCATCTAGGTTGGGAAGTGGTCCCCGATGCCGGGTTTACCGCCAGCTGGGCTAAGAAGTGGTCCCCGATGTCTGTTTTACCCCCAGTTGGGCAGGGAATTGGTCCCCGATGACGGTTTCGAGTCTCCCTCCAGTGGAGAACCCTTTTACGGGACTGGACATTTGGACTCGTTGATGACTTTAGCTGGGTCTCCCTCTAGTGGATTACCCTTTTATGGGACTGGGAAGTGTGGCACCCGTTGAATTTTTCCGGCTCTCCCTCTAGTGGGAACAAGTTGACTTCCAGGGATTACCCTCCAGCGGGGACGGGTAGGGGATCACTTGTCAACTTTGAGGAGACCTCTCGACTGTGGGGCAGTGACAAGGTGTGGTTTGATGTTCCCCCAGAACTCTCAAGTACGAGGGGCGGTTTCCCCACTGAGACACATCCTTGTGATGTGATCTAAAACCGTGCGGGCGAGTCAGTGCCGCCCAAAGTAGATAGTGTCAAGGTGTGGTGATTTGTGCCCCATGTCTTGCAGTTTTGGGAAGACGTGCGGGATGCTGGGCATCGATGGTGTTTAATTATGGGACTGTTGGCTACTCACATTCTTGGGCTGAGCTATGGAACAAAGATCCCCTTATGATCTTGTTTGGGTTTCTTGACAGAGCATATATATATATATGTATACCTTGTTCCAGTACCCACTTCTTGGGTTTTGGATACTCTCCTTCCATGAGAGGCAAAGACGTGTTGGGTATTCCATGTGCTTTCTATGTCTAGATTATCGTGGTTGGAGGAGTCTACTCTCCTGCTATAGCTAGCGAAGACTCGACGAGAAGTTTATCTTCTCATCGTTTCCAGCTCCTTGTGTCTGGACGAGTCTACCTCCTTTCTCCTGTTAGGTTGAGCTGGAATCTCTACTGTTACTCTATTACACTCCTTGTTGTACTCTTACTTCACTTTTGGTTGTACCCCTTTAATTTTCCTTGTTCAATCTACTGCTCACCCTTCAGTACCCCCTTTATTTTTCCCTCAAGCCATCGGGGTATCCTACTGAGTATTTTTATACACACCCCTGCTTGGGCTTTGGCCGCACTTGGTGTTCCCTTGCAGACGACAGACATGTTGATCATGAAATCAGAGGAGCTTAGGAGTTCGGGAGATTGGACCACGTGTGGTGGTCATAGTCGGGTTCTGGGTGTGGGACTCTCCCAGCTGTTTTACTTTTGTTTACCTGTTGTCAGGTTGTGGCACTTTTCTGGTTGGGAACATGTTTTGCCCCGTTTCTTTTCAGTTTATTTTCAACACTTTCTTTTTACTGTTTAGGGGTCGATGCACTTTGTGGTTGTTTATAGCAGTTATTACTTTACTTTACCTTTTACTCTGTACTTTTTCATTGAGTGTGATGTGTGCGTGTGTACAGGTACTCAGGCAAAGGCCTCCCTGAGTTGTTGTGCCTTCGGCGCTGGTCTCCAGCCCCTGGCCTATGGAGGTGGGCTTGGGGTAGTTGCGGCTCAAGCCCGGGTAGGTTCGTGTTGTGAAAAAGTGGTATCAGAGATGGTTCATTCCTTGGGATGTTGTTTGGACGTCCCTAAAAAGGAATTGGTTGGGATTTAGGGAAACAGTGTCAACGTGTCTCGAGAACGGATCTCAGACCAGGGAGTCCAGTGATTGTGCGGCGGCCGATGTATCCATTCACCAGGAACCTAATAACCCGCTTGTCGACTCGACATACTGAGACACTTGTTGCAGGGAAAATTGGTATGTGCATCACGTTGGATTGAGTCTTTTATTTTCCTTATTGAGTCAGCTCCCCATCGTTGTTGTCGTTGTGATATACATATATGCTCATCTGACCGCGACACTCCTTGATAACAATAAGGATGTCTCCGTGAAGAAAGCCATCCAGGATACCAGCTTTGGTTCGTGATGATGACCCTGTGAGCTACAAGGCCTCAGTACAGGACCCATCATGCAAGTCCCTTTCTCCGGGTGGGCCGGGTAGCAGCACCCCCACCTGGTGAGCAGTAGACAGCTTCAGCAGAGCAGACTGAGTTTGAGCACAGGTTGAGCGCACTCTGTGAGTTCCAGCGATAGAGACCGCTGAGGTTCAGTGGTGAGCTAGACCCTCAGGCAGCAGAGGCTTGGCTCGAGATAGTGGTTCGCCTTTTTAGGCTTGTGAAAATGCCGACAGATCTTATAGTGACTTTGGCCACCAACCTTTTCCGTGGAGCAGCTTAGCGTTGGTGGAGTCTGGTGACTCAATTTATTGACAAGTAATCGCTTTCGTGGGGTGACTTTCAGTTATTGCTTCATGAGGAGTTTTTACATTTTTCTTATGCTCTATTCGGATCCAAGATCTCCTGCAGTTTCAGTAGGGAGGGATGATGGTGGCTGAGTATGTGACTAGTTTTGTAGACCATGCACATTTGTACCCAGACTTGGTCCATGAAGGCAACTTCCGAGCGCAGAAGTTCAAGCAGGGTCTCTATATAGAGATTTGTGCAATCATAGTACCCTTGGACATTCCCACTTATGTCGGGGTGATAGAGAAGGCGTTGGTGATTGAAAGATTCCTGTCACGTTCTACAGTTGGTGGTGGCAGCGGGCACGTTGGAGCCGAGACATCTCCCGTAGCTAGCGGGCGTCGGAAAACAGAACCTCTACACAGGTGGCTTTCCGAAAACTAGACTCAGGGGTGTTTTCGTACACCATAGTGGCACTGGAGGGTAGCAGTGCAGCCCAGAGAGAGTTGGTGCAATGCTTGTGGTGAGCAAGGTCACCTAGCGCGGGACTGCCCGACTAGGCACGCTGAGAATATCGGGCAGGCAGCAGGTGCACCACCACGATAGAGGCAGTGTTGTGATCAGAGTAGCGCCCAAGGAGGTGGTTCTTGCAGAGGAGCAAGAGGAGCTAGAAGTGGAGGACGACCTTACGAGGTCTTCCCATGACCACCAGGTGGTCCACGTCAGGATCTGGGAGGTGACAGTTGGGACTGTGGACAACAGTGAGCTTTGAATATCTACGATCATGCAGAGAATGAGGTGACAAGAGGTACACTTTTCTACTCTTCGACTTTTTGCGTTATAATTGTTAGACTCTCTGTGTGTAATTATTTTTCTCCCAGCTCCTTGCTTGGGTTGTTACCAGGGTGGCATCGGGCATCAGTGTGGCCCTGTGTCGGTAGAGTAAAAGGCGTGGAACCTTTCTCTTTAGTCGATGGTGTCGACTCCTTCACTCTCTGAGCGTGTAAGAGAGTCTGGGTCGTGTGACATCGACTATGAAACCTTGCATGAATTGATATCCTTTGGTGTTTCACTATATGGATATTCTGAAGGAGGGAATGACCGGGCTTTGTCCCAGGTCCAAACGATGATTCCAGTTGTAGCGTGCGACATAGGGGTTTGTTCAGGGAGGTGAGATACCCCTGAGAGCCTTCGGGACGTTTAATACGATGAAAAGGGATGGAGAGGTTCCCTACCACCTTACCCTAACCCCCCAAGGTCTGGAGTGGGTGCATGGTGTCTCCCACGTGGCTCAACTAAGGAGATGTGTGTGTGCTCCTATGAAAATCATTGGTGAGGGTGAACCTCACTTGAACAAATCCAATCCTTTGGTCTGTGTGCGGTGACGTGGGACTGTGCAAGAGTTCTTCTGGGTACAGAAGAGCCAGGTGCTGGCTTAGTACCCTGAGTTGTTCCCTGGTTTTTCTTTTTGGGGATGAAAATCTTGAAGGAGGGAATGATGTAAGAACCCGGATTTTTCTATAAAAGACTTTGGAATATTCTTGATGTTATTCCAGAGTAGCACCTTCAGACGGCGTGCAATTCTGAGCCCCGGTGTGTCCAAAATTAAATTTTCAGTGCGTTCACACTGGGCACGCCAAATAAATGGGATAACTCCTAAACGATGCTTCATATTATAAATCTGAGAGTACAGATGGGTCCGAAATGGAGTGTTTACCCTAGGAACGACATAAAGCATGTCGGTGCGGGATGTTTGGGCCCCTCTCCTATTAACAGAACGTTAAACAGATAATTAAAATAATTAATTTATGCGTTTAATGGTTAAACTCAGGTGTTTCTTAAATGGTAGATCTGAATGGAAAATCAAGTGCACTGTTGAGTCCGGAGCATGCCGTTTACCCTAGGAGGGGTGTAAATTTCATGAGTGCGGGCCTTCTGTAAAAAATGGCACCAGGGGCATTTTCGTAATTTGGAGGCCTCGGGCGTTGAGTTTAATAACTTTTGAATGGGGCCTCAGATTAAAATTCTAAGACCGCCGTTGTGCTCGGGAGGTGGTGTTTACCTTAGACGCGGTCTAACTTTAACCACGTCGGGGGTTTTGGACGCGGGTGTTTTCAGGGGTCGACTTTTTAATTAAAAAGAGTTTAATTATTTAAACTCTCAACTCCCCCCCCCTAGAGAAACCCCCATCGCCCTAACCTCCTCTCATCCTCCTCCTTCTCCTCTTCCCTCCCAATCAAGGTGGAAGCAGCAACGGCGGGGTGCAGATAGACAGTGAAGCTCCGGGCAACGCCCAACAAGGTAGGATTGTGCATTTCATTTTATTTTTCCCACACCTACTTTGATCTAGATTAATCACATCAAATTTCTGTTTGATCTTCGAACAAATCCCAAGTATTTTTAGTACTTTTTACGAGAATTCCATCACCTTTTTCTCATTTTAAAACCGAGTTCTGAGGAGCTCGCAAACGTCCGTCGAAGATTGCGGATTTTGGAGGTTGTTTGGTGTTGTTTTGGAGAGGGTCCAACGGTCTAAGGTGGAGGCGACGCGGGCTAAGGCAGGGTGGTGCGGGCATTCGGAAGCAGGGAGAGGCAGTGCTGGCCCGGTGAGGCGGTAGCTCTTGGCGGCAAGGTCGAGCCGCTGGGGCGCGACGACGAGCAGGCGCTAGCGGGGGCGCTCCACGGTGTGGAGCGGAGACCGTGGTCGCGCCGTGCGACCCCGTGGCCAGACCAAGACCCGCCTTTGGTGGGTCTCCATGTGGAAGAAGCGACCGACCTCAAGGCCGGTTAGGAGAACCGTGGACCGCAGGTCCACGACCGAACCGCGGGTCGGCCCAGGCCGGTCCAGCCCAAGGTGCTTTGCCCCCTCGACTCAGACGCCCGTAATTTCCGTTACGTGCATCCATTTTGCATACCGTCTGTGGAAGTGTATTCCAGGAGTCGAGATGAAGCTTTTGTGATGGTTTCAGGGGTTTTAACTCCCAAAACGGGGGCCTCAGTGGCGCGACACGCCTTTATGTGGTTTAGCGTTTTTCTGGGGGTTCGTGTTTTGAGCGGCGTGGATGCATCCGACGTCCGATTTGAGCACTGTCAGTGGCGTTGGGACCCTAGTGCCGAGGAAACGTTTACCAGTGTGGTTTTGGGCGTTGAAGCCGGAGTTAAGGCATGGGCCCCATGGCCCATCGTTCGAGCTGCATGCAGCGCTTTACAACTTTTTCATTGGACGTCCGTTCGGGGCGTGCGAGCAGTCAATTTTGGGTGTTTCTATGAGGGCATTGCATTAGAAAAATCTGACCTCTTTAATTTCGCACGCTGGTATGGGCCCCACGAGGTCCATTTTGGGAGTTGGTGGTGATTTCCAGCTTTATCACCGGGTGTCCGTTTTGGACAAGTGAATAGTCCATATTGTGTACTTTTCCAAGAGGATCACAATGGTGTGATCCGTTGGCAGCGCTTCGGGACCGAGATGCGGGTCCCACGCAGCAACGCTCATGTTCTGTATGTCCGAACACATCTTTTTCTCCAGATATCCATTCCACTCAAATGAGTAGTCCTTTTGAAGTGTTTTCCAAAGGGGGTCACAATGGTGCAATGTGCCCGACTGTTTTTGGGGCCGAGGCACGGGATCATGGGATGTCGTTTGGGTGTAAGGTGGTGTTGGATGACTTTTCTATCAGATATCCATTTGAGGCAAGTAAGTTTTCTATCTCGCATATTTTTTAGTGAGGTTTAAAATGGTGTACTATGTTCAGGAAAGCGAAGCCTCTTACGTGATCTTATTAAATGTGGAAATATGAAGGGTGCTCTGGTGGTGGTTTGTCCTACTGTGCTTTTAGCGGACCCTTGGCGTGTGATCGCATGCACTCCCGTGTTAGTGAAGTAATGCTTGAAGATTTGTAGTTGGTCGTGCCTGGGCCGATGAGGTGGCAAGTTAGAGTTGTTACATTTACGCCCTTCGCGTTGACGTTGGGTGCCATGTGCATGATATCCTTTGGGCTGAAAAAGTGGTATACAATAGGAGTATACGGGAACGCTTGGAGGTACATGTGGTTGTTTGTACCTGAGAATGTTTGTGCGCTGGGTTGGAGTTGACTTGGGGCCACACATTGTGTAGGACCCATGTGTGTTCCGTGTTCTGATTTACATACCTTTGACCTCTCGCGACGTAGAGGGTCCCTCTGTTCTCATTTTTGGGCCAGCAGGGTTGAGTTTCCCCTAGTTTTGTTCTCATTTTTTGACCAACAGGATTGAGTTTCCCCTGGTCCTGTTCACGATGGTTTCGAACAGAAGGGTTGAGTTTTCCCTTGGTTTTGTTATCGTTTGTTGACCAGTAGGGTTGAGCTTCCCCCTAGTCCTATTCATGATGGTTTCGACCAGCTGGGTTGAGTGGTTTCCCCTGGTTCTGTTCTTGATGTTTTGGCAGCAGAGTTGCTTCGTGTTCCCTGGTAGAGTTCTTGTGGATTTGGTGTGACCAACACATTACATGGGCACTAATCCTCTACCCAGGAGGTTGTTTCCAGCATGGCTGGCCAGGAGGTTGTTTCCAGCAGGGCTGGCCAGAGCGGTACCATCCAGTAGGGATGGCCAGTGGGTTACCATCCATCAGGGATGGCCATTACAGCGGTGTTCACCGAGAAGTACCATCCAGCAGGGATGGCCAGAGCGGTTCCGAGTTTACCTCCAGATGGGATATGAAGTGGTCCCCGATGCCGGTTTTACCTTCATATGGGCTGGGAAGTGGTCCCCGATGCTGGGTTTACCCCCAGTTGGGCTGGGAAGTGGTCCCTGATGATAGTTCCGAGCCTCCCTCCAGTGGAGTAACCTTTTACGGGACTGGGAATTAGGACTCGTCGACGACTTTAGCTGGGTCTCCCACTAGTGGATTACCCTTTTATGGGACTGGTTAGTGTAGAAACCATCGAATTTTTCCGGGTCTCCTTCCAGTGGGAACCCATCGACTTCCAGGGATTATCCTCCTGCGGGGCTGGGTAGGGGATCAACTATCGACTTTGAGGAGTCCTCTCGACTGTGGGGCAGTGACGAGGTGTGGGTTGAAGTTCTCCCAGAACTCTCAAGTACGAGTGGCACTTTACCCACTGAGATGTGTCCTTGTGACGTGACCTAAAACCGTGCGGGCGAGTCAGTTCCACCCTGTCAAGGTGTGGTGATTTGTTCCCCTTGACTTGTATTTTGGGGCAGACGTGCATGATACTAGGAATCAATGGTGTTTACTACTGGGACTGTTGGCTACTCACTTTCTTGGGCTGAGCTACGGGACAGATATCCGCAAATGATCTTATTTGGGTTTCTTGATAGAGAATATATATATGTATACCTTGTTCCAGTACCCTCTTCTTGGGTTTTGGATACTCTCTTTCCAAGAGAGGCGAAGACACGTGGGGTATTCCACGTGCTTTCCATTTCTAGCTTCTCGTGGTTGGACGAGTCTACTCTCCAGCTGTAGGTAGTAAAGACTTGACAAGAAGTTCATCTTTTCACCATTTCCAGCTCCTTGTGTTTGAACGAGTCTACCTCCTTTCTCTTGTTGGGTTGAGCTGGACTCTCTACTGTTACTCTACTACACTCCTTGTTGTACTCTTACTTCACTATCGGTTGCACTCCTTTACTTTTACTTGTTCGATCTACTGCTCACCCTTCGGTACCTCCTTTTTTTCTCCCTAGAGCCTTCGGGGTATCCTACTGAGTATTTTTATACTCACCCTTTCTTGGGCTTTGTCCGCACTTAGTGTGCCCTTGCAGACGATGGACAGGTTGGTCGTGTCGTTAGAGGAGATTAGGAGTTAGGGAGCTTGGTCCACGTGCGGTGGTCATAGTTGGGTTTTAGGTGTGGGACTCTCTCGGCTATTTTACTTTTGTTTACCTGTTGCCGGGTTGTGGCACTTTTCTGGTTGGGCACGTGTTTTGACCCTTTTCTTTTCAGTTTACTTTCAACACTTCTTTTGTACTGTTTAGGGGTTGATGCACTTTGTGGTTGTTTATAGGAGTTGGTACTTTACTTTCCCTTTTATTCTGCACTTTTGCATTGAGTGTGCTGCGTGTGTGTGTACAGGTACTCAGGAAAAGGCCTCCCCGAGTTGTTGTGCCTTCATCACTGGTCGCCAGCCCTTGGCCTATGGAGGCAGGCTTGGGGTAGTTGCGGCTCGAGCCCGGGTAGGGTCAGGTCATGACAAATCACTTGGTTAAAGAACCATGGAGGAACCATAAGTACGAAGAGGTAACATTGGAATAGTAGGAAGTGATGAATGAAAAGTACCCACATATGTTTTCAACTAAGAAAGGAAAACTTAATTTCGAGGGAAAAATTTCATAAGGGATGTAATGATAAAAAACTTTTATCAATGAAATTCCATTCTAATAATTATTTCATATAGTATAATCACATAAAATCACAAAGATAACACAATATAAAATTTATAAATAAATAATGAATGAAATAAAATATATTTCAAGAAGTTAAAAAACCTATACTAATGAAATAGTAGCTTGAAATTTGGAATAGTAATGTGACCCTTACGAATAATAAACAAAAAAAATGGAATAGTAACCTCACCTTTGAAAGTATGAATAAAATTTAATCATATTATAAATGGAAATATGATATAATTATTTCATATTATATGTAAATAAGTGTTTTAAAAATTATTAATTAAGTGTTGGTATTTTTTTAGGTCATAGATATTTAATTATAATTTTGGGATTAATTTTAAAATTTAAAATATATTTTATTTTCATAAAATGTATTCATAAATTATGATTTTGTTGTCTTATTATTTTATGATAATTTTATGAGACCTTAATTAAAATTTTAAAGCATTACAAAATCAGTTATAATTTTAAAATTTGTATTTTTTGAGTAAATAATGATTTTATTTTAAAATTAAATTTCTCATATTTAGAAAATTATTTTCATAAAATGGAGTTCATTTTTTAATTATACACGTTGAAAAATTTTTAGGGTGATTTTTTTTATTTTTCTAAAATACTTGAATTGTAGTGAATAGTAAAATACAATAATTTATGATAAATGATAAATACAAGAATTATGGATTCATATATGATATATGGATGATGTATGGCCAAAATATCAAACTATACTTCATTTAATTATTTTATTTGATGAGAATTCTCAAAATATTCATAGTCTTGAGACAAAATAATAAACTAATGAATAAAATAATGAGAAACACGCCTCCTCATCCACTATAAATACCATCCCTCACCACCTCTTCTCCTCACAACTCTCAAGACTTGAGTCTTTTAAAAATTATGCCCAATACTCTTCCCAGACCTCTCCCCTCATCTAGGAGATTTTCGTCTTAAAAAAAGACCAAAAAATCCCATAAGGAGGTTTTCAAGAAGAAGGAATTAATAGGTAAAACCGTCTTGTTTTTCTTTTAATTTATTTTCAAGTTACATTCTTTTATTTTTATCTACTAACCTACCCTCATCAAAATTGTATGATAAATCTAGTAAATTCTATATAACATGATTTTATTATGATAATGGAATAATTCATCATAATCTCTCTTTCTCTGTCCTTTTATACTAAAAATGAAAACATCATTCATGATGTATTAATTAATCGCATTCAAGGATGAAGAAGTTTTAAATTTACATTACTGTCTTCAAGTCAAGCCATGAATTTTTTTTAATGTTTTAAAAGGATTAGAATATTTTTATTATACCTTATTTAATGTTCTGTAACCTTCATATTTATATAATATTAAATAATAGAACAAAACTAGTTCGCTGTGATCGAAAAACCACTAAAATTAATCTAAATGATTATCATTAACACGTTATCTAATGATTCATCCTCACCAAAAATATCCAAATTGATTATATGATCATTTAATATTATTTATGTTCATTAATTACTTATAAATTTAATTCCATAAAACCATTATCATCTTACATGATTATCCATACATGTATATAAGTAAACCGATCATGAAATCTAAGAAAACAAGCACCCCAAAGGATGAAATTGAACACTACAAATCATAAAAAAGAACATAAATGAACTTAATAAAATTATAAAGTCATATTTTAAGAGTTCTTGGTTTTTTAATAGGTAAAGGATAAAAGACAACATCTTAAAAGAGTCAAGAAACCTCTACCTATTTCTATGTGGAAATGGGATAATATTACTATGGACATTATCACTGTATTACCAAAGTTTCCTCAAAATAATGATTCTATATGGGTTATTTTTTATCACCTTACTAAGTTATCACACATACATTATATAAGTGAAGAGGTTCCCCATGAGTTCCTTGTATGAATGTATATTAATGATGTTTTGATACTTCATGGTGCACCTTTTGGATTAAATCTAATCATGATCCATGGTTTACATAAAATTTATGAAAAATTCATCATAAGGATCTCAACATTGAACTACATTTGAGAATCACCTACCGTATTCAAATTTATGTATAGCTTTAATGGAGAATTAAAACATTAGAAGATATGTCGAGGTCATGATCAATTGACCGTTAAGGCATGTGGGATGAGTATTTACCTTCGGTAGAATTTTCATATAATAATTGATTCTATTCAGGAATTAAAATGGATCCATATGAAGAAATGTATGGTAAATGTGTTATAATCCAACTTTTTTGGATTAATTTGGTTAAAGGAAGCTTGTAAGACCTAATATTGATGTGGACAAAACAATGAGAGTGAAGAATATTAAAAATCATATTAATGTAGATCAAATAATATAAATAAATTATGTTTATTAACAAAAAAAATATTTACATTTTCAAGTGAGAGATCATGTTTTTTAAAGGAATATATGTGAAATGGTGTTATAAGATTTAATAATAAAGGGAAACTATGTACAAGGTATATCTAGAATTATGAAAATATAGAAAGAATAGGAGTTGTGGAATACTGTTTGGGAATTCCCCCTTGAATCTATAAAGTTCAGGATGTGTTATATAACTCTTTATTATGTAAGTACATGAAAAAACCAATATATGTTCTCACCTATTAGGAAATATAATTCCAAATGGATTTATCTTACTATGAAGAGATTATCCATATTCTTTTCACTAGAGAACAATTACAGAATCTGATGACTTTAATGGTAACGGTACTTTGGATAAATCATAATTTAGAATAGAAAATATGGGAACCTAAAGAAGCATGATGAATAACTACCCACATTTTTTTCATGAGGTGAGATTATGAAAATTTTGAGGATAAAATTTATAAAAGAGGGAATAATGTAACACTTGAGCTTCAATTATAGTAAGTTTTCTTTGAAGAGAAATAATAAAACAGTTCACATAAATTTATTCATGAATGATATTTAATCATAAATTAATGAATTTTATAAATTTAATTTTATGGAATTAATTTCATTTTTTAATTCATCATGTAATGTAATTGGGTTTTGGATTAGTGGTACGCACCCCAAAATACTACATCAAAAATGAGGGTTCAAAACCCATTGGGCGTTGGTCACTATAGTAGTACAATAACATACTAAAGAATAAGTGGAACTATTGACCGATGACATTGCAGTAGTGGTGGACACTGTAGCAGGAATCGTAGTGGTGGCTGAACTATAGTAGATACTTTAGCCGCCTAGATACTGTAGTATAACTATTCACTAGAGGGCCTTTGGGTCAAAATTTTTGGCCTTTAGGGCCATGTAATGGGATTTCATGCCCACTAGGCCTATGGGGTTTTTAATGGGATTCAGTCCCACTAGGCCTATGAGCCATGTACTAAATAAATAAAGGCTTAATGGGTGGGATATGCCTTGGGGGGTGGGATATGGTTTGCCTTTCTAGTCTATGTGTGAGGTGTTCATGTGTTTAAATGTAATTGTACCCCAAGAATCTAGTATACATAATTCATCATGTAAAAATTATCTTGGGATAAATTTTTAATATTTTTCATAATAGTTGACTTTGGGTTGAATAATAAAAAATACCCTATTTATAAAAACTATTATTTTTATAAAATTATAATGATATAAGAATAAATTGAAATAGTATGCAAAATTTTTTACAAGAAAAAACATATATCCAAGAAGTTTTATAATTCATATTAAAATATAATTTCAATGTTAGAAATATATGCTTAACATTTTGGTAATCTATGTAATGTTTTTGTTCAAATAATAAATTTTTTTAGTTCTCATCTTTTAATCAAGTATTTAGAAGTTTAAATTTAGTTTTGGTTTTGTTTTAAAGTTAAATAATCCTATTTTAATTTTAAATAATCCAATTAATTCCATTATAATAATCATTATACTTTATTTTTCTCTAAAATCATTTTTATACATACTTTGTTTTATAAGATGATTTTTGTTGTGTTTTGCATACTTATATAAAAATTAATTTCTGACACTTACAAAAATTGAATCATGTAAAATTTATTCCTTATTTTAAATTATAATAACTAATATTAGGTAATTAGTTCAATGTAATTTTTGGTCATAATGAATAATAACCTTGGTAAATATTTATCACCTCGGTTGATGGTAAAATGGGTTAAAAGGGTTAAAAATAAAGGGATAAGGATTAAATATAACAAAAAACACATTATTAAACCACATTGGTTATTTGTATTTCGACCTTAACCTTATTATCTTATATGATATGAATATTTGGATCCTCTTTCATTAGAAAAGTACTTTATATTATTTAATGATTTTAATTAATTCCAAGTGTGTCCATTACCTCACTAATAAAAGGGACCCACTTCTCCTCTCTTATTAAAAACTCTTAATCCACTTATATATACCATGAACTACACAAATACCTTCCCAATATTCCTACATATGAACTATATTATATAGTTTCATCAAAGGACCAACCTATAAGGATTAATTTGTAAACCAAAGTTTGTTTTCTGAAGAAGTGGTATAACTCTTAATCATGGGTTTTCAATTAATATACTATTCTCCCTCCTTCAAATATTATATAACCATGCTCATATAATAACATAATTATCTTATATATATTTAAATATTATTATACTAGTGGAACAAACCCTTATTCATCTCCTTTATATACTAAAGAAAACAAAAACATTGCTCGCACATACGTATGACCAACCATATACACATATCAATGTACATAATTTTTCATTACCACTTTACTTGGATGGATATAAATATGTAAAAATTAATATATATTATATTTGTGACAAAATTATGATTCTGTAAATGTAATATATAATTTACCTTCTTACTGTTACCCCCGTTAAAAAATTATAACGTCGCTTGTGCGTAAGTGTGGACTACCACCTCTACAAAGCGACATGATTAATTTTTCATTTCCTCATTTCAAGGATGATTATATATTATATAATTAATATTTATTATATTTATATCTTTCTTAAAATTATATATATGATGGAACCATGTTAAATTTTTGGGGACCAAAAATACTGAATAAAAAGTTATATGACAAACGAAACTCTTAACACTTGGAAATGATGATTTTAATAAATAATTATTAATAAAGGATTATTTAAATATTTTAAGTGGATTATATATGATATTTTAAGTATTAATATATTCCATTTATATATATATAATAAATTTTAATTTATTATATAAGAGGTTAAAATGACTTATGTAGCAAGCCGAACCAGAGGTACGAGTTTATTTCATAATATCATTCATATTTTAGATTATATATGTTTAAGTTCATGTTGGGGGATTTATAGGAAATTTTTTTTATTAAACCCCATTTATTTTATTCACCTATAGTTATTTCAATAAATTAAATGTTTACCTTTCATTTTCCTCTTTCTATGTACTCAAAATCCTAAAAGAATGTTTTTAAAGAAAACCAACTTGGTTTTTCTATTTGACTAGGAATATTTTCCTTCCATGTTTATATATTGTTTAAAATATTTTGAAGAATAATTTTACTATTATCCAATGAATATTTAAAGTCATTTTTACCCATGTTTTACATTCTACATTTTTAAGGAATCTTCTTGTCATTTTATGAATGAGGTACTTTTTACTGAAGGTGTGAAAGAAATATTTATTTTAATGTTTACAACATGATTTTTCTTCACACCATTATGAATATGATTTGTAATGAATCTTCATTTAAACATTCTCATGCATTTTTTAAAGAATTATTTTCCTAATATTTTGGAAATTTTTTATTTTAAACAATTAATTTCAAAATAAAAGGGTATTTTTCTCAAGAAATGTTTTGGTTATCTTTTAAATGTATTTTTATCTATGAGAATATCCTATAATGAATCTTATAATTTATTGGTGATATACTCTAATGATTCCATCCACCATATTTCACTGGTTGTAATATGATCATTTTTATTGGGTAAATTATTTACATTCCATGTGCTAGTTCATCCAAAATGGATAGTTATTATATTAGGTTCTTGGGGGTAAAATTACATCAAACCCATATGCACACCACACACCCAAAGGACTGAAAGGTAGTTCATATCCTCCCCAAGGGATAACCCACCCAACTACCCACTTTATTACATCATATATTTTTGGCCTGAATGCCCAGTGTGCATGTAGCCCATTACATGGTCCGTAGGCTCGAATGTTTTTTGATCAAGGCCCAATCTATGAATAGAATTACTAGAGTTCTCACATTCTATAGTACCCACATAGTACCCTCCACTCATACAGTGCCTTCTACTACTACTACTATAGTGCCTCCACCACAATAGTTCCAGCATTACTATAGTTACTTCACTACTATAGTACCTCTATAGTAGTGCTACAGTACCTCCGATACAATAGTTATTGATTATTAAGGAATGATGATTAAGTTTTTTTGCTAATTTATTTAATGAAATAATTTGTCTTATTATGCGATCGGTGGTTCCCTAAATTACATAGCTCTTTAATGCATCAATTAGTTTCATGAGACAAAACAAGTTGAGTATTTGGCATAATCCTTACCCATTTATATATGATTTCTTGGAATGAGGCCTCAATGGTAGTTTAAGATGTATGGAATTATGCATTCCATAATTATGAAATCAATAGTTGATTTCCTTGTGATTTTTCAAATAGTTATGTTACCCATGGATAAGTTTCAAGATCATGTGATTATTTATATGGAATTTTTTTATCACAATTTATTCATATAATATAATTCATGCCTTTATTATTTTATAGCTTTCTCTGTACACATTACCTTACTAAGAATCTGATATCACCCTTTTATTTTGTCTCCTTTCCCCTAGGATTCCTGGAATTATACTATGATTGATATGCAAACATATCCTAGAGGGAATAATAGTGTTAATAAATAATATAATATGTTATATTTTATATTTTTAAATTTAATTTGACATCCAAGAATATATCTAGTTTTTTAATACCACTAAACTATTTGATCCTCTATGATGAAATCCCTTGTATCTAATGCCTATGTTGTAAAATATCCACCAACTCTAGGTTACTAGAGTTGGGGTGTTACAAATTTTATGGGTTAAGGAAGGAGAAACCTCATTGATTAGATATATTCTTGTCTATGATACATAAAAAAAGATCAATATAAATAGGATATGGATGGAAATGGCCCAAAGTCTTCATAAATCATATGTGGATCGCCATTGTATCCATTTTTCATTTGAGTTTGGAGACCATGTATTCCTTAGAGTATCTCAAAGGTTGGTGGATCATCACCTATGTAAGTTGGGGAAACTATCTCTTAGATATGTTGGACCACTAAAAAATTTCAGGCATATCAGTGAAGTGTCATATCTCTTAGCCATACCACTAAGATTCAGTTTACTTCATAATGTTTTACACATATCTTAACTAAATAAGTATCAACCTAATATAGAATATGTGATTAGTTGGGTTTATGTGACCCTTGGGCCAGATGATTTGTTCATTCACACCCTAATTAACATCATGAATAGATAAGATGAGGTCTTTTTGGGGATACATGTCTTTTTAGTGCATGATCTATGAAATACAGACACATATAGGAAGATACATGATAATAAGAGAAACTATTTATGGATTAGTGGATAGAATTTTTCTAAGATACCACCAACCTCCATATTTTTAAGGATGGAAAGACTAATGGTGGTGAGAGTGAAACACCCCCCATTTTGATGTATGAGTATTTTATTTCTTGGGGTTTTGTATTATATTGTCCCCTCTTGAACTTTGTAAGCGTTAGATAGGTAGTGGGTATAAAGGTGTGGTGTTTAGGATTTATGGGATTCACCATTCCATGAGACCATCTATAGATAGGGTTGTGGTATAGATAATTTTGGTGTTTTAGGCATGGGAGTCATCCAAGACACATTAATTCCACAATACCCTAGCACTATACATTCTTGTGGGTGTGGTGGGTGGGTGGCTAACCTATGGGAAACAAGAAGAAAAAAATTCCCAATGATTTCCCATGGTCGACCTCACATGGGTACCATAAAAAAACATGGGATAATGCACTATGCCATGGTCCAAGGTGTGGTTTTATATAAATTTTGTCTTACAGATGCTGCTTAAAATGACTTGGGAGAACACACTATGTTGTGGTCTAGGGCATGGTTCCAATCATCATGGTTTTTAAAACTATCTATTTAGATGCTATGTTTTACGGTCAATCATATTCATTGATTGGGAACTACATAAAATTATTTTAGGTGATTTATTAACATGATTTTTAATTTATTACTCTCCATGAAAACCCTTATACATTCCCTCTTTATTCTGGATATCGATCTAGGAATTCTTTGAGGAGATTTTAGGTGATTCTCTCTTACATTCATCCATCAATCCAACAGCCCGAAGGCCTTCAAATTTTTTATTATATGTTAAGTCCACCTTTTAAAGGAAGAAGGAGGAAACCCAAACAAACTTAAGTGTCCTATGTGAAAGCACAGTCTTAATCCGATGAATGATGCTATACCCTCTCAAACAACCAATTCTAAAAAGGACTGCAATGATGAACCACTAGATCTAGATCCTCCTCTGGAGCTCATTGCATGTAGCCATGTACGATTGCACAGAATTCCCACCTTCGAAAACAAACTAGCCACACAAACAATTCCACCATTTTACAAAATAATGAAATTCACCCATCATAAGTCATTATCATCGACCGACCTTATGACTTCAAAGCCTTTCCAGACAACCCTCACTACTTTCCAAAACACCGCCACTGCAACTACAGAATCCCAGAAGGTGATCCAAGTGAAGAGAATCCAAACCATCATCACCATGGACTGGATGGCCCAACACCACACTATGGGAACATCACCAATGCAAGGATATAGGCTTACCTAAACTAGAAATGTCGCTCTGGGTAGAGATCTAGTCATGGAAGAACAGATGATACACCCTCAGTTGGTTCCGAAACAAGCCAGCTATAGTAAGACAGTGAGAAGACTAATAGGAGGGGCATGACCAACAAATCATGAACAGTTAGCAGAACAACCAATCACTAAATCCCGTCTAGAACAACCATCAGAAGCGCTGAAACCAACCCAATTTAAGAAACCCAAAGCCTCAAAAAAAACCAACCAATTGAACAAACCCGAAAAATGTCAAACCAAAAACCCAAGAAAACTCATAGAATCATAGAAACCGAATGCCTACCCATGTTGGTGTTTGGGCATACAATATTTTACCATTAGGTGATGACGTGGGTATGATGGGACATACACTAATTGAAGTATGAACTATTCATAGGACACTTTGGATTAATAAATAATTGGTGAACACTTGAATGGGTGTGTGCATTCATTAAATGGGATATCATCATGTGGGGGTTACTTTCAATGCCTCTTATTGTACCTTACTTGATGGGTTCACATCTTATTATTGTTATATAATTAATTATTATTATTAGCAAATTCTTTCTTTTCTTAGTATCATGTGTGGTAAGTATTGGGGATTCTCTAATGGGTTTTATACTCACCCTTAATATATGAACATTAGTGTGTATGGAGAAATTTTTTACCATGATATTGATAAGGGGAAGGATTAATACTTTTATAGTAGAATATCTTAAGGCTGGATTCATGTCCTTTTGCAGTTGGAGCTTGGAGATTGTCTTGCAGTGGTTGTGGTTTAACATTGGTGACTTGGAGTATTTTATGTCTTGAGATATTTTAGACTTGATATTTTTTTCTTTCCTAACATGTTTATGATTATAATATTTTCCTATTATTGGAAATTTTGTGGGATTTAATATCATGTATCATGTTTATTTTATACTATTGTGATAATCTATTACAGGTTGCGTTGAGTATATAAGTGAAAATATTTCCCCATGTTATGATAAATCCCATGGGATTTATTACTAACCTTTAGTGTCTCGGGGAATTCCCCTAAGGTTAATGTAATTTTGGTCCTACCCAAGGAAATGGTCCCAGATTGGGATGTCATCATCATATATTTATTTACTGGAAAAGGGAAAGCTCAAGGAAAAGTAATGGAAAACAGGAAACTAGGGGGGTCTAAAATAGTGCAAGCTGAGGGATCCTCTATAATAAGATTAACCCACTTAGATTAAAAAATGTTAAAATTATGAAATTAGGAAGTTATAGATCCTTGAACTACTAGAGAGGCTAAGTGGTCTGCAACTTTATTTCCCTCACTCCAGGTGTGAACCATTATGATGTTGTTGTAGAGTATACCTTTGCATTTTTTGACAGTGTAGAAAATCGACCAAGGAATAGAACGAGTTATTTGAAAATAATTTATAAGGGTCATTGAATTATTTTTTGATTTATAAATTGGAATGTTCTTCTGGCGGAATAAGGTGAAGATAATGATCAAATCATGGGCCTCCTTCTTAAGAGAAGATCCACAACCAAGGTGGACTATGAGCACCAAAATGACCAAGCCCTAGGGGTCACAGAAAACCCCTCATCCTCTAATAAATCCTGAGATATAGGACCCATATATGTTATGTTTCAAACCCATGGAGGGTGGTAGCCATCGAACCCATTGTATTTACACATCCCTGCATCCAGGCTGAGATATTTGTGTTCTAGGTTGAAGAAGATGCTGGGATAGAGCTTCCCGCTAGTTACTGAATAATTTGAATAGGTTGAGAGGAAGGTTTCTTATTATAGAAATTATGGCCTTCCCAAAAGAATGAATCCCATCATACCTCACTTTATTCATGGACTTCCATAAGCAACAACATCTGGCATGAAAGACAGTGGTCTGTACCATTTTCTCTGGGCCACTATCACCTGAGTCTTGAAGATAGCGATCAAGGAAAGTAGTATCAAGCAGGGATTGGGAAGAGAAGACTATAAAATCACCAAATAATGACCAGAAAGAACGTGCCCATTATCCCTCAAATAAAATATGGAAAAAACTCTCCTCTATTTGGTGGTTACATCAGGGCCATCAGGAGACCATGTTGATACCACATCTTCTAATGTTATCATCCGTGAGAACCACATTATTCCGAAATCTCCATGTGAGGAACTTAAACTTTGTTGGAACTATCTTAAACAAAAAAACCTCATTACAATAATCAGTATGTTCCCTAGGAAGAATAGTTCGATGAAATTACTTTTTGGGTAAGGTACCTAAGGTGGAAGGAGTTAACACACACATATGTGGATCCGAGTTGATATCGATTAGGTTAAAAATGTCCTACTGATCTTTATCCAAAACAACCTTGATGAAGGTCAGGAATATATTTGCCTCTCTAAATGAGATATTTGTGGATGGAAAGCCAGAGAATCTGATAACCATTCCAACCTAGTTATAATGAAACAAGGATAGATCACCTTCCTTGATAATCCAATGGGTGAGGGGTTGAAGAGTTGTGACAAGGGGTATGATCATAAATAAGAAAGGGGACACATTAATTTCAACTATCTCTGAACTACCTTCATAATTTATGTACACACATGAGGTTTGCGGAAACGAGGGATAATCCTAGTTTTTTGTCCAAAGTATTTAAATTAAGTAGGATATTAGTATTTCAAAAATGTTTTCCAATGTTTGACTGATTAGGATTTCTGTTATAACATTCGTAACATACTAAATTTTTTTCTTAAGTCTTAATCAACATGTCGATCACTTCAATGATTAATACAAAAACTTTTAAATCTATAAATATGTTATTGAATAATATTTCTTCAAGTTTTTTCATGATGGTATTGACAAATTGAAACACTGTAGAAACCTAAATTAAACTCATCTAAGATCCCTATTAAATTAAAATACATAAATAAAACAAGAAAAAAAATATTATTTTATTTATTTCTTAAAATGATTCAAAACATTAAAATAAAACATGAATTATTGAACCCAAGTCTCTTTTAGTATCCATTGAAAATGTAAATAAAAATGATTTGGTAGGGTCCAATTTTAATATGATTGATGTTAGCCATTCCAATGTTAAATTATGAAAGTAAAAATGAAGAAACACTAGATAATATCTTACATATAGAAAACTAGAAAACCACTCTAATAACCACCTTTGTTTTCTCACAACATAATAAATGACTACTCTCTATATAATTGATATTTATTGTTAAATGGAAACCGTTTTAGGAATTTAGTATCCTACAAAAATTATAATCTAGAACTATAAATTGGGAGGTGAAATAATGATCCTCAAAAGTCCCTTTGGTGAATTTAATAACAACTAAAAGAAGATAAGGTGCTGAACTACCTTAGAATATGTATTAATGAACCTTTAAACATAGTTATAATACCAAAGGAGATTTTTAAATGTAAAATTAAATTAGACTAGTGAAACTATCTCATTTATTTGGCATTATAGGCCCATTACATCAAGATAAAATCTAAATCCCATTTTGGTTTTATTATTTCCTCATGTTTTTATATTAATAATTTAAATAAATCCTTATTTATATTATAATACCATATTAATTATTTAATTAAATAACTATTATTTAGTTAAATTTTTTAAATTACTTAAACACAAATATACTTTTTATTTGTAATAAAGATATGAATTTTAATACATTTATCGATCACAATTTCCTAGATAATATGAATTAGAATTATATTATATGTGACTCCAAGGGAACTTTTTAATGCTGGAAACTATTTTTATTTTAATTAATAATCATAATACAAGAGTTATATTTTGGAATATATCATATCTATTAAAATAAAAAAGGCATTAGGTTTGATCGATTACACCACATGTTCATTAGTAATGTTAATTTGTCCTTAACATCAATATTAAGCATGAGACATAGATAATTTCAACCTCATATAATATATTTATTTTTACAAAAACATGGGATAACTAAAACATATTTTTTTAGGAAACATGGGACCACATGGATATGATGTGAATCCCAAGGAACCTTGGTGGGGGGGGGGGGGGTGAATCAATGTGCTCACCAATTAAAATATTTTCTCTCCGACCCTCACCTATCATCATATCTATTTCCCTCATTATTATTTTTTCAATCTATACCCTCATAAATTTTACTCTCATTCAATAAAAAACACAAATATATAATTTAATGTAAACATAAACACATTAATTTTTTACTTGGTTTACCCAAAATGGATATATTCAAGGATCATACACACAATGATGTGATTGTGTACCAAAATACACAATCATACACTATTCAGTGGATACAAAGTTTAGCCGATGGTCACTCAATGCTAAGGTGCACTACCCATACATGCGATTTAGTAAACTATCACTAATCACATAAGGATCATATCCCCTTATTCCAGATCCATACACTACTTCAAGGAATTATAGATTCATTTATAGATTTCTTGTTTGCTCTAATTTTAACAAGATAAAAATGATATAGTTACATTAAAAATATTTTTATTTGATTATCTATTAACATCCACCTTAATACCTCACCTTTATCCAATATGAATGTAATAAACTATATTAAAAGAGTTGAATCATTTTCCTCCACATGAAATTCATAGTAGCATCAAATTCCTCCTTCAAGAATCTAGATGAGATAAATTCCTCACTAAGGGAATTTTCCTTGTCTTACTCATTTTTCATCTCTTCCATTAATTTTTTAGATATGTCAATGATCTTTCATAAATGAACCTCTCTAAAAAAATAGATATGTAAAGTAGTATCTCTCTATTTTTCACATATTTCACTATATATTTGGATATGTTAATGATTCTATAACACCCCGATCAATATCATCAGGCCCAGTCTGGTGTGATATAAGACCTTATACACACCTCCCTATGTATAAGAGGATTTGGACTAGTGGAAAGGGAATGATCTATGACGTGGGGTGACTATACCCTTGATATCTAGTAACTAATAATAATTAAAACAACATAAGTGATGATAAATAAATAAATAGGATAAATAAACACATCATATTCCAATAGATAACTACATCACATCCAATATAAAATGGAATATAATCACTAGTAAATCTAATAAAAAATGACCTCCTTATGAAAAGGATCAATTATATATAATAAAAAAACTAAAAATGAAAATATAAGGAAAAATTTATAAAGTTCTTGAAGTATTGACCAACATTAACTCAGTCCTATCCAACTCTGCATCCTTAATAACCCATCATCATGCCATTTACTTTGGATGGATCCCATATAATAAAGTCTTCATGCACATCAGGGTTTCTATGTAGGGATTGAGTAATAAAATATAGAAGGAAACCACCCAAATTTCTTTATAACATGTGAAACACATATATAAAGGTGTATGAACTGATAAAAATAAAAATATAACAATTATAAAACTCTTTTCAGGTCATCATGAATTAACCAAACCACCATGAACCACAAACATACCAACATTAGCAACATAACAAATGGAAGTGTCATATTGATCCATAAATAAAATTCAAAACATATACAGTATAGAAACCCTAGCCTATAACACATAATATTACATGATTTTAAACATAAATATCTAACAAACAAAACCCAAGTATAGAGAGGCCTAGTATCTTTGGGAAATAATATTCATAAAACATAAAAATCAATTTAAAATATAAAATAATTATTTCAATATCCTTATTGTGATACTGTATCCCTTTTATATTCTTAAACATCATAGGATATCCTTGGTAGTACATAAACAAAAGTGGTGAGATATAAATCCCAGAAAGAGAATATGAATGATAACGAAGCATAATATATGAGTCAAATGGAATAGAATGATATCATAAAAGGCAAGGATCGTGAATGATCACATGGAGGTATGACATAAATAAGATTAAACCATAGGATCATGACATAATAGAAATATGGAAACAATATAAAACATGAAATAATAAGTATAATTCAAGGATCACCACTGAGATATCATAACATGGCAGAAAAAGTCCCATAATAGATTAGGTTTAATCCATTATCTCATATATATCATATCATAAGATATAAAAATTACCCAATAAATTAGATCACTATCTTGGTTCATCCATAATAACTTGAACATGAATATGTGTGCCTCAAAAGTAAATCAAACATAAGGTATAAACATAAGAATTATCCCTATAAATAAATGAGTTACATAATCATATCCTATAGCATAACCAAATGAAAAATAATAATGGTTTCCATGAAAAAAGAGATTGAATCATAATTGAATGTTTATAGATGAAAAATAAACCTAGGCCATGAAAAATGATTTCCAAGTGAAGTGAAGATATAAAAAGGAGTGGACAAGTAATTTTGAAACTATACCTCTTCAGCGAGGTTTAAGGAAAATGGTAAAGGGTAATTAAAGAGGGGAAAGGGAATAATAATTTACATAATTACATAAATTAAATAAAAAGGTTTACTATAATGAAATTATTTTTTTAAACCACGGATGTTTAAAAAAAAATTTATAGAGTATTACTCGAGATGAGGTAAGAAACTGAGAAGCTCCCTTTAATCAGGTTTACATAATGAATGAAATTGAGAAGAAAACATTAAAAAAGTGTATATCACCAAAAAATAAAGGTAATAATAACTAATTATATATTCTAGATGAATATATATATATATATATATAATATTAATCTAATAATAGATAATAACAGTTTTATTACGTGAGTTTTAGAGAAAAAAGGCATGACCTAAAATAAACAAGGGTGGTTTAGAAGTTCCCTTGCATCAAGTCGAGATTCATTCTTCACTTTAACTTAAACTCCTGAAAAATAAAATTATATTTATTAAATAAATGATTTATCACCTTATTAAAATATATTTTATTTATTATCAATATTTTATCTTAGTTTAGAGTCATTTAATTGAGATATTTCTTCTGTCTCTACTATCCCAAGTTCATTCATTTCTTGTTTCCCAGGTCAGATTAATTTGTGGGTAATTAATGAAATTATTTATGAAATAGTTCCATAAATACAAAATTATAATATCATTGATTTAATATATATCTATATGTTTAAAAAATTCCTAATATACACTTTTATTCACAAATAAGCATTATTTAGTGGGTGTAGTTTTTATTATCACACTGTTAATTCATTGAGAAGGGTTTTCTGACCATGTAGATAATACATGGTTTTGTTTAACATTAATTTTATTTAACCATTATAGAATAATAAAAAAATAAAATATACTTATTTATTTAATTTTTCACCATAACAATTTTATTAAATCCATCCTTGATGGTGGTGGTGAAAAAAAAGTCTGTTGTTTATGGAGGTGGTGAACTGACCATAATGTGAACAATGTTTAAATTTTGGTAAGGAATGAGAAGAGGTTAGATAATATATATTTGATTAACATAATAAATTTATAGTATATTTATCATACTAGGGTCATTATGTTATGTTTTATGTATTTTTTTCAGAGGATGAAGAGGAAGAAAGATTAAAATCCTAGTTGAGAGTATTACCTTCTACTTTGGATGTCTCCTCCTTGGAAACCCCTTAAGGCTCCACAAAATGGTATTTTGGTAATAATAAAACTTCTTGGAAATGGGGAGTAGGTATGGGGATAAAAATGGGAATAGGTTGGGCTATCTATAAGTATTATAAGTAGTTAGGAGAAGTGGTGTTGTTGGTTGATATTTATTAGTAGAGGAGAGGGGTGTTTTTGAATATAATATTAATTAGTTTATTATTTTGTCTAAAGTCATACAATAGGGATAATTTTTATGATTAGATACAATAATTAGTGCATGTTATTTTAATATAATGGATACTTACGTCACCCATTACTCAATTTTTCATGTATTTAACTTATAATGTTCAATACCATACTTTTGTGTATTTTACTATTCACCAAAAAATAAAATATTTTAGAAAAATAAAAAAATCCACCTTAATCATTTTTCAATGTGTAGGTTTAAAAAAATGAAACCCATTTTAATAAAATAAATTTATAAATATGATAAATTTATTTTTTGAATAAAATCCTAATTTATTTGAAAAAATACTAATTTTAATATTATGATCAAATTTCTGGACCTTTAATAAAGTAATTATGGTATCATAAAATTATATTATAATTATAATATAATATAGTATTTTTTTAAAATCATTTTATGAAAATAATCATCCTTTATATTTTTTATATTTATTATAAAAATAAAAATAAAGCATAATGGTTTTATAAAAATACAAACACTTATTTTAACTTTTTTATATAATTTTTTTATTTATAGTATGATTTAAAATTACTATATTTTCATTTTATAATAAACCAAAATATTATTTTACACTTACATAGGCCAAAATACTATTCTAACAGTCTAGTTACTAGTCCTATTATTCTGATTACTATTCCAATAGTTAGATTACTATTCTAATGGTTAGATGTTTAATCATCATATGAGTTCCATACCTTCTATAGATACATATTATTACATTAATTATTCAATAATTTCTATTTTATCTCAAAGTTATATATATTTTCATTTTCATAATGGATATTTCATTACTAATAATCTGTTTCATTTTTACATTATTGTTCATGAGTGTGATCAATATAAGGGATCGAGCAAATCCTAATTTTAAAGTTATAGTAATGTTATTTTATATTTTTTTGTCCTATTATAATGTTCTATATTTTTTTTGAGTATATTTATATGCTAAATATAATTTTAAACTCAATATAATAAAAATTGTTCTTGTTCTATTATGTGGTTCATGCACTTTATATAATACTACATTACTAAATATGAAACATTTATATAATCATAAAGAAAATTTTATTAATAAATTTTCGGTCATTATAGATTTATTTCCTTAAGAAATTTCACCCTCAAAATTTCATTTCATCCACAAAGAAGAATATAGATGAAATTAAATCAATTTTATTACTTCCTTTGGTTCCCATGTTTCATCCTTGTACTTATGGTTCCATAATAGTACATTGACTAGGTGATTTTTCTTATGAAATATTACTTTTCCTCTATGATTCAAGATCTTCACCAACTGATCCTCATATGAGATATCATGATCTAATTGTTCCACCTCTATATTTAGTATTTATATGATATCTGTTATGTATTTTTGTAAGATGGATACACGAAACATGTAATACACTTGATATAGTGTTATTGGGAGTGATAGTAGATGGACACAAATCTAATGTGGTCAATAATATAAAAGGGTCTAATGTATCTAGGACTTAGATTTCCCTTTTTCCCAAATCTCATGACTATCTTACATGGGTATATGTGTAGTAAAAATTTATCCCTAATCTAAAAATCTAGGTCTCACTAACGATTGTCAGCGTAACTCTTATGTTGACTCTGAGATAACCTAATGTGCTGCTGAATAGTCTTGAAAATTTCTAACATTTCTTTGACCATTGTAGGTATTAGAAACTTTTTTTACAACTTTGTCCCAACATGTAGGTGTTCTAAATACCTTCACATAAATGGATTCATATGGAACCATTTTTATGATTGATTGGAATATGTCATTGTATGAGAAATCAAAAAAGGGAGTTTTTGATCTAATCCTCCTTTGAAGTCCATAGATCATGATCTAAAAATATCCTAAAGTTTATTTATAGTTTACTTAGATAGGCCATCATTTTTTGGGTGATATAATATTTTAATGTTCTACATAATGTTTAAACCATGATGGATACTTTTTAAAAGAATGGAGGTAAAACTTGGATCTAAATCATATATAATTGATAGTGGTGTTCCACAAAGCCTCACCACTTCATTGATGTATATCATTTCAAGATTATAGAATAAAATACCCCCTTAATAGACATGAAATAGTTAGTATTTGTAAGTTGGTCTACTATAACCCATATGTAATTGTTCCCTTTGGCTGTCTTTAGAAGGATAATGGACAAATCCATAGTTATATTCTTTCATTTCCATGATGGTATGGGTTATTATTGCATCATACCCTTGGTATTTTTCCTTTATACCATCACTTACTGAAATACTAGGCACTTTGATGTATATTCACTAATCTCCATGTTTATATTTTACCACCAATATTTCTCTAGAAGATCTTGCTACATCATCGTGCTACTTGAGTGGATAGTGAATGTCACACTATGTGTATCACGGAACAAATCCTTATTTATCTTAGGCTTTGATATTACACATAATCATGAATCAAAATATTATAACCACTTCATCAAATTTTTTGAACTATGAGGATTTAAAATTTATTATAGATTCCATATTCTTCTATACTAACATATTATCCCTTTAAGAATCCTTTATCTTCTCTAGAATGGATGATTGACCAATAATTTGAGCTTGGTAGGATGTTTTTCCTTCCATTATGAATTCCATGTACACCCTTTTAAAGTCATGTAAGATTAGATCCTTCTCAATTATTATCATTGATAAGGCTACACGAACCTTTATACTTAGAGAATACATCACATTATTCATATTTTCATGATGGTAATGGATTGAGTTTTCATAGTCCTTGATCATATCTAACAATCTTTGTTGGAACATATTAAGATCCTCCATGTGAATATATACTTAAGGAACTTATGATATGTGTGTATTTTATAATTCTACCTATAAATATAATTCCCACAAAATTTCAATATGAAGATCACTAAAAAAACTCTAGATCATGCATTGGATAGTTCTACCCATGAAATTATAACTAACTTGAGGTATAGGGTAAAATTTTTTAATTTTACATTAGTAAAAATACCATACCCTATTTTTCAGTATCCTTGTATACCATAAACAATTCCCCACTTGTGGGTATTTTGAGTACTAGTGCAGTGATAAGCCTCCTTTTCAATTCCTTTAAGCTTTATTCACATTCACTAGTTGAAAAAAAATTCACTCCCTTCTAAGTACTTTTGGTCAGCTAGTTTTCCAATTGTGAGAGTCCTCAAAAATCATCAATATTACCCACCAGTCTAGGGAAACTATGGATATCGATTATATATGGAGGTCTTATCCACTCCTCAATCACCTTTTTCTTTAAAGGATCCAAAATATCCCATTGGTGGATGCCCTAGAATGAGACTTTCTCCATCAAAACCCACATTTAATGTAATTTTTATATAGATTCTCCTTTCATAATGTCTTTATCATAGTATTCAAATTCTCCTCATACTACTCCTTTATTTTTAAATATATCAAAATATCATGAATAAATATTACCAAAATTTTGTTAAGGTAATATCAAAAGACTCAATTCATTAATACCATGAAGATTTCTAGAGCATTAGTGAGTCTGAAGGGTATCAATATGAAATGAAGTGTTCATAACTCATTAAAAAGGTATAAATTAGGATAACTTCCTTCTTCGCCTTTAATTGGTGACATCTTGAATAGAGGTCCATCTTAAAGAAGTATTGGGCCCCATATAGTTGATTGAACAAGTCATATGTCTATACAAGGGGATACTAGTTCTTTATCAAGATTCTTATATGTTCATGATAATCAACACATAGGTGCATTAACCTATCCTTATTATTGATGAATAATACTAACACACCCCAAGGAGAATCACTTGGGAGTATAAGACCCTCGTTTAGATTATCTTGTAACTTCTTATTCAATTATTCCAATGTAAAGGTGTCCATTCTATTGAGAGTCTTAAATATGGGTAGATATCCAAGTATATGTTCAATTAAGAACTCAACCTCTCAGTTAGTTGGAAAACCAGGTAAATATTTAGAGAATATATTAGTATAGTAATTGATAATGGGAATGTCTTCAAGCCTGATTCTATACTTTATCTCAATCATTTAAGCTGGATACTCTTTCACATAAAGAAATAATATCCAGTCAAAAAACATTGACTAGGGAGGATTTGTATATTTGGGATTCAATAATTTTCCCTTTTTCTGTTCTCTTAGATAACTAAACCTATAATTTTTGAATTGGTGTTTGAATATTTATACTAAAATTACATGACATAAAAGAATTTATAAAATTAGAATCAAATAATACATTTTCCATTATTGAATGAACAATTAGTTTACCAGTAACTAGTTCATTATCAGTGTCCACCTCAGTATTAGTTATGTAATAAGCCTTTATTTTACCTATTATCCTTGGAGATTGTTTTCATTGATTTTCTCCAACAACCCTTGGTTTAGGGAATTAAATTTCATACTATTTTTGTTTCTTATTTTTGAAATACTATACTACAAGATGAGGGTTCATCAAAACCTTCTTTTCGTACATCACATTAGTGGGTTGACATTTATTAACCTAATGAACCTTCTTTACACATATGGAGCATATAATTTTTCCATTGATACAGTTTCTATGATGATTATTCCCATACTTTTTACATGTGGGTAGTTTGGATTTCTTTCCCCCATGTGATTTATCCATTAATCTTATGAAATTAAACTTCATTTTAACCTATTTATCTCGAACCCCTAGAGACCACTAAGAATCACCAGTATTCATCATAAACATAAGGTAAAAATATAAAATCTATTTATATCTATCAATTTCATGGATTGATAAGGTTTTTAATAGACCCAACATTAATCCAATAAATAAACGTTCCACCTTACTTTTTGCATTCATGAAAATTCCAGATGCATATTGTGATATCCTTATAAAATTTTCCTCATGAGCCCTGAGAAACTAATCCACCATTTTATTTAGTCTATGCAATTCAATATCTATTTTAGGAAGAATAGTTTGGGTAAAATATTTTTTTTAAAAATATTTTCTTTAATCCTTTCCATTTCATGGATTCAATTTCATCCTTGGTCTTCGTATTCATCACCAGTGCCCACTACTGACTACTTCTCCCTTTAGGAGATAAATGGGAAATATAAATTTCTATTATTTAGAGAATTAGATGATAAAGTAAATATTATCAATGGAGTAAATCCATTATTACATGATGAGTGGATTATAATATCCACTAAAAATTGGATGCCTTTATTGTATAAAGGACATAACAAAAACTTAAATTTTGTTAGGTGTAGGAGATTACTCGACAAAATTTATTTTATTATTCATAACTTGAGTTAGTTGGGATAGTACTTACATGATGTTCTAGAATCCAACCCCCATCATGTTAGGTATCTCATTAGGTAAATCATCACATTTCCTATCACATTTGTTGTTGGTATGATTCTTCATATTTCTTACTATTAACTAAAATGAAATAAAATTAGGGATAGGAATACATAGAATAAAAATCATATAACATTGGAAACAATTAAACAATAAGTAATAACTTATAAATGAATTTTATTTCCAAACTTATGAGTCTATATGTTTCTGATAGGCCCATAGGGGTGTCGTTAATTCTCTATAGGGTGAATCAAAATACAAAATTTATAAAAAAATCCAATTATGTTACTAATTAATTAAAATATAGTTTGTTTCAAGATTGAGGTTGAACCCACATGATGGTGATTTAATTTATTTAATATTAAAAAAAATGTTTTACAAATTTATTTTAATAAAGGGTAAAGAATTATATTTGGGGTTTGAATATTGTTTTAAGAAAACATGAATCAATGTCTAAGTAGATTAGTTTTTTTGAAATCAAATTTAAAGGCATATTGAATTTTTTTTAGTTTTAGGGTTGAGGTGTAATTGGATTTAGAAAATAAGTTTTTTTGTATTGATGTTGGATTCGGGAAAATGTATATTCAATGGTCATGAAATCCCCTCCTTGACACAACAATCCTTCCTTTTACCATGGTTAGGTAATTTAGGGAACTATTGAATTGAGTTTATCCCAATTCCCAATTATAAATATGACTACCATGAATGTAAAAATGGTCATTCATTAATTAGTGTAATTAGTTGTGTTATTGAAAAATACTTTATAGATTCATCAATAAATAGTCTTGGTTTAATAATAATAAATAGATTGTACTTTATCAATTGAAATGACAACAACCATAATGTATGAAATAAATAAATAAATCTGAAGCACATAATCCCTTTGGGTATATTACCCTAAAAAGGTTAGGAATTAATCCCTCATCCTAGTAAAGAGGTAATATGAGGGAAGGATAAAAGTAAACTAAATCATGAACAAAATATAGAAAGACTGGTGATGACCCTAAATAATGTAGCTTATTGCCCCAAGATCTAGTCTCTGGAATCCTTCCTTGATAAAATATGTGAAAATATCTATTTATAAAACTCATTGGAGATATTTTTTTGTTTATTTAATCATTAATACAGATAATAATGGTGGAACATGTCTTTCCTAAAATTAAATGGCCATTTCAGGCCATTATTCTTATTCTTCCACCAAAATCCACATTAAAATCATTCCTTACTCGGCCTATCCAGTAAGTTTCATAGCGTGAATGTGGATTTCACAACATTAATTTTCATGGTATCCTATTAAATGTTTCAAATCATGTATTATCTTACTGGATTGTATCTCATACATGTCATATACTTGATTCACAACATAAATCATCATTTTCCATCTCTTGAAGCTCTTTTTCACTCTGTTTCTTCAGTTTTATGCCATGGAAGCATCCCATTGATATCATTCATCATGGGAGGCCTTATTTAATTGAAACAATGATCATTTTGGTTCATTATTATCATATCAATAAAATTTCATCCTTACAAAGATAAATATATAATTAAATAATTAGTCTAGAGTTAACCATTTAATTACCCAAATTAATGTATTTAAATACAAAAAATTGTATGGATAAAATGTATGTATAAAATTCCCCCACATATTAATTTATAATTTTCCTCAAGGATATAATATTAACATATTACCAATGTTAACAAAAATAATTTATTAAATGAGAAATTAAATTTTTATTTATCACATAGGAAAATTCATCAATCTGTAATTTTTACATGGAAACAAATAAATTAAGTATTTTACTTTTCTCCTTTTAAAATAGTCAATTTTTTTTCGTTATTCCATTTTCTATTTTCTATTTAATATTAATTATCATTCTATTCACAATTTACCTCACTTTAATTTTTTATCTCATCATCAGGGTACAATTATAAATTGAGGTCAACATATACTTCAATAACATGTCACCTACCATAGGCTTGTAGGTCATCTAGCATATCCATTGTGTAAATAAAAAATTCATAGTTAATCCCAATGGATTCATATAAAGGTTAAAATATCTTTGAGGCTTCAATATAGATGGGTAATGGTGTTAAAAAAATAAATCTAAAAAATGAGGCTAGACTCATAATAATAATGCCTAATATCAAAAGATACGCTCAATGAAAACATCCCTTTATAGACATAATCTCTCTCTTCCACTAAAAAATATCAATGTGGGCTCATGAGAAAAGTAAGTACAATGAATTAATCATACTATCACTCTTTTCTAAGATTAATATCACATCCACCACTGAAACAAAAAATGATCAAAATATCATCGATCTGAAAATTGTTATTTTTGATCGTCCTAATAGACAACCCATTTTTTGATATTATATATATATATATATATATATATTTCTTTTGTAATAGAGGTGAATAATGATAATGTATTGTGAATGATATCATGTAATCTCCCCAAATCAAAAGAAAAACCATATAAATTTATTCTCAATGTAGTACACCCTCATCCACTATTGATAACCACTTCCTCACATTTATATTTTTAGATATCAATCAATATATTTAGAGGTAGGTAATAATGTATAAAATTGGATTGTAACTCTGATTATTTACCAAAAAGATTATTCATAGATTCTAAGGGCTTTAAAAGGATTAAGCAAGGTGGTTCCAAGGATAAATGGAATAAAAAATATCCCTCAATCATACTAAAAGTGATTTTTTCCATTATATATTTGATAAGATTCCAATAAAGTTTTAGAAAAGAACATGCACAAGTCTCTCAATAAATATATGATAGAAAGAATGGGAAATATTGGCTTACTTAATATCTTAATAATGAGAATTAAGGGTTGAAAAAAATAATAATGATAATACATATGAATAATTAAATAAATTAATTAAAATATCACAAATTTAAGGGAAGAAAAATCTTAGAAAATTTCATTTACAAAATTAACATGCTTCCGAAATAATGATTTTCTAAATCCAAAAACCACATTCTAATTTCTATAAAGATTTTATCCAATTTTTTTCCTTAAAATTTATTAACAAAGAAATTTTAAATCATTCTATGGATTTTATTATATATAGTTTATGTCTCCTAGTTCATTTGATTAAATATAAAATCAAGGTGGTCCACAGAACTAGCATTTTGAAGCTTTGAAAAAAATGTTTGGAATGCGGTAGAAAATTTAATATTTTAAACACTTAATAAACATTGTATTATGATTTTAAGTAGTCTATAAAGCTTCTTCCTACACTATAATCATGGATTGAATGGGTTATGTGATGCATATTTTCTAGATTTCAAGATGTGAATTGGTTTCATGATGTGTAATTGTCCTATAACTTCTTCATCATGTTGATTTCAAAGGTTTTTGTAGTCCTAAAAAATAATCATGTAAAATTATATTCTATTATCATTTAAATTTAAACTATTTGGAGGAGTGTGCATGTGAACATCTAAAAACAAAAAATAAATAAATTAAAACTCTAAGAACCTTGGTTTCCTCCTATAAGCGCTTTTGTTTAACATCATTGGATCAACCTTACCTCCTCCAGATTCAATTTTGGTAATGGGTGATTGATTTTTTTTACCTAGATAAGGTCCATAAGTGGTTTCAGTTGTGACTTATCTATATAGTTTGGTATTTTTCCTAACTCTTTAAAAAAATTAAGTCTTCCTAATGGTATAAGTAGATTTATTTCCATCGGGTCGATCCACTATTTATTCCTTAATCCGGAAAATCTAAGTGGAAGTTTATGTACCATACATAATATTGGGCCTCTTTTAAAGTGGATGGATTTGATCACCTCTTTATTTCCTTTGGTATTTTTCTTCATATTTTCTTTCTTCATATCATAGATATTATTTTCAGTATCCTCTAATACAAAAATATCCACCTCATGCACTTATTCAATCAAAACAATCTCTTCAACAAAATTTATTTTTTCTTCTCTAAACTCATCATCTTATTTTACATGATATTTATTTATCTCCTAGTGGATATTAAAACTTACTTGTTCATATCCAAATCTCATATATAGTTATACACTTTTTATGTATATCAGTGCTCACCTAGTGGCTAAGAATAGTCTTCCCTGAATGAGTGTTTTTCGCTCATCTTCTATATCCACCACTAAGAAGTTGAATAGGAAGTAGAATTTATCAACTTTGATTAGGATATAATTTATGATCCCTCATTGGTAATTCACTGTTGAATCTTCCAATTGAAGTTCAACTCTTATGGGATTAATTCCTTTTAATCCCATCCTCATAAAAGTGGTTTGTGACATGATGTTGACACTCACACCTAAGGAACATAAATATTTTCCAAATTTATTATATCTGATAAATATAGGAATTTAAAAACTACCTGGATCTTGTTTCTTCTTTGGTAGGTACTTTGATACCACTTCCAAACACTCTCATGTGAGTGGAATGAGGCCCATATCCTCTAACTTATTTTTATTATTCACCAATTATTTCATGATTTTTTCATATGTAGTAATGTTTATGAAATCCTCTAAAAAAATTATATTAATATTAAAAATTTTAAAGTGTTCAAGAAATTTATCTTTCTATAAATTGATCTTCTCTTATTCTAGTCTCTCAAGAAATGGTATCCTCAGCTTTTACAATAGTGGTTCTTCTTTTACATATTATTCAACTATTTGTTGCTCACTATTTTCTAGCTCTTCTTGCTCTTTTTATTGTAATTTTATTAGTTCGGGATGATCCTAAGTGAATTTTACAATCCTTAGAGAAATGAATTTCATATATTTATGTGGGAGAACTTTGGGGGCATCTTGGAAGTGCTCCTTGTGATCTATCTCTGAGTTACTCAATGATTTTTTCAACTTGATTCTCCAGATTTCGCAATACAGACTTTTGGATCGCTGATTATTTTTTTATCTCCTTGATTTCCACCCCATTCATGGTCATTAATATTTCTATTGTCTATTCTAGGTTATGGACTTGTATTATCAGTGATGATCCACGGTTTTGAGGTTAAAAACCTTGTTATCTTGCATTAAATCCCTAGCCTTGGTTTTGTTATTGTGGTCTTTGTTGTATATAACCCTAAAATTGATTACCATGGTTGTAATATACATAATTTAATTCTTATGTACACATACCTAGGGGTTTTTATAGCTATACCATCACCATTTACTTATTATTGGACAATGGTTTCATATGTTCTATCATCCATTCATTGTTATGGATTATGTGGACACCTATTTGTTGCATTCCTTCATTTTTTATTGGAAGTTGTTTCTTATCATTTCATACAGTGGGTTGTATCTATCATCTGATGATTTATTCATTAGTGACCAACCAGATACAACATTCATAATTGACCTATTTACCCATGAAAAACCATTATAAAAAATTTGGATTAGTGTACCTAGCTCCATTCCTTGATAAGGAAATTTTTGAGTCATATATTTGGAACATTACTAAGTATTTTAATGTGATTCATGCTAAAATTTAAAAAAGATAAGAATATATACCCATACATCCATCAACATAGAAGGTGGGAAGAATATAGTAATAATTTACCATGCTAAATAATCCCATGTGGTGATGGTATTATGAGGAAAACTCTGAATCCACTCATGAGATCAACCCTCAATGAGAATCTGAACAGTCGAATCCTTACCATGTCACTAGAGACATTATTGAATTGGAAGGTGTATCTAAGTTTGAGAAATATTCTCATCTGAATATTCAAATCATCATGAGTAAGTATAGCTAATTTCATGCTATTGAATATCATCTGGATTATGAAAGGTTTGATCTCAAAGTTATTCTCTATAATAAGAGGTTCCATGATTCCTAGTTGCAATCCTATGTTGGATTTCCATTCATAATTTGTGAGTGTACACAACCTAGAATCCCTTATTGGTACCCATTTTTTTATTATCTACACTATACATGGTCATAGTTTCTTTATTATTCCATTAGGATTTTCTGAGCTTTAGTATTGAATACAAAAATCTCTTTCCCTTTTTCATGTGTGTTGTGGTCATACATTAAGATTTAAAATATTTAAAAACACAACCTAAAATGCACAATGTGAATAAAAAATTAAAATAAAAGAAATAAAATAAAAATAAAAATAAAATATTAAAAAATACTTTGAACAGTCCCCAATAGTGGATCCGATATTAACAGTCCCACAAGGGCATTGTTAATTACCTATGGGGATAATCAAAATAAAATATTTCTCCTTTTTTCCATGGTCATGTAATTTAGGGCACTGCCGAATTGAGTTTGTCCTGATACCAATTTTTAAAATTTACTACCCTAAATGTTATAATGGCCATTCATTAATTAGGGTAATAAGCTTCAAAATTGGAAATAAATTTATATATTAATTAATAAATGGTCATGATTTAATAAGAAGAAAGATATTGTAATTTATTAATTGAAATTGCAATAACCCTAATACATGAAATAAATAAATAAATCATAAAGAACCCCCTTTAGCTACATTACTATAGAAAAATGAGTTAATTACCCCTCATGAATAAGAGGATATAAATAGGTAAGGAGGAAGGAAAAATAAAACATGAATACAGAGTATAGAAATACAGGTGAGGATCCTACACAACACAACTTCTTTCCCCATGATTTGGTCTTCAAAATCCATCCTTGACTATAGTAGTGAAACTATCTTTTCATAAAACTCCCTAGGGATCATGTTTCATTTAGTTAGTCATTAATGTGGCTAATAATAGATTCCTAGGTATTTCCTGGCATTAAATGTCCATTAAAAACTATTATTCTTATTATTTCATTTAAATACATGTCAAAATATTTCCTTACTAGTTCTATACAGTAAGTTTCATGGTGTGAATGTGGGTTTTATGCCAGGATTTTTTGTTACCTCCTCCAAAATTATTCACTTAATGTATTCTTCTCATGTCTTGCATTTGGTACATGTCCTATACTTGATTCATGATATGAATCATCATTTTACAGTTCCAAAATCTTCATTTCACCCCAGTTCTTCAGTTTCATGCCCTAAAAGAGTTTTATTGATACCATTCATCATGGAAATCCTTATTTATGTGAAAAATGACATTTCTAGTCAATTTTTATCTTCTCTATAAAAATTTAATCCTAACATATATGAATATAATAATCAAATAACTCAGAAATGTTTAACCATTTAATTACCAAAATCAATTTAATTAAATACCAAAATTCTATGCATAAAATTTACATATCCATTTCAATATAGATTATCCATGGTAATTTTTCTATTAAGTTTTATAAACTAAAAATATATCCATTTACATCATAATGGGTTTTAGTGAGCTTATGAATTTTCTAAAGCATATCCACCAGGAGTATGAAACCAAGTGTATAGTATGACTAATTTTTCACACACCATGTACTCTTTGAGTTAATACCCAATGATCTCTTTTAGGGTCATTACCGTTAGGTATATCTATGAAAGTGAAAAATCTACTTCAAGTATACATATGTGGATTTCCTTGGTTGGAAACTAATCTCTCTATACTTTACCAAAATTTTAGGATATTTCCTATACTTTGACGTATCCATAGGGGTTTTTCTAATGTATTCTTATCCTAATCCACAAAATAACTAGACCTTTATTTGATAACAGCTATAGCGACCCTTCCAATTATACATATTATTACTTGTTTTTTAACATAAATATAAGGTAAATACATCCCATAGATCCAGATGCCAAATATCTTTGATGGATAAGGTTTATAAAATGTAAACATGAATCTAAAATAAAAAATATTTATCTTCAACTCTATAATGAGATCATATATCTATTAAATATTATAATACAACATAGGATATAATGTGGAGTACATAAAAAAAATGGGTTAGCTATAAATTTCATTAAGGGAATAATCATGATAACGAAGCATAACATATGAGTCAAATGGAATAACACGATATTAGAAAATACAAGGCACATGAATGATAACATGGTGGAATAAAATAATTAATATATAATCATAGGATCATGTTATTATAGTAATTAATAAGTAATATAAAATATGACATCATAATTATAAGTTAAGGATTATTTCCAAGACAACATAACATGATGGACATATTCCTATAATAGATTAGGTTTACTCCCTCATCTCATATATATCATATCATGAGATATTAACATTACCAAATTAATTGGAGTTCTATATTGGTTCTTCCATTATAACTTGTACATGCATATGTATAACACACAAGGAAATCAAACATAATGTTTAAACATAATAATTACACATGGAAAGAAATGGGTTAAAAGTCGTGAGTTATAGAATTACCAAATGGAATAACATAATTGTTTCCATGAAAGAAGATATTAAATCATACTTGGATGTTCATAGATGAAAAGTAATCATATTACAAGAAACATTATTTCCAAGTGATGCAAAGACATGAAAATGAGTGGATAAGTAACATTGAAAATGTACCTCTTAAGTAGAGTTTTGGGAAAATAGAAAAGGGACTTCAAAGAGGGGAAGGGAATAATAATTTCTATAAACTAGAAATGAACAAATAATGCTTTCTATAATAAAATTAAAAGTTTTAGAAACCATATATGGTTTAAAAACAGTTTATGGAGTAGTATATGAAATGAGGTAAGAAACAGAAAACATCTCTTTAATCGGATTTTCTTAACAAATGAAATTTGGACGAAAACCATAAAAACATGTATATCCCCCAAAAATAAAGGTAATAAAAACTAGGTATGTATGTGAGGGGAAAATATATAAATAATATTAAGGTAATAAATGATAATAATAGTGTGATGAAGTGATTTTTGTAGGAAAAAGGAATGACCTAAAATAATAAGGGAAGTTCAGAAGTTTCCTTACCTCAGGTCCAAATTCATTATGCACTTCCACTTAACCACATAAATAATGAAATTATATTTTTTAATTAAATTATTTATAACATTATTCAAATATATTTTATTTATTCTAAATATTTTATGTTATTTTATATTCATTTAATCGATATATTATTTCTGTTTCAACTATCCCAAGGTCATTCGTTTCATGGTCCTAAGGTTGGATTAATTAATGTATGATCGTGGAAGTTTTGTATGAAATGGTTCCATAAATCCAAATGTATAATACAATTAAGTTATCCTGTCTATAGAAGATTTAAATGATCTTAATGTCTAATATTATTCATTATAAGTATGATTTAAGGATTATAGGTTCTATTGCCATACTGTTAGTTCATTAAGGTGGGTTTTCTGACCATGATGAACTTACTTGATTTTATTAAAATTTAAGGCTATTTAACCATTAAATAAAAATAAAATAAATTTAATATGCATATTTTAATAATTTTTCATTATATTAAATGTATTAAATCCATCATTGAAGGTGGTGGGAAAAAATGAAGTACACTATTTATGGAGGTGGTGAATCGACCATAATGTAAAAAATGTTTTTGTTTTAGAAAGAAATGATATGAGTTTGGATAATGGATATTAAATTAAAACAATAACATTATAGTATATTTATTATACTATAGTCATTATTTCTTGTTGAATGGATTTTTTTGGAGGATGAAGATGAAGAAATATTAAAAATCCTAGTTGAGATTATTACACTCTCCTTTGGATGTATCCTCTTAGGACACCCCTTAAGGATACTTGGAATTGACTTTTAGTAATACAAAAACTCATTGGACAGGTGGAATAGGGTTTGGTAGAGATATTTATAGAGATTAATTTTTCTCCAAGGTAAAAAAGGAGTGAAGAGAAGGAGTGGTATTTATAAGGGGAGGAGATGGGTGTTCTTAAATGTAATATTCACTAGTTTGTTATTTTAGACCGAGAATAAAAATATTGTTGATTATTATGAATATATATAGTACATATATCATAATAGTTTAAACTAGTTGTTGATTACATTATCCATGAGCCCTTTATTCAAGTATTTAACTTATAATGTTCAATATTGTATTTTTTCACATTTAACTATTCCCCCAAAACATATATATTTTATAAAAATACTAAGAATTCACTCTAACCATTTTTAAACATGTAGATTTTAAAAATGATGTCCAGTTTATGAATAAAATTTTATCAATATGGAAAAGTCTGTTTTTAAATAAAATTCCTATTTGTGTAAAAAAATAATTTTAATATTATTATCAAATTTCTGGACCTTTGAAATATTACTTAGGGTATCATAAAATTATATTATATTTATAATAAAATATAGTAATTTTTTACAAAACCATTTTATAAAAATAATTATCCTTTCTAATTTTTATATTTGTTATAAAAATATTAATAAAATATACCTATTTTATAGAAATAAAAACACTTATTTTATCATTTTTAAAACATTTATTTTTCAATAAGATGATATAAATTTTTTATATTTTAATTTTATAAGATACTAAAATATTATTTTGTACTTTTATATATAAGGAAACTATTATAAAAATTAGGTTACTATTCCAATCAGTAATATAATTATTCCAACATTCATATCACTATTCCAAAAGTTAGATTTGAAATAGTTATATGGGTTCCTTACCTTCTATAAATACCACATATTTCACCCATTATTAATTCAATTATATTTTATATCATGGTTATATATATTATAATATTAAAAATGGATTTTTTATTACTAATGCACTTTTACATTTCTATAGAGTTGTTCATGAGTGCGATCAATCTAGGGGATCAAGTAGATCCAAATTGTAATATTATTGTTTCCTTATTTTCTATTTTTTCCCCATTGTAAGGTTTGAAATTTTATTGAGTATATTTATACTCTAAATTTAATTTTTAAGTCAATATAATAATTTTTTTAGTTCTATCATGTGGTTCATGAACTTTACATAATAATACATTACTAAATATAAAAACTTTATATAATCAGAAGGGAAATTCCATTGAAAAAATTCAGGGTCATTACAGTAAGAATCTTATTACTCAAGGTATGTCCCAACATTAAGTACCCATTCATACCTCATGTCAAGAACCCAACCTCTCTATTCTCACACAAGGAAGTTTAATCATCATATCACATACTACACCTCCCCACTCAAGGTTGGTATAACATCATTTCTCTGATCATTTATTCTTACTCAAGGTTGGCCACTTATCAAATATTTGACCATGCTGTCTAACTCAAAGGTGGTCACATGCCATAATTCTAACCTTGAAAACTTATTCATGGATGTAATTTCCTTAATCCTATGATTACACCTTCTCATCAAGTTTTTCCTCACACCATCAATCATATAATATCATATAATGACCCACTATCTTCTTACTTAAGTGGGGTTTATTATAATTAGTCTCAATGAGTCACACAACATGAAGTGAAATAATAACTAAAATTTTAATATATCCCCTCAAATTCTCCCTTACCAACCTATAAAGGTTTCCTATATATCCATGTTTACTCAAAAAATACCATCATAAGTGAGGGGAATCACCATCTATACCAAAATGGCACTCCACTAGGTCTTCTAATTCTTAACTGATCTCGAATAACTCATTCTTTGGCTAATTCTCCTAGGCGAATAGACCCACCTCTTCCCATAGAATGAGGAAGTATTCTACCCTTTCCATGACATCAACCCATAACTCCTCCTATAAGGGGTCGACCACACCAACACAAACCCACCTATTAATTTTGATACTAAAGTAAGAACTCTATAGGTCTATACATTTCCCTGTATAAAAGTATATCCAAACAACTTCATGAAAAATCTATAACATGATAAGGAATTACTACCTCAAGATTAATGGAGTATACAAGCAAATCCATGTTCCCCAATTCATGACCAATACACTGGGATCCTAAAAATAGTCCCAAACTCTCATAATTTGGGTTTCGTAAAGGGAAACCATAAAAAATGAAAGAAAAATGGTTCTTTATCCATGAATGGAATAAATTTAACCAGAGAATATTTCTACAATAAAATTAACATTAAATGATCAAGGGAGAGGGGGAGAAAAATCAAAAATCCAAGGATAAAATAAAACGTTATCCAAATTTGAATGGATGTTGAGGGATAAATTGATGATGAGTTAAAAGAGTCTAAAGAGAAGTTACACCATTTAAAAAAAATAGCACAATGATTTGGTCAAGATGCGACCATCATGGTCTCATCATGATGCCTCCTCACAAGGGCTGTTTCACAGCGTGACCACCCCCAGACAATGTTCCTAACTCCTTATCCAAATATCATCATGATATTATCAAGATTGTTATGTCATGATAGACCCTCTCATAGGTTACCCATTCTATGAATCCCTACTTCCTTTATTTGATACCCCACCTTAATCACTTTCTTTACACCATCTATAGGCATCACATCATGGGTAGCTCCCCTATGACACACCATGACTTTACCACACAAAACATCACACTATTTCACCTCAAGGGCATGATGTGACCTTGTCCTCCATTTATCCATCACAAGACCAACCACCCATCACATCATGAATCCCTTGTTTCTTGTTATGATGGACCATCTATTGCAGAGTTACTATTTCAAATGACTAATTAATCTCCAAACCCCAATCCTAAGCCACCACTAACAGTACAAAAAACTTGAATTCATTAATATGTATAATATTAATTTTTTTTAAAAAATAACACACCCTTAAATTCAATGTGTGTTACAAAATAACCCTCTATGGAATTTTCATCTTGAGAAATGTCTCTAAGTGTCATCATCAAATAGATTTGGCCGGAACACCTGAGACCCCCATGTAATGACTAGGATTTTCATGAAGGTATGGATCATTTTTTTCTGAATTTAATTTCTCAGTTTGTACCTTTTAATGTTAAGTAATGGATTAATGTTGGTCTTAAGGGTGTACGGGGATTGTTTGTATCTTGGAACCTAGGAATATGGGGAAATAAATTAGGAAACATGATTATAAAAAACTATGCAGCCTAACCCACATGGTTCCTCCTAACCATGAGGGGTGTTTCAGAAGGGAGAAGTGGTTCACACCATTGCTTTTAACCATGCAAGATGAGGTTCACACCCATACAAGATTGAAAAGGTAGGGTGATAGTGGCTTATCACATTGCTTGCACATGGTTAGCCAAACTGTGCACCGAACCCATGTGGGATCCCTCCTTAGATAGAGCCTGGTGTTTGGTTTGTGCACAATTTATCCAACCGAGTGACCAAACAATGTGACCTAGTTTTTAATGTCTGAAATTAACATTTCTCCCCTAATTTTTTAAACCCATTTCTTATTCCTCCCTCATTTTTCTAGAATCATGATCCTCCTTCCTCTCCCATGGATTCATCCTCCTACCAACGTAGGGATCTTGATAACTCCCAAATATGAAATATAAATAGATAATAGTCAGAATAATACGATAGATAGAGGTAAGATATAGAATCCTCTTGATTACATTCAAGGTTTATCTCCCCGTATGTTGTTCTATTTTCATTCGAGATCGCTCACCCTATTTTCAGGGCATTAGTCTGTTTCTATGACTTCTTCCATTCTACTTAAAACCTTAAGCTGATATCAAACAAGGAGTCATATAAAACCCTATGGTAGGTGGTCTAGTAATTTTCCCTAAAAGCCATGATGTTTTAATAGATTTTCCATTACACCTCATGTTGACCATTATCATTAATTTCCTTACATGTGTTATTTCCTTATAAATAAATTAAAGCATGTTATTATACTCCCATGGACCATTCCTAAGTGATTAAAGGTTGTTGAACTTGTTCATTTCCACCCATTTGGGTGTTATAAATTAATTTCCCTTCGTATATTAGTTTTTTAATAGACCAAACACTGCTTAAGTGTTCTCTTGACATGGAAATATAATTTTTCATTTTTATATAAATGTATATATGACCAAATACAATTATATCTGTTTGTATTGAACATGTAATTGAGTTGACATTCCATGATAAATTAAATGACTTGTTTAAATTGAATAGAATGGGTGGAAAGTCCATGCCTCTAGTTTTATAATTATAAAATTGAAATATTTGAATCTCTCCCCTTAGATACATGTGATATGTGTCTATAAAAGTTTGGGAGGTAATTCCTCATGTTTATTATTATTATTATCATGCACACCATTGTTATTGGCGGTTGAATGACGGATAATGTATTTTTTGAGCATGAAGATTCATGATCCCTTACATCGAGTGTTGATCATGACATCTCGCACTGTTATACTTTTATCTGAGTGATGGGCATGAAGTTCCTCGTTCCACCATATCGGGAGTTGAGCATGATGACTAACCCCACCATATCGAATGATGGGAAAGATGTATTTCATTCATTATAAGATTTTGGGATTGTACCCTTGCTAGATCCTATGGCTCCTAAGACTAGTTGTGGATATCTATGTTACACCCTAGGTCCAGCTAGCTCCTAGTATCCATGTATGTGCCTACTTATTTTCTCACGTACTTACTGCATACACCTACATATAGTATATAACTATATATATATATTATGAGTTATATATATATGGAACTCAAATCAATCATATTCCGACCTATTCAAAATAAGGAAGTGTCTTCTAGGAGTCCTGATGGATCATGGGCCAATCGATATTTATTATTCAAAATTATTTATTATTAATTTTACCTTCACACTACTATGATATGTACAGTAGATGAATTACTTCTAGACACTGTTGGTAGTATCCTACTTATTTTATCTCACACCCTACTTGAGACACCTTTGGAACATGAGTATACCTTATGTGTGTAGGTATGGATAAGGGTTAGCATATTTCTATAAATTCTTGATCAAATATACTTATGGAATAGAGCTTGGGTGCAGAGGACTGAGCATATGATCATAATTCTAGAGGATCACTCTTTTTTAATTTTTTTTTTATTTTTTTATAGAATGTTGTATATGATTTTACCTTGAATCCTCTATTCCCATTTTTTTATATCAAAAATCCATGAAATTATCTTTTATATGACTCTACGTATGGGATTTCAATTATTATTACAGTTTCTTGGTTATTACACTTCTGTAGTTGATTATAATTTTGTTTTTGTTGTTCCATATGTTATATCATTATTCCACTATTGTCTATCATTTATTATATCCACTGTGCCACTCTGATATAAGGGTATAGTCTCCCCAATATTCTACCTTAGACCCTTACTACTAGTCATTAAACTCTAGCATATGGGGAGGCATGCTTGAGGCCATGTGACCCACCTGATCAAGGCACCGATTAAGTGGATCTCGGGTTGGGATGTTATAAAGTGGAATTAGTGGGGTTATTTTTTCCTTTGTCTTACTATTTAGGTATTAAATAGAAGACTAGAATGAAATGGAACTTGGTAAAGATCTTGTGCCTAGGAGTAGCTAACTCATATACTTGGGAAACCCAAATTACTTAGGATGGGTTATTGTTATTATGATGTTTTTATATTATAGTTGATATGATTTCACCATGGGGTGACCCACATGTTTTATGAATTTATTGATAATGATATTATTGTTTATGGAATACCATTTACCTTGGACTAATATGGAAAATAATTAGCATCTTTCACATCATTATAGGCACATTAGGACTAATATGCCATAGATTTTTCCAATCCACGTCTACTTTTTGTGTGCATTTTCCTACTATATATAGTTAGTTCCTAGATTGTTATATATTGAAATGTATTGAAATTTATTAAAAAGAGAATATAATTGGGCAAATTAATATTCCCACATCACTCTAAATGGTATTTTCATGTATAGATTGGATATGACACATTAATTAGCCAATTATACCATATAGTGGGTTCTAGACCTACTATTTCCAGACTGTGATATATGTATGAATTTATACAAAGATTAATAAATCAATACAATTCAGACTTTGAAGTGAAATGGTTACCACTAAGTGGGATTCCATCAATAAAGTAAAGGTTATTTTCCTCTATACATTGAAATTGACACTCTATATAATGGAACCCCTACTATGATATGAGACCTAGATTGAAACCTGACCTTTGTAGTGGGTAGTTGGTGGGGTATCTTATGTACTTACAGACTATTAAGGTATTCCTTTTATCACTTAGACCTAGATTTTGGAGTAGGAAGAGAGGTGTGATATTTTTTATAAGAAGTATTTGTACAAGTCCTATTTTCTATACGTAATTCATTTAAAATGTTATATTCTCTTCTATGGAGTGCATTTGGATTTTTATAATCATTCCACCACAACAGCCTCGAATTGTATGCCCAGAAGGCAGTGTTGACTATGCACTAAAGGTAGTGGGCCCTAGGCCGCTAATTATTCCTCCTATAGTACCACCAATGGATCCACCTTCTGTTCCTAATATGGGAACCAATACCAAGTTTTGAGAGAACTTTTTTTTGTATGATGTATTCAATTAAAGGTGTCACTTAACCTTCCTAGACTATTTTAGAGTTTACTTAGGAGTTCTAGTAGTATCATCCTCCCACATTTTCAAAGGATGGTAGACTACATGATGCGGATTCAAGAATGGAGGCCATGAGTTCTATTTTTGAGCATCTGGAGATGCCTCCTGAGAAAGGGGTCAAGATCACTTCTTATTTTCTATGTGGTTATACCGAGTGATGGTGGGATGTTGTTACCTAGGTGGACCGACACCAATACACGATCTAGATGGATTCCTAGATGATATTATATGATTAATTATTTCCAAAAACATTGAGGTATGACTAAGATAGATATTTTATGAACCTATAGTAATGAGACATGTATGTCATGGAATATTATGCTCATTTTATTGAGCTGCAGTGTTTCACCCCAACTTTAGTAGGTGATGATATTTTGATAGTGAGGTGATTAAAGTATGGTCTAGTACACACCGTCTGATCACATGTTAATGCCTTTTGGATGACTACTATCTCTGATATCATCAACCATGCCCTCATTACGGAGAGAAAATATGAGGGAATCCAATGGTGGGATCCAGGGTAGTTCATTACCTAGATCTGTTAGTATTTTTTCTAGTGGATGAAAAAAGCACTTTGAGGTTTCTCATGGGGGTAACAGCAGTCAGAAGTCTCACACAGACAACATCCTTATTTTTCACCGATGTTGAAATCTTGGACACACCAAACCTTAGTGAATGAGAGATCCATTACAATGAAGAGCCTATGAAAGGATGTGGAATATCCAGTTACTCTATAAGACTTCTCCATCAGTTACTAACGAGTGGGGATATACAACTACCCCACATTATAGAGTGGGGAAAATAGTATCTAATCAGGAAGGCAGTTGGAATTCCACTGGCCACATAGACTGATGTGGTGGTTGAGGCAGAGGTAATCAGAATCAAGATTTATAGAACCAGTAAAAAGGGATTTCTCAAGAATGTTAGGTTGTAACTTATGGTCACAATACAATCCAGTTACATGTAGTACATCCTATACCAAAGCAGAAAAGCACCGGTCCTTCCACTATTAGAGGTACTATTCTAGTATCCTCTACCATAATGTATTCTTTATTTGACATAGGTGCACTGTAATATTTTATATTTGAGGTGATTATGGAGAGTCTAGGAATTAAGATTGAGTTTTACTATGATGCCATAAAAATCGATACCTTGTTGGGTATCTAATCAGAGAAAATTATTTGTTTTAAGGATTTTTTCCCTGAGATGGGTGGATATATTTTTGAGTGGAATATTTTCATCCTCTACAAGATAGGGTTTGATGTTATTATCAAAACTTACTGGATAGTTCCTTATCAAGATTATATGGACTGTTATCATTAAAGGGTGACATTTATGTCACAAGAGGGTGGTAGAAATATGCACAATGGAGAATGGGATGTTCATACGTCTCAAGATGGACCTAACTAGGAGGGGCTGGGTAGGGTGAAATCAAATATTTTCAGTCTCTTCATGGATGATTAGGGGTTAAAACCCACTATTATTCCTCTTATGGTAGATCATTTCATGGAAATCTTCCATGAAAACTTTTTTGGGTTCCTATAAAGAGAGAGGTAGAATTTACTATTGGTCCAGTGTTAGAAGAAACACTAGTTCACATTAATCCTTACATGAAAGAACCTATGGAGATTCTTTCGATCAATAAATTGTTGGAAAACTTAGATGTTGAAGGATTTATATGCCCCAAAACTTCTCCATGGAGTTCACTAGTAATATTCTATAAAAATGAAAATGGTTCCCTTAAGATTTGCATGGATTGCCGATGATTGAACCAGATTGGAGTTAAGAATTGGTATCCACTACCTCAAATAGATAATATATTTGATAAAATTTGAGGAGTTTGGGTGTTCTTAAAGATTTATTTTAGGTTAATATATCATTAGGTTCGATTCATATCTTTAGAAATACCACACACAACTTTCCAGAGCAGGTATGGTATCTATGAGTACCGGATAATTCCGTTCAGCCTCATGAACAAGATATCTATTTTTATTCACTTGATGAATCATGTTTTTCACCTATATCTTGGATTAATTCATGGTGGTATTGGTATAATATATCTTAGTGTATTCTCATTATTGAAAAGACCATTTCATCTATCTTGATATTGTGTTGAATACACAAATTGAACACCATATTTTTACTCATATTAGAAAGTGCCAGTTTTGGATCGACAATGTTCACTTAGTTGGTCATATAATATCTGATTTAGGAGTATCAAAGGACCTATATAAGGAGATATTTTTTGTTTATTGGGAGAATTCTAAGAATTTATCTTCTATTCAATGTTTCTTAGGTCTATTCAGGTGCTACAAATGGTTCATCCTGGATTTCTCACACATAGAAGTGCCTCTTATGGGAATGACTAAGAAGGGTGTGAAATTCAAGTTCTTAGAAACTTTTGAAGAATCATTTTAGGGATTTAACAAAATATTTACTTTAGTGATGCCTCTGATTCAATTAGAGCTGGGAAAGAGCTATACCGTTTATTGGGATGCATCCAGTATTGGGTTCGGAGATGTTCTGATGTAGCAAGAGCAAGTCATCATGTACATGTCTCTTCATTTGAGACCTCTTGAAGAGAATTAACTGAAACATGACCTTGATCTAGATGATTTAGTTCATGATTTACCATGTTGTAGTTATTATATGATTGAAGAGAGTTTTGTGGTATTCATGGACCATAAACGCCTCATGTACATCTTTACACAACACAATCTCTATTATAGGCAGCACATATGGGTTGAGTACCTAAAATACTTTGATTTTGAGATTTATAACATGACTAGGAAAGGAAATTTGATAGCCAATGTTTCGAGAGAGAAGACTTAGAAAGAGTTTTTTCAGGAGGTTAGTGGTGACTGGATGCTCAATGCCTTGTTTTCAAAGATGTGTGTTATGGTTCAGGTGGATCATGGTATGATAGTCCTCATGACCTTAGTAGAGACCTCATCACTTTCTAAAGGGTAGAGATGAGTTATATTTTGAATCCTAAGGGCCTAACTGAATTAAAATTAAATTTTTATTATTCAAACCCTTTTGAGGAAAAAGTGAGAAAACCATACAAGGCTTCAAGACATAAAACAACCAATCCACCATGGTATAAAAGTTTAAGGCCAAAAAATATCAAGATAACAGAGAAGAGCCCCTACCCTGCATCAAAAACAATAAGATCAATTTCCTTCTACTCCCCTCTTCCGGTAAGTTATATCGTGCATGAATGCACGGGCCTGGAACTGATGGAAAATCCATACCATCTCAAACATCCAATTCCAGAGTGAAGACTAGAAGAAAACTCTCTGCTCTAAACCTCATCTAAAGAAACCCCTTGTGTGACAGATGTAGTGACCCACAAACCTTGAAACATAGTGCTGCAAGGATATTTTCAATACCACTTGCCACTTCTCTACTATAGAATATTCGACAAATCATTCAAATATCATTCACGCTTCACTATTGTCCGAATCACGAAACCAAAAAGAAATCACAACCTTCATTGATACCACGCTCCCACAGCAGGCTGGAATGACCAATCGAAAAAAAAAATCCAGAACCAAAAAACAAACCAACATTATATATAAAACAGAAAATAAGAAACCCGAAAACGTAGACTAGGGAAAGAAGAAAACCCGCCGCAAACCTACCTCCGCCTTCAAGCACACACACTTTGACTAGATATATCCAACGCATCTAGACAAATAGGAATCATGGTGGCATCCTCACTACAGCAACTAAGAACTCAATCATCAGACTGTCGCTGCGCCTCTTGAGAGACCTTTCCAACAAAGGGCCTGAGTAAGCCCATAATATGGTGAAATCTCCAAGTAGTTTGAGATGACGTCGCCACAGTGAACGCCGCATGCCATGAAAATTCCAATCCAAATCATCTCTAGGAATCCAAGCCACAACGGGGAAGAGGAAGATAGCGGTGGGGGGGGGGACCCTAGTATATCCCCCTTACGGGCGCATCACAGTCCTCCTAAGGTCCAAGTCTTGAGGGAAATTCTCTCAGATGATGATTCATCTTATGGTTGTAACTTGGATGAGGATGAGACCTTATGATTTCATGGGAATGTATGGGTCCCAACAGACATAAGAGTGGAGTTGATGTAAGAATTTCAGGCCTCAGTTTGGGCAGTACATCCTGACATCACCAAGATGTATCAATACTTACATTTCTTGTATTGGTTTCCATTTATGAAAAGGGAGATAGCTGGGTTTTCACTAATTTCCAATTATCAATAGGTTAAAGTTTAACATTAGTGAGCGGTAGTAATTTTACATCCATTCCTCATTCCTAAGTAGAAATGGGATGATTTATCTTCGAAATTTTTTAATGGTTTTCCTAGATCACCCCACAGAAACGTTATAGTTTGGGTAGTCATTGATCATTTGACAGAGGTCACACAATTATTACTTATTCGAGAGACCTTTTTGATAAATGATCTAGGGAGTCTATACATTAGGGAGCTCTTACATCTTCATAGAGATCCAAAATCTATTGTATCTGATAGGGATTATCACTTCAAACCTCGGTTCTATAAGGGGAAGTAGAAGGCCTTGGGTACACAAGTTGTTTTGAGTAGGACATATCACCCTCAGATCGATGGATAAATAAAGTGCATGACTCAGGTGTTAGGGGACAAGATCTAGGAATGTGTCCTTGATTTTGGGGGTTCTTGGGAGAAACAAATACCCCTATATGAGTTCTCTTATAATAATATATTTTAGGATACCATTCATATGGATCCTTGAGAAGGCGTATATGGTAGGCCTTATCGATCACCTTTGTGCTATTAAGAGGTAGGGGAGGAAACGTTTCTTGGATGAAATATCTTCCCAGACACTTTAGAGCCAGTCCAGTTAATCAGAAAGAGTGTGTTGATAGACTAGTATAGACTTAAGTGTTTTGAAAACCAATTCTAGAAACCTCTTGAGTTTGATTTTGGGGATTGAGTTTTCTTTTTAGTTTTTTCATGTTTGGTACATCAATGAATTTAGAGGCTAGGTAAGCTTTTGCGTCAACTCATTGGCCCCTTTTAGGTTTTGAGATGAATCAGACCAGTGTATTACCAGATATCACATCCTCAAAGATACCAATCAATGCATGATGTCTTTCATGCATCTTATCTTTTATGGCATTATCCCAACCAGTCACATATTTTATATCTTGAAGAGGTTGAGTTAGATGTAGACCCTTACTTTGAGGAATATCTAGTGTGTGTCATGGATTTTAGTGTTATGACACTTCAAGGAAGGTCAATTAATTTAGTAAGGGTTCTATGGACGTACAACCATGTACCAGGTGGGACCTGGGAGTGGGAAGCTGATATACAATCCCAGTGGCCTTATCTTTTCTTAGATGATTCCTCTTTACCCTAAGAAGTTCAACTTGGGGATTCCTTGATTTATGGAGGGTTGGTTTTATAGAAAAAAATTTTCATGAAGGTAAATATCATTTTTTATCCTTAATTTCTTAGTTTTCGCCATGTAATGTTACCTAATGGATTCATGGAGGTCTCAAGGGTGTACGAGGCTTGTTCGGATCCAAAAACATCAAGGGAAACAGACTCAGACGCATGGTTAGCAAAAATTGTACAACCCATCCTACATGGTTCCTCCTAAACATGTAGGGATTTTAAGAGGGGTGTAGGGGGATACATGGTTTTTTAAAACAATGCGAGCTGTGGTGCATTACCATGCATGATTGTAGAGGTATAGTGATAGTGGCTTCCTACATGGATCTCACATGGTTAGCCAAACCACATGGATAGCCCATGAAATACCACTCCTTAGTTTGAGCCTGATACTCTATTGGCTCTTGGTTTGGCCAAACATGTGGCCAAAATGTGCAACCTAGTTTTTAATAGGTTAAATTACAATTTCTCACCTAAATTGATTTTAAATCCATTCATTATTCCTCTATTGTTTTTGATTTATATCAGCCTCCTTCCTCTCCCATGGGTTCTTCCTTCTCCCCAACTAGGGATCTTAATAACCCCCTCAACCGGAACCCAAATAGATTTCCTTTAAAATAATTGGACTACTAGAGATAATATCTCAAATTCCCTTACTTCTATTATAATTTTCTCTTCTAGTTTATTGCACTATTTTAGTGTGATCTCATTCACCTAATTCTCAGTGCATGGGTCTACATATCGGATTTATTCTGTTCTACTTCAAACCTAATTCCGTTATTGGATGAGGAGTTATTTATGACCATAGTTTAGGTATTCTAGTTGTTTCCTTAAAAGTCATGATTTCTTCATAGCATCTCCATTGTGCCTCCTGCTGACCATTGTTATACTCTTGTGTACCCTTGATAAGTGATCAAAGGTTGTTGAACTTATTGATTTCCACACATTTGGGTGTGATAAATTAATTTAACTTTATTATATAATTGTTTAGTAGACCAAACACAACTTAAGTTTTAGACTTGAATTGGAAATGAAATTTACCTCTTTGATATAAATGTATACATGACCAAATAAACTTATAAGTGTTTGTATTGACCATGGAATTGATTTGAGTTTCCTTGATAAATTAAATGTATTGTTTAAATTGAATATAATTGGTGGAAAGTCCCTGCCTCTTATTTTATAATTATTAACATGAAATGTGTGAATCAATTCCCTTGGATATCTATGCTATGTGGATATAAAGTTATGAGAGGACATCCCTCATGGATATTCTTATTATTACGAAGTACTCCATTGTAATTGGCTAGTGAACGATGGTCAAGGAATTTTTTGAGTAAGATGTTTCACGCTCTCTTACATTGGGTGTTGATAATGATGTCTCACACCTTTATAATTTTATCTTGGTGACGAGAATGATGTTACATGTTCCACCATATCAGGTGTTGGGATTGAAAACTCACCCCACCATCTCGAATGATGGGAAAGATGTATCAAATTCATAATGTGATACAGGGCACGTACCCTTGCTGGAGCCTACAGCTTGTTGGACTAGTTATAGATGCCTGAGTTATGCCCCTGGTCTATCTAGCACCTAGTATCCATGTATATGACTACATGTGTCATCACAAACTTAGTTCATATACATGAAAATAATATATAATTATATATATATATGTATATATTATTACTTATATATAGGGTACTTAGATCATACATATTACTGACTATGATGAAGTAGGTAGAGTCTGTCAGGTGTCGAGATAGAACCTGAGCTAACTCATATTTATTATTTATCATAGTTTATTATTCATTTTACCAGCACACTGTAATGCTATGTACACTGGATGGATTATTTCTAGACACCATTTGTGGTGGCCTGCTGAGTTTATCTCACTCTATACTCATTCTTTTTTTGGTATCTGAGTATAACTTATTTCTATAGGTATGGATAAGGGAAAGAACCCTTCTAAAAATGCTGGATCTATATTACTTATAACATTAATCATGGGAGAAGAGGACCGAGCATATTCTTGAGATGCAAAAGGACTATTCTTTTTGCCTTTTTTATTTTTTATAGCTTGTGGAGTATGATTTTCCCATGTATCCTCTATTCTTTATTTTTTATATTAGCATGACATGACATTATCATGTATATTACATTGCCTATGGGAATTTTATTCTTATTGCTATTGATTTCATATTATGTTCTAGAGTTGATTATCATTAGGATTCCACTATAACATCTATTATATTATTCTTACTGTATTTTATACTATTTATTTTATCCACTATGTCACTATGATATGAGTGTTTAGTCTCCCCACTATAGAACCTTGGACTCTCATTTATAGTCAGAAGCCACTGGAATATAATGAGGCATTCTTAAGTCTATGTGACCCACCATCTTGGGGCATTAGTTAAGAGGATCTCAGTTCAGGAAGTTACACCCCAGATCCATACTTCCAAATTTGGTGGAAAATATACAATATTTTTATACATTACATGAATTATAAAAAACTCCCAATAATATAAGATTGATGTCTTTTAGAACTAGGTATTTATTCATAAAAACTTATAAACATTTTTTACATAATTATTCTCTACACATAAAACTATCTAATGCATATCCTCTCGTATAAATTCCATTATAAATTGAGAAATATAGGAAAGGTTGATATCAAATTCTCTGTAATGGGTGAAAATAAGTGATAAAAATCAAAGATCATAAGTGATAATGAGAAAACTATATAGTTATAAGAACACAGTGAATATACACAAACACATAATAAGGATATTATACCTAATAATACATGGATCATAAGTCAAGAATCATTACATAAGGATTTTGGTATAAATAAGTAGATATCATGGCATCATAAGAGTGTGGAAACAACATGAAAAATTCCATAATAAGAAAAAGTAAAGGTTCAATTCAATAAAAACATTACATAGTGAAAAAAGTCTCATAGTAGATTGGGTTTACTCTTCAGTCCCATACATACCATCTCATTTGATATAAAAAATTACCCAATACATTAGATGGGTATGTAATTTTGATTTAATTATTCACATCATATTATAAAAGTTCATATGTGTTCTATATAAGGAAAAAATCCATAATTATATCAATAACAATAACATGATAAACCCAACTAAATTAAATGGGAATCCAATGAAATTAAGTAAATATCTAGGTAAATAGATTTAAATTAACATAATTAAGTATAAGTTATTTAAATCATATAGGTAAATGGGTATATAGTTAAATCAATAATTTCTTCATTCAATTGATATATGGGTGTGTATGTGAAGATCCCATAGTCAACTTAAAATAAATAGAATATTCAAAATGTAATATAAATTCTTCTTATAAAAGGAATTATAACAATGTATTAGTGAATACCAATGTCTAGATTTAGGGATATCAATATAAAATGATCGTTCATTATGGTTTATAAAGAGAATGTGAATCATCCAAAGCATATAATTCTAGAGTTTGATACTAGGTGTGTAGTTAGGACCACTTGTTATTCACCAAGTGATGATTTATTCAATAACTAACCAACATTTTTCCAATATTTTCATCCTTAGGTGAATTCAGGTCAGAGCCTTCATCCACTTGTTTTTATCCAGGAAGGGACATTATTTCAAGGAAACCACACCCTTTCAACTTTACCACCATTCTAGGATGTTTTAAAGTAATAATAATGATTGATAATTATAAAAGATTATAAAAGTAGTAAAATGAGAGGTAATTGAGATCTATAATTAATATTATTATAATGAATTTATAAAAATGATGAATAATAACATTTCACTTTGAAATGAAAAGGAATTTGAAATTAAAGAAAAATAAGAAGTTAGAAACCCTTACTTCGACATTATAACAATTTAAGAAAAAGTTATAAGAAGAGGGAACAAGTAATATATCATTACCATTATATCAAATGGATGATAATACCATGAAATAATAAGTACCATAGTGCAGAGACCAGAAGCTTGATGTACATGGACATTACATTACTTTTGCGGAATACTTAATACATAACAAAAACAGACACACAAGGACCGTAATAGTTTGGTGTCTTTGGAAACGTGGAACATAATATTCTAATCGTGGTGAAAGATCTTCAACATCTCCCATAAAGATCTTCCCTTTATTTTCCTACCCAAAACCTTTCTTTATATCTCAGGGAAAAGAAAACATAAAAAGGGTGAGCTCAAATGCTCAGTAAGGGTAAGCATGGGTAAAATAAAACATACCATATACATTTGAACCTAAAAACATGAACATAATGTTTAAACATAAAAAACCTGAGAAAAGACATAAGACAAAGAAGTCCGTAAGGCATAGATCATGAATAAACATTAAGAGTGATAAAATAGCATGGGAATAAAACATGTAATTGTGGAAACCATAATGCACATGATATGATTTCCATATTATCCAAGGCATTACTGCCAATACCATCTTAGTGGACACAGTCCCTTTCTGAATCGAGTTCACTCCTCGTTCCAGTCCTGTATTACTGAACCGGTTTAACTTGATGTTCTAGCCATGTCTATATCATTAGATATAAATATTTACCCAATGCATTGGAGGGAGATATAGGTCTCACCCATCTCATAATGAAATCATTCTTACTTGTGCCACAAAATAAACATACATCATTCATAAAAACCCAATAAATAAAATGGGTTTCATAAACATCATCCCATCATCACATAATCCATATAAAAGAAATGGATATCATTTCATAATAAGAGAAGTGAAACCATGTAAATCATAGAGACATTATACTAGAAATATACACATATGAAATAATGTCATCTTAGATGAAAAATGGTTTTGATAAAACACTTCAAATGAATTCTTGAGGAAAATATCCTTTTTTCTTCAAAATCATTTTCTTTTGACATAATGTCATGAAATTTTAAAAGAAAAGGATTTTTTTGAAAATAGTCATGAAATATTTTGGAGGAATCTTAATTAAAACAATGCTTTATAAAACCATAAAAATCCTTTCATTCTGTATATGTTAAAAAAACATTCTTCTCGTACTTTTGTCGAAAAAGACAAAAAGTACCTTGTAGGGTAAATAAAAGAAAGATTCCTTCCATACCATTGGGTAAAAGTCAAAATGGGTAAAAATTACTTTAAACATACATGAAACCATTTTTAGGAAACATTGACATGGATGATAACAATAACCCTAGTAAATACTTATGAATAAGCAATCTCGGATAAAAATGATATTTGCAAAATTATCCCTTAACTTATGTACGATATTCTTTGTATGTATCTGAACCTCTTGTATAATGATTTAAATAATGTCATTGAATTATTACCGAATCATATTCATTGTTATGATATCATATATGGTTCACTTATGACTTTATATTACCCATTCCTTTGTAAATTCCATGTTAAAGAGCATTTTGGGTAAAATAGTTTCATTTGTCGTTCGTGTTTTGACTTTTAATTATTCATATGATTAATTAGATCATGATTACATAATTACAAAATATAAAACATGATTTATATATAATATATAACCAGAATATACATATATATAATAGATCGATAAATGGAAAGAAATACACCGTTCAGGGAGACGGTAGGTCGTACGTACGCATGAACGCTGTTTTCATTTCCTTATTGAGTTGAATGGAATTAAGTAGATAAAATACATATATATATATATATATATATATAAATAAATCCAGTAACATTATAATGTCATATATTTCATTATTACTTCTTATATATACTTTATAATCATTCTTAAATGGTTAACATGGAGAATGAATCTCATCGTGTCGTGGAGACGGTAGTCCGTACGTACGCACGAGCGATGATATCATTCCCATAATTGTTGAATTGAAGTGGATAGGACGATAAAATATATCATTATGCTGTTATAATAACTATTTATAGTTATTCTTTACACCATTATACCCATCCAAGTAAGGTGGTTTTGGAAAAATAGATTACACCACGGCGTGGAGACGGTATTCCGTAAGTACGCACGCGCGGTGATTTCGTTTTCCGTAGGATGGATAGATGGTGAAATAGGGTTTTTTCATAATTATAATAACATATCAGTATATGAGTGATACTTATGTTATTACTTAATAATGAAATAACTAAAGAAGAAGAAGTAGAAGAAGAAATAAAGTTGAAAGAATCGGTAACAGACATTACCTCTTCTTTGAAGCGCCTCTTTGAGACCTCCTCTTAGGTCACTAAAATTGGTCTTTGAAGAATACCAAGACCTCTAGGATGTTTCTAGGGAAGTGGATAAGAGAAATTTTCAGGGGTTGGCCGAGCTTGAAGGCTCAAAGTGGTGTGAGGAAGAGAGGGAGGAGGTGCCCTTTTATAAGGGAGGAGAGGGGCACCTTTGGAATAACTAAAAATATTATTTTATTATAAAGTCAAATTCGGTTTTTAATAGATAAAAATTGAGTTATTTAGAATCTAAGGTGGGGATGGGTGGAAATACTCTCATCCAATAAAATTTATGCAAGTTTAACTTTTTATTTTAACCTTATCATTTAGATTTAACTTTAAGTTAAATAATTTTTCTTTTACCGTGTCTTCTTGTTTTCTTACACTATAAGGTTAATAAACTTACTATAACAAGACAAAAGAACCCCAAGTTGTTTATTATTAATATATATAACCTTATATAAGTCATTTGGCCGAACCGTAGATTTTTAGGAATAAAATAACAATTAATAATATAATATTTGTTTTAAAAACCATTTTATTTCAATTTTGACACTATTTGGTAATTGATTTTTGTGAAAATCATAACAGAAATATTAGTTCGAAAAAAGTTAATTAAATAAATAATAACATGTCATATTAACATATAAAATTATTTTAATTCATAAAAAGTCTCAAATTACATTTATTTGGGTATTTATAACATCAATTATTTCAATATTTTATTAATAATATAATTACTGCATCATCATTGTGTCATAAATAAATTAAATTATATAAAGTCTGAAAATTACAAATAAAATACCATTATGTAGGAAATCTTTTTATCTTTCTAATGAATATTTATTGTCTAATTTATCTTTTATATAACCCTATATTAAAAATTATTTACTTATTAAACTTTGATTTTAACTATTTTAACCCTTCTTTAAATAAATTAATAATAAATATCCTAATCTAATCCAAGTGGGACTAAATGGTCATATTTTATTCCTAAGGTTTTGTCTGGTCGAATTACACTTATCCAATATAATTAGGACATGTGTTAGGGTAATAATAATATCATATTTACCCTTAATTACCCTATTTACTTTTAACCATGGTAAAAAAAAGTAAACAGTTACTATTCACCAAATATTATTTTCATCTCATTGAACCACATTTTAGTCCTTGATATTAGCCGTGTCTCTTGGATTTTCGAAATTCCACTACAGAAGCGGTAAAATTATGTTTTATGAAAAATTCAGTTTTTTAACTACTACTTAGTAGTTTCACTATTCATCAAAAAATGAAAGTTTCCAGAAAAATACAAAAAATTAGGCCTAAGATATATTTGATATTATAAATTCAAAAATTATGTCTATTTTACCAAATTAAAAACATATCAGTTACATTAATTAATTTAAAAATTAATTCCCGTCGTCAAAACAAATAGCGTGTTCTTAAGAGATAATAACTATCAAAAGATTGACATTTGTTTATGTCTAGTTTAAATCTGAAATTACATCAAATGAACAACATTGTGTTAAATTGTAAAACTATATTCTAAATATACTTTAAAACCACTCAAATTAATATTTTATCACTATTAATTATTTCGATTAAAAAAAGTTGTTTTTAATTAAAATTTAGTAATTTTCACTATTCATCAGAATATGAAAGTTATCCGAAAGGTACCAAAATTTAACCCTAAGATAATTTTTATATTAAGAATCCAAAAATGAAGTCCATTTTGAATGATAAAATTTATAAAATTTCAAAAAGTGGGTATTACTATTCATAACGGCTAGTTCATAATAATATTATAATAATATCTCATTTAGTGAAACTCGGTATTGCGTACTACACACGCTATCGAGGAAGGTCGCGATTGCGTGTAATTCATGTCAAGTCAGGGATGCGTGTTGTGCAAGCTCTTTTTTGTGTAGTGTACAACACAAGAAATTAATTAAAAAGAATATTTTTCATAAAATCTCGGGGTGTTACATTCTACCCCCCTTAAAATGAATTTCGCCCTCGAAATTCATTGGGGTTCTAAATTGTTTACTACTCGAAAGTTTCTTTAATAGAAACCCACATCGTAAAAAGTAATACCAAAACTTGGCTTTAAAAATTGATGTATGAAACGTAACGGTTACCCAAATTAACTAATCACTGGGGTTTCATGTAGGAGAACATAGGTGAAAATATGGATATGGAAGAAAAATCTAACCATCAAGTTCTGATGGAGAGTGGTAGAGAACATGGCTATGAAAAAGACAACAATCACAGAGCCATAAATTTGCGATGATCTACGGTACTATCTGATTCATTGGATATAAGGGCACTAGGACAACATTTTTGGTTTTCAAGATCATTTCCCTAAAGTTGATGAATTAAAAGAAATACTTTCATGATTTTGGTACAATCTCACTGTTGTTCATGAATTGAACAATTTACACTTCATCTCTTAATGAAATGAAGTTGAATTTGTTATTCATGAAGCGTTAGCAGATCATGTGATAGAATGATGGGTCATTCCATCAATTTCAAATAGAAGGTTAGAAAAAGTTATAAGTCCATCTTATGGTGAGATTAATCGTATATGGTTCCAAAATTAGAATTATACTTTATTTATCATACCGCTTAATAAAATGAAACTAATTTCCACTAACCTGGGACTTCCTGTATGCCAGTGGTAGGCGATAAAGGCCAGTCGCACTTCGGTTGTGGGTTCAATTCCCACAGCCTTGTCTGATGCGATGGGCTGTCGCTCGTCCTGCAGGTTGTCCTTTTTCTAAAACTACATTACTATAACATCCCATCAATAAAATCGAAAAAAAGTTTTATCCTTAAACAATACTAACTTATGTCCAACATAATCCATTCCAATCATTAGGCTTATCCATAATACTGCAGTCCACTCTCATAATATAGTGAAAATGATTATCAGAGATTTCATATAACAAGCATGTTAATACCATCGTTGATCCCCATATATCATAAGATATGTCTTGTTAGTCACATTCCAAACATTCGAAGGCCTTAATCATGCATTCTCTTGAAAAATGAATACCCATTGAATCTTAGTGAAAACATGAGTGCTGCCAAAAGTTAACTCTTTTCACATACCAAAACCTCAAACCATGATATAACTATTTCCTTATATCAGTCATGAGCTCATGAATACTGTCAAACATTTCATTTTCTCCTTATCCCTTCTTTATGCGCATATCATCTTTTTTTCCAAAAATATCTCAATCACTTTCCTTGGTTATCAGTACCATAAAATTATTGAAAACCACAATAGACCAATACATAAATATTCCAATATTCCACGATACTATATACAACATTATTTTGGAATCCCATTACATAAACACTTAATCATTCCACCACATCGTTGTCACATTCAACATCGCCAATAATGATCGCATGTGACTTCCCTTTGTCCTTTTCCTTAAGTGGTTGCTCATGTCGATCATCACTAACCCTTGTATTAGGGCATTTATTAGCATAATGCCCCATTTCCTTGCACTTGAAGCATTGAAGTGTTTGTGGTGCGTTCTCTGCAGTCTTTTCTTTATTCACATCATTAGAAACCCTTTTTCCATTACTTTGACACTCAGCTGATTGATGGCCTTATTTTCCACACTTAAAATATTTTCTAGTCCCTTTAATACAATCTCCACCATGCTTCTTTCCACACTTTGAGCATAAGGAAACATTCATCTTATTTTCACCATTATTCTGATATTTCTCCTTGAACTCCATCTTTCATTTCTTGTCAAAACCATGAGATGGATATGTAACACCAACTTCTATTTCTACCTTAATATCACAATGCACAATTTCTTCATAGCTACTAAAGTCTCTTATAGCTAATTCCCTTTGAAGATTTGGTTTTAAGCCACTGAAGAATCGATCAACTTTACTTTCAGGTAGGATGATAAAGCCAGATGCATACCTTGCAAGCCTTGTAAAATTCAATTCGTATATACCAATAGATTCATCACCCTTTTTCTTTAGTTTAAGAAACTCCTTATCCATCTTTGTTCGAAGAATACGAGGGAAGTACTTATTGAAAAATAAGTTCTTGAACTCGTCCCATTCCATGGACTCAATTTCATCTCTTGGCCTCGTATTCTTGATAAGATTCCACCATCGATCAGCTTCACCTTCCAAACGATATACTGCTAAGATGACTTTATCATGTTCAGAACATTGAAGAACTGAAAATATCTTTTCAGGGGTACTGATCCATTGTTCAGAAATAAGTGGATCAAAAGACCCACTGAAAGAAGGTGGACGTTGCCTCATGAAGGAATCAATAGAATATTGTTCCCTTCTCTGCTCATTTGGAAGTCTAGAATGATTCATAGCTTGTGTAAGTATATCAATAAGATTTTTCACTCCATCTCCCATAACATTTGTTTGTTCAGGAGGAAAATCATTGCATTGTCCATTGCGTTGATCAACACGGTTCCTTCGGGTTCCATCCATCGTCTAAAACCCAAAAAAGAATAGTGTGAGAGGCAAAAATCATGATAGGGAAAACAACATAATAAAGGGGGAGTACCTTCAATATCTAACATCTTAGGTTTAATTCTAAGATCGTTACCGTAATTCTTGGACTATAACCTATACGTATACTAATCCTTAGGGACATCCATAGACATACCTTAGAAATATCTCTAGGGATTTCACTAAGGTTTTCGCATCCTAGTTTCCAAAGGGTGACTAAACCATTCCTCTGATACCAACTGTAGAGACCCAAAGCTTGAAATACATGGAAATTACATTACTTTTGCTGAATACTTAATACATAACAAAAACAGACACACAAGGACCGTAATAGTTTAGTGTCTTTGGAAACTTGGAACATAATCTTCTAATCCTGGTGAAAGATCTTCAACATCTCCCATAAAGATCTTCCCTTTTTTTCTTACCTAAAAACTTTCTTTATATCCTGGGTAAAAGAAAACATAAAAAGGGTGAGCTCAAATGCTCAGTAAGGGTATGCATGTGTAAAATAAAACATACCATATACATTTGAACGTAAAATCATGAACATAATGTTTAAACATCAAAAACTTGAGAAAAGATATAAGACATAGAAGTCCGTAAGGCATAGATCCTAAAGAAACATTAAGAATGATAAAATAGCATGGGAATAAAACATGTAATTGTGGAAACCATTAAGCACATGATATGATTTCCATATTATCCAAGGCATTGCTTCCAAGACCATCTTAGTGGACAAAGTCCCTTTCTGAATCGAGTTCACTCCTCGTTCCAGTCCTGTATTACTGAACCGATTTAACTTGCCGTTCCAGCCATGTCTGTCTCATGAGATATAAATCTTTACCCAATACATTGGAGGGAGATATAGGTCCCACCCATCTCATAATGAAATCATTCTTACTTGTGCCACAAAATAAACATACATCATTCATAAAAACCCAATAAATAAAATGGGTTTCATAAACATCATCCCATCATCAAATAATCTATCTAAAAGAAATGGATATCATTTCATAATAAGAGAAGTGAAACCATGTAAATCATAGAGAGATTATACTAGAAATATACACATATGAAATAATGTAATCTTAGATGAAAAATGGTTTTGATAAAACACTTCAAATGAATTCTTGAGGAAAATATCCTTTTTTCTTTAAAATCATTTTCTTTTCAAAAAATGTCATGCAATTTTAAAAGAAAAGGATTTTGTTGAAAATATTCATGAAATCTTTTGGAGGAAGCTTCATTAAAACAATGCTTTATAAACCCGTAAAAATCCTTTCATTCCGTATACGTTAAAAAAACATTTTTCTCGTACTTTTGTCGAAAAAGTCAAAAAGTACCTTGTAGGGTAAATAAAAAAAGATTCCTTCCATAACATTGGGTAAAAGTCAAAATGGGTAAAAATGACTTTAAACATACATGAAAACATTTTTAGGAAACATTGACATGGATGATAACAATAACCCCAGTAAATACTTATGAATAAGAAATCTCGGATTAAAATGAGATTTGAAAAATTATCCCTTACCTTATGTCCGATATGCTTCGTATGTATCTGAACCTCCTGTATAATGATTTAAATAATGTCATTGACTTATTACAGAATCATATTCATTGTTATGATATCATATATGGTTCACTTATGACTTTATATTACCCATTCCTTTGTAAATTCAATGTTAAAGAGCGTTTTGGGTAAAATCGTTTCATTTGTCGTTCGTGTTTTGACTTTTAATTATTCATATGATTAATTAGATCATGATTAAATAATTCCAGAATATAAAACATGATTTATATATAATATATATTCAGAATATACATATATATAATAGATCGATAAATGGAAATAAATACACCGTTCAGGGAGACGGTAGGCCGTATATACGCATGAAAGCTGTTTTCGTTTCCTTATTGAGTTGAATGGAATTAAGTAGATGACATACATATATATATATATATATATAAATAAATCCAGTAACTTTATAATGTCATATATTTCATTATTAATGCTTATATATACTTTATAATCATTCTTAAATGGTTAACATGGAGAATGAATCTCATCGCGTCGTGGAGACGGTAGTCCGTACGTACGTACGAGCGATGATATCGTTCCCATAATTATTGAATTTAATTGGATAGGATGATACAATATATCAGTATGATGTTATAATAACTTTGTATAGTTATTCTTTACACCATTATACCCATCCAAGTAAGGTGGTGATGGAAAAACAGATTACACCACGGCGTAAAGACGGTATTCCGTACGTACGCACACACGGTGATTTTGTTTTCCGTAGGATGGATAGATGGTGAAATAGGGTTTTTTTCATACTTATAATAAAATATAAGTATATGAGTGATACTGATGTTATTACTTCATAATGAAACAACTAAATAATAAGAAGTAGAAGAAGAAATAAAGTTGAAATAATCTATAACGGACATTACCTCTTCTTTGAAGCGCGTCTTTGAGACCTCCTCTTAGGGCACTAAAATTGGTCTTTGAAGAAGACCAGGACCTCTAGGATGTTTCTAGGGAAGTTTAGAAGAGAATTTTACAGGGTTTGGCCGAGCCTGAAGGCTCAAAGTGGTGTGAGGAAGAGAGGAATGAGGTGCCCTTTTATAAGGGAGGAGAGGGGCACTTTTGGAATATCTAAACATATTATTTTATTATAAAGTCTAATTCGGTTTCTAATATCTCCAAATTGAGTTATTTATAAGCTAAGGTTGGGATGGGTTGAAATCCTCTCATCCAAAAAAATTTAGACAAGTTTAGGTTTCTATTTTAACCTTATCATTTAGATTTAACTTTTAGTTAAATAATTTTTCTTTTACCGTGTATTCTAGTTTTCTTACACTATAAGGTTAATAAACTTACTATAACAATACAAAAGAACCCCAAGTTGTTTATTATTAATATATATAACCTTATCTAAGTCATTTGGCTGAACCGTAGATTTTTAGGAATAAAATAACAATTAATAATATAATCTTTGTTTTAAAAACTATTTTATGTCAATTTTGACACTATTTGGTAATTGATTTTTTTTGAAACTCATAACAGAAATATTAGTTCGAACAAAGTTGATTAAATAAATACTAACATGTCATATTAACATAGAAAATTATTGGAATTCATAAAAATTCTCAAATTACATTTATTTGGGTATTTATAACATCAATTATGTCAATATTTTATTAATAATATAATTACTGCATCATCATTGTGTCATAAATAAATTTAATTATATAAAGTCTGAAAATTACAAATAAAATCCCATTATGTAGGAAATATTTTTATCTTTCTAATGAATATTTATAGACGAATTTATCTTTTATATAACCCTATATTAAAAATTATTTACTTATTAAACTTTGATTTTAACTATTTTAACCCTTCTTTAAATAAATTAATAATAAATATCCTAATCTAATCCAAGTGGGCATAAATGGTCATATTTTATTCCTAAGGTTGTTTTTGGTCTAATTACACTTATCCAATAGAATTAGGACATGTGTTAGGGTAATAATAATATCATATTTACCCTTAATTACCCTATTTACTTTTAACCATGGTGAAAAAAAGTAAAAAGTTACTATTCACCAAAAATTATTTTCATCTCATTGAACCACATTTTAGTCCTTGATATTAACCGTGTCTCTTGGATTTTCGAAATTCCACTCACAGAAGCGGTAAAATTATGTTTTATGAAAAATTCGGTTTTTTAACTACCACTTAGTAGTTTCACTATTCATCAAAAAATGAAAGTTTCCAGAAAAATAACAAAAATTAGGCCTAAGATACATTTGATATTATAAATTCAAAAATGAAGTCTATTTTACCAAACTCAAAACATATCAGTTACATTAATTAATTTAAAAATTAATTCCCGTCGTCAATACAAATAGCGTGTTCTTAAGAGATAATAACTATCAAAAGATTGACACTTGTTTATGTCTGGTTTAAATCTGAAATTACATAAAATGACCAAAATTGTATTAAATTGTAAAAATATATTCTAAATATACTTTAAAACCAGTCAAATTAATAAATTATCACTATTAATTATTTCGATTAAAAAAAGTTGTTTTTAATTAAAATTTAGTAATTTTCACTATTCATCAGAATATGAAAGTTATCCGAAAGGTACCAAAATTTCACCCTAAGCTAATTTCGATATTACGAATCCAAAAATGAAGTCCATTTTGAAAGATAAAATTTATAAAATTTCAAAAAGTGGGTATTACAATTCATAACGGCTGGTTCATAATAATATTATAATAATATCTCGTTTAGTGAAACTCGGTATTGCGTACTACACACGCTATCGAGGAAGACCGTGATTGCATGTAATGCAAGGCAGGCCAGGGATGCGTGTTGTGCAAGATCTTTTTGGTGTAGTGTACAACACAAGAAATTAATTAAAAAAAATATTTTTCATAAAATCTCGGGGTGTTACACATATTATATAAAAATAATTTTAAATGACATTATAACCAAGTATTTCCATTGAAAAGGAAATTAGAGTGGTAACCCTTACCTTACAATGTAGTTTCTTAAATATTGAGAGGAAATCCTTAGAACCATCAAAACTCATTATATCGAATATCAAGGGGAAAAATAATAGTAACTTTGTGATAAATGGATTTTGAGTGAAGAGCAATGTCACGACCCATCCCCCAAGGCTCGTGCCATGACTACCCCAAGCCTGCATTCCAATGGCTAGGGGCTGGCGACTAGAACCAAAGGCATACATCCCTAAAATGGGAAGGAATTGCCTTCATAACTTGAAAAAGAACACAATAGAGTACAAGCTGTAAGCAAAACACTAAGTAAACTGTACAACCAAAAGAGAGTGTTGAAAGTAAAGGGGCCAGAATACAATCCCAACAGGAAAGTACAAGTACAACTGAAAAACAAGTACAACAGAAGAAAGGTAAAACAACTGCTGGGTCATCCTCCGGGATTCCTAACTGAAGGGTGGGTACATATTTTTTCATTGGTACTCTAGGTCTTTCAGTATCCTCCATGTACCGACACGTCTTAAGGTGCACCTCCAAGTACCATCCAGTCCTACTAGTCTCAGCCTCAGTCAGTGCTATCCGTCGCCTGCATCCCACACAACGAGGTCCAGGAATCACTTGTTTAGGGGTGAGTATAACGATACATAGTAGGGACCCTGAGACCCTCATGGTCTCACAAAATCTAACAAGGATAAAACAAAAAGTATGAAATCAACAGATAACCCCACTTAGGTATATTCCCATACATATACCTAAGTTTTCAAGTAATCCATCTCAATCATGATGTAAACACAAAATTTACTGAGTCAGCTCAACCAGTATTTTTATTCACATTATCGAAACCAAGGATACTGGATAAATCCTACTTTTTTTAGTACAGTGGGCCTTCCGTGACACCAAGAACTCTTCCCACTAACCTTGGACTACTGAGGTACTCTTCCTATCATGTACTGTGGGTCTTCTGCATCACACATAGGTGCTTTCCACCATAGGTCTGCTGCCACAACCCGACACTCCCCCTCATAGCCTACAGAGGTACTCCTCCTATCGAGTACCACGGGTCTTCCACCAAAACCAGTCACTCCTCTACCATGGGTCTGCTGCCACAACTAGGTGTTCCCCACTGTTCCATACGAGTCACTTCGAGTTGATCGGTCAGTAGTCATCAAGTCTCATCTAGCTACTAGGTTCCCGCACAAATGCTCGCTCGTCTCCGAAAGATTCACACCACAAGATACTATTTGATGCTCCAACTACCAAAAAGTCCAAAGAAGAAGTATTCAAAATGTTCTCCACATCATAGGGGAATCAACACAACTGACGACACGTCAATCAGACACCCGGTTTGTGAGTTATTAGGCTTTTAGTCATGGGGGATCGGTTGGATTCGTGTATTATTCGACCTGACTATATCTCAACTATACCCCAAACTCTAGTGGAATATACTCAAAGGGACTTCCACACTCCAAAATTACCAGCACCACTGACGGTTCATCAAATAGACGTCCGGTGCCAAAGATATGGCCAAAAGAATGTAAAGGGTCGTAGTGGGCCCGGGTCCGGTATGACCCGGTTTTGGTTGACCCGGCCTGAATCTTTGGGTTTGGCCTTGCCCATTGGGTGGGCCATCCCATTAGGTTCGACCTGTCCTGCTGGGCCCATCCCAGTAGGCCACGAGGGGTCGCGGAGGGTCGTGAGGGTGCGAAATGGTAGCGGGTCGGCGTAGGGGCGGTTCAACCTGGAGGGCGCCACGTGGGCTGCTTAGCCCAGGGGTGCCAAGAGGGCGGTTCGTTGTGGGGTGCAGTGCTGGTTTGGTTTAGAGGGCCGGAGGGGTGTGGATTATATTGGGGAGGCCGGAGCGGCCGGGGACGGTTCTGTTCGGAGAGCCGCGAGGGCATGGCTTGGGGCCGGTTCGGTTCAGAGGGCCACTGAGGCACGACTCGAGGTGGCCCAACCAGGGGAGGCCAGGTTGGGTTCGGCTAGGGAACGACTCAAGGCGGCTCAACCAATGCATGATAGGCATGGTGGTGCGAATGACGAGGGTGGCGCAATCGGGGAGGGCAGCACGTCCGGCGAGGGCGGCGCGACCGGCGAGGGTGGTGCGACCGATGAGGCGGTGCGACCGGTGACAACGGCGCTGTAAGTGAGGGTGTCATAGCTAGCGAGGGCAGCACAACTAGCGAGGCAACACAAACGAGGTGAGATGCGGCTCGGGCCGGTTCATCTGGTGGGGCGGCGCAGCCGGTGAGGGAGGCATGACTGGTGAAGGTGGCGTGGCCGGCGAGGGCGGCATGGCCAGTGAGGGTGGCATAGTCAGTTCAGCTGGGGCGCCAGAGCGTCGTGGGGGTGGCACGGGTCACGGAGGCTGCAGGGATTGCGGCCATTTCCTTCTTCGGCTTTGATGTCGCTTTCCTCCAATTCTAAGAACACCACAAAGGAGATCGACGGAGTGGTCAGACCGCGTTGGTTTTTTCTGAACCCTCCATGTTTAGGGTGATAGCAATTGGCTCACAAGAACGAAGCACAACAACCCTCCCGCAAAAGGAAAACATCCCGATTCTTTGTGTTTAAAGAAAGGTAGAACATGGGAATAAAACAAACATAAATAAAATTAAACCCCTACATTTTCTCGTTGATCGACGATGAAGTCATGGAAAGAAGATGAAGGAGATCGTTGTTCGTCATGTCCGCCACACACTTCCAATCCCGAGCTATGTCAGCTCATTGAAGACGATGCGGAGGGTAGGTCAGTTGAAGACGTCCCACGTCGGTAGGATCCAAGGAAGGAAGTTGAAGAAGATCATTTCCGATGTTCTTTGTTGGAATAACGCTTTCTTCTTTATTTGTTGGAAGCTTCCTCCAAATTTCAAATTCTAATCCAAAAGTGATATGATTTCCCCAATTTAATTGTTGGAAAAATATAGAAATTGGGGAAATTAATTACGTAGGTTGGCGTATTAAGGATGGTTCATTGGCGACATTAAAGTTAGAGGAGTCAAGAGGCTCTCCCTCATTAATGTGGGAGAGTTGAGAGGTTTTCCTCTCCTTCCATTAATAGGGAGGTTTAATACTATTTGGTTCCCATGTCGTAACCTCTCATGGGAGGTTAGGTTCGGGTGGGCCCCACCACCATAACCTCTAAAGGGAGGTTAAGGTGTGGTGGTCCCACCTCAAACTTTCATGAGGAGGTTTTAACCAACAAATAAAAATTAATCCTCACACTTAATCATTATTTAATTCATTCTCTAAAAACCCAAAAACAATCTTTTAATCTCGACCCACTGTCGTTGAGGTGATAGTCTTCTTAAGTGAATACCGGTGCTGTGAGTTCAACGGTGTCCTCAGATTTCAATTCCAAGCACTGGTTCAAAAGTTATAATAAAACGCTCGTACATTTACTTAACGTACCCGAAAAAAACTTCAGAAATTGATTCCAGGCACACCATGCCTCGGAATCTTGTGCTGTCAATTTTCACGGACTTGTAAAATTCCCATGTATTTAAGAAAAAAAATTCACAGAATTTATGGGTCTTTACATTCTCCCCACCACAGGGATTTATGTCCTCGTAATCTACAACTCGAACTATGGGAACAAGTGGGGGTACTGAGCATGCATCTGAGCCTTCGGCTCCCATGTGCTCTCCTGGAGGTTCCTACGCTGCCAGTGAACATGAACCAGAGGTATCAAACATCCACATAGGACCCACTCCTGTCAATCCTCAATATCCACTGAAACCTCCGTAAAAGTCTCCCCATCGTCGATGTCTAGCTCTCTATGGTCAATGCTATGAGAAAGGTCTTGCACTTATCTCCTCAGCTGAGATATGTGGAAGATGTAATGCACTCGGTGCAACTGAGGTGGAAGAGCTAAGCGGCAAGACACCTCTCCAACTCTACTAAGGACATGGAAAGGTCCGATGAACCTCAGAGATAAATTTCCACCTCGGCCAAATCTCCGTAGTCCCCGTCGAGGTGAGACCCGTAGAAAGACATGGTTGCCATCCTCGAACTCCAAAGGTCTCCCTCTCCTGTCAGTATACGACTTCTGTCTGCTCTATGTAGTCTTCATCCACTCCTGAATGATCTGAACCTTCTCTGTGGTAGCCCGTACCATCTCTGGTCCCATGAGTGATGACTCCCTAGGGTTATTCCAACAAAAAGGTGATCTGTAATGTCATCCGTACAACACCTCAAAAGGTTCCATCCCTATGGTGGAGTAATAGCTATTGTTGTACGCAAACTCTACCAAAAGAAAGTGATCCTTAGAGCTGCAACCGAAGTCTAGGAAACATGCACAGAGCATGTACTCAAGATTCTGAATGGTCCGCTTAGTCTGGCCATCCATATGAGGATGGAAGGCGGTGCTTCGACGAAGCTGTATCCCGAAAGACTCCTGCAACCCCTTCCATAGCCAGGAATTAAGCCGTGCGTCATGATCAGATACAACAGATGAAGGTAATCCATGTAGCCGCACAATCTCCTACACATAGAGGCTTCCCAATATCTCTAATGAACCCTGCTCTCTGATCAGTAGGAAGTGGGCCAACTTGATGCGTCAGTCTATGATCACCCAAATAGTGTCATGTCCCCTAAACGTACATGGAAGTCCTGTCACGAAGTCCATGGATATCCTATACCACTTCCACTTTGGGACCTCTAAAGCCGAAATCAAGCCTGCTGGTACCTGATGCTCTGCCTTCACTTGCTGACAAGTGAGGCATCGAGAGACAGACTCTGCTACTTCCTTATTCATACCTGGCCACTAGTGTTGTCGTTGGAGTCCTAGCACATCTTCTCCACTCCTAGATGTACCACTAGAGGGGACGTGTGAATTTACCTCCACACATCCTCCTAAAGTGACACTGGTACTATGGTATGTCCTCTAAAGAGGATGACATGCTCCCCACCTTCAGAAAATCCATCAGGTGCCTGCCCTATAGATATCTGAGCACGCTGTGTCTCACAGTCAGCATCTCCACACTCTGCCTCCCTAACATGTTGAAGAAGTGGGGGAGTGATTGTAAGAGATTGTAGAAAGGCTACTCCGTCTCTATCCACAAAGGATATCTGTAAGGCATCTAGCTGCTTTATCGCCTTGCCTAGAAGCTGTATACTAGATCTCCTGCTGATTGCATCTGCTACAATGTTCCCCTTTCCAAGAGTATATACTATCTCGAAGTCATAGTTCTAAAGGAAATAAATCCATCATCGCTGTCTCAGGTTCAGGTCCTCCTAACAGAAGATATACCCGAGACTCTTGTGATTAGAGTACATGGTAAAATGTTCACCCATCTGATAGTTACGCCACATATTTAAGGCGAAGACCACTGCTGCTAACTCCAGGTCATGAGTAGAATAGTTCTGCTCATGCTGTCTTAGCTGCCAAGAACCATACGTGATCACTACTTGCTCCTGAATTAGGACACACCTGAGTCTAGTCCCTGATGCATCACAGTAAACTACATACCCAATGCCTTCCTCTGAAAGCCTCAATATGGGGTCACTAGTCAGCTTCTACCTCAACCCTTGAAAGCTCTATTGGCATCTCTCCGACCACACGAAGGGTTGACCCTTCTTCATCATGGATGATAGTGGTGCTACAACTCTAGAGAAGTCTGGAATGAACCTCATGTAGTAACCAGCCAAGCCCATGAAACTTCGTACATCTGTCACACTCCTGGGTGGCTCCCAAGAAAGCACTGCCTCAATCTTCACTGGATCCACTGCAACTCTAGCCTCCGAGATGACGTGTCCTAAAATGTGAACCTATCGGATCTAAAACTGGCACTTTGAGAGCTTACCATAAAGCTGGTGCTCTCGGAGTGTGTCCAGTACTACCTGCAAATGGTAGGCATGCTTCTCCTCAGTAGTCGAGTAGTTCAGAATTTCGTCAATGAAGACTATGAAAAAGCGATCAAGGTATGGCAAGAAGATTATGTTCATGAGTCCCATGAACAATGCGGGAGTTTTGGTTATGCTGAATGGAATAACCAATAACTCGTAGTGGTTGTACCGATATCTGAAAGGCGTCTTCTGCACATTCTCATTTCGAACTCTGAGCTGGTGATAGCCTAATCTGAGGTCTATCTTCGAGAACCACTGTGATCCCTTCAACTAATCAAAGAGGTCTTCAATCCTCGAGAGTGAGTACTTATTCTTCACGGTCACCTGGTTTAGGCAACAATAGTCAACACAAATCCTCAAGCTCCCATCCTCCATCTTGGCGAACAGAATCGGGGCTCCCTAGGGAGAAACACTGGGTCGAATGAATCTCTTCCACTTCAAGTCCTCCAGCTGTACCCGCAGCTCACTAAGCTCAACAGGAGCCGTCTGATATGGTAGTGTCGATATCAGTGTCCTCCGGGGGTATATGTCAATGTAGAAATCCACCTATCTGTGAGGAGGTAGACCTGGGACATCATTAGGGAAAAAACCCGCGTACTTGTCCACCACTACAGGATAAGTAAGACTCTTCACATCAACTGATCTGAGGGTAAGGCAAGCCAACTGATGAGTGATCGGCTGTACTCTCCTCCTGGAAAGTCTATTCTGCGCTAAAAAGTCTCCCTTCTCACCGGTGATAGAGAACCTGGTTCCATATGTGCAGAAACACCACACTTTGTGCCTAATACAGTCGATCTGGGCATGAACTATAGATAACCAGTCCATACCTAAGATGATGTCGTAAGGCATCGACGCCACTACTAGGAGATCCCAGCTGAAGCTCTCACCTCCTATAGTAAGCTCACACTACCAACACCAGTGCATAATCGTCGAATTAGCTCCCATAGGAGTCTCTAGCCATAAGGATCGAGCCAAGGATCCATCGGAATCTCTGAGCTCCGAACGGGGGTAGTGGAAATGAATGAGTGACTGGCACATGTGTCTATAATAACTAAAACTATGTTGGAGTAGACATAGATCATACCTTGAATCATCTTCAAAGCGTCGTGATAGTAATATTCAGCTACCTGGAGCTAATCTCTTGCCTGTCCACCTGCTCCCTGCAGTCGGGGTGGACCTACTGGTGGTGGTGTTGGTCTCATCTCAAAACGTCTTCCACCTCCAGCTGCACGAACAGATCCTCTGCCACGTCTGCCTGCTCCCCGTGGACCACCTTGATCGAATCCCTGTCTCTTCCTAGGTGGTCCTTTGACCATCTGCTGATCATCTGAACAGCGGGTCAGCCAGTCATGAGCCATGTGACCCTGCCTGCCGCATGAGTAACACTACCTATTCCTCAAATGACTGGCTCCATCACATGTGCCTCGAATAACCAAACCCTATTCTGGAGGTTATCCACCATATGGTCTGGTCCGCTTGGACATCTACGACATCTGTCTACTGCTAGCTGCATAAGACTTTGGTACATGATGCCCGATAGTGGGTCTTGCTGCTGGTGACTGCTCAGCAAGGAAACTCCCCACTAAGAGGGATCGCTCAAACACCCCGGTCTACATCGAGATGATAAGGGAGATCATCGAAGCCCTAATCTCTCTCCTGAGCCCCTACTCAATGGTCCAGGCCCTAAAGAATGGGTCCTATACCATATCAGTGGAGTATCATTAGAGGTCGGTGAACCTCACTGAGTACTGTGCCACTGTCATGATACCCTATTGTAGATGCAGTAGCTCTTGTATCTACACTTCACGTAGGGTGGCTAGGGAACACTCCGCCCGAAATAGGCTCTCAAAGTCTGCCTAGAGAAGCATCATCTCGTCATGGACTTGAAGCATCATGCTACACCATCTTCCCGCTACTTCCTGTAAAAGGATGGCAACAAGAATCACCATGAAGTCGACTGGTGTCCCTACCATTCTGAAGACTCTCACCATAGCCTCCATCCAATCCTCAACTGCATGCGGGTCCGTCTCACCCCTAAACCTAGGAGGAATCGGGCACTAGAACTCATGCAGCACGCTCCAGCGGCATACATCATCTGCTGCTGGGGCTGGTGGCATCAGTGGCCCAATGGGAAGTGGTTCCATTGGTGCCTCTGCTGGAAAACGTCCCTGCACTGAGGACTCATTGCTCGGTGGGCTAACTGCGCAAACAACTCTCGGGGCTCTAGCCGGTCGTCTGCGAGGAGGCATCCTAAAAGAAATAGATGTGACATGGTCAAATAATTATATCTGGTGAGTAGACATAGTTATCTGACTTAATGAAAACTTTTGAAAATAGACACACAATCAGTGTTTTTGTGCACCCAGTCAGAAATCAATAGTCAGAGTCTTGGTGTATGGATACGTCGGCCACCGCACCAACATTGGACTCCCTGAACTGAAAACCACACTCAGAACCTCTAAGACAATTACATCATAGAAAAGATCAGAGTCCTAAGTTTCATGGTAGAACTGACTCCTCGAATACCAATTTGTCATGACCCGTCCCTCGGGCCCCATGCCGAGACTACCCCAATCCCACCTTTCATAGGCCAGGGGCTGGCAACTAGCACCAAAGGTGTAAATCCCTAAACTGGGAATGCATTGCCTTTATAACTTGAAAACACACACAACAGAGTACAAGCTGGAAGAAAAAAACTAAGTAAACTTTACAACCAAAAGATATTGTTGAAAGTAAAGGGGTCCAGAATACAAGCCGAACCGGAAAGTACAAGTACAACTGAAAAACAAATACAACAGAAGAAAGGTAAAATAGCTTCTAGGTCGTCCTCCAGGATTCCTACCTAAAGGGTAGGTATAGATAGCCTCCTCGGTACTCTACGTCCATCAGTCTCCTCTATGTACTGACTCATCGTAAGGTCCACCTCTGGGTACCGTCTAGTCCTACTAGTCTTAGCCTCAGTTAGCGCTGTCCGTCATTTGCATCCAACACAATGAGGTGTAGACATAGTCCGTGAAGGCATGAGTATAACGATACTAAGTAGGGACCCCAAGACCCTCAACATCTCACAAAATCCAACAAGGATAAACCACAAAGTATGAAATCAATAGATAAACCCACATAGGTATATGCCTATACATATACCTAAGTTATCATGCAATCGATCTAAATCTTGAGGTAAACACAAAAGTTACTGACTCATCTCAACCAGTATTTTTATTCAGATTATTGAAACCACGACTGCTAGAGAAATCATCCTCTGTTGAGTACAGTGGGCCTACAGTGACACCAAGTGCGCTTTCCACGAACCTTGGACTGTTGAGGTACTCCTCCTGTAGAGTACCGTGGGTCTGCTGTATCACATAGAGGTGCTCCCCACCATAGGTCTACCACCACAACCAGGCGCTCCCCCTTATTGCCTGTAGAGGTACTCCTCCTGTCGAGTACTGTGGGTCTGCCACCACAACTAGGCGCTCATCCTCCGTGGATCTGCTACCACAACTAGGCGCTCCCCACTAGGCCCTACGAGTCACTCCGAGTCGATTGGTTAGCAGTAATAAAGTCTCATCCAGCTACTAGGTTCCCACACAAATGCTCACTCTTCTCCAGAAGATCCGCTCCAAAAGCTACTGGTCAATTCTCTAACTAAAACGAAGTACCACGAAGAAGTATCCTAAAGTTCTTCCATGTTATAGGGGTCTCAACGCAACTGACGACGTGTTAATCGGACGCCCGGTCTGTGAGTTATTAGCCTTTTAGTCCCGAGGGCCTGGTTGGATTCGTGTTTGATCCGACCTGACCATATCTCAACATTACCACAAACTCCAATGGAATATACTCAAAGGGACTTCCATGCTCCAGAATTACCAACGCCGCTGATGGTTCATCAAATGGACGTCCAATGCCAAAGATATGGCCAATAGAAAGTAAAGGGCCGTAGTGGGCCCGGGTATGGTCTGACCCAGTTCTGGTCGACCCAGCCTAACTTGTTGGGTTTGGTCTAGCTCATTGAGTGGTCCAGACCATTAGGTTGAACCCGGACCACTGGGCCCAACCCAGTAGGCCACGAGGGGTCACAGAGTGTTGCAAGGGCACGGACCGGCCGCGAGGGCGCGGACCCGCTGCGGGTCGGTGCAAGGGCGGTTCAGCCCGGAGGGCGCCTCATGGGCAGCTCAGCCCAGAGGCACCACGAGGATGGTTTGGCCCCAGTCACAGGGCTGGTTTGGTTCGGAGGGCAGCGGGGGCGCGGATCGGACTAGGGAGGCCGGAGTGGCCAAGGCCGGTTCGGCCAGAGAGCCGTGGGGGCATGGCTTGGGGCCTGTTCGGTTCAGAGGGCCGTGGGGGCATAGCTTGGGGCGGCTCAGACTGGGGAGGTCAGAGAGCCCGGGGTCGGTTCAGCTGGGGCGCGACTCAAGGTGGCTCTGATAGGTCACGGCTGGAGAGGTGGTGTAGACAGCGAGGGCGGCGTGGCCGGAGAAGGCGGCCCAGCTGGCGAAGGTCGCGCGACCGGTGATGGACGCGCGGCCGACGACGGCAGCGTGGCCGATGAGGGCAGCACGACCGGCGAGGGTGGTAGATCCAGTTCGGCCGGGGAGCCAGAGCATCACGAGGGCGGCGTAGGTCACAAAGGCCACGGGGAGTGTGGCTGTTTCCTTCGCCGCCTTTGACGTTGCTTTCCTTCGATTCAAAGAACACCACAAAGGAGATCAGCGGAGGGGTCAGACCATGTTGGTTTGGTCCACACCCTCTGTGTTTATGGTCAAAGAAATTAGCTCACAAGAATGAAGCACAACAACCCTCCCGCAAAAGGAAAACATCCTCGTTCTTCATTTTCAAAGAAAGGAAGAACATGGGAATAAAACAAACTTAAATAAAATTAAACCCCTACCTTTGGTCGTTGATCGATGATGAAGTCCCGAAAAGAAGATGAAGGAGATCATCATTCGTCGCGTCCACCGCACACTTCCAATCACGAGTTGTGTAGGATCATTGATGATGATGTAGAGGGTAGGTCGGTTGAAGCCATCCCACATTGGTAGGATCTGAGGAAGTAAGTTGAAGAAGATCGTTGCCGACCTTCTTCGTTGGAATAACGCATTCTTCATTCTTCGTTGGAAGATTTCTCCCAAGCTCTCCTCTTCCCAAAGTATCAACCGAATTGAAAATGCCATGGAAAAAGTGATATTATTTCCCCAATTTAATTGTGGGCACAATATTCGAATTGGGGAAATTAATTACGTAGGTTGGCATATAAAGGATGGTGTGTTGGCAACATTAAAGATAGAGGTGTCAAGAAGCTCTCCCTCATTAATGAGGGGGAGTTGAGAGGTTTTCCTCTCCTCCCACTAATAGTGGGTTTAGTCATGTGTGGTCCCCACGTCGTAGCCTCTCATGGGAGCTTTGGTTTGGGTGGTCCCCACCACCATATCCTCTCATGGGAGGTTAAGGTGTGGGGGTCCCACCTCAAAATTCCATGAGCAGGATTTAACCAACAAATAAAAATTTAGCCACACACTTAATTTTTATTTAATTAATTCTCTAAAAAACCAAAAATTATCTTTTAATCTCGACCCACTGCTGTCAAGGTGATAGTATTCTTAAGCGAATACCGGCGCTGTGAGTTCAACGATGTCCTCAAATTTCAATTCCAAGCATCGGTTCAAAAGTTATAAAAACCTTCTCGTACGTTTACTGAACGTACCTGAACAAAACATCAGAAATTGATTCTGGGCACACCGGTCCTCAGAATCATACACCATCAATTTTCAAAAGCTCATAAAATTACCATGTATTTAAGAAAACATTTTCCATGGAATTTCCGGGTCTTTACAAGTAATCATAGAATGGGTGGGTAATTATAGAAAAAGTGGGGGAATTATTTATTAATTGTTAAACTTAGGCCTTGGATATCTAGTTAATAAAAAATGAAAAACCATTTGACTTACCATGTTTTTCCAATGTTATTTTCCAAGGGGGTGATTTTCATAATATTTTAAAAGAATTAGGATCTATATAATTTAATAAATAATATTTTGGAGGTGTAAAGGATTCCTTTTCATAAAGAATTATTTTTAAAACCCTAGAAACATACATTAGGTTTTGAAAGATTCATTTTAGGTTTGTAATATTAATATTATCACTTTAGAATAACTTATTTTAAGTAATAATACTATTTTTGGTTTATAAAAACTTTTATAGTATTTATTAAATCAGGTTTAAGTCATTATGATGTCATGATACTTAACTTATATTACTTTTTACCCAAAAAAATTGATTATCATAGAAAATTATGAAAAATTCACCATTAGATAATTTTGACATGATAATTTCAAAAAAAAATACCCATTTTATAAAATTTTAAATCTACAATTTATGAATTTAACTTTTAAATAATATAATATAATATACGGAAAAACCATTTATTTAGAAAAAAATAATTTCTTTTGTTATGAGTTATTTGATTTATATATTATATTATCCCTAATTTGTAAAATTATTGATACTTAAATATTTATATTTCTAAAGTATATACAATTAATTAAATTATTATTCTAATTAAGTATAATTTATATTTAAAATACATAATCAAAAAGTGTTTTTATTATGTCAAAATGTATATACTATGATCAATATTATATATCAATGACCATTTTTATTTTCTGAAAACTAAATTATAAAGACTTTATAAAAATTTTGTGATAATAATTCAATATAAATAATAGAAATTATATTATAAAAATAAATTTCAAAATTCCATTTTATTATAATGCATGATACTTATTGTTATGAAAGGATATTTTTTTCTAATAAAATAAGTACATTGAATATGATAAAAACTATTTGTAAATTAAACTATCTATAATGTAAATAACATCAACGTTAAAGTATTACATTAGTGAAAAATAGTTTTTAACCATTTATCATATGTTCCATGTAAAATGACATTATTTTTTAATTGTTATATGTTATAATTTTATGACTATGAATACATTTATAATATTGTTTTTAGTATTAGATTACAATAAAATAATTACCAAAAACATTATTTATAAAAGTAATGTAGTTATAAAATTAAAGAATATGTTTAAAATGAATCATTAATACATTAAAAATTAGTTAAAAACTATAAAATTACATAATAATTAAAAAATATTTAATGAAAACAACTTAAGTGATAAATATATAAATAAATTATTCTTTAATATTTAAAAAAAACTAAAAAAATTAAATTACCATTTATGTATTTAATATAAGAAAAAAATCATAAAAAACAATGGAAATCTATGATGTTACATTCTATCCCCTAACAAAATTACATTCTCAGAATTTTTACTCATTTATAAACACCTATTATGAATATTTTCATGAACCACAATATTAAACCCAAATTTTAACTTAAATATTATCTATGTTAATACTATGTGTTCATACTATTTATACTTAATCTAGTATTATAGATTGAATAATTATCAATCTAATGATCAATACCAAAAATATTCATAATCCTAAATCACAAAAAATAAAGAAACTCTTCTATAATACCAACTAAGATGCCCTAGACCCACACATCCATAACTAGTGATAAACATACAATATTTTAATATATCACATGAGTTATATAAACTCATAAGTAAAAAAGTTCAGAGTATTTAGGAATTGTGAACATATCCATCTAAACTTATGCACATTTATTCAACAATGATTCTCTACACATACGACTCCCATATGCCTATAACTTCAAAGAAATTATTGGGTAAATGGGGAAACCTAATAAAGGGTGATCTCAAAATCAAAGTAAGTGATAAAACATAAGTGATAACAATTGAAGGTTATGAGTCATCATGAGATAAACATATGGGTATAAGAACATAATCAATGCACATGGACACATTATAAGGATATCATACCCAAAAAAATGGATCAAAATTCATGAATCAATGTATGAGGATTTTTCATAAATAATTAAACAACACAACATCGTAAGAGTGTGGAAAAAACATAAAACATGACATTATTATCATAAGTCAAGGATCACTACCAAGACAATGTAACATAGTGGAAAAAGTCCCATAGTATATTAGGTTTAGTCCCCAGTCCCTTACATATCATATCATGAGATATAAAACATTACCCAATTCATTGGTGAGATTTATAATTTAAGGCTCACATGTCATATCACAATATGTATGTGTATATGTGTGACACATAAGAAAAAATATATAATTCCATAAGTAATTATTACTTGATAAATCCATGGAAATTAAATTAGAATCTAATAAAATTAAGTATCTCTCTAGGTAAATACCAGTAAATTATGATAATGAAGTAATTATTATTTACATCATATAGGTAAAATAGTATATTGTTTTTTGAATAATTTCCGCATTCAATCGATGTATAGGTATCATGGTGAACATCCCACAATCAACTTAAATTCGAGGAAGTATTCATAATGTAATGGAAGTTTCCCTTATCAAATGAATGATAACAATGTAGTAGTGAAGAGTAATTTCATGGTGTAGCGATATCAATAGAAAAATATCCTTTATTATGTTTTGTAAAGAGAATGTGAATCATCAAAAGCATTGCCCTTGGGATTATCAAACAAGGTGTCTAATTAGACCCACTTATTGTAAATCAAGTGAAGATTTTATTAATACCCAACCAATATTTTTTAGGGTTTTAACCATTTTTGCATCTATTCCAAATTACTCATTGACTTTTTTGTATCTAGATAGGGATATCATTACTAGAAAATCACAACCTTTCTACTTTACAAAAATTATAGGATATTTCATGGTAACGGTAATGATTAAGCATTATAACGGATTATGTAGTTGTTAAAATGAGTGGTACTGGAGATCTATCATTAATATTATAATAATTAATTTATATAAACTTGGCATAATAACATTTCACATTTACATGAAAATAAATTGGAAAAAATAATACAATTAATGAAAAAGAAGAGGTTATGAACCTTCACTTCAGTATTACAAATGTTTAGGAAAACGTTATAATGATAGGTATTAAGTGATATATCATTAAAAATATATGAAATGGATGATAATATCATGGAATAATAGGCATCATAATACATGAAAAATAATTCTAAATGACATTATTAAAAAAGATTTCAATTGAAAAAGAAAGAGGAGTGAGAACCCCTACCTTGTGATATTGCTTATTAAAGATTGAGAGGAACACCCTAGAACCCTAGAAACTTCTTGGAGAGACTTTTTAGAGGTAAATTAATGTGAACTTAGTGTTAAATGTATTTATATTAAAAAATAATGGGATAATGGGTGGGTATTTATAGTAAAATAGGGTGGATTCTTTATTAATTTCTAAACGTGGGCCTTATACATATAGTTAATAAAAAATGAAAATCCATTGGTATTACCATAGTTTATGACCATGTTTTTGGGAAAGGTGGAGTTTTTTTTAAAATATTTATATCCTAAGGAATGAATTAATTTAAATAATAATATTTTAGGGTTTAAATGGAATCTTTTTCCTAAATAACTGTTTTTAAATCCTTTAAAATATACTTTATATTTTGGAAGATACATTATTGATTTGGAAAAGTATTATTATCAATTTAAAGTACATTTTTAATGAATAATACTATTTTTGGTCCATAAATACCCTTATAGTATTTATTACATCACTTTTAAGTCATTAAGAGGTCATAATACTTCCCTTATATTTAAACAGAATTTTACTTTTTTACCTAAAAATTTGGATGTAAATAAAAATTATGATAAATTAATAATTGGATAAATTTTACATGATTATTTCAAAAATTAAATCAATTTTATCATGTTAAAAATCTCTAATTTATGAATTAACTTCTAAATAAAATCATAAAATATATGCAAAAAACTTTTATTCTAGACAAAAATATTTTTTCTCGTGTGAGTGATTAAATTTATATATGTTATTGTCCATAAATTTTAAAATGATTTATGGTTAATTATTTATATTTATAAAATATATACATTTTATGAAATTATTTTTCAAATTATTTGTAATTCATATTTCAAATTAAAAATCAAGAAAACAATTTTAGTGTAATAAATTGTTCACACTGTGATCAGAATCATATATATATAGATATTTTACATTTATAAAAATTATATCATCAAAACATTATAATAATTTTTTTGATAATAATAAGCTACAAAAAATTGGAATCATATTCTAAAAAAATTATAAGAAATATTTCAGAATGTTTTTTTATTATAAAATACTTTACTTAATGATTTAAGAGGAGATTTTGGATGAAAAATATACATACATAGAATAAGATGAAAACTATTTAGAAATTAAATGAGCTATAATGTAACTAAAATTCATGGTTATGTATTATGTTACTGAAAAATAATATTTAACCATATATCATATGTTTCATATAAAATTTTATCTGAATTTTTTAATGATTATATGTTATAATTTGTTAGCTATGAAGAAATGTATCATATATTTTTACCATTAGATTAGAATGAATTAATTAGCAGTAAAATTATTTATAAAAGTAATGTTTTTATCAAATTTAATTTTATATCTAAAATTATTCAAGAATATAGTGAAAAGTATTTAAAAATTATAAAATTTCAACATAATTGATAAATATGTAATATAAATAACTTTGGCGATATATATGAAAATATATTCTTGGTTAATATAATTAAAAACATAACCAAAGAAATATAATTTCCATTTATATTTTTAATATGAGAATAAAAATTCATTAAAATATTATTTTAAGATCTGGGATGTTACATAGCCTGTATATATGATTCCTACTCCCATGTATCCTCCAATATATGGATATGTTGTTATAATACTCAAACGAGAGGGACTATCTTTCCACACAAAACCTTCTCACTCCAGCCAACAATCCACACCAGGTGCTCCTCACATGATGTGTTTACCTCAAACATAAAATTGTCACTATCAATCAATTTTATAGGGGTCAAATCATAATTTTGAAGTTTTGACATTTGGAATACATCATTAATACCTCAATGACATAAAGGAGGATAAAAATAATAATCCACTTCTCGAAAATGCTCCAAAATCTCGAATAGATCAATAAACTTTGGTGTGAGATTTACTTACCTTCCCAAATGCTGATTCCCTACCTAAATTGATACCCATAAGAAAAAATAGTCACCCATGGTGAAATCCTAGTGTCACTACCTCTGGTAGGAATACAATTACTACCCACTCTATGAGATAACAAACTGATTCAAAATTAACTAGAATCACTCATTGTTCTCCTGTACCAATCTCCATTTTTTCCACTACTAACTCATCCACCTCTTACCAACACAATGTTGAGTGGTATGGACTATAATAAATATCCTTTAATAGAGATATTTATATTGAATCCTAAAAGATATTGTAATATGAAAACTCTTCCAAGGATAGATTTTAATCCCATGTTTCACTAAAATCAAGAATTCACACACTGATAAAATCCCCTAGTATATAGAACATCCACTACAACTACCCATAAATTTTTAGGTGATACACCATACTTAGCTTCCACTAGGATCTTATGAACTTATGTATGTACTACTAGAATTCTATAATTATATAAAAATCTTGATATGATATTATAGTTATAGGTATCCCATGAAATAACAATATCTCCCGAACATATAGCCTACCACACTCATCCACTAACTAAGTCCCTTGAATAGGAAAGAATTAAACAACTCTCTTCAACTATCCAACCATCACCCATGATGTCACAACCCAACCATGATTTATTAATTATTTAATTATTAATTGTTTTGTTTTTGAGTTTGAGGTCAGATGGGTTTTTAAATTTAAATTTGGGGGCTCCAGCATCAGTGAACAATTGACGTTTGGTTAGTAGAAATTGTGCAAAGACTATGTATGGGTGTCTATGATTTTCACAAAGTCAAATCACATGACCAGGGCATGGTTTGAAAAACTGTATAGGTGCCCATGTGGTTTTTCAAGGGCCTCCACTAGAGGTGCATGGTTTGTCCAACCATGCAGCCAAACTATGCATGGTTTCTATGATTTTGAAAAATAAATAAAATTGAAAATAAGTAAATTGTTTAAATAATAATAATAATAAAATTAATCTTACTATTATTAGGATGATTATTAAAATTATATTATTATTATTATTATTAGTTTTATTATTATTTTACCCCCTTTGAAGGTCCCCCTACCCTCTCCATGAAAATCCCCCCTTTCCCCCTCTCCCTATTGCTTGACCCAGCCCCCTATGGTGTGAAAAATCCACCTGAATTCTTCCTATTTTTTTGGCCAGATTGTCGAGGCAAGCTCCATATACCATCCTTATCTCTCATTAAATTGATTTTTCTCACTATATTTACCCAATTTGTTGTATCCAAATACAGGGTAAGGTTTGATTTTAATTTTGTTGTTTTTACCCCTTATTAGGGTATGTAGTGGCTCTATCAGGTTGGATTCAGGCGGATTTTTGTGTCCACCATTGACGGTGAAGTGTTTAGGAAACTTTTAGTCTCCCCACCATCAATTTTCTACATTTCTTCCTCTATTTTCAATATTTATCAATTTTTTATTAGGGTCTAGGTAATTTTTGGGTTCATAATAATTATTTAGTGCATATTTCACCTTATTGGGTTAGATTTGAGACACTATTTTTTGAAGGCTTATCTACGAATTCATAGGTAGGAATAAATATGTGTAAGTTCCACCATTATATATATTCACCCATGGTAGGATGAAAATATATAATAGGTCTTGGTTTTCTTACATATATATATCAAAATGCATACGTGTATAAGTGAAATGGGGTATATGCATGTACAAGACTATATGTAAGGATCCCCTGTACATATTTTTCCATGAAAATATATACATAGGGTCTAGATTTACTTTCATATAAGAGAAGGTGCATATTCTTGAAAGTTTTAAAGGGAATGTTTGAGTTAGTTTTGTCAATGTCATTGAATGTTTAGATGTTTCGACATGTCCTTCTTCTTTTTGAGGTATGCTCCCTATGCCTAACCCTATAATTTGAATTCTAAAATTACTTGATTGTCTTAAAAATATGTTTTATATTTACGTAGTATGTATATTCTATATTATCTGGTTGTGGTCGTTATAAATGGGTTTTAATTTTATTTTAATAATTTATCTAAGCTTCTAATGTGGGGTTTTCATGTTGAAATATGATCTCAACCTTATTTTGGAAAACATAATGCATTTATAATGATAAGTTGTTACTAAATGATATTTATTTAAAAATGGTTTTCTCAATGGGTTTTAGTGTGTAATGGTTACTTCCAAATATGTCTGGATTGTTTTAAATAGTAGTGTAAGTTGACTTGAATTAAAATGGGTTCATGTGTGATTTTAAAAGGGGGAAATTTCATGTTTTGGAAAGTTTGTAAAATTTGATGGGGTTTTGTGTATATTTAAAGTTAAATGGAAAATTAAATTTCTGAAATAAGTTTCTCTGATTTTGTAAAGGTTTCATGTTTTTTTTAAAATATTGGGGCCTTAGTTGTTTAATTGGGATTTTAAATGGTTTTGGAACTTAAATTTGGGGGTGATTATGTTTTATAAAGTGAATATATTCCTTGTATAGTAATGAGGCATGTTTGGCACTTTGAGAATGATTGTGAAAGTGGTAAACCCCTCTTGAGGCATTCCCCCTTATTTTATAAATATGATGTGTATGCTAAATGTGTGATTTGTGATATATGCCTAGTGAAGAGGCTCGTGCATTGTTGTGTGACTTGATAATGGGGGTGCCCTCAAGGAGGGATATTGACAGTGAGAGTTTGGATGAGTTTTTGGGTAAAGATATGTAAATCCTTGTTTTCTAGATAAAAAATTACAACCATTTTAAATAGTTAACAGGGGAAACCCAGGTTTCTAGGTAGGAAAAATAGAACTAGTTTACTAGTTGATTCAGAAGGGTTGATTCCCATATTATTCTTGTTGGATTGACACTGCAAAACTAACTAAACATGTGATACAATCCAAAACCACTAGACCGTGGGATGGGATCCCCTCTAGTGGCTCTTTCATGGGAACACTATTAGAATTGGATTATGATATAAAGACCACATGACCATGGGATGCATTCCCTTCAAGTTGATTGTGCATGAGAACACTGTTTTTCTTGGTTGGAGGATTTCGATCAAAAAGTTACGAGGTTCATAGGGTCCCACATGTGTTAGTTACCTATAGGGATTTACCATAATGCAGTCTTATGACATGGTTATTTATGATGTGTTCTCATCATTGGAATGTGGTGGAACTTTTGTGTATGTTCATTTAAAAGTAATTTTATTTTGAAAAATGTTTCCCTTAACTGTGTTTTCCAGAAATTTTGTTTCCTTATGATTTTTTCTTTAAAAAATTTTCCTTGCTTTTTTAGGGTTTGACCATGGTGCGTTTGATGATATTTCCAATTTTGTTGCTTATAATTTGTTACTATTTCACGAAAACCATGTTTTAATGTAAATTTTATTTATTTTATTTTCAAATTTCTATGCATGCTTGGAAAATATTTTTTAAATGCTATGGAAGAAATTAGTTTTACTCGAAAATGGAAGATTTCTACTTGAATTTGAAAAGAACAGAAAACCATATTTTTATATGGTTTTTTTTTCAAACTAGCATGAATTGGTCTTCTATTTAAAGGTATGAAATAGAGAATTGTTTATTCAGGCATACGTATTAAGTTTTAATAACCATGAATATAGTTCATTTTTTTAAATTCTGCTGCTACTTCAAGCTTGGATTCAGTCTCTGTGGGGTGATTTTGGATTAGTGGTCGGAGCTGACCCATAGGGTCATATGGAGGTTTTTTTAGTTTTATTTATTTCCTCTATCCATGTTCATTTTTATTGTATAGTTTATCTTAATTTTTTTGAATTATTTATTGACCAAATCATTCCAAATTTCTTTATTTTGGTGTCTGACACTATTTTCTAGCTTGGGAGGATTGAGAATGCCTCTTAGGCATTGTTGTGGGCCATATTTGGTGACCCATTTATGGTCAATCTAGTTTTGTTCAGAAAAAAATGGTATTAGAGGAGGCCCTTGTTATTTGGGATGTACGGTAGACCAAAGATAAGATTTTTGGGGCTTAGGAGGTAGGTCATGGGTCGGTTCCTAATCACAACCACTCATGATGAGATCTACGTCACCAGGGGTAGTTGGGTTTCAAGTCTAAATTTTTGGTTTTGGGTTATGATATTGCTGTTGGTATAGTTTTCTGATCACTTGTATGTTGGGGGAAGAAAGTTGAAGTGATATGGTGCTACACGGTGATCTTACATTGTGTATTGAACCATGTGGAACTCATGTGCGTAGTTAAATTTTCTTCTAGTGGTTGGTGAATGATCAGTACGTGGTCTGCTAAACCATGTGGCTGGGGTATGCATGACCACTAGTTCCCTTTTTTTGTTATTTTGGTATTGGTGATGCTTCAGTCTTATTTGGATTTGTGTGAGTGGATTTTAAAAGGAAAATTGTTTTTGAAAAGGGTTTTTAGAGTGAAAAAATGGATTTTAAAAGAGAAATTGATTCAGAATCTTGAATAGTTTGGGAATATATGGAGGAAAAGTGAACTGGGGATTTGATAAATGCTTGGTTTTGATGATAAAATGGTATGTGTGACCCTTGGTATTCCTCATGGAAATTCACATTTGTGCGGGTGTCTATGGAAGGTGCATATTGGTATATATGTGTAGATGGATATAAGAGAAAGTGGGAATGAACACATATGTGACAATTTATAGGATACCATGAGTGATTATTATGAATAAAATATTTGAATTGGTTTTCTAAAGTTGTTTTTGAAAAGGAAAATGGTTTCTGTTAAAAAAGGGCTTCTTCTCTAATGGGATTTGTGGTTATTAAGGGAAGGGGGGATGGTGTTTTTAATTTTGAAGTGGATACTGAAATTATTTTTGAAATGGAAAATGATTTTGATTTTGAAGGTGGAAATTAAATTTGAATGTGGATAAAAATGGAAAATGGTGGTTTTCGAAAGAGGGTTCTTGGCCCATTTATTTAGGTTGTAGTGTTTTTTCAATTGATATTTGATTTAGATTTTATCTGATTTTGTGATGTTTTGGTTTATGAGATTGGAATTTGGTTTAAAATGTTAGTTGGTTGAGTTCTGATTTGATGATTGATCTAGTTTTATGTCTTGTGTTGTTGATAGTATGTCTCCCAGAAAGTCCCATAAGGTTTGTAAAGAGTCTTTTTTAGTTGTTGGCCCCACTCATAATCCCAATTGAATGGTGGATATGATCTCTTTTTAATTGGTGTATAATGTCTATAGTAATTGGATTCCATTGTAGGTTGTTGAATGGATTGGGTAATATAGAGTGTCTTTGAGTTTTTTTAAATCTCCATATGCTGAGAAGGTGTGAGTTTTCTTGTGTATTTTTTAAAGACTGATACTAGACCAGTGGAAGGTGTTCGTTCCATTCTCGTTACAAGTTCAGATGTCTTGTGAGATCTTTAAGACCACTTTTATTCTATGATTTAGTCTTGAAGAAGTGAAGGAGAGGAGATTTACATAGATCATGTATGTTTGAAAAGGTCAACATATGGTGAAGGGGTGTGTTGACCAACTTGATGAACTAGTTTTCTTTTCTCCAATGATATTTTCAAGATATCTATTAGAAGCTATCCTTCTAGAGTGGGGTCTATATTCAGCTTTCAAGGACCATTTTATTTTCGTGATTGTATAGTTTTCCCATCCGATAAAAAGTATAAACTAGATGAACCTGTTTCGGGTTAGTCTCCTTGTTAGTTACTATCTTTCTTTCATTTAAAAACTCACTTGTTTCCTTGTTGGTGGTTAGTTTGGGCACTCAAATCCAACTTTCCATAATCATTTATGGATTTTTGAATGTGTGATCAGGAATATTTTTTCAACTAGCATCATTAGAAGAATTATTGGTTGGGGATCACCATCTCTTGATTGTGGGGTAGTAGATGCTTTATGACATCAGGGATCTAGCCATATATCTCTAAGTTAATCTCTTTACACAGCCACGAATCACTGGGGGTGTGGAAAACTTCAGTTTATTTTTTTCACTAACATCGGAGTGGAGATGGTTTATGTATTCATCTTATTATTCCTTGTGGTAATTTCCTTTATTTTTCTGAGTTCCTATTTAGTTTTATGATGTCATGGTGGTCTCATTTTCATGTAATTCTAGTGGTTGTTCCTTTTGGGATGTGAATATCTGGTTGGTTTTCCTTGTCTGCTTAGCCTTTGAGGAGAAGTTTTGGTTTTGGTTTGTTCTCATATAAAGATGCATTTATCTTGTGGAAATGATGAATTATTGTAACATCCCAAGTAAGTAAAGAATTATGGATTTTCATATCTATGTCTATTTATGAATTAGGGAGTGTTTTAAGAGGCTTAAAATGATAATAAATCCAATCTTAAGTATAGAATTCTCTAATATGTTTTAAAAGATTGTTTTACCACCTTTTGATGGCGAACCATTTTTAAATCTATCTTTTGATAATTTTATAAGATCAATTTGTCAAAATTAACTTATTCATTATAATTGGGACATTGAAATTTACATTGGATAAATTTTTGGTATTTTTATGACAATGTTCATTTTTTAATGAATAGTGAAAAATACTGCATTTTACTTCAAAACTACTTTTTAATATAATTTAATTATATAGATATATTTTCCTTTTAATTGGTTTTAAATTGTAATTAGAATATATTTTTACCATTTAATACAATTGTGGTCATTATAATTGATTTCACTTTGGAATTTGGCATAAACAAGTGCCAATTTTTTCATAGATATTGTTTCAAAAAAACCCGCCATTTGTTTTGTCAACGGAAATTATTTTTAAATTAATTATTAAAATTTCTGTGTTTGGAATTTGGTAAAATGGATTCCATATTTGGAATCATAAGGTCCAAATTATCTAATTAATACTCTTTTGTTTTTGGACATTATGAATAGTAACGGATGTAATTATATTTAATTATCGTGATTAATTAGTAATCGAGTAGTTCGGGATAATAAAATAATATCATAATAATAACAAATGAACCATAAATGTGTCCTAATTATACTTTTTGTGTCATGGATGACCATGGGATTCCTTTTTCCAAACTTAGGGACCCCATGGAATCACTTTTGGGTGATAGTGACAGTTTATCAATTTATTTTTAAAGAAAGGAGAATATCACAAAAGTATGTAACACCTATGTAATAAAATTTTGATTTTGTCTACATAAATTATCATTTGTACTATAAATAGTCATTGGAAATATAAATGGATTTCCTACATCATATTATTTTTTTCATAATTTTTAGACATTAAATATATTTAATTATTTATGACACCATGATGATGCAGCGATTACCTCATTAATGAACGATTTAAATAAAATAGAAAGATAATGTAAAATCTAAGACTTAAACTAGTCAAAAACCTAATGTAGGAGTATATTTATAACCCTTATCAACTTATCCTATAAATATATCAATATGGGACATTTAAAATCTGAAACTCATTTTATTATAAAGTAACATTTCTTGACTTTCCAAGAGTGCCCCTCCTCCCTATTATAAAAGGCCCCCACCTCTACCTCCTTGACCACACCTCTCAAGCCATTGGCTTGGCCAATCTCTGCTCATTTTATCTCTCCACATCCCTCTATTCATACTAGAAGCCTTATGTTAGGCAGAAAGCTCTTCAAAAAACCCTTTTGGTTCAAACCAAGAAGAGTTACCCGATTTAAAGGTAATGTCATCACTTGTGCTATTTTGTTTTATTTTGCTTCTCAAACCCCCTAAAGTATTTTTATTCCTTTATTTTGTAACCAAAACAATATCCAAAATATACTAGGATGTTTTTATGGGAAGGATTCGAGCCACACTTACACACACCTCCGTCTAATGGTTAAAGAACATACTGTTTCTGTGGATGGTGAATTTCTGCCTCACGAAATGATGATTGTTCAATCTGATTTTAACACCTTTAATGGTGGCCATTAATATGTCACTCTATTTATATATTATATATATTATGTTTATGTTTTCCTTATTCTTCTGTATTTTTCATTTATGGCATACCTTTATGGTTTCCATTATGGGTAAACGCGATATCTTCATTTTAGGAAGTGCGGACTACCGCCCCCTCAAAGTGATTTGATTAGTTAATTCCATATGTGGGACATATAAAGGATGTAGTTAATGATATTATATATGATATTATACTAGAATTATAATATACCTTTATATCATTATAAATTCATTTCATTAAATACGAAATAGAAATGAAAGTAGCATTCATGCGTACGTACGACTTACCGTCTCCATGAACGGTGCATTTCATTTCTTATCTCTAAATGTTATGTAATATTATAAATGCATGTATATACTTGATATATATGATATATGTGATATCTATATCATTAAAATAATTCTGGATATAATTGATATTTTACCACATGAACAACTTGTAATTATAAGGAGTTTATTTTTGACTCAAGTACCAATGATCGACAAAACGATCGTTATTAACTTAAATAATTACATAGTGTTCATAACATGGTAATAAGTGATATGAAAGGAATAATTAACTTGAAAAAGGTTCTTAAGAAAATAGAAATTAACTCAAGTTTATTATTCAGGTGATTAAAGAACGATCGAGTCAAGTCGGACATGAGGTATGGGACTTCGTCTCAATCTTCTTTAATTGAGGCATATTTTGTTTTATACACAAATTTCTTTTATACAGTGTATAAACCCCTTTGAATTTTAAATTTATTCAGAAGGATTATTTTTTATACGAAGTGTTTTACTAAATTAAAAAAGGGAATGTTTTTGTCGTACGTATGCGGCGACAACGACTTCTCCGCCGCCGTGACCATTATTTGAGTTTCGACTTCCTCTACAAGCCATAACTTTTTTAAAAGAAAAATAAATACCATGTTTTACTTTTCCTCAATACTGGTATTGAAAATGGTTTTGATAATGTTTTTATTATATCAATGTGTTATTCATATCTTGTGATTGAAATGTGGAAATGTTATGTTTCCTTTATGCATGTTTTATGTGTTACGATTATGTTACGGTTTTTGGGCATTGTTTATAAAGAAGGGTGGTTCCATGATAAACTAAGGGAAGGTGAGCCCGTGATTTCACTCCAATGCATTGGGTAACGCGAAGGAGTTAAATGCTATGGTTTATATGAATAGATTTAGGGAATATACTATGATGGGTATTCCAAACGTAACCATGAGGGTTACTCTCTACGTAAGAATGTTATGAATGCCTCAAGTTACCTTTATGTCTTATGATTTCTATGATTTATTCAAGATTTGATGAGGTATGTTAAAGTGCTTATGTTTTATGAGTAAAGTATTTTTTCATTAATTCTTATGTATACATGGACTAATGTTTCCATTCCTTATTTTTATATCCCTTACTGATCTTTTTATGCTCATCCCATGTTTTTGAAATGCTTTTCACAGGTCAAGGGAAAGGTAAATGATGTGATGATAGTGTCAAGAAAGTGTGAAGAAAGAATCCATGTTTTATTTTAAATATGTTTCCTTTAATGAGAAGAGTGAATATTGTCTTTGTTGTAACCACCTTGTTTACAAGTGGAATGTAATCCATGTTTTATGATCTAATTCTCTAAAACTCTAAAACTGAAAATATCCTCAATTTGTATTCTTGTAATAACTCAAGATTAAGTAATGTTTAAGGCTGGGGACTTATAGTTGGTATCATAGGTTGGTTTAGATAACATTAGGAGTTAGAATTATATTAAATGATTATCCAAAAATAATTTTTATGGTCAAATTGAAATGATATAGCATTTGAAGATTATCATATTGCTTCATCTAAGACATGTTTGTTCAGAATGGTTTTTTGCAGAGGAAATAGGGAAGTAGTTCTAGGAAGGCATACAGAAGGAAACTACCTTCTGAATCAGCATCCTGAGATGGTCGGAATTGTCACTGAACAGTTTTTTGCAGTAATGGCACAGTTGACACAAGCGATAAATGGTGGTGGTATCCATGCATGAGATCATCCAGATCAACCACAAAAGAACATGTAAGTATTGGAACATTTCATGAGGCAACATCCCCCATCATTCAGAGGATCATCTGACCTTGTTCTCACTGAAGGGTGGATTAAAGGACTGGAGATGATTTTCGATGTCATGGGGCGTTCAGACAATCAAAAGGTTAGTCTTGTTGTTTACCATTTGGAGGGTGAATCATATTAGTGGTGGTCGATGGTTAAAAATATCAGGGATGCTGATGAGATTGATGCTCTTCACTGGGATGAATTCAAAGGTATGTTTCTCGAGAAGTATTTTCCTAAGTCTGTTCGACTTAGGATGAAAAAAAATTCTTGGAATTGAGGAAAGAGGACGACTCAGTGGCTGCTTATGAAGAAAGGTTCACTCGATTGGCAAGGTATGCTCCAAATTTTATCCGAGACCTTGATAGTAAAATCAGTTGTTTTTACTCAGGATTAAAGCCAAAATATCGAAGGGCTTTAGCTTCTCGTGAGTTCAAAAGTTATGAAAATCATGTTAGATGTTCTGAGAAGGTGGAAATGGATTTTTTCGATGATCAAGTGTTCTATAACAACCAACAAAATAAGAGACTGAGGTGGAAAGATAAAGGGAAGAATTATTCAAAAAGTTCTGATGGTAAGAAAACTAAGTTTACAGTTTGTGATAAATGTGGTAAAAGGCATGCTGGGGAATGTCTTCTGAATTCTAGAAAGTGCTACCAATGTGGTAAGATGGGACATAAGGCTCTTCATTTCACTGAAAATGATCAGGGTGATGGTAAGAACAAATTTTATTTACAATTAGTGATATGTTTCAAGTGCAATGAGATGGGTCATTATGAAAACGAGTGTTCAACAAAGAGCTCAAATGATGGGAACCAGTTAGACTACAAGAAAAAAGGAGCAGTGAGATCCTTTGCAACCACTTCAGTAGATGTTGGGCCAGCAAATGAAGTGGTATCAGGTACTTTGTTTTTCTCAGATTAAGCTAATGTGTTGTTTGATTCGGGGTCTACACATTCTTTCATCTCTGAAAACTTTTCTAGTAAATTAGGAATTCCATCTCAAGAAATGAATCCTGAACTTATGGTAAAAACACCTGGGGGAAATGTTGAGGCAAAAAGAATTTATAAGAATCTTCCTATCCTTATCCGTGGAAATAACCAACTTGAAAACCTTATTGTTTACCTCTAGTAGAGTTTGATGTTATCCTGGGTATGAATTGGATCTCTGTTTACCATGCTAAGATTTATTGTAGAGCTAAAGAAGTTTCTTTTTATAACGACTTTTAGTTTGTGTACAAGAATGAACCCTTATGGTTGATAACATATCAAGAGGATGGGAAAATTGTAAAATATGGAAATGAATGTTACCTTGCACATATTGTTGAAAACAGAGGAACCATTTAGATTAATGTGGTGCTAGTGGTAAATGAGTATCCTGTTGTTTTTCCTGATGATTTTCCTGGAATAATACAAGATCGGGAAGTTGAATTTACTATTGACTTAGTTCCTGATGCTAATCCAATTTCAAAACCCCCTTATCGAATGGCTCAAATTTAACTTTTAGAGTTGAAGGAGCAATTGCGAGATTTATTAGAGAAAGGTTTCATTTGACCTAGCACATCACCATGGGGTGCTCCTGTCTTATTTGTTAAAATGAAAGATGGTTCTATGAGACTTTGCATTGATTATAGAGCCTTTAATAACATCACTGTTAAGAACAAATATCCTTTTCCTCATATCGATGATTTGTTTGATCAGATCCAAGGAGCTCAGTATTTTTCAAAGATTGACCTGAGATCGGGGTACCATCAATTGAAGGTAAAGGAAGCAGATGTTCCGAAGACTGCGTTTCATACAAGATATGGCCATTATTAATTTGTAGTAATGCCTTTTGGGCTAACCAATGCACCTGCTATATTCACGGACCTTATGAATATAATTTTCCATGAGTTCTTGGATAAGTTTGTGGTTGTTTTCATTGATGATATTTTAGTGTTTTCTAAAAGCAAATAGGAGCATGAAATTCATTTATGGGTTATTTTGCAAACCATAAAAGAAAATAACTTGTATGGGAAATTCAGCAAGTGTGAGTTTTGGTTGCAAAAATTTCCTTCCTTGGTCATATTGTTTCTAAAGATGGAATAACTGTTGATCCTGAAAAAACAAAGGTTGTTGAAGAATGGCCATGAACCACAAATGTAACTGATATTCGTAGTTTTCTTGGTTTGGCAGGCTATTACTGAAGGTTTTTAGAAAGTTTTCCTCGTTATCTAATCCAATGACTATGCTAACTCGGAAGGGTGTTAAGTTTACCTGGACAAAAGAATGCGATGATTGTTTTTAGGAATTGAAAAGAAGATTGGTGAATGCTCTAGTTTTGGCACTACCTTCTAGGAATGGTGAGTTTTTTATCTATAGAGATGCTTCATTGAAAGGACTTGGTTGCGTTCTAATACAGAATGATCAGGTAATTACTTATGCTTCACATTATTTGAAAACTCATGAGGTAAATTACCCAACACATGATTTGGAATTAGCTGCTATTTTTTTCGCTTTAAAAATTTGGAGGCATCATTTGTATGGTGTAAAGTGTGAAATATATACTGATCACAAAAGTTTAATGTATATATTCACTCAGAAAGAATTGAACATGAGACAGAGGAGATGTCTGGAATTAATCAAGGATTAAGATTGTACAATTCACCACCATCCGAGAAAATAAAATAAAGTGACTGATGCTTTGAGTCGAAAAAGTAATTCTTCATTAACAATGTTGCGTATGGAACACGATACTTTAGTTAAGGATTTGATGAAATTTGGCATAGAAGTAGTTGGTGCCAGATGTTATTCTATTTTGTTTCAGGTATCAGTGAAATATTCTCTATGAGACAGAATTAAGAAAGCACAGAAGAAAGATAGTGAGTTGCAGAAAAAGGTAGAGCTGGTTTAGAAGGGTAAGTTGCCTAAATTCAACATTGATAATGATTGTGTTTTGAGATTTGAGAAGAGATTGTGTGTGCCTTTTGATTCACACTTGACGCGAGAGTTGTTATGTGAAGCTCATAGTTCCTCGTTTTCAGTTCGTCATGGCAGTACTAATATGTATAGAGATTTTCAGGAGTATTACTGGTGGCATGGAATGAAAAGAGATATTGCTGATTTTACTGTGGAGTGTTTGACTAGTCAACAGGTTAAAGCAGAGAGACAATTACCAAAATAGATGCTTCAACCTTTACCAGTTCCAAAGTGGAAATGGGAGAATATATCCATGGACTTCGTTGTGGGATTTCCGAAGACACCTCGAGGTAATAATTCAATCTGGATTATTGTTGATCGCTTGACTAAATCTGCTCATTTCTTTGATATACGAGATAATTTTTCCCTAGATCAACTTTCTCGTTTGTATCTTAAATACATATTCAGGTTACATGGAGTTCCCCTGTCCATTGTATCTGATCGTGATCCCAGGTTTACTTATAACTTTTGGAAAGTCCTTCAGAAGTCATTGAGTACTGAATTAAATTTTAATACATCATTTCATCCTCAATCATATGGGTAGTTAGAATGAACAATTCAGACTTTGGAGGATATGCTACGTGCTTGTTCGATGGATTATCAGGGAATTTGGGACCAACATATTTCTTTGGTTGAGTTTTCTTATAATAATAGTTTTCATTCTAGTATACAGATGGAACCATTTGAGGCATTATATGGGAAGCAGTGTCAAACTCCAACTTTTTGGGATGAAGTGGGTGAAAGGAAGTTGATGGGACCAGAATTGGTAGAAGAGTTGGTAGAAAAATTTCTGCTGATATAGAAACACATGAGAACAACTCAGAGTCGGCAGAAAAGTTATGCAGATAACCGGAGGAAGGATCTTTCTTTTGAGGTAGGTGATCATGTCTTCCTCAAAGTTTCACCATGGAAAAGTGTGATGCGATTTGGTAAGAAAGGAAAGTTGAGTCCATGGTTCATTGGACCATATGAAATTCTAGAGAGAGTTGGATCAGTGGAATACCAAGTGGCTTTACCTCCGAGTTTATCTTAGGTACACAATGTTTTTCATGTTTCAATGCTAAGGAACCAGATCCATCTCATGTTTTGAGCCTAGAGGTAGTTCAGTTGGAAGGGAATCTATCTTATGAGGAACAACCGGTATAGATTCTTGATCACAAGGATAAAGTATTGCAGAATAAGGTGATTCATAAAGTAAAGGTTTTTTTGGAAAAACCACATGATTGATGAGGCAACATGGGAATCTGAAAATGCAATGAGGGATAAATAGCCCAACTTATTCAATAAGTAAATAAATTGCGGGGACCCAATTTTCTAAGGGGGTAAGGATGTAACATCCCAAGTAAGTAAAGAATTATGGATTTTTATATCTATGTCTATTTATGAATTAGATAGTGTTTTAAGAGTCTTAAAATGAGAATAAATCCAATCTTAATCATAGAATTCTCTAATATTTTTTAAAAGATTGTTTTACCGCCTTTTGATGGCGAACCATTTTTAAATATATATTTTGAAAATTTTATAAGATCTATTTATCAAAATAAACTTATTGATTATAATAAAGACATTGAAATTTACATTGGATAAATTTTTGGTATTTTTCTGACAATGGTAATTTTTTAATGAATAGTGAAAAATACTGCATTTTACTTCAAAATTTCTTTTTCATCTAGTTTAATTATATAGATATATTGTTCTTTTAATTGGTTTTAAAGTTTAATTAGAATATATTTTTACCATTTAATCCAATGGTGGTCATTATAATTGATTTCACTTTGGAATTGGGCATAAACAAGTGCCAAAATTTTCATAGATATTGTTTAAAAAAACCCGCTACTTGTTTTGACAACGGGAATTATTTTTAAATTAATTATTGAAATTTCTGTGTTTGGAAATTGGTAAAATGGATTCCATATTTGGAATCAGAGGGTCCAAATTATGTAATTAAGACTCTTTTTTTAGCATTATGAATAGTAACGATGATAATTATCTTTAATTATCGTGATTAATTAGTAATCGGGTAGTTAAGGATAATAAAATAATATCAACATAATAACAAATGACCCCAACATGTGTCCTAATGCTAATGGTTGTGTCATGTCCGACCATGGGATGCCTTGTTCCAATCATAGGGACCCCATTAAATCACATTTTGGTGATAGTGACACTTTATGTTTTTATTTTTAAAGAAAGGAGAATATCACAAAAGTATGTAACACCTAAGTAAAACAATTTTAATTTTGTCTAAATAAATGATATCTTGGACTATAAATACTCATTGGAAAGATAAAAATATTTCCTACATCATATTATTTTATTTATAATTTTTAGACATTAAAAAAATTAAATTTTTTATGACACCATGATGATGCAGCGATTACCTCATTAATGAACGATTTAAATAAAATGAAAAGATAATGTACACTATAAGACATACACTTGTAAAAAACATATTATATGAATATATTTATAACCCTTATCACCTTATCCTCTAAATATATCAATGTGGGACCTTTAAAATCTGAAAATAATTTTATTATAAATTAACATTTATTGACTTTCCAAGAGTACCCCTCCTCCCTCTTATAGAAGGCCCCCACCTCTACCTCCTTGCTCACACCTCTCAAGCCATTTTATTGGCCAAGATCTGATAATTTTTTCTCTCCAAATCCCTCTCTTCATCTTATAAGCCTTACCTTAGGCATAAAGCTCTTCAAGAAACCCTTTTGGTTCAAACCAAGAGGTGTTACCCGATTTAAAGGTAATGTCTTCACTTGTGTTCTTTTGTTTTATTTTGATTATCCAACCCCCTAAACCCTTTTTATTCCTTTATTTTGTAAAAAAAAAAACAGTATAATCAATATAAAAGGATGTTTCTATGAGAATTATTATAGCTACACTTACACACACCTCTGTCTAATGGTTAAAGAACATACTGTTTCTGTGGATGGTGAATTTCTGCCTCACGAAACGATGAGTGTTCAATCTTTTTTAACACCTTTCATGGTGGCCATTAAGATGTAACTCTATTTATATATGATATATATTATGTTTATGTTTTCCTTATACTTCTTTATTTTTCATTTATGGCATATCTTTATGGTTTCCATTATGGGTAAACACGATATCTTCATTTTAGGAAGTGCGGACTACCACCCCCTCAAAGTGATTTGATTCGTTTATTCCATATGTGGGACATATAAAGGATGGAGTTAATGATATTATATATTATATTATACTGGAATTATAATATACATTTATATCATTATGAATTCATTCCATTAAATATGAAATTGAAATGAAAGTAGCGTTCATGCGTACGCATGGTTTACCGTCTCCATAAACGGTGCATTTCATTTCGTACCTCTAAATGTTATGTAATATTATAAATGCATGTATATAATAGATATATATGATATATATTATATCTAAATCATGAATATAATTTTGGATATAATGGATATTTAACCACATGAACAACTTGTAATTATAAGGAGTTTATTTTTGACTCAAGTACCAATGATCGACAAAACGACTGTTATTAACTTAAATAATTACATAGTGTTCATAACAGGGTAATAAGAGATATAAAAGGAATAATGAACTTGAAAATGGTTTTTAAGCAAGTAGAAATTAACTCAATTTTATTATTAGGAGATTAAAGAATGATCGAGTCAAGTCGGACACGAGGTATGGGACTTCGTCTCAATCTCCTTTCATTGAGGCATATTTTGTTTTATACACAACTTTATTTTATAGAGTGTATAAAACCCTTTGAATTTTACATTTATTCAAAATGATTATTTTTTATACGAAGTATTTTATTAAATGACAAAAGGGAATGTTTTTTTCGTACGTATGTGGCGACGACGACTTTTCCGCCGCCGTGACCATTATTTGAGTTTCGGCTTCTTCTACAAGCCACAACTTTTTTAAAAGAAAAATAAATACCATGTTTTAATTTTCTTCTATTTTGGTATTGAAAATGGTTTTGATAATGTTTTTAATATATCAATGTGTTATTTATATCTTGTGATTCAAATGTGGAAATGTTATGTTTCCTTTATGCATGTTTTATGTGTTACGATTATATTATGGTTCTTGGGCATTGTGTTTGAAGACGGGTGGTTCCATGATAAACTATTGGTGGGTGAGCCCGTTATTGCTCTCCAATGCATTGGGTAACGTGAAGGAGTTAAACTCTAAGGTTTCTCCGTAGATATTTTGTAACACCCCGAGCTTCCACGATACGCTTCTCATTCAATAATGCAATAGCTTGCAGTGTACGCAACTTTGAGTTCTAAAACACCGCGACAAATCAAAGTAGCCGTTATGAATAGTAATAACCACTTTTTAAAATTATAGAAATTTTAAAGTTCAAAATGGACTTAATTTTTGAATTCGTAATATCGAAATTATCCTAGGTTGAATTTTTTGTAACTTTCTGAGAACTTCCAATTTTTTTATGAATAGTGAAAAATACTTAAAACAACTTTTTTAATCAAAATAATTTATTGTGATAAATTATACTATTTAGTGGTTTTAAAGTATAATTAGAATATATTTTTACTATTTTATCCAATGGTGGTCATTAGAATTAATTTAACATTTAAATTGGACATAAACAATTGCCAATCTTTTGATATAAATTGTTTCTTAAAAACACGCTATTTGTTGTGACAGCGGGAATTAATTATAAAATTAATTAATTCAAGTTATATGTTTGTAATTTTTTAAAATAGACATCATTTTTGAATTTGGAATATCAATTATAGCTTAGGGTGAAATTTTGGCATTGTTCTGAAAAACTTCAATTTTTGATGAATAGTGAAACCACTAAGTGGTAGTTAAATAACTGATTTTTCGTTTAAATGAAATATTACCACTTCTGTGATTTGATTTTTAAAAATCCGATATACATGGTTTTCATTAAGAAGTAAAATGTGGTTCAATGAGATTAAAATAATTTTTTGGTTAATAGTAACTTTTAAGTTCTTAATCGCGATTAGAGGTAATTAGTGTAGTTTAAGGTAAAAATAATGTTTTAATAAAATGAGATGAGCATGAAACTTGTCATACTCCTATTGGATGAGTCATGTCCGACGAAGACAACCCATGGGTAAACTTGGGGACCCCATGGAGCCACTTTAGTTGGAAAATGACATTAATATATATTTATTTAATGTTAAAATTAAATTGACACAAACATGAGTTGTTTTACTAAAACAGTTTTTAAGTGGGGTTACACAAGTCCAAATTTTGATTATAAATATTCATTAGAAAGCTAAAAAGATTTCCTACATCATAGTATTTTGTTTATAATTTTTAGACATTAAATAAATTAAATTATTTATGACATCATTATGATGGGGCGATGACCTCATTATTTAACGATTTAAATAAAATGAGAAGATAAAGCAAAATCCAAGGCTTACACTTGTCCAAAGCCTATTGGATGAGGAGATTTCGAACCCTTATCACCTTATCCACTAATTATATAAGTTTGGGACCTTTAGAATCCGAAAATCATTGTACAATAATGTAACATTTCAATCTTTCCAAAAGAGCCCCTCCTCTCCACTTATAAAAGGCCCCCACCTCTCCCACCTCATTTACACTTTCAAGCCATTTGGCTCGGCCAAACTCTGCCCAAATACTCTCCCAACTTCCCCCTATTACTACTAGAAGCCTTACTTTTGGCATAACTTTTCCCAAGGAAGCCTTTGGCTCAAATCAAAAAGAGTTACCCGATTTTGAGGTAATGTCTTCTCTAATGTTGTTTTGTTTTATTTTTCTCCTCCAACCCCATAAACTATTTTTATTCATTTCTTTTGTAACAACACAAGTATCCTCAATATACTAGGATGTTTTTATAAGAAGTATTCGAACTACACTTACACACACCTACATATAATGGTTAAAGATTATACGGTTTCTGTGGATGGAGAATTTCTGCCTCACGAAACGATGATTGTTCAACACTCATATAACAGATTCAAAGGTAGCCATTAAGATGTCACTATTTTTATATATGATATATAATATGTTTATGTTTTACTTATGCTTCTGTATTTCTCATTTATGGCATACTTTATGATTTCCATTATGGGTAAAACGCGATAATTTCATTTTAGGAAGTGCGGACTACCGCCCCCTCAAAGTGATTTGAATCGTTAATGCCATATGTGGGATGTATAAAGGATGGATTAAATGGTATTATACACTATATTATACTGTAATTATATTATAAATTTATATCATTATGATTTCATTCCATTAAATATGAAATAGAAATGAAAGTAGCGTTCATGCGTACGTACGGCTTACCGTCTCCATGAACGGTGCATTTCATTTCTTACCTCTAAATGTTACGTGACATTATGAATGAATGTATATACTGTATATATGATATATATGATATCTACATCATGAATATAATTCTGGATATAATGGATATTTCACCACATGAACAACTTGTAATTATAAGAAGTTTATTTTTGACTCAAGTACCAAAGATCGACAAAACGACCGTTATTAACTTAAATAATTAAATAATGTTCATAACATGGTAATAAGGGATATAAAAGGAATAATGAACAAGAAAAAGGTTCTTAAGTAAATAGAAATTAACTCTAGATTATTATTCAGGAGGTTAAAGAACGGTCGAGTCAGGACAAGGCGCAAGGTAAGGGAACTTCTTAACCCAACTTCCATTCTTTGGGTTAATCTCCTACTTTCAAATTATGTCATGATATTGTTATGTACTATTTTGTATTTTTACTTTCTTTATGTGTACCTATAGTGAATACACATAATAGATCTATTTTATTTTAAAAATGATCTATGTAAGGGACTTCGTCTCAATCTCCTTTCATTGAGGCATATTTCGCTTTATACAAAACATTCTTTTATACGGTGTATAAACCCTTTGACTTTTACATTAATACAAAAGGAATCTTTTTCTACGAAGCGTTTTACTAAACGACAAAAAGGGAATGTTTTTCTTTCTGTACTTATGCGGCGACAATGACTTCTCCGCCACCGTGACCATTATTTGAGTTTCGGCTTCCTCTACAAGCCATAATTTTTTTTAATGAAAAATAAATACAAAGTTTTAACTTTCTTTTATTTTGGTATTGAAAATGGTTTTGAAAGCATTTTTATTATATCAATGTGTTGTATTGATATCTTGTGATTGAAATGTGGAAAGGTTATGTTTCCTTTATGAATGTTTTATGTGATACGATTATGTTATGGTTTATGATATGTTTAAACCTATTCATATGAGGAATGCATTGGACTTAATAAGTGACGGGTGGAGCCCGCTATAGCTCCTCGATGCATCGGCAGGTCTCATGAGACAAACTAGTGTCTTGGCACGAGGCCTTGACAAAATCTTATTTGTGGTCTTGGCACGAGGCCTTGGCTACGTGGTTATGATAGTCTGGCATTACGCATTCCATCATTATGAAAGTGGTTATTGATATTGCATGTGATTATTCGACCAGTAGAATATCCATGTGAAGAAGTGAATGGCATTATCTCATTTTACTTTTGCCATATCATGTTGAAGTTCATGTTTAAAAGGATTTTGTTTTATTTATACATTTCCTTAAATGTTAATGTTTATTTATGAAAGCTTCCGCAATATTGTTATCCTTACTGAGCATCTGAGCTCACCCCTTTCAATGTTTTAATATTTTCCAGGATGTGAAGAAGTATTTTATGAATGACCTGCAGGGATTGTGAGAAGAGGATATGAGTGTGGACTATGGAGACTTTGTTATTGTAGTTTTTCACTTTATGATGTAATGTAACGTTTATGAATGTATCTAGTGTTTACAAGGCTACTAAACTAATCGGTCTTTCGAGACTTGATCTTTTGTGATCATGCCAATGTTACGAAGTAATGCACCGGCTCTGGGTAGTTGGGGTCCGGGCGTTACAGTTGGTATCAGAGGCAGTTTGGTACTAACCTTGGAAGCTAGATTTAGATAAACTCTGATTAGAGCACATAGCCTGAAGATAGACTTTGAGGATTAATATAGAAGAACTTCCTAGAATTTTGTTATTGTAGAGATTTTGTGAGTTTTTCGAGCAATACATCTCTGTCTGGATACGAGAAGATAGAGGCGGCTCTGGGACAGATGTACCTAGGGGTAAAACCCGAAAACACTGCTTTGAGCTAGACTCGAACGGGAACTGGTGCAGGACAACGGGCCTTGCTACACTCTTGGTTACGACACTCCTGGGGGATATGCTTAGGATAATTCCCATTTTCTTTACAAACCACTATGAACGGTTATGAGTATATACTTCCTCAAATAAAACCTTTTTATGATTATGGATTATATCCATAAATAGTTCAATTTATGTTAAGTATTTTACAAGTATGGAATTATGTATTTTGATTAATAAACTAATCTAGTTTATGCCATTGTTTAGAAATGGCGCCTAGTGGAAGGAATGGAAACCGTATCAATGCACGCACTCCGTGTAGGTATTTCCCTCCTGCTCAAGATAATTATTGTGGATCTGGAGATACAACTGGTGCTGATCAACTTATTACCATACTGGGACAACTCACCCAGGTTATGAATAATAACCTTACTCGTATGGAGCACCCTGATCTGCAACGTGGAGGATCAATGTTAGACCGCTTCATGAGGAAACAACCACCAACCTTCAATGGGAGTACAAATCCTATAGTAGCTGAGCAATGGATAAATTCCTTAGAGAAAATATTCCATGCCTTGGGGAGTAGTGAAAGGGAGAAGGTTGTCATGGCAGTTTACCTCCTCACTGGAGATGCCGATCAGTGGTGGTCGCTGATTCAAAACACAAAGGAAGATGATGACGTATCGAATATGGAATGGAGGGAGTTCAAAGAGCTTTTCTTAGAAAAATAATTTCCTCGTGACCATCGAGCAGATATGGAAAGGCAATTTCTGAGTTTGAGGCAGAAGGAGGATGAGAATGTCGCAAAGTATGAGGCTAACTTTACAAGGTTAGCGAGGCATGCTGCCGATTATATAGGTAACCCAAGGAGTAAGATTGATCGTTTCTTTGATGGGTTAAAACCATTTCTCCGTCGATCTTTAGTATCACAATCCTTCTCATCATACGAAGATATTGTCTCGTGTGCTATCAAGATAGAAAAGGAATTCTCTATGTCTTATGACAACAAAGTAAAGCAAGAGAAGAAGAGAACGGTGGAACAAGAGACAGATAAAGGGAAAAAGGGAAAGAAGGATTTTCCATTATGTGATAATTGTGGGAAGAATCACCCTGGTACATGCCTAAAAGGAATGGGAGTTTGTTATAAATGTGGAGAAAAGGGTCACCAGGATCGTGATTGCAAGGGAAATAAAGAGGCTGTCAAAGTTGAATGCTACAATTGTAGGGAAATGGGGCATTATGAAAATGAATGTCCTAAGAGTCAGGGAAACTTACCTCAGAAAAGGCCAAGGGATCAAGGACAATCTTATGCTGTTACTACAGTTGAAGCAGAATAACTAATGTATTGGTGCTTTTGGACTCATGGATTATATTCTGGTTTTAGAATAATGTGATATATATATAAGGATTGTACTGCAGTACTTGTTGATTTCAGTAAGGTTTTAATATGATTAAGGTAATCATATTTTTTGTATGTGACAATAAGAGAAACTTTTCTTGTTTGGGGAATCTGATGTTACAATTGATTTTGGAATTTAGAGACCTTTTAGAGAAAGTCTGGACGGAGGTATTTTGGATAAATATTAAGGTTGGAATGGATTAAGTTGAACCATGGATAGTATTGTTTAAGGTTAAAGCATTTCTGAAGATTATTTTTGGAATATTATAATACTATAGTTTTAGGAAAAAGGAAAACCTGCAGGGTGGGGCATAACCCGTCGCGTCGGACAAAGCTGCAGGAATCGAACCCACAACCATAGTGCGACAAGCCTTTATTTCCTACCACAAGCCTACAGGAAGTCCCTGGTTATTACAAAATAATATTACTAATCTAAATGGTATCTTTAAACATTTGGAACCTTATACAATTAGGATAAGTATAATATTTTTGTGTTCTATTATCTTTTTGAGTGAAAGATGAGTTGAAGGTTGAAACTCTAATTGTCAAGAATAAATATATATATACCTATCTCTTATTCAATGAATAAATTAATTCTTAAACTTTAGTAAAGGGATATTAAAACAAAAAAATGTGTTATCCTAATACCTTATGCCTTGTTGAACTGATGATATTTTAAAACAACATAGATTGAAGGCTTTGAGGCCCTCAATTTGACAGTTGATTGTGATTGATGACCTCAATCACTCCCTACAAATATTTACGTTTTTCCTCCAATTATATGTCTCTAATTTCCACCAATGTTCCCCTAATCGAGATCATAATTGGGTGGTGACTTTTTCATTTCCCTTTCCCTCTTATTAAGGCTAAATTTTATTAATCTTATTTCCAATGTGGGTTTTCCTCAAAGGTATTTTCTCTTTTCAACCTTTTATTTTCAAAGAAAAATTTCAAATTGCGAGGACGCAATTTATTGAAGGAGGGGAGAATTTAACACCCCGAGCTTCCACGATACGCTTCTCATTCAATAATGCAATAGCTTGCAGTGTACACAACTTTGAGTTCTAAAACACCGCGACAAATCAAAGTAGCCGTTATGAATAGTAATAACCACTTTTTAAAATTATATAAATTTTAAATTTCAAAATGGACTTAATTTTTGAATTCGTAATATCGAAATGATCCTAAGTTGAATTTTTTGTAACTTTCTGAGAACTTCCAATTTTTTTATGAATAGTGAAAAATACTTAAAACAAATTTTTTAATCAAAATAATTTATTGTGATAAATTATACTATTTAGTGGTTTTAAAGTATAATTAGAATATATTTTTACAATTTTATCCAATGGTGGTCATTAGAATTAATTTAACATTTAAATTGGACATAAACAATTGCCAATCTTTTGATATAAATTGTTTCTTAAAAACACGCTATTTGTTGTGACAGCGGGAATTAATTATAAAATTAATTAATGAAACTTATATGTTTTGAATTTTTTAAAATAGACATCATTTTTGAATTCGGAATATCAATTATAGCTTAGGGTGAAATTTTGGCATTGTTCTGAAAAACTTCAATTTTTGATGAATAGTGAAACCACTAAGTGGTAGTTAAATAACTGATTTTTCGTTTAAATGAAATATTACCACTTCTATGATTTGATTTTCAAAAATAAGATATACATGGTTTTCATTAAGAAGTAAAATGTGGTTCAATTAGATTAAAATAATTTTTTGGTTAATAGTAACTTTTAAGTTCTTAATCGCGATTAGAGGTAATTAGTGTAGTTTAAGGTAAAAATAATGTTTTAATAATATGAGATGAGCATGACACTTTTAATACTCCTATTGGATGAGTCATGGCCGACCAAGACAACCCATGGGTCAACTTGGGGACCCCATGGAGCCACATTAGTTGGAAAATGACATTAATATATATTTATTTAATGTTAAAATTAAATTGACACAAACATGAGTTGTTTTACTAAAACAGTTTTTAAGTGGGGTTACACAAGTCCAAATTTTGATTATAAATATTCATTAGAAAGATAAAAAGATTTAATACATCATAGTATTTTTTTTATAATTTTTAGACATTAAATAAATTAAATTATTTATGACATCATTATGATGCGGCGATGACCTCATTATTTAACGATTTAAATAAAATGAGAAGATAAAGAAAAATACAAGGCTTACACTTGTCCAAAGCCTATTGGATGAAGAGATTTCGAACCCTTATCACCTTATACACGAATTATATAAGTTTGAGACCTTTAGAATCCGAAAAGCATTGTACAATAATGTAACATTTCAATCTTTCCAAAAGAGCCCCTCCTCTCCACTTATAAAAGGCCCCCACCTCTCCCACCTCATTTAAACTTTCAAGCCATTTGGCTCGGCCAACCTCTGCCCAAATACTCTCCCAACTTCCCCCTCTTACTCCCACAAGCCTTAATTTGGGAAGAACTCTTCCCAAGGAAGCCTTTGGCTCAAATCAAAAAGAGTTACCCGATTTTGAGGTAATGTCTTCTCTAATGTTGTTTTGTTTTATTTTTCTCCTCCAACCCCCTAAACTCTTTTTATTAATTTCTTTTGTAACAACAAAAGTATCCTCAATATACTAGGATGTTTTTATAAGATGTATTATAACTACACTTACACACACCTACATCTAATGGTTAAAGAACATACAGTTTCTGTGGATGGCGAATTTCTGCCTCACGAAACGATGATTGTTCAACACTCATATAACACCTTAAAAGGTGGCCATTAAGATGTCACTATTTTCATATATGATATATAATATGTTTATGTTTTACTTATGCTTCTGTATTTCTCATTTATGGCATACTTTATGATTTCCATTATGGGTAAAACGCGATAATTTCATTTTAGGAAGTGCGGACTACCGCCCCCTCAAAGTGATTTGAATCGTTAATGCCATATGTGGGATGTATAAAGGATGGATTAAATGGTATTATACACTATATTATACTGTAATTATATTATAAATTTATATCATTATGATTTCATGCCATTAAATATGAAATAGAAATGAAAGTAGCGTTCATGCGTACGTACGGCTTACCGTCTCCATGAACGGTGCATTTCATTTCTTACCTCTAAATGTTACGTGACATTATGAATGAATGTATATAATGTATATATGATATATATGATATCTACATCATGAATATAATTCTGGATATAATGGATATTTCACCACATGAACAACTGGTAATTATAAGAAGTTTATTTTTGACTCAAGTACCAAAGATCGACAAAACGACCGTTATTAACTTAAATAATTAAATAATGTTCATAACATGGTAATAAGGGATATAAAAGGAATAATGAACACGAAAAAGGTTCTTAAGTAAATAGAAATTAACTCTAGATTATTATTCAGGAGGTTAAAGAACGGTCGAGTCAGGACAAGACGCAAGGTAAGGGAACTTCTTAACCCAACTTCCATTCTTTGGGTTAATCTCCTACTTTCAAATTATGTCATGATATTATTATGTCCTATTTTGTATTTTTACTTTCTTTATGTGTACCTATAGTGAATACACATAATATATCTATTTTATTTTAAAAATTATCTATGTAAGGGACTTCGTCTCAATCTCCTTTCATTGAGGCATATTTCGCTTTATACAAAACATTCTTTTATACGGTGTATAAACCCTTTGACTTTTACATTTATACAAAAGGAATCTTTTTCTACGAAGCGTTTTAATAAAAGACAAAAAGGGAATGTTTTTCTTTCTGTACTTATGCGGCGACGATGACTTCTCCGCCGCCGTGACCATTATTTGAGTTTCGACTTCCTCTACAAGCCATCATTTTTTTAATGAAAAATAAATACAAAGTTTTAACTTTCTTTTATTTTGGTATTGAAAATGGTTTTGAAAGCATTTTTATTATATCAATGTGTTGTATTAATATCTTGTGATTGAAATGTGGAAAAGTTATGTTTCCTTTATGCATGTTTTATGTGATACGATTATGTTATGGTTTATGATATGTTTAAACCTATTCATATGAGGAATGCATTGGACTTAATAAGTGACGGGTGGAGCCCTCTATAGCTCCTCGATGCATCGGCAGGTCTCATGAGACAAACTAGTGTCTTGGCACGAGGCCTTGACAAAATCTTATTTGTAGTCTTGGCACGAGGCCTTGGCTACGTGGTTATGATAGTCTGGCATTATGCATTCCATCATTATGAAAGTGGTTATTGATATTGCATGTGATTATTCGACCAGTAGAATATCCATGTGAAGAAGTGAATGGCATTATATCATTTTACTTTTGCCATATTATGTTGAAGTTCATGTTTAAAAGGATTTTGTTTTAGTTATACATTGCCTTAAATGTTAATGTTTATTTATGAAAGCTTCCGCAATATTGTTATCCTTACTGAGCATCTGATCTCACCCCTTTCAATGTTTTAATATTTTCTAGGATGTGAAGATGTATTTTATGAATGACCTGCAGGGATTGTGAGAAGAGGATATGAGTGTGGACTATGGAGACTTTTTTATTGTAGTTTTTCACTTTATGATGTAATGTAATGTTTATGAATGTATCTAGTGTTTCCAAGGCTACTAAACTAATCGGTCTTTCGAGACTTGATCTTTTGTGATCATGCCAATGTTACGAAGTAATGCACCGGCTCTGGGTTGCTGGGGTCCGGGCGTTACATATTTAGGGAATATACTATGATGGGTATTCCAAACATAACCATGGGGGTTACTCCCTACGTAAGAATGTTATGAATTCATCAAGTTACCTTTATGTATTATGATTTCTATGATTTATTCATGATTTGATGAGGTATGTTAAAGTGCTTATGTTTTATGAGTAAAGTATGTTTTCATTAATTCTTATGTATACATGGACTAATGTTTCCTTTCCGTATTTTTATATCCCTTACTGAGCTTTTTATGCTCATCCCTTGTTTTTGAAATGTTTTTCACAGGTCAAGGGAAAGGTAAATGATGTGATGATAGTGTCAAGGAAGTGTCAAGAATGAATCCATGTTTTATTTTAAATATGTTTCCTTTAATGAGAAGAGTGAATATTGTCTTTGTTGTAACCACCTTGTTTACAAGTGGAATGTAATGCATGTTTTATGATCTAATTCTCTAAAACTCTAAACCTGAAAAGATACTCAATTTGTATTCTTGTAATAACTCAAGATTAAGTAATGTTTAAGGCTGGGGCCTTATAATTATAGTTTTTTCTGATGTTTGGTTTGAGTTTTTTTCATCGGGGTTCCCTTATGTTAAAGTTATTTGGTTTGGATTTGGAGTTCTAGGTGGCTATACTTGTTGGTCAAAGCTAGTCGGTTCTTACTGGTAGGGAGAACCCCCAAAGATCTTTTTATGGTTTCTTCTAGATTTGGTCAGAGCAAGATGATTTATAATGGTGAGGAGAATTTTTTCATGTCTCTCCAGTTATCCTTTCTGTAGGTTTACCTAGAGATAGTCAGGTGTGACTTGTGGAGTTGAATGGTCACAAAAGGTTTCATGGTTTCAATTGATCTTGGTTAGTTTTGAGTCCTAATTTTGTTTCACGTTTGGATGAATGACTTTATTAGGGGAGAAGTATTAATAGTTGGTGGAATTTTTATATCCCAAACACTATTTATTAATTATTTAATTATAAGTATTTTTTTGAGTTTTGGATCAAATAAATTTTAAAATTTAAAATTTGGGTTTTCTAGTATAGGCACATGGTTAGATGAAATTATGTATAGAATGTGTGAGGGAGTTTGAAATTTTGAAGGAAATGAATTTCATAGCCAATAAATAGTTTTGAAAACTCTACAGAAACCCTGTGTGGGTTATCCAAGGCCTCTAGTAGAGACGCATGGATGGAACATGGTTTGGCCAACCATGCAGGCAAACCATGCATAGTTTCCAAGCTCTTGAAAATTAAAATCAAATAGAAAAAAATATATATTTTTCAAATAATAATAATAATATTATTATTATTATACTAATAATTATTAATTATATTATAATTATTCTTTTTATTCTTATTATAGCACCATTTGAGGGTTCCCCCATACCCTCTCCAAGCATAGACCCCCTTTCCCCCTCTCCCTATCACATGACCAACACCCTCCTCTCTCTATCAGCACGTGACATCCCCTCCCCATGACATCCTCTAGTGCTACAAATCCATCTAGATTATTCTGGTTTTATGGTCATCTCATCATGGAAATATCCCTCTCCCATCATCCTCCCTCATTCTGGTGATTTTTCTCATTTATGTCACCCCATTCATTTCAGCTAAACCATAGTGTTAGGGTTGATCCAATTTTTGGTGTCTTCTTCCATTTTTAGGGTATGCGGTGGCTGTCTTGGGTAAACTCTGGGTGTGTTTCAATGTCCTTCGCCGAAGGAAAATCATTTTTGACCATTTTAGTCTTCCCGCCAACAATTTCATGTGTGTTTTCCTCTATTTCTCAACATTTCCCAATTTTTAATCAGGGTTTTTTATTTTTGGGTTCCTAATAATTTTATATTGCGTATTACACCTTATTGAGTTGGATTAAATCCTCTATTTTTGAAGGATTATCAACATATGTATAGGTAGGCATAAATATATGTATGTTCTACCTTTATATATATTCACCAATGGAAGGATTAATACATATAATGAGGCTAGGTGTTCTTATATATATATAGGAAAATGAATAGATGTATAAGTGAACAGGGTTATATGCACGTACAAGCAATTGTGTAAGGATCCCCTTTTACATATTTATCCATGAAAATATGTACATAGGGGCTAGGTGTCCTTCCATATAATGTAAGGTGAATGTGTATGCAAGTGGTAAAGGGAAAGTTCATGTTTCCGTTGTCAAGGTCATCGAATGATGATATTTTTCAGCTTGATATTATTCTTCTTGAGGTAGGTTCCCTATGATTAACCCTTTAAGTTAAATTCTATAATTGCATGATTGCTTTTAAAAAAACGTTTTCATTTATTTAGAATGTATATTCTATTCAATATGGTGTTGGTTGTTAGAGATGTTTCTACATTTGTTTTTCTTAATTTATCTAAGCTTCGAATGTGTTTTTTTCATGTTGAAATATGTTGTCGACCTTGTTTTGGAAAACATGAAGTATTTCTAATGCTCAGTTGGTCCTAAATTATATTTCTTTAAAATTGGTTTTATAAATGGTTTTGAGTGTGTAATTTGTATTTTAAAATATTTTTGGTGTGTGTAAAATAGTAGTGCAAGTTTACCTGAATGAAAATGTGTTTGGGTGATATTTTAAAAAGGTGAAATTTCATGTTTTGGTATGTTTGGAAAACCGCATGGGTTTTGATGTAAATTTGAGGTTAAATGGTGAATTTACTTTCTTAAATAGAATTCATAAACTTAGGAATGGATTCAAATTTATTTCATTAAATATGTGGTGCCTTAGTTGTTTAATTGGTCTTCTAAATGGTTTTGGAACTTAAAAGGGTTGGGTGATTATGTTTTCTCAAGTAAAGATATTGATTATAAATTTATGATTCCCATTTAGACCTTTGATAATTGTTTGTGAAAGTTTTAATCCCCTATTGAGGCATGCCCCCTAATTTTAGAAATATTATGTGTATTTTAAATGTGTGATTTGTGATATGTGCCTAGTGAATATGCTTGTGATTTTCTCTGTAACTTGAAAATGGAGATGTTCTCAAGGATGGATATTGGTGGTGAGTGGTTAGATGAATTTTTGGGTAAAGAAAATGATGCTTAAAAACATGTTTTCTTGATAAAAACTCACCACTATTTGAAATAGAGAATATAAGAAACCTGGATATCTAGGTGGGTGAACTAGAACTAGTACTCTATTTTATTCAGAAGGGGTGAGGACGAAATTATTTTAGTAGGATTGATGCTACAACACTAACTACAAATATGATACGATCATATACCACTAGACCTCGAGATGGGATACCCTCTAGTTTCTTGTTCATGGGAATGCTATTGGTTTTGGCTTATGATATAGAGACCATTGGACATTGGGATGCATTCCCCCAAAGTGTTTTATGAAGGAAAACACTATTGGTTTGGTTTGGAGGATTTTTACCACTAAGGTATGAGGTTCATATGGTCACACTTTTTCTAATTACTTGTAGGTATTTCCCATTGTTCTCTCTTGTGACATGGTTCTTTATGATGTAGTGCTCACCGATGGTATACGATGTACCTTGTGTGCATGGTAATTTCAAAGTACATTTCTTTTAATAAAGGGTTCCCTTAAATGTTTTTTCCTAAAAATTTTATTCCTTATAATGTTTTTTAATAAAACTTCCTAACTACTTAGTGTTTTCCCATGGTGCTCATGATGATATTTCCATTTTAGTTGCTTCTTTCTTATTTCACCTTTCATGAAAACCTTGTTTTAATGTAAAATCCTTTCCTTTCATTTTGGAATGTCTATGCATGCTTATAAAATATTTTGGAAATGTGATGGAAAGAAAATGTGTTTTATAGAAAATGTAAGCTTGCTACTTGAATTTTAAAAGAATGTAAAACATTATTTTTATATGGTTGTATTTTCAAACTAGCATGACATGGTTTTATTTTTAAAGGTAAGGCATATAGAATAGTTTATTTGGGCATGCCTACTGGGTTTTAATAATCAAGACTATAGTTAATTTTTGTTTTTAGTTTCTAGGGATTCTTTTAGCTTGGATTCGGTCACTGTGGGACGATGTTGGTTTAGTGGTAGGAGGGGATTCACAGGGTCACATGGAGGCATGTGAAGTTTTATTTATTTCCACAACTTGTGTTCGTTTTTATTGTTTATATTATATTCATTTATGTTTTATTTGTTAATGCGATAAATCATTCCCAATTTCTTTTTTTATGCCTGACACTAGTTACTATCTTGGGAGGATCAGGAATGCCTCTCGGGCCTTGTTGCGGGCTAACTTGTGTGACTAGTTCAGGGTCAACCTAGGTTGGTTCATGACACCTGATCTCAATGGGTCTTGGGAAGTCCCAAGAAAAATTCCATGTTCATGTCATCCCATATCAATACCAGCATTGTAAGGGGTTAAATTAACCCACTTTGTTATTCATGCACCTTATTTTTTCACTGATAAAGAATGAATCGAATGAAAAACCCTATGATATCATTCATTGTACCCATCCACTAAAGAATTTATAATATCAGGGTATATCTTTGTGTAACCTTGATTCACTTCCCATCATGAGGCATTGATGTCCCTCATCTACTCCACTCTCATAGAAGTATGGACCATCACCCTACCATGGTTATTAATCACTATTTCCTTATAGTGAGACCACCCCAAGACAAGATAATCATAATTATGATCTTGGATATCCTTCCCTTGATCGACCAATGAAGTGGTAATAACCAATATAGTATGGGTCACTACCTTTCAACCCAATAAAAAATCAATATTTGAGTCAGTGAGTAAGCACATCAACTTACATTCCATATTAAATTTTCAAAGTCTCTACCACTAAGAGTATTTGTGATGTGATTACCCTTTCCTAGGGAATAATCGATATCAAATCAAAAGTTTAAAGGTACTTGAACCAACTCCTCTACTACAAGTTAAAGTCACTTTGGGATAATATTTATCACAATATCTTATTGTATCTATATATGATAAAACTCTCACCAAAGAGATAAATGAATCCAATAATGAAAATCATGAACCATAGTAGCTGAGTCAAAATCACGAGTAGGGTAGTTATCCTCAAAAAGATATATTTGATGAGACCCATATGTAACCACCTAGTCATATGCAGAAAAATAGCACCTAGTCTAACCCACGGGGAATCATAATAAAGAATATAACCTATTCACTAATATGGAAGAATCATAATCTGAACAGGTTTCAACCTCATCTTTAAGTCTTGGAAGTCCTCTTCACACTGACTAGTCTACTAGAGCTTCCCCCCTTTCTTGGTTAGCCATGTTAGGGGTGAGACCAAGCTAGAGAATTCTAGAATGGTCTGTCTATAATACTTGGAAAACCCAAGAGAACTCTAGTCCTAAAACAAATTCTTAGGTCACACATAAGACATCACCAATTACACTTTCTCTGGTTCAATAAAAATACTTGCCTCTAAGACAATTGCCCAAGGAAATGAACCTCATGAATATAAAAGTGACCCTTTGAGTAGTTGGAATAAATAAAATGTTCTTGAAGAATACTCAATAAAATATCTAGGTGATTGATGTGAATCTATTGGATCTAGGAATATAGTAATATATCATCAACGAACACTATGAAGAAGAAGTACATATAGGTTTTAAAAATCTTGTTCATGAGACCCATGAAAACCATTTATATATTCCACAAGATGAATAAAATCACAAGGTACTTGTATAACCCATACCTGCATGTAAACACTCTATTTGGTACATCCTTTACCCTGACCTATAACTAACAATATCCATGTCATAGGTCGATCTTGGAGAACTATCGAGAACCCCATAATAGGCCAAATAGATAATCTATCCTTGAAAATTAATACTTTTTCTTTACTGTATCTTGTTTTAATTTTTAGTAATACATGAACAACCTAATTACACTATAAAACTTCTTGGTGAATAGAATTGAAGCACCCAAAGGGGAGGTACTTGAATTGATAAAAACATTTCACCTCATAGAACTCGAGCTACACCTTTAGCTCTCTCAACTCAGATAGTACTATACAATAAGGAGGAATCAATATACATTCCACCATTGGAACAATATAAATTACAAACTCAATATCTCTATCTGTAGGGATTTCTAATAATTCATCCATAAAGGCATATCAGAAATGGTCCAACACTAGAGTAAATGTAGTTGGAAACATCAGCCGATCCACTACATGGAACATACCCACCACTCATGCTGTAATGAATCCTATGTGATTGAAGTCAAGTCCTTCTCTAACTGCCTCTATATCCTATTATCCCACAAGAACATACTCCTATCACCTACGATAGGTAGTATACCCATGCCTTTAATATAAATTAGTGTGATACTAGAAGTGTGTAAACTTTTCCATCCACAATATGACATGAATTCTATTTATATCTAGGTAAATGAAACCTCCCAAATGCACGTCGCCACAAACCACTATATCATATGTTGGGAACTTCATAACATGATCCAATAACTTTCCAAGAGTAATTTCAACACTAATATCGTAGGATGAAACTCCACGATAAAATAAAAACTTGAAAAAACTTGGGAGTAAATAAAATAATGAGACACCCCTATGTTAAATATGTCACAACCCAACCCACAAGGGACCCACCTAGACCCGTGGTAATACGAGAGTGAGACCCCTAGACTGCCTCTAATAGGACTGGGGTAGGAAACAAGTTCTAAGTAGGTATATCATACATATGGGAGGCCTTATATTTCTGAACTTTTATACACACACACCTCAATGTATATCACAACCATAAAGGATAAATAAAAAATTTATAAACCAGGAGGAAACAATTCACACAATAAAATCGAAGAATAACTACCGTGAAACAATATAAATATATCCTAAGTATGAAAGGGTAAACACAGTCTCCCAAAAATAATTAAATGGAGTCTCGACTTAAAAAACAAATGATGAGGATATTCCAACTCACAAACACTAAATCCAACAACCACCTGAGCTCACCATCACCTACTATCGCTATGCTCCACCAATTTCAGGATCACCTAGGTCACAATATAACCGTTTTTCTTATGTATAAAACATGGAACATGTGAGAAAATACCACTTAGGGGAGAGTATATACAAACGCACAATGAAAATATGGAAAAATAATAATGGAATTGGAAGAATAAAATAGTCATCTCAACATGTAAGATAAGAGGGGAAACGAAAACCAACAATAGATATACTGATAAGAGAAACAGGTTTAAGAGATAGAGTGGCCACTTAATCTTCATATCCATTTAATGATGATGAGTTTATTCATGGCTCTAAGTGCTAGTGCTACCCTGATTCTAGTAGTCCAACATAATCCTCACTATACACAGGGAACCCATACCTTGCTGTTGGTACATCGTGATAGAGGGTGTTTTGACCCCAAGAGGGTGGAGGACCCCTACTTTGTTTTCACTCAATGATGAGGGTGTTCCACTCCATTGATAGAAGATTCATACCTTGAGGTGTATACATGGGAGTTTCCAATCCTACCAATATAGGAAATGAGGGACCCATTCCCTAACCTACATGTTCTATTAGGGGGTTTTACATCCTATATTTCACTCTAAAGGTCACACCCAAGTCACAATACCATTAAACCATGATAAAATAAGTGAATGACTAGGTAAACCTCACACTATGTCTCATATGTTCAAAAAAATTTCATTATCACATTCTAAATGGAATTATACTTAGGAAGGACTACTTGTGGGATTTATTCTAGGTCCCTACGAAGAAGTTACAAGATGAAGAACATCCAAAGAAAAATATCTGACATGTATTTGGTGTACATGGGGTGTACTTCCAAGTCCCATATTGGATGTGTCCCATTGCCTATTATGGTGTGTGGAAACCCAAATACATAGTGTGTATCCTAGGGAACACAGTGTGTGTTGGACCACTAAGGGTCCCATGCATGTAATAATTGGTCACATATAGGATGACTAGGTAGGATCACATTGTGTGTGGTCTTGTCACATATCCATGTGAAATTTAACTCATCTGAAAACCATAGACATTATAGGAAGTGGAGTACATGTTGTGTGTTCTTCCAGAACACATGGCGTGTAGTTCGAAATTTCGAATAAATTTTATCTTCTTCCTGAATATTTTTCATGTCCATTTATCCCATCAAAAATTTCACCAGAATCTTCTTGCATAGTCCTAAAAGGGAAGGATCCTCCTCTATTCATCAATATATGACCTCTAATGGTTAGAAATTGGGATTCCTATTGACCCATGTAAATACCATTAGGCCTATATCATCATATGAGGGTTCATACCTCTATCATTCATCCAAAATACACCATTGATGTTCTTCATATTTAAAAATAAAAAATCTATGTTTTTTTTCACACAAAATAATGTGAATTAAGGTCAGTAACATCTGGAAATACACTGAGAATCGAATCAGCAGCCTACCAAAGGAAAATGATGAATAAGAAAAAAAGGGTAGAAAGGCCCAATAAACCAAGGTAAGTTCATTGGTGGCCAGGAATATCCCATTCATTGATTGTTATTACATAATTTAATGGTATATTAAGAAAACTAGTGCAAAAAATAAATTATATGGGAAAGGAAAATAGTAAATAAATAAATCCATCCTATCAATGAGTTCAAGAAAGAATTAAAATAGTATTAATAATGCATGATTGAAACTAGAAATTATAAGGAAATAATCAACAAATAACAATCCTTACCTCATCATTCTATTCATCATTGATGAAGAACATATCTTCCATTATAGTTGGAAATACTTTTAAATTAAATTCATCGATCCACAAATATCTCTTTAGTTTCATGTTGCAGGTTCCCCCAATAGTGGATCTCTCAATTCATGTAGTTATGCGTCTAGCCATATAATATTGATATATGAGAATTTAAATATACCATGTTCTAGGTAAAATAATTAATTCAATATGTAATTTATTATTTAACTTAATATTTTAATATCCACCCATGAAAACACCTCAACTTGATGTTTGATGTGAATGATCCTTAAGTTGTGAATAGGGTAAAACCCACCATACAAATACAATGTTAGTCTCGATTTCCCCATCCAAGACTTATTTGAATAGGAAAGTCATTTTTAAAAAAAATATGTATGTACACAGTTCAATATATTTAAATTTTTTAATATATCGATATCAGGTCCCCGCTATAGTCGTAATACCATTAAAAAATTATAATGACTCTTTTGTTTCATTGAAAATATTCGGAATATTTTTGTGAATATTTTTAAATCTAGGCACCGAATTTGAACAGGATTTTGGGACCTCGAGATGCTCAGTATTGATAAAATAAAAAAATTTAATATATTATATCATGGGAACACTATTATTATATAATAATAGAATAAGTCTCAAATGGAGTCTTGAATCACAAATCCAAGAATAATTTTAAATTTGGAATGTAGGTTTTACCCTAAGCATGGGATAAATATTTCGGAACCAGGTGGTTTACTTCAGTGCAGTCATGGGAGAAATAATAATTAATTAAATTTATTTATTTATTATCAAAGCCTAAAATTTAAACCCCTCTATATAAAAATGATTATACCAAATCCCTAAGGTTATAACCATAACCCTAGGTATTCAATAAAGAGATTATAGAGGAGATCCTTGGAGGAAGACATTGTGATTGATGATCAAAGATCAATTTTCCAAGGATCGTCTATGACAAAAGAGTTCAATGATATTTACAATGATAATGTTAACTTTTTTTTACTAGCGATCGATCCAAACTTGTGGTATGAAATTTATTTTTCACTATTTCAATCCTTGTTTGTTTATCCCATGAAGAATTTGAATGAATTCCACTAACCGTTTTATTCATGGGTTAATCTTGTTTTATGGGGGTAGATTTATCTTCCTAAGATTTATGAATTGATATTATTTGGTAGTTTTTTATCTGTTATTCATTCCAAATAAAATGGATTGAGGAAAAACTGAACAATGGTTAAGGTTAATTCCTCTTATTGTGTTTTGTGCATTTATTCCCCCATTATTTTCACGTTTATCACTTGTATTTTCTTTATCCAATAGTTTGACAAATACCTCATAATATATCATTGCACAAACATCCTTTTTTTAAATGGATTTATTCCATGGGTTTTGGTTTGATATAGAAATATTGATTCCAGTTCATGATGATTGCGGATTCTTGCAACTAGATCAGAAGATGCACATTCATGGGTTTTGGAATTTCAAAGGGGCTCAATGATGGTGGGTGATTATCGATTGGAGAATGTGGCTAGAATATGGCCATCAACAAATATTGGAGTTCAGTAAACTCTAAAAATTTTTTTATGGTAAGTTTCACAATGGTTCCAATGGTGGAAGATACACAAGTGGAAGACACATGAATTTTCTAGATTTCTACAGAATCGTGAGTTACATAGTGTATAGTAAAAATCACACACACTATGTGAACCCTAGTTATGGTGTTTAGGGTTTACGAATAAGTGAATATATCACAGGTTGTATAGTAACCACCACATTCCATGTGACCTTATTTTAGGGGCTCAACATATACCATCGGTGTACATGTTAAAGGACACAACTAGACACATGGGAATAGAAAGAGTACACAGGCATGGGATGATAATTGGACACATACAGAGTAACCAAACATGACTAGGTATATGTGCGTGGCTTGGTTACATGGGAATAGTCCAAATTACACGGTCATAGGCTAGGAAAATTGGGAAGAACCATGTTAGACAATACCGACCATGTAATCTTATTGAAAATCATGTAATTTCTCCTTGGTAGTTAAAGGCCCTTGTTCTCTTCAGTGTGAGCTAGAATGTCTAGGGTGAATTCCCTTGTTCTATCCTTATGATGGTATAATGAGTCATTACATTTTGAGAATAGGATGTGATCCCTTATATTGGATTAGTCTTGGATACAGTTTAATAATCCCTCAATGTGACCTGGGGTGTGGTCCATTATCATTAATTTTTCATACCTAAGTGGGTTTGAGGAATCATCCTGACCAACATACACGGGTATATGAAGCCCAACTTAGATGTTATTCCATGTAGTGTCCATTTTACCCTAGAGGCACTGGGTGAGATCCCCTATATATGATTAAATATCTTTTGAGATACATAAAGTATCCATTTATAGAAAGACCTAACAATAATGACTTATCAGATGAGCTCCATTAGTGCTATCAATGTCATGTAGCATGTTCTCCTAGATGAGAATTATCTTGAATCTAGGAGAAGAAACCTATGGTTGGTAGTATTTTGGAGAGATATTTTAGGGTTGGTGTCTATTTTGAGTATATATTGGTTATTTTTATTCATTCTATTACTATGTATCTTATCTTGATTGACATATATCCCTAATGATGATATAACTATTATATTGATACTTTATGTTTAGTGATTTCAATGTGTCATACAAGGTTTTTTTATACTTACCCCTACAAGGGGTCATCCTACACTTGTCATGAATTATATAGATAACAGAACATTCAATGAAGTTATAGGAGGACCTGAAGTAGGTTGGTAATAGTGAGCAGGACAGACCATGGTATGTAGATGGTGTTTCATTTGATAGTAGTACCCTCCTTTTTAAGTATTTTGGACTCTTTTATAGTTTTTTTGGCTTGTATTAGACCCCATTATGATTTCTATTGCTTTTTTGTAATCTAATTTTGGGATATAGATATATTCATGAATTTTAGTATATTTTTTACTTTATATTTAAAAATGATTTTGGTGGAATGTAGATGTGTACATGTGTATAGGTACCTTAGGATTATGCCTCAAATGTTCATGACATGCGCCCTTGATGCAGTCCACCAACCCATTTCCTTTTAAAGGAGAGCTTGGGGTGTTACACTCGACTTATCACCAAAAAGGTGTTCCCTAGTGGGTTGGGTCAGGAAAGAGTGTTATTAAAGGAGTTTCATTTTAGGGTTGAAGTTTGGATATTGTCTATATGTGAGGTCTGGTTTGGGAACTATGGAAATGGTGTTCGAGTGTTTTAAGTTTATCACTCAGGACTAAAAATCTAGTGTTGTTGCAGTGGCCAATGTTTCCATTCGTGAAAACAATAACAACCTACTTGTTGAATTAGTACATTTAGGCACTTATTGTTGGGAAAAAATGGTACATGCATCATATATGGATGTATTGTGGCTTCCATTTCCTTCTTAAGTCATCTCCACAAATATAATATTTGACCATGTTACATCTTGATTATTACAATATGCCTTCATGATAATATACAAATAGGATTCCACAATGGGATTGTAATGATGATCTTCCAAATGAAGATGCATTTTCATTAGGACCCTTTCATGAGGTGGTACCTCTTGGTGGTTTTCTAGTCCTACTACCACCCATTGAGTAGCAGGTTGTGCTGGAAGTACTGACCGAGGATGGGTGTAGGATGAGCATTATTCATGAGCTTTAGTTCTTGAAACCCCTTATATTTTTTGGCGAGCTATATCCCTAGGAAACTAGGGAATGGATTGAGGAAGTTACATGAGTTTTATACCTTATGATTACACCTATGAATTAAATGGTGGTCCAAGAGGAAAGTATTCTTAATGAATTTTCTAGGTTAATGTGGAGTTAAGAGACTTAGATACATGATGAGATAACCCTATATTAGATAGAGTTTGAGCATCCCTTTATGGAGGATTTATATCCATCCATGTTATGAGTAGTGAATATGTAGAAGATTATGGAGCTTCATATAATGAACATGACTATGGAATAGTAATTCTAAAGGTTTACAAACCTCTCACGGTACCTGTTGTATTTGTTTTGTGAGATATTCTTCTAGGAACATAACATTGAATGAGTACTACAATGAGATATCAGGTTTAGTGTGATATCAATTTTCATTCATACCTATTATAAGGTTATTGCATGAGATTTAGTGGTGGAGAGATTTTTGGACAAGGGTATGCTGATAGTTGGTGATGATAATGAGCGCCAATTAGTATAGAATTCAATAGAGGGTAGACAAAGGTTTAAATAGGGATCTGAGAAAGAAATATTCTTTATGATATAGTCTCAAGATAGGGGGTATGAAGTTTAGGTCTCTCAGGAAGGTTCAATTCAGTCGAGCGATAGGTAGAGTTTCTCTTAAAATAGTCGAGGAAATATCCCGAGAGTTTATTCAAGACACTATACTGCTACTAGAGAGATGATTGATTGAACACCCAAATAGAGATAACATAAAGAGCAGGGAGGTTTTCTGGGAAGCAGATCTGAAAGAGGAGTAGGGAGAGAAGTAGGAGGTGACTGATTGTTTGATATGTTTCCACCAATAACCCCAAGTGGTCCATGCTAGGATTTGGGAGATGGTGGTCAAGGATGAGAACAATTGAAGGTAGTGGAGTCCTATGACCTAGAGGATTTAATTATCATTATAGGTATAATATATTTATTCTATACATTAGCTACAGTATAGATAACCATGGTTATGGGACCCTATTTTATTTCCACTTTCCTTATTTTAGATATAGAGATCCTGATGGATCCTTTTCCTTGACCTTTGATATTTAAAACTTCAACCAGAGGGGATTGAATGACCACACACTTCTTATGATAGTGTGATCTAACCCTTGGAGGAGAGGGATTTTTATGATAACTCTTTCTACCAATGATGAGGGATTATGAATTAATTTTTGGAATAGATTGACTAGCCAGGGTTCATGCATAGATCATCTATTTCAGGTTGAGGATTTGTTAAATCTATGTAGATGGGATGATATTTACCTTTATAGGTGTGAAAAAACTAGGAAGATAAGGATAAGATCATATGTAGGAGGATACAGCTGATTAATCACTAGTTGTCTAAAATGACCCTTTGAGTATTAGATGTTATGAGATTTCAGTTTCCCAAAGTGGTGGTAGAGTATTGGGACATATTCCCTGAGTATGTTCCAGAATTACCCCCCCCCATGATTAGATATACTTATACATGTTATTTTACCTAGGGACTACCTAGATATCTACACAATAATATTAGTGGTTCCTATATAGATTTTTGAGCTGAAGGTGTTGTTGAGGGGTTTGAAAAGGAATGAATTTACAAGACATAGTGTGTCACCCTAGGTATACCTAGTTTTATTTTACTAGAATCTAGTTTGGATCTTGAGGTTGTTCTTGGATGATAATTTCCTAATCTAGGTGAAAATGAAGAATAAGTATCCATTACTGAGGATCAATGAAGTCTTCATCCAGCTAAAGGGGAAAGATAGTTCTTGAAGATTGACCTCAAATCAAGATTTCACTAGATCTGAGTTTAGGAAGAGGATAAACTAAAGATTATATGATGATGTAACTAAAGTCATTACAAGTACTTGGTGATTCCTATTTTCATGAAAAATACCCCTATAATTTTTATTTTACTCATGAAACAGATCTTTTATCCCTTCTTTGATTTGTTCTTGGTAGTCTTCATCGATGATATCCTAGTGTACTCAATGTTAGAGGAGGAGCACGTTAGGAACTTGAGGATGCTATTGAATATATATTGAAATCACAAAATTTATTGGATTTTCTAAAAGTGTCATCTCTATATTTTAGATATCCACTTCCTAGGACATGTCATCCAAGAAGAGGGAGTAGTAGTGGACTTGGGGAAGGTTGAGGCAGTTCTATCTTTGGAGCTACCTAATAATTTTAATGAGGTATGGAGATTACTTGGATTAGATAGATACTATAATATATTTTTCATAATTTCTCTATGATATTATCACCATTTACTACTTTGAACCAGAAGGGGAAACCTTTTATTTATATAGAGAGGTACTATCAGGCCATTCAGGAGTCGTGACATTAGTTGACGAGTGCCCCCATTTTGAGATTGCTAGAGGTGGGTGCTGATTATGTGGTGTTCCAAAATGACTCTAAGACAATATATGGATGTGTTATAATGAATAAGTATAATATTATTGATTATAGGTCCCTAAAGCTAATACATTAGGATAAGAACTACATAACCCATGATCTAGAGTTGGTAGTAGTGGTCTTCACCCTGAAGATGTGGAAGAACTAACTTATGGGTGAGTGATTCATTATATATTTTGACCATAAGAATCTCAATTATACCTTTTTATAGAAGTATCTTAACTTTATATAGAGTTAGTTGATAAATTTCCTCCAGGATTATGACATTGAGATACTCTATACTTTTCAGAAATGAAATTTGGTGGAAGATTCTCTCATTAGGAGATCTTGTTCATAGTTGTTGATTGAGATGTTAGAATAGTAGACCTAATTTTAGTTTCTTCTAGTGGATGAGGATGTTAAAAATTAACTCAATTAAATGGTTTTTACCCACAATAATTCTTAAACATCTTTGGGAGGCTCATATTAGAGATACCAACCATGAGACCTTGTGCATTATGATATCCACTGGACATGCTTCTGATGGTTTTTTAAAGGATGTGAGCATATTATCCTTTTTAGAGGTAATATGATGGTACTAATGACATCCCCAAAGGATTTTTTAGGGATTTACATATATTATTCCTAGTGGTACCTCTAGGTGTGTTGAAGATGTATCAGGACCTTGATATTTAGTTATAGTGGTCAAGGATAAAGAAGTGTATTGCTGAGTTTTTTCTCGATGCCTCACTTGTCAGTAGGTGAATCTTGATCACCAGTTATAGTATGATTGGATAAACCCCTTGAGGTTATAGAATTTAAGTTCTATGGTATATCTTTGGGATTCATTATATGTCTCCCATGATCATCTAGAGGACATGATGGCATCTGGGTGATCATAAAATGACTCACCAAGTCAATCCACTTCCTAGCTATTTGAGAGAAGAGTTCATTGGAGACCTCGAGGAATCTTTATATATGATAGATATTAATGATTCATGGAGTTATTTCAATGAACATTTAAGTATATGATTATTTCTTCTAATCACCACTATGGATAGGATTATAGGTGGCCTTTGAGACTCATTTATGTTTGAAAATGGTGTTTCACCCCCAAAATGATCAAACTATTTACATTATAGAGTATATGCTTCAGGATTTCATTCTGGACTTTTTCTATATTTTAGAGGATCAACTACCCTTAGTGGGGTTTTTATAAAATAATAACTACCACTCAACTATTGGAATGGAACCATTTGAGGCCATGTGTGGGAGATCCTGACAATCACAAATGTGTTGGACTAATCTATGAGATTATGTACTCATGGGCCCAGAGCTGGCATATGCAATGATAGAAAAGGTGAAGATTAACTGGGAGTCGATGAGCACTAGATAGAGCGATCATATGTCTTATGTAGACCGATTTTGGAGTCCTTTGGAGTTCGATGAGGGAGACCGCGTGTTTATTAAGGTATCACATTAGAAATAATTTCATAGATTTGGTTGGGGAAACAAGTTATATTTAATATTAATCATTCATTTATAGGTAATGTATAGGGTTGGTGAGGTGACACACCACTTAGACCTACCGATGTAGTTAGATTGGGTACAAAATTTCTTACTTGTGTCACAACTTAGGAGGCATGTGGATGACCCATAAAATGTTTTCGATACGGGCGATCTGAAAATTGATGATGGAGCTACCATTATAGAGTACCCAGTAGAGATCTAGGATCAGTAAAAGTGGATAAATCATGGGAGAATTATTTCATTTGTGAATGTCTTGTGTTAGCATGAGATAATCCTGAGAGAACCTAAGAGTAGTAGAACCAGAAGCAGGCCTAATGCCCTCATCTTTTTATGCAATCCTTCTTCTTTTCAGGATGAAAAGTCCTAAGGTTGGGATAAGGTAATGACTTATTTTCTTATAAGGAATTGGAATATTTTAATGAATATTTACACAACTAGGTGCTGAATTATCAAAGGATACTGGGGCCCCAGGAGGCTCAATATTTATATAATAAAAATATTAAATATATTATATCACATCTGTAATTTCCTTATAAAAATGAAACAAATACAAAACAATTTATCTTATCAGAAATCCATGACTACCATTAAATCTAAAACATGGATTTTACCCTAGGAATGAAATAATATTTTTCACCACGAGGTGGTTTTTTTAAGTGATGTCATGGCCAAAAAAATTAATTAATTAAATAAGGGTTATACTCATAACCCTTGGGGGTCTCGATAGAGTGATAATGGATGAGATCCTTGGCGGACAACATCAGGATCGAGGATCAAAGATTGATTTTCCCAGGATCATCTATGATAATAGAATTCATGGTTCTATACAATGAAAATGTAAACCGTTATTCCTTAGTTATTGATACAAACTCAAGGTAGGATGGGTTTTCATTGTTTTATCCCTTTTTGTTTAATCCCATGATGAACATGAATCAATTCCATTAACATATTGATTCGTAGGTCGATCATGTTTTACAGGTAAGAATTTTTCATTCTAGGATTTTGGAATTGATATTATTTGGTAGTTTATTAAATGTTAATTGTTTTAATTATAATTTATTGAGTCCAACCTAAATAATGGATGAGGTTTGTTCCTCTTTTTGTGTTTTGTGAATTTCTTCCATCATTTTTCTCACACTCATCACCAAAATTTAATTTGGATGGTGGTTCAAAAGATACCTTGTAAATGATAAATATGGAAATGTAATTTTTCAAAAATGATTAATAATGTGGTTTTGGGATTGAGATAAACAGACTGATTTCAATGGGTGATGATGATGGATGTTTGGGATCCTATTGAGAGATACATGTTTAAAGGTTTTGGATTTTCGGTGGGGTGGAATGATGCTAAAAAATTTCTGAGTTGAGGATGTTTCATGTATTTTTCCATTTCAAAATATTTGAGTTAGGTAAACTATGATATAGATTCCATGGTTGGTTTCCTCATAGATCCAGTGGTGGTGGATGAATGAGTAGAAGATGAGTGAAGTATCTAAATTTCTAAAAAAATCAACATTACATTGTGTATAGTCTGAGGAACACACACTGTGAGGACTCTGGATGTTCCAAATAGGGTTTAAACATGAAGGGAAATATAAAAAATCATTTGGTACCCACCAATAATCATGTAACCTAGTGCTGGTGGCTTGACATGTACCCTAGGGGTACATGGGCACAAACATGACTAGGCACATGATCATGACTCGAGTACATGGGTGTGGCCTGGTACTCAGATATGACCAGAGTTCCCAAACATGTCTAGGAACATGGGTATGACCTTCATACATGGGAATATTCCAAAGTATATGGGAATGATCCGAGTGAAATGGGTAGATCCAGGGCTGAAAAGACATGCCTCATACTCCGAATACATTCAATGTACTTTGTCCATGGAAGTTAGTGGACCTCATTCTCTAAAGTGTGGACCGAAATCTATATGGTGCATTCTCTTGGTCCTTCCCCATGAGGTCATAGTGAGGGATTCCATCTCGAGAATAGGATGTGAAACCTTATATAGGATTAGTCTTCTATAGAGTTGAGGAATCCCTCTATGTGATTCAGGGTGTGATCCTTTATAATTTCTTATTTTTCCCTAAGAGGGATTTCTAGATTCATCTTGACCCACATACCAGTGCATATGACCCCCTACATAGTGATTTATTCTAGGTGGGTTTGGTATACCCCATAGGACATGAGCGAGATACCTTATATGTGAATTGATCTATTCTGAGTTATAGTAAGTACTTCTTCATCGATTATCCCAACAATCACGACTTCTTGGATGGGAACCATCATTGTTATCTTGAACATGGTACGAGTTCTCATGGATGATCATTACTTTGAAGCCTCAGGAATAATTCGATGGATAGAAGTGTGGTTGATAAAACATTTATACTTTGTGTATATTTTGAGTATATATGGGTTATTTATATTATTTATATTTTTATGTATCATATCCTTATTAACATATCTCTATGATGACGTGATGACTCATCTATTGATGATTTATGTTTGGTGATATTGGGGTGTCTTATTAGGTATTTTTATACTAACCACAACATAGGATCTTCCCACACATGTTATTACCTATATAGGTGAAATACATTTCGACAGAGTCGTAGGAAGACCAAAAGTTGGTTGGTTATAGTGATCTTTATAGATCATGGTTCAAACTCAGTATTTCATTTGATAAAAGTCCCCTCATTTCATAGAAGGTTGGAATCTTTACAATTTTGGTGTGTTTTTATTTGATCCTTTTATTCATTACAATACTTTTTTCATAATATAGTTGAGGTATATAGATGTATGCATGCATTTGGGTATATGATTTAATTTATCTTTAAGCAAGGTGTTGGTGGATGAGAGATGTGTGCATGTCTATTGGCACCTTAGGCTAAGGCCTCTTATCCAGACTAGTCCCATGTTGGGGCTCATGAAACAACTACCCCAAGCCTGCCTTTATAGGCCAGGGGTGGAGACCAGTTCTGAAGGAATAACTAACATGGGGAGTACTTTACCTAAGTACTTATATTCCCACAGACATCCATCTTGATGTAAATGTATAGATGGAGTAAAAGTAAAAGAAGAAAAAAGCTAAGGGAACAACAATGAATGAAAAACCTCTAAATATTAAAAGAGTACGGTAGTATAAACATAAAGGTAAATGGGTAAAATACATGCCCAACCCAAAATATCTCCCAACTCGAAGAAACTGTAAAAGTAAAATACTGAGACACTCCATCTCCTGATCTAAACGGTATGACCACCGTACATGGTCAAAAGTACTAGGTATACCTAAGCTTATTTTATGCCACTGTTGACATTTCTATCATCTATATAAGACATGAAACATGCATGAAAATACCATGTAGGGTTGATTATATACATACCCAGTAGGATCCCCCAAAAGAAGAAGGGAGAGAAGTAAGAGATATAATAGGAATAGAAAGACCATAGATAGTAATCAGGGATGATGACAGCTCAACCAAGAGTGAAATTAACCTCATTTAAACACAAGGGGAACAACTTGGTGAGTAGATAAACTAAATTTTGAGTCTTCTCCATAAATAATATGACAGTAAACTCCTCCAACCTCAAGAAGATAGTCACAGAAAGCATCTGGAACGCCCCTTGCATATTTGACTCTCATGGAATGAGAGTAACCAAATACAATGGTATGAATATATAAGAATATATATATGCTTAGTCAAAATAATACAAATGAGAGTGTAAGGGGATATCCATCACAAAACTCATCCCTAGAAGAAGAGTATCCAACAGTTCTAAAAGTCTATCAATGATGCCAAACATCTCACACATCTTTCTAGAGGTAACCGTCCAAGTTAACACATGCATCATCAATATGTTACACAGTCGAGGGGACACTATCTCAAGGTCAAGGATCCATGTCCTGGTAAAATAGGAGGGATCCACTCTGATAATCAATGGAGGACCCACTTCCCAGATCTTCTGGAGGGTAATAATAAATAGTCACCAAGTAATCCACTACCCAACTCTACTGGAGGGTACTACTTAGTAGTTTTCAAGGACTCTAGTGGATAATTTTACTAGAGGGTACAAATCAGTAGTCATTGAGGACTCCACTACCTATCACTATTGATCATACCACTCCGTAGTCGTTGAGGATCCACTGCCCAGCTCTACTGGTGGGTACCACTCGATAGATGTTGAGGACCCACTGCCCACTATACTAGAGGGTACCACTCGTTAGTCATTGAGGAATCCACTACCTAGATATACTAGAGGTTAATACTGAATATTTTTCAAGGAATAAAATGAACATATCTAATGGAGGGTACCCCTCGGTAGTTGTGGAGGACCCACTGGCCAGCTCTACTGGAGGGTCCCAATTGGTAGTTTTTAAGGACTCCATTTCCCATCTCTACTAGAGGGTACTTCTCAGTAGTCATCGAGGAATCCACTGCCCAACTATAGTAGAGGGTACAACTCTGTAGTCATCGAGGACCCACTTACCAGCTCTACTAGAGGGTATAACTTGGTTTTCATTGAGGAATCCACTACCCCACCCTACTAGAGGGTACTACTTAGTAGCCATCAAGGACTCCACTACCCAGATCTACTGGAGGGTACCACTTGGTAGTCATCGAGGACTCACTTCCCAACTTTACCATATGGTACCACTCAGTAGTCATTGAGGGATCCACTTCCTAACTCTACTAGAGGGTACCAATCAATAGTGGCTGAGGACACCACTGCCTAGCTCTACTGGAGGGTACTACTCCATAGTCATCGAGGAATCCACCACCAAACTCTACTGGAGGGTAAAACTTGGTAGTTTTCAAGGAATCCACTACCCAGATCTACTGGAGGGTACTACTCGGTAGTCATCGATGACTCCACTACCAAACTCTACTAGAGGGTAATACTAGGTAAGTCTCTAGTTATCCCATGAGATCACTACCATAATCAGGCATCTCTTATCCAAGAATCATTGATAAAACATTCCACATCATATCTCTAAAGAAACAATAGAGGAAACCATCATGTTATACATTAAAAAAATTCAGGATAGGCTACTCATGAGAAAAAATCCATGTTCAAAGGAAGGAGACACATATGATTCAAGTTTCCTAAAAAGGAATAAATGGGAACATAATGTCTGAGGGGACCCACATGAAATGTGGTCCCTCTCTACCACATAGTCATGTCCCTTTAGGTACTTGAATCCAAACCCATAAAGTAGTACATGATGTGTAAATTTGTTAGCTGACATGTCTCGACCAAAAGACAGACAAATGGATGAGGCTCATCATATGTTTTAGGAAAAATGTAATTCCACTAATATGAATATTCAAATGTACCTAGATGACCAAAAAAATCACACCATTGTGATCCTCTCTTAAAAAAAGTTCTGAATAGTCTATTCACTTTCCGAACTCAGGAACATAGTGAAAATTCATATTTGGGACTGAGCCACGAGTCTGAATTAAATACCCAATATTGTTCTTGAAACATCTTCCTCAATTACAGGTTTTCAATGTCATAGATGGTTCGTTATTCCAATACCGTATGAAGAAGAAACATTAGAAATTAGATTCCATAATAATAATAATAATGTTATTATTATTGGATGCTCCAAGGACCTATTCTGTGAGCACAAATTAAATATCCAACAATAGTCTTGAAAGGAACATCTCTAACATTGATCACACTACCGTATATAGTTCGCAAATCCAACACTGTATGAAGACGTTGAATCCAGATTATGGTTTTGAATTTTTTTTCTAGTAATAATAATAATATTATTATTATTGTTATTATTTCCTTAAACCCATATTGAAAGGATATACCATGCCAAACTCCCTTCTTCATGCACATACACTCCACCTTGTTTCTCTAATTATAAGAATAAGAATAATATATCATATTATTATTATATATATTTTTACCTTTAAAACCATATTCAGGGGAGACTCTCAAACCCCTCCAGAGGATCCACACCCCTCAGCCAGGTTCCACCCAACTTCTCTCCTCCTTATCAATATCATTAATTAAATATATTAATATATAAAAAAGGTATCTACTAGCCCCTTTCCACTTTAATAAGAACACTTTTATTCCTTTATCATTTTAATAATTTTTTTAATTTAATTTAAAAACATAAAACTATTTTTATTCATTAATTAAATTAAAACAGTTAATTTAATTAACCACACACATTTTATTCCACAATTATTATTATTAAATGTAATAATAATAAAAAATGTTCCTCTAATTTTAATAACTCATCACCATTAATAATAATAATAATAATATAAATGCTCATCGTATTGAAGACCTTGTTAGAGATTTGAGTCTAGCCACCATCATGTCCACACTGATCAGCCTCTTCCATGAGATCTGGTGCACGAGCACCACATTAAATCAACCACGTCACACTGCACGTCATCACTATACACTAACCGGGAAAACATGGATCACCAATCTGATTCTGAACGAACTCTGATCACTATTCTGCATCGACAGTACCGATCCAATCCATTCACAAAAAACCACCCCGCCCATTCATAAATACTTCCTCAACCCATCAATCCACATGTTGTTCATGCTAACTCAATGAATATGGGGTTTCAGTGACACTCAATCCCACCCCGAAAACATTGAACTTTTACCCCGTGGTCCAACGATGAATAACATGATGAACAATTGGGGAAAACAAAAAAACAAAGGTGATAAATATTATTGGACCAATGTTTATGGAAAACGATTTTATATAAGGGAAACCATGGTAAGAAACATGACATTGATAAGGAAAAAATTTAAGGAATAATTTATTTCGATACACATGCTCATGTGAAGTTTTATTTAAACTATGATCAAATAAAATAGATTTGATCATGATTAATATTTTAATCATAAGAGTGGAAAAAATAATGTCAAGTCCTACCTCAGATATGGATCAATTTTTGGGGAAGAACGCATCCACTAATGATGAATATGATCTATTGCATCAGATGCCCATCTATTCACCTCGATCCGATCACCGATTATCATTCGGTCTCAATTTGACAATAAATAAGGGGTGGAAGCTCATATTAATGATCCTAGGGTCATGTGTATAACCCTAATGATTTTACATAGAATCTTACTTATGATGGAAAATATTTTAGATCATTTAATTCAAAATAAATAAATAAATAATTTATTTTAATTAAATGTACCCTCAAATAGCTGCTTTTACCTGACGTCACACACCGTCCTATTTTAGGTAATGAATAGGGTAAAATCCCTATTTCGAACAAAAAGGTTTTCTCATATTTACCATATGAGTCTCATTTTTTGAGTTATTTGGGTTAGAGTTTTTAAATAAATTAAATTAAATTAATTAATTTATCCAATGCACTCTCCAATGGTTTCCCCATATGAATGTCCCACACCAACCAACCTTTGATCATTATTAGTATAAAACCCACACTATGGAATCAACAGTGGCCTTTATTTCTGATTAGAGACTCTATTGAGGATATATTCTACTTTTTCATGAAAAAAATTCACATGTGATATAAAATATATTTAATTTTTTATAAAATTAATTCTGGGACTACTGGGCCTCAGAATCACCCATCGTCTCAACACCTAGATTCAAAAATATTCCTAGGAATATTCCAAAATCTTACACACGAAAAAGTAGTCTCTACATTATTAATTTTTTCAAAAAAATTCATCCCCAAAAACTAAAAACTATGGATAAATATGGGGAAACTAATCCCACATCTAAATCTTCCATACATCTTCCCTACACCAGGATATATAACCAAAAGAGATGTGTGAAACCCCCCATTACCTCCACTCATGAAGTGGTCAGAACCACCTCTAGTCCCTGAAAAAAAGTTGACGTGATTGAATTTTTTAGAAAATCCATATGGTGGATCTCCTAATGATATTTGTTCATGAAAGATCTATCAATATATAAACCAAAGTTGTGCCTTCGTAACATGATGAGGAAGAGGTGGGGTAACAACTATTGATTGGGGTTATGTTGTACCATATTCACCCATAGGCGTCAACTGCGATGAGGTTAACTACTATATCACAATTATCTACAATAGTGGATGGAAAACCTCATAGTGAGAATCTTTTTCCACGTCCACATCCCATAAATCCCTTAATATCACACTACCTCGACCAATGTAGGGTCCAATTCCACTCCCATGTCTAAGAAGACATATTTCAGAAGCAGACCATCGAATATAGAACTGACTCAACGAGAGATGTCATATGAGTAGAACTCTTAGAGAATTTCTAGAACCATCCTCCTCTGTCTTGCATGCTCTAAATCTGATGACTATGACATGAGGGTACCATTGGAAAATACTTCCATGAACTGACCCAAGAAAAGTTAAGGATATGTCTAATAAGTCATGAAAACTATGATGCGACATTCAACATGCCAAAGGGTGTCACCATGAACTTAAAGCAACCACAATAACTCTTGAAATCAAAACATAGTACATCCACATCTCGAACTAAGAGCTAGTGATAACACATCTTAAGGTCATCCTTTGAGATCAACTTAACCCCAAACCATTTGTTAAATAACTCAATGATTATTGATGGTAGATACTCTTCCCTGCATCACCTAGCTCATGTGAAACAAACCCAAAACTAAAATCAATATCTTATTATCGAATTAGGAAAGCAAAACAGGGGTGATCAGGTGAACACACTATGTCTTATGAAGCCCTACCTCTGTAGACCCTCCAACCACACCAAATGATCTCACAAACCCACAAGGTTATCCTATATGCTTGTAAAAACATCAAGCCATCCCTGGTGAAAGTCTAAATAGAGGTCCATCCCAAGGTAGAGAGGTAAATAGAGGATTTCCTTCGAAAATACATCATCAACCACAACCATCATTCCAGGAAGTAGAGATCTCACAACATCCACTACTCTAAGTGTAATACTATTCATATAATAACTTGGATGTAACCTCCTGCAAATGAGCTCATCCTGCTCTATCTGGGGATCAAACCTCATCAAGAAGGAAAAATCCATCCCACCACCTAGAAGAACTACCATACCCATTCGTAGAAACCATCTAATCATGGATGGTTGGTAACCAATCCATACAAAGGAAACATCATAGGATTTCACTACCACTATAGGAATATTTCATGTAAATATATCTCCATGAGATCCTATAACACAATGTTCAAGAAAAAAGTGCCTCCACTAGTATCTCTAGGTCTTAAATAGGGGATGATTCTAGGGAAATGTGGTTTATGAATTTTTTCTATAACTACATCTATAGAAGTGAAGAAACATGTCATACCCCGAACCACAATCTAAGCCGGTGAGCCAGAATATCCTACCATCAGAAGCTATCCATTCCCTTGTCCACATATTCACCTCAATAAGGGCCTGATCTAACACCTTAACAGACTAGAGAGACCTCAAACACACAATTCAAATGAACTCATCCCCCAAACATTGATACTATCCACTGTGGGAGGTCACTGACTTGCCCACAAGATTTTAGGTTGCATTTCAAGAATGCATCACAGTGGGGGGAGTTTACCCCTTTCTTGAATTTCTGAAAAATCATTGAAAATCATCAACATAGGGCTCTACAAACACCCCACATCATGCTAGAGATGTCTAACCATGAGGACCACCAATGAAAGGGGTTCAATCCAAGGGGTATTTTCAAACCATAGGATTAGTCCTGACATCAGCCACCTATGAAGGGAGTATGAATCAACCAAAAAATAGGGAAATAACCTTCTCTGAAACCAAGAATCCACACTTAGAATGGGTTCACCATATATTAACACCACCTGAACCAAATAATGATCTATGAAGATAAATGGTTGTGAGTGAAACCTTATAATCAATTGGGATCCAAAAACATATTAAACCTCAGATCAGAAACTCAAGCCATCTCTCTGCTTCCTTGAAAAATCTCTCATCACATAACCTAAGTGGCCTCTAGAATTGGAACTTTTAGGGTGTGCTAAGCTTACATGTAACATCATCATGATGTACTAGTATCGAATGATGATTGAAAGGTAGGTAAAATTATACATTACTATCTGGAGGATATATCTCATGGGATGTACCATAAACTTAGGCCTCATCCCTCATCAGATCGTTGTAATGAACCAGAATTCGATACCCTGGCTGACTGTCTTCCCGGAGTTGTCTCAAATATATCAAGATGTGGAATGATAAAATGAGCATATATATATATATATAATGGGAGATAAATCAAGAAGTACAATCAAAGACTCAATCCTATATGATGCATGTACCATTGATCTCTACAACCAATGTCATTACATGTCGAGTTGACAAGTAATTAGTCATGGTTTTACTGAATGAATATGTCGGCCACCCGTACCATCATTGGGTTCCTGGGAATGAGAGACACACTTGAGACACTCTGACACTATTTCCCTCATCCCTACCAAATCCTTATAAGTGGAAAACTCCAAACATCATACCTAGTAATGAACTGCTCTGATACCAATCTTTCATGACCTGACTGTATTGTCCTGGACTAACTTTCCACTAAACTGGTTTCCAAACTAGTCACCACATGACCTCAAGCATGTCTCCCCATACGCCAGATGTATCCGACTAGCAGCATGGGTGTAAAGGTTGTTCTGTGGGGTGACTATACCCCCATACTCATAGTACACAATGGTAAATAGATAGTAAAACTGAAATATTAACTAAAGTAGTATAAAGCAATAATCAAAACAATGGAAGAAAATTTTAATAATAACTAAGTAAAGAAGATGGCCATCACTAGTTATACAACGCATGAATTCCAAAAGATGACGAATAAGCTAAAGATTAACATAAAACATGCATTATATTTTAGTACATAATAATGAAAATTTACAAATCTCTACGGGAAATCCCCATAATCATCCCAATCTCTAGCTCGGTTCTTTTCTCACAACATCCAGGTACAAAAAATACATCACAAGAAAGGTCTCTATCCCTACAAACAAGTAAGTCTAATTTGGAACTAATGGTTCCTAAGCAGGCTGTGAGATATAAATCTCAGTAGGCTACCACTCACACTATAAATCCCAATCCACCCTATGCTATGAAAGTCTTATAGTGCATGAAGATATAACAAGGAAGTACTCAGAAGTAAACAAACTATAAAGTACATTCTTCTATATAAACTCAAATACATTTAATCAAACTAATTTAAGTGAGAAGTATATGATTTAATATTCATCTCTATTTCATTTTAAAAAGTTAAAATGAGGTTCCAACTCATTAATTAAATAGATCTCAAGACTCGATGTGTATCTTGACATACCCCATAAAGTTATAATCAAATATTCCTAAATAGGCCATCTATATTGTATAAACAAGACAAAATCCAAGCTGATTTATTGTCCTGGAAGATACGTCATAAGCCACTTTAATCTCATTTAAACCATTTAGAACCTAATTCCATCCTAGGAATTATTAAGATGAAACTAAAGTATCACTCCAGTTATAACATGAACCAACCCCTTATAAACCCATCCATGGTGTACTTATTGGGAACCCAATATCGCACTAGGTGAGGTATAAAACCCATGTCATATGATTCTATCCTCAGAGGTCCTATATACAAACCACAAGTATCACCCCTGACATATAATTAGTACCCCTTGAGTCCATCCATGGAATCCATCATTTTTCTAGATTCATGTATCACTCGTTAAATAAGTCAAGCCTCATTGAATCCGTCCATGACACCCATCGATAGTTCCATGTAACACTAATGGAATACATAGTCAATGAAATTTTAGGTGGTCCTTAGGATCCTCTATGGTATCCAAGTATTATAAGACATATTACAATAAAAAACCCCTACGTGTCTATCCTTGGAAACCAAGTATCACTAGGGCATAAATGTCAAAGTACCTATGAGTCCGTTCATGGAATTATAATATGAATCCAAGTATCACTTGAATTTTAAAATAAAACTAAAGAGGTCACCCATGGAATCCTTAAGATGGATCCATGTATCACCCTTGGAATAAACACAGTTCAAGGAAATTTAGTCCGTCTATGGAATTATAATATGAATCCATGTATCACCCAAGGCACTTAACTATTTATTCAATTAAATTCATTCGAAACAATTCATTTGACACGCTGAGGTCCAAACCAAAAGAATCCTTTATCAAAATCACCTCAATAGGGTGATTCATGCATTGGACAACCTCATAAGGCATGGACTTTCATTTAGTAATGTGGTAATAATTCATACAACAAGCATCACATGTATAAAAAACCAATATATGGCTTAAACATCATTTTATTCATGTGGGAAAAACAGGATAATAAGCTTCCCATGCATAATAAATTCATTACATAGCATGGTCTCAACATATCTCACATGGGATAGCAATTCAAGGGTCATTAAAATAATCACATTTCCATTTCCACTATAACAAGCCTAAAAAGACTATCAAGCTATCACATGGTTCAATTTTCATTTAACTCACATGGCTATTCCCACTATAACAATCCTAACAAGGCTATCATGATATCATATGGTTCAGTTTTCATTTAACCAACATGGGAAAATTTTTATAACATGATTCGTAAGCTTAAAAACCTTATACATTACATGGTAGTGTCTATCTCACATGGGAATAACCCTACCGAGGAAAATCATTCTCAATCTTCCAATGGCATAATAAGTGAAAAGGGTCTTAGTCATTAATCCCTTCCCAATTAACACTTTTAATTCACAATTGATTTAAAAATCAATTTCTTTTTTCAAATCCCATGACATGGGGTAAAAAGGCACACCTAAGGGTGTCAATGGACAAATCAATTCAAGTTACATTAATGAAGAAAACCCAAGGGGTGCTTCAAGTTTAAAAATCTATCTCATGAAACAGAATTAACATACTCACATTGGAAACAGGAAATAAAAAAAGAAATACATTATTAATTACAAATACATGGACAAGTACTCATTTGTTAAACATGGGAAATAACATTTAATAATATTAAAGGGGCCATACATTAACACACCATACATCAACACCATCAGGAAAACATATGGAAGACTCAAACCACAATGAAGCATGATATAAAAGCTATCACTTCTTTTTGGATTGAAGGCAACTCACCTCCATTGGATGGTTTTTTTATAAAAACATTACTGTATTCATCTACAAGAAATTTATCACATTTAAGAATTTCAATAAATTTCTGAAGTTCTTGTAAACCAGGAAACACATAATTCAACTTATTTAAATATATGTGTATATAATTCTTAAATAAAAAGGTCTAGGTTAGGGATTCTACCTCAAAATATGTCCAAGCCAATGTTTTGGCACTTGAAACTTTCTAACTCAAAGTTATCATCCACTCGCACACACATACTTACAAACATATATATAACCTTAACCACTCCACATATTCACCACACCACGAGGGAATAAATATATGGAAGATATATATATATATATATACCTAATAACATGCATGCGCTCCATCCAAAATTGATCACAACTCCTGACAACAATTATTGGAACTCGTAAACACCATAAGACCCTAATTTAGAGGGTGTGAAACAAAACAATAGGTATAAACCCTTACCTTGGATGGTGGTGGAGAATCAAAACAACCCAAAAAAAAATCACATTCGGTGGTAGTTTCCAGAACAAAGAACAACATAACACGAGAGGCCATCTTAACAACCCTAAAATAAAAGATCAATGAAAAATAGATCAAACACTAATCTTGGTTTTCAGTCACACATCGTAGGGAGATAAAGAAGCCAAAATCTTCCAAGAAATTAAGAGGATAGGGAAGAGAAACCCTTACCATGGAGATTCAGACCAAGAACTGGTGGAAATCTGGTTGAAATTGAATCTAAAGAGGGGTTCTGGAGGAGGGAATTTCACATCGAGAGGGAGAGGGGAGGATGGATCATCTCACGACCCACGAGGGGGAGGATAAACCCTTAAGTTACCATTTTACCTCATTTTAAATAAATATAAAATTATTTATTTTTTAAAATCGGTTCTAAGTGAACGATTTTTTCCACAAATTTTAACAGACCATGTGACACACTCAAGCACCTTTACTAGGAGCCAAGGAACCTAAAATGGCTTGGCCTACACAGTTTAGACTTTGTGCACCAACCGCGTGGTGAATAGTTACTAGATACTGACTCTACCACTAACTATATGGGCTTGTAATATGGTTTGGAAAACCATGCACAACACAAGAAAAATTCCTCTTCCTTACCTACTATAAGCTGCATAGTTTCTACTTTGGGTTGAATAGTTTCAAGAAAACTATGTGCCCTCTACAGGTCCGTGGAAACCAACCTTTCCTGGTCTGGAACTCCCAAAAATCCTCGATCTACTTGGGAAATTTCTAGGGCTTTCACCCAAGCACAAAAACATAACTTTTAAACCTTACAAATCTTGGAATTTACTTCCAAATTTTCATATTAAAAATGACCCATCTAGTAAACACCAAAAATTTAAATTCCCCTAGAATTTCATCTAATTTGAAAATATGGGTTCATATAAAATCCAAACATTAGAACTTATCCTCCCCAACAAGCCTTGGGAAACAATGAAGACATCAACCAACCTATAAGGGTGGTGAAACTTCATTTAAATAGACGCATTTCATTTATAAACGTCCAACACACCTCAAGTTTCACTTAAACATATGACACTCACACCATAAAAAATTGATCAAACAACTAATTTTGAACTAAAACATCAATGTGGATCTTAACCGAGACCATTTAACCAAATAAAAAATCACGTCATCATATTTTTAAGCACCTATGCAAAGGTTCTCCCAACCTTATAGTTTAACATTTGAAAGAGTCCAATTCCCAATAATGTATTTCTCCCCACAACTAGAATTTCATTACCAACAAACAAACCCTGAATATTTTGACATAAACGACTCCACCGAATCACACACCTAACTTCCAGTGACTTTTCAAGACCCAAACAAAACTTTAACATTTAAAACTATTATTCCTCAAAAATAATGAAGGCCTAAACCCATTCCATCCTAGAGGAAAAACTACCCCCAAGCACTACATCCATGCCTGAAAAAAAAAGTATACGATAACATTGTAGTCACCCAATGGAGTCCATATATTTATCCCAAGGTATCCCATAGCCTTTGCAACATTTTTAATGTTTCTACAAATCCAAAATTCCCAGATAAGAACACTGACAGAGCTCATAGTGGCATTCACCTAGAGGTCACATAAAAAAAAGTGACAGGTGTCCAAAATTCTATCCAAGTCATTCCTACACAGTAACCCAAGTATCACTCAGGACTAACCAAAACTCAAAAAAACTGCACATCCTGCATAAAACACAGAGGGGGATAAAAACCATCCCAATAACATTCAAAATTTTGTGCCACGTATAACCGAAAATCTCTTTGTGCATCTTGTATGATATCATGATAGGGTATATAATCATAACTATGCCGAAACACTAAGAGTATACCAAATAGAAATAGTCGAACCACTATAGGTCAATTATTTAAAAAAACCTTGACTTCACATGACGATGCATCACCATTTAACTGATCATAATGCCTTTACCACAAGGCCTCAAAGGCATTGGAAATAGAAGTAACCACCTAAAAGGAATTCCGTAATTATGTTCCTTCTATTGGGAAGGTTATGTTCATCAGAACCGACATGATGCTCCCCACATATGGGGTGTCCTATCTGTCAAAATAAATGATGAATTAGCTGCTCAACTGTGCACTTGACCCATATTCTCATTAAACGCACATGTGAACTTCAAAAAACCCCAATCACCATGTAAGAGAATCTAGAAGGGAAGCCAAAATTAAACCTAATGACGTGTCAAAATACTCGTGTCCAAAAAATACATCTCAAGAAGTGGGGAAAACTTGATTCTCAAACACTTAGGTCACTCTATTATGAAGATGAACCAAAAACATAACCCATATCTCACATCTCAATGATTTAACTGAACTCAAATTACTTGTGTTTTAATATTTAACAGTCGATGGGTATTTCTTATGTCAACACATACTACCCAGGGTTTACAAGAGAAAACACCACATTCTGAGTACTATTCATAGGTTGTCTTCCCTATGCAATAAAGTATCAAATGGATCATGAAAAAACTAGATCCAAATAACATAATCCCAAACACCCATTTAATTGGATGATGGAATACCGAGTTATCCATCACTAAATATAGAGAGGTTCATAGGACCTCCCAGAAGATGACCATGCCCAAGACCTATCTAACCTATTAAATCGAGTATTCCTCGATGAACACTCCTATATCAAGGGTAATGATGAAATGAACACCCATACAAACATGGGAATCCTTAAAATAACCAAACATCCTACTGGGGACAATGACACTGAATGATAAAAAACATCAGAAAACTCACCGTGGAAAGAAAAACATCAAGATATAAGGGTGCTTCCTATAACAGGATAGCCTCTTATGATGCATAAGCGTCAACCCTATACCATTTTCAGGTAACACATATTTTACTAGGATCTAGATCCATTTTCATTAAGCCAAACCTAAAAATAAATATCCTATGGATAAACACTCATGTCTCCATTCCAAGGCATATCACTAGAACCATTTTAACTTCCCTTACTCGAGGGTCTAAAAGAAGGAAACCACTTCAGGTTCAAATTTAAATTCTTTACATTAATTCACATCAACCATTAAAAATTTTGGAGAATTTTCTCAAAACATGAAGTACCATTTGAAAAAACAAGTCACTTGGAATACAATTTAGCTAACAACTCAAATCCAAATCAGACAGGTCGCATCAAAACCATTTTAACCATTTTACAATCATTGACATTACTTCATATCATGAAAAATGACATATAATTTCATTTTATCATATTAGGTGACATATGAGTTTCCCATTTATACCAACCTGGGTTCTTCAAAAAGAAACCCATTAGTAGTTGTTTATCTGAAGAAATAATAATCACCATAACCGTTTATCTTATAATAACATGCCCCATCTGACCTACTTGGGTCCAGTTGAGCATTTTAAAAGTTAACATGCCATTTAAGTTCAAAAATTAATAGATTTTACATTCATAACCCTTAAAAACATTCCATGGTTATACAAAGGCCCAGTCACATGGTTTTCCATCTACTAATCCATAATGTGCTTAGACACCTTACGGTTCACATTTGGCTCCCATTAAGAAAAAACATTCCACTTTAACATTTAACTTTAGTAGACATTTTATTTACTTTTTAACAAATTATATAAACTTTTATAAAATTCCAGAGATGGTTCAGGCATATGGGTTACCCTTTTCCAAATATTAAGGCACCCATACAACTTACAACTGAAAATTATCTCCCGCCTAAACCGCAACAAACAAATTTCCAGTACAAAAAACCATTTTACATATCAAAATAGAATGATATAAGAAGAAGTACACATAGAAAGCATGGAATATATCATACAATAATGTGTCACCATAAGAAAATCATGATGAATAAATAGGCATGCTAAAATGTTGCCTCAACAGGTACAAAACTAAACATGTCATCACTTAAGTCACACAGTCATACGTAATAGGAAACCAACTAATGAAGTTACATGTCATGTCATATGAATGACATTTGAATTTTTAAGTTTCTATTATAATGAATTTCATATAACTTCCTTATCATTTTGGGACATGGTAAAATACCATAAATTTCCATAAATCCATAAGCTATGAAAATACACCATTCACCTAATGTGAAATCACATCAATGATAATATCGAACAACATAAACAACAATTCCCAACCATGTACACTTGGTCATTTCCCACATGTGGGGTGATCAATCCCAAGACCAACTATCTACCAAGAGAATACACATTCCTAGTCTCCTATATACTATCCCAAAATAGTAAGACAAAGGAAAACACGTCTGATACTACTATGTAATGTCCCAGCCCGACTTACCACTAAACTGGTTGCCAAAATGGTGGCCACATGACCTCAAGTGCATCTTCCCATACACCAAAGGATACTAAATAGTAGAGAATGTGTAAAGGTAGTTATGTGGGGAGAATATAACCTCATACTAAGAGTACAAAATGGTAAATATATATTAAAACTTAGATATAAACAGAAGATGTATAAAGAAATAATCAAAATAGTGGAAGACAATTATAACAATAACTGAAGAAAGTAGATGGCCAACACTAGTTATAAAGTTCATACATTTCAAATGATGATGAATAACCTAAATAGTAACATAAAACATGATTTTAATTTTAGTACATAATAAATAAAATATAGAAAATCTCTATGGGAGATATCCAGGAGCATCCCGAGCTCCAACTCGATCCTTTGTTCAAAAATTCCAGGTACAAGAAATACATCACAAGCAAGGTCCATAGCCTTTTAAACAAGTTAGTATACTAGGGATACAATGGTACTCAAGCAGGGTGTGAGATATAAATCTTAGTAGGCCAGCACCCACAGTGTCGATCCCAATCCAAACTATGCTACACAAGAATAACATTGTAAGAAGATATAACAAGTAAGGAAGTTCTCAAAGTTAAACAACCTATAAAGAAAAATCTTCCATTTATAATCAAATACATTTATTAAAAACCATTTAAGTGAGAATTATCTTATTTAAAAATCAATCCTATTTTATTTTACCATGTTCAAATGAGGTTCCAACTCAATAATTAAAGTAGTCTCGAGACCCGACATATAGACCAATGTTCCCCAAAAAATTATAATCAATGATGACTAAATTGGACATATATAAAGTAGAAACCAGACCAAAACCAAGATTGTGATTTTTCTTGGAAGAAGAATCATAAGACACATTTAAAACATTTAGAACCTTATTCTATCCTTTACATTAGAAAAATGGAATTAAAGTATCACTTCTAGTATAACATCAACCAACACCCTATAAGCCCATCCCTGACAAACCTCCTAGGAACCTGATATCTGTATAAATCCCATGTCATGTGTTTTTTCCTTGGTGTTCCTATATGTAAACCCCAAGTATCACCCATGACATATAATCATTTCCCTTTGAGTCCTTCCATGGAATCTATCATTTAACGAGTTCCATGTACCACTCGGTAAATAAGTCAATCCTCAATGAGTCCATCCATAGAACCCCTAAATTGTTCTATACATCAGTCATATAATAAATAATAAATTCCCTTTGATCCAATCATTGACATCCTCTATGGGATCCAAGTATCACTCTATATATAATAGTCAAAAACCCCTTCAAGTTCATACTTGGAAACTAAGTATCACTTGGGAATAAAATTCAAAGAACCTATGAGTCCATACATGATATTCTAATATAAATCCATGTATCACTCAACTTATAAAACAAAACTCAAGAGTCCATCCATGGAATCCTTTAGTTGGATCCATGTATCACCCTTGGCATAAACAAAGTTTAATGCAATTGAGTTCGTCCATATAATTTTAATATAAATCTACATATCAACTAAGGCCCTTAACCATTTATTCAATTAAATTCATTCAAAATAATTCATTTGACATGTCAAGGTAAAAACCAAGAGAATTTTTTTATCAAAATCACATCAAGAGGGTTATTCTTTCATTGGAAAACCTCATAAGACTTGACCTTTCATTTACTCACATGGGCATAATTCATACAACGAGAATCACTTGTACAAAAAACCAATTCATGGTTTAAACCTCATTTATGTCTCATGGAAAAACATGATAACAAACTTACCATGACCAATAATTTCATTACATAGAATAGTGTGTACATATATCACATGGGTTAGCAATTCGAGGTCCATTAAAATCCTCACAAGGCCATTTCCACTATAACAAGCCTAACAAGACTATCAAGCTATCACATGAGTTAGTTTTCATTTAAATCACATGGGATAATATTTATAATAAGATTCATAATATTACAAACCAACTACACAGAATGGTAGTGTCTATCTCATAGGGTCATAGCCATATAGGGGAAAATCATGCTTAATCAAGAAATGAGAGAATAAGGACCAATGGTCTTAGTCATTGATCCCTTCATAATTAACCACTTAATTCCCAATTTATCTAAAAATAAATTTCTTTTTTAACATCCCACGACATGGGGTAAAAGAAAACACCTAAGGGTGTCTAAGGAAAAATCCATTCAAGTTCCATTAATAGAGAAAACCCAAGGGGTACTTCATGTTTAACAATCTATCTCATGTCACTGACTTAACATACTCACATGGGAAACAAGCAACACAATAATAAATACATGCTTAATTACAAATACATGGAAAGTCCTCATTTATTGCACATGGGAAACAACATTTAATAACATCATTGGGGCCATGAATTAGCATACCACACATTGACACCAATAAGAATACATATAGAAATCTTAAACCATAATGAATCATGATATAACAACTATCACTACTTTTTGTTTTGATGGAAACATAGCCCTATTGGAGGGGTTTTATTATAAATACATAACTTTATTAATAGACAATCCATTTATGACATTTAAGAATTTAAATGAATATTTATAGTTCCATTAAACTAGGAAACTAATAATTCAACTTATTTAAAGAAGTGCTTAAATAATTATTTAATTAAACGATCTCGGATAAGGATCCTACCTCAAAAGAAGGCCAAGAAAATGCTTCGTCACATGGTGCTTTCTAACTCGAAGCTATCATCCACTCGTATAGACGTACATCCATACACACACACACACACATATATATATACCCTTAAAACACTGCACATATTTCTTACTCCATGTGGTAAAATTTAGATGGAAGATACATATATTACTATATACATACATACCTAATTACTTCCATGAGCTCCTTCTAAAATTTATCACAATTCCCTACAACAATTCCCAGGACTCGTAAACACCACAAGACCCTAACTTATAGGGTGAAAAACAAAACTACATGTATAAACCCTTACCTTAGATAGTGGTGGAAAACCAAAACAACCCAAACCACCTCGCCTTCGATGGAAGTTGTCAGAACATGGACCAACATAACGAAGAAGCAGTTTTTAGAACCCTAAATTAGAAGAACAATGAAAAATTGATAAAACCGTAATCTAGGATTTTTTCAACACACCGTAGGGTGATGAAGAAGCCAAAATTAGCCACAAAATATAGAGGATGGGGGGGGGGTGACCCTTACCATAGAGATCAAGACCATGAACCGGTGGAAATATAGTTGAAATCGAAGCCATAGAGGGGTTCTAAAGGAGGGTGTGCATCATGAAGGAGAGGGGAGGCTGGTGCATCGTGTGACCCAATCAGTGGAGGTGGAACCCTTATGTTCCTAATTTTCCCCATTTCTATTAAATTTAAAATTATTTAATTTTTAAAATTAGGTTTTAGTGCAAGATTTAGTCCAAAAGTTTTAACAGAACTTATGCCACTTATATGCCCCTTTATTGGGTACCGAGGCACCCCATATTTCTTGGCCCGCATTGTTTAGAAACCATGATCGGACAACGCAATGAATAGTTCTTATCTACTGTATCTACCACTAACCGTGCGAACTAGGTTCTTGATTTGGAAAAAAATGCACATACCATGAGAAATGCCTCTACCTCACTTGAAATAAGCTGCACAGTTACTTCTTTGGGCTGCACAGTTTCAAACAAAATGTGTGCCCTTTGTAGGTCCTTAAAAACATGCATTTCCCAGTCCGACACTCCTGAAACGCCTCTAACTATCTAGGAAAGTTCTCAAGCCTTCAACCAAGACCAAAAACATAACTTTTAATTATTATAACTCTCCTAATTTTATTCAGAATTTATATATTAAAAATAATCCATCTAGTAAACACAAAAAATTCGAATTACCACATAATTTCATCTGGTTCAAAAACAATGGTTCTTTCATTGACCCAAGATGAGGCTTGAGCTATAAATACCTCAAGCCTACCTCCATAGGCCAACGAATGGAGAATAGTATCAAAGGTATAAATATCATGGGGATTTACACTCAAAAAATTACCATCTCAATGCAGAAGTGCGGAGGAAGTAAAAGTAGAAGAATCAAAATTTATGAGAACAACCATGCATGAAAAACCTCAAAATAGTAAAAAAGTATAGTGGTGTAAATTGAAAGATATATTTAAAAAATAAACACCCAACCAAAAATATTTCCCAACCTTAAAAATCTAGAAAATTTCAAAATTGAGAGAACCCAACTGTTGATCTCCAAGATGTGACCACAGTATGTGGTCCAAAGTAAGAGGTACCCATAAACACCTATAAATTCATCATCGACATATCCATTATCTACATAATACATGACACATGCAGGAAAATCCCATGCATGAGTGATTATATACATACCCAGTAGGATAGCCCCAAAGTTGAAGGGGGAGATGTAAGAGATACAGTAGGAATTGGAGGACTACATACAGTAAATTGGGAAGATAAAAACTCCACAAAATCCAAGAGTGAATGTAACCTCATCCAAAAATAAGGGGAATAACACAATGAGTAGATTAAATAAACATTAGGTCATAACCACATATATCAGGATAGTAGAGTCATCCAACCATGAGAAGCTAAACATGGAAAACACATGCAAACCCCATGAATCTCCACCTCTCATGGAAATAGAGTAACAAAATCCAATGGTATGGATATAGAAGAATATATATTTTCTCAGTCAAAATAATCTCAAATGAGAGAGTAATGGGATATCCATATCACAAACCATCAAAAGAATAAGAGTATCCAAAAGTTCCAAAAGTCCATCAATGATTCCCAGCATCACACACATCTTCACAGAAGTAACCATAAAATTCAAGCCATGACTCATAACTATGTTTCATAATCAAGGGACCGGAATATCTAGGTAGAGGGCCCATGACCTGGTAAAATAAGAGGGATCCACTCTGATAATTTATGGTCAACAAACTACCTAGCTCTACTGAAGGGTATAACTTTCTAGTAATCTAGGACCCACTACCGAACTCTATTAGTATAAGGACCCAGCCTCAAAACATTCCATAATCATGAATTAAATGAATAATTCACATTGAGGATCTTTTCAGGTTTAGAGTTTTAGAGAATGAGGACATAACTATTACATCTCAAAGATTACAAAGTAGACACATCTACTCAGTTTCAATTTTTTTTTCACAAAATAAAAACTCTTGAACAAAAGTGTCATGTCTAGTTCCTTGTTTTATAGAGCCTGACATTTCCTTGATCCCATCCTTGACCCTATTGCACTTTATGTCCTGTGAAAAACATTTCAAAAATTTGGGATGAGCATAAAAATCTTAGTAAGGGATATAAAAAATATGGAAAGAAAACATTACTCCATGTATACATAAGAATCAATGAAATCATACTTTACTCTTAAAACATAATCACTTTAACAACCCTCATGAAATCATAAGATTTATGAATAACTCATAGAAATCGTAAGACGTAAAGGTAACTTGAGGCATTCATAACATTCTTACGTAGGGAGTAACCCTCATGGTTACATTTGGAATACCCATCACAATATATTCCCTAAATCTATTCGGAGAAACATTAGCATTTAACTCCTTCACATTTCCTAATGCATTGGAGAGATATCTCTTGCTCACCCGCCCTTAGTTTATCACGGAACCACCCGATTTCATAAACATTGACCAAGAACCATAACATAATGATAACACTTAAAACATGCATAAAATAAACATAAAATTTCAACATTTCAATCACAAGAGATCACAACATGATATTATCATAAATAAAAACATCTAATAAAATAATTAAAACTCTATGATAGACAAATATCTTAATAATTTGAAAATATTAAAAGAAGGAATTTAAAAGAGATTTTAGAATTAAAGTGTCCCCTACCACTTTCAATATTTTTAAAGGGTTTTAAAACATTCATGTCCATATAAATAAATCCTTAAAACCATTTTTTAAAACATGGACATGGATGAAAAATGTTTAAGAGAATAAATATTTAAAACCATTTAAAACAATGTTTTAATAAAAGAGTCCTTTTCTATTTTGAACATTTAAATTATAAGCCACATGAGAGTAGACCATTTTCAAAACATTTAAATGAATTCAGTATAGACATAATATGGATATGGAAAGTCAAAGGGTCTGTATATACACTTTATAAAAGAATAAAGGTGCATAACATTATGAAATGTCTCAATGAGAAGAAATTGAGTTGTAATCCCAATCAAGGATCATGCCATTAGAGCAAGGATAAAGAAATGAAATAATTATTTGTGACAAATATAAATACACTAAATATAAGTGGATACTAAGTGTAAAACAATAATATGTCATCCACACATATTCATAGCATGACATAATCAAGAAGTATAGGTTTAACCCAAAGAATTGGATTTGGGTTAAGAAGTTCCCTTGCAAATATTCGATAGCCTAACGGTGTCACATCAAATTTTAGAAAAAGAGTTGATGAGAGGGATAAATTGTATCTCATCAATTGGACATAAAATTTACCACAATAAGGATATATAAGAACATATCCCAACATGAGAATATGTAATTTAAAAGACAAAACAAAAAATAAGTCTTTTAAAAATAGGTGGGTGAAAGGTTCCCTTACCGACTTGGGTAACTTCTAAAACTTACACCCCATGGAAGAAACACTATACAACATTGATGTAAATAATCATAAACGAAAGCATATTACACAAAGATTAGAATAATGGGTAGTACATACACCACTCAAAAGAAATGGTGGAAAATGTAGTACAAATATCACAGGAATAAAAGTGAGATGAAAAATCCCTTACGAAAACTCAGCAGCCTAACAGCGCCACTTAAAACTTCCAAAAATGGATTTATGAGATCAAATAGGATCTCTCATAATATGAACATAAAAAGTACAGAATTAGGAGTATAAAATAACATCCCCAAACATAAGAAAGATGTGATTAAAAGAAATGACATAAAAGAGAGTACTTAAAAATAAAGAGAGAGGTAGTATCCCTTACCTCAAGTCCGACTTGTCTTGTTCGTTTCTTTATATTACTTCAAATCGAGTAACTCCCCTTGGTTTGGACCAAAAGGGTTTATTAATGAGATTTCTGCCTAAGGGAAGGATTCTATGATTAAGATAAGGATTAGGAGAGATAAAATAAGCAGAGTTTGGCTGAGCCAATGGCTTGAGGGGTGTGGGTAAGGTGGTAGAGGTGGGGGCCTTTTATAAGAGGGAGGAGGGGCACTCTTGGAATGTTATAAAATGTTACTTTATTATAAAATGAGTTTCAGATTTTAAAGGTCCCACAATGATATATTTCTAGGATAAGGTGATATGGTTTCAAAATCCACCCATCCAATAGGTTTTTGACAAGTGGAAGTCTTATATTTTACATTATCTTTTCATTTTATTTAAATCGTCCATTAATGAGGTAATCACTGCATCATCATGGTGTCATAAAGAAGTTAATTTATTTAATGTCTAAAAATTATAAAAAAAATACCATGATGTAGGAAATCGTTGTATCTTTCCAATGAATATTTATCGTCTAAGATATCATTTACCAAGAAAAAACTAAAATTGTTTTGGCTTGGGTGATATATATATTGGTTATACTTTATTTTTAAAAAACATAAAATGATAAAGTGTCACTATCACCCAAATGTGATTCCATGGGGTCCCAAAGTTTGGCACAAGGCATACCATGGTCGTCCATGACACAACTCGTAGAATTAGGACACATGTTGGGGTCATTTTATATTTTTATGATATTATTTTATTACCCTTAACTACCCGGTTACTAATTATACACGATAATTAATGATAACTACCGTCGTTACTATTCTTAATGTCCAAAAACAAAAGAGTCATAATTAAATAATTTGGACCTTCTGATTCCAAATATGGAATCCATTTTATCAAATTCCAAACACATAAATTTTAGTAATTAAACTAAAATAATTCTCATTGTCAAAAACAAAGACGAGTTTTTAAGAAGTAAAATCTATCAAAAGCTTGATTTGTTATTACATCCAATTTAAAAATGAAATTACATACAATAACCAAAATTGTATTAAATGATAAAAACATAATTAAATTAAACATTAAAAATAATTAAAATTACAATCTAAATATTTAAATAATTTGGATGAAAAGGCAGTTTTGAATTAAAATGTAGTATTTTTCACTATTCATTGAAAATGAACATTTGTTAGAAATATACCAAATTTTCACCCAAAGATATATTTGATATTCCAAATTAAAAAGTGATATCAATTTTACCAAATTCAAAATATAGAAGTTGCATTAATTAGTTTTATAATCAATTCCCGCTGTCAAAACAAATAGCGTGTTTTTAAGAAACAATATCTATTAAAAGATTGACACTTGTTTATGTCCAATTTCAAAGTAAAATTAATTCAAATGACCAAAATTGGATTAAATGGTAAAAATATATTTTTATTAAAAATTAAAAACAATTAAAAATATTACTTTACCATATAAATAAATTATACTAAAAGGAGGTTTTGAATTAAAATACAACATTTTACACTATTCATTAAAAAAATGATCTTTATCAGAAAAATACCAAAAATTTATACAAAGTAAATTTTGATGTCCCGATTCTAAAAAATAATTTTATTTTTTCAAATATAACATATAAAATTGTCAAAAAGTGGATTTAAAAAGGGTTCGCCATCAAAAAAGCGGTTAATCGACCTTTTGAAGAATATTAGAATATTTATGATTAAAATTGGATTCATTCGCATTTTATGCATCTAAAATTTATTGAATAAATGTAAAAATATTTGACAAGATTATATAATCACTTTTTAATTTGTTCTATTCATTCCCACCATTACATTAACTAGGAGTTTACTACCATTTACAATAATATTATTTTATTATTAGCATGCAACATATGATTTCAATGAAACTTGTTGTTGTGTATTGGGTACGCCATCGAACATAGCATCCCCCTTTATGTAATATTAATATTTTATTCACAAATATTAATATATATGAACATTTAATATTCATTATTTACCTGGAATGTTACATCCTTCCCCCCTTTTGGGAATTGCATCCTCACAATTTTAAAATTGGGCTTGGAAACATTATTGAAAGACCCACATCGGAAAAGGAGTCAATTAAACTGTCACTTTAAAAGAAAGAAAGGGAAGTACAAAGTTCACACGAGTTAAACCATACTAGGATTCCATGTAGGAAAACATGGACATGGAAGAGAAAACAAAAGGTCATGTTCTGATGGAGAGTGATAGAAAACATGATTAGGAGAAAGTTAACCATAAGAAAATCACAAAGTTGTGATGGGTTAAATGGAATTTGATTCCCCAGTAGGAAAAGTTAACATAAAACATTTTTTAAGTTACTTTTCGTTGATGAATTTATTTATGATCTTAACTAAATCCTAAGGAAACACACTTACTTGTCGTGTAGACTCTCATCTCCAACTAGATTTCTTACACAAACTCAGATTTTCTCCAAAAGAAGAGTATTTAGGATGAATTGTTCACATTAAGAGATCTATAATCAACTTCTAGAGAATCTCCTAATCCAAAAAATAGAACTATATATTTCCCATGTCTTTAGACCTTAACAAAAACCAAAAATTGTTAGTACGAGATCAGATAATACCCAAAAGGATAATCCTTTATAAAAAGAAAATCTATTCTAAATCTACATTTTTTTCCAACAAAACCCAAAGTTCAACGAAGACCATTCGATAAACAATTTGTCCATAATATTATTCCAAGTAAACCAAACTAAGATTGAAACCCAAATCATTGAAGGATTTAATCACATAGCCTTCCAAGGTAAATACTAAAATTTATCTCCAAATAACATCAGTTTCTCTTAAATTATCATATTGGAAAGTAATTAACCAAATAATAAATCCTCCATGATAGGTCAATACTTTCTATAGATAACCCAAAATCAACTTATTCCTGATTCATAAGATCATATAACTAAAAATAATTAGTCATACTAACCAGGGATTTCACGTAGTCCAGTGGTAGGTGATAAATGTCAGTCGCACTTTGGTTGTGGGTTCGATTCCCGTAGCTTCGTCTGATGTGACGGGTTTTCATACGGTCTACGTGTTGTCCTTTTTGCAAAACTATATAATTCTTAAAACATTCCCCAAAAAGATATAAAATCATCAAAAATAACCACAACATAATTTAACCTCAAGTTTATCTCATGCCTTTCATTTTCTATCATAACAAATAGTAACCCATAATTACCTCACACGTAAGGATTATATAAACCCTAGTGGTTACCATTATAATTATTACCTAAACTTCCACATCGAGTTGGTTCTCTTGTATATGATGCATTAGAGAAATCAACAAGGTTCAAGTGGTTGATCATGACTCATGATAGTTGGTTTGGAATAACCATAATATTTCCCATTGAATCCCCCATTTCATCCAGTCTCTTAATTAGAGAACCACCATAGTCTCCTTAAAACCTGTTGTCACTTTGGTGCCTGCTAGATCCATCCATTTACTAAACAAAAAATGTCAGTGTGAGTATATCAACAAAATCATCATGTACTAATGAGGAAGGTAAAAACTAAGATATACTTACTCATTCACTGTATCTAAAAACTATGACTCTCTCTGAAATCCTAACCATTATGGTAATGTCAATTATTCTTAAAGAATAAACTAACCTCTAAAGTTATCTAAACCAACCATTGATACCAACTATAAGGACCCAGCCTCAAAACATTCCATAATTTTAAATTAAATGAATAATTCACATTGAGGATCTTATCAGGTTTAGAGTTTTAGAGAATGAGGACATAACTATTACATCTCAAAGATTACAAAGTAGACACATCTACTCAGTTTCAATTTTTTTCAAAAAATAAAAACTCATGAACAAGAGAGTCATATCCAGTTCCTTCTTTTAGTCAGCCTGACATTTTCTTGATCCCATCCTTGACCCTATTCCACTTTATGTCCTATGAAAAACATTTCTAAAATTTGGGATGAGCATAAAAAGCTCAGTAAGGTATATAAAAAATATTGAAAGGAAACATTAGTCCATGTATAAATAAGAATCAATGAAATAATACTTTACTCTTAAAATATAAGCACTTTATCAAACCTCATGAAATCATAAGATTTATGAATAACTCATAGAGATCATAAGACGTAAAGGTAACTTGAGGCATTCATAACATTCTTACATAGGGAGTAACCCTCAAGGTTATGTTTGGAATACCCATCACATTATATTCCCTAAATATCTTTAGAGAAACCTTAGCGTTTAACTCCTTCGCATTACCCCATGCATTGGAGAGCTATCTCGGGCTCACCCACCCTTAGTTTATCACGAAACCACCTGATTTCATAAACATTTCCCAAGAACCATAACATAATCATAACACTTAAAACATGCATAAAAGAAACATAAAATTTCAACATTTCAATCATAAGAGATCACATCATGATATTATCATAAATAAAAACATCTAATAAAATCATTTAAACTCTATGATAAAAAAAATATCTTTATAAGTTGAAAATATTAAAAGAAGGAATTTAAAAGAGATTTTAGAATAAAAGTGTCCCATACCACTTCGAAACTTTTTAGAGGGTTTTAAAACATTAATGTCCATATAAAGAAATCCTTAAAACCATTTTTTAAAACATGGACATGGATGATAAATGTTTAAAAGAATAAATCTTTAAAACCATTTAAAACAATGTTTTAATAAAAGAGTCCTTTTCCATTTTGAACATTTAAATTATAAGCCACATGAAAGTAGAACATTTTCAAAACATTTAAATGACTTTAGTATAGATATAACATGGATATGGAAAGTCAAAGGGGCTGTATATACACTTTATTAAATAATTAAAGTGCAAATCATTAAGAAATGTCTCAATGAGAAGAAATTGAGATGTAATCCCTATCAAGGATCTTGCCATTTGATCAAGGATAAAGAAATGAAATAATTTTGTCTGACAAATATAAATACACTAAATATAAGTGGATAATCAGTGTAAAACAATCATATGTCATCAACAAATATTCATACCACGACATAATCAAGAAGTAGAGGTCTAAACCAAAGAATTGGAATTGGGTCAAGAAGTTCCCTTGCAAAAATTTGATAGCCTAACGACATCACGTCAAATTTTAGAAAAAGAGTTGATGAGAGAGATAAAGGGTATCTCATCACTTGGACATAAAATTTATAGCAATAATGATATATAAGAACATATCCCAACATAAGAAGATGTAATTTAAAAGACGAAACAAAAAAGAAGTCTTTTAAAAATAGGAGGGTGAAAGGTTCCCTTAACGACTTGGGTATCTTTCAAAACGTACACCCCATGAAAGAAAGACTATACAAAATTGATGTAAATACTCATAAAAGAAAGTATATTACACAAATATTAGAATAGTGGGAAGTAAATAGACCACTCAAAGGAAATGGTGGAAAATTTAGCATAAATCTCACGGGAATAAAAGTGAGATGAAAAGTCCCTTTCGAAAACTCGGCAGCCTAACGACGCCACTTAAAACTTCCAAAAATGGATTTATGAGATCAAATAGGGTCTCTCATAATATGGACATCAAAAGTACAGAATGAGGAGTATAAAAGAACATCCCTAAACATAAGAAATATGAGCTTAAAAGAAATGACATAAAAGATAGTACTTAAAAAGAAAGAGAGAGTTAGGATCCCTTACCTCAAGTCTGACTTCTCTTGTTAGTTTCTTTATATACCTTTAAATCGAGTAACTCCCCTTGGTTTGGAACAAAAGGGTTTCTTGAAGAGATTTCTGCCCAGGGGAAGGGTTCTATGATGAAGTGAGGGATGAGGAGAGATAAAGTGAGTCGAGTTTGGCTGAGCCAATGGATTGAGATGTGTGGGTAAGGTGGTAGAGGTGTGGACATTTTATAAGAGGGACGAGGGGTACTCTTGGAATGTTATAAAATGTTACTTTATTATAAAATGAGTTTTAGATTTTAAAGGTCCCACAATGATATATTTCGAGGATAAGGTGATAAGGTTTCAAAATACACCCATCCAATAGGTTTTTGGCAAGTATAAGTCTTAGATTTTACATTATCTTTTCATTTTATTTAAATCGTCCATTAATGAGGTAATCGCTGCATCATCATGGTGTCATAAATAAGTTAATTTATTTAATGTATAAAAATTATAAAAAGATACCATGATGTAGGAAATCTTTGTAGATTTCCAATGAATATTTATAGTCTAAGGGATCATTTACACAGACAAATCTAAAATTGTTTTACTTGGGTGATACATACATTGGTTATACTTTCCTTTTAAAAAACATAAAATGATAAAGTGTCACTATCACCCAAAATTGATTCCATGGGGTCCCAATGTTTGGCACAAGGCATCCCATGGTCGGCCATGACACAACGAGTAGCATTAGGACATATGTTGGGGTAATTTTATATTTTTATGATATTATTTTATTACCCTTAACTACCCGGTTACTAATTAAACACGATAATTAAAGATAACTACCGTTGTTACTATTCATAATGTCCAAAAACAAAATAGTCTTAATTAAATAATTTGGACATTATGATTCCAAATATGGAATCCATTTTGTCAAATTCCAAACACAGAAATTGTAGTAATTAATTTAAAATAATTCACATTGTTAAAACCAAAGACGGATTTTTACGAAGTAAAATCTATCAAAAGATTGATTTGTTTTTACATCCAATTTAAATGTGAAATTACATACAATGACCAAAATTTTTATGAATGATAAAAAAATAATTAAATTACCCCTTAAAACTATTTAAAATTACAATCTAACTATATAAATAATTTGGATGAAAATGCAGTTTTGAATTAAAATGCAGTATTTTTCACTATTCATTGAAAATGAACATTTGTTAGAAATATACCAAAATTTCACCCTAAGATATATTTGATATTACAAATTAAAAAATGATATCAATTTTACCAAATTAAAAATATAGAATTTGCATTAATTAATTTTATAATCAATTCTCGCTGTCAAAACAAATAGCGTGTTTTTAAGATATAATATCTATTAAAAGATTGACACTTGTTTATGTCCACTTTCAAAGTGAAATTAATTAAAATTACCAAAATTGGATTAAATGGTAAAAATATATTTTTATTAAACTTTAAAACCAATTAAAAAGATTATCTGACCATATAAATAAATTATACTAAAAAGAGGTTTTGAATTAAAATACAGCATTTTACACTATTCATTAAAAAACGAACTTTATCGAAAAAATACCAAAAATTTATACAAAGTAAATTTTGATCTCCCTATTCTAAAAAATAATTTTATTTTTTCAAATATAACATATAAAATTTTCAAAAAGTGGATTTAAAAATGTTTCTCCATCAAAAGGCAGTTAATCGTCCTTTAAAGAATATTATAATATTTAAACTTAAAATTGGATTCATTCACATTTTAAGCATCTAACATTTATTGAATAAATGTAAAAATATTTTGAAAGAATATATAATCAATTTTTACTTAGTTCTATTCATTCCCTCCATTACATTAACTAAGAGTTTACTACCATTTACAATAATATTATTTTATTATTAGCGTGCAACATATGATTTCAAAGAAACTCGTTGTTGCATATTGGGTATTCCATCAAACATAGCATCCCCTTTTAAGTAATATTAATATTTTATTCACAAATATTAATATATATGAACATTTCATATTCATTATTTACCTGGGATGTTGCAATTGGAGGGTACCACTCGGTAGTCATTAAGGACTCCACTACCCAACTCTAATATAGGGAATGACTATATAGTAATTGAAGAATCCATTTCCTAGATCTACTAGATGGTACCACTTGGAAGTCATTGGGGACCCACATCCCATCTCTATTGGAGGGTACCACTCACTAGTCACTATGGAATACACTACCCGACTCTACTGGAGGGTACCATTCAATAGTTGTCAAGGACTCCACTTACCAACTCCATTGGAGGGTACCAATTAGTAGTAATTGAGGAAAAACTGGACATATCTTCTAGAGGGTATAACTTGGTAGCCATCAAGGACCACAGTTCCCACCTCTATTGGAGGGTACTACTTAGTAGTATTTGAGTAATCTACTACCCAATGATACTAAAAGGTACGTCTTGATGATCATCGAGGACCCCCTTCACAAATCTAATAGTGTAGACCACTCAGTAGTTGTTGTGGTGTATATTACCTAGATCTACTAGAGGTCACTACTCGGTAGTCATCAAGGATTCCATTTCCTAGCTCTACTAGAGGGTACTACTCGGTAGTTGTCAAGGACTACACTGCCCAACTCTACTGGAGGGAACAACATGGAAACTCTCTAGTGATCCTACGAGATCACTACCACCATTGGGAATATCCCAACCAAGATTCATGCATGGAATATTACACATCATATCATGAAATCCACAATAAAGGAAACCACCACATTCTACTAGAAAAAAAAGCAGGATAGGCTACTCATGGGCTAAAATTCGAGTTCAAATGAAGGAGATACAGAAGATTGTAGTTTACTAAAAAGGAACCAAGGGTAACAAGGCATGTGAGGGTATCCACATGGTGTGTGGTCCCGCTACACCACTTGGCCATGTACATAGAGGTACACAGATCCTAACTCTTATATTTGTACATGAAATGTAAAGATATTACACAACATGTCTCGGCCAAAAGAATGATGAACGCATGAAGTTCATCATCAGTATGAGGAAAATAATGCAATTTGACTATTATTCCTTAGTAAATAGTCTTAGATTGATAAACAGATAACACTATTGAGATCCTCTCAAAAAAAAGATCAGGATATGATATTTACTTTCCTAAAATGGACACCCCATTGAAAATTTTCATTTCACCACATTACATTCAAACAAAATTTCATGGGACCAATCCATGGGTCTGAGTTGAATACCTAATATATATCTTGAAATGTCAACCTCAATAATAGGGTCACAACATCACAAACATTTATTCATTCCGACACTGTATGAAGAAGATACATTGGATATTAGATTCCATAATAATAATAATAATAATAATAATAATAATAATAATAATAATAATAATAATAATAATAATAATAAAAACAATAATATTAAAACTCACCACATTGACCAAATTTGACCACTTCTTTAGAGATCTAAGTCTGACTACCATCACATCCACACCTATTAGCCTCCGTAATGATATCTCACACACAACCACCATATAGAATCAATCCCATCACACTACATGTCATCACGCCAACCATGAAATCATGGATCACCAATTTGATCCCGAACCACCTCTGATCACAAAACCACACCCATAGTACTGATCCAATCTGATAACAAAACATCATCCCACCAGTTTATCAATTTTTCCTCAAACCGCCGATCCACGTGTCATTCATGCTACCATAACAAATCTGGGGTTGGGATGCACTCAAACCCACCATGACAATTTCCAATAGTGACCCTGTTGTCCAACGATGAATAACATGATGAAAAGTGGGGGGAAAAGAACCAATAAAACATGTGATAAATGTCATTGTCCCATATTTAATGGAAAAAATAACATAGTAGGGAAACCAGGGTGATAAAAATGACATGGAAAAGAAATTAATTGAAAGAATTTATTTTTATATCTAGGATCATGCGATGTTTTATTTAAATGATGGCAAAAAATAGATTTTATCTTGATCAATATTTTAATCACAAAGCTAGAAACAAAAAATGATGAGTCCTACCTCGATTATGGATTGATCATTTATGAAGAACACATCCTTTAGTGATGAAGATGATCTGCTGCATCAGCCACCTATCAATTTACCTTGATATGGAAACTGGTCATCATTCGGTCTCAATTTTCCAGTGAAGAAGGAGTAGAAGCTCCTCTCAATGATATCTTGGTCATGTGGCTCACCCTGATGATTTACCATAGTGTCATACCTATAGAAGAAAATGGTTTTGGTCATTTAATTAGAAATAATTTAATAATTTTTTTATTTTAATTAAACACACCTTCTAACAACTTCCTTTACCAAATGTCCCATGGAGACCAACTTTAGATCACTCTTAGGATAAAATCCAGATTATGAACTTAACAGTGGTATCATATTTCTTATCTGAGTATTATTTTGTGAGTTATTCAGGTTAATGTTATAAAATAAATTTATAAAATTAATTAATTTATCCTATTACTTTTCCAACAGATTCCCCAGCCGAATGTCACATACTGATGAACCTTAGGTCGTACCTAGTATGAAGCCCACACTATAGATTTAATTATCACATAATTTTTTTATCAAAGACTCCATTCAGGATATACTCAAATATTTTAGGAAAATTTTATTCTCGTGATATAAAATATATTCAATATTTTTATAAAATTAATTAATGGATCATCAGGCATTGAAATCGCATTCCGTCTTGGTGTTTGTCTCTGAAAATATTTTTTGGAATATTCCAAAGTCATACACTACAGAGATAGAGTCTCTACACCTCCCACATGAGTGATTTACCTAAATAATATTGGTATCCATTCCATATCTTATTAGAGGTCAGATTGGGGTGTTACACTCAACTTATCACTAGATAGGTGGGATTTGGTGGGTTGGGTCATGAAAAACATTTCTAAAAAGTAAGAATATTGTATAGAAATATCCAAAGGGTCTAGACATGAAAAAAGAGTCACTACATTCTCCACACCTTCTTGTATTTTCACCTCAAAAAGAAAAACGTACTTGAAATGGTGTGGGTTTTAAGACTTTATTTGGCTCTTATGCTCCCATGAGCTGTCCTGGAGGTTCCCATACCACAAAATAACTCACACAAAAAAGATATTTTTCCCATGAAGGATCCAATCTTACCGATCCTTTATTTCCACAGGTTAATCTGAAAAGGTGTCTCCATCCTTTAAATCTATCCCACCCTAGTCAATAACATGTGATGTGCCAGGCAAGTATCTCCTTAGTTGAGATATGTAGAAGACAACATGCACCCAGTCTAACAGTGAGGTTGAATCTTGGTGGGAAGGAACCTCTATAACCCTTCATAGAACATGGAACAATGTGATAATCCTTAGGGACAACTTTCTACCCCAACTAAACCTCTGTAAACCTCATCTTGGAGAGAACACCATGATAAAATTTCCTCCATACTTCAACTCTAAGGGTCTATGATATCGATTTTTATAATATTTTTATTGACTCTATGTGGTATTAATTCATTCATGGATCACCTAAAATTTCTCTGTCATCACCTGTATTAGGTATGGTCCCAAAAGTGACGACTTTCATATTTCCATCCAACGTAATTTCGACCCAAAAGGTATCCCATATAGAGAATGTAATAGTTCCATGTCAATAGTGGAGTGATAACTATTAATATCAGTGAAATACACTATTGGTATGTGATCCTCCCAAATCTAACTGAAGTCCAACAAATTTAATCACATCATATCCTATAAAACCTGTATGTTTTCTTTCATTCTTGCATTTTATTGGGGGTAGAACTCCATGATCATCCGTAAATGGGTCCCAAAGGGATCCTAAAAATCTATCAACTATTATGCCATGAATTGATCATTACAGCCAAGGGAAAGCATTTTGTGTACCCCATGAAGTTGGAAAATCTTTGGTATATACAAGAACCACAAAATCTCCACCAAACTATGGTCCCAGATGTCAAGTAAGTGATATAACTTGTTAAGTTGATAAATAATTACCCAAATAGTGTTTTAGTCTCCAACTATTGATGGAAGCCTCATCATAATATCCATTGATATGCCCTACCAGTTCCATGTAGGTATCTCAAGAGGTCTAGTCAAAACTATTGAAACCTTATGATCTTCCTTTACTTGTTAATAAGTGAGGCATCAAGAAATAAACTCAACAACACTCCACATAATTCATTCCCACCAAAAATTCCATAAATGGTCTTGGTATATCCTAATAACTCAAGGATGTACAAGCAAGGGAAAAGGTATAAAACTCTCCCAAGACCTCCTCACTCAAGGTGGTTGGGACCACATTTTGTCCTTGGAAAAAGGACGACATACTCCCTACCTTGAGAAACTCTACCTGGTACATCTCATTAAAAAATATCAACTTATAGAATTTTAAAATTGATGTCTCCCAACTGGTTCTCTCTAACACATTGCATGAGTGTTGGAGTCACTACTATTTACTATAAAAATATACCCCCCTCTCCTCTACAAGAGTCAACTATAATGAGTCCAACTAATTTGATTCCTCCTCCACCAAGTGATAATTAGATTTATTACTAAGGGAATCTAACACCATGTTTCCCTTCCATGAAGTATAGTCTACCTCAAAGTCATATTCCTATAGGAACTACATCTAATGTCTCTATATTAGCTTAATATCTCTCTAGGAAAACATGTACCCCTGTATATGGAGATCTATTTAAACTATAAGTCACTCACTTAGAATATAATACATCAAGATATTTAATTTAAATATACTAAAACCAACTCCAAATTATGGGTTACATATTAATTCCCATGGGATATCGACTTCATAGACTCATAAGTAATCACAATCCTCTTTTATATCATCACCCAAACAACCAATAACTATATAAATTTCATAATAACACATAATTAACACCCTCCTATGGAAACCTCAAAACAAGAGCACTGGTAAACCTCTGCCTGATTTTATTGTAGTATTTCTTACACTACTCTATCCTAGAAATTTTTTTCCCTTTTCTTGTCAAGGAAGTCAAACGAGATGAAATCCAAGAATATTATTCTAAAAAAAATCTGATAGTACCTATCTAAACTCCTAAAACATTACAACTTTAAAAACTATTGGGTGGTTCCTAATAAAAACTACCACTATATTCACCGAGTCTATAGATACACCATCTTCAGACATGACATGCCCTAGAAAGTGAACCTACCAAATCTATAACTAACAATTTAAGAGATTAACATATAACTAGGGATCATAAGGTATGTATAGGACCATCCTTAATTGATTTATGTGATTCTACAAAGATGTATAACAAATGAGGATGTCCTTGATATATATAACCATGAACTAATCCATGATTTTCCAAAGGATATAGTTCATAAGTCTTATAAAAATAGAGCGGGAATTCATCACAAAAAAGGGAATCATAGAGAACTAATAATTTGTATGAAGACGTCATAATAATATATTTGGAATTCCTTCCTCATAAACACTAAATTGTGGTAGATTGAATTAAGATAATTCATTGAGAATTGTCTTCCACCCTTCAACTGGTCTAAGAGTTCATCAATCCTTAGAAATGGATTTTTTTTATTATCACCTGATTCAAGTGGTGATAATCAACTCATAGTATCAATATCCCATCATAATTCTTGTCTAACAACACTGGAGATACCTAGGGGATTCACTACGTCTAATAAAACCCTTATCCTAAAGGTCCTCCAACTAATCCCTCATCTCTCATAGCTTAGTATGGACCGTAATATATCCTGTAGAAGATATTTTTCTAGTCTCAGGGTGGAAGTAAAAATAGAGGTCAATATCTCCATAAAAATGAACTATTATGAAATATTCATGAGTGAAATCAATTTATTACTCCAATACCATTTGATTAAATGTTTTGGAATGGCACACTTCACCAAGTGAATAACTTTCTAACTAATGGGAGATAGTTTGTAGCTTCCTACACACAATCCCCACCCGATGTACTAGTAGGTCCTTCAAGGCATTGAAAGAGAATACAATCCCATCCAACCATAGGAAAATTACCCTTCTATAGTGATAATATGTCTTGGAATGTACCCAAGATAGCCAATCCATAACCAGAATTATTTTATATAGCTTTATTATGACTACCAAGAGGTTCCACATGAAGCTCTATCCAATAAGTGTTAGCTCGTACTAATATTAGATGTGTAAAATGGTGTAATCTATCCTCATAAGAATTTATAGACACAAATGATGTGATAAAGGATCCATGAGAACATGATTCTCTCAAATAAAGGATAAGGAAAATAAATATTGACTTGAATCATAGTCAATAAGTACTAAATCTAAAGTAGAGAAGATAGAGATAATACATCTAAGAAATCCTAAAGCCATTAGATCATTTAATCCTCAGTTGTCTTTCCTCCCTCTATAACATGATGGGTATCAAAGTATTAGGAAATATAAAATTTCTCATCATAATAATAACATCATCCACTCCATTGGGATCTAAGTATTTCATGAGGCCTTTGTATTAAAGAACCTGGATTTTGAGTCATATAATGAGTATTCCTCCTTTTTTAGGGCCTGGGAAACCAATTCCTACAGATAATAACTGATTAGAATAACCTATGATACACATAACCTACTACTAATATCCAACTATACCTTCCTATGATGCTATTAATCATTAAATAACGTTCAAGAATATCCTAAAATAATATACAGAACCTGGTAGAGAGATAAACATTACTGCAAAAGATGTTCTCAAACCCCACCTGGCAGAGTACCATCTCATAAAGTTACTGCATGACTAGACCCCACCAGATTCTCACCAATACAAGGATGATTTTGGATAAAATTATTACCATTTAATTTTGTAACATCCAAATGTTTTTAAAAACTGGTATGATAGAATCCAACTAATCTTCTATTTCCTACTGATCAGTTACACCCTAGATCCTATATGGTAACTAATCCTAGAACTCTATCATCATGCTATGTCCAATCACATCGTTATTATAAAATATTAAAACTATCAATAGTAAAACCTTGAAAAAAATACCCCTTATCCACTAATGGTGGGTCCATTCACTACTCGATAGGTGGAAGCACTGCTCAATATCTATATTGTGAAAATCCCTCTTGCATTGGCCTATAAAATGGAGCCTCATTATTGGGTTGTTTGACATAGTGATCCTTTAAAGAAATCCTTACAGGGTGTCTATGAGGTGAAATATTTAAAGTTAACAATATGTGATATGGTTAGACTAGAATATCCTAGGTGTTTAATCAAAAACTAAATTTGTAACACCCCGTGATTTTGGGGTTTTTTTCGAATTACTTTAATCTTTTTATATTATTCATTTCACGCTACACTAAAAATTGATTTTCAGTAAGTCAAATATTTCTTTCACATGGATCCAAATTCATATTTTTTACACATAATCCCAACGTGGAATACATTTCATGGAACAACAAGGATAACATACATTACAAGCAAGATTCACCTTCCTCGATGGCTTGTGTAACACGCAAGATCAAGTGTTACCTAACTATAATATATTATTAGAAATATTATTATAATGAGATATAACATTTAAATTAAGTTTATGGATATGAATATTATTGACTAAAATTTTAAAATATGTGGTTTAAAATAAATACAAGATGAATTCATAGGTTACAAATTACATAAAAATGAATATGAAAACCGATAGAATATAATGTAAAATATCATTATAGTCACAAAAGCTATTTTAAACTAGTAAATTAAATTAATTAAAATTATTAAGTGATATTAATATAACACATATGTTATATATTCTTTCAAATATTTTTTATATTTATCCAATATATTCTATAGACATAAGATAAGAACAAACCCAATTTTATGCTTAAAAAACCTATATTTTTATTAAGGCATTTTGACCACCTTTTAATGGAGAACCAATTTTAATTAAATTTTTTGAAATTATTATGGATTTAATATGTTAAAATAAACTTTAAATTTGTCTGTGAAATGTAAAAATTAGGTTAGTATAAGTTTTTTTTTATTTTTACGAAAAGTTTTAACTTTTAATGAATAGTTAAAAATACTGGATTTTATTTCACAAATGATTTTTCATCTAATTTATTTATAAGGTTATATTATATTTTTAAATGGTTTAATAGTTTATTTAGATAATATTTTTATGAATAAATCCAATTTAGTTCATTATAAAAAATTTCAAATTTCAATTGAATATAAAAACATAGGAATCTTTTGTTCATTTTTACTTTGAAAACCCACAGTGCCATCCCGACAGTAGGATTATTTTTAAATTAATTTATACCACATATATGATTAAGATTTGGAAAAATGGATTTCTTATTTGGAATAATAATAAATTAAAATTTATGATATGGTTAAATCTTTTTTTGACAAAAAATATGAGTAAAAGCGATTAAAATTAATCACAACAGTTAAGGCCAAATTATGCCTAATTAGGGACTAAACCATAACATTTAGGGACCAGACGACCAAGAAACATGTCCAACACAAATTTTATTCCCATATTTATACCTTATAATCAATTTAATGTATTGTTTTCAATTTTTGGATCCACTTGAAACCAAAAAAACGTGGGTGTAATTCTATCTTGAAATATTTACAAGAGTGCCACTCCTCTACTATAAAAAGGCCACCAACTCTACCGATTAATCAAACCTTTGAAACATTTCATTTTCATCCAATATCTACCCAAGTAGAATATAAATACTCCTAATTTACACCTTTAATCCTCTATTAGCGTATAAAGCCTCTCAAGGAAGCTTTTTTGTTCAAACTAAAAGGAGTTACCTGATTTAGAGGTATTGTCTTCTCTCAAGCTCTTCCACATTATATTCCTTATAAAAACTCCCACTCTTTTCCCAATATTATGTTAAAAAATAAGCATAATTAATATATTAGGATGTTTTTATGGTAATTTTTTGAACTAAACTTACACACACTTCCATCTAATGGATATTGAACAAACTATTTCTGTGTAAGGAAAATTACTACCTCACGGAATGACGATTGTTTAGTTTTCATTTACCACAAATAATATTGTCCATTATGATAGAAAAACTATTTATATATGTCATATATTGTATTTATTATGTATTTATTCTTCTTTATTCCTTATAAAATACACATCTCTTCACATTCCATTTGGTGTTAATACGATAATCTCATTTGAGGAAGTGTGGACTACCACCCCCTCAAAGTGATGTGATTCGCCCACACATCAAATGGAATGTATTAGGGATGAGTATAGTGAAATTATATGATATATTTGATATATTAATTCTACTTTAATATTGATAAAAATATATACATACATTTATTTATGCAATTTACCTACTTTCAGTACGATAATAAAGACAGAAACAATGTTCATACGTAGTACGACTTACCGTCTCCATGAATAGTGTATTCTATTTCATAATACTATATTATATAAATTATTATAATAAAAATATAATGCATATAACTAATATTTATATCATTTTCTATATTATATAATCACTATATAAGTATAATTACCAAATATATAACAATTTAAGACACATGCGAAGAACAATGAAGATTTTACCCAAAGTGAAACTTTAACATAAGATCTTTAACAAGTGGGTAATATAAGGTCATAATAAAGAAATATAAGGTATTATATATAATAATAATATTATTTAATAAATTTATAAAAAACTTATATTTATTATACAATAATCATGTACGAGTATGGAAAGAGTCAAGACACAAGGTAAGGCGATTTTATCTCACTTTTAATTTCCGCGAGATTCATGTTATGTTTTCCACACATTAATTTTTTTGGTTTATGTAATGACCATGATTTTATTATATGTATATTATACATAAAATTATGTTTATTTAAATTTAAATTTCATGATACTTCTTTCATTGGTTCTAACTTTTAAAAGTTATCAAATTGGTAAAATGTTTTGTCTCAATTTGCCTACATTGAGACTCATGTTTTGTTTTGCACCTAAACTCTTTTTTGAGGTGAATATAATTCAATTTTTTAATTAAATATAAGGAATATTAATATATTAATGATATTATATGCTAAATGTAATTTAATTTCCTTACATGGAGAGTATGAACACAAGATACCAAGTTATAAGTGTTTATTGAAACAATCTCATTGCATTTCGAGATTTTTTATCTTTATGATTCCTTTGATGAAATATTATGATCCACATCTCAAGAATATTAATAAGGTTATATCACACATATTTATTTCAGATATAATTACGTTTTAGTACCATTTTCCACTCTTTGGTGCTTAAGATAATGTTTTAAGAAAAATATGATTGTCTCTCTCTTAGATCGAAAATCAATTATATTCAAACACCATGTTTTAAAAAATATTTTTAAAAGATCCTTGATGATAATTTTTAAGGAAAATGTATTTTAAAAAATGTATATTGTTTTGAAATATTCCTTTATAAATTTTCAATGATATTTTAATGAATTTTTTTTTTCAAAAGGATTTATGTTATAAAAATATTTTTTCAGAGAAGAAAATATATTTTCATCAAGAAATATTTTTGAATGATATTTCAAAATAATTTTACATCTATGATTACATACATTGGTGTTACTCATGCCTTTATGGGTAAAATTATTCAATTTTTCCATTCATATTATTTCACTGAATGGATTATGTTTTGATGACATGATGTTTATGAATCCTATTTCTCTTTCATGGGTAATATGTTTTTGAAATCCACTTCTTTTCTTGGGTGAATATTATGATGAAATGATTGTGAAACATGTATTTTTCCATAGGTTATTATATTTTTACAAATTTATGATTCAAATTTCATTTATTCCATTATGATATGTTTATTTATGATCATGTGGTTCAAGAATGTATGATTTCATTATGTGATGGGGGAAACCTATATATCCCTAAAATCCATTGGGAAAAGTTTTATATCTCATGAGATAAACTATGATGGTCTTGGGAGTGAACCTTGTATACTATGATGGCCATGGGAGTGAACCATGACTACTAAGATGGTATGAGGAGTGAACTCATGTGACTATGATGGCCATGGGAGAAAACCATGAATACTGTGATGGTATTGGGAGTAAACCCATACCACTAATATGGTATTAGAAGAAATGAATTGGATACTATGTAAATTATTATATGCTTATGTTTTTTACATAATTCCCTGTCTTACTCCTATGTTATTCTTTTATGGAGTATTTTACTTACATTCTTTTTATTCATTCCTTATGAACTACCAAGACTTATGCTAGGATTCATGTATATTACCTTTGATATTCTAGGTATAATCTTCAATTTTCATGATCAAATTATCATACCCTTACTCTCATGTTTATTCTTACATATCTCCCTTATTTACCCTTATAGAGAATTTTTTCTCATCCCTTTTTATGTTTCCTTCCCCAGGTTGTGAAGATACGTATTATGTTTGATGTGTGTATGAAGGGCGATAGTCAAGAAGAACCTATTGGGAGATAATAAATCTCACATATGTATTGATGCTTATGTTTCCATGTTTCCAAAGACACTATACAAACTACAGTCTTTAGGCATCTGTTTGTATACTATTTAAGTATTATGAAAAAGTTATGTAATATACTATCATTGTTTGAAAAGTGAGGGTTTCTGTAGTTGTTATCAAAGAAAATGTATATTTAACATTTGGAAACTAGGATGAGAAAACCTTAGTTATATCCCTAAGTATATTTCTAAGTATATGTCTTGGGACGTATTTAAGGATAAGTATAAGGATGAGTTAACATTTAGGAAAATGTCCTTGAATTTTGGTAAAGGATAGAGTTAGTGGTTTTTAATACTTGTCAAGATACTATAAGTGGATATGGCTCTAGAACAGATGTGCCTAGGGGTAAATACTCTGAAAGGATGTTTTGGGCTTGACTCAGGATAATCTGGTAAACGAAAATGGGCCTTGCTTCACAACTGGTTTGACACTCCCAGGGGATATTTTTTGGGAATTCCCAAACTCTTCATGAATCATTATGATGGATTTAAATATATGTTTTCTATGAATAACCTAGGATAAACCTAAGGTTTCACAGATCAATGAAGGTTTAATTATTTAGATATGCTATAAGTAATTTTTTTCCGGACTATGTTGGTTTCTTCTATGTTATGTAATTATCACACCTTGCTTATGGTTTTATTCAGTGGTAGTAAATAGAGGGAATTGGATTAATTATGAATGTAATAGAATATTTTCTGATGAGTATTAAAATGGGATGATCAGTGGAGAAAAAGATATTGCGATTATTATGAATCAAATATTTCCATATATGATTAAATATGTTAGCTTTGGTGATATTCCTAACTGGTTGATTAAGATAAAGATGTACTTTTATGGTAAGAAATATAGTGGAAGGAAGATTCAACATCATATATGTTAATAATAAGGGAAGAAGAACCTTGAGTAATACCTAAAATGGAGGGGGATATGTTATTTATGTGGGAAAAAGGGTCATAGAGTGATGAATTTTCATGGAGTTCAATGTCTTATATGTGGAGAACATGGGCACTACACAAAACACTTCCATGTGCTAAGTATTTACTTCTAAACCATGTAAGGACCTCTTCCATGCCAAACATGAAAGTTGACAGATTGAAGTATTTATGTATTTGGATTCCAGAATTAATAATGATGAATTATTTATGGATTATTTAATTTATGTTTTATTTAAGGATTTAAAAGAATACGTTAAATGGTCATGATGGAATAAAAAGGAGATCTAATGAAAGTTGACATTTTTACTAAATGAAGTTAACCCTTAAAATGTTCTTTATGTTTAGATTATGTTGTACGGATAAAAATACAAGGGATATGAATATGTAAATTAGACAACAATAATTACCTTGTAAGTAAGTAAGGACTTTTTAATAGGTGGTTTATGAAATCATTGATGATGTTTACATCATTTGGATTTTTGGAATATATCCAATACACATTGGAATAAGGAAGCATGCATGTTTTCCAGAAGTATTTATGGTAATTCAGGTTGTTACCATGTTTTAAGAGAATTTATGATGAGGTTATTCACATTTTTGGAATGTGAGCACCAAGATATACTATTTTATATACAAAGGAAGAAATTTTAATCTAATTTCATGAATCTCTTTCTAATTGTTTTGGATGTTCATCTTTGAGAAGGGTTATAAGGTTAACCATTAATTAAAAGATTAAGTTAAACTTTAGAGGAAGTATTTTTTCCCTGAGTTTGTATTGAAAAATTTGGTTAAAAGTCTATTTTGTGATTAACCTTATATCAAGGATGTAAAACATTTATATTTTGTGAAAAGGAAGTCATGTATGTTGAGTGAAAACCAATCAAGCTTGTAAAGGCTAAGGATCTAGAACCCATGGTTGATATATAAAAAGGGTTTCATGCCTACCACTAGCCTACGCGATGTCTGGGTTAATGTATATTTATTTTAAATGAATAAATATTTTTGATGAACTGGTACTGTTACTTTTAATGTTTACACTTGTTGATTTTGAATAGAGAAATAGTTATACTTTTCATTCTTTTATGGGCCCTAAGATCTGTTAAAAGGGTATTTTAGTGATTTATACATCAAGGTTAATTTCTAGACATTAATTCCATGAGGTAATGTATATATTATAAATTGGTCAATAAACAACTCAAGAATAACATTTTGTTTATAAAAACTTATCAAGAATTAATCAATATTCTGATAGTGATATTTTTTTCTTAATACCTTAATTTTCTTTGAGTTGATAGACGATTAAATCACAAAAAAAACATGACTTTGAGGCCCTCAACATTCTTTTGATCAATCACTTGTTTGTGATTGATGGCCTCAATCAATCCCTACAAATATTTACGCATTTTATCTATTTAAAATATCTACTCCCAAACTACATTCTTTTGTGTGGAAACCCAGTTCTATTTTACTATGGGTAACCGTTATGGTCCCAAATTTCCCCCTTTTAGGGAAGTTTTAGTATCAAATTTTATGATTCGGGTCTTTATGAATGAAACTATGATGTATTAAAACTATTACAACCCATATTAATTTTGAAGTTGAAATTCATTTTAAGGGGGGTAGAATGTAACACCCTGGGATTTTGGTGAATTGTTTTCGATTTAATTTAATCTTTTGATATTTTCAGTTCACATAAAAAAAATAGATTTTCACTAAGTAAAACATTCCATTCATATAGAGGAAACTTGGCATATGTTACATGAAATCATAACTTGGAATACATTTCATGTAACAACAAGGATACTGTACATTATACATAAGATTTACCTTCTTTGATGGCTTGTGTAACATAGAAGACCAAGTGTTACATAACTATAATATATTATTAAAAATATTTTTATAATGAGATATAAGACAACCATTAAGTTGATGGATATGAATAGTATTTAATAATTATTAAAATATTTGGTTTAAAAAAAATTCAAATGAATTCATAGCTTACCAATTAATTATAAATGAATATGAAATCAAATTGAATATAATGGAAAATATCATTATAGTCCCAAATCTATTTTAACCTAGTAAATTAAATTATTTACAATTATGAAGTTTTATTAATATAATAAATATTTTATATATTTATTCAAATATTTTATATATTTATCTAATATATTCTATAGACGTAAGTTAAGAAGAAACCCAATTTTATGCTTAAAAAACCTATATTTTAATTAAGCCATTTTTACTCGCTTTTAATGGAGAAACCATTTTAAATCCAATTTTTAGAAATTTATATGAATTTAATATGTCAAAATAAACTTTTTATTATGAATTGAAACTTAAAAATCTGGTTTGGATAATGTTTTGGTATTTTTATGAAAGGATTCATCTTTTAACGAATAGTTAAAAATACATTATTTTATTTCAAAACTGATTTTTCATCTAATTTATTTATATGGTTAAATTATATTTTTAAATGGTTTAATAGTTTATATTGATAATATTTTTAACAATTAATCCTATTTAGGTCATTGTAACTAATTTCACATTGAAATTGGATATAAAAACATATCAAAATTTTAATCATTTTTACTTTGAAAACCCACAGTGTCGTCCCAACAGAGAGACTATTTTCAAATTAATTTCCACCATTTCAGTGATTATAATTTTTTAAAATGGATTAAATATTTTTAATCAAAATAATTTATTGTTGGACCCTCTATGATTTTGTAGTTTTCATAATCACAAATAATGTCAATATACAGATTATCATGCCATTTAATATCTCTAAGTAAATCAATTATTTCATAAATAACAATAGACTTAAATAAGTCAATAACCTATTCATGAATAAATACATTTACCAGTGTATTTTTTACATGTATTTTTGGATAACTCTTAGTCTTGTAGTGATTTGTGTAAGACCGAATTTCGACACACTGAAGTTAACCCACTAAAGTCGACACACCAAATTATACACACTGAAGTTCGACAGACCGAAGTCGACGTACCGAAGTTTACAAACCAAAGATTGACAGACCAAAGATTGACAGACCGAAAACGACACACTATAGTCGACACAACAAAGATAGAGAAACCAAAGTTTGATAGACCAAAGTTGACACACTGAAGTTGACAAACCGATGATTGAAAGTCCAAATATTGACTGACCGAAGTTGATAGACCAAAGTTGACAAATCGAAGAAAAGAGACGGAAGATGACTCACCGACAGTCATAAATAACATCATTGATTTTATTAATTCAAATTTATTTCTAACGGTCATATTTAGACAGATTAATATTTTTGACATTATTTAATGTTATTTGTAAGACTATCCCTAGATATTAAGAGGTTCATGAATGTGTAGAGATATTCATAAATAGTGGATCTTGAAGTATAAAAGGACTTAAATACGAGCTCTACAAAAATATGTAGAAGTGAGATGAATACACAAAGATATACAGACACACATAGAGATTAAAGAACAAGATGAAAAACAGACCGTGCAAATACGCCAAGAGAAGAACAAAACGCATGAGATTACAAGAAGTTTCAAAAAATCAATATTTGATGAAGCTCACTATACATCTAGACACTGGCGAGATGAACCATTTCTACATCTGGATCCTAGATTACAGAAACTGCGATACTCTGTTCTAAAGTCAACTTCCATAAGATGACTCAAATATTATTTTCTCAACATCTATTAAGTCTAGTGCATTACTTCATAACACACAAAGAAATATTAACTCTATTCTCTTCATAAATATGTTTTTTTTATCATTACTATTTGAGCAGTGTGTATATTTGTTACACACACTATCTACTGAGCATAAATGAAGGATATTAAAATATACTCACTCTCAATACCTTCTTTCAATTGTATCCCATGTAGATCTTTGGAAGAGACCCTCTGTGATCTGTTTATTTTTTTTCCACGAATAACTATGGTACATGTCAAGTGTGACCTGGACAGCTGGGTGTGCTGTTGTGATCCCCGATCCAGGGTGTGGATCAAAAGTTTATTAATTTAAACTGCTTGGTGGCAGGTGATCACTAGGTGGAGAGGACTAAGTCTCATCTTGAGACTGAACCTCTTGTTTTATCCGTTGTACTGTTTATCTTATATTTCTTATGTGTTATGTATTTCCTACATTAAGATAAACTGAACTATGATAGTTAGTTCAGAAAGTGTTTATATCTGTTTTGCATCAGTAGGTTTGTTTCGAAAGTTTTACTAATCCTGAGATTGGGAAAGTTGAGAACTAATCAATATTTAGGGAACCAAATTGAACCTTCAAGATTTTTATAAATTCACTTCAAACTGAATTTGAGTTTATTTTCATAGGGCGATATTATTTTGTAAAGAACCCTTTTAACAGAAATTTTTATAGATACTCAATTCAACCCCCTCTTGAGTCATCTACTCTAACCAACATTTGGTATCAAAGGAAGTTAAAGTTACTGTTTATTTTTCATATCATGTCAACTGTGATTATAGTTTTGTTTCAAAGATCTTCAAATTTCTGTTTTTTCTAAATTTTTATCTCTTTGAAATTTATTTACAACCTTTATAATGGAAAATATATTAGATAGAGCTGATACCAACAAACCACCTTTCTTTAATGGAACTAACTATGCTCAGTGGAAGCTTAAAATGAAAATACATCTTGAAAGTATGGGATTTGAAATATGGACTGTTATTGAAAGTAAATATGATATTCCTGAAACTGCTAGAAACACTTGGTATGAACCTACCAAGAGTGATTTTAACAATAATTAAAAAGAAATGAATACTTTGTACTATGCTTTAAGAGATGAGGAGTTTAACCGAATATCTTCTTGTAAAACTGCATATGAAATTTGGGGAACTTTAGCTGTTTATCATGAGGGAATGACCAATGTTAATGAAATGAGATTAAATACACATACTATTAAATATGATAATTTTAAAATGAAGCCGGATGAACATATCTCTGAAATATATCTCAGGTTTAATGAAATACTAAATACCATGAGTCTGATTGGGAGACCAGTGGACAACAAGGTCCAGATTATGAGGATTCTTCAATGATTACCTGAAAAATAGAGAGGAAATTATATTTCTATTCAAGAATCATGTGACATAGGCAAGTTACCAGTGAAGGAACTAATTGGAAAGTTTATAATGTATGAATAAGAACATAAGGTGAATCAATAAGTAGATGAAGAACCAAGGAATAAATCTGTAGCATTCAAGACTGATACCTCAAAGAACAAGGATAAAGAAAATGTTCAAGTTCCTATAGACACTTCCACAAGTGAAGGCTCGTACTATGATAGTGATGATGAGATGGCTCATCTTGCAAGGAGAGTCAAGAGGTTCTACTAAAAGAAAAAGTTCTTTAGAAAATCAAACTACAAAGGAAGGTATGATAATAAAGGATAGTGGAAAAAATTATAGGAAATGGAATGATAACACAAATGAGATAGTCTAGTATGAGTGAAAATGAAAAGGTCATGTGAAATCTGATTGACCCAAGATAAAATTTATGAAGTATGATGAAAAGGTAAAAGGATATAAAAAGGCTATGAAATCCACCTGGAGTGCCTCAGAACATAGCTCATGTGGATCTGACGCTTCAGATATTGACAAGAACAAACATGCAGACCCGTGTTTCATGACAGAAACATCCAAGGTAACACCAAATTCTCCTGTACATAATGCGTACTATTCTGATAATGAAAGTGAATAATACAATGATGAAAATATTACTAAGGATGAACTATTTGAATATTGTGGAATTCTTGAGGATACCTTTAATGAACTCAAGGATAAATATAAATTATTGAAAAGGTAACATGCCCTAAATGCCAATTATGAGTCTGATCAAGATATTGGGAATGAAAAATGTGCTCAGCTATTGAAAGAAAACACTGAACTCAAATTATCAAATGAGAAATTAAAGATAGATCTTGATAAGTTTACTACAGGTAGATATACCTTAACTCAGTTACTAGGAAAACATATTTCTCCAAAATAAACAACTAGTTTAGGTTATCTACCAGGACATAGAAGGATTATTAAAACTAAATTTGTTCCAAAATCTGTACAATTCACAGCTATTTCAAGATTTGGACCATTTCTTGAAAAAAAATTCTCTAAAAGACCAAAAAGAGTGTTTATGTCTCAAAATATATCTGTTGATTATAGGAAATCTATGAGACAATTATGGGTTCCCAATGTTTTACTTGCTGACCTCTCTAGACCCAAGAAAATATGGGTTCCAATGTTACCCTTCACCTAATATTTTTTGCAGGAAAATTGTCTGAAGAGCTCCTATAAAACTCTTTGGTACTTGGACAGTGGATGTTCAAGACACATGATAGGATACTACTCATGATTCAAAAAACCTAATTAAGGTTGATGGTGGACATGTCACATTTGGTGATAATGTAAAAGGAATGATTGTCGGCTTAGGCCAGATTGGTAACCCTAATAATTTATTAATTTCAAAAGTAGTTTTTGTTGATGGATTAAAGTACAATTTAGTTAGTATATCTCAGTTGTGTGATGACAGATTCAATGTTTAATTTGAAAATGATGCATGTAATGTTTTTAATTCTAAAAATGATTTAATATTTACAGCTCTTAGAAATGAAAATGTATATTCTGTGGATTTAGATTATTTATCTAAGAAAAATATTTCATGTTTAAATGAATTTCATTATTATTCTTGGTTATGGAGCATAATATTTTGACACTGCAATGTGAACTACCTTAGGAAGATAACTAGAAAAGGCTTAGTCAGAGACATACCAAAATTAGAGTTTCCAAACAAAAAAGTATGTAATACCTATCAAAAGGTAAAGCAACATAAAATCACTTTCAAACCAAATAAAGAAGTAACTACTTCTCAAACTCTTGAGTTGGTTCACATGGACTTGTTTGGACCATCTAGCATTTGAAGTCTCAATGGGAATCACTTTGTTTATGTTCTTGTAGATGATTTCTCTTGGTATACTAGGACCTTTTTCTTGGTTCATAGAAGTGAATCTTGTTCACACTATGCTAAGTATGCTAGGACTATAGAACATCTTAGTGGACTTAAGATTAAATCCTTATGAATTGATCATGGGCGTGAGTTTGAAAATCAATATTTCAAAGCTTTATGCTCACAAAATGGCAATAATCATAACTTATATATACCTAGAACACCCCAAAATAATGGGGTGGTAGAAATAAGACCTACAACCTTACAAGAAATTGCTTAGAATATGCTTAATAAATACGATTTAACCATTTATTTTTGGGCTGAAGATGTTAATACAGCTTGCTATATAATAAAAAAAATCTTAATTAGACCAATTCTTAAGAAAACTCTTTAAGAGTTATGGAATAATAAGAAACCCAAAGTAGGTTATTTTAATGTGTTTGGATGTAATGTCTATATTCTGAACACTAAAGATAATTTAGATAAATTTTCCTCTAAATGTCATGAAGGAATATTTCTTGGATATTCTACATCAAGTAAATCTTATAGAGTATTTAACAAGAAAACCAAATGTGTGGAGGAGTTTGTACACATAAAGTTTGATGAAGAAGATCCACATGAACCCAAGACATGACTAGAAAATATTGACGATGATATGTCCAATCTAGACATTGATGATACAACCTCAAATCATCATGTGAAATAATCTGTGAAAACTTACAGTTCAAGAAATTCTCCGCATCCTAATCGTAGTGAACAAGATTAACCTGACAAACCTGAAATATCTAGTCCTACTTTCTCTAGGCTAACTAGAAACCTTAACAATCATCCCTTAGATGCTATTGTTGAAGATTTAGATAGAGAAACACAAACCAGATCTTCCTTGAGAAACCAAGTTGAACATCAAGCCTTTTGTCACATCTTGAACCAAAAAATATTAATGATTCAATGAATGATGAATTTTGGGTAATGGCCATGCAAGCAGAACTTAATCAGTTTTAAAGAAATAAATTTTGGAAACTTGTATATAGACCGAAGGATACTTTGAAAATAGGAACCAAATGGCTGTTTATAAATAAGGTTGATGAAGTTGGAAATGTAGTAATAAATAATGCTAGACTAGTTTCACAAGGATATAATCAAGAAGATGGAATTCTTTATGAAGAAAAATTTTCTTCAGTAGCTAGACTTGAAGAAATTAGGATCTTACATGCCTATGCAACACACATGAATTTTAACTTTATCAAATGGATGTCAAAAGTGAATTCCAAAATGGTTATATAATTGAGGATGTTTTTGTTGAACAACCCCCCGATTTTACAAATCAACATTTTCCAAGTCATGTGTTCAAATTATCCAAAGCCGTACATGGTTTGAAACAAGCTCCAAGAGATTGGTATGAATGGTTATATAGTTTTATTATTTCTAAAGTTTTTACAAAAGAACTTGTAGATCCTAAATTATTTATAAAAAGAGTTAAGAAAGTAGTTTTAATAGCCCAAATATATGTATATGATATTTTTTTGGATATTCTAAAAATTCATTATGTAATTATTTTCCAAACATAATGCAAAGTGATTTTGAAATGAGTCTAATGGGTGAACATAAATATTTTCTTGGATTTCAAATATTTAAAGATAAATAAGGTATTATTTTACATCAATGTAAGTACAAAAAAGATATTTTGAAAAGATAAGGTTTTGATAGCATTAATAGTAGTGAAACCTCTATGAGTTCTACATGTAAGTTAGACCTTGATGAAAATGGAAAATCAGTTGATCAAACTGCTTACAGTGGAAGGATTGGGAGTTTTCTAACTGCTAGTAGGCTAGATATTATGTTTAGTGTGTATGTGTGTGAGATTTCAAGCAAACCCAAAAGAGTCACATCTAAATAGTGTCAAAAGAATTTTCAAATACCTCAAATATACAACAAACATAGGAATGTTGTACCCAAAAGGAAAACTATTTTATTTAATTAGCTATTTAGTTGATGATTTTGGTGGATTTAAGTTATATAGAAAGAGTACCTCTGGAACATGTCACTTTTTGGGAAACTCACTAATATCATGGTGTACTAAAATGAAAAAATCAGTAGCAATATCAACTGCTGAAGCAGAGTATATTGCTTCTCGTATTTGTTGTGCACAAATTTTGTTGATGAAACACACCTTATTAGACTATGGATTTAAATTCAAACATATCCCCATAAATAGTGACAACACTAGTGCTATTAACATATCAAAAAAAATACAATTTCTCATTCTAGAAAAATCATATTGATGTAATAAATTACTTTTTGAGAGATCATTATCAAAAAGGTGATATAATTCTTGATTTTATTGGGATTGAACATCAGATTGTTGATATATTAACTTAACAATTAAGATATGAGAGAATGAATTACATCAAACATGAACTAGGAATGCTAAATCAGTAAGATCTTATTGAAACCGATTCTTAAAACCGATCTTCATGAAACTGATCTTCTTGAAATAGATCTTCTTGAAACAGATCTACTTGAAACCGATATTCTAGAAACCGATCTTCTTAAAACTGGTTTTCTTGAAAAAGATCATATAAAATCGTTCCCTGAAACCGATTCATTGACACCAATGTATTTAAGGATTGGTTTTTAAATTTAGCTCAATCCATCCTGACCTTTCACCTACTCTTATGCCATAAAAACATTTACCTTTAGTCACTCTTCCTCTTGACTCACGACCTCTCAACTTTATTGGAATCCGAATCCTTGGCATGGTGAGGGCTAAGCGTGCAATGGAAGAACCCAACAAATCTCTTTCTGCTATGTGAAGAAAGGTGAGTCCAGTAGGACTATGAAACTTTGCCTGGAAATCCGAGTGGATACTGATGAAAAGGAGGTGTCTGATGAGTGGCTTATATCAAGAAAATCCTTTTTGTTGAATGTACTAGATTCTCAAGGGTATATCAGTTGGTTCAACCATGAAAGACCATATTATCCCGAGCTAGTGAATGAGTTCTATAAATATTTAAGGATATCCCTAGATGAAACTGAGGCATCAAAGATGAAATCAGTATTAAAGGGAAAGGATATAGCTTTCTCATCCAAGGAATGGGTTGAATACTTATAGATTCCCCATATGCTGACTGTCCTGGTAATATTACACATTCCTCAAATTTTTTATCTTATGAAAATGATCTGAAGGATCTAACTGGAAAGGGTGAATCCATAAGGACTATTTCAAATGAATTTGAAGGATAATTAAGACTACCTTTTAATATCATACAACAAAAAATCTGCCCAAGGTAGGGAGATTTATCTATTGTGAAGTATCAGGATGTTTTCGTGACCATTTTGTTGAAACATGGGATTCATGTGAATCTGTGTAAGTATCTAATGGCGTATATCTCTGATTTGATTAAGCCATCCAAGAAGGCATCCTGCTTATACTATCTGAGGATGATTTTATTTATTTTGAAAATATTAGGTTGTGTGGAATATGGAGATGAAATGTTAAGTTCCTGTAGTGGATTTTCTCTTCAAAAATACATTTGTAAGAGTATTTAAACATTATAGAACCCATGGAATAGATTTTGGGTAGGAGATGAGGAAAGGTTGTATGAGGATTTCAATCCGGTTGACCACCCATCTAGATCAAAGGACCAAGTTGATCCCGGTCTCAAACCAGGAGAGATTCCATTCTATTCGGATGAGGAAGCTGAGCCTGAAGTGGAAAGGGAGGAAGGATCTCCTTTTGATGATAGGAGTGATCCTGATATTTCTAAAAGTCCCAAAGATATGACTTATGGACATGCTAGTCCACCTTTAAATTTTCTCTCAAGAGAATCCATTTTAGGTGATGAGGATGTAGAAGAAACTGAAGTTACTAGAGTTAAAGGCTATGTTAGTAAATCAGATGAGAAATAAGATGATGATGTTGATGAAGATGATTCTAATGGTGATAATGGAGGAAATGATGAGAATGTGAGTGAATCTCTAAAAGTGGGACAACAAGTGGTTGACAGATCCAGTGAGGAATCTGTACATGGAGCTGGTGAGGGTGTTGAGCATGTTGTACAATGGGTTATTGGTCATGGAGATGCTGAACATGAGGACATATCACCTCTTCCTAAAGTCGAAAATCAAGAGATCATTCCGGAATTGAATGATCTTATGGATTCAAGCCAAGAGGAAGAATATGATGTTCCAGTGCCTCAGTTAGAGGAAGTTCCTGCTGAAGTTGCAGTGGCTGGAGCACAAGAAGAACCAGAAGTTCGGTTGGTTCCTATTCCCAGACAATTTATTATGGACCGAAACCAGAATGAAGAAGTTGATGTTAATGATGTTGTTCCTGAGCCTTAGGGAAGGAGGATCAGAATTGATACTATTGAGCCCAGAGACTGGACCTGTACTAGAGAATGGAATGATAATCCAGGATACATTCTTCTTGGTTTAGTGTATGACTCAGATGAGGAGAGGATACCTCCTCCTTCTGCTCCACATGTCTAGGGTGATCCAGAATATTTTTTCATCTATTCCTCCAACTGCACCTCCACCAGTAGAACCTTTAGTTCAGTCAGTGGCCTGTGACTATGTCACCCTAGCTGATTTGGGGAAATTTAAAAATGGGAAATGTGATTCTGTGATATCCTCAGTTGGATCTATAAGTGAATCCTCTACCTTCATAGGTATCATATATGCTGATGCTGCAAAGATTGCAAGAATAGTGACCTAGTAGAATAAACTAAATCTCATTACTATAGAAGAAACCATTATTAGGAACAACACCTTGTTGAGAGAAGAAGTTAGAAAGAAGAGGAATGAGTTAAATTATTTAACCTCAGACTTCAAGAATGATTTCAGTGGTGTTCTGTAAGTTCTTAGAAACTTGGTAACTCATTTACTCAGTGTGGATCTGAAGAAGTTGAAAGAATAACTTGGGAAAATGTTGACTGGCCCATCCAGTTCCAGGAGTGGGAAAAGTGTTGTTACTGATTTGGAATCTCTCAAGGTTGTGATGAGAGAGGAAATTCAAAACATCAAAGTGTTTCAGACAAAGAAACCCTTGAAAATTTACATCTAAATACCGATCTTGTATACAATATTGTCAGACAGTGCACAAATGAATCCTCTACAGCTCAGAAAGAAATTTTGGAAAAGGTGAATAAGTATTTCACTAAGATTTATACCAAGAATAATCTCATAAATAGCTTCAAATTTCTCAATGATAATCCTAGAATTCTTCCTGTCACAGAATTATTCAAGAACCATGTCCTCTCATTAAATGAATTTACCCATTTACGGTGTAAATTTATAGAAAATAAAGATGAATTCGTGAAGGCAATGAAATATGGTGGTGAAATTATTAATGATTTCATCAATATCCTTAAGCCTTATTTGCATGTTCTGGAAAAGGCTATTGTGGTCCCTCCAGTGACGTCAATTGGTCCAACCTCTCGACCTCCTGCTCCAATGAATCTCTCTCAGGCCCTTTCCCATATTCAACCGATCACTACAGAGCAGACTCCTTGTCATGTGTTGTCTGAAAGGCAGCCTACTCTTGTAGCTACTGTTCCTACCAGTGTTGCCCTTCCTGGTGTTATCTTCAGACCACCTCTTCCCTCTTCCACTTCCAAACCTTCTCCTTCTCCCTTGGATCCTTCAGACAAAGGAAAAGCTCCTCAGCATCCAAACCCTCAGTGATGGATTTTATCTTTTGATAGGGATTTGCATCTTTTTGTTTACCTTGTACTTTTATTACTTTTAATGAAAATCCTTATTCTACCATTTCTATTCGGTTATTTATCCTTAATCCTTTTCCTTTTTTTGCTATTCTCAAAAGGGGGATAAAAATAAATCATCCATTATACCTCAGCTGTACATTATTTATCAAAGGGGGAGTTTTTCTAGTTTAGGAGACATGGAATCTACTCACCTTAATCCATTTTGTGAGGGGGAGCTTTGTTAAAATTTCAAACAAGAAAAAAAAACATCAGTTATATTTGACAATTACTTTCAGTGCACCATCCTATGTCAGGCTATCTTTATTCTATATATTTTTTCATGTATTCCATAATTTGTGATTATAAAAAGGGGGAGATTCTGGACCCTCTACGATTTTTTAGTTTTCATAATCACAAATAATGTCAATATAAAAATTATCATTCAATTTAATATCTCTATGTAAATAAATTATGTCATATATAAAAACATACTTAAATAATTCAATAACCGATTCATGAACCAATATATTTTCCAGTGTATTTTTTACATGTATCTTTGGATAACTCTTAGTCTTGTAATGATTCGTGTAAGACCGAAGTTCGAAACACCAAAGTCAACATACCAAAGTTGACACATCAAAGTCAACACGCCGAAGATTGAAAGACCGAAGTTGACACACTGAATTAGAAAAAACAAAGATTAAAAAACTGAAGATTGACAAACCGAAGTATGACAAACCGAAAACAAAACACCGAAGATGGCACACTGATGTTTTACAAACCAAATATTGACAGACTGGAGTTGACACACCTATGTTGAGAAACTGAAGATTGAAAAATTAGAGATTGACAGACTGAAGTCGACACACTGAAGTTGATAGACCAATGTTACCAAACCGAAGACAAAAGACCGATGTTACCAGAGCATTACTGTATAACATACAAGGAATTATTAACTCTATTCTCTTTCATAACTCTTTTGTGTTTTATCATTACTATTTGAGCAGTGTGTATATTTGTTACATACATTGTCTCCTAAGAATAACTAGAGGATATTAAAATATCCTCACTCTCAATCCCTTCTTCCACTTGTATCCCATGTAGAACTATGGAAGAAATCCTGTGTGATCTATTTATTTGTTTTTTACACGAATAACTGTGGTAGAGGTCAAGTGTGACCTGGATAGCAGGGTGTTCTATTGTGAACCTCGATCCATGGTGTGGATAAAATGTTTGTTAATTTAAACTGCTTGGTGGCAAGTGATCACCAAGTGGAGAGGACTAAGTATTAGCTTGAGACTGAACCTCTTGTTTTTTCTGATGTGTTGTTTATCTTATATTTCTTATGTGTTAAGTATTTCCTGCATTAAGATAAACTGAACTTTGATAGCTAGTTTAGCAAGTGTTTACATCTGTTTTGAATGAGTAGGTTTGTTTCGAAAGTTTTAATTAACCTTATATTAGGAAATATGAGAACTAATCAATCTTTAGAGAACCAAATTTAGCCTTCGAGACTTTTATAAATCCACTACAAACTGACTTTGTGTTCATTTTAATTGGGTGATATTATTTCGTAAATAACCCTTTTCACAGAATTTTTTATAGACACTCAATTCACCCCCCCTCTTGAGTCATCTACTTAGACCAAAATTTATAATGTCTAATAAGGTCATCTTTTTTTTTACCAAAATTATTAGTAAGAGTGATTAAAATTAATCACCTGAGTTATGTCCAAATTATGCTTAATTAAGGAATAAACCTTAACATTAAGGGTCCAATGAAAACCTAGAAACATGTCAAAAACCAATTTTCTATCCATATTTAGACCCTATAATAAATAGGATATACCTTGGTAATTTACTAGATCCACTTATGACATGAAAATCGTGGGTGTAATTCTCTCCTCAAATATTTATAAGAGTGCCACTATAAAAGGCCTCTACCTCTACCCATTCCTCACACCTCTCAAAAGATTACAGTTCAACCATGATCAACCCAGGTTTCATCCCAAAAATAATACATTATACCTTGAAGCCTCCATTAGGATAGAAAACCTCTCAAGGAATCCTTTTGGAACAAACCAAAAGGAGTTACCCTATTTATAGGTAACATCTTCTCTCAAGCTCTTTTCCTTTAGTTTCCTTCTCCACCCCTCCACTTTTTTTCAATTCTTGTGTGAAAAAACCAGTATCCTAAATATAATAGGATTTTTTATACTATGTTTTTACCTAAACATCCACACACCTCTATATAATGTATATCGAACATACTGTTTATGTGTTTGGTGAATCACTGCCTCACGAAATGATGATTGTTCATTTTTCATTTACCACAAATCATGCTAGCCATTATGATGGAAAATATATTTATATAAATAATATATTGTATTTATTATGTCTTTATGGTTCTGAATTACTTTTATAACACAAATATCTTTACATTCCATTTGGTGTTAACACAATCATCTTGTTTGACAATGTGTGGAATATTTCCCCTCAAGGCGATGTGATTCATTCACACACCACATAAAATGTATTAAGGATGGTTATAATGAATTTATATGATATATATGATATATTCATCATAATGGAATAATTATACATATATATACATACATACATACATACATACATACATACATATATTTAATTTATAGAATTTTTTTCAATACATCAATAAAGATGGAAGCAACGTTCATGCGTATATAAAACCCAACATCACCATGAACAGTGTATTCCATTTCGTACTACATTATTATATAGATTATTATAATAAAAATATACTGTATATAACTTATATTTATATAATTTTTTATATTCTGGAATCATAATATATGTCTAAGGACCAAAGATATAACAAATTAAGAAACATGAGAAGAATAAAGTGAATTTTATCCGAATTGAAACTTTAACATAAGATCATTAACAAGCGGGTAAAATAGGGTAATAATAAAAACATAGAATTTATTATTTATAATAAAATTATTCTTTAAAATATTTATAATAAAATTATATTTATTATACAGGAATATTGTATGAGTACAGAGAGAGTCCATACACAAGGTATGAGATTTCATCTAACTTTTAATTTCCTTAAGATACATGTTATGTTTGCCACTCTTTCCTTTTATGTGATGTATATACATACCATGATTTTATTATATGTATCTTATAAAAAAATTTATGGGTATTCACTTGTCCATTTTATGATCCTTCTTTCATGGTGTTTAACTTTCCTAATTTACCAAATCAATAAAATGTTTTTGTCTCAATTTTCCTTCTTTGAGACTCATGTTTTGTAATGCACCTAAACACTTTTTCGATGTGCATATATTTCCATTTTTCATGAAATATCATGAATCTAAATATTTTCATCATATTATATTCTTCATTACATTTTCTTTCCTTACATGGAGAGTATGAACCCATTTTATAATGTTATATAAGTTTATTGAGGAAATGTCATCGCTTTTCGAGCTTGTTTAGGTTTATTCTACCTTTGATGAAATATTATGATACACATCACAATAATATTAATGAATTTAATTATCCTATATTTATTCAATACATCCTTATATTTTTTTACCATTTTATACTCTTTGGTACTTAAGATAATGTTTTATGAAAAATTTGACCATCTCTCTATTAAATCAAAAATCTATTGTATTCAAAAACCATGTTTACAAAAAAAGTTTTCAAAAGATACTTGAAGATAATTTTCATGGAAAATGGATTTTAACAAAATGTTTTATTTATTTCAAAGATTAAATTATAATTTTTCAAATATATTTTTATGAAAAATGTTTTCAAAAGGTTTTATGATTTAAATTTTATTTTTTAAATAATAAAGGATATTTTCCTCATTAAATGATTTTTATAGACATTTCAAAATAGTTTTACATCTAAGATAAAATTCATTCATGTTATTCATCATTTCAGAGGAAAAATAATTCAATATTTCTATTAATATTATTTCTCTGAATGGATTTTTTTTATGGAATGATGTTTATGAAGCTCATTTCTATTTCACAGTTTATATTCTTTTTAAATCCACAACTTTTCATGGGTTATTCTTAAAAAGAAATAATTATGAAACTTATATCTTCCCATAGGTTATGATATGTTTAAATTTTTGTGATAACTATTTAATTTCTTGGGTTATGATATATTTATTTATCATCTTGTGGTAAACATATGAATGATTTAATTATGTGATGGGTGTGACCTATATCTCCCTCGAATGAATTGGGTAATGTTTTATATCTGATGAGATAAACTAAGATAGTCTTGGGAGTGAACCTTGACTACTATGAGGGCCGTGAGAGTGATCTAAGAGAATTAATATGGTATGCGGAGTGAAATAATTCTTCTAATATGGACATGGGAGTGAATCATCACTACTATGATGGTATGGGGAGTGAACCCAAACAACTAAGATGGTCTTGGAAGCATTTACTTGGCTAATATAGAAATAATTATATGATTATGTGTTTTACCTAATTCCATGTCTTACTCCTTTGTTATTATTTCATGGATTATGTCTTTTAATTCATTTTTATTCATTTCTTATGAACTAAAATGCTTTATTCCATGATTTATGTATATGACCTTTGATATTCATGGTATTCCCATATATTTTTTGGATCACATTCTCACACCCTTATGCTCAAGTTTACTCTTACTTGTCTCCCTTGTTTAACCTTATTGATAATTTAAGCTCACCACTTTTTATGTTTCCTTCCCCAGGTGGTGAAGATATATATTATGTTTGATGTTTCTAAGAAGGGTTCTAGTCAAGAAGAATCTAGTGGGAGATAATTTTGATTACATATGTATCAGTGTTTATGTTTCCATGTTTTCAAATTCATTATACCAACTACTATCTTTGGGAATATATTTGTATATTGTTTAAGTTTTCCTCAAATGTAATGTAATTTAATTTCAATTCTTTAAAAGTGTGGGTCTCTATAAAATTGAAGTCAATAAAAATATCATATTGGATGTGTGTACCATTTGTTCCCCTACAACCAGTTTCTTAACCTAATGAGTCAACATATAGTTTATCAAAGTCCTAGTGTATGAATATATCTGATTCTACACCATCAATAGGTTCCATAGCCTGATAAAAAAACATGAAACACCTTAACACAATTTTCCTATGTCACCAAACCAAATACTCACAAAAAATATATCTCCAAATACAATACCTAGAACAGACTATTTTGATAAAACTTTTTCATGACCCGACCCTTTGAGGAACCAACCAGATCGATGTTAAGTCATAATTGTCACCCCAAGACTTCCTCCAATAGGCTAGGGGATTGAGACTTGTGATGAGAAAGTATGTCACACATATGGGAGGCCTTACTGTAATGAACCTGCACACATACAACCTCCATGTACATCACAACCATGCATGATAAGTAAAATCTTACCATCCCAAGAGGAAATAATGAATGTTATAAATTCTAGGAATAACTAGAGTGCTGTAATATAAATATATCCAAAGTATAAAAGGGAAAAAGTACATGACCACCCAGAAATAAAGGGATTCCCAACCAAAAAATAGAATATGGTGAAATTCCTATGCAATAACAGCGAATCCAACCACCACCTGAGCTCACTATCACCCAATACCGCTAAAATCTACCAACACCAGGACATCCATGGTCACCATCTAACTATCTGTCATATTCTTAATACATGACACATGTTGAAAATTACGATGCAGGGGTGTGCATATATATAACCATTAGGAACCAATAAGGGATGTAGTATGATAAAATATTTTACTCAACCCACATGATTTTAGGAGGAAATAAATCCAACAACAAATATTTTCATTGGAGAAACCAAGTCAACTGGAGAAAGAGATGACTCTTGATATTCAAAAATAGATAAGAATGATGATTCTGTCCACATCTACAAGTGTTAGTGCTATCTTGTTTCCTGTAAGCTAACATAATCCTCACTAGATATAGGGTACCCACAACAAACCAATGTCATGTCATGATCGAGGGAAATCATACCCTAAGAGGGTGAGGGATCTATGCCTTGATTTTTCATTATGACAAAGGGGGTCTACTAAAACAATAAAAAAACCATGCCCCAGGGTTTGTATGGGGGGGTTGATAATCCTACATTTACAAGAAATTTGGGACCCACACTTTGACCTATTGGTGTATTCGGGGGATTTCAAATCCCAGTGTCACTTCTAAGATCACAATCGAGTCTCAAAATCATCCCACCATGATTGAAGAATAAAACTGATACCTGCACCCTATTACCCATCTATGATATAAAAAAAATGTCACTATTTAATTCAATGTGGTATTATACTTTAGAAATCTTACTCATATACCTGATTCTATGTTCTAAAATGGTGGAATAATAGATATACCATCTTAAGAAAAGTAAACTAGGTGTATCTTGGTGTACATGAGGTTTACTTATAAGTAATATCCTGGATGTGTCCTACTGCCTCACATGGTATGTGAAAATCAAAAAAGACAAAATGTTTCCATGGAAACATAGTGTGTGGGGCCACCTAGGGTCCCAAGTGTGTACTCCATGTAGAAAACTCGGATGGCCATGTAGCATCACATGGAAGTATTTCCACAAAAATATGTGATATTTAACTCTGCTCGAAACCCTAACCTCCATAGTAAGTGGACTACATGGAATGTGATTATCTATAACACATGGTGTGTAGTTAGGAATTTCACATAAAGTTAATATTATTCCTAAATATTTACCACATCCATCAATCCCATCACAAATCTATTCGAATGTTATTTAATGGTCCCTAAATGGAAGGGGACTCCCTCAATCACCAATTTTTGACCATCAAGGACAAAAATTTAGGATTCCCATTGACCTATGAAAATACCATCACACCTCTATTTCCATGTAACAGTTTATCCCTCAACATTCATTCAAAATCCACTAACAATATTCAACATCTTAATAAATTAAAAAAATTCATCATCCATCACACAAAATAACATGAATCCTGGTTCGGTCACATCTTGAACCAATCCTATATTCAAATCAATAGCCTAAACCTGTGGATAATACGTGAATAACGAGGAGAGAAAGGTACAATAAAAAAGGTAATTTAATTAGTAACCATGTTTATCCCTTCCACCTGTCAATTTTTCAGAAATTAAACATATATGAAGAAAACTAGTGTAGTGAATAAATTATAGGTTAAACAAAACAATAAATCAGTATGAACGTGATTTCAATGGGGTGTAGGTAAAAATTAAAATAAGAATAATAATACATAGTTAAAAATAGAAATTATAACTCAATAATCAAAAAATAACAATCCCTACCTCATCACTGGATCAATCATTGATGATAAAGGGATATGTGTCACCGTAGTTGGTGATCATAAATAGTTCCATTCATCGATCAAATAATTTATCAATAGTTTCACATTTTAGGTTATCCCAATAGAAACTCACTCAATTCATAGGGTTATATACGTAAACCTATAATATTTATATAATAGAGCTTAAATAGATCGTGGGCTAGATCAAATAATTAATTAATAATTTAATAAATTATTTAACTTAATTATTTAATATCTTCCCTTTATGGAACCTTGACTTCGGGTTTGATGAAAATGAACCTTGAGTCACACCTAGGGTAAAAATTTCATTCCAGATTCAATGAAATTCAGAGTTTACCCATCCAAGATTCCATTCAATAGGAAATATATTATTTTTGAAAAGATATTTGTGATTTATTTAATATATTTAATATATTTAATAAATTAATTATATGGGCATTTGACTCCTATAATACCATTCTAACTCTTAATAAAACCAAAGAATAATATATTGAAATACCCAAAGGGTTCTGACATGAAAATCAGATTCGTTACAAAATAAATTAAAACATAGTGTTAAAGTAATCCAAACATCATCTTTAATGTTAGAGGGGCCTTCTACTCCATTAAAAACCCTTCTAAAATGAATATACCATACCTAAATAAGATCCGTGGACCTATCCATATAATCCCTATAGAAATTAATGAAGTATCCCCTAAGGCATCTTCATTTGCTATGTCCCCTGAGACCCTCAACCATCACCATAGTTAGACATCATAAATGTAATAATACTATCTATCTGAGGTCCTCCTGACTGAAACCTCAAGTTATATGTATTCCTTGAACCTATTCCTATATCATAATGAGAAATCCTTATACAATAAGACTACATATTTCCCATCCTACCACACACATGAAACTTCTTCGGTAGACTGTTATATGATCTGTAAAAATTCCTGATTTTTCCATACTAATAACACATAAGGGAAACTCCCCCAATTGATTGGATAGAAGTAACTCTACCTTAACCAGATTATCTCTCACTACCCTCACATATCTCATTATATATACTATTATTTCCACTAACAGTGTCACTAATATCTTTAACGGTAATTAAAACACCCATCTCACTAAAAATAGGAATAAAAAATACTGCATGGTCCTCCGCTAGACTTTTCAAAGCAGTGAGGGACTTGTAGAACTCATTTGTGTAATACATATAATTAAACACAATAACCTAGTACCAATATTATATTATAATACCAAGAAAAAATATTTGGTATTTATGTTCCTTGTTATTAGTTAGAAACAGGGAAGAAAATATCATCATAACAAAGCGAGATGTATAGTTCATCATAAATATTATTCCATGATACAACTCTATAAACTCCAAATATCATTATATCCTCAAAATATTTTGGGAAAAATCATAAAATAATAATTCCTTTATGTCAACCCTTGATAGGTCTTCATGACTCCTAGCATATGTTATGACACCCTAATATCTCTTAATTTGTCCCTGAAACATGTAGATTATCCACTCCACTCACCAGTCATTGGTTGTCTCTACCTTCTCAAAGATCCCCTCAATGTTCTGGATCCAATCCTTAGAATCCAAAGGACCAACCATAACACAAAAATATGGATACTTTTGTATCTAGAAATCATTGGTGAGTTTTACCCTTGATGTTCCCCTGATGAGAACCTTTTCCTCCCACAAATACTAGATGAAAAAATCCTTCACGAAGGGACTACACTTCCTAGACCATTTACAACCTCATGAGCATTATTAACACCACCTTCTTGGAAATTTTAAGGTACAAAAGGAGCCTTACCTAAATTGGGAACATCTTAATTATAATCCATGGGTAGCCCCATGGGACATTTTTGAGGTATAATATTTCATAAATTCCCAAATAGAAACATGAAAATGTATTTCATAGCTTAAATTTTATAAAATTTAATAAATTAATGGATTTACACACATGTAAAAACACTATGAAACATTCCATAAGGGTCTACTAACAACTACCCATGGCCTAAGATTAAACCACCTATACCCACTTATTAGTTATATTTATATAAAAATAGAATCATAGAAATGCTCATGTTAAATTAATTTTTTTTCACAAACAATGTATTTGAGAAAAATTAAAGTATATTATTATTTCACATTAATTTATTTTAACATATCTTAATCAAACACAATCAATTGCATGAAATGTGAACCTAAATGCCTATCTATGATGCATGAACTCACCTCATATTTCCTTTCGAGGCAAGAGAAAATCACATAAACTAACAAAATACAATATCACTTAATAAAAATATGAATATATTTACCCAATCCTTAAACACACTTTATGTCATACAATTTTAAATATATTTCCAAAAAATAAAAATTGAGGATCTTGAGGTAATATGTATTTTAATGTATAAATAGGAAAATAAATCAACTTAAATATATAAACATAATATTTTTTGAAAACCCCACATAGTTATATAGACTCATATAGATCTTATAAAACTACATAGGATACCCTGGGGAAAATATTTTAGGAAACTGGTGAGCAAGAAATCCCAAAAAGGGGATACTGATGGAAATAAAGCATAACATGATATTCAAGAGGAAAACCTGATATCATAAAGATAATGATCATGGGAATGGAATTATTGGATAAGGAAATGAAATAACAATATCAAGGAATCATGGAATATGTTGAAATAATATATGACATGACACCATAAACATATGTCAAGGTTCACTCCCAAGACTATCACTATAAAGTGAAAAAGTCCCATGGTGGATTGGGTTCACCCCCTAATCCCACCCATAACATATTATGAGATATAATGATTTACCCAATTATTTGGAGGAATATATAATTCTAGGAACACCCATCACTAAAGAATAATATATATATTCATGAAACATTAGGAAATGAAAGAAAACATAAATCATTACCTTGAATAATACTATGATTAAGAAGCGAGTTTCATAGTTCTAATTCAAGGAATAACCAAAAGATAAATCATAATCCTTGTCAAAAAACAAGTAATTAAATTATTTTTAACTTAAAAAATTGAAAAAGAGACATTGATTTTAAATATGGAGTTACATTTTATAAAATTAATGATAATTATCATTATAAAATAAAAATAAAAATGGTACACTTGGGTGGAGCTTTTTTGAAATAAAAATAGATCTTTTAAAGAGAGAAAGAAATTGTTTTTTTACATAAAACCATAATTGAACCATGATATATATAAATAAAAGAATTATGTTTTTAGAAGCTATAAATGTTTTAAAAAAATTTTATGGGGTGATTATTGACATGAGAGAGGAAATTTAATATTTCCCTTATATCGAGTTTACTTTAAAGTGGGAATTGTGAAGGGAACTAAAAACATGTATAACTCTTGAAATGAAAAGGATATTATACTAGGTATATATTTATGGGAAATATATATAAAAATATAATAATTATATTAGATTAAAATTGATTAAAATTTATAAAAAGAAAGAGAATGTGTAACAGACAAGTAACAATAGAGGTATATAAAATACATTACCTTGGGTATTAAATTGACTATGTACTTCCACTTAACTTCCTAAATAATTAAATTAAGTTCATTCAACACATAACCCAAAATTTTTCATATATACATAATTTTATGGGGTCAATTTATTATTTTTTGTTATTTATTTTCAATATAGTTTCTACTTACACCGATTACTCGAGGTTGTTAGGTTAATTACTTCGTAATAATTTTGGTTTGTTGACTATGATCAAAGGTGATATAAAATAGCCTCATGATCACCATAATTTTTTAGTTTTATGTTTTTTATTATTAAATTAGGAAAATATTTATATATTTTCAATGTTTATCCCAAAATAGTCCCAAATTAATAAAGGTTCCTTAATTAGTCAATTTAGGGTGGTTAAATTTACTATAACAATTTAATCCTAATTACACATAAAGAATGCACATAATAATAATAATTATTTAATAATAATGGTGTCATAAAATAGATATTTCATTAGTATAACAAAACATAATTATATTAAAAAATAAAATGTTACCATACCTCATTTTTCATAGGGACATGAGTGGTGTAGAAGAAGAAAAGAACTAGAAAATTCAGGTTGAGAGTATTACTACTCCCTTGGAATTTCTCCCTAGGAAAAATTATTAAGGCTTATCAACATGGTGTTTTTGTGATATAAAGGATTAAATTGCATGGAGATGTTTTTTAGGAGATTATATAGTATATTTTTGGTTGAGACAAATCTTTTTAATTAGTGGAGAAAAGGGAAAAAGGTGAGATCCTTTTATAAGTAAAGAGAGTGGATTTTTTGTAATATCTCTTTACATTTCAATAATGTCATTCCATTATTAAAGGAATAAGTGGACCATAATGGATAATAATTATGTGGGTAAATATAAAAGGTCTATCCTCTATTCCACCAACAATATCATATATATTTTTCACTAGTCTCAACCTTTTTCATTATATTAAACCACTTTTACCCTAATTTACACATATCACGATAACTCAATGTTCACCCTTGGTAACTTATTTTAAAGGAGAATTAAAATTGATATTATTTAATTATTTGAACATGATGATTTAATATATGTAAATAGTTTTATAAAATAAAATTTCAAGGAGTTATAGAAAAAAAATTTAGTATGAGCGCACAAAATGTATAAAAATCATTTCCCCTAAAATGTTCATTTTAATATTTAAATTTAAACATGGGAAAATATTATCAAGGTATTTGGTTTTCAAGAAAAAATTAGGGGTTTTATAAAAATAATAAATGTTTTACAGCTTTTATAAAAAACAAAAACAAGATTTTATAAATATAATATTGAATTTAATGTTAATACACAAACAATTGTTTTATTAGTATTAAATATTACTTAATCCCAAAAATTCTAAGAATATGATTTATAAGTTCAACATAATATTTTTGATTTCATAAATTATATTCCTTAAATTAATATTAAATTTTTATAAATTTACAAATTAATCTTATCTTATGAAATCTCTTAATAATATTGCAATATTTGTAAAATTAGTATTTTTCACTATTCACCCAAAAAATCAATTATTTTATAAAATTATCAGAAATTAATCCTAATCTCATATATATATGAGTAATCTTATAATTAAAGTAATTTTATTATATTCAACGTATATATGAGATAAAAAATGAGTTTATTTATCATTTCTTAAAAGTTTATAATTTTTTTAAAAAATCCATTTTAAAGCATATTATGTTCAAAATTAATGATAAGGTGATTCTAGTTATTATAATATAAATTAACTTATATAATACATTTATATATTCATTAGTAATATATATATATAATTTATAGGTCATTACATTCTTCCACCTTGAAAATATTTTCCCTTGGAATATTATCCCAAACACTAGGGTAAAAACAAATGTGGGTACTTATATTTCATTATATCTTCTTGTTACCATTTCACATATTCATACTTATGATTTCATGAAATTACTTTGACAAGGTGAGTTGAATGTTTTCACATAACCTTATATATACTATCCAATATCTTCACTGGCTTCACCTCACATGTGAGGTCATCCTCCAACCTTACCACTTCTGGATTCAATACATATGAGGGATCTGGTATGTACTTAATCAAGATAGATATGTTGAAAACATTAGGTACATTAGCTTTGTTGGTTGGAAGAATAATATTATATGAAAAATTCTTTAATGTGTTTGAGGATCTCAAAGATGGATATGTGGAACACATTATTTCGGTTTTTTTTTCATGGGAAAATGGGCGAGTTCATGGTGTTATAGTTTTCTGTAGTGGCGGTGTGTGATGATGGTTGTGTGGTGATGATTGTGGGTTTTGATGGTGATATATTAGTGTGAAACCATTATTTTGGGATTTTTTTGTATATATATATGATACATTTCATTTGATTTATTTATTCACCCCACTCAAGTTCGATAACCTTACGAACACCCAAATGTTTTGGGTTTCATGTGTTTTCCCTAGCATCTAGGCTGGCATGGGAACATATGGTTGATAATTATAATTACCCATGGATTTTAAACACATTTTTACATGTTTTTTAAGAAAATATCTAACTAGTAAAACCCCAAATATGACGAGGCCTAGTGACTTTGTAATACTGGGTTCATATTACATCAAAATGAAATTAAACATGGAATATTTATTTTATTCCCTACAGTGAGATCCTAAATTCCATTTCATCTCCCAAAAATACATGGGTTAACCTAGTGAATACATATATAAAGCGGGGAGTTAAAAATACCACTATTAGAATAAACATGATAAGTAAAAAAAATATATAGGTCCAAGTTATAACATGATATCATAGAAGAGGACGATCACGAGTAATCATATAAAATGATAACATAAAAAATATTGTATAATAAGATCATTGTAACACATGAAATGTATAATCAACAAAAAATATGACATAAACATGATTCAAGGATAACTTACTAGATAATATCACATGGTTGAAAAATTACTTTAATAGATTAGGTTTACTCCCTAATCCCATACATGATGCCTCACGAGACTAAAGATTTAAAAATAAAGTGGAGTATAATTTGGGCACACCAATAATAGCATGTTTATGATATTTGTTTACTACATAATAGAAATTAGTCATAAGGAATAACATAATAATTACCAATATAAATAAAATAGGTTTCATAATCTTGCTTCATATCATAGTCAAAGGAAATTTCATAATGAAGGAATTTGTGAAATGATCATAAGGAATGTGTTGACCTATTAAAGGAAGGGATAATAATCTATGCATATATGTGAGAGACATATATAAAGGTTTTAGAAGCATTTAATAAATTTAAATATTATTTTTAATGAATATATATAATTTTAGAATGATAAGAAAACATTCTTGAGTAAAATAGCCTTTCCACTTTTAAAATTAGTTTTGAAATAATAAAAATTCACAAAACATTATTAAATTAATTTTATTTGGAAATAACCATAGAAAATAATAATGTAATATTCGAAGAAAATAATTATCACGATGGAGGGTAATTATATACATGTATTATAAGTTAAAAAAACATTCCTTTCACACTTAGGTAAAAATTCAAAAAGTACCTCATTCAGAAACCAAACAGAATATTCCTTTTATAACATTTCTAAAAAGGTAAAAATGGTTAAAAAGAACTTTGAAAATTCATATAATAAAATTAAATCATTTTAAAAATATTTTAAAGGAAAAAAAATATATAAGAGAAATAGTTTTTAACTAAAGATATAAATAAAGTCGATTTACTTCAAAAAAACATTTTATCACTAATTTTATTTACTAAAGAGAGGAAAATCATACTATTATTTTAAAATTTCATGAATAACCAGAGTAAAAAAATATATAAGTGGTCTATTAGACAATGGTCAATAAATTTCCTTAGAAAGATACTCAAGTATAAAAAATCTCGATTTAGATGAGATTATAAAAAAAACCCTTAAAACATTGGTATTATATGTATTGGGGCAGTATATAAACCATATAAAATAAACTAGGTTCATAAAATAACACATGTCTAAAAGACTAGAGTTTTGAGATGAAACCCTTACCTAGATCCAAAATCTTCACATGTGATCCTTATATTCATGAATAATAAAATTTTGTTAATTATTTACCCACTAAAAAACTTTTTTCAAGATTATTATTACTTTTATATTATTTTTTACAATTTCATATTCAATTACTTAACTAATTAATTTTACATTGTACATTTTAACGATAAACAACTCGTATGTCCAAAATCAATTTGGTATGTTGAATAAGGTCAAAGATATTGTTATTTAATCATATATATAATATTAATCATGTAATAATTATTAATTTTATACAATAATTATAATTTATAACAAAACTTTAAATAGATTAATGAAAAATGAACTACGTTACAATCAGGGAGATGGTAGTCCATGTGTACACATGAGTAACATTTACATTTTTTAATATCATAAGGAAAATAAGGTAAGAGTTATTTTATCATTAATTTATTATAATTATATTATAATTATATTATAATTATAATATTATTTCTTTAAATAAAATCACATATACCATCTATGTGAATTGGTAATAAAAACGAACCACATTGCTTCATGAGGTGGTAGTCCGTCATACACAAGGAAAAAATTATCATTTATTAAATTAATGTTAAGGTAAAAAATTATTTGATATATTATTTTCATGAATTTTAATATGTTAATAATATCATATATAAATATAAAATTAATCCTTATTACCTTATAAATAATGTTTATGTGAAAAATGAATCACACCGCTTCACAAGGTCGTACACACGAGCGACATTATCATATTCCATATAGAATGTATCGTGATAAATTATATGTGATATTATAATTATAAAAGTATAATTATATAAAAAATATCATATATAAACATTAAATATATCATTATATCCAGTCATGAGAAGCGGGGATGGAAAAATAATATTGTCAGTTCGGGAGGTGGTAATCCTCTGTACACATAATCAATAGTTTCATATCCCATTTAAAGGAGGAGGAGATTTTTATAAGTAATGAACATTAAAAAACATCTAATTTATGTAAGATAATATGGTTATTATATCAAAATGTTTTAATAATATTTTAAAGAGGCGGAATAACAAATAAAATAAAACACTCGGTTAAGGACATTACCTCTTCAACTGACAGCTTCTTTTGGTTCACCAAAAAATCCTTTCTAGAATTAATTTATAGTAAAAAAAGCTCTATAGGATGTATTTATGGAATTAAGAAATTTATTTTGGAAACTATTGTGTGAAACAATGTGTTTTGGAAGTGTGGAAATAATAGGATAGTTGGTGGCCTTTTATATGTGGGGGAGATGACACATTTGGAATTTTTGAAAACAAAGAATTACAACCACGTTTTTCACAGGAAAATAGGATATAAAATGAATTTTTTTAAAACAATATAATATATAAAGTATTAATATGACAATAACATATAAATTAGGTATGTTTTTGATCATTTTTAATCTTTATTTTTTTAGTTTTACACTCTAAATAACATGTTTTTACCTTAACTATCGTAAATATTTTTTATTTTTTTCAAAATTTATTATGGTAAAAAATTAAGTTGAAATAATTAGATAATATAAATTATGATGATTCCAAATATGGAATCTATTTTTTCAAATTCAAATAATAGAATAATTATAATTTAATTTTAAATTTAACCATAAAACATGTAAAAAATAATGTTTTAAAGAATTTCATTTTTATGAAGCATAATAAAATCATATAATAACTATATAAAAAGTAATCATAATTAATTGAATTTAAAATTAAAATTATATATATAATATTTAAATTTATTAAAAATTAATTGTTATCAGGAATTAATTAATTAATCAAAATGGAGAAACATTATGCACTTTAAAACTGTTTTCACAATGATGCGTTTTAAGCTAAAAAATGAAAATATACTAAAATATAGTATAAATATGATTTAAATGTATTTAATTGGATTTAATATAACTATATAATACTTATGTTAATTTTAAATCTAGTTAAAATAATAATGGAACTTTTAAATTACAATTATTTTTTAAAAAGAAATGAAAATTTTATAAATTTTTTTTTCAAAACTTAATGAAGAAGTATTATTTTATTGAAAATATCACAATTTTAACCTATGTTAATATCGATATGATGATTTAAAAAACAATTCAATTTTCAAATAAATATTATAAAATTTGAAAAAAAAACTTATTATATTATTTTCTCATAGAATGTAGTAAACATCAATTTTTGAAGAAAACATATTTTCAAGGAATAAAAGTCCTTGCTTAAAACGAAGTGACTGGTTAACTATTACTTATAAATAAATTTAAATTTAGTACTTTTATTAGATATATTTAAAAAATTGTTTAACCCAATTAGGAATACTAATTTAATGGCTAGATTAAATAAACTCAATGATGCATGTTGAATACACTATCAAGGATATTATTATTTTAAAATCTCATGGTGTTGCAATAATAAATCTCCCACACTCTGCCTTACAGGTGTAGTTAAGTGGATAATTTATATATATGTGGTGATTACAATCATTAGAGATTATGAATTGTTGGAGGAGGGACTGAGGTTGATGTCCTCCATATTCATTATACCCTATTGAGATGGATATGTGATAAAGATGTGATATGTACTATATATGTTGTTATGTGATATGCCGTTGTAGTTGTGATTATGGTATGGATAGAAAAATGATAAGATGTTGGACCCCATGGGAGGTTTTTATTTATAGGTATGTAGTTTTATCCACATCAGATATGAAATGATAGGTATGGTGTGCTAAAACCTAGCCGTATAAGGGATGTAAGAACCTAACATTTGAAAATGGTGTTTGAGATTGAAAAATCACTGGGGAAGAAATAGTGGGGCACCCATTGTTTATATTATAAATATTATTTTACTATATTTTGAAGGGAAATTTTGTGAGTGAGCCTTGTTTTGGCTGGGTGGTAGTTAGTTTGTTAAGTGCTTATTGATTGTACTATTTATTTACTTAATAATCAGCGTGATTGTAACACCCCGAGATTTTATGAAAAATATTTTTTTTTAATTTTATTAATGTCTTGTTTTGTACGCTACACCAAATAGAGCGTGCACTACAAACATCCCTGACTTGGCTTGCATTACACGCAATCGCGACCTTCTACGATAGCATGTTTTGTACGCAATGCTGAGTTTTACTAAACAACGATATGTTATATAAACTAGCCATTATGAATAGTAATATGCACTTTTTAAAATTTGATAAATTTTATCTTTCGAAATGGACTTCATTTTTGGATTCGGAATATCGAAATTAGCCTAGGGTGAATTTTTGGTATTTTTCTGAAAACATTCAATTTTTGATGAATAGTGAAAACACTAGGTAACTATTTAAAAAGCGACTTTTTATTTAAATAACTATTTTTATTATTTAAATTTATTTTAGGTAAAAAATGATACATAATACCTATATAAGTTCAATGTAATTCATTGGAGTTATCTTATAATAATTTTAGATATATAAAAATTTTATTGAACTTTTCACCGTCTTTTACCCACCTTCTAGGAGAATTTGGAAATTCAAATAAAACATAATTTTACCACTTATATGAGTGGAATTTTGAAAATACAAGAGAAACGGTTAATATCAAGTACTAAAATGTGGTTCAATGAGATGAAAATAATTTTTGGTGAATAATAACTTTTTACTTTTATTTACCACAGTTAAAAATAAATAGGGCAATTAAGGGTACAAATGATATTATTATTACCCTAACACATGTACTAATTCTATTTTATAAGTTTAATTCGACCACAAACAACATTATGAATAAAATATGACCATTTATGTCCACATGGATTAGATTAGGACATTTATTATTAATTTATTTAAAGAAGGGTTAAAATAGTTAAAATCCAAGATTAACTACTAATTCATTTTTAATATAGGGTTATACATAAGATAAATTTGACTATAAATATTCATTATAAATTTAAAAGTATTTCATACCTAATGGTATTTTATTTATAATTTTTATACATTAAATAATTTAAGTTATTTATGACACAGTGGTGATGCAGTAATTACCTAAATAATGAAATATTAAAATAATTAATATTATAAATACCCAAATAAATGTAATTTTAGACTTTTTATGAATTCCAATAATTTTCTAGGTTAATATGACATGATATTATTGATTTAAATAACTTTTTTAGAAGTAATCATTCTGTTATAATTTTCACAAAAATCAATTACAAAATAGTGTCAAAATTGACATAAAATAGTTTTTAAAACAAATATTATATTATTAATTGTTATTTTATTCCTAAAAATCTAAGGTTTGAAAAAATGACTTAGATAAGGTTATATATAGTAATAATAAACAACTTGGGGTTCTTTTGGCTTGTTATAGTAAGTTTATTAACCTTATAGTGTTTGAAAACAAGAAGACACGGTAAAAGTAAAATTATTTAACTTAAAGTTAAATCTAAATGATAAGGTTAAAATAGAAACCTAAAATTGTCTAAATTATATTGGATGAGAGGATTTATACCCATAACCACCTTATCTTAGAAATAAATCAATTTGGATATATTAAAAACCTAATATGACTTTATAATAAAATAATATTTTTGGTTTTTCCAAAGGTGCCCCTCTCCTCCCTTATAAAAGGGCACCTCCTCCCTCTTTTCCTCACACCACTTTGAGCCTTCAAGATCGTGAAAACCCTACCAATTTCTCCTCTAAACTTCCCTATAAATATCCTAGAGGTCCTTGTCTTCTTCAAAGACAATCTTTAGTGCCCTAAGTGGAGGTTAAGAAGAGGCGCTTCAAAGAAGAGGTAATGTCCGTTACCGATTCTTTCAACATTATTTACTCTTCTACTTCTTCTTATTTAGTTGTTTCATTATGAAGTAATAACATCAGTATCACTCATATATTTATATGTTATTATAAGTATGAAACAAACATATTTCACCATCTATACATCCCACAGAAAATGAAATCACCGCGCGTGCGTACGTATGGAATATCGTCTCTACGCCGTGGTGTAATCTGTTTTCGACCACCACCTTAATTGGATGTGTATAATGGTGTAAATAAATAACTATAAATGATTATTGTAAAGGGATATTGATTCTGAAATATTTTACATACACTTCAGTACAATTCCATGATCATGGTAATGATATCATTGCTCGTGCGTACGTACGGACTACCGTTTCCATGACGCGATGAGATTCATTTTCCATGTTAACCATTCATGAATGATTATAAAGTTTATATAATAAGTAATAATGAAATATATGACATAATGAAGCTACTGGATTTATGTATATATATATATATATTTCATCTACTTACTTCCATTCAAGTCAATAACTAAAGGAAAACAACGTTCATGCGTACGTACGGCCTACCGTCTCTATGAACAGTGTATTTCATTCCATTTATCGATCTATCATCTATATATGTATATGTTGAATATATATATTACATATAAATCATGTTTTACATTCTGGAATTAAGTAAATCAGGATATAAGTAATAATATCAAGAACAAAAAGTCCAAACATGTACGATAAATAAAACAATTTTACCCAAAATGCTGCATTAACATGGAACTTATAAAAGAACTGGTAATATACAGTCATAAGTGAACCATATATGATATCATAACAATGAATATGATTATGTAATAAGTCAATGACATTATTTAAATCATTATATAGGATGTTTGGATACGTACGAAGCGTATCGGGCCTAAGGTAAGGGATAACTATTCCAATCTCGTTCTTATCTGAGATTGTTTATTCATAAGTATTTACTGGGGTTAATATTATAATCCATGTCCATGTTTCCTAAAAATGGTTTCATGTATGTTTAAATTCTTTTTTAACCATTTGTGACTTTTACTAAATGGTATGTAAGGAATCTTTCTTTTTTTACCATATGTGGTGCTTTTTGACTTTTCTGACAAAAGTACGAGGAGAATGTTATTTTTAACTTATACGGCGTGAAATTTTTTTTACGGTTTCATAACGCCTAATTTTCATGAAGATTACTATAAAAAATTGCATGATTATTTTCAAAAAAACCCTTTCCTTTTAAAATTTCATGGAATTTGGTGAAAATAAAATGATTTTGAAGAAGAAAAGATATTTTCTTCAAGAATTCATTTCAAGTGTTTTATCAAAACTATTTTCTATCTAAAATGACATTATTTAATATTTTTATGTTTCAAGTATATTGTACCCATTATTTACATGGTTTGATTCTTCTTATGATCAACTTATATCAATTTTTATGGATTATGTTATGATGGCATGATGTTTAAGAATCCCATTCTATTACATGGGTTATGCTATGATGTATGATTCATGATTTTGTGGCACACGAAAGAAGGATTTCATTATGAGATGGGTGGGAACTATATCTCCCTCCAATGAATTGGGTAAAGATTAATATCTCATGATATAAACATGGCTGGAAAGGTAATCTAATTCGGTTCAGTGTTACAGAACTGGAATGAGGAGTGAACTCGATTCAGAATGGGAATTTGTCCACTAAGATGGTCTTGGTAGCAATGCCTTAGATACTACGGAAATCATAACATGTGCTTAATGGATGCCACAATTACATGTTTTATATCCATGCTAGTTTATCATGATTAATGTTCCTTTAAGATCTATGCCTTATGTACTTCCATGATTTATGTCTTTGCTCAAGATTTTGATGTTTAGATTTTATGTTCATGTTTTTCATTCAAATGTTTATGGATTGTTTTATGTTCTCTATGGTTAAACTTACTGAGAATTTGAGCTTACCCTTTATATGTTTTCTTTTCCCTAGGATTTAAGAAAAGTTTTTAGGTAAGAAAACAAAAGGGGAAGATCTTTATGGGAGATGTTGAAGATATTTCACCAATATTAGAAGATTACGTTCCATGTTTCCAAAGACACTAAACTATTATGGTCCTTGAGTTTTGGTTTTTTTATGTATTAAGTATTCCCCAAAATTAATGCATTGTCCATGTACGTCAAGCTTTGGGTCTCTACAGTTGGTATCATAGGAATGGTTTAGTTAACCTTTGGAAACTAGGATGCGAAAACTTTAGTGAGATCCCTAGAGATATTTCTAAGGTATGTCTAGGGATGTCCCTAAGATTAAGTATAAGTATAGGTTATAGTCATAGAATTATGGTAATTATATTATAATTAAACCTAAGATGTTAGATATTGAAGGTACTCCCCCTTTTTTATGTTGTTTTCATAGCATGATTTTTGCCCCTCACACTTTTATTTTTGGGTTTTAGACAATGGATGGAACCCAAAGGAACCGTGTTGAACAATGTAATGGACAATGAAATGATTTTCCTCCTGAGAAACCAAATGTGATGGGAGATGGAGTGCAAAATATTATTTCTATACTTACATAATCTATGAATCATTCTTGATTTCCAAATGATCAGATAAGGGAACAATATTCAATTGAGTCCTTCATGAGGAAACGTCCACCGTCTTTCAATGGGTCTTCTGATCCAATTATTACTGAACAATGGATCGGTATCATTGAAAAGATATTTTCCATACATCGCTGTTTAGAACATAAAAAAGTCATTTTAGCTGTTTACCATTTAGAAGGTGAAGCAGACCAGTGGTGGACTCTAATTAAGAATACAAGGCCCAAAAATGAAATTGAATCCATGGAATGGGACGAGTTCAAGAACTTGTTTTTCAGTAAGTACTTTTCTCGTATTCTTTGAAAAAATATGGAAAAGGAGTTTCTTGAGATTAAGAAGAAGGTTGATGAATCTATTGGTATATATGAAGTGAATTTTACAAGACTTTCAAGGTATGCATCTGGCTTTATCATCCAACCTGAAAGTAAAGATGATCAATTTTTTAGTGGCTTAAAACCAAGTCTTCGAAGGGCATTAACTATAAGAGAATTTAGTAGCTATGAAGAAATTGTGTATTGTGCTATCACGGTAGAGTTGGAAGTTAGTGTAACATATCCATATCCTGATTTTGATAAGAAACGAATGATGGAGTTTAAGGAGAAATCTCAGAATAATGGAGAAAAGAAGATGAATGTTTCGTTATTTTCAAAGTCTGGAAAGAAGCATGGTGGAGATTGTATTGAAGGGAATAGAAAATGTTTTAAGTGTGGAAAAGAAGGTCATCGAGCAGCTGAGTGTCGAAGTAATGGAAAAGGGTTTGTAATGATGTGAATAAAGTAAAGACTGAAGAGAACGCACCACCAACACTTCAATGCTTCTAGTGCAAGGAAATGGGGCATTATGCTAATCAATGCCCTAATACAAGGGTTAATGATGATCAATATGAGCAACATCTTAAGGAAATGGATAAAGGGAAGTCACATGCGATCATTATTTTTGATGTTGAGTATGAAAGTGATGTTGTGTAATGATTAAGTGTTTATGTAATGGGATTTCAAAATGGTATCATGGAATCTCATTTATGGTATTGTGGAATATTGGAATATCTATATATTGGTTTTAAATAATTATATGGTACTAGTAACCATGAAAAAGTGATTGAAATATTTTTGGAAAGAAGATGATATGCACAAATTTAATGGATAATGAAAAAATGAAATGAGCTCATGATTGTTATAATGACTAAGTGATATTATGGTTTGAGTATACAGAATTTTGGGATTTTTGGTATGTGGAAAAAGTTAACTTTTGACAACACTCATGTTTTCATTACGGTTCAATGGGTATTCTTTTTTGAAGAGAATACATGATTAAGGCCTTCTAATGTTTGGAATTTGACCAACAAGATATATGGGGAATAAATTATGGTATTCACATGCTTGGTTGTTGACAATTCAAGTAATCATTTTCTTTATATTATGAGATTGGACATATGTATTTTGGATAAGCCTAAAGATTGGAATGGATTATGTTAGACAGAAGTTAGTATTGTTTAAGGCTATAAATTTTTTCAATGTTATTTATGGAATGTTATAATAATGTATTTTTAGAAAAAGGATAACCTGCAGGACGGGCGACAACCCGTCGCGTCGGACAAGGCTGTGGGAATCGAACCCACAACTGAAGTGTGACATGCCTTTATCACCTACCACTAGCCTACAGGAAGTCCTTGTTTAGTAGAAACTAGTTTTATTATATTAATAAGTATAATATATGAGGTATAAGTCCATTTTAGGAACCATATATGATTAATCTCACTATAGATGGACTTATGTATTTTTGATAACTATTTCTAACGTTTTTTTTGAGACAGATGGAATGACCCATAATTCTACCACATGATATTCTAACACTTCATGAATGACAAATTAAACTTCATTTATTTATGAGATGAAGTGGAAATTGACCAAGGAATGACCAACGGTGAGACTGTACCAAAATCAAGAAAGTATTTCTTCTAATTCCAATTTCTTCAACTTCAGGTAAATGATCTTGAAAACCAAAAATGTTGTCCTAGTGCCCTTATATCCAATAAATCAGATGGTAACTTAGATCATCAAAAATATATGGCTATGTGATTGTTGGATTTTTCAAAGCCATGTTCTCTACCACTCTCTATCAAAACATGATGGTTAGATTTCTCTTCGATATCCATATTTTCACTTATATTCTTCTATGTGGAAACCCAATAATTAGTTAATTTGGGTAACCATTATGTTTCATAATTTAGTTTTTAAAGATAATTTTTGGTATTCCTTTTTACGATGTGGGATTCTATTAAAGAAACTCACAAGTAGTAAACCATTTATGACCCCGACGAATTTCGAGGGCAAAATTCATTTTAAGGGGTGTAGAATGTAACACCCCGAGATTTTATGAAAAATATTCTTTTTAATTTTATTGATGTCTTGTGTTGTTTGCTACACCAAAAGGATCTTTCCCTACACGCATCCCTGACTTCACTTGCATTACACGCAATCACGACCTTCCAAGATATCATGTGTTGTACGCAATACCAAGTTTCACTAAACAATGATATGTTATATAAACTAGCCGTTAAGAATATTAATACCCAATTTTTAAAATTTTATAAATTTTATCTTTCCAAATGGACATCATTTTTGGATTCGGAATATTGAAATTAGCCTAGGGTGAATTTTTCGTATTTTTAGGAAAACTTTCAATTTTTGATAAATAGTGAAAACACAAGGTTACTATTTAAAAACCGACTTTTTATTTAAATAATTATTTATTTTATTTAAATTTATTTTAGTTAAAAATTGATACATAATACCTATATATGTTCAATGTAATTCATTGGAGTCATTTTATAAAAAATTTAGATATATAAAAATTTTATTGAACTTTTCACCGTCTTTTACCCACCTCCAAGGAGAATTTGGAAATTCACATAAAACTTAATTTTACCGCTTCTGTGAGTGGAATTTAGAAAATCTGAGAGACACGGTTAATATCAAGGACTAAAATGTGGTTCAATGAGATGAAAATAATTTTTGGTGAATAGTAACTTTTTACTTTTATTTACCACGATTAAAAGTAAATAGGGTAATTAAGGGAAAAAATGATATTATTACTACCCTAAAAAATGTTTTAATTATATTGGATAAGTGTAATTCGACCAAAAACAGCCTTAGTAATAAAATATGTCTATTTAGGTCCGCTTGGATTAGATTAGGAAATTTATTATTAATTTATTTAAAGAAGGGTTAAAATAGTTAAAATCAAAGATTAATAACTAATTCATTTTTAATATAGGGTTATACGTAAGATAAATTCGACTATAAATATTAATTATAAGAATAATAAGATTTAATACCTAGTGGTATTTTATTTATAATTTTTAGACATTAAATAATTGAAGTTATTTATGACACAATAGTGATGCAGTAATTACCTAAATAATGAAATATTAAAATAATTGATATTATAAATACCCAAATAAATGTAAATTGATACTTTTATGAATTACACTAATTTTATAGGATAATATGACAAGTTATTATTGATTTAATTAACTTTTTTTGAACTAATAATTCTGTTATGATTTCACAAAAAATCAATTACCAAATAGTGTCAAAATTGACATAAAATAGTTTGTAAAAAAATATTATCTTATTAATTGTTATTTTATTCCTAAAAATATAAGGCTCTGACAAATGAATTAGATAAGGTCATATATAGTAATAATAAACAACTTGGGGTTCATTTGTCTTGTTATAGTAAGTTTATTAACCTTATAGTGTAAGAAAACAAGAAGACACAGTAGAAGTAAAATTATTTAACTTAAAGTTAAATCTAAATGATAAGGTTAAAATAGAAACCTAAACTTGTATAAATTCTATTTGACGAGAGTATTTCTACCCATACCCACCTTATCTTCAAAATAAATCGATTTGGAGATATTAAAAACCGAATATGACTTTATAATAAAATAATATTTTTAGTTTCTCTAAAGGTGCCCCTCTCCTCCCTTATAAAAGGGCACCTCCTCCCTCTCTACCTCACACCACTTTGAGCCTTCAAGATCGGTCAAAACCTGCCAATTTCTTTTCTCCACTTCCCTAGAAACATTCTAGAGGTCCTGGTCTTCTTCAAAGACCATCTTTAGTTCCCTAAGAGGAGGTTAAGAAGAGGCGCTTCAAAGAAGAGGTAATGTCCGTTACTGATTCTTTCAACTTTATTTCTTATTCTACTTCTTCTTATTTAGTTGTTTTATTATAAAGTAATAAAATCAGTATCAATCATATACTAATATGTTATTATATGTATGAAACAAACCTATTTCACCATCTATCCATCCTACGGAAAACGAAATCACCGCGCGTGCGTACGCACAGAATACCATCTCCACGCCGTGGTGTAATCTGTTTTCGACCACCACCTTACTTGGATGGGTATAATGGTGTAAATAAATAACAATATATGATTATTTTAAAGTGATATTGATTCTGAAATATTATACATAGACTTTAGTACAATTCCACGATCATGGGAATGATATCATCGCTTGTGCGTACGTACGGACTACCGTCTCCACGACGTGATGAGATTCATTCTCCCTGTTAACCATTCATGAATGATTATAAAGTATATATAATAAGTAATCATGAAATATATGAAATAATGAAGCTACTGGATTTATATATATATATATATATGTCATCTACTTACTTCCATTCATGTCAATAAATAAAGGAAAACAACGTTCATGCGTACGTACGACCTACCGTCTCCATGAATGGTGTATTTCATTCCATTTATCGATATATAATCTATATATGTATATTCTGAATATATATTACACATAAATCATTTTTTAAATTCTGGAATTAAGTAAATCAGGATATAAGTAATAATATGAAGAACAACGAGTCCAAACATGTACAATAAATAAAACGATTTTACCCAAAACACTGCTTTAACATGGAACTTACAAAAGAAGTGGTAATATAAATTCATAAGTGAACCATATATGATATCATAAAAATGAGTATGATTCGGTAATAAGTCAATGGCATTATTTAAATCATTATACAGGAGTTTTGGATACGTACGAAGCATATTGGAACTAAGGTAAGGAATAATTATTCCAATCTCGTTCTTATCCGAGATTGTTTATTCGTAAGTATTTACTGGGGTTATTGTTATCATCCATGTACATGTTTCCTAAAAATGGTTTCATGTATGTTTAAAGTCCTTTTTAACCATTTTTGACTTTTACTACTTGTTATGTAATGAATCTTTCTTTTTTACCATACGAGGTACTTTTTGACTTTCTGACAAAAGTATGAGGAGAATGTTATTTTTAACTTATACGACATGACCAGATTTTTACAATTTCATAACGCCTCATTTTCATGAATATTCCTACAAAATATTTCATTAGTATTCTCAAAAAAACTCTTTTCCTTTAGAATTTCATGGCATTTGGTGAAAATAAAATTATTTTGAAGAAGAAAGGATATTTTCCTCAAGAATTCATTTCAAGTGTTTTATCAAAACTATTTTCCATCTAAAATGACATTATTTAATATGTTTATGTTTCAAGTATAATGTCTCCATTATTTACATGGTTTGATTCTTCTTATGATTAAATTATATCCATTTTTAGGGATTATGTTATGATGGCATGATGTTTAAGAATCCCATTATATTACATGGGTTATGCTATGATGTATGATTCATGATTTTTTAGCACACAAAAGATTGATTTCATTATGAGATGGGTGGGACATATATCTCCCTCCAATTCATTGGGTAACGATTTATATCTCATGAGATAGACATGGCTGGAACGGTAAGTTAATTCGGTTCAGTGTTACAGGATTGGAACGAGGAGTGAACTCGATTCAGAATGGGACATTTTCCACTAAGATGGTCTTGGGAGCAATGCCGTGGCTACTATGGAAATAATAACACGTGCTTAATGGATTCCACAATTACATGTTTTCTTCCCATGCTAGTTTATCATGATTAATGTTCCTTTATGATATATGCCTTATGTACTTCCATTATTTATGTCTTTGCTCAAGATTTTGATGTTTATATTTTATGTTCATGTTTTTGCATTCAAATGTTTATGGATTGTTTTATGTTCTCTATGCTTACCCTTACTGAGAATTTGAGCTCACCCTTTATATGTTTTCTTTTCCCCAGGATTTAAAGAAAGTTTTTAGGTAAGAAAACAAAAGGGGATGATCTTTATGGGAGATGTTGAAGATATTTCACAAAGATTAGAAGATTACGTTCCGAGTTTCCAAAGACACTAAACTATTACAGTCATTGAGTTTTGGTTTTTGTTATGTATTAAGTATTCCAAAAAAGTAATGTATTGTCCATGTACGTCAAGCTTTGGGTCTCTATAGTGATTCCTCTCTATTTTCTTGAGAATCATTAAGTTTAATCCTACTAAGTATAATTTTTAATATCACTAATATATATACAATAATTTTTTTTATTTTTAGTGTGAGTTTAGAGATTGGACCAAATAGGTTTTTCTCAAAGCATAAATCTACGTTCAGAGTCACTTTATATGAGTTTCTCTTAGTATTTTATATAGAGACTTATATTTTTATGATATGTCATAAATTTTGGATTATATTGGGATTTAGAATACATTATATAATTGTATTAATTGATTAATTTATTATTATATTCCTAGGTAACATGAGGGTAACATATCCCATTAAGATGTTTTATACTCTTAGTGCTGGCCACCAAACCGGGGAATATTGAAAACGGGCCTCAAGGGTCACCCTTATGTTCACCATGAGCTCCAAAATGGTTCCTAGTGAGTGCGGACAATGATAAAGTTGTGATTTTTGTGAAGAGTTATAGTGGGGATTGGAGTTAATAATAGTTAATTATTTCATTGGTAGTTAGTTGAACCCAGTTTATGTTTTCAGAAAGAGATACTAGTTTGGAAACATGATTTTAGGTCCCCCTATGATATTATGAAATAAAATTAATCTCATTGAATATTCTAGTGTATGTAATTATATTTACATATTATATTCCTAATAATGGAATATACATCATAATTTTTCACAGTTGTGTTTTATTCAGATATGATTTTTGGAAATTAAGTAATATTAATTGAAATAAGTTAAATATATGAATTATATGCTACTAGGATTAGGGATTTTTTTATTTATTGAGATTATAATTAGATATAATTCATGTGTAGATAAGGTTGATGAGGTTTATCAGGATTATTTTTTGATTACCCAAGGGTCATCCCAACTAAGGATGATAAGGATTTAAGGATAATGCTCCACATGTTACATAATTAGGGATTGGCTATCTATTAAGGGTGTGTGTTAGATCTTAGGATAGAGTTTTAGTTATAGGATCTTGAGATCTCCTTTAGTTTTATATATGTTTGGATAAAGTATCATGTTGTATTGGATCTTAGTCAGATGTGAGGGGAAACACGATAGTGGAAGATCTTATATCTTAGGGATTGAAATGAGGAAGATCATTCATTTGATTATTATTTTTGTGGTAGTGTCAAATAGAGTTATGATATTTGATGATGAGGGAATTGAAGAGGTGTGGGATAATATCCCATCAATAGGGGTGTTTTAGTATGCATGATCTCATGATCAGGTTTAAGGACATTCTTTACTTAAAACTTGATATTTTCCTAGATAAGGGTATAAAGAATGTTTTATATAGGGGTATCTACCCCAAGTTATTCAATATGACATCACCCCATTTATGTAACCTGTATATTTGTAGGTGTAGAAGAAGGATGATTCCATTGAGAGGATGAATTATCAATTAGGCATATATTACATAGGTATTCATTAAGGATACATGGGGAGTAGAGTTATTTTTTTGGTGGATCATATATGTTAGGGTAGTCAAGTTTTTGACTTATTGGGAGTAGGATTCGGCTATTTTATTCCTCATATTGTTTGGGGATGAATGTTTCTATGAACCTGTTGGGAGCTCTAAACTAATGGGATTATCTTATGGTGATTGTGGTCATTGGTGATATTAGTTACTGACTCTACTTAGGGACCATCTCCATATGGGAGCCCAAATACCTAATCATCCCCTAGTACTAGTTTGAAAGGTGGCCTTTTTAGTTGCAAGGGAAGTATTATTATACTCCACCAAGAAGAGATGGGGGTTTTAAAGGCCATCCTTCTGATATCTATAATGACTCATATTTTCCATATATTATTTTAGGATATTTTATTGATTATTTGTTAGGCAAGGTGTTGAAAAATATTGTGATTATAAGGCCTAGTGTTCCTAGAATAAATGTTTTAAATATATTAAATGGCATGTGCATAATGTTTTTTTTGGAAAAAGTATATTTTATCTTAATCAGGGGCCCAAATCAGAAATCTAAGGCCAAAATTGACTTCAAAACGTGGGGTTTACGCTAGGTATGATAGAGCCTTTTTCAGTGTGGGTCCTTTATTGAAAATTCATCCTAGAATAAAATTCAACAAAATAATTAAATAAACCATTTTTCATCTATTTCTCTGACGTAAGGAATGGTGATTGTGTAAGTAGAATGATATAAATAAATTCAAGGGTTATTTGCATAACATTGGAACCATTAAAGGTATATTTGGATGATCTCTCTCTGATAAAATTTCTCCAGATCGTGAATGATGATTGATGAGTATCAGAATTTAAGGATCTTTCCAACGACTATGATTTCAGATCGTTCTCCATTTGAAATCGATCCAAATCAAGGTAGGATGTTTTTTATTATATTTTTTCCGTATTCTTAATTTCTATAAAAATTCAAATCAATAGATTAAAATATTTATTTGAATACCATTCATTGAAGAATGGGATATTTTTGTGGAAATTCTATTAGGATATTTATTTACTTATTTCAATTCTTCATTAGTAATTCTAACAACAATGAAACGAGGCCAACCAAACATAGTCATGGGGTGTTTCTATTTTAGGTGTTTCATGTGTTTCTCCCATTTTTATATATTAATTCATCACTAAGGTTTTTTTTCTAGGAGATTTGACCAAAATAACGAGGAATTGAATGTTGCAAACCTATTTATTAGCGTAATATTTTGATATCATAGTTACAAACATGGTGTGGCACAGGGATCATAAGATGAGGACAACGGTGAGAATATTTGTAATGGTTTGGAATGATCAGTTGTGGTCTTGGATTTGAGGTGATAATGGAGGTCTAGTAAAATTTCTAAACAAATGGGATCACCAAAAAATTCTTCTTTAATGATTATTATCCATGGTTGAATAAGATCTGTGTTCTATGAGCATGATTAGCCGTGATGGTGGTAGATCAGGGTGTGGGATGAGAGGAAAAAAACACATGAAACCATACATGGAAACCAGAATTTTTTGAACTACACAACATATAACTCAGACACACACACCATGTAGACCTCCCTTACTAGTGGATTGGGTTTCAGAAAGGAGATACATATCAAACTACATGTGACACTCTCACATGGAATGTGAACTCTCTTATGTAGATCCATGTGTACCGCAAAGGGTAAAAATACAAGATTTGGAGATCATAGGTTGGAGTAGATATGTAATCTCCTATACAGACACAACCTGGAGAAGTACACGAGCTAAGCCATGTACTGATACATTGGAAGCCGACATGCTATGTACTGTTACATGGACACGAGAAAGACCTGGGGTCAAGGGACATGTTGTGTAAACCTTCTACACATCATTTACTTTCTAAAAGATGGATTGGATCCCCTATAATATGTATCTTGGACAAGTTTTGTTAGGGTGAATTCCCCATATCCATTCCATACAAGTTAGTATAATATCGTCTCTTACTCCTAGGAAAATGAACCCTTAAGTAGGTATTCTTGGATAGAGTTATTTGAATCCTTCCTTGAAGGATAGAGTGAGATCCTCTGTTCATATTAATTCCCTAGGTTGAGTTCTTGGTATCTTCATTACCAACACTACATGGTCACCGATCGTCTACTTAAGAGTTTAATTTGTATTGATTCATTGGTATACACCATGGAATGGGGTGTGATCCTCATATATTTATAGTATCTCTTTAGACTATTAGTGTGTACTTTCTAATTATGAGACCCGGTGATCACATACCTCTTGAATGTATGTTATCAATGTTATCAGACTCATGTGGGTGTTCTCCCGGATGTGTACAATATGAAACTTTCAAGCTGGAATCCTAGGATGGTATAATGGTTGGGACTTTCCATTGAGAATTTGTTTAATTTTTGAGGATATTTATATATCATTACTATATGTATTAGAGAAATATACCTATGTAGAGATGACTATATTCTTTTGTTTTATGATTTCTAGTTTTAGGGTGTCCTACTGGGTATTTTTATACTCACCCCATCATAGACTTTTCCCACACATGTAATGTCCTGTGAAGATGATATAACTTTTGATAGTGTCCCAGAAAAAGCAGGAGCAAGTGGTTCTTAGTGATACTTTATAGACTGAGGTATGTAATTGTGGAATCATGACAATATTCCTTATCTTTCTTTATAGTTTTAATTTTTTTAGACTCTTAGTGGAGGGATTTTATTTTCACCTTTTTAATTTCCACTACCTCATCTCATAATCTGGTTGTGGGATTTACATGTATGAATATGTGGTTGTTTTTTTTTGTATTTACAATTCATCTTTTTATAGGCATGGAGATGTTTTTGTGTGTATAAACACTTAGGAAAAGGCCTCCCATGTTAGTGATATGCTTTCTAAATGATAGTCACAATCCCCTAACCTATTTTTGGTTTTCTAGTGGAGTCACAAATTGGACCACATTGGGACGGGGCATGACAGAGTTGTATTAAAGAGGGTTTTTATAATTTAGGTTTGATGTCGGTGATATTGGTATTGGGAAACAATGTTAAGTGTTTAGAGTTAATATTTTAGGTCAGGGACACTAGTGTTAGTGGAGGGGCCAATGTATCTATACACCAATACTATGATCACCATCTTTTCAACATGGTACATGAGAAGATTTTTTTGAGGGAAAAAATGGTACATGAATCATATATGAATGGGTTGGGGTTTCCATGTATTTCTTATGTCAGATCTCCATATATACTCATTGACCATGATACATCTTGTTTACATTAGGATGCCTCAATAATGTATTCTAGCTGGGGATGAACATCAGGATCACAATGATGATCCCCTTAGTGATGAGGTGTCAATACTGGGACAAGATTTAGATATTTTACCTCCATGTGGTGGAACATCTTTACCACCACCTATAGAGAAGAACACAGTACCCACAATACCAACAAATGTGGTGCACACACTGAGCGCACTAGTGATAGAGACCCCTCAGGTTCTGAGGTGATCCCAAACCAAAAGTGATTAAGGATTTGATCAAGGAAGTGGCCCAATTTTTACTTTTGGTGAAGACACCGATGATTAGATGGTGGTCCAAGAATTGAGTCTTCTCTATGTATCAAAATGATGATTGTGGGGGTTAGTGACCCAGTCTTAAAATGAGGTGACTTAAGCATGGTCAGGGTTTGAGTGCCTTTTTAGAGAAGAATTCTCTCCAGTAGTGTGAAGGGATTAACATATCTAGGAGCACCTGCAGCTCTAAAAGTGAATCATGGGAGTGGATGAATATTCATCAAGGTTATCCAACCACTATAAGTACTCGATGAATATGGGTTTTTACCAGTTCATCGGTGATCAAACCATCAACCAAGGGCTTCATAGATACATTCGAGCCAATATTATGCCTATATGAATTCCTATATATATTGGGGTTCCAGAGTGAGATTTGGTGGTTGAGAGTTTCTTGGATGAGAAGATACAGTCAGTGGATGCCGATAGAGGTCATAAAGGACTATAGACCTAAAGATAAGGGATCCAATGTTATAATCATGGACATAGAAATGAGACAAGATTCTGGTGGAGGTCCCAGGATAGAGGATCTGTATTCCATGGCTCACAAGGTGGCTCCAATTTTCCAAAATAGAGGTAATTATACTCATGTGATGGTATGGGAATCTTTTATGAGATTTTTTGACCCACCGTATAGCAGATCGAGAGACCATGGATGGGTCACGACGACATAGACAATAGTATGAAAAGATAAGTCTACTAGGTGGAATATGTAGTAGAGGAGCTTAAAGATAAGTAGGACGTAATAGATTCATTGTCTTGTTACCCCCACCACCCACAGGTGGTCCACGCCTAGCTTAAGGAGCTATAGGATAGGAGTACAGACAACTACATGTGGTCGAATGTTACGACCCAGAGGCTTTGGGAATTATATGAGGTATGATCTCTGTCTTTTATACCTTATTAGTAGTACATATAGACATAGTTTCTAGTCAATAATTTCTCACCACATATCTTGTTTGAGACATAGAGATTCCATTTGAGCCCTTGGTTCAACCCTTTCACTTGGAGACCCGTACTGGAGATGATAGAGAAATCACACACCTATGCCAATTGTGTGACCTAACTCTTAGTGGTGAGAGTTTTTGTTGGGGTAAATTTTATATTGGGATGAGGCCATATAATGCCATATTAGGCATGGAATTGTTATCTATAGTTCATTTCCAGATTGACTATTCCAGGTGGAGGATGTGGTGTGTCCACAGTAATGGAAATAAGTTCTCCATTTTCATTAAAAAGAAAAAATAGACAGAGCAGGGTGGAATCATGCATAGGTGGGTTCAACCGATTACTCATAATATGGATATCCTAACCCTTATTTCAGTGGATATTATGAGTTCCTAGTTTCCTACAGTGGTGGTAGAGTATGAGTACATATTACCTGAGGATTTTATAGGATTACCTTCCTACCATGAGAAATAGTTATGCATTTATCTAAAACCTGGGATGATATCCTAGTGTACTTGGCATCTGAGGAGGTGCATGTGATCCACTTAACAATGGTTATAGACATACTCATAGAGCACCATATTTATAGAACGATCTTGAAGTGTCAATTCTAGACACAAGAAGACCAATTTTTGGGATAAAATATCTTAGTGGATGGAGTGGCAATAGACCTGGCCAAGGTCAAGGCAATGTTAGCTTAGGATCTACCCAAGAGAGAGATAGGGGTTTTATGCTTCCTTGGGTTTGTGGGAAATTAACAGAGATGAAAACAAGATTTATACAGGATATTAGTACCCATGAATACATTGAACTTAAAAGATCATGCCTTCATGTGGATAGAAAGATGCCAGTAGATTTTCCAACTACTGAGGCAGGGTATGATGAGCACTCCCATTTTTAGATTTCTAGAGGAGGGTGTCGAGTATGAGGTGTTATGTGATGCATCATGAACCAGTATTTGTTATGTTCTGATGCATAGGAAAGAAGTGATTTCCTATAGTTCAAGTTAGTTGAGACAACATGTGTAATACTACACGACCCATGTTCTTGAGTTAGTGGTGGTATTCTTCACACTAAAGACGTGAAGACACTACATGATGGGTGATGAGTTTAGTATCTATACTAATCACCTGGGTCTCAATTTTATATTATCTTAGAAGGATATTAACTTGAGAAAAAATGTGATGTCCAGAGTTCCTCAAGGATTATGAATTTGAAATTGTCTACATTTCTAAGAAGGGGAACGTGGTAGTGGATTATATCAGTAGTAGATCTTGTTCTTTGTTTATGAATGAGGTGTCCGAGTAGTTATCATTGTCACAATTATCCTTTATAGATGTAGATGGATCATATTACCTAAATTTGATGGTTTTTACCCCTATGATTCTATAGTGATTTAGGGAGGCACAACATTGGGATGTTTACTATGAGATCGTACACACTCAGATATCCACAGGACAAGCTCTTGATGAATTTTATAAACGTGAAGATCATGTAATTATTTTTAATGGATGCATGGTGGTACCAGAGATGTTATGGGTGGAGGTTCAAAGATAGTTTCAAACATATTATTTGGTGGTATTTCCTGGTGCGGAAAATATATACCTAGACCTTCGATGCTAGTTTTGGTGTCTGGGGATGAAGAGGGGAGCTATAGAGTTTGTCTCTCAATGCCTTACTTGTTAGAAAATAAAGGATGCACACCAAGTTCTAGAGGGTTTCTCTCAACCCATTGAGGTTCCAGAAAGGTTGTGGGATGATAAATACATGGACCTCATTATGGTATTACCATGTACATCCAGGGGACACAATTCTATATGGGTGATCATAGAATAAATCACCAAGTTGGACCACTTCATAGAATTTTGGTATTAGAGTTTAGTAGAGCGGTTGGGATGCCCCTTCGTGCATGATATAGACTGACGCCAAGAAGTTCCATTGAAAACCATTTCTGATCATTATGATTATTTCACATACCAGTTGTGTAAGGGATTACATGAGTATTTTGTGACTCAATTAAAATTGAGCACAACATTTCAACCCCAAATTCATTTCAAGATAGATAAGACCATTCAAGTCTTGGTGAAAATGTTGCAGGCTTGCATGTTAGACTTTGGTCGGAGTTGGGAGGATCACCTACCACTAGTGGAGTTTTTGTACAATAATATTTAAAATTACACCATCATTATGGAACTATTCAAAGATTTGTACAGGTTATCCTATTGGTTTTCACTTTATTGGACCGATATGAGAGAGTCAACATTATGGGCCTAGAGCTAGTTTAAGAAAGTATCAGGAAGGTGCAGATCATCCAACAAAAGAGTAAGGATTCACAGACATCATAATTCTTACATGGAAAGGTGATGAAAGCATTTGGAGTCTAAGTAGAGAGATCATGTGTTTCTATGGGTGTCACGTCAACATGGATTATTGAGATTTGGCTATGGTGATAAGCTATATCTGAGATTTATTGGCCCTTTCCAGAAATTACATATATTTGGAGAGGTGGTGTACCACTTAGCTCTATCAATAAAGTTTGAAAAAGTACATAATTTATTCAATATGTTTTAGTTATGTGGTATGTCCATGACCCATAACACCTTATGAACTATGGTTAGATGGACACCGAGGATGGAGATACCATTACTGAGCACCTGATAGAGATTGATGATCAGATAGAGAGGATAATCTATGGGTGAGTGATTCTTTTATTGCATGTTCAGTGCTCGTATGAGAATCTCTAGGAGAGATCATTGGAAAGTTAGGCTCAGATACATTCTCATTACATACATATCTTTTTCTAGAATTTGTTTTGGATTTTTCGGACATAAATCCCCATGGTGTGGAGAATGTAATGACTCAGATTATCCATGTATTATTTTTGGATATTTTATTTGTTAATTTCGTTACCATAAACTATGATGACATGGGATTCCGAGGCCCAGTGTGCCCTGAATAAATGTTTCAAATATATTAAATTACACACACAAACACAATTTTCCAAAAAAAAAAGTGGAATAACTCCCAATCAATGGACCAAATCAAAAACATGTGGGTACCGTTGAGTTCAGAATGTGGGGCTTACCCTAGGAATTCTATAAACTTTGTCATTATAGCCAATTTATGGAGTATTTATCATTTTCTTGGAAATGAATATGATAATTAAATAAATTATTTGCTTTCTATTTTAGTGATGTTGGTACTGGTGAGTGTTTACTTTGAATACTATGATGCAAGTATAGGGTTAGCCTCATAACCAAGGACTATTAGATAGAAATTTGTAGGATCTATCTTAGATGAAATTTTTCTAGATCATGGATCAGTGATCTACATTCAAATAAATCAAAGGATCTCACCAATGACTATGAATCCACATCCTTTTTCATCAGTGATTGATTCAAATTGATGTAGGATATTTTTTTGACTGGATTCTTTCCCCATTAATAACTTCTATGATGAATTAAAATCAATAGATGAACGGATTCATTTTTGTATTGGATGTTTTAGGATCTAATATTTCTTTGGGAATTATATTGGGATATTTATTTATTTATAAGAGGTCTTCATTCATCAATTTAACGACTACGAATCAAGGCCAACTGAACTCGAACAAGGTTGGTTCCCATTTTTTGTTTTTTGGTTTTCTCCCATTGTTCGATGTACGTCCATCATTAGGGTTTCATTTTTCCTGTGATTTTTCCTAAATACCGATGAATTGAATGTTACACACACATTTCTTGGGGCAAAAATTCAATATTTTAGATCCAGACTTGGTCTGATGCATGAATAATAAGATAATGATAGTAGTGTGCGTATCAGGACTAGTTTGACATGTACGTCTATAATTCATGGACCTGTGATGACGTTAGAGTTTTGGGACAATTTTTGAATAAATTGGACCACCTAAAATCACTTATTGGGAGATGATTATCCTTAGTTGACTCAAATCTGAGTTCTACATGCATGATTTGCGGTGATGATGGTGGATCCATGTGTGGGAGGAGCATATGAAATTGCATGAAACCAGATATGGAAATATTGAAATTTTCAAACTTCACAATGTGTAACTCGAATCCACACAATGTTTGGACACCCTAGAAATGGCTTGGGTTTTTTAAAGGAGATAAGTATCATAAGACATGTGACAGTATCACATGGTGTGTAACCTCTCCCCAATGGCTCGGTGTATACCTGAGAGGGCACACAGACATGGGTTAGAGCACACCATATAATCCCTTAATTAAAAACGACCTGGGAAAGTACATGCTCTAAGACATGTACTAGTACATGGGTAAATTACATTGGAAACCGACACTGCATGCACTATTACATTGAGACAGGCATGATACACTAGGCATTTACATGGGTGGGACCCAGGGTTAAGGGACACTGCATGTAACCCTTCTATAGATCATGTATAATAAAAAATATCTCTTAAATCCGATTTATTCTATATCATGGACACGTTTTATTCGGGTAAGTTCCCTATAACCATTTCCTTAGGGTTAGTATGGAATCATGTCCTACTCGTAGAATATTGATCCCTTCATTCAGACTTCTTGGATAGAGTTGTTGGAATCCGTCTATGAGGCTGGGAGTGGGATCCTATATATTTATTTTTAACCTAGGTGGAGTTCTTGGTATCTTTGTGACAACAAATATGTGGGCGCCGATCCTCTACTAATAAGCTTAATCCAGATTGAGTTGTTGGTATACCCCATGGACTTGGGTGTGATCCTCATATGTGTATCTTATCTCTTTAGACTATCTACATGTACTTTCTAATGGCAATGAATTATGAGTATTTGACTCTTAGAAATACGTCAACAATGTTATGAGACTCAAGAGTGTATTATCCCTGAGGAGTGTTATGTGGAACCATCAATCTGCAATCCTAGGCTAGTATTAAGTTTTTGAATTACCTTTGAGAGTGTGAGTTTTGGTTGAGTATATCTATATATTCATGTTATATGTGTTGTAGACATATATCATGTAGATATTACTATATTATTTTATTGTATTATTTTTGATTTCAGGGTGTCCAACTAGATATTATTATACTCACCCCTACACAGGCTGGTCCCACAAATGTTGTTTCTTTTGTAGATGACCAAACTTTTGACATAGTCATAGATGGACTTGGACCAAAGTGTACTTAGTGAGACCGGACAGATTGTGGCGTGTTCCTATGAAATATTAATAGAAATCCCTATTTTTATTTATAGGTTGGACATATTTTAATACTTTTAGTTGTGGGATTGTATTTGGACATGTTTACTTTCCTTTACTTCATGGTGTACATTGGTTGTGGGATTTATATGTATGAATTCAGGGATGTTCTATTGTTTTTACATTTTAACATTATATAGGCATGGAGATGTGGGAATACATACAGGTACATAGGCCGAGGCCTACCATATTAGTGATTTTACAACTCAGTGCTAGTCACCAGCCCCTTGACTATTAGAGGCGGGCTTTGTGAGTCACAACATGGGTCCTATTGGGATAGGTCATGAAAATATCCCTCTCCTTGGGTGTTTTAAGGAAAATAACAACCATGGAGGTAGTCAGCAATATTTAGGAAGAGGAGATGGATATTTTATGATTCATGCTATGGATTGGATAGTTCCAAATGGACCATAGATCATATGAGATACCATATATTAATCTTCCTCCTCGACATATGCTTTTTTTGTTCTAGAGAATAATTTTAATGAACCAGCCCAGGTAGAATTGAATCTTAACCTCATCTGGCTATCCACAAGGGATCAAGCATTCCTCCCCAAACACCAAAGGTTGTTGAACAATGGGGAGGGTCTATAGGATATCGTGGGGAGACTATACCCTATAGTTAAAGTGAAATAGATTTGGAAATAACCAGAATACATAAATAAGGGATAAAAATCAGAGTAATAATAATAAATAAACTAAAACAGAAGAATGATATATTAAATGAAATGTATCAAATATTCATACAAACTCTACCATAAAAAATATACAACAGGATACCACCCACTCGGCGAACAACATATAAAAATTAGAAAAACAACAAACAAAAACAATAGGATCTACTACCAACATTGATCCAAACCATATACCTGGTATTCATGATGCTTAACTTTATCCAACTTGATATAGGGGCTCAAAATGAGCATCGCTTCTAGATATAGAAACACTGGGGCTCAACCCCATCCACTGTGTAGCCTATATCCAAACTTAAAAAGATGACATCAGGTCTACACGCACACCGAGGATCATGTACATGGGGTGGGAAATAAATATTAGTATGCCACCCCCAATAGTGAACATATAATCCACTATCATAAAAAGTGTATGTACATGTGATATTCATAGCCTAGCCAAAAACTAAATAATACTAGAATATAAGAAACAATTGCAGATAACTTTTTAAATTAAAATAAGGAAAATAACCATCCATGGTTTATAGCCTGATAATTGCGGTGAATATACCCTCACTCTATCTCCTTCGAGAGTATTTACGACACATGGATCACCAAGACACATGAAAACTAGTACATCCACTAGATCTACACAGGATATCCAAGACAAGTAAATTCAACATGCATGAATTTCATACCTTAGGGAGTAACCATAGGTTTCCACAAGACAACATGCATATTCCCGGATTTAAGACTCCAAAAAAACTGAACTGGTGATAAGAACATCTAGGTTGAAACCACTAGATAACCCATCTATCATAAAGGCTCTAGAGAATGAATCAGTAACTATCTATAGACTGAAAAAGGATGTCCCCATAGAAAACTAGAAGCACATAGTATCCATGTCCCTAGGAACAAAACACAATCTTCATTACAAAAAACACATTTCATTAGTTCCATAAAACCTAAATATCAAAAATCCACACAAGTTTGGGATAACACTCAACTAGATGAGGGTTGTAATCATCTAGATCACCAATTAGTTATCTAACCCCATATAAAAATATCTATATAATAGAGTATAGAACCAGATCATAACTTAGTGATAACACCTGATTCAAGATATCCCATGGGTCTCCTCCACAAACCATAGTCCTAGGAAGAAACTGCCTCAAAGGTCAAAGACAAAATACCACTAAGGAATGATTTATCCAAACTCAAACCCACCATACAAAGAGGTAAATTAGAAGTGATGAAATACTACTTAACAAAAAAGCAGGGGGCCTCACTCGACACTATAGAACTTAGCTTCCAATAAACAACCGCCATGGGCTCTCAAAGACCCACCTTAGGGCCAAAACAAAACTCAAGGCTCCCACAGTCCTTGGGGTCACAACATAAGGTGGATTTGACCATTATACTCCCATTTTACAACCAAGATCTTGGTCCATTCTTGAAAAAACAACCTCATCTAACCTAAAATCCATATCTAGAGAAATAAAACCTATGACGGGTTACACTAGGTCATCCTAAATCAGGGGAAGGGCCCAGTTAAAAACATCCAAAATGTCTCTTAGTGGCCTCAAACTGATCATTGATCAATAAATTCCCTCAAAAAGGCGCATCCAAGAATAATCCTACTAGTAAAGGCATAATCAATGGTTATCATGACTACCTCAAAAGTAGGACCCTCCATAAGGGATACCTGATACAATCCAAACCTCGGGGAAAACCCACAATAAGAAAATATTAGATAGATTCTTAATAAAAAACCCATCCATATGCACCAAATATCCTATAAGGGTAAAAAAATAGCACCATGCCGCTCAAGAATCCTCGACAGCTGACTGTGAAAACCACTGATCAGTCAACTAGAAACCAACCCACTTGGGAATATTTTAGAGTGCCTTAGACTCATCTCAGTTGATCAATGACACCTAGATATAACCTCAATACCATGGTGTCAACCATGCCAAAAATTTCCAATATCTATAGTCTCCTCAAACATAAGATCCCAAACTCTATTGTTCTAACATTGAGAAATTGGTCCAGACACACATTGACATACTATGATCTCCTCAGAGATAGTACTCAATCCCACATTTATGGATCCATAGGAAATAACATAAAACAATAATGGATTAAATCCATAATAAATACCCACTAAAAATCTCACAACTCTAAACCAAGCCTCACATCTCACAACAAAACAAATAGAGGATTCTAAATTTGAACCTCAAGGAAATCCTATTACTGAACTTCGATAGAATGAAAAACATTCCATACGTCCTTTAAACACCAAATTGATCCCACCATTGTGATCTATATGGAAAAATGCTCAAAATTTACTACTCAAAAATCTAACATTAACTATGAGGAAAAAACACACATAAATCCCCAAGATGGAAAAATTACAAGGAATGTTCTTCTGAGTACATGCATGTACTCTCAAATCATCACCTAGCCATATAATTCTACATGGATAGAAAAGACATGTGTTTTGGATCGATACTAGTACAAGGACGGGGCATATATGAGGTCTTCCCATGTAAAACTACAAAACCATATACCCCTCACATAGGGTTTCTTCCCAATTACATGGCCACATGGCCATGTTCCAGTACACAACATGTACCCAGAGTACACAGCGTGTACTTCCCAAAACTCCCTCTGTCCATATACTTGGTCACATGGTCAGGTACATGGAAAAATAATACTAATAAGAGTGTAATTATAAAAAAACATCTTACCTAAATAGGAAGAACACATGGCCTTTTTTCATAAAACCACATGACGTGTACATGGTATTTCTTGAATGGAAATCCCCCAAAACTCCCCAAAACCCCTATTTCTCCAAAAAACCATATATTGAAAACCATAGGGTCCTCAAAAAGAAAAAAAGGAATTAGAAAATTAAAAAAACTATGATATGAATAATTATGGAGAAAAAAAATAAAATAATACTACCTCTGGGGGAAAACACTGATGCTTTGATCCGATCTGCTATCTGTATCTACCACACAACGATCCAGAATGACCCAAGCTCCATAGGGAAACCTCCTACACTCCCTATAACACAATTTTATCCACATAAATATCTTATTTGAATACTCCAAGGTTAAATTACTATATACATACAAAATAATCCAATGGTGAAATATTATAAAGAAAAAGGAATAAAAAGAAAAGTCAAAAAAAAGAAAAAGAAAAAGAAAAAGAAAAAGGGCCATTTCTCAGATCTTACACCCGAAACAAGGTTATGGCTCACCCATTTTAAATTCACATTAAAAATTCAATCTTGGATATATAATCTCAATTAAAAACTCCATTTAAAAGATACGACTCAATGAAAATGCTCCAATAAATTAATATTTAATTAATTAAATATTAAATATTAGATAAAAATTTGAACAAATAAGATCACAACCAACTACCATCATAGGGTGATCAACAAATTATTGGACCAATGGAGTGGTAAAAAAACTACCAATGATCATATTATAGGATAATTTACCTTTTTCCCTTGGACCACTTTCAAGAACAAAATTTAACATTTCCCAAGATTCTCGTAACCTGTTATGAAATCAGTCATCACAAACTCCCCCAAAAATGCTTATTGCCCCTTGATAATCCTTGGTGGACAACCAGTAGCCATTATATTCCCCAAGAACTGACATAACATATGCTATCTGAAATATCCAGTGACCGAACATATATTATCCCCCAATCTATCCCAATATGTGAGATGTCCAACCCTGGATGATATGATTCTCTCCACCACATGAGTATCTTTATCATCACCTCCCTAACCAAATGGAAAACCACATGGCCAACACCATTTCCATCACTAAACATAATGGATAGAAATGTGAAAACCACTAACACCAGTGCACCATCATGAAAATAAACACTTCTCATTATTGTCACACCAAGAACATTAATATCTAAACTCAAAAAACTTCTTAAAAATAAGACCAGGAACTTCTACAACCTATGGTGGGCTCCCAAATACAGAGATATCATTATAATTCTCTTAAACAAGCAGCATAACTCATGCTGAAATGGGCCATTACCTAATGAAACATGGATAATGCACTCAAAATCACTGACCACGATCCTCACAGAGGTTAGTTACAATAAAATAGATCACCCTTGACTCTCCCATTCAACCTAGAGGAACCTAATACATTAAGAGGTCAATAACACAAAAAATCTCCACACAGTCTTTGATTTAAATCCACAAGAATCTAACCATGTTTCCACTATACTAACCAAATAACAACCAAAAGGTGTAGGCCCAGTGGTTGAACTAAAATACTCTTCTTAAGACAGTTATAAGATTGAGAGCACTCCCAGTGATCCACTTATCAAATATTAGGAATCCTTATTCCTAACCACATCTTGATGATAATAGAACTTAATAGACCCACCATGTAAAAATAACCACACCCACCCAAGCTATCGATGATAGAAGGTACGTGGACCCAAACACATGACTTGATAAAAATAAAAAAAGAAAGAACTTATCCCTCCATATTAACACAATCCTAGGACTTTAGGGGAACCCCCACCTCAATGATACCTAATCCCAAACTAAAGACCCCTTAAGAATCCTTTCCCTCATAGATTCACCAACATGGAACTTAGATCCCAATACCAACCCATAAGAGTTTCTACTCATACCTCCATGAAGGGATTTTATCTCTTAAACTGGAGAAACTCTTTCCACATGATCCACATGATCCACATGAACTGTCATTATAATAAAATATATATGTGATTTTATCATGTATAATTCCACCAATTACTTATATGAGAAAACAACATACATGCTATTGTTGAAACTTTAAACCAACTAACCACTATTTTTAGTAAAAACCACTGAAATGAATATTTCTTGTAAATCATTTATTCTTAGATTGATTCATGAACTATAGCCTCTTTCCCATGAGATAAGATCCAAAAACCTGAATAAACCATAAATACACAAACTCAAGTTCATCACACAAGGTAAAATCCAGAAACTAAAAAAATGGAATCCTAGAACAATAATCCCATACCATGGAAACATACGCTTCTTCTAAAAAAAGGTATTGATGAAAAAAAGTATGATATACATCAAAACTTCTAAAACATTCCTATAACACCTTTATACCAACTCATAAAATCATAAAACCGAAAATATGTGATATGATTTTGATACAAACAAGCCCAGGTCAACCTAACACGTACCCAATCTAGATCACCACATGGCCTCAATAATGTCTCCCTCAATTCCAAATGATATCAACCAACACCAAGGGTCAACAAGTTACCATGGAGATTCTATAACCTCTAGTCTGAGTGAAATAATAGGGGAAATAACCAAAACAAACACACATGTGATAAAAATCAGAGTACACATAATAAATAAAATTAAAAAAATCATGATAAAATAACTGAAATAAAAAATATAGTTATATGAACTCTAGAATGGAAATCATAAAATATATGTTCTCCCATAGAGATAACTACATATAAAAATTAAACAGAAAAAATTTAAAAATAATCGGATCTTATTCCAACACCGATCCAACTACATACCCATTCTTCATGAAATTTGAGCTCCCCCTACTTGGTCCTCAGACACCACACAAGTGGTTACACTCGATCCAGTAATGGTATCCCTTGGTTCCATCCAATGCACAACCTATGTTATAACCTGGAAGTAAAAATATGGTTATCACACACACTGAGGAGCATGTATAGGAGGTGAGAAATAAATCAATGCATCCTTACCCTAATGAATAACATATAATTTCCTATCATAACTTGTGCATGCACACATGATATACTCATCATATCCAAAAAATAATAGCAGTAGTCATACAAGAAATAACTATATAAAAGGGGGTAAGCACAAGGAAAATAGAAAATTTTGGGTTCTATCTTAACAATAAAGGAGAATCAAACCCCAATCAAGCTGCTACTAGAGGATTTATAGCATGGGGCTCACTGATCCACTATAAAATAGACATGTTCTCTAGATATTCATAGGATCTTTATGAAATATAAAAACAATAGGAATCAATTCCAAAACCTAGGGAATAACCACATGAGTCCACATGATAAAGTTAATCTACCGAGCTTTAGGACTCCAATATCATAAACTAAATTGGCAACGTGAACAACTAGGTCGACACAACTAGAGAACCCATTAGTACCAAAGGTCCTACAGAATTAATTAGGAACTAGATTTGGACCCAAAAAAGAGGGTTCTATAAAAAACCAAGAGAAAAAAAGTTCTACAGTCCTAGGAAAACAATCATATCCAAAACCCACAAAACCCAATCTTTGAGCACCCCAACACATCAGGTTCCTAGAGGCACACCAGTCAAGGATAACATTCAACTATATGGGGGTATTAATCATCCCAATCATCTATTATATTACTAATATTATCTAACAACATCCATCCAATGGAGAAGAGAACAAAATCACAACTCAGGGACAATTCCTAGTCCAAGATATCTTAAGGGTATCCTCCTAAAACCATAGTAATTAGAAAAAAGTACCTCAAATATAATGTATAGAGGCTTAAAAAACATGGGATGATCCATCCATGAACCCACCATCCAAAAATGAAAAACTATCGGTGCTAATCATCTATCATCCAATAAATTAAATGTCCTCTCTCAACACCATGGATCTCAACATCCAATGAAAAGCTACCACAAGATCTTAATGACCCGCCTTAGGTCCAAAAAAAACTCAAGTCTCCCACAATCCCTAAGGCCAAATCATAAGGTGATGTACACTATGAGACTTCCCTATTACACACAATATATAGGGCCATTCCCACTTAAAAAACCACAATCGACCCAAAGGCCACAACCAATGACGGAAAACCCATGAGGGGTTCCTCTAACTCATCAAAAATCATAGGAAACACCCATTCAAGATCATCACAAATAAACTCATTTTCCTCTAACTAATACTAGGTCAATAATGTAGCCCAAAAATTGGAATCCAATAATAAATTCACCAACATGAGCATTCTCAACGGTCATCATGACCACCTAAAAATCAGGAAACTCTACAAGGGCTCTTTGTCTCATGCCAAAACATAGGGAAAATACCATAATAAGAAAAAATCAGCTAGCCTTCATAGTAAACATCCCATCCCAGGTACCATTTCTCCCATAAGGGTGTGCAACCAACACCATAACACTTAGACATGCTCAATATATGACTACTATAACCACATATCAATCCATTAACAACCATCACCCTAGGGTATCCTAAGTAATCTGTAAGACTCAACTTAGTATCTTGATGACACTGAATCATAACCTACATCCCACTATGGGAACCTAGCCTAAATTATCCAATAATACAAGTCTCCTCGAACCCATGGGTTAAATATCAAATTCTGTAACCTCAAGCAACCAGTCTAAAAATGTAAGGACAAATAATGATATCCTATTATATACTACTCAATACCACCTTTCACGATTCTTCCCAAAAAACCTTGAACAAAAATTAAGGACATCAACAATCCAATTCCAATAATGAGCTCATAACCTTTTATGGGGCCTCACATCTCACACCCAACCTGCTATAGGATTCTGAATCCAAACCTCAAGGAAATACTCTTACAGAACTCTCATAGTCCAAACAACTAACTAGACGTCCTCAAAACATTGTAAGTATTCAAACATCATGATATATATATGTGAAAAATATTAGAATGTAACACTCACAAGTCTAATTATGAATTTAGGGCACAGAACACCCAAAATCCCCCAAGATAGAAAATGTACAGATCATGTACTTCTGTGTACATGATGTGTACTCTCAAAGCTAAACCTAACCATGTACTTCTATATAGAGACAATAGACATAAAGAGTTTACATGTGGAATTTCTATGAACAATTAAATTACCATTTACTCATCACATGGGGTGTCTACCCAAGTACATGGCCATATGTACATTTCCCAATACATTGCCTGTATATAGAGTATAAAGTGTGAAGATTCAAAAATTCATTTACCCATGTACTTGACCACTTGATCAGGTAAATTTCCAAATAATAATACATAGTTAGTATATAATGTGAATGAAATTTAATTATAAAAACACCATATTCCCTTAATAGAAGTGTCTCACGAAATGTGTTCATAAAACCACACACTGTGTACATTGCTTTTCCAAAATGAAAATACTCCAAAGCGCCATGAACTCCCTAATTTCTTCATAAAACCAAATATAGGACCCCAATGGTCCCTAAAAACCAAAAAATGATTTAGAAACCTAAAAAAACTAATCTACATGCATATAAAGTGGAATTTTTTTTTTCATACCTCTGGGTTAAAACCTATGATGCTTTAGTCAGATTTGTGATTTTCTGTTTCAGCACAATGATTGAATGTGACCCAAAATTTGTAGGGGTGCCTCCTCCTCTCTATATCAATATTTTTCTCCCTGTACATCTATTTTCTGAATACCCCTAAGTAGAAAGTAACATGGGAATGCATATTAATCCAAATAGGAATGGGGATAAAGAATAATTTTAAAAGAAAAAAGAGACAAATGGAAAAGAAAAACAAAATAAAAGGGGCATGAACCCGAACTCAGGGCCCAACAAAAGGTTTTGCCTCACCTAAGAAATAACCCACATTCAAAAATAGAGCATGGAGAAGGAATACTAATATGAAGATCTATTTAAAATACACAACCTAATGAACACAAATGAATAAATTAATATTAATTTAATTAAATATTCAATATTCGGTGAAAATTCAAACAACTCAGATTTTCATCAGACTCAAGTACTAGTGTAAACATCATATCCCGAGACCAATGGAGTGTTTAGAAAAATTATATGAGATAAAATAAAATGTGAATTTACCATTTTATACCAAACCACTTCCTAGAATAATAATTCAAATTTCCCATGTTTTTCACAATCAGTGATGAAAAAAATAATTAAAATCACACTATTTTATTTCAACCACCTTAGTCTATTCCTTGTGACTCAATGTGGGGAGTCTTTTAGTTCCCCTACTGTTGAATATTATAATTAGATGCCAAATTAGTATGCTTGATGTGTACTAGAGTTATGATATGATAATGGTATAACATCCATTTTTGGGATATTTCTTTATCCTCTGGATAAAGTCGTATGTTATCATTCATGGCATCAGATGATTCTGTTATGTGAACAAAATTATTGATTATTTATAATCTAGGGTTGTTTTTTATATTGAATAGCCTCATAGTATGACAGTATTTAGAAAGTGATATCATTAGATTGATTATTGATGTTTATAACCATTTCAATGTCAACTAGAAACCTTATCATAAGATTTGGTAGAGGTGAAAGTGGTAGAGTTCCCTTAATTTCTTGGAAGAGTTTTTTGATATTTTCCCAATAATATTGTTACCCTACCATATTTTTGTAATATATATATATATAGATATAGTTTTATCCAGGTTATTCAATAATTTTTATGTCTCCCTATCTAATTTCACTTTCAATGCTGTGGGATTTGTGAATTCAGATTAACAATTTGAACCAAGAGGGTTTTTTATGACCTATTATATCCCTATCGAGTGATATAGTTTTATTCATAAAAAGATAGATGGTGGTTTGAGGTTGTGTATAGTCTATTTTTAGTTGAATTAGGTAATTTTCAAGAACTATTACCGTCTTCTAAGTATTAAAAATTTATTTGACCACTTTTAGAGAGAAGGTTTTTTTAGTATTGATTAGTCGTTAAGATTTCCATAGAAGAGAGTAGAAGAGTAATATATCTTGAAAAATAAATTTAAATTACACTATTAGTAGCTTCAGTATGTATTTCTGTAATTCAGTATCATTATTTTCACATTTTTTTCATGGGACTCCCAAAATCCTTGTTTCATGAGGTCTTGGATCATTTTATGGTAGTTTTAATTGATGTGATTATTATATAATTGTGATTAGAGGAGGAGAGTTTCAATAAAATTAAGAATATTTTTAGATCTTAATTACCAATAACTATTGGGGAAATTTTCATAGTGTATGTTTTGGATGTGTGAAGTGATTTTTTTTAAGAATGTGTTTTCCTATCAAAGAGTGGTAGTCAATCCTTCAACGATGGATGTAATTTTTTTGAGAAAACACAATATTGATATAGAGGTATGTAGGTTCTTTAGTATCACAATATATTATAGAAGGTTATTGTTTATTTTCTTATGGATTATATCCGAGTTGAAAGTCCTAATAAGAATGGTACATGACTTTATTTGGGGATGAATAGTGTTTGATAGATTTTGAATACCTAAGGGAGAGGTCATTCTTTTTTACCACCCTTTGGCTTCTGGAGGAGGCAGTGAAATTTTAGGTCTTTAGTAATCCTTATAGTATTAGTTAGGGATATATGTTGATTCATCAAAGAGGTGTGATATAATACGAATCTACTCAGCAATACCCCTATGAGTGTAACTATACTACCCTTGATATTGACCTGGTGGTAATGGTATTTTCTATGAACTTATGGAAACATTATCTCAATGGTGAATACTCCATGGTATTCAGTGATAATAATATTATAATATATATTTTTCTATCTACCATATTTAAATATATGACAATGTTGGTGGATAGAGTTTTAATTGGGATTTGACTTTATGATCTCCTATACCCAATGAAAGGGAAATTAGTTTCTGATTCCATAAAAAAAAGTCATGGGGAGATTTTTTATGGGAGTTGTGAGATTCTTAGAGGGTTATGAAAGTGATGTTAGAATGAAATCTTGATGAGGAGGATGTTGGTGGTAGGGGTTTCATATTATATAGGAATGTGATATCATATTTTATGCTGTAATATCTTGATATTTATGGAATATTTTTTTAATAAATTAAAATTCTTTGATGGTTTTTATTGAACGCTATAGGATGTTAATATTGATTTACATGAAACATCATATAAATATTTATCTACATGAAATATTAATATTATCTTATATTACTCCCAAAACTAAGTTTTCCTGTGTTACACACAATACTGAGTTCCTTCAAAATCTTGCGTTACATGCATTAACAAGTTTTACCAAACTACAATATACTATTATTATTAATATTATTTAATAAGATAGTTATCAACTAGTTATTGGAATGGAAGGAATGAAAATGAAAAAATGAAAAAACAAAATATTTTTACATATGTTTATATAATTATTTGGTGACAAATTAATTATAAATGAAAATGAAACCATTTTTAAGATAAAAGGAAATATTTTTCTGAAAAACTTATTTTATGCACACAAGTGTGTTTTAGATCAATAATTTAACCAAACAATTCATTAATTATTTTAGTGAAATTTAAATATTATATATTCAATAAAATATTAAACATTCAACTTTTTTTTTCTAGATAGGAGATATGAATAAATCCAATTTTATGCAAAAAAAGTCATATTTTTCTGAAAGGCAGTTTTACTAACTTTTAATGGTGCACTTATTTTAAGACTAAAATTTACAATTTCAAAAAATTAATTTTGTAAAATAAAAATAATTTTCAAACCATAATATCAAAAATATATGGTGAATTTTTGGTATTTTTATGAGAAGATTCTTCTTTTAATGAATAGTGAAAATTATTTAATTTTAATTGAAAATTGCCATTCCTTTTAAATAATTTATAAAATTAAGCTATACTTTGAATTGGGTTTAAATTAAAAATAGTTCATTTATAAATAAATCTATCCAATTCATTTCATTGGAATCATTTTAATATTAAAATTAATATAAAATCATTGTATTCTTTTGATCTTTTTCTCTTTTAAAACCCGTTTTCTTGAAACATCTACGATAATAATTTTAAATTAATTTTTTACAATTATGTTTTTTTAATTTAAAAAATGTATTCCATATATATAATTAGAGTAATTTATAATTTATAATAACACCAACTTAATTTTTGAGCAAATATATTTGTGAAAACAGTTAAAATTAACAACAATGATTAAGAGAATAATAAGATTATGAAGGGAATAAAATTTAAAATCAAGAGAAATAATGAACTAGAAACATGTAAAAAACCCATTTTTTAGATATATTTTGAACTTATAACTTACATGATCAAATTGTTTTCATTATTGGTTCCACGTTAAAAGGAAGAAATGTTGTCGGAATTAAATCTTCAAGAAATTTACAAGTTTGATACTCACCTCACTTATAAAAGGGCACCTCCTATCACGCACTCTTCAAACATCTAAATCCATTTGGATTGTACAAGACCTATAAAAATATATTTATAAATACAATAAATTAATCCTTTAATCATTTACTTGGGAATAATTACAACCAATAAAGTATTTTGGTGCAAACCAAAAGGTGATACCCAAAGAAGATGTGACATTCCTCAATAAATGTCTTATTTTATTTGTTCCCCAAACCCACTAATTTATTTTTGTTTCTTGATTATATGAAAATATAATTATATTTAATATAATTATACCTTTTTATGTTAATATTATGAGATAGAAATTTATAAAATTCCATCATATGGTATATTCAATCCCCGTTCTTGTGTAAGCCGGACTACCATCTCACGAACAGATGTCTTTCTTTCTTCCATTACCAGCTTTCAAGGATGAAAATAATGATGTATTTATAGTTTATATATGATATAAATAATACATATGATTTTATTAATCTTATTTATTCATTATATATTACATACCTTCATGATTTATATTTTTTTGGGAATACAACAACATCATTCTTGTATAGGATGAACTACCGCCTGTCGTTGTAATGTTATTGATTCACACTTTATATGGAATGTATTGAGGATGATTTAAAAAATATATTATATATATGAAATTAAAATATACTATAATTATAATATATATATATATATATTATTTACTTTTATTTCTTTCAATATTATAATAGAATGAAAACATCATAAATTCGTACGTACAACCTACTGTCTCCACAAAACGGTGTATTTAGTTTCCAATTTAAATATTTTATAGATTATTATCAAATAATATATAATAAATATATGTTATATTTGAATAATGGCTATCATTTTTAAAATTTTTAAATCAATATTAAATTAATAGAACAAAATATATAACAAATCAAAGCATATGTGAAAACAAAGCGGTTACTACCCAAAACGTAACATTAACATGGAGTTGTTAATAAATAGGTAATAGAAGATCATAAGAAAATAATATATGGTATGGTATAAATTAATATGGATCTATATTAACTTGGAGTTGTTAATAAAGTGGTTATTTCTTATTTTTAGTGTTTATAATGAACATGGATATATATTATGATTCTTATAATTTTTATTATTTTTATTTACATATTAATTTTAGGATCTATCCTTAAATTTTTATGGTTCAAAAGTTACCAAATAGGTAAAAAAATTTTTGTGGCAATTTTCCTTCCTTGAGATGTATGTTATGATTTGACCCAATATTATTTCATGAGGTGTTTATTAGTACCCTTTTACATGTAATATATCTAATTTAAATATACTAATGAAATTTAAAGTCCCATTTTTTTGATTCCATCATGGGTCTTTAAATTGAAGGTTTCCTAAGTGGAAATAATTTTATGTTAAAATTTCATCATTTATCATGATTATTTACAATTATGCTTCTAATAATAAAATTTTATCACCTATATCTAAATAATAATCACATATTTTATTATAATATGATTATTCATTATTTATTTAGGTAAGGGTACTATTTTCCCACTCTTTGGTACCTAATATAATTAATAAATTTTTTATAGAAATAGAAATTTATTTATCTATTTAGATATAAATATGTCTTCTAAACAATTTTTTCTAAAAATGTTCTCAAAAATTTTATAATATTATATTATTATTTTCAAAATGAATTTTTACCCGCGTATTTCAGTTTTACAATTTTTTAATTTAATCTACTTTTCATTTTTTGATCAAGTATCTATTAACTTCCACCAATAATATGGATGTAATATTTGTTTTATGTATACTTCATGTATGAAATTCTCCGATGGCATGACCATTGAATTGATTAAATATTAATTTATATTTTTTAAATAATATTTTAAAAATAAAAATTTGTACTAAAAATTTTGTAAATTTTTTTATTTTATATTGATTTTCAATGAATGTAATTTTGAAAATGGTTTGTGTTTTAAATAGAATTTTAACTGGCTTTTAAAGTATCCTTTATAATATTCAAAGGTTATCTTAAAAGAAAAGGACTATAAGGTGTTTTATATTTAAAAATTATTTTAATTGATTTCAAATAATCTTTTATATTTTTTCATGGTTATTTAAAATGAAAATAGTTTTCAAATGGTTTTTTGTTTTAAGAATAATTTCTTAAATTGGAAAGGATATTTTTCTCAGGAAATGTTTTCAATGATCCTTTCAAAATTATTTTTTATATAAGTTGACGTATTCGAGGGTTACATCTGCCTTAATATGGATATTATCCAAGGAAACCATTCTTATTATTTATTTTAATTTATTATATTTATGATAAAAAGTTATTTTTAAACCAGTTTCTCATCCATAGGTTATACCATGATAAAATGATTATGAAATATTCTTCTTTTCATAGGTTATGTTATAATTTAATGATTGTGAAACATATATATTATTCAAATGTTATGGTAATATGACATGTCTGTGAGGTTGGAAAAGGTTGGTTGGTGAAATTATCTATTGTTTTCCAGTTTTTGTTTCTTCATGGTAGTCATGGAGTGACATCAATCAACTCTAGTGGAAGGTGGATCTGGAGAACTAGTGTAGTGATGAATGATGATGATGTTGTAGGTGTTAGGTTAGTGTCATCGTCTGGTGTGAATCACGATAATGATGATGGAATTAATTACTTCTCTGATTTATATTGGTCCTCATGGATCGAGGCTTTGTTGTGTTTTGTTCTTTTGATGTTTTTTGAATTTAGAATCTGGATTTTGTGTTTTTTATTCCTTATGTATATTTTGGTTACTGCTCAACCAAAATGAAGATTCTTTAAAATCTAGAAAATTGAATTTTTGGTTAGTCATTATTATGATGGGTCAGACCTATATCTCCCATCTATTAATTGGGAAAGTATAAATGTTCTATGTGATCAGAGGGTATACAAGTCATTTGTCTAAGACCAAATATGAGGGTAAAAGGGTGGTAATCCCAATCCAAATGGTTAGGGTAAATGCGTATTTAGCAGAATCTTGAAAAAAGAGGGTACATGGGTGGTCAACTGAATCTAGAAACAAGAGGGTACATGGGTGGTCAGCCCTAGCCTATACTAAGAGGTTTCCCCAGTGGTCAGCCTAATCCTGAAACAAGAGGGTATACAAGTGGTCAACCCAAGACTAAAACAAGAGGTTACATTGGAGGATATCCACAGTTCGATGTAGGTACATGGCTGGCCAGCCCAAGCCTAACATGTTATGAATGTATTAATGAGTAGCCATGACATATGATTTTATATGATTAAATATATGCCACAAATAAATATCTTATTCCAATGTTATTCTATCATGGATTATGTTATTTTATTTTATATTGATTAATGTATTATTGTTTGTCCATATTTATTCCATGAATCAAGTTTGTGATCTTTAATATACATGGCATGGGTTTCCATAGTTATAGTCTTGTTCCCATACCCTTAATATTATTTCATTCTTACATATCTTACTTTATAACCCTTACTGAGAATTTGAGATCACCCTTTCTTATGTTTCCTTTCCATTGTTTATGAAGAATGGTTTTAAATAAGTTATGCTTGAGAAGAGAACTAAAGGTGAGATATTTATTAGAGATGTTGAAGATCATTCCCCATGTTAGGAGAATTTGTTTTCATGTTTCCAATGCCAGTAAACTATTATGTTCCATAGGTACATGTTAATATAATGTAATGAATTATCATCTAAGAATATGTAACATCCTTTTGTGATAATCCAAGGTTAATATAGTTGTTTTCAAAGGATCTTTTTAGTCCATCTTTGGAAACTAGGATCACAAAACATTAGTGAGAACCCTAGGGATATTTCGAAGGATATATCAAAAAATATATCTAAGCATAATAATAAGGATGAGTAAAAATATAGCGAAATGTGTGGTAATTTTGTTAAAGGATAGTGTGATTGGTTTCCTAGAAATACATCATTGTCTCAATACTACTAGTGGATGTGGCTCTAGAATAGATGTACATAGGTGTAATAGCCCCACAAACACCATATTGGCTAGACTTAATTGGGAACTGGTGAATGAAAACAAGTATTCTTGCACACCTAGTATGAGACACCCAAAGTATATTATTTCAAAATTCACAAACTATTTATGAACTATCAAGAATTATTTAAATAGAGGATGACTATGAATGTACTTGGATAAACCAAAGATGTCATAGATTAAAAATAATGTATCATTATCAAGACACCCTATAAGTTATTTTTCATGATTATGTGGTTCCCATAAATATTAGTATTTATCACGCTATGATTTTGGTTTTAGTTGATGGATGGAACATGAAGGAACCAGGTTAATGATGATCATGACATACAACGTAATGGTTTGCCTCTTGGGAAACCAAACGATATGGGATTTGGAATTCAAAATCGTGTTGATATTATCAAAAAAATTTCTCAAGATATGAATCATGCTGAAATTCCAACTTCTTTTGAGTCCTTCATGAGAAAATATCCAACTTCTTTTAGTGGTTCCATTGATCCACTAGTTTTTGAGTAAGGGATTAGTACCAATGAAAATATATTTTATTTTTTTAGTGTTCGGAGCATGAAAGGTCATTTTTTTCATCATTTTTAAGTTGATGTAGATCAATGGTAGAATATTTTTAAAAACACAAGGGAAAAAGAAGAAATTGATTATATTTAATGGGATAATTTTAAGGGGATATGTTTCAGTAAATACTTCCCTCATTTTATACGAAAAAATATGGAGATAAAATTCTGAGAGCTTAAGAAAAATGATGATTAATCTATTGTTACCTATGAAGAAAATTTTACAACATATTAAAAGTATTATTACGGGATAATCCTCATCCTTGAAATCAAAATCAATCGAATCTTTTTTGGAAAGAAACCAAGTTTTTGAAAGGCCATGGATATATAATACTTTAGTTGCTACTAAGATGTTGTTTGATGTTCCCCAAAGGTAGAAATGAAAATTCGATATTACCACTATTACTCTTTGTTTTTATATAAATTTAATATTAATTCTCTTAAAAAGATAAATGGTGAAAATAACTTCCAAGTATATATATTTAAGGAATAGGGGAAAACGAACTCAGTTGAATTCATGAAAGTGAAAATAGGGTGTTAAAAGTTTAGTTAGTAAGGTCATCATGTGACTAAATGCTAAAGTGATGGGAAAACGTTAGATAATTATGTTAATAATGATAAATATCCAAAAAATACACCTCCCACTCTTCAGTGTTTCATTTGTATGAAGTTTGTGAATTATTCTAACAAGTTCCCCAATCAAAGTAAAAATGTGGATGATAAGATACAAAAACATATGAGGATAGGGTAAAAATGAAATATTATTATATCATAATGGATGGAGTGAACCAAGATAATTATAGAACACTTATCCTCCTCTTATTAGCTGAGAATTTCATGTCTGATTTTGTATGAATAAGCCCTATAAAAATCCTATTGTTAATCCTTTAGTGAAATGTTATGTTATTTTCTACATAGATTCTAGAATAACGAACTCACACATTCTATTGGAAAAAAATGAACCCAAAATTCCAATGAAAATGTTTTTTATAAGATAATACCTTATATACGGAATAAATAATAATATAAGTATTCAATATGCTTTTACGGTAATTCACCTTATTACTATGTTTCAAGAGAATACGTGATGAATGTATTCACTTTTTTGGTATGTGGTAATAAATAGCTATATTATTATATTTTGAGGATTAATGTTAAGTTCATTTTGAGAGATTTGGTAACCTTATCTATAATTTTTTAATTTCAAAAGGGTTATAAGGTTAACCATTTATGAAAAATTTAATGTTGAGCATTGGTAGAGGTTTTCGATAATAATGTATTACTTCACCATATGAATATTTATGAATATTGGATAACCTGTGACAACCATTTTTGTGTGATGATAACTAAATATAGATGGAATGAATTTTTTTTCTATTTAGGTATCTTATGATTCACTAGTTCTTCAGACCCAAAAAATTCACCTTTTATTACCGGAGTACGAGATAAAGTGAAAATTGATCACAGAACAATAGCTTGATTAGATTGTGCTTATGAAACGGAATAAAATCAAGTAATATATATACTTTTGAAATTTATTCAACTTCAGAAAAAGGAAATTGGAATAAGAATTTTATCCAAGTACCTTCACTCCTGATGAATCAAATGGTCCCTTAGATAATCATAGATTTTTGGTATTATGATCATTAAATTTGTCTAGATCACCCAATTTCAAATGTTAAATTACCACTATCAATATCTATAATTATTTACACTTTTCAACCATGTATAAATCTTCAACTCCCACTTATAATCTCTTATGTAGAAACATATTTATGAGTTACTTTGGGTAATAGTTATGTTTCCAACATTACCTATTTAGTGGATTTTTTTTTAATTTTAGGGAATTGGAATCCTATGAAATTAACTTGAATGTATTAAAACAATGATGACCCAAAAATGTTTTTAGGGTGAAATTCATTTTAAGGGGTGTAGAATGTAATATCCCTATTTTTTATAAATTTTTTTCCTAAATAAATTATTATTTTTTGATGGCTTTTATTGTATGATACACTAGGTTAATAATGATTTATAAGAAACACCATGTTAATATTAGGATACATGAAATATTGATATTAACTATTGGTAAAAAAAAAGTTGTACTACATTTCACAATATACAATGTTCCTTTGATAGCTTGTGTTACATGCAAGACCAAGTTTTAACAAACTATAATACACTATTAATATTAGTATTTAACATGATAAATATCAACTAGATGTTGGAATGAAAAATATGAAAATTATTAACTAATTTATAAAACATTTTCTACAGTTGTCTATATAATTCTTTGGTGAGAAATTAATTATAAATGAAAATAAAACCCATTTTAGGAAAAAAGGAAATCTTTTTCTAAGAAAAAACTATTTTACGCATACTAGTTTTTTATATCAATAAATTAAAATAATATATTTCGGATCACGATTTAAATTAAATATATATATTATATATTTAATAAAATACTTAACAATCATCTTATTTGTTTTCTATAAAATTACCAATAAAAATCTAATTTTATGCATAAAAATATGTATTTTTCTATAAAGTAGTTTAAAACCTTTGAATGAATCACTTATTTAAAAAATACAATTTTACAATTTTACAAAAATAATCTTAAAAAATAAAAATAATTTTTTAAATAGGAAAATAAAAATTATCTTTGGGTGAATTTTTGGAATTTTTCTACGAAGTTTCATATTTTGATGAATAGTGAAAAATAACGAATTTAAATAGAAAATAAGATTTTAATTTAGATAATTAATAATGTAAAAATATTTTTTAATTTGTTTTAAAGTCAAAATTGTTAAATTATATATATATTAATACAAATTATTTCATTGGAATCAATTTAATATTCAAATTTAGTATAAAAGAATTGTAAACTTTGGAACATTTTCGCTTTAAAACCCTATTTTGTTGACACATTTGGGGGATTAATTTTAAATTAATTTCAACCACTTATGTGTTTAGAATTTGGAAAAATTTATTAAATATTATAATAATCATAATTTATAATTTATAATAATTCCAACATAATATTTTAAGAAACTTATTAGTTAAAATAGGTAAAATTAATCATGGTGATTAAGACAAAAATGAGTTTACCAAGGGATTGAACATTAATCTTAAGGGGAAAATGACATAATTTGTTTTTTCAAAAGCCCATTTTATGGCTATAAATATACTTTATAACTTATAGGATATATTGTTTTTTCATAATTTATGTCAATTTAAATGTAAAATATGGTTGGAAAGAACTATTTCATACATTCAAATGTTTTCCACTCACCACCCTTATATTAGGCTACAACCTTTCCCCATCTCTTCACACCTCTTGAGACCATTGGATCTGAAAATTAATTTCCAAATATCTTCCCAATTTCACTCCATTAATCCTTGAATATTTAATTTGGGGATAAATCCAACCATGGAATTCCTTTTGTGAAAACCAAAATAAGATACTCGAAGTAGAGGTAACGTTCATTAGTGAATGTTTTGTATTATTTCTTCTTTAAACCCCTTAAATTATTTTAATATAATTATTATATAACAACATTATTATTTAAAATTTACTGATCTATTTTTATGATAAGTTTAATACCCAAAACATCATCCACTTCCATCAAATGAGATACACAATCATGTTTCATGTTTATAGTGGGATACCGCCTTGGAAACCTATGGCATTCGTGCTTCTATTACCACATTTCAATGTTGGGAATAATGATGAATTTGTATTTTATATTATATATATATTTATTATGTTATTGAGGTTATTTTAATGTTATATAAAACAAAACTTCATTTTTCAATTTTGTGGGAATATGATAATGTTTTTCGTGTGTACGATATACAATAACCTCACGAATCGATGTGATTTGTTTATGATTTACATGGAATTTATTAGTGATTTCTTTAAAATTTGTGATATATATGACATAAATATGATATTGGAATTATATTATATATATTTATATATCATTTATTGTTTTATTTTAATATTACAAGAAAATGAAGACTCTGTTCACGCGTACGTAAGACTAACCGTCTCCATGAATAGTGTATTTAATTTCCAATTTATATCTTTTATAGAATATTATAAATATCTATATAATGAATATATATGATATTTATTTTATTATTATCATTATATAAATTATGAAATATATAATAATTAAAGATAAAAAAATATAAAAAATCATAGCATATATGAAAAACAAGGCAGTTATTACCCGAAATGTCACTTTAACATGGAATTGATAATAAAAAGGTAATAGAAGGTCATAATAATATAATATATGGAATGATATAAATGGATATGGTTATTTATTACGTGTATAATAAAATTTTATTTATTATAAATGAGGATTTATTTAGTAGAATTAAATTCAAGACCTAGGGTAAGAGATTTCTATCTCACATTTTTTTCTGTGAGACACATGACATGTTCACCCCTATTTATTGTATGTGGTGTTTATACTGACCATAAATGTATTTTATGATTATTATACTTATAATTATTTTTATTTAAATAACCATTTTAGGATATCTATTTCATTTGCTTTACCGTTCAAAATTTAGCAAATCGATAACGGATTTTGGACTCAATTTTCTATCCTGAGACGTATGTTACATCCATCCAATGGCCATAAGGCCTTAATTTTTTATTGACTTTTGATAATCCACATTTCAAGGGATGAGGTGGAACCATTAAAAGGCCCTTAGTCATAAGTATTACATGGCCTGTACGCCGTAGAGGAATTCATTGCCCGTAGGCTTCAAACATTACAGACAACCGAGACTAACTACTTGGAAATGATCCTCCCTAGCATCTTCATCATGAAATCAGCTCTCTACCTTCGTATGGCTGTTTGGATAATCTATCCCATGAATGCACATTCTTGTCTAGATGTAAGGTGCCATATTCTCTCATTATTTTAATCTGTGTAGCTTCTGCTATGCTGAAAACTCCCTGCTAATCCTCTTTTAGAGCTTGTTTCTTGTAGGCTGTCTGGGTTTGATATGCACTTAGGGTGGCCCGAAGGCCTTGACATGGCCCTAAGGCCTTACTGGCCCAAAGTCTTGGGTGTCTCGAATTCCTTAAAGGACTCGAGGACCAAATCAATGGCCCAAAGGCCCAAACGTGGGCAAATTACCGGCTACTACAATGCCAAACAGTTCCTTCTACAGTTCCCGCTATAGTACCTACTACTGTATTGATATAGTAAATGCTACAGTATTTCTACAGTACTCCCCAGAAATTGTGCCTCTTCCTGGATTTGATCATGGGTCGCTTGGATGCACTTAAGAGTCCTCACCAACCGGGATGAGTCTCATGTTCCCTTGAGACGTATGTTATGATTTGCATCTATATTATTTAACAAGGTGTATATACAGACACTTTGACATGAAATACAATGAATTTATCTATACTCATGATATTTTAAATCCCATTTTATGTTATTCCATCATGGGTCTTACAATTCAAGGTTTCCAAAGTGGTAATAATTTTATGTTACAATCCCATCGTTTATCAGGATTATTTACAATTATGATTCCAATGATAAAATATTATTATTACACACACATATATATATATCAATAATAAAAATTAATTTTATTATACTATAGTTATCCAAGATGCCTTTAATTAATGGTACCATTTTTCAGCTCTTTGGTACTTAATATAATTAAGAAAATGTTTTTATGAAAATATTTCTTTATTTATCTCTTCAGATATAAATATTTTTTCCTTCAAAACCTTGTTTTCTAAAAAAGTTTTAAAAAGTTTTATAATATTATGTTATTTTTTTTAAAATATATTTTTACCTATGTTTTCCTTTAAAAAAATTATTTTTAAAGGGAATATTCATTTATTTTTTCCAATCAAGGATTTTTGGCCTTCTACCGATAATATGAAAGGATTTTTCATGTATACATCATGTACATAATTCTATGATGTCCTAATAATTACATTAATTTAATATTAATTTATTTATTTTAATGATTATTTTCAAAATAAAGGTTCTTATTAAATATTTTTTAATTATTTTTATTTTAAATTGATTTTTAAAAAATTAATTTTGAATTTTATTAGTTTTTAAAAAGTGTTTTAATTGTTTTCAAAAGATTCCATTATAAGTTTCAATGGTTCTTTTAAAATAATTGGTTAAAAATTATTTTATGCCTAAAAATATTTTAAATGGTTTCAAATTATTATTTTGAAATTTTTTTGGTTATTTTCAATGGAAATAAGTTTCAAAAGTTTTTATGTTTTAAAGTGTTTTTTTATAGAGGAATGGTTATTATAATTGAGAAATGTTTTAAATGATCCTTTAATAAATATTTTTAATATAAGATGAAATCTTTGTGTGTAAAATATTACTTACTGGGGATATAATAATAAGAAACCATTATTTTTCATTCTTTGAATGGTTTATTTTATTGATAAGAATTTATTTTTAAACCTGTCTCTCTTCCATGGGTCATAAAATGATAATATACTTATGAAAAATGCTTTATATCACAGGTTATTCTATTATGAAATGATTATGAAACCTATATCTTCTCCATATGTTATGATATGATGAAATTTTTATGATACCCATTTCATTTAACATGTTAGAATTTGATGAATATCTATGACTTAAGGGACACATATGTATGATTTCATTATGTGAAGGGTGGGAACTATATCTCCCACCAATGAATTAGGTAAGGATAAATGTTATATGATATCAAGGGTAAAAAATTGATAAGATCCTTCCTAAATATGAGGGTATATGGGTGGTAATCCCATTCCCAAAGATGAGGGGAAATCAGTATTTGGACCTATCGAGAAAAAATAGGGTTTGTGGGTGGCCAACCCAAGACTGAAATAAGAGGGTACACATGTGGGAAATTTAAGAATAAAAAATAGGGTATATGGGTGGTCAACCTAATCCTTAATCAAGAATGATTTTTTTTACTTTTCTAAAAAGTTTCATTTTTTGAATAATAGTGAAAAATAATGAATTTTAATTTAAAAATATTATTTCATTTAAATAATTTATAATAATAAAATATATTTTGAATTGGTTTTAAAGTAAAAAAGAGATCATTTATACAACTATTAATACAAATTAGTTCATTATAATCAATTTAATATTTAAATTCAATATAAAAACTTTGTAAACTTTCTATATTTTTTGCTATAAAAACTCATCTTATTAACTCATTTTTGGGATTAGTTTTAAATTAATTTCTTCTAATTCAATGTTTAGAATTCGAAAAATTGGATTATACATTTTAAATGATCATAATTTATAATTTATAACAATTCCAAGATTTTTTTTACCAAATTGATTAGTAAAAATCGTTAAAATTAATTATGGTGATTTAGAGAAAAATATGTTTACTAAAGGAATACTCCTTAAAATTATGGAACAAATACCAAGAAATTCATAAAAACCTTTTGGATGGATATTTTTATAATTTATCCCTTATATTATTTACTTTTGTGCATTATTTTATCCACTTTACTTAGAAAAATGTGGGTGGAATTAACTATTTAAATAATTTACATGTTTTCCACTCACCTCTGTTTTAAATGGACACCCCATATCCCCTATCTACACACATATCAATCCATTTGGATCATAAAATAACTATAAAAATATAATCCTAATTTATCCACCTTCATCTTGAATCCTTACTTTTGGCATAAATCTATCTATGGAATTCCTTTTTTGAAAACCAAAAGAACACATCAAAAGAAGTGGCAACATTCATCAATGAATGTTTTGTTTTATTTCTTATTAAAACCCACTAAATTACTTTTTATCAAAATTATATAATATAATATTATATTTAATATAATTTTATTTTTCTATGTTTTTTTACTACCTAAAACGTAACACACTTCAATCAATTGGGATACACAATTGTCATTCGGGTGTTTGATGGGCTACTGCCTCGCGAACCGATGTCATTAATGCTTCCATTACCACATTTCAATGTCGGGAATAATGATGTACTTATAGTTTATAGATTATATATATGGAATTTATGATGTCATTAATATTTTTTAGTTTTTATATAACACATACCTTCATGCTTTCCATTTTGTGGGAATACGATAACGGAGTCATGTGTACGTCGAACAACTGTCTCACAAAGGGATGTGATTCGTTCACGATTTATGTGGAATTTATTAATTATTAATTTAATAAAAATATGTGTAATATATGAAATATATATGATACTATAATTATGGTATATATATATCATTTAATTTTCTTTCTTTTATTACGATAAGAAAGTGAAAACAACATTAATGCGTTAGTACGACCTACCATCTCCAGGAATGGTGTATTTCATTATTAATTTCTATAATTTATAGATTATTGTAAATAAATATATATTTAATAAATTATATATATATATATATATATCATTTTTTTCATTATTGAAATGATTAAAGTAGGATTAAATTAAGGGAATGACAAATATAACAAATCAAATCATATAAAAAGAACAAAGCAGTTATTACCCAAAACACAACTTTGACATGAAATTGTCAATAAATTGGTAATAAAATCTCATAATAAAATCATATATAGTAATATAAAATTAAAATGTATCTTTATTATATTTATAATAAAATTATATTTATTATAAAGGAGTACTTGATGTGTATTATGGAATTGAAGACTTAAGGTAATGGATTCCATCTCATTTTTATTTTCTGTGAGATACAATCCATATTAAACACTTATTTTTTATATGTGGTGTGTATAATTAACATAGATGTATTTTATGATTAATATTATGATAATTATTGGAATTTAAAAATCCATTTTATGATCTCTCTTTCATTTGGATTATGATTCAAAAGTTACCAAATCGGTAATGGATTTCTGTCTTAATTTTCCTTCTTTGAGACATATGTTATGATATGAACCTATATTATTTCTTGAGGTGTATATATAGAAAATCTAAAATGTAATATCATAAATTTTCAAGTAATAATGATATTTTACATTCCATTTTATATCATTCCTTTATAGGGTTACAATCTAATGTTACCAAAGTTGAAATAATTTTATGTTATAATCTCATCGTTTATAGGGATTGTTTGCGATTGTGCTTCCAATGATAAAATATGTTGATCTATCTCCCAATAATACAAATGAGTTTTTGTATACTCTATTTTTTCATTATTTTTTCAAGCAATGATTCCATTTTTTTCACTCTTCGGTACTTAAGATAATTAAGAAAATGTTTTTATTAAAACCTAACATTATTTTTATCTTCGAACAGAAATATGTGTTATTTAAAAGCTATGTTTTCTAGAAATGATTTAAAGAATTGTATACTATTATCCTATTATTTTTAAAATAAATTTTCCCCATGTTTTATTTTTTTAGAAAATGGGTGTTGAAAAAATATTATTTTCCTTTTACAAATAATTATATTATGACTTATACAGATAATATTGAAGGAATCTTTGTTTTTTACATATACATCATGTATGGAATTATCCTCCATCATGAAAAATACATTTTTTTAAGCTTACATTGTATGTTTTAAATAATTTTTTCAAAATAAAAAGGTGTTATAAATATTTTGGATAGATTTGTATTTTAAATTTAATTTTAATGAATGTAAATTTGAAAATGTTATTTGTTTTAAAAAGTGTTTGAAATTATTTTAAAATATTATATTATAAGTTTCAAAGGTAACTTTAAAAAAATATTAAAATGTATTTTATGTTTAAAAATATTTTTTAATGGTTTTAAAATAATATTTTTTATTTTTTCAATGTTAATTTCAAATAAAATTGGTTTCAAAATGTTTTATGTTTTTAAAAGAAGTTATTTAAATCAGAAATGATATTTTCCTCAATTTTTTTTAAAATGATCATTTTAAAATTATTTTCTATATAAGATGACATCTGTAGGTTTTAGAAATTCCTTAATTGGGGTATAATCCAAGGAAACCATTCTTATTGTTTCATTGATTGGTTTATGATTATAATGGAATGTTCTTTTGAAACCACTTTCTCTTCTATTATTTATACCATGATAAAATGATTTTGAAACCCACTTATTTTCATGGTAAATGATACGATGAAATGATTATGAAAACTGTATATTCTCCACAAGTGATGATATTATGAAATTCTTTTGATAAGTATTTCATTTAATGGGTTATGATAAGAAAAACGTATATGATTTTATTGAACACATAGGCATGGTTTAATTATGTTGCGAGTGGGACATATATATCTCTCTATTGAATTTGGTAAGGATAAATGTTCTATGATCTTAGAGGGAATATGGGTGATAATCCTAAGGATAAAGATGAAGGTATACAGGTGGATGACCAAGATGAATGATGAGGGTAAATAGGTATTTTTTTCAACCCTAAAATAATAGGGTACACAAGTTGTCATCCTAATCATTAAAAATGTTGTTACATGGGTTTTCACCCCATGTCTGAAACAAGATGGAACATGGGTGGTTAGCCTAATCTTGAAAAAATAGGGTACACAAGTTGTCATCTTAAACTTGAGAAATATGTGTACATGGGAGTACATCCCAAGCCTGAAGTAAGTACATAGGTGGTCTTCCCATGCCTATCATGCAATAAATGTCTTGGTGGGAAGCCTTGAAACAATATTTTAAATTATTATCTATATTACACAAATATAGGTCTTATGCCAATGTTATGATCTTATAGATCTTGTTCTTTTGTTTACATATTATTAATTTATTATGAGCTTCCAATCATTATGCCAAGATTCATGTTTATGATCTTAGATATGAAGGGTATGGTTTTAAAATGTTATGGTCATGTTCTCATACCCATATGCTTATGTCATGCTTATATATATTCTCTATTTACCATTATTGAGCATCTGAGCTCATCCATTCTTATGTTTACATTCCCTATATTATGAATAAAGGTTTTAATTAGGGTATTCTCATGAATAGTACTGAAGGGGAAGATCTTTATGGAAGTTGTTGAAGATATTCCACCAATTTATAAGGGTATGTTTTCATGTTTTTAAATGCACTAAAACATTATGATCCTTAAGCTTTTTTTTTATAATGTAATGAATATTTAGATAAAAATATTTGACGTCTATGTATGAGAATACTGGATCTCTGTAGATTTAGTGGGTATAAGAGTCCCGAATAAGATACATAGAGGTATAGGTGATACAAGACTATTTCATCCATGGTGATTCTCTGGAGTGATGGTTAGAGGATGTTCACCATCAAGGAACCAGTTTCTTTGTATGTTTTGGAGAGGCATTATGTAGATGAGGTGTTATGGATTCATGGGGTACTGAGGAATATCATTTCTAACTGAGACTTTCATTACAACTCATTAGTTTTAGCAGGTATCCAACATTTTTTTTGTTTTTAGCTCCATATCAGTACCACCTTTCACCATTAGATGATTGACATGTTTGATAAAACCAATCATACATTGGAGGATATGATTTTTGATTTCATTTTATATTTTGGTTGATCATGTATAAGCTAATTTCCCAAGGTTGAATTTTCTTATTATAAACAATACCAATCCTCTATTGTAATTACTCCATTTGAGGCATTGGATTGGTGTCCTTTTGGATATCCATTATGCTGGACTGAGGATGGTGAGTCGACGATATTTGGGATAGATGTGGTGAAAAGTATGACATAGATTGTTTAGTTGATTCATGAGTGGATAATGGTGGCATAAGAGCATTAGAAGATTTATATTGGTCATAGAAGGTATCCTATAGAGTTTGAGGTTAGGGTCCATATGTTCCTGAGATTTCCCTCTAAATGTGGATAGCGGATTCTTGGTTAGGTTAGTAAGCTATCTACCTAGTTTATTTTTAATTTTTAGGTGTTACAACATATTGGTGAGGTGGAATTCAGATTGGTTCATCCTCCATTAATGGATCAGATTAACTTTTTGTTCAATGTAATATATCTTTATCAGTTTTTCCATGATTATTCCCATATTATATATTGGGGATAGTTATATATTGTGGGTTATGATATATTCATGGATCCACCGATCAAGATCTAGTATTATTTTGTGAAGGTGTTGAAGGGTATGTTATTCCCTTGGTTAATATTCAATGGAGTACTAGTGGAATAAATTTGAGTACATTGGGGAATGAGTCATTGATATCCACTCAAAATCCTAAGATATTTTGAATATTGTTTTTCCATGTTGATTTTATATATTATTTTGTATTGAGTTGAATGAGGTATTTGGTTTTTTTGGTAGATTTATTGAGTTGTTTATCATGCTGTTGTATCATGATATGATAGTTTAATTATTATATTTGAGTCGTATCACTAAAGAGAGTTGGTATTAGGGAATGTGGTTATAATTTTTGGGGTTTGGATTTAATTTTTGAGGAAAATAATTATTTAAGAGGCATTTAATCTAATGAACTGAATCATTCTGACTCATTCCTTTAAGAGAGCTAGATATTAGAGGTGTTGGGAGGTGATCGAAAAGAATAGTGCAGTCTGGGGATGAAATTTTATCATGATGTAGGAGGCCAAAATGTGTATGTTTGGGACACATTGTGGGATGGTTGGTTTCATTGGATGTATAGGTATCATGTTTGGAGATTGGTCACATTACGGTGAGGTATGTCATGATGTGAGGTATTCAGAGGGAAAATTATGAAAGAGGGGAAGAATCTTATGAAGTTACTAGGATTTTTGGAATGTTTTTATTTTCCATTTCATTGTTTAAAAGTGAATTTCTAGTTCTCAACATGATTAATTTTTGAGGAGTTTTTGATATTATCATGAAATGGAATTCATGAAAAAACCATTGAAACCATGTTGTATTGAATTAGGGGCTAATTTTTAGTGGTTACTCTAGGGGTGTTTTCAATATGTGGTGTTATAGGACCCAATGTGACTCTTCTTCATTCATATCAGATTTATTAATTTGACCAAGTCTTGAATGGTAGAATATATAAAGATTTACGATGATATTTCAAGGGTTCCTTGGAAATTTACCCACCATGGAATGTCTATGGTGATTCGTGCTATGATGGTTAGTTTTTTAGTCAGATAAAAATTGGAATTCCATCAAATTTCCCTTTATTTCCTTCATTTTATATTTTAACTTGAGTGATCATAGGTGTGTGTTTAGAATTATTTTATCTTTAATTTGTTGTATTTATCCCAAATCTTCTAGATATCCTCTGGTAAGAATCTGATTTTATTTTCCCCATATTTCTCTCGAGTTTACTTCCAATTCTTTGTTTGGGAATATTAAGGGAGTAACATCTGTTCAGTTTGGGGACAAATTCTTATGTGAGTTTTACTTGTCTAGGATGACTTTGAATTTTTCTAACATGGGTTTTTTCTTGTAGTTATATGTTCCCTTGCTCCTTACACAGTATCTTGTGAACCACCAATGATGGTAGGGGATTCAAGAACTCTCTTATTTTTTGTGGGAATTTTGGAAGTCTTAGGCTATTAATTTAATTTGGTGGATACTATGGGTTGGATTAAAAAAGATAATGAATTATACTAAGAAAAAATAAATGAAATGGTATGAATCACATGGGGTTAAATGCTTTCAATAAAATTTCTTTTTAATTTATTTCTATTACTTCTAGTGCTATAAATTATTTTTCCAACTATGCTTTATAGAACATTTTATAACTAAATAATGGAAAAAATAATTGTAAAAGGTTAAAAACTTAAATAAGTGAATTAATAAATTTTTTAATATATGTAATATTTTTTTCTGAAATATGGAATGTTTTTTGTAAAATATAGATATAATATGGAAGTATGCATTAAAATGGGAATTAGGAAAGTGGTTACTACTAAATATGATTGTTGTGTGATAATAACATATTTATGTTATTATGTTTGTGTGTCTATGGTATTGGGAATGAATTAGGTATAGGTATTGACAACTATTTGGATGCTCTCTTATGTTTAGTTGGAATGAGTAGTGATAGTTGATAATGTGAAATGGTTGGGTTATTGGTTTGGGTTGGGTTGTAGGGATGCAGATGAATTTCCATGGTTCAAAAGAGTGGATGTTTAAGTTATTGTAGGAAGATGAAATGGATGGTTGATATTTGGATATTTCATATATTATTAGAATTAATAGAAGATGATGGTAATAATGAAATGATAAATGGGAGAGGATGGAATTGAATAAACAATGGGTTGTAAATTAAATTGATAATGATTGAAAAAACTAATAATAAATTTAATTGGCATGGGTTTTTGATAAGAATTAAATGTCACTAAATATTTATTTTCATAGTTTTAAAAATTTAATAATGGATAAGAAGTAGTAAAACTATAATTGGTTTATTAGATAAAAAAATTGTTAAATTTTAATTATTATATAGACTATTTTGTACGGTTATGATAGTTTATGTTGTTATAGTTGGAAGTGGTTTTGGCATGTAGGGAAGGTAGTGTGGTGATATATTTTTAATGGGATGCTACTATATTGGTGGGAACACATTATGGTAGGCTAGTGTCTTGATATATATATGATTTATTTCTTGTGATTTATTCACACACCCCACATGATTCAGATAACCTTACCGACACCCAAATGTTTTATGTTCTGATTTCCTATACAACATCCTAATTTTTTAATTAATAAATGACTGGCCAATCCATTTTTCCATCTCTTCCTTATAGGTACAATGTAGTGAAATGGTTCAGTGTATGAAATGATGATGCTTCATTTGGCCATGTATGGTATTTTGGGGGCAATGAGGTTAATGTTAATTATGTTTATGATAACCTATTGATATGGATATGTGATGAGGTTAGGATTTGTGGTGGGGATATGGATATTCAATATGAACATGCCATTTTAGTTATGGTATGGATGGACTAATGAAAACATGAGATATTGGACTCTATGGGAGGTAGGGATCGGTAGGGATATAGTTTGAACAATACTAGATAGAAGCCCATGATATTTAACATTGGGGTATGTGAGAGACAAAACAATGTGGAAGAAATTTAAAGGTAACATTTTTTTATGAACAATATTATTTTACAACACTTTTATGTGAAATTTGGTGAGTTATCCATGATGTGTTTGGGTAGTAGTTGGCATAATAGGATCTGTTTGGTTATGCCGCTCATTAATAGAATCATAAGTATACTTCCTTCACATTTTCAAAAGAGGTTTTGAGTATGATCCTTCTTACTTTACATGTTATCATCATGATTATATATATGAACTATATTAATGGTTTCTATAATGAGTTTTGGAGATCAGGATGGATATTTCTAGCTCAATTCTAGAGTTAGAGTCACTACAAAATTATTTTATATATAATTTTATTTAGAGACTTATATTTATCTAACATTTAATGGATCATGGATTATTGTGCGTTTTGGATTATTTTATATCATGGTATTGATTGGAGAACTTTGTATCATGTTCCTAGGTAATATGAGTTTAATTCCTTCCATTAACATGTTTTATACCCTTGGATCCAGTCCCTAAAATGCGTCCTATGATATGAGGGACTCAAATCTCACCCTTATATTCCTTTTGGGCCTATGAGGGGTTTCTAGTGGATGAATGTCATTAAAATTACATATCATAGATTTTGGTTATGATTTAGTGTGGAAATTGATGATTGGAACTGATGAAAATTACATGGGTTTGTAGGTAAATATATCTTTTGACCTTATACCATGATGTATGCAAGGGATAAAAACTTAGATATATGAATCTAATTCCCCCTATCATTCTATGTAAATACCTTAAGGCAATTTAAATTTCTAAGTATAGTGATGTTGCTTTTAAGGTAGTGTCCTTAAAATGGTAAACACAAGATAATTTTTTATTCAAGTGATATAATTTTGGATGAATTTTTAGAAATTAAGTAATATTGATTAAATTATGTTGGGGAAATGAAATTTGTGTTATTATACTTATGAGTTTGTTTTTATTAGAAGATATTCCTATCATTTTTCATCAGTGTGTGGGTTATATTTGTGAAGTTCATCTGGATGATTTTGTTAACTTCCAGAGGGCCGAACTGACTGAGGTTGTTGAGGATTAGAGGATGGCATTGTTTATTTTATAGTATTATGTAATGAATATATATTAGGGGAGTTTCTTATATTTGGACACTAAATTCTTGATGGAGGATATTGAGATCTTCTACAGTTTTACAGGATCTAGGAAAAAGTGTTGAGGTATACTGGCTATTAACAAGCTTTTGGGAGAAACATTATATTGGTGGATCTTATATCTTAGAAAGTGGAAGGAGGAATATGTTTAATTATACATTTTTATAAAAATTTCAGGCAGATTTACCATCTTAAATGTTGAAAGAAATGAATTGGAATGAGATCATCTACCTTCAGTAGGAGTGCCTAAGTGTGTTGGATAATAAGATCACATTTACATACCTTCCTCTCATTGAACATTACTTTTTCCTAGATGAAGAGTCTAGAGTGAATCATATTTAGGATTATCTCTTCCTAGTTATTCGATATAAAATAACCACATTAATATTTGGATTCATAAAAGAAAAGTTTGGACATTAAGAGGACACAAACCCAACCTAGGTTGTCTTGGGAAATGATTCATCATGTTCTTTTGATGTGATATTTATTTGATGATAGAGTTTCATATGGGTTCTTATTTGATTTTTATGGCTCTCCATCAGATGAAACCATAATAGATATAAGTGATTTGGATTTATATTAACTATTTTATGGAGAAGGGTTTAATCTAATCTAGTGAATCACTATGGGGTTATCTGGTTTTATTTTTCAAGAAGGTGGATCACGGTATTAGGTTGTGTTTTAATTATGGGTTGTTAGATCAGGTAATGATAAAGAACCATTATACTATTTCAAGGATTAATGATTTTTTCAACCAATTAAAGGTAACTAATTGGTTTTAAAAGATTTATTTTAGATATGTATATCATTAGATAAGGGTGAAATAGGAAAATACCCTAAAGAATTATTTCAAGTGAAACAATGGATGATTCATGTTTCTAGTTATAATTTTCATTTTCATGGGTTCTATAATAGTTATCATTGAACTCAGGAATCCCATGTTATGTGATTTAACTGACCAGTTTGTGGTAGCATTGATTTATGACATTATCATATACGTAAGGTCAGAAGAGGAAAATGTCACGTTACTTAAGACTATTTTATAGGTCCTTCAACACAACCAGATTAATTTGAAGTTATCTAAGAGTTATTTTTAGATGCATGAGTTTAATTTTATTATGAATATATTGTGCCAATATGGCATGATTATTGGTCCTTTGAGGTTTCAAGCAATAGATTCTTCAGAAGCAACCAAGTACGATTCCGAGTTATGTAGCTTCCTTTGTATCATGGGATATTATCCAGGGTTTATATATAATTTATCATAAATTATGTCCCCATATATTTAAAAAATAAATAAGGTCCAAGAATTCATTTGGATTGACTAGTGTTATGTAGCCTTCAAATACCAAAAGGAGAGGTTGATCAGTTCCCCCGTCCATCATCTACCAAATAATGGAGGGATGTTTGTGGTCTTTATACATTCATCCCATCTCATTCTAGGTTGACTATTGATTTAGAAAAGATAAGTTATATCCTATAGATCTAAAAAACTATGTCACCACAAGTTTACATATATCAATTGTGATATTGATCTAGTGACAGTGGTATTTGATCTAAAGCTATATCGGAATAACCTCATTAGTGATAATTTTTTAGTCATCATGGATCAAAAGATGTAGAGGTATATTTTTGTCTAAATGGGATATTAATTTGAGTCAATAATTATGGATATAGTTCTTATATGAATATCACAGTGATATTTCCAATAGCCCTGAGAAGGGGAATGGATTACCCGATGCACTAAGAAGAAATTAAGGTGGAGATATTTTCCATGAATTTTGAAATTCTTGGAGGAAGATGGAGAATCTTGTAGAGATGTATCTTGGTGTGCCAGAGGCTAGTGTAAGAGTTTTCCTATTCCATATGACAATGTATTAATATTTTATTCAGCCTATTAAGAATTATAAGTGGGGAGAATCAGAAGAAGATGTTATATAGGAACACTCTATCAAAAGTGATTCTTTAATGGGATGGTTTGAGGATGATAATCATTATATTATGCTTCTGGGGAGGTTTTTTGTCCCATCAGTGATGTGTGAGGAGATCCTCTATGAGTTTAATGGGTGAAAAATGGTAGTGAATCTGGGTATATCCAGATGTATTATGCCTTGAGGCCTCAGAATTGTTAGCCTTGAATGAAGAAATCAATGGTGGAGTTCATTTCATGATGCATAGTTTTTTAGTAGTCGAAAGAGGTGCATCATGTTATAAGTGGTTTATAATAGACATTTGATGTTATTGAGTGAAAATTAGAGGCCATATCAATGTATTTCATTACTGATTTACCATGATACTTGTGAGTATTTGATTATATTTTAATGATTTTGGATTATTTGATGAAGTTGACTCACTTCCTAGCCATTAGAGAGTCGAGTGTTGTGGATGTTGTGGAAATGTTGTATATAGATGAGGTTGTGTGGATTCATTGGGTATCAAGGACTTCCATTTTTGATCTATAATATCATTTTAACTTGAGAGTTTAGGGGGTTTCCCAGTGTGATTTTGGTTCTCATCTCTATCTTAATACCACTTTCCTCCCTTAGATGAATAAGAATATGGATATTTTAGGATATACTTCTGGCCTGTGACCAAGATTTTTATGGATATTGGGAGTGGAACATACCCTCGGTTTATTCTTCTTATAAAAATAGATACCACACTTCATTTAGCATGGAAACATTTGGGAAGTTTTATAGAAAACCTTATTGATCTCCATTGTTATAGACTAAGGTTGGAGAGTCATTGGTCCTTATACAAGTTGTGGTATAAAATATGAAATAAAAGTTATATATGATTCAATAGTGGATGAAGGTTGAACATGAAAATCTGGAGTCATATCATTATCAATGGAGGCGACCTCTAGTGTTTGATTTTGGGGACCATATGTTCCTAAGAGTTTATCCTTATCATGTGTAGCTATAATTTTTGTACCATGGAGGCATAAAATCTAAGAGGAGAATACATGGGAGCATGAGTCACAACTAAAATTTTTGTATCCTATGATATTTTAAACCTTATTTATCTTTGATATTGGTATATTTTATTCTCTATTGAATTAAATGTGATGGTATTTTATGGATGAATTATTTATTTGTTTCTTCTAGGGTTGTTCTACGATTTTATAGAGGAATTTTTCTATTTTAGAGGTGTCTCCCATGTGGATTTTGGCATGGAGAATGTGGTTTTCCTTTTTGGGGTTTGATTTAAATTTTCAAGGGTGAGATTTTTAAGAGGTATCTAATGTATTGATCCAGACTTTTATATCTTGTTACTTTATTATTTTTTGATGTTATTGGTGTTGGGAAGATTTGGGGGGAAGAATGGTGTTGATCATAGATGAAATGTAAACTAGGATGAGGTTTTGGTGTTTCTATTTAAGTCATGGAATGTGATGGTTAGAGATGGTGTATGTATAGTGTTGGTGATGAGAGATTGGTCATGATATAGTGAGGTGAGTCATGGTGTGGGGTATTCCAAGTGATACTTTTGAATAAAGGGATGAATTTTATTAAGTTATTATGATTTTTATAAACTTTTCCTTTCCTTTTTCCAGGTCTTCATATCGAAGGATGGTTCGTGGTGGGATATTTTTTTTTTAAAATTTGTGATATTATTATGAAATGGCCTTCATGGTGCGACGTTGGGATATTTGAAATTATAATATACAGTATTAATTTCAATGGTCTCCCATGATTATTTTTATAGCACGATGATAAGGGTACTAGAATGAAAATTCTTCGATTAGATCATATTTGGAATGTTGAATGAGTCTTTAAAGGGAGAATAAATGAAAATTTATTAAATAAATTCTTTAATTTGGTGGAATTTGGACCATCATGGAATGAATATGGTCTGTCAGGCTATGATTGGATAGTTTTACAACTAGATACAAATTGACATCCCCTATGATTTCAATTTATTTCATTAATTTTCTCTTAGATCTTGGGTAATTAGAGGTGTTTCTTTGGAATTATATTATCTCCAATTGATTTTATTTAGCCCTAAACTTCTATAGATCAAATTATGGTAATTTGTGGTGTGTTTTACCTTCTTTATCTTGATTTTCTCCATATCATCTGGAAAGGTTAAGGAAACAATATCGATTTAGTTTGGGTGAGTAAATTTTTTTGGGGATTGTTGTGATCTAGGATGACCTAGGATCACCCTCGCATGGGATTTTTCATACAGTAAACTCTTCCCTTTCTCACCACGAAATGGTTTGTGAAGCATTAGTTAAGGTGTGGAATTCAATAACTATCTTCCATTTTGTGTGAATTGTGGAAGTTTCTGCTATTTTATTTCTTTGGGGGTTAGTATATATTTTATTAGTGTATATAATGAATTGGATTAAACTAAATTAATGGGAATGTCAGTAAATTACTTTTGTTTATATTTTTTATAAGATAACTCTTTGTAATAGATGCATGTTGCAGCTATTGATGAAAATTATTGTTGCATCTATGATTTAATAAATATTTTCTATAACTGAAGGATAAAAACGCCCATTATAAAAATGGTAAAAACATAATTATGAAAATGATAAATCTTTTTGAAATATGAAACATGTTTACTTGAAATATATAATTATTTTGTGTGAAATATGGATATGATCGGTAATCAAGCATTAAGATGGGAATTCTGGAAGTAGTTACTACAAAATTTGGTTATTTTGTGATACTGTAATGTTGTTGTTGTTGGTTTAAATTGTTTTTATATGATAGTGATAATGAATTTGTTATGGGTATTTAAATTTTTTGGGTAGTGGGGATGTGTTTGTTTATCCTGAATATTCATGGATTCAAGTGTGTGAATGTTGAGTTTTTGGTATTTATTATTGGATGGGGTTGGCACTACATTGCCATAGTTAGAAATAGGGTATATAGATGATGTTGTGAGATGATTGTATGTTTGGTTAATGCATATTCAGTTTATAAATAATTGGTTTTAAATGAATATGACATTAATTAATTGGTTAGTCAGTGTGGCTAGAAATGAATAAATTATAGAATTAAAATGGAATTTTTAATTCCTATAATAATGGGTAATTATTTGAATTAAAATGGGCTATAAATAAAAATTGATTTTAATTAAATATCTAATTTAATTGCTTAATTAATTTTAAAATGGATGAGAAATATTAAATATTGAATTGGTTGATTATATGGATAAATTTTGGATTGTGAATGCTCGTTGTTGCTATTTTGTGTAGGAAAGTGGGCTACTGTGCAGTGTTAGAGTTAGTAATGGAGGTAGTGTGTGGAAATGGAAGTGTGGTTATGGTGTTTTATTGGTGGGAACGACTTAATATATTCTTATTTGTATCAATATCTACATATGATTTTTTATTGTGATTTCTTTACACATCCCACCTATAACACTCCGAGATTTAAAAAAATCCTATGTTCAATAACATACACAACACACAATATCAAGCATAAATGAACAATGGAGGATTATTATTGTATAAACATGCTATTAAATTAGAGGGTATGGATAGGATTAACTATATTATGATATATATATATATATATTATACCTACTCAATAAAAATTTATTGATTAATTTTTATGAAACAAGAACTCAATTTCATATAAAGTCAATTTATTCTTCACAAAGATATGTTTTCTTCAAAAAATGATTTTATTGATTTACGTGGGAAAAACTATAATTAATTTCTAGAAATTTTAGAAAAAATATTTGACAAAACTAACTTAATTTTCGAAATCATGATATTAAATTTATCTTGGGGTGAATTTTGGATATTTTTCTAAAAAGATTTATTTTTCAACGAAGAGTGAAAAAATACCGATTATTATTAGAAATAATATTTTTTTCAAGTATTTTCATTGTGAAATTATATTTTATATTAGTTTTAAACTTTTTTTATTTTATTTTGATTAATCATAATCCAACTATGGTCTTTATAATTAATTTTATACTTGAATTTGGTATAGAAAAATTTTGTAATAAAAAGACATTTTTATGATTTTTTTTCATTGAATTTTCTGTTTTTATCATAAATTAATTTTAAAACTTTTATAAATTTAATCATAAAATAGTGGATTCAATATTTGGAATCAGGGTGTAAATATTTGTTAAATAGTTCAATTTTTGGTCATCATGAATAGTAACCCTAGTAAATAATTCTCACAAGAGTAAGGGTAAATCAGATAATTGAGGTAAAAAAATAATATGTTAAGGGATAAAATGACACTAATAATTGATTTTATCCTATTATAATAGTGTTTTTTTCCATTTCCATGATTATTTTTAAAATATATATACTTGGTTTCAAATTTAATTTGTTTCGACATTTATAATATTGATGTAAAAGATAATGTCCAATGTGTCAAATTCTTACTTTTAATTTATATAATATTTCTATAGGGATAAAGATAAATTATGTTCAATTATATTATAATTATTTTAAATATAAATTCTTTTTTATCATGTTAATTTATTTGTAATTTTTAGGATTGAAATAATTAATTTAAATTATTTTGTTACACTAAAATAACATTTTTTCATTTAATAGAAAAAATTGATTTTAAAGAGTTAAAAGTAATATAATTTGATTGAATTATTCGGTTATAATAATTATTTATAAAAAATAACATATTATAGAGTTTTTTAGTGTATTGTTTTTGAATTCCATAGTTTTCATTTTGTTTTCAATGTGAAATTAAATTAATCATTCTAAAAATGACATTAATGTTATTTTATAAAAAATAATATTTTATTAAATGATTTAAAATTCATAAAAATCCTATCATCGTCCAAGTGTTTTTTATATGTTTTAAAATATAAAATGTGACCCATTTATGTTCCAATTATCCTATTATAATATCTATATTGTCCTGAAAAGTGTAAAAACTCTACTACCATAGTAATTGTCAAAATGGAATAACATAGGTTAAAACAAAGAGATATGTGTAAACACTTATTCTAAAATTTTAAAAAATATATTGGATTATATTATTTATAAACATACACATCTTATTTGTATTTTTGATGATTTTTTCCATAGAAACAAAATTATGTTAATTTAATATTTTTACTAATTCAAAAAGTGCACCTCCCCTTACTAAAAAGGGAACCTCCTCCCCTCTTATCTTCACACATCAAAAGTTTTTTAGTTTATCCAATACCTACCTAAATAACTTAATAAATACATTTAAATTTTATATAGGTCTTAGTTTGGGTATAATACTAATCTTAGAGGGTTTATAGTGTAAAGAAAAAGTTTTCTGACAAAGAGTTATAGTCTTTAACCGAATGTTTTAGCATTACTTATTATTCTATATACTTCAGATATTTTTCAAAAATAATAAAATAATTAAAACAACATATTACATATAAAAATATAATATTATGTTAATGGATTCACATACATCCTTCTATTCTTCTATCTAATGGGAAACAAAATTATCGTTCTTGTGTGTGAAGAAGTTTTGCCGCATGAATTGATGTAATTCATTTTCCATCACAACCCTCAAAAATTTGTTATTCGAATTGATTAAAAAAGTATATATATTATTTATGATATTATTATTATTATGTAAAATTGAACTACTATTTACCTCTCTTTCATTCCATACATCAAAAATGGAAACATCATTCATGCGTGCGTACAACATATTGTCTCCATTGACAGTGTAGTCTGTTTTTAATATATAATTTTTAGTTTTTAATGTAACTATATATATAAGGAATATATATGATATTTATATTATTTCTATAATTCAATAGATTGTGGAAACTTGATCAATGTATAAATAACTAGACTATTGAACCAAACCATACATGAAGAAAATAAAGGAGTTATCAAATGGAACTGTGATTTTATAAAAATATTATTAATGAAGTGGAGGTAAGATGTTATAAGAAGATCATATACAGTGTGATATATATATTATTATGGTATTTTATAAAATTTATAATAAATATATATTTATGATATATGATTTTATAACACTTATGAAGAAATATGATACCTATGGTATGAGATATCATTAAACTACACTTTTTCTTCATGTTATGAATATTATCTCTCTAAATCATGTTATATCACTATTTAATGTTATGGAATGATTATAAATTTTTTATATATGTATCTTAATTATATAATTTTCTCTTTATACCTTCCTTTTATAGGATAATACATTCCATAAATTCATTTCTCAAATTCCTTATTTAAAATCAAACTCAATCATGAAAAACCATTCCAATCCTTAATCATTTTATAAAACAATCATGGATGTTTTTATTAAAATATGAAGACCATATTTTGAGAAATATTATTATTAAATCATATTTTAAAATCCATAATATTTAATTCTTTCTTCTCTTTGGAACTATGAAGAAATTTTCTTTGATTATGATATGCGAAAAGATTATAAAACCCATTTATTTCCATAATTAATTATTTTTATTCTTTATAATTGATTATGTAATGTGTCACACATAATTATGAAAATGTTAAGATGGGTGTGAACAGGTATTATTCCAATGAAATGGGTAATTGTTTTGTCTTATGAAATGTTATGGATATTATTATGGAGTAAACCTAATCTAGAATGGGACTCTGTCAATGATGTGATGTTATTTTGGATGTTATAAATGACTTATGATTATGTCGTATTTTGTATTTCTATGAAATTTAAAATATTTACATGATATTATGATACCATTTTATTTATTTTATTCTATAATATTATTACCCATGATCCTTTTTTAAGACACCATTTTATAACTTTAACTCACACATTATGATTTATAAAAATATTATCATCTTATATGGATTTTTAGATTACTCCTTTTTCCTATGTATTCCCTAGCTTATCCCATATAGTTTTAGAATCCCAAAGGGTTTACAAGATCTTTATAAAGTTTAAAATAAAGAAATTTTATTTTCTTATTGATGATTTATGTACCTAGCCTTCCAAAGACACTTGGAGTTTTGATCCATGTTTTATATTTAATGGATATTTAGTTTAAAAATTATGTAATAATCTGTGTAAAAAGGATTGGGTTTCTATACCACCTTATTCCAATATCCTTACCAACACCCAAATGTTATGGTTTCTCGATGTTTTCCCCAACATCCTGGTTAGTGGGGGAGGGAATTAATGAATACCCCTTCTTCCATACTTTCCATTCTTTTTGGTGTATAGTGGATTGGGTATGTGGATGTGGTGATGTTACTTGGTGGGGGAAAATCATGGTAGGATAAGGCCATGAGGTTGATGTCCTATATATTCATGATAAAATTATAAGATGGTTATGTGATGAGGTAATAATTTTTTAAAGATATAAGGATATTTGATATGAGGTTAAAGTTGTGGTTATAGTATGGATAGATTTATTCAAAAAAGAGATGTTTTATCCCCTAGGAGGATATGATAGGCAGCGATGCAGTCTGACCCACATCATATGTGACCAGATTAGAATGGTGTCCATTAACATGATAGTAGAAGGGATGGTAGAACTTGTAATTTAACGTTGTTATGTGAGACCAACCAACCAATGGGTTTGTGGTTGTGGGTTAACATTTTTTATAAGTTTTATATTAATTTACAACACATTTATGGGAAATTTAATGAGTGAAACTTGATGAGGATAAGTGTTAGTTGACTTGTCAGGTTCTGATTGGTTTTATTATTTCATCAATAATTTTTAATTATTTTTCCTCTATATTTTGAAAATAATATTTTTTATGATCGTATTTATTATAAATTTTATACCCACCCATATATATTTAATGTTGTACAAGTTTCTAGGGAGATTTTAAAAATTGGGCTAGACTGTTCTTGCTTGGAGTGTGGTGCTCTGGTTAGAGTCGCATCCTAGGAGTTTTACATGGTATTTTATTTGGAGACACGTATTTCCATGACATGTCATGAATTGTGTATTTTCTTGTATTGGATTATTTTATATCATGGTATTTATTTGTGCTTTTGTTATTATTTCTTGGTTAATATGAGGGTAATAACTCCAATTTCCATTATTTTCTACACTCGGTGCTAGTCTCCAACCCAGGCCCTATAGAGGAAGGCCTCATTGGTTATCTTTATCAACACTATGGACCAAGATGGGTAAATAGTGGGGGAATGTCATGGTATAATGTATAAAATTTTTATATGTAAAGTGTAAAAATTTTAAATGTAAACTATAAAAAAGTTTACATGTAAATTAAAAGAACAATTTATATGTAAACTGTTAAAACAAATTAAATGTAAACTATAAATAGTTAACATGTAAACTATAAACACAATTTACATTTAAACTCTAAAAATATATAGATGAAAACTATAAATCATTCACACATAACTATAAATTAATTTTACACACACACACATAGATATATATAGATATATATATATATATATATATGTAACCATTTAAAAATTCAAGCTACAAAAATTTAAAATGTATACTTTTTTGACATGTAAAAATGAAACTAAACTTAATTTACTTTAGTTATTGAATAGAGTTGAAAATATAATATTAAATTAAACCAAACTATATTTACCAAAATTAACCAAACCCATCCTATATTAAGTCAAAATTTACTCAATTGATGCAAAGTAAATTAAATCAGACAAAGTTAAAATTAAACAAACTAACTAGAAGTAAACTGAACTAATTGAATGAAAAAATTAAAAAAAACAAAATAAATATGTAAAAACTTTACCGAAATAGAAATATCCCCCCACAAATAAACCTAAAATAATTTTTTTATGAATATAAGTGAACCAAAAAATATATATTTAAAATTAATTGAACATTAATGAAGTGAAATGAGATAAATTGAACGAAAATAATAAAATCAAAAAAAAAATGAATGAATTAACTTGTCCAAAATATAACTCCAATTTATTAGATCCAAAAAAATCTAATCTCATAAAAAAATAAATAAAATTAATTAGACATAAATAAATTGAAATGAGTGAAATTGACCCACCTAAAAAATGAATTAACCCAAAAATAAACCAAATGATCTATCCCAAATGAACGAAATGGTGAAAATACTAATTTTTATTCCTTGATTATGTTATGAAATATTTTATTCCTTTGTATTATTCTTAATTTATATGATTTTTTTTATTGTATGTCAGCTATTTTTTATTATTTAGTTTTATGATTAGTATGCCTTAATTATTTCCTTCCACATTTTATTCCTTATTTGTATTTACCAATAGTAGTTAAAATATAAACATGTAATTTTTTCCTATAAAGATTATGAATGATATTGAAGAAATACATAAGAAGATATTGTTTGGGATTGATCAATGAATGAGAGACATGGGACTTCCTCCCTTTTTTACCTTAATAAGTATAATAATTGTAATATACATATGTTATTATAGATGAAATCTCATTTTATTATTCATTTTGAAATGAAATTCTAGGAAAAAAATCTTGGAGACTATTGTTCTCTAGTCAGACTACTGAAAGTTGTAACAAGCATGACAAGTCAAGTATGGGTGTTACTTGATGTACATAGTTCAATCATTATACCCATTTACACCTAGATCGATCATCTATAATACCATTAACTACACTTTCTCATCCAACTATTATAATTAAGGCATTGTGGATGTTCCCACCTACACATTGTTCATCTTTTTAGATATTATTTTCTTCTTAGATACATTTTCCATATCTCATGATTGATCATTATCCCTTATAAAATTTTCTACCAAATTCTATGATGCCTTTATTTCCCACATCAATTTTTTTTGGATGTTATGATCATGGTTTAGAGACTTATACTAAATAGATTTGCAATCAACTAAATCATTCATTAGTGACTACCCATACTTTATTGGCTACCAATCCACCAAAACCAATAAATCCATCAAAGACCACTAATAAACCTTGATTAGGTATATGAATTAAAGTGTATTAAATTTTTTTAAAATAATTTTATTTTAGTTGTAATGTGTATTAATTCTATTTTTTATATTTTTTATATAGGATTTTCTAATATGAAACGTGGATGTAATCATATGCGTGGAGTATAAAACAATCCCACAAAAATTATGATGTTGTATAATGAAGAAAACCACTTAAGGGATAAGATTTTAAGTTAGTTTAGAAGTTTTTTGGTGGGGATATCCAAGTATAGTTACTATATTTCAATTCATCCAATCTAATGGATAAAAATCAGTGATAAAATAATGTATAAATATTTGGATGAGATTTGGGGAATAATTTTTTTTAACTTTGTGTCTATATTACTATTATTATTTTATTTATATTAATTAACATTTTTAATTCATTTTCTCTTTAACTTTTTTAATGGACAAGCTCTAAAGAGAGAGATATTGATAAAATATGGGGGACAATAGAGATCATATGATAATGATTCATACATTGGCTAGACTAGTAGAGTTGACAATAAGTTAGAGGTTATAACAATTACTAATGATTTCCACTTATACAAAACCAAAAAATGATATCTTAGATGAAAAGTAACCAGTTTATAGTATTATTCAAATTTAACGTCTTTTGAGTAAAATGATTATGATTTTTTTTAATAAAATATTTCCTATTATTGATTTTTTATGTTTTTTAAGAATAAATAAAAAACAAGAGTGACCTGATATAAAATCACACTTTGGGGAAAACTAATATTCAGAAACATGAGATAAACAACATAATTTTTTTTCTAGGTAAAACTGAACTCAACTAGGTACCGAACACAACTGAATCAACCAAATAAAATGCAACACAACTAAAATAAACATAATTAATTAAAATTTGAAGTAAATTGAATGTAAACTCAAAAGAAACAAACCAAAAAAACTAGCTTGAATGAAATGTTCCAAGGAATGAAAGACCCATCCCAAATCAATATAAACTAACATGAAATGATCTATATAAATGATAAATAAACAAAACCTTCTTTTAAGGGATAAAAAATAAAAATGAATGAAAATGAACCAACATGACTTATCATGAATTAAAAAAATGAACTAAATCAAACTAGAGCTAATGGAATGAAATAGAATTGAAATAAAATTAATTAAATAAATATAAAAAATATGAACTTACTGAAAATAAACTATTTACCTAAAATTTATATTAACTTTAAATAAAATTGTAAACTATTAACATGTAAACATATAATATAAATATTCTAGTAAACCGTTTATATGTTTAAAAATTAACTATTTACATAATGTTAATTTTCATTTTTATATTAACATGTTAACATGTAAACAAGTAATCTCTTTACACGTGAACATATAAACTGTTGACATATAAACAAGTAAATAAATAATCTCTAATAAAATGAAAACATATTCACTTAATATTAACATATTAAAATGAATGTTGTTTTACTTAACATTAATATAAAAATAAGTAAACTATAATCTTCATTAGTATGTAAACTATTAACTTTAAACATTATTAACATGTAAAAATATAAATATCATAAATTTTTTATATAATCATATAACTTTTAAATTTATATAGTTTAAATAGTATGAATTAATTTAATATATAAACATAAAAATATAATTACATAATATTACCATATAATCATTTTAAAATGTAAACTATATTATCATGTAAACATATAAATTTGTTAAATGTATACCTATATACTCTCAAACTATATTAACATATACTTACTTTTAATTAATATTAATATAAAAGTATATGTATAGATTAATTTAATATGAATATATAAACATGTAAAATATCAACTCTAACTAAAAAGATGAGACAATAACAAAACTAAATATAAATAAACATACCTATTTTTACCTAACCCAATCCAAATAAAACATATCAAAAATAATTTGAACCAAAAAGGTACCAAACATAACCTAATAGACCTGAACAAGCTGATCCTAAAAATTAAATTCAATCGAACTAAATATAATAAAATAAACTGAATTAAACTATAACGATATTTACAAAAATAATAGAAATTATATTATATTTAACTACACTAAAAATAACCTAATTGAACCAAACCAAAATGATTAAAAATGAACTTAAATGAATCAAAATGAATTTAATAAATCATTCCAAACAATACTTGAATTAAACAACACACACCAACTACTAATTGAACCAATCCAAAATATACAAATTAAAAATACCTGAACTAAATTTGAATAAATTAAGAAAACTAATATATATTATTTACAGTAAAACTAAAAAAATATGATTTGAATCTTATTTTCGAAAAATTACATAAATAGATATTTGTTAACCTAAACTCACCCAAGCCAAGACGAGCCATCATAAATTGAAAAAAATGAATAGACCTAAATTGAATTAATCCCACATTCCCTAACTCAATATAGTGTTAATAAAAATGATGTAAATCAATATTAACTAAAACTATATAAGTTTATTCATTTTGGTTTGATTTATTCTAATTTTGATAAGGTGGGTATGATATGAACCATTTTAGTAAAAGTTAGTTGATTTTTTTCGGAATTAGTCTATAAAATATTTCCTAGAATAGGTAATTTTTTTTTCTAGAAACACAAAATTATAGAATAATTTTTTATTACCATCAATGACATTTGGGGTTACCATTATATAACATCATAGGATGTATACCATGATAACTATTATTTTATCAATAAGAAAAAATAAAGATTAGAGTGATGATAATAAAGAGACACATAAAATAATTATTAGTATCATTTTATTTCATTAAAATCTTATCATTTATTTCATGAAAAAATATATCATTTACACTGTCAACAAAATTCTCTTGAGGCCTTTTATGGGAAGGATGATGAAAACTTTGATCCAAACGATCATTAAAAATAGATATTTGTTGATAATCACTACTGGATAGAGCACTATAAATCATGAAAGAGTATCATTCTCACTACGTATTGGAAAAATTTACGAAACTCAAATACCTCTAGCAGCATAGAGTTTCAATAGGCTCATGAAGAAGAAATAGTGGTTAAAAATTATCTATTTAGTTGTTTGAAAGAAGTAAAAAGGTCAATGATAAGTTCATAAAACACATGATATATTTATGTCTATATTTTATGATAGATATTATTATGGATTTTTATACAAGTATTTTAATGGTTCAATTCTTATATAATGAAGTAGGTGATTGTGATGGTTGTCCTAGTGGGGGGGAAATGATGTTTTTTGTGGTGACTAAGATGAAGATATTGAAGGCAATGATTCTAGTAAGTGAATTCATGATAAGGGTGATCATAATGATGAAACTAATGGTTATAGAGCTCTTAATGATGTTTTTGGAGAAAAATATGGATACCCATTATTTCTAACCCGATATTTTCTAAACATACCACTGTGTGTTTGGTGTATGTTAATTGAAGCTAATTATATATGTTTTTTGATTTGTTTTTTAAGTTATTAGCTAATTAAATGAAGAATAATTGATGTATCTACCATTGGGAATGAAATTTTTTATTGGTTGAATATTTATATTTTAGAGGTCACTATAACTTGTTTACAGATTAATTGTGATTGGGGGGGGGGTGAAGTTTGGGTAGAATATTGGCATGGGTCCTATATATATATATTTATTGTTTAATAAACATGGTATATAAATCTATACCAAAGGAAGTTTTAGAACCATTGGTATAGGTCTATCCATCCCCACAACCGCTCTCCCCCCAAACAACCTATATTAATGGTTCCATGAGAACCATTGGCAATAATCTATTTAGGGAACAACTGGTATTGGATATATTAATTATTATTGGGATTATATAAATGATTTTTAATTTTTGGCTTAATCTAAATTTCTAATAATGATATAAAGGGGTATGAACTGATGGAAATCAAAGATAACAAGCATAAAACTCTTGTTAGGTCATAATTCCATAACAAGGTAACCGCAAACACCATACATTCCATATTTATCCCCACGCCATAATGAAGTATCATATGGATCCACAAATACAATCCCAACCATAGAAAGTGACTACTCACTCATGGTATAACCAAACCTCATGTACCATGTGCTACCTTATGTCAAATACTTGACCACACCATTCCAAATCCTGGGAGGCTAACCATCATATCTCAAAACTCACCTACCCACTCAAGGTTGGCCTCACATCACATCTTTGATCATATATTGTTACTCAATGAAAGTCACACATCAACTCTATTACCAAACCATTTCACTTATGGACGGTCATATGTCTCAGCTATGACCACACATTCTCACTCAAGAATAGCCCCATATGCACATCATAATTAACCTTATCACTCAAGGTTGGTATAACATCATCAATAATATAATATAATAAAATCAACCACCATATTCTGACTCAATATGATGCCAGTGTCATCAGTTTCAACAATTCACACAGTATACAATAAAATAATAAATGAATATGTAATATATTCCCACAACATCCCCTTACTAATGTCTCTAGGTTTTTAACCTATTCAAGAAATTGTAACCAAAACCATCATAAGTGTGTGGAAACAATTTCTATAACAAAATTTCACTCTAATAGGTTAACTTGGACTTAAATAATCTCTGACAACTCATTTTATTCTCAAGTCACCAAAATTGATAACCTTACATATACCCATTTAATGAGGTAGGATTCCACAATTTCTAATAAATAAACTCATAGATACCCCTATAATGGATAAAACATTAAAATATAGACTTATCCAGTTACATTGGTACTAAATTAATAACTATAAAATATTACACAGACACACCCGCATTCAAGTAAATCCATGAAACTTCCTACGAAGATCATAACATGGTATGGAATTCCAACCTCAATCTTAGTGGAGAATAACTACCAATATTTTCTATTTGATTAAAAAAATATAATTATATCATAAAAATAACCCCAAAACATCATAATTATAGTTTTAAAAAGGGAAACCATGAAATAAAAGAAGAATACTAGTTTTGGCGAATAAACAGGCATAGGTTTACCAAGCGATTATTTTTGTAATGATATGAACTTTGATGATTTCAAGGGGAGGAGGAGAGAGAAAAAAATAACAAGGATAAACACAAGCATCATCCAAAAATTGATGGACCTTGAGAGATATGATTAAGAGGGGATAAAGGGGTCTAAAGGGAAGTTATTAATATACCCCTTATATAAATATAGAATAATGAATTGGACATGATATGAACATCACAGTCTTCCCATGATTCCACCTCCAAGAGGGCTGCATTATAGCATGACCACCCCCCAGGTAGAGCACCTGACCCATATCCATATTTAATTATGGAATGTCCAAAGTGGTCACATAATTATATCCCCTCTCACAAGTTGAAAACCAAAAACCTCTTGGGTTTTTAACCACTTGAATGTTTCCTTCAGAATATTTGTATATTTTTACCACTACCATATCAAACTCTAGCTCCATCCACCAATTTTAAACCATTAGTATTAACTACATGATGTGTGATCCTTTATACATTTTACCAAATTTTTGTATTAATAGTTTGATAGACACTATATATTTACACTATAGTGATAATTTCATTATGGATTCCACTTTTTGAAAAAACACAATTCCATATATTCAATTTTCAAGATGTTATCCAGTCTCTCCTATTTAGATACATTTTACTCAATGATATTTAGTGACTAAGTTTACAACATGAAATTTATTCCTTAAAAAATACTATAAGCTTGGGGAATAATAATTTAGTGTAGGAAATAAGGGTTTAATTCCATTGTATCAAATCCTTCCTTTATAATCACCTAACTTTTAATTTCGTCCAGGAATCATCCAATAATATCAATCAAACATACACCATAACATCAGTGAAAAAACATGAAGCACCAAATGTGTGAGGAATAACATATATTGAAACAACTAATACCTATTTTCTATGATGCAGCTATGATAATTCTGGATATACATGTTCATTCTCACTTCACATGGGTCTTTATTTTCAGATGGGGTTATTTAGCCTATGGAGTTTCATCTGCAAACAGACATGAATGTCTCAATTACCTACCTCCATGTATTGTGATATTCTATACCATGAAGAAACTTATTTGGGTTATTGAAAATCCATCGCGTATATTTTCACATCCTATATATAAATCACATGATACCACTTTATAATACAAAAAAGTAAAATGTGTTCCATAAATGAAGCTACATATTTCAATAAGTTGACTTATCCTTCTTACAGTGGTTAAATATCACTTTTGAAATATATTTTTATCATTTTATATATCTAATTGATTCTTGATACCATTAGTAAATTCAAATATTTATTTGATACCTATTTAAATCTCGATAAGTATTTTAATTATTTGGACTCCACCATCATAACATTAAACTTATGGATTTGGATTAGAAAACCAAATTGGTTTCTTTACACCACTTATTATGTTTGATCATCTCCTTGATAAAATTTTAATTATCATCTAGGCTACATACCAATTATAAAAATCAATATTTATGACTCCAATAGTTTTATTTATCTTCGTTAAGAATGTACACAACTTCTATCTCATACACCTATTATTTATGATCATACACTACCAATGGATCATATCTCCCCATTAATTTTTTATCATATAAAAAATTTCCGAGGGGTATATCTGACATCCTCAAGTTAAGGAATGTGGTTGGTCATAGTGATCCAATCCTCTACTTAAAATTTTCTTCTATGAATTCTTAATGGTTATTCTTGAAATACCACTCGTAAAAAACATATTCTATATACTATATATAATTTTCTTTATATCACCGATATTTTAGACTAATCCACAATATGTAATTTTCCTCTTATGATGATGTTTCCTTGCAACCATCACATTATTACCTTACTAAAGTATTTCCATTACTCCAAATATAGCCTCTAACATTTTGGTATGATTTATTGAACCACTAAGGCATTAATTATGTCATTAATATTCAATTTTCATTAGATTCACTTCAAAATAAAATTTTCTTAATGAGTTTTCTTGGAATTTTCATCTATCTTCCTCATAAATAGAGAAAAATAATCCTTTTTCTTATAGATTTGTTTTATTCTATGAAATATGGATACTATGAGTGTAAAACAATAGTTTTTAATTGAATCTTTCACTTAGATCCATTTTTTACTCAGTGTTATAATATATATTTTCTATATTAAAAGAATTTCAAATAGTGTAACTTCTATTCATATTTTTCATAAGAATGTAGGAATTTACTATGTAACCATTTTTCTAATCTCCCGTGTAATTAATTGACATATTACCATCCTGGGAATATATAAAATTTCACTTTGTATTGTACCTCATATATTTATACCTTGATTTAGATGTTGATTCACCAGTTTTTATTTTATCTTTGAGAAATTTGGCTCCTGGGAACACACTGATGGTGTGTCATAATCTTTTAAATAAGTTTCACATTTAAATTACCATATTTTTAGGGAGCTCACTCCAATATTTGGAAATTGTATTATACATACTCACTAATAAAAGATATATTCATACTTCACTTATTAAGGATTCTTTGGAGAGAATCACCACCTTCTCTATTCCATTTGAAGACTTAATATTTAATTAATGGTCCTAGATCTTCTAATATTTCTTCTACAATTGGGTTTCCATCTTCCTTAACATTTATCTTGATTATATTTTATATTTTCTCCTATATTAATATTGTTTCTTGAAAGGTATTTTACACTATTTCAACTCTTTATTTGTGTGTATATGTTTTCATACTTATTGTAGAATTTATTTAAGTAATACACTTTTGACCTTCATATTTTAACTCTTTTACATTATATAAAATTTTAGTCTACCTCAATAATCCTAAATATTTTATTTTCAATGAATATATATTCTATGAAAACATGTTCTAGTTTATGAATGATTTATTTTGGATCAAAATTCTCATACATGGATTAGATATTTTCATGATCACTATATGAATATTCTTCAGATGGATGAATAGAAATTGTTGAAACTTCATCCATGAATTATCCACTTCATTCCTTACCTAAAGAGAAATATAAATTTTTAGATACACAAGTATCATTTGTAATAAATCTTGTAGCTTTTTTATCCTTGATATCAATCCCACTAACCTCAATGGGTGTTCCCTTCTTCTCAGGAGTCCTCTCTTATACTCAACCTTCTTTAATTTTGATATATGATCATATTATATTGAAGTGGGTTGTTCAACCTTAATTTCTCCTGAAAATTTTCAATAAATAAGTTTGAGTCTTATAAATATTGAAAATAGAAGCATAATGGGACAAGTTGTTGAAAACCATGTTGGAAAAGGATTTAAACAAGATCTTATGTATGCTAGATTCACAAAAAAATTCACTATCACTAGTTACATCAATATATAAAAGTAGATATTCCATAAAATCCTTTATACATGCATTTAGGAATATAATTATTTTCTTTTTTCAAGCCATAAAATTTGGTTCTTATAAATAGTGGAGGCTTCATCATTGATTCAATGTGAACAAAAAAATACAAAAAATATAGCAATTTAAAATCATGTTTAAACATTTTGGTTATGATACCATATTATAGGACAAGGTTGACATAAAGCACCCCGAGTGGGTTTGGGGGTGAATCAAGGCACACATCGATTAAAATATATTTCAATCCATCTAGTCATCTAGGCCATTCAGATATTTTTTCTTATGTTAATTGGGATATGGTCATATCATGTTCTCCCTCAATCCAATCACACCAAATAACAAATATTAATATAGAAGGAAAATAACATATAAAAATATATTTATACATGGTTTTAATATATGGAGTAATCCAATGACCATACATAGATGGATGTTCTAGTGTATCAAAATCCTATATTCCCACTTTCTTTGGAAGAATTTTTTTAGGTCATGGTCACACTATTCTAAGATTAATTTCCCATAAAAGATTCCATAAAGGCTCACTACCCATCAAATAGACACTACCTATTACTCTCTTCCACACACTATTTTTGGGTTGAATTGTTCAGTTAATAGAAACATAGGCCTCTTCAATAGCTTATAGAGGTGAAGGTTTGTACATGTTCAATATAGGTTCATGTTTTCATAATAGATATTGATTTGATGTATCCTTATAGTCCATATTTTGTATTATTATAATCATCCATGTCATGATGAATTTAATTTCACAATTTAAGGGTTGAGTCCCCATCTTCAACCAACATAGTGACAACACTTCTGTCACGACTCCCTCCCACCAAAGATACCACAATAAGGGGAGAAAGATAATGATCCCCAAGTCTCTCCTCTAGTAGGCCTTGAGTTGGTGACTAGCCTCTAGGGTATAACAATATCATAAAATGGTAGTAATTTCCATCTATAATAATATATAATCATGAAATAAGATGAATCATCCAAAAAAACTTCATGAAATAATATAAAATAGAAACCAAAAACCATCTCACAATGCAAGTATATGTAGAACTGATATTGATAAATGTATCCAAAATTAAATACCCAATAGAGAAGCTAAAAATGTAATGAAACAACTACCCATAATTTTGAGATAGTAATGTTTTTCATAGTCCATGTAATCCTCTTAGAAACATGAAAATTAGTTTATATATGCAGGTTGAGCATACAAGCATACTGAGTTGGAAAACCAAAGTCTCTCATGAACATGTGAAAGAAGAATAACAATTCTTCCATGAGAAATAATTATAACCAAAATCACCTAAAAATTCAAGTATCCATACCAACCTAACCAAGACACAGTAAAAAAATAACCCATTACATGTATAATAACACAATAATAATCATATTGATAGATGGAACCCCACACTATTTTCCCACTGATTTTACACTCTCACACCCAACACCATACGTCCTGGTGATCCAATATTTTTTAATAACATATACCACCAACCCAAAATCATGATTACCTCACATCATTCCCACATACACCTAGTCTAATTCCCCAAAATAATAGGTACATAACATCTTTCTCGCAGAAACTTGGGCTATTATATCACAACCACAACAATAACTAGAGTAGTAGGGCATCGTGCACATAAAGGAAATAAACCTAATTCCCTCATCCTACCATGAATAACCCCACCATAATTATACCCATATTATATTTATATCAGATATTTTCTGAAAACAACTAGGCCAACTCCCCACAAGCATGGTCCCACCATATCTCACCTGAAAACATCTAGGCCACCATCCCATTGTATGGTCATGTGAAAAATTTCCTTAAGACACATAGGCCATCATATAGTTCAGTAATAGACATCTTACCATCACAACCTGTGCATATCTAATTTCATGTAGGATGGAGTGGGAAAGGGAGGGTAGCCATCTATCTATCTTCATCAGGATTATGTTGGGAAAATAACCTCCCATGTGAATAAATGTGTGACAACACATAGTTCTCGATGTAGGTGGGGTGAATATAAAAATCACAAGGAATATACAAGTATATACATATACACTCACAAGAACAACCTACGAGTTCACAAAAAACAATAACCAAATCACATCAATGCCACTTTCACTGCCACCTCTAAATTCATAACACCACACAATACACAATCCACATTTCAGATTTCCAACCTCTTTCGTTATCCAACCCATTCATTTCATTATTTACCAATGACTGCATTTAACCACACCACCGATCATTTAATTTTTATTTATTGACATTCATCCCATTAACCAAACAAAGAACCAACCATTTAAATAAATGTTAAAAATTTATTCCATCACTACGTAGCCTTTTAGCACAATGAAACCATTCATAAAAAAGAGCACATCATCCCCATCTTACCATCACCTCACCAACCCCAAATTATGACAAAAAAAATCCACCTATATGAAAAAAAACACATTAAAAAAACCACCACCTAACCACCCCAAAAGAAAAACCAAGAAACCAACACCACATCGCCCCAATAGAATATCCCAATATCCACCAGCTCACTTCCCTAAAATCATAACCCAAAAACTACCACCTCACTACCAAATAACAATGAACAAATAACAACCACCTTGATTTCCCAAGATCATTACCATAAAACCATCATCTCTATATTCCGCATCCACACATCAAATTAATATCGCCACCCTACTACACTACCACACACATATCACATCAATGACCACATTACAAATTTAACAATGCGATTTTATCACAATTCACTTATTTTTTTTATGAGTATTATCACACAATCCATAATCCTGGGTAACCCATTTCATTAGGAAAATATAAGAGGTTAGACAATTTCAATTTTTGGGTGATATCACAACAGTCACAATAGACACTGCTGTCAAAAATCATACATTCTAGCACAAACAAATCCTATAACAACTTCAATTTTCAACAGGGCATTCAAGCCCGTACAATCATAAAAACCTTATAATATGAAAGCTATAAAAAATACGAATAATTACCCTCCACCCTTAAATATATGTTAACAAATTATTTATATATGATAATTACAAAAAAACCATAACCCATATATGAATAAGAGTAAACCACTCCAACATGATACAAAAATGTGAGAAATGGGGAATTCCTTCCATCAAAAAATCATTAAAAACTCATTGTGCACAGTGGGGTTAAGAGGAAACACCTAAAACCCATAAACGCATAAGGTAAAGGAAAAATAAACCTACATTGCGCAAAAAGATCATCAAAATGAATCCCAAAACACACGAAAACCAAAAAAAACATCATTATAGATAATCCCATAGAGAATAATGTATGGAAACAATGATGAAAGGAGAAATCTATCACCACAGATTTCCAACCAATAACCACTAGAACCAACAAATTGAACTCGGTTGATGGGGAATATAAGACCCACCCATGTTTCCTAGGGCTCATTTGGGATAAGGGAGAAGAGGGTACAACTAAATGAAAGGTTAATTAGATGAAAAATAGGCTTAAAACTGGGAATCTATTTGGTTTCATATCATGTAATCTATAGGTTCCACAAAAATTCCATATTTCACTAAAAAATGCATCCTTATCCTTTATTTAATACACTTTGTGAATTACACTTACCCAAAATGTAATACATCTCAAGGGTTCTCCATATAACCAAATACATTATATTAATTTACTAGAAACACATGCCATGAATCACCTTCACACATCATGTATACAATACAAGATGTGAAATTCTTACAAAAACTCTACTACAGCTCGAGCCTCCAATGAAAATTCAAAAAACCTCACTAGGACTCCTCTAAAACACCTTCAACACCCAAAACCAGGGATGCAATGTACCAAGAAGGAAACAAACTTTACATTAGGAACCTCTAAAACAATTATCTCTATAAAGAATCAAAAACCTTGCTTAGACGAAAAAGGGTATGAACAACCACCATGTGAGATACCTCTCAAGGATATGGTTACCCATCAAATGCCACCATCAGCCAACATTCAAAACCAAATTACCATAAAACATCTCGAAAAACCTCATAAATACACATCCTTATAACCAAAGCCATAAAATATGAACACATGCCAAACCAACAACCATTATCACCAATAAAACACCCTTCCCCAAACATTCAAATCATGAAATTCCATCATCCATGTCATGGTACTATCCTCTATGGGTGGTATTGACTCACCTACATGAGTTTAATTGCATCTTAGTATAATGTGTTTTGATTAGGAATTAGGTAATCTTTTTTTATATTTTATAATTTTTTTACACATTATACATAAACAAAATACTCATCAAATAAAACAATAAGGTCTCAAACATAAAATAAAAATAAATACAGAAATAAGGAAAAACATAAAAATAGATCTGGGTACCGGGCATGAATCTATATCTCTCACTCCGATGTACCCTCCTCTAATACACCATTCCTAAAAAACACAAGAACCAATGGAATGGTTCTTCCACATAGTGAATTCTATTGGCAGTCTTAGATCTCTACTCGCCCATATACAAATATTGCATTGTCCTTGATATCCAAATCTTCATACTCAAAGAAATGGGAGTTTTCATGAAGATATTGATGAATTTAATAGATATAGAATAATTTTTGGATCCTATATAACTTCAGTGGAAATACCAACTGATATACCTCCTCTCCACCTCTCCCTAGCACATCAAAAGTTACCAACACACCTCATAGAAACCTTACTCTCCATACCAAACCTCCACTTCCCAAATTCTGGGGAAAACATCAAGAACACATAGTCCCCAAAATTAAAAACTAAGGACCTCCTCTTTAAATCAGTATAATACTTATACCATTACCACACTACTTTCATACTCTATCAAACTAACTGAACCTTCTCTGTTATGCTTTGTACCAAATCAAGACTAAGAACTGCTGCCTCCCCCACCTCTTGAAAACATAATATATAAAAACATGTTCACACATACAATGACTCAAAAATTTCCATAAAAATGGATGAGTGATAGATATTATTGAATTAAAAATTGAAAAATTCAATGTTTTGTGCCCATGATTTATCGATTTCTAAATTCCCCCCAAAACATATCCTATAATATCTAGATGACCCACTCCATTTTCCATCTGAGGGTGGAAAGAAGTGATAAGGTGTAACTGACTTACCGAAGAATGATGCCATACCCTCTAGAATAATGTGGTAAAAAATTAATCCTGATCCAAGACAATGGACATTGTAACTCCATGGAACAACACAACCTAATGCACATACCTCTTATCAAAATAATCCATATAACCTAACTCCTTGATCACTAAGAAGTGGGCGGATTTCATCAACTGACTCATGATCAACTAGATAAAATCACAACCTACCTAATCATGGGTTATACCTATGCTGAATTCCATCAATATATCATCCCATTTACAGTTGGTAACATCCAAGGGATGCAAAAAACCTCTAGGAACTTGATTCCCAACCATTACTTTTTGGAAAACCAAACACCTCACCATGCACTCTACCACTACCCATTTCATCATGGGACACACAAAATGGATCATCATGACCTGGAACAATATGGATACTAATGGGTGTATCACATAATGTGAGCTATGAAACCCACGAATTAAACACTTATGAAAAAATAATAGAATAAAAAACCTCCCATGAAACATAATCTGGTTCATACCACCCTTTGAACATTCTTCCAGAGCATCACTATGGCCAACACAATAAAAAAAACCTTTTCCTAAATGTTTGACCACAAAGTCTCCTCCCCCTAATACATGAGAAAAGAATACACCATCATATAAGGAAAATAACCTCAAGTATTATCCACCCTTTAATCTATGTGCAAGGCTACCAAATTCCCTATTCCTCTACAAACATCCCCAGAATCCTGAATTAAATCCATCCATGACTTCCAGCTCAAAGTGTCGGCCAAATCATTGCATTTTCCTACATTTATGGGATCCAAAAATAATAATCATAAAGAAAATACATCTATCTTCACTGCTAAAAATGTTGATCATGATGAGATAATATATACCTCAAGCTCTTGTGGTCCATTAAGTTCACAAAGTGCTCCCAAATGATGTAATGCCACCAAATATTTTGTGAAAACCCTACCAATTCTAGCTCCATATCATGGGATTCATAATGATGCTTCTTTGGATGAAACTTCCTAGACCCATAATAGATCAATTCCATCTAATTCATCAAAACCCATTAGAAGACCTGTTGAGATTAATAGAAAAACACCAAAAATTAGGAAACTAATTCACTAGATCATTAAAAAATTACCTCGTCAGGTAACATTATGTTTCCTAGAGCAGATCAGTGTATACAAAATCCTTATCCCTCATGGTGAACACTATCAAAAATTCTAAAACATGAGATAAATTAGGCCAAAAACATTCAATAATCTCATACAAGACTAAGGAAAATGTAAACCTCGTCCACATTTATGGGTGCTTCCCATGAAACAACCACTTAAACCTTTGACGAGTTTACTTATACACCATTTTGATACATCTCATTCCCAAGTAAATGAGCCTATTATATCCAAAACATACACTTTTATGACTTTCTATAGAGTTGGTAGTGTCGAAGAACATGCAAGATAACTCTAACATGCTTGACATGATCCTCTTATAACTTCAATTAGACCAAGATTTCATCAATAAATACAACAAATAACTAATCGATGAACAATAGAACATAGTGTTCATAAGTAACATGAACATATCTAGTGAATTGGTGACACCAAATAACATTAATACAAACATGAAGTGCCCATACCTATATCTAAAGGTAGTATTTGGGATATCTCTATCCTTCACCATCAACTGCTGATATCCCTACTATAGATCAATCTCAGAAAACCAAATTTCCCCTCTCAACTGGTCAAAAAGATCAGCTACCCTTAGTATATGGTAGAAGTTATTAATCATTACCTGATTCAACATCTGGTAGTCTGTACACAACCTTATAATTCCATTCTCCTTATTGGAAAACAACACTGGAGTACCACATGGTGAAACAATAGGCATGATAAAATCCTTCTACGTCAAACCATCTATCTAAATACTATACTCCTTTAACTCGAAAGGTTCCATAAAATAATGAGTCATTGAAATTGTATAATCACTAGGCTACCAAACTATGTTGAACTCAATATGACATTTAGGGTGTATCATCACAACCTCCTCGAAAAAAATCCCCAAAATCCTCAATAACCGTGAGAACACATACTGCACCAAACTCTATAGAATCCTTGATAGCTCAAATGTAAAATAAATAAGGGTATCCACAATCCAACATCACACCTAGAAACATAGATCACCAACAAAAACCACATGTTGACCATCCACATATGAGAACAAGACTCTTCTATGGAATAATTTGATACCAAAATGCACAAAATAAAACTAATTTATTTCTATGATGACATCATATGACTACATCTATAGAATGAAAAGATTCCCAAGGGACTGATGTGAACCTACCATCATTCTACCCCCTGCACATATCAAAAAAGCTAGTCTAGCCTCTGATTGGGGAAGTCAACCCCAAGGGCATGAGAAGCTATTGAATAAAAAATGTTACTAATAAGGGTATATAAAAAACAAAAAATACCTTGAATGATATCAATATCCCATGGAACTACATCTCCTACTATATAGAACTGACCATGACTAGCTTTTCTTCTTCTTTAATGATGTCCACAACCATAACCATGCCTAGGTCAATGTCCTTGAACAAGAGGAACATCCTAATGTCAGAATATATAGACTATATCTACCCTTAATGTGTCACAATCCTACTACCCTAGCTGCTGAAACAACCTCACTAGGAAATACTACTGGGGATTTCGACGAACCTGTTTTCATACACTAAACTAATCGAAAATAACCACTATGAATTGGACCTAGAGGTCTTCATTAAACCCATATAAATCACATTAATTTGATGTCCCCATGAAAACCATAGAGAGCACTGAACCTAGAAGGATGAAAATTAAACTACTAAGGAAGAATTACCGCTGGTCAAAACCACAATGGTCTTAGTTAATGAGACATGACAATGACCACTCTACCCCTTAAGGAACCCTATTGGTTACCCTCTCATGGAAAACCTCCTCATGATTGTATCAACATGACCACTTCCACCTCTTCTAAATCTATAGATATATAGGAAATGTAAAAGGAGTAACTTCATACAAGATTGAAGGATAAAGTGCCTCCTTAAGAATTATCACATGAGACTCGTATCTGGAAAAGGATTTGGTAAAAAACATGAAAGGTATTTAAACTAAATTCCCAACTCCCACAATGAAATAATCCCTACTGAAGAGAAAGAATATTATATCTATTCCAAACATTTATGGTCGATGAAAGGAACACTGCCTATAAGTCATTCTGAAATTTAACCCATGAAACATATGCATCCTTCTTCTCACCCAGATATAGTGTTCAACATTGATGTGAAAATCTCCACATCTTAATAACTATGAAAGAGACCCAGTATCCCACTACATCCTGGACCAAATAGAATTCTATCTCGAGATCCTCCATCTATAACTCTATCTCCACATGAAAAACACTTCCCTCATACCTCCCCAATTTATATCTCTAGAAAGTTCATAGAATACTCTAACATGACTCATCCTCATATATCAGATCAGCACTACGATATCCAACTATATCAACCTACTGAACCTCAACTTCCAAAGAAACTCTTGGATAAAGAATAAGAGACATAGATAAAAAGGAAAAAAAATATTTTTCTAATACTAGGAAGTATGTAAATTTTTTATGATTCATTTAATTTATTTTAAATTCCCCAAAGAAATAATCCATAAATTGGGACAAAGAAATTATGATTCTGGTACCTCTCCTAGGTCTCTACCTAGTAAACATGTCCAACTCACTTGGTCATTCAACAAGCTCAAAGTCTATGCCCTGGATCATGAGGGGGGATAAAATATCTTATTCTAGCCAGTATTACAGGCCTATGTCACACACCAATGTCAACATGCACTATTTCTATACCACACCATGTAGTCCTCAATGTGACTGACTCCAAATTACATCCTATCTGTTAGCCATCAGCTTTTATACCACTCTTTTATGAACCCCTCTCACCAAACATACCTCAATTTGGGGAGAGGGATAATGAACCTTAATTCCTACCACCAGTAGGCCCCAAGTTGGTGATGATCACTAAGGGTATAATAATCACTTAAAATAGGAGGAATTACCCTATATAATAATATGGAATCATGGGATAAGATGAATAATTCACAAAAAACATAAAATAATATAAAAAGAAAACAAAAAACCCATAATTCATGTATAAATAAAAATGATATAGCTAAATATATCTAAATATAAATACCCAAAAGAAAATTCAAATAAGAAACACTGAAAATTCTCAAAACTACGAGAAAATAATTTATAGAATCATTCAGATTTTCCTCCTAGAAAACTAAAAATTAGTTTATATACATAGTTTGAGCATAAAATTATACTCAGTAGAAAAAAAAGCCTATCAAAAACACGTGGAAGAAGCATATTAATGCACCTATGAGAAAATGATAGAACCAGTAACACCTAAATTTGTCAAATATCCATCCCAACCTCACCAAGGCATGCTCACTAAATAACATAACCCAAGTATAACAACATAATAAGAATAATATCGATAAAGGGTACCCCAGACATCTTTCCCAAAGACTTTACACCCTCACATCCTTATGTAATATGCTATGGAACTCCCATGTCATTCAAATAACATATACCACTGCCCCACAAGAATGATCACCTCACATGAAGACTATAGACACCTGGTCCACATCCCCACAGGCACGGTCACATAACATATGACCCACAAACACCTAGTCATCACATCGCAACCACTTCCATAACTAGTATAGCTGGGTATCATGAAAATGAAGGACATAATCCTTATTCCATACTCCTACCATTCATGAACCCCCCCACAAACTACCCCACAACACTTTCATATCATGTATCTCCTGAAATCATTTAGTCCAAAACCCCCTCAAAGATAGTCACACCACATCTCACTAGAAAACAACTTTTCCACTACCCCACAAAAAGGTTATATCATATATCACCTGAAAAACCTTGGTCCATCATCTAGTGAACTAACAGAACTCCGTCCATTATATCTTAAGTACATATATCCTCTTGGATGAGAGAGAGGGAAAAATCAGGTATCCATCCATCCATTTTCATCACCAGGATGTTGTAAAATCACCTCTCATGTGAATATATGTGTTTTAGCACATAATTCTCAACACTTGTGGGGTGTATATATAAATCTCACGGAATATAGAATTATATAAATATATCCACACACAATCCCAACCTATGGGTTTACACAAAACTCTAACAAAATCATAACATATGCACTTTTATTTCCACCTCTAGATTCATAACCCCAAAAATCCATAAGTCACATTTCACATTTTTGACCCATTTTCTTAACCATTCCATTCATTTCATTATTTACCAATGAATTCATTTAACCAGATGAGCCATCATTTACTTATTCATTAATCAATTTCATATAATTAAATAAACCAACCCCAGTCATTTATATAACTATTAAATATTTATTCCATTACTACTCAGGCCTCTAGAACAATGAAACCATATTAAAAAATAGTTCACCATCCCCATAATACCATCACTTCACTACCAAAATTATTAGAGAAATAAATGACCACTTTAAAACCATAAAATAAAAACCAATCAACCATAACATAGCCATCCCAATAGCACATACAAATAAACACCACCTCACCACACCAAAATTATGACCCAGAAACCACCATCTCACTACCCAAAAGCATGTCCAAGCATTAACCACCTCACCACCCCAAAAGTATGACCATAAAATAGTTACCCTCAAATTACTCAACCAAACATCAACCACACATAACAACTACACAACATGAACACACACATACCAAATCAATGATCATTTCACATATTTACAAAGGGCCTTTTATCCCATTTCACTTATTTATTTTAGGGGAATTATTGCCCAATCCATAGTATTTTGTGAAACATTTCATTATCAAAATATAAGTGGTTAGAAGATTTCTATTTTATGGTGATACCAAAAAAATCAAAAGAAAAAAATCAGTCACAATACATATCATATAGTGAAAACAAATCTCCCCGTTAAAAAATATCAGTAAGGAATTAATGTCCATGAAAACACAATAACATAATAATAAAAAAGGAGTAAAAACATATGTTCATTCACCATTCCACATTATATTTAAATTAAACAATTATTTATTTCTTATTTATCCTTATCTTCCATAAAACATATATGAAAAAGAGTAAAAACCTCCCATAAGATACAAAAAATTGAGAAATGAGAGATTATTTACTTGAGAGAAGCTTTTCCAACACACTACACACTACATGGTGAAGAAGAAATTCCCATAACTCATAAAAACACATGAAAAACCATGAAAAAACCTAAATATCACCCAAGGATCATTAAAACATATCCCAACACACACCCCAAACCAAAAAAACATTGACATAGTGAATCCCAAAGAAGATAATTTATGAAAATCATAAGGAAAGGAGAAAGAACTCACCAAACATTTCCTATTAAAAACCAAAAAAACCAACAAATAAATTTTGGAGTAAATGGGATTGAATGTTATCCCTATGGGCCTAGGGATTTTACAAAATGATAGATATGAGTTTATAAAATAATAAAAGGGAAATAATATGAGAAAGTAACTTAAAACCTATATTCCCTTTGGTTTCACGTCATGTAAGCTTTACATGGCTTGTAAACCACATTTTCCAAAAAAATTATAGATAAAAAAAAAAGAATACCTTAACCATTATTTAATAGACATCATGACTTCCACATACATGATGTGTATTTAATATCTCTAGTTCTCCCACTTATAGCATACGATCTGTGAATTCACCAAAAACATATGCCGTGAATCGCCTTTATATGTCGTGTAAATAATACATGATGTAGACTTCCTAATAAAACACTACTGGAACTCCATAATCTACTAAAAACTCCTTAATCCCCCCCAATACACCTCAAAAACACCTACAATATCCATAATCAAAAAAATAATGGATAAGAAGGGATAAAATATTACAACTTCTTCTTCTGAGAAGTTAATTAGAAAACGGGATCTTATTTCACTTTTTATTCTTCAAAAACCAATTATAAGAGAGATAAAAATTCCTCTTCGACTCTTAGGTTTTCTCTTACTTTCAATAAACGAAATATTTAAATGTAATCCTCTTTGTGCGACTCTGATTTCATCTGCAAATAAAATTTTTATATGTCATAATATTCTCCTCTCCCATCAAAATGTTTTATAACTAGTTTCTAAAAATTTCATGAATATACCATTGAATTTAGTGTTTAATTTATGTATCCATTATCTATTTATTTTATATATTTCTAAGTGTAATAGAAAATTATTGAAGTTATAAAAATTCAATTAAAAAACTTCAACCCCTAAAAACTCGAGCCTAATATCCTCCTTCAAAATTAAAACTAAAACTTCTTGTAATTATGGAAAAAACGTACTCATGGAGTGAATTCCTCTACCATGTAATAATATTCTAAAATCTAGAAATTTTTATATGTGTAAATATTCATTGTAGTGTGATAATTATTCTAACAAAAGATTCACATTTTTTGGATGCATAACTTCCTTTTAATTCTTTGAAAACCATGACATGATTATTTAATTCTTATTACTCTACAAACCTACTATGATATAGTATACTACTTAATAGTGTGGACCACTAATTATATGAAACATATTATGGGGTTTAACGCACCCAACCTTATGTCAAAATGAATTCCTTCTCTTACTTTAGAAATATTATCTTACAACTATCCTATATAATGTATAGGTAAAAAAATAAATATAACAATTGGAATGCACCTTAACATTCTTCATGGTGAAAAATCTATCTCACGACATTACTAATAGATTAACTATATTTTAAAATACTAAAAACTAATATTTCATACTGTGATCCAATTTATTGCTGTGTAAGAAACTCGAGAACTCTAGATCCACTGATATTAACACATTTATCTTCATAAAACGATGATCATTTCATGACATGAAACCATCCACTTCATGTTTTGAAAAGTAATATTATTTATGTTTCATTGATGACCTTCATGTTTGATATTTATATCCTTAAATTTCACAATTATCATCAATTATTATCCATATTTTATAATGGGTATTTCACAGTGAGTTGATACATTCATAGCATGGATAATTACTTCTACTAAAAAACAACAAAAAAACACAAAACCTTAAAAACCAATATAAAATCGATATTTATGAGTGATTTGTTCCATTTTATTTAAATTAAAATCTTTTTATAGTCTGGAAAATGTTCTCATGGAATGAAATATGCTCTTATTAATTAACATATAGTTTAAATCTTATAAAATATTTTTTAAACTCCAATTTTTTACCTTTAAATAAAAAATTCCTTTACCAAATATCAATTCCATTCTACATTCTGTACTTCTAAAAAATAGTTTTTGGATCATCTTAAATCTCCAATCATGTATAACATCTGGATCTTAAAATCTTTCCTCATCTTATGGATCAACTTGAATATATAATCCTATAAAACTTATAGATCTTATAATTATTCATCATCTTATGGAATATACTGTAGATCATGGACTAATCTAAAACCAAATCCATGTATTTGAAAGTCAAGTATCTCTTTACAACGAAGTATTCAAGAATTATTCTTATGATCTTATAAAATCATTCTAAAGTACACTATTTTTAATTCACCACCATGATTCATGATTCTAGTTATTGATAATAAATCCATAACTAAATATACCCTTGGTTACAACACCATCCATACCCATATGCCAACTCACTAGGTCACTATGACATTATTAGAGATAGAATGACTCATCCTATGCCCAATTAACCATGAAGTATAACCCAACCTCTAGCCTTATAATGAGGTAGGGTTCCACATTTTTATATAAATTAACCCATATCTTCCCAAAACAGGGTCAATCCGACCCACTCTTAAACACCTTATCACCTTAATACCAAATGGAAAACTCTACAGGGATACACATGTACCTATATGAAAGTTAATCCATGAAAATTCATACTAAAGTATTAAATTGGTAAGTACTTCATACATCAATCATTATAGATAATACATTCCAAAATGCACTCTCTAATTCATGAAAAACTCACAAGGGATATAAAAATAGTCTCAAATGGTCCCAATTATGGGTTTACCACTAGAATCCATGATACAATGTATGATAATGAGATATAAGAATAAATATTATCTGAATTACCAAGATAAGATATCTGTAATGAACAATGATTCAAATAATAATTTTTAGTGGTGGATAGATCAAAAAATACTAAATAGAACCACTTATGATTGTTAAACTAATGTTGAGATCAAGGGAGAATAGTTGGAGGATCTAAAGGGGTTTTATGTAAAGTTACTAATCTTCCCATTTTCCAAAAATATCTCAATGATTTTGTCATGGGGTAACAATCACGGTCACACCGTGGTACCTCATAAAAAGGGTCGTATCTTGGCATGGCATGTCTAGGTCATGGTGTGGTTGTCTCAGGGAGATAACTGGACCCCCCAACTTGATCCCATCATGGCGTGACCTAGGTGTTCACATTATGATAACCCCTTTCAAAGGTTCCTCACTTCATGACACCATGCTTCCAAGCCATGTAACCCTACCTTAATAACTCTACCTTCATACAATCTCATGTAATCATGTTGTGTCTCCCATCCACTGTGACATAAATTCCTCCCCCGCAATTTTTTTTATCATTATTAATTAAGGATATGAGATTTTCCACATTATATCGTTAATGTTATCATGAAACCATTATACTAGGAATACCCTAGTTCACACTGTGATGACCCACCAACTGTAGAACTGCATAAAAAAACATCTATGACATTGAACCCAGATCTCAAGTGATCACAAACACTCCAAACAACTATAATTAAAAAATATGTATACTATTTTAAAAAATTTATAGTGTAATTTTCCTTGAGACTTAAGGGTCATTATAGAAAACACATATTATCTCTATTTCATTCATTCCATAACATCTAAATTCATAATGTATATTATCTATAAAGACCTAACATTAAGGGATTGAATATTTCTATGTTATCATTCCATGTTTAATTTACAAAATGATCATGATATTCAAAATTTATTTCCTCCTTTAATGGTAATAAACAACTCTGTTAAATATTCACCTTTCAATTCATTGAACTTCAATTAATATATCTTAAAATATCTAATTAAATATTTCATTATGAAAAGATATCAAAGATTATATATTGATGGGAAATGTGAGAAATATCTCTCTATATTTTCAACCATTAATTCCATACCAATTTAATGTATATGACTCTCCTTGATAATTATTATCCATTTATTACGATAATTTAAATAAAAAATTCATAGTTAAAGATAGATCCATAAAACATGAATCTATGTTTTCTCTTTTCACTTCCTCCAAATTAAATCTTTCCAATGGTCAAAGTCCCACTATAATTAAATATTCAAAATGAAAAAACTTTCAACTATAGTAAAATTATATAAAATAATCAATGATTTAAATGTGAATTATTTCTCAAACATCATGTAAAATTTCATTAAAATATATATATATTAATTTCTATTGAACGAATCCCGGATATCATCTAGAATTAGTTCATTAATTTATCTTGGTTAAAAACCCTTGATTCACCCATTAACGAGTCTTCAAAATCTGTTAAATATTTCCAGTAAAACAATGTATAAAAATACCCTAAAGTTTCAATATTTCAAAATATAGAAAAATATGAAAACATTTAAAAATACTTAAGACTATAGTGTGACTCTATACATTGTTTCACGATGTTTCTCAAATTCACTAGACTATGGTGTGACATATCCTGTTACAAATTTATTCTTTATCAACTGTAAATAAAAAAAATCTGAAAAAATATCACTTTCAATTTAATAATAATAATGTCATGATCCTCTCAAATATACATAAATTTGGATCCCATTATAGTGTGACCAACACTTTTATGTCAGAAACTTTTCAAACTTATCCAATTATGATTTAGGGGTTTCTATGTTAAAATAAATCTTTATAGTACATCTAATTTCCTCATAATGTGATCATGTATCTTTTCTCAAAACTATAAAAAATTCATCTCATAATATTTTATTTGCACACAATTATTATTTTTGTATACTGGTACCTATTGTGACATGAAACACTTTTACTAAAAAAATAATATATACAACCCAGTTTTCACATGATATCTACTACTTGTGTAATAATATTTGATAACATAATGAACAATACAATTCCATGAATTCCCATAACCTATAAAAACATTCACCTATGCTATAATTCCTTGATATTTTGATATAACACTATCTTTGATAGTGTACATGACACACAATACTGAGCATAAACAAAACAAGAACTAATATTATTTTAAATATTTCCGTTATAACCCAATCATTGATTTGGACGATATAAATATGAGTAAAATAATTATAAATGTTACAAACTAGGTAAACAAAGAATATTAAGTTTTCAGTTTTATTAATATTTGTGAATTAAATGTAAATTTTACTTTAATGGAGATGATATGTTCTATAGAGTACCCGATACACAATAGTAGATTTTATTGAAATATTATGTTTCATACAACTTTGAGTTACGGAGAAAAACATTATAATAATAATATTATTTTAAATGGTAGTTAGTGAATAATCGTTGTATTGGTGGGAATGAATAGAACTAACTACAATATACTTACACATGTTTTTTTAATTATTTTTATGTTTATCCAATATATTTTAGAGGCTTAAAATAAGAATGGATCCAATTTTATGCATGAATTAATATAATATTCTTTAATTTTTGGTATTTTTCTCATAAAGTTCATTTTTTAGGAATAGTGAAAAATACTGCATTTTAATTCAAAATTGTCTTGTAATCTAATTTATTTATATATTTGTACTATTATTTTGATTTTTTAAAGTTTAATTGGATTATATTTTTAAAATTTAATGAATTTTTTTTGATTTTAAGTAATTTCACTTTGAAATTGAACATAAACAAGTGTCAATCTTTTGATAGTTATTATTTCTCAAAAACATGTTTTTTGGTTTTGACAATGAGAATTAATTTTAAATTAATTTCTGAAACTTATATGTTTTGAATTTTAAAAAATGGATTTTATATTTGGAATAATAATGCCTAAATTATGTAAATAGGTAACTTTTATTTGTAGACATTATTAATAGCAATTTTAGTAAATAATTTATTTACCATTGTTAAAGGGTAAATCTGGTAAATAAGGGTAAAAATAATATTATAATAATATCAAATTACCATTAAACATATAATAATCCGATTGGATGATACATGTGTAACTATAGTAATCCTTTGGCGAATTTTGGTACCCCATAGAGCCACTTGTAAGTGAAAATGACACTTTATAAAAATTAATTTAACGTTAAGGAAAATGTAACAAAATCATATATATTTTAGTAAATCAATTTTTATATTGGGTTAGATAAGTTATATTTTTGACTATAAATATTCATTATAAATATAAAAATATTTCTTACATCATGGTGTTTTATTTTTAATTTTTAGATATCAAATAAAAAAAATTATTTATGACACAATGAAGATGTACTGATTCCCTTTTTAAATAATGTTTTAAATAAATAAGATTATTAATATTAAAATATATTAATTTTTCATATTTTTATGCTATCCAAGAATTTTAGAGATAATTATGACATGTTATATTTTAATTAATGAAGGTTTTTCGAAATAATAAAGTTTTTTTGGAATTTTTAAAACGTCCTGACATGAATAGTATATAAATTAACATAAATGAGTTTTTAAAATGAATATTATTTTATTAAATTATAAAATAATACAAAAAATATAATATTAGTCCAACTAATATATGCGATGATAAAAATGGCATTAAGAATACATTTTGTGTCACTTGGAGTTTTATAGTAATAATATTAATCATATAGTATAAATATATAAGAGGACATGGTAAAAGTTTAATATGATTAACAAAGGATTAAATATAAAAGATAAGATTTAAAAAATATCGAAAACCATTCCAATTCTTATTGGATGATTCTATTTCGACTTATATTAATATTAGATTCTAATTTTAGGAGTTTTGGAAGTTTTTGAAATCGAAAATCATTTTATAATAAAATAACACTTTCTAGCTTTCCAAAAGAACCCTCCTCCCCCTTATAAAGACCATCACCTATAACCCATTACTCACACCTATAAAGAACCTTGGATAGTCCAACCTCTACTCCAATAAAATCCCAACATCCCTCTATTAGACAAAAGGCCTTACTTTTTCCAGAAAGAATTTCAATAAAGCCTTTTAGTTCAAACCAAAGGGAGTTACCCAATTTAAAGGTAACATATTCTCTCAAGTTCTTTTCTTTTATTTTCCTTCTCCAACCCCCTAAACTCTCTTTACTCCATTATTTTATAACAATAATAGTATATATAATATAGTATGTTGTTTTAATGATAATTATTTGAACTACACTTCCACACACCTCCATCTAATGGATTCAAACATCTTGTTTCTATGGATGAAAAACTACTGCCTCACGAAATGATGATTGATCAATTATCTCCTAACGCCTCTCATGGGGGCCATTATGATGACACTATATTTATATGTGATATATATTATATTTATATTTTCTCTATTGTTCTGTATTTTTCGTTTATATCATATCTTTATGGTTTCCATAATGGGTAAATACGATAATTTCATTTGAGGAAGTGCAGACTACCGCCCCCTCAAGGTGATATGACTCATTCACGCCATACGTGGAACGTATAAAGGTTTGTGTTAATAAAATTATATATAATATTATACTGTAATGATAATATACCTGTTTATATTTATTTTTTCATTCCATTAAACATGAAATATGAATGAAAGTAGCATTCATGTGTACTTATGGCTTACTGTCTCCATGAACGGTGCATTTCATTTCATATCTCCAAATGTTATATACTATTATAAATACACACACACATATATATACTGAATATATATGATATATATGATATCTAAATCATGAATATAATTCTGGAGATAATGGAATTTTTACCACATGGAAAACATGAAATTATAACAAGTTCATTTTTGACTCAAGTACCAGATATCGACAAAACAACAGTTATTAACATAAATGATTATGTAATGTTTATAACATGGTAAAAAGTTATATAAAAGGAATAATAAACATGAAAAAGGTTATAAAGTAATTATAAATTAACTTAATTTTATTATTCAGGAAATTAAAGAATGAATGAGTAAAGTTAGACAAGAGGTAAGGGAACTCCATAACCGAATTTCCATTCCATGGGTTCAAATTATACATCTTGATTATGTAATTATATGATTATGTGAGAAATTAATTTTGTTATAATATCTTGTATTTATAAATTATTTATTTGTAATTATAGTGAATACACATAATCTATCTAATTTATTTACAAAAATAATCTTTGTAAAGGAGCCTTTCACCATCTCCTTTTTGTCCAAGAATTATTTTATGTTATGTATTTAAATTATAATTTTAAAATTTTTGGATATGTTATAATATATAATTATTGTATTAAATTTTATTTATAAGTGATAAGAGACCATTTTTCTCTCTAATCAACTCATTTTCTGAAATTTTATGTGATACCATGAGGCTGCTGATTTTTTGGTAAGGGAACATCTTAACCCAATTTTAATTCTTTGAGTTAAACTTATACTTCTTGATTATGTCATTTTATGAATATGTGTGAATAACCTATGATTGTTTTAAACATAATATCCACTAATATTGGTATTATTTATATTTTTCACACATAATTATGTCATTGATTTATCTTTAATATAATGATAAAATCTTTTTATGGGACACCATCTCAATATCCTTTCTTTGAGGCGTATTTTTAATTATACACAACATTATTTTATGTGGTGTAGAAACTCCTTTTACTTTTCATTTTAGTTAACGGGAATATTTTTCCTACGTAGAATTTTACTAAACGAAAAAGGGAATTTTACTTTTTAACGTACGCGGTGACAATGACCATTCCACCACTGCAAGCATTATTTTGATATTTGGATTACATAACAAGCTGTAATGTTTTTTAATAGAAAATATATATCATATAATATTTTTATGTATTTTGGTATAGAAAATGGTTTTGAAAATGGATTTATTATTTCAATATGTTGAAATTTTATATTGTGATTGCAATATGGAAATATTAGTTTTCCTTTAATCTTGTTAATGTGTTATGATTATGTTATGGTTCTTGGGCATTGTTTACAAATATAGGTCATTCTGTGATAGACCTAGGGTAGGTGAGCCCAAGATAGCTGTCTAATGAATTGGGTAATGTGAAAAAGGTAAATTTTAATGTTTTTAATAACTGATTTAGGGAATATACTATGATGGGTATTCCAAATGTAGCTCCCTATGTAGCTGTGAAAGAAAAAATGTACGTATGTTGGGGATGACCCATGTTACCTTTATGATTTATTATTTTTGTGTGTTATTCATAAATCTTAAGATTTTGTGAGGTATGTTAAAGAGATTATGTTTTATGATTAAAAAGTATGATTTCTTTTGATTTATATGTATTCAAGGACTAATGTTTCTTTACTTATTTTATATGCATTACTGAGCTTTTTAGGCTCATCCCACATTTTTTAAATGTTTTCCATAGGACTAAAAGATGAATAGGGTCAAGGATAGGATCAAGGAAAATTTATGTGGTCTAAAACATGGAACTTGAAATGTTTCTTTTTTTAAGAGTTATTATTTTATGAAAAAATGGATATTGTGTAGAAATGTCTACATGTAATATTCAAGTTGTTATGTATAAGTGATGACCTAATTATCAAAATGTGTAAACCTAAAAAGGTCCTCAATGTGAATTATTAACTTAATTCAAGATTATGTAATGTTTACGGCTGGGGACTTATAGTTGGTATTAGAGGTCGATTTAGATAACATTAGAGGTTAGAGTGTTATCTAGGTGTTGGTAAAGGACCCAATATTAAAAATAGGGTTTTTATAATATGGAAACTTTTAGAGTATTATGGTAAAATAGGTTGTTTGGATAAAAACATGATCAATGGAGATATAACAAGGTTGATGGATTAGAGTAATATAAATTTTTTTATGTTATCTTTAACCTATAGAGGATTATTTTTTTTAATTATAATATTTATTTTCATGTTTAAGTGTCGATTCTTTTAAGCTTATTAAGGATCATTAGTCAATATGGAAGGAATGAGATCTTTCACGACCTTCTTATCCCTCCCTGATGATTTTATCATCACTATTATAGAAAAATACTATTTGAATGATTTTGACAGATTCTTGAGTATTGAAATCACCTACAAGAAATTTTTTGATATAGCTAACACCTAATACTTTATAATACAATTTTATGGGTCATGATATATTTTGCATATGATTTAAAGATCTATACTTTTTAAATTATATCGAAAAGTAAAATTACAGAAGTGGAGCGAACATTTACTTTTTCAATGTATGTAAACATGTCGATAGAGAAAGGGATCATCCTAAAGATCATAATATCTAGATTCAACATATGATTTATTTTCATATCAATAATAAATGAAGAATATTTGGATTGATATTTATAAATGTTGGGTATATTCGATATGCAGGAATGATGTATTAAGAAATAATGTGGAAATGCGTTGTTAATGGTTTATGTAGAGCATTGAATGATTAATAATTAAAAATATGCGGGATTCAAGATTTATGGTGGTTTGTAAGATGATGAAATATTTAACTTTATTAAGGCTCTTTTGATGATGTGATTACTTTGGAAATTTTTTTCTAGTATGTAGAACCCGAAAGCTTGACATATGAAAATGTTATTCAAGAAAGAATTATCTCTTCTTGTTTAGACATAATGGATAACCTTAGGGGTTCATATGGTCTCTTTTTGTTGAGGAGATAAATGGTTATTACATTTTGGGATGCAAAATCAAAGGTACTAGATAACATTTGAGGATAAAATCGGTTATGGTTATTTTTGAGGAAATTATATTATTTTTTAAAATGTTATAAGAATGATATGGTTTGAGAAAATGGACAACCCACATGATGGGTGTGAACCCATTGTGTCTGGAAAGGCTATGGGAATCAAAACTCCATCCTAAGGGCGATAAGGGCACATCTCCTACAATTGGCCTACGTGAAGTCCCTGGTTAGTATGGTATATTCTTTTTAGTTAAATGATTTTATTGATTAAGAATAATTTGATTTTTGATCTTATGTTAGTATAAGAAAATGATTTGGTGATTATGTGATAAAGGTTATTTTGGAAGACATTTTCTCTTTTGGGAACACTATTTATATATGGAAAATAGAATAATATTGGATTTCCTTTGTGTAGTAACGGTTAAAATTTTATTTTATAATAATCAATGTTTTTATTATAGACATATAGAGATTTGGGTTATTTATAGAAATGATTATCCAATCATAGAGAATATGTGGTTAGGTTAATTACATTTAAGTATGAGACATAAAGAGTAACCGATGTTATTTGGAGATAAATGTTAACATTTTTACGGAATAATATGTTATCTAATCCTTCTAAATTTTGGGTTTCAATCTTAGTTTAAATTATATTGAAGTATTTTAAGGACAATTGTTTTTTGAATAGTCTTTTTTGAAAATTGGGTATTTTTTGTTAAATTTTGGAGATTAAGAGTATTATTTATTTCTATAAGGGATTACCTTTTTTGAGTATTATCTGATCTTGTACTAACCATTTTGGTTTTGGTTAATTCCTAAAGACAAGGGAAATATATTGTTCATATTTTATGGATTATGTGATTATATATAAATTGATTTTAGAACTTCAAGTGTGACCAAGTAATCATGAATACTCATCGTTTGAATAAAAGATGAGTTTGTGGTAGAAATTCATTAAAGGATGAAACTATACTCAATAAATAAGTATATTTCATTAAGTTCTTAGTAAATCTCATAAAATAATTCTTCATCTTTATGAAAGGGATCTTTAAACAAAAAAACGTTGTTAGTTTACTTTTACTACCTGGGAATTAAAGACCGTTTAACCTATCACATGTTTTTGGTATTCTTGTTGTTAACTTTTTCCTAGTCATGTTTTCTATCACTCTCCCTCAGAACGTGACACTTAGTTTCTCCTCAAAATCCATGTTTTCATACGTGAAATCCTAGTATGTGTTATCTCAGGTGGCCTTTTTACTTATCTTTCTTTATTTAAATGTGATAGTTTTTAACTCCTTTTCCGATGTGGGATTTTAATGAAGTTTCAGAGCCCAATTTTAAAATTACAAGGACAAAATTCCCAAAAGGGAGGAAGGATGTTACATACCGGGTAAATAAAGAATATGAAATTCATATTTATTAATATTTTGGAATTAAATATTAATTTTACTTTAAAGGGGATTCTATGTTCAATGGAGTACCTGATACACAACCATAGTTTTCTTTAAAATTTTACGTTGCACACAAGGTTGAGTTATACCAAAAAATAATATAATAATATTATTATTCTAAATGGTAGTTAATGGAATGTCGTTGTATTGGTTTTAATGAAAATAACTTACTAAAATATTCTTATAAATGTTTTTTTAAATATTTTTACTTTTATCCAATAAATTTTAAAGGCTTAAGATAAGAATGGATCCAATTTTAAGCATGAAATACTCTAATATTCTTTAAAAGGTGGATTTACCACATTTTGATGGAAAAACATTTTTAAATATGGTTTTTTCACTTTTATATGTTACAATTAACAAAATAAACTTCTTATTTAGCATTAGGACATCACAATTAATTTTGGGTAATTTTTTGGTAATTTTTTGATAAAGTTCATTTTTTATGAATAGTGAAAAATACTGCATTTTAATTCAAACCCATCTTTTAATGTAATTTATTTATATATTTATATATTATTTTATATTATTTTTAATGTGTAATTCGATTATATTTTTAACGTTTAATCTAATGTTGGTCATTGGTAGTAATTTCACTTTGAAATAGAACATAAAGAAGTGTTAATCTTTTGATAGTTATTATTTCTTAAAAAAATGTTTTTTAGTTTTGACAACGGGAATTAATTTTACATTAATTTATAAAAATTCTATGTTTTGAATTTAAAAAAATAGATTATATATTTGGAATCCAAAGTTTCAAATTGTGTAAATAGGTAACTTTTATTTTAAGACATTATGAATTGATACTTCAGTAAATATTTTATTTACCATGGAAAAAGGGTAAATCTGGTAAATAAGGGTAAATAATAATATTATAAGAATAATAAATTACCTTAAAACGTGTCATAATACTATTTGATGATACATTTTTTTCAATGGTCATCCTTGGGTCTATTTTGTAACCCCATGGATCCACCTGAAAGTGAAAATTGCACTTTATAAAAATTGATATAAAGTTAAGGAAAATGTCACACAATCATATATCTTTTAGTAAATCAATTTTTATATAGGGTTAAATAAGTGATATTTTTGACTATAAATATTTTTTAGAAAGGTAAAATGATTTCCTACATCATTTTGGTTTATTTATAATTTTTAGACATCAAATAAATAAATTTATTTATGATAAAATGATTATGTAGTGATTACATTTTTAATGAATGTTTTAAATAAAAGAGATTATATATATTAAAATAAATTTATTTGGAAACTTTTTATGTAATACATGAATTTTAGATATAATTAAGACTTTTTATCTTTAAATTTATTAATTTTTTTTCGAAATAATCAAGTCTCTTTCGGATTTTCTAAAAAGTCAGCATATGAATAGTATATAAATTGACATATATGAGTTTTTAAAACAAATATTGTTTTATTAAATGATAAAATAATCCTAAAAATATAATATTCATCCAAATAAAATATATAATGATAAAAATTTCATTATTTATCCATTTTAGGTCCCTTGTAAGTTTATAGTAAAAATATTTACTGTATAGTATGAATTTATAAGAGGACATGATAAAAGTAAAATAAGATTTACAAAGGGTTAAATAAAAAAGATAAAGATTAAAAAATATCCAAAACCTATCCAATTATTATTGGATGATTTTATTTATACTAATATTAATCTTATATTATAATTTAATGAGTTTTGGACCTTTTGAAATGGAAAATAATTTTATAATAAAATAATACTTTCAAACTTTCTTAAAGAGCCCCTCCTCCCCATTATAAAAGGCTATCACTTCTAACCCATTACTCACCCCTCTCAATAACCTGGGCTTTTCCAAAATATTCTCCAATAAGATCCCAAAATAACTCTCTTCAACCAAGGAGCCTTAATTATGGTATAAGTAATTTTAATAAATCTTTTTAGTTAAATCCAAAGGGAGTTACCTGATTTAAAGATAACTTATTCTCTCAAGTTCATTTCTCTTATTTTATTTCTCCCACCCCCTAAACACTATTTATTCCAATATTTTATTACCAAAAAATTATCTCAAATATAGTAGTACGTTTTTATGAGAATTATTAGAACTAAACGTCCACACACCTTCATCTAATGGATAAGAACATACTGTTTCTGTGGACGGTGAACTATTGCCTCACGAAACGATGATTGTTCAATTATATACTACCGCCTATCATGGTGAAAAATATGATAGAACTATAATTATATGTGAAATATATTATATCTGTATTTTCTCTATGCTTATGCATTTTTCATTTATATGATACATTTATGGTTTCCATTATGGGTAAGTATGATAATTTCATTTATGGAAGTGCAGACTACAACCCCTCAAACTGATTGGACTCGTTCATGCCATACATGGAACATATAAAGGTCTAAATTAATGAAATTATATATGATATTATACTACAATTAAAATATATCTATGTATCATTATGTTTTCATTCTGTTAAATACGAAATAGAATTGAAAGTTCCATTCATGCATACGTATGACTTACCGTCTCCATGAATGGTGCATTTCATTTCATATCTCCAAATGTTATGTACTATTATAAATAAATATATAATAAATATATATGATATATATGATATGTAAATCGTGAATATAATTCTCGAGATAATGGACTTTTGACCACATGGATAACATGTAATTATAAGAAGTTCATTTCTAACTCAAGTACCAAATATCGACAAAATGAATGTTATTAACTTAAATGATTATGTAATGTTCATAACATTTTAATAAGAGATATAAAAGGAATAATAAACATAAAAAATGTTCTGAAGAAATTATAAATTAACTTAATTGTATTATTCATGATATTAAAGAAAGAACGAGTCAAGTCAGACATGAGGTAAGGGAACTCCTTAACCCAATTTCCATTCCTTGGGTTAGAAATCTACTTATTGGTTATGTCATTCTATGATTATGTGAGAAATAAATTTTGTTATAATATCTTGTATTTTTAAAAGAATTATGTTTACTTATAGTGAATATATATAATCTATATATTTTATTCACAAAATGATCTTTGTAAGGGAACCTTTCACCATCCTTTTTTGGGTCAAAGACTTATTTTATGTTATGTATTTAAATATAAATTTTAAAATGTTGGGATATGTTCTTATATATCCTTATTTTTGTACATTTTATGTCCATGTGATGAGATACCTTTTTTTCTCTAATAATCTCATCTTCTAAATTTTTAAGTGACGACATTATGCTACTGATTTTTTGTAAGGGAACTTCTTAACCCAATTTCAATTCTTTGGGTTAATCTTATACTTCTTGATTATGTCATTCTATGAATATATGTGAATGGCCTATGATTGTTTTAAAATTAATATCAGCTTATATCTTGGGTATTTATAATTTTCACACATAATTATGTCATTTATTTATCCTTAATCTAATGATACAATATTTTTAAGGGACTTCATCTCAATCTCCATTCTAAGAGGCGTATTTTGATTTATACACAACTCTCTTTTATATGGTGTATAAACTCCATTGAATTTTCATTTCATTGAAGGGTAATATTTTTATATATATCATTTTACTACATGACGAATGGAATATTTCTTTTAATGCATGTGGTGATAACGACCTTTCTACCGCCAAAATCATTATTTTGATATTTGTCTTTCTAAACAAGCTGTAATGTTTTTAAAAGTAAAATATATATCATATAATCTTTTTAATGATTTGGTTTTAGAATTTTTTTTTGAAAATTTATTAATTATTTCCATATATTTAAATGTTATATTGTGATTTCAATGTGGAAATGTTATCTTTCCTTTATGCTTATCCTTCTATTATGATTATGTTATGGTTCTTGGGAATTGTTTATTCATACAGATGGTTCTGTGATAAACCTAGGGAGGGTGAGCCTGAGATAGATCTCTAATGCATTAGGTAATGTGATGGAGGTAAAATTTAATGTTTCTGCTAATAGATTTAGGGAATATACTATGATGGGTATTCCGAATGTTACTTCATATGTTGATGTGAAAGCTATATGTACGTATGTTATAGATGCCACAAGTTACATTTATGATTTATGATTTCTATATGTTATTCACAAATCTTATGATTTTGGGAGGCATATTAAAGAGATTATTTTTTAACATTAAAAAGTATGATTTATTTGATTTTCATGTATTCATGGACTAATGTTTATTTCCTTATTTTATATCCCTTACTGAGATTTTTTTACTATCCCATGTTTTTGAAATTTTTTCCATAGGAATTAGAGATGAATAGGGTCAAGGATGGGATCATGGAAAATTCATGCTGTCTAAAACATGGAACTAGAAATTTTTCTTTTTTTAAGAGTATTTATTTTATGAAAAAATTGATACTAAGTAGAAGGGTCTACAATTAATATTCATGTTGTTGTGTATAAGTTATGACCTAATTCTCTAAAGCTCTAAACATAAAAATATCATCAGTTTGAATTATTAACTTTATTCAATATTATTTAATGATTATGGATGGGTCCTTACAATGAAATAGATGTAAAAATTTTCTACCCATTGTGATTTGATTTACCAATTATAGCGAAATAACCACTCAATTTTTAGTAAAGTCATTTTATACTTCAAAAATATTTTCTTCATCAGAAATGGGTTTTATTTTATTTTGTGATAAAATATTATAATTAATTTCTGCTACTTTTATAAATTTAATTCATTAAAATTGAGATCTTTTTGAAAATCATCATTTCAAAATTATAGAGTAAAATTTTGAGTTTTTTCTGAATGCAAGGAATAGTTAAAAAATACCCATTTTGTAGAGAACTATCTATAATAACCCTACTCTTTATTTCATATTAAACATGATTTATTACATAAAATTGCACTTTGAATAACTTATAAGATAAGAGGTCTATTGTATTTTGGGTTTAATAACATTACATGACAACATAAAACATTAAACACAATGACATATATATTGAAAACTTCTTTGACATGAACAAAAAATTCATTCTTACTTAACAATGATTGGGATTAACTGAGGACATACATAAGAAAGGGGTGAGCTATAAATCCTAGTAATGGAATAAACAAGGAATAACATGTTAAAGACAATAAATGTTAGACAATTTGAATATCAATGGAGCATAAAAGGAACATTAATATAAAATAATGTTTTATAAAGATAATCATAACATGGGAAATGTGGAAACAACATACAACATGTTATTAACTTGAGTAGTGGCTCATTGCACATGTTGGAGCATGACTCAAAGCTCCTTACACATGGAGGCACAAGAGTCAAAGCTCATTGCACATAAAGGATATTGAGTCAATGTTTATTTCAAATTAAGGATCACAAGTCAAATCTCATTTCACATGACATATCAGTATACTAAACATTACCCAATGCATTGGAGCACTATCAGGGTGCACCCTTCATAATCATTTCGTTTTCATGCTTAATTGTCCCACATAGATCATACAACATGGATTCATTAATCATTATAGTTTATTAAATGATTAAGGAAATGTGGAATAAATAAATATAGATCTAAAATCAATAAGTATAGGAATAAATTAGAATACCAATGATAGAGGAATGTGTATGGTATTTACTATGAAATGACTTTGGAATGAAAAAATCACACTGCAATTTCGGTAGCATAACAACATCATATATAAATTTTTAAAATGAGTTAATGAGAGAGAAATGGGTATCTAATCGGTTATAAAGTAAATGGTATGTATTGGGAACATGGGAGGAAATTCCCCAATATAAGTAATTTGAAATATATGGTGTATCATAATAAAGAGTCTTAAAGTAAAAGAAGAAAGATAAATAACCCTTATGAAATTTTGGCATTGTAACGGGTGTACATAAAGGGTCAATGGGGAATTAATGAGAGTTAAAGGGATATATTGTCATTTATACATAAAATTTAACATATGGTAATCATGTAACTTCATTTCCCAACTTATGAAAATTTAATTTAAGAATCATAATATAAAAGGAGTTCTTGAATGGAAATGAGAAGAGAGAAATCCCTTACAAAACTTCAACATAGAAATGACTTAGGTAAGGGTGTAGATGAGGGGGAAAAATGATACTTAATAAAAATAAAATAAATTATATAGTATGTTAATGATTACAAATTGAATGTAAATATAAGAAATTAAAATTAAAATAACTAATATCAAAGAAGGTTCTTGAATTCAAAGCTGAGGAGAGAAATCTCTTACACGGATGTGTGACCCCAAAGGCTTGGGAGAGGCTTCGTGGGAGAATGGGGGAACCATGGGAGGACTCAAGAGAGTATAGTTAAGAGGGTTAATGTGATTCAAGGGGATTAATTGTAGATAAATTGGATCATGGGTGGGTTTTTATAGGAAATGAGGAGGATTATTATTATTATTTTGGGATTTGAAATTACACAATAAATTATTAAAAACCACAAACCATCCCATGGGTTTTACCCATAGTTTCTAGAAGTGGGGGGGGGGAGAAATTATTTAATGAGTCCATGTTCTGAAGATAATAAAATATTTCCCTTTCTTATGTGGAGGTGAGTCCCACATTCAAAGGAATGAAATTAAAATATTAAAATATAATATAAGTATTAGAGGAATCACTAAGGATTTATAAAATAAATAAAATAAATAAAATAAACCAAAAAGAACATTAATTTAAAATAAAAACATATATTTTTACATGTTTACCTTTCATAGTATTTATTACATCACTATTGTGCCGTTATGATGTCATAAAACATAATTTATATAAAAATGGTATTAAATTTAACCCAAAAATTCTACTGTCTGTGAGAATTATTAAAAATTCATAGTTGGATAATTTCGACATTCTGATTCCAAAAATAATATTCATCTTATCTATGTAATTTTCCAAATATATGAATTTTAACTTTTATAATAAAAATAAAAATTTATTCAAAATGATAGGTTTTTTATAATAAAAGATTTTTAAACCTAATAAAAATTACTTTTAACATTACAAAAATTATATGATAATTTGTATTTAAAAATAATAATTTAATAATAATAATTTATTAAAATATAATTTATTTAAAATAATTATTTATTCATCAAAATAAATTTCCAAAAATTCTATTTGTGCTTTAAAGATCATTTTCAAAGTCATGGTAATAGGAAGAAAATATATTCATTATTCTATAAAAAATAATGCACATAATACTATTACTAGTATATTGATAAATACCCATTTATTACACCGTTATATTCCCTATGAGTATGGTGTGAGTTTGTGGGGATTTCATGGGGTCATTTAGTGAACATGGTTTGGGCCATGATCTCAATGAGCTTGAACTTCTCTCGTAAGCAGTTTTTGTCATGATTATTGTGTTGGATCTCAACAACTACATGGTATAGTGAAAAGCCAAAAAACTCTAACTCTATCAAGAGCTCTAATAAATGGACTTCATAGGGTTAAATACTACTAGATGAGGCCATCACATCCTTTGTCTGTATAAAATGGATTTGATAAAACCCTTTATTTATACTTTTCATGTAATTAATTTTCAATGGTTATATTATAAATGGAAATGATACTTAATAGAGATTTAAATTAAATTAGATATAATAAAACAAAATAAGTTCATGTGTTTTCTATATCCATAAAAAATCTAATTAAATTAAAAGAAAGGGAATTTTATTCCTAACAGTTTGGGTCATTACGACCTTAACCCCTTAAGAAATTTATCCCTTGAAATTGTGCACTAAAGAAGATGATGGTAACTTTGGTTTATCACCTCCTCTGGTTCCTACATTGCTTCTTCAAATTTTTTGTTTCACCACAACACCATAATGTGGGGCATTTTCTTATTTCGTATAACTTTTTCACTAATATATAAGATCTTCACCAGCTAACCCTTATACAAAAGGTCATTCTTCGAAGGTACCACATTTGGATTGATTACATGTGATGGGATTGGGATGTACTTACCTATGAGGGAAACATATAATATATCATGTAATTGAGACAGGTTCAATGGGTGTTCTAGTCTATAGGCCACTGACCTGATGCGGTCAAGGATCTCAAAAGGGCTGATGTACCCTGGACTAAGCTATCCATTCTTCCAAAATCTCATCACTCACATCCAGGGAGATATGTAGAGGAATACCATGTCTCGAACATTGAACTCTATGTCACACTGATGATTGTCATCATAACTCTTTTTTTGACTCTGAGTAGCTTTGATGTGTTGTGGGAGGGTCTTAACATTATCCACCATTTCTTATACCATTTTATGACCTATAGTCTTCATTCACCAACATCAATCCAACATGCTGGTGTTCTGCACCTCTTCCCATAATAGTCTTCGTAAGGGGCCATTTGGATGCTCGAATGGAAACTGTTATTGTAATAGAACTCCATCAAAGGAAGATGTTGATCCCATATTACTTTGAAGTCCATTGATAAAGCTCTCAATATGTCGTCAAGTGTTTATAAAGTATTCTTAGACTGTCCATCAGTTTGAGGGTGATAATCCATACAAAATTTTAGCAAAATGATTAGAGCACACTGGGGACTTTTCCAAAACATTGAAGTGAATCTTTGATCTCCATCAGACATAATAGATTGTGTTACTCTATGTATCCTTATCAATTCTTTGATTTATATCTATGCAGTTGATCCTATGAAAAATCCAATCGAATATCAATTTTGTATGCAATCTTTGTAAGATGATCCTAAACAACCCATATATCATTATTTCCTTTGGATATCTTTAGATGTCCTATGATAAAGTCCGTGGTGATATTTTCCCATTTCCATGTTGGTATGGGTAATTATTTCATCATCCCCTTAGTATTTTTCATTTCAACTTCACTTGATGACATACCCATATCTTTGATGTAATTCCAAAATATCATTGTTCATGTTATCCCACCAATAGTGCTCTCAGAGATTGCGATACATTTTTGTCTTTCCTTGGTGAATGGAAAAAGTTTAACTATGTGAATCATAAAAATGTTCATTCATTAACTATAGATTTCATGGTTCACATATTCTTGACCCAAGTCTTAAAATTCCTTCTTCATTAACATAGAACTCAGGGGATTTACATTGTCAGATAGTTTACACTTTATTTTGATTTCCCACATCATATTTTTAAGAATCCTTTAACAATTCCAAAAGCTATGGTTGAGAAATAATTTATGAAATGATTGATGATGCTCCTTTTTTATAATTCACATGTCCATCTTCTTAAAGTCTAATAAGATTATATCCTTCTTTATTTTTATAAATGATATAATTGATGGGTCCTTTTTACATATAGCATCTTCCACATTGTTCGCTTTCCTAGGATGGTAGTGGATTGACAGGTTATAATCCTTGATGAGCTCTGACCATCTTCATTGGTGTAAATTCACCTGTTTCTATGTGAATATATATTTGATAATTTTGTGATCTGTATATATTTCTCAATTATCCCTAAAGATATAATTCCTACATATTTTTAACACATATATCACTATCTATAACTCCAAATCATGCGTGGGATATTTTTTCACAAGAATTTTCAGTTTTGTTGAGGTTTAGGTGATTAATTTGTCAATTTTCATCAACACACATACCATTACCTTCTTTTATTCAACCTTGAAAATCATAAAAAGTTCCCCACTTTTGGGTAGTGTGAGATAAAGGGCAGTGACAACACTCATTTTCAACTCCATGAATCATTCTTCACATTCATCAGTCTAAGAAAAATTGACTTCCTTCTGAGTTGTCGTGGTAAGATGGTTTGAAAATAATGTGAAATTTATCACAAATCAGTGACAATATCCAGCTAACCCAAGGAAGATATGGATATATTTCAAAGATGATGACCTTGTCTATCACTCAATTTCTTTTTTCAGGGAAGGATCCAATGATATTCCATTTCTTGTGATGATATTCTCGAATAATGATACATATTTCAACCATAACTCACACTTGCTATAAATTTCATACATATTATCCTTTAATAAGGTTTTTAGAATAGTTTTCATATTTTCATTATGCTCTACCTTGGTTTTTGAGTATACTAGAATATAATCTATAAATAATTCCCAAAATTTGTCAAGGTAATCTCTAAATACTATATTCATCAAGTCCTTGACGATTGGTAGAGAATTAGTGATTCTGAATGGCATCACTATGACTCATAATGCCAGTACCTTGTATGAAAAGTAGTTTTGGGGATATCCTCTTTACTCACCCTTACTTGGTAATATACGGACTACAGATCCAACATGGAGAAGTATTATCCTCAACTTATCCAATCGAACAAGTCATCAATCTGCGAAAAAGGATACTTGTTCTTTATCATGATCTTGTTGAGATCATGATAATGATTGAATATGCACATTAACCTCTCCTTCTTCTTCATGAAGAAGAAGGGTGAAACCCATGGTGAAGAACATGGACGTATAATCCTTTATCTATATTCTCATGTATTTGTTTCTTTAATTCCACAAGTTCTGCGATAGCTATCCAATACGGAATTTGGGATATTAGAAAGGTGATAGGTATAATCTCGATTGAAAATTCAACCTATCAAATAGGGGAACACATAAAAATTCCTCAGGAAACACATTATTTTATTCCCTCACAATATGAATGTACTCAAGAATGGTAATTTCCTTACACTCAACCATTTGAGCTAAATATGATTTCTCATAGTGAAATAATATCCATACTTGAGATGATGATGCTAAAGAAGATTCATCCTTTTCATTTCAAATTTTTAGAATTGTGGTTCGATTCACCATATGGAGAGTGATTTTCCTCCCACAGTAATTTATGTTTTCTTTATATAAGGAAATCCAATCCATACCAAAAATCTCATCAAATTCAACTAAGGGAAGTATGAAAAGGTTATATGGGATGTTTAATAAAAAAAATTTATATTAGTGGATTTATATACAAGGGATTCAATAATTTACCCATTTTCCATTTTCACCGATATCTTGAATTCCATGCTTTGTGGTTATATTTCAATAGTTATACTAAACATTCGTGATATAAATGAATGCATGTAATTAGAATAAAAAAATGACATTTTCTATTATTGAATGAATAACTAGCGTACCTATCACCGATTGACTTTTGTGATTCATTTCGGTTGTAGTGATTGAAAAAGTTGTCCCTTTCTGGCTTGGAGGTTGTTGGTTGGCTCCTAAAACCCTTGGATTAGGTTACTGGTTCACAAAGTTCCCTGGTTCTCTATAGTTTTAGCATAAAACAATGTGTTGAGGGATGACTGAAGCACTCCTTTCATTTTATCACATTGGTGGGATTCACTTATCAGAAATTATTAGCCAGGTTCCCATCTCTTCTGCACCTAATTAAATTTCATTATCCCAATATGAAATTTATAGGGTGATTCTTTATACATCTTTGAAATGTGGGATACTGGAATTTCATATCACCAAGGGATTTATCCATCAGACCACCAGAATTAAAGCCCACTTTCTACTTCTCATCACAATGATAACCCTAATATTCCTAAATCTCCATATAGACTTTGGGGTCACATAGGAAAATTTACATGTATCTATCAATGTTATGGACTGACAAGGATATTTTTAGGCTAGGCATTATCCCATCAAATAAGCGATCAAACTTGAATTCCATGGTAACAAAAAAATAGGAGGCATATCATGAAAGTATTGTGACATTTTCCACATACTCCCCAAAATATTAATTGTTCTTTTTTTTGTTCAAGGAAATTTATTTCCAACCTCATATGTATGGGGAAGTGAAAACATTTATCAAAATTGTTTTTCCACATTTTCTTTTACTCCATTCCTTCGATCTCTTCCAGATGAATTGTATTCTTGGTCAATATCCATCACGGATCAGCTTCACCCTCCATACAATAAGAAAACATATGATCCTTCTCTTGTTTGAAAAATTAAAGGATGGATAAGATCTTTTTAATGTAATTGATCTATTACTCCATGATTAAGGGATCATATGATCCATTGAAATTAGGATCCATTGGTCACATAAACTCTCAACCGTGGTTTGCTCTCTCTTGGGGGGGGGGGGAACTCTTCTTAGTCAAGGTTTCTATTCCAAACATGGATTAACAAAGAGAGTATCATGATATTGTTTGTGATTCCTTCTCCCATCGGATTGGGAATCTCATTGGGAAAATAGTCACAATACCCTTCACATTAGTTGTTAGCATGATTCCTCTAATTTATGACCATTATCTAGAATAAAAAAAATTAGTGATGACTATATTAGACAGTTAAACAAATAAATGGTATTCCAATGACATTAATGGGATAACATACATTTACCTCTTTAAAATAAGAGTTTCTAAGATTTAGTCTATGTTATTCATTATATAATTACCAACATATATTCTTATGGTATTTTTCCACTAATATTGGTTTATATGGAGCTCATGAATTTACCAATGAATATCACCCAAGAGTGTCAAACAAAGTGTGGAGTAATGTTCATTGTCATGTACTAGGTTACCCCGAGATAGCCTGAGAACAACTTGTTTGTGTTATTACTCCAAGGTACATCTGTTCCATAACCACATCCACTTTTAGTATCAAGACAAGTATTTATTTTCCTGAAAAAACACTTATTCTATAATTACCAAAATTCCGGGCTATTTTCTTACCATTATTATTATACCTAAGGGTTTCCTATAGGGGTTTCTAATACAATCTCCAAAAATAACTAAACCTATCCTATTATACAAAATATAACAATTGTGATCTTTATTTCATATTTAAACATGATTTATTACAAAAAATTAACCTTAGTACAATTCAAAAGACCGGGAGGTCTAGTGTCTTTGAGGTTTTGGAAGATTACATAACAACATAAAACAAGAAATAAAAAATCATATATATTGATAACTTCTTTGATAGGACCACAAAATTCATTCATACTAAACACTTAATGGGATAACTCGAGGGAACACATAAGAAATGGGTGAGCTATAAAGACTAGTAAGGGAATAAGAAAGGAATAACATGAGGAAGATAATACATGTTAGACAATAGGAATATCAATAGATAATAAAAGGAACATGAATATAATGGCATGATTTATCATGATAATCATAACATTGTAAATGTGGAAACGACATACAACATGATATTATCATGATTCAAGGATCATTTCACATAGAAGAGCATTGAGTCAAAGATCATTGCACAAGGAGGAGAATGAGTCAAATCTCATTACACATGAAGGAGCATGAGTCAAATCTCTTTTCACATGAATAATAATGAGCTAAATCTCATTGCACATGATGTATCATGAAATAAAACTTTTCCCAATTCATCAGAGTTCTATTAGAGCACACCCTTCATAATCATTTCATCTTCAGGCTTAAGTGTGCCACATAGATCATATAACAAGGATTCATTAATCATAATAGTTTATTCCGTGATCGAGAAAATTTATATTATGTACATATAGATAAAAACTGAATAAGTATTTGTTCAAAAATTCAAATACCCTTGATATAGAAATGGTTGTGTAATTCACTAAAAAAATATTTTTCCATTGAAAATCAAGGGGTAATTTCGACATCATAGAAATATCATATAGAAATTAATAAAATGAGTTTATGAGAGATAAATGGTTATATATTAATTTCGACATGAAATGTAAAATAATAGATACATTTAAGGACATTGCCCAAAATAAGTTATTTGAAATATGAGGAATAACTTAATAAAGTGTCTTAAAGTAAGATGGGAAAAGAAAAATAACCCTTACAAAATTTCAGCATGGTAACATGTATACATAAAAGATCATAGTGGGAATTAATGAAATTTAAAGGAAGATATCATCATGTATACATAAAATGGAATGTAAGGGAATCATGGAACATCATATCACAATATATTAAAATGGAATTTAAGAAGGATGATATTAAATAAGTTCTTGAATGGAAATGGGAAGAGAGAGATACATTATGGAATTTCTGAATAGTAATGACTTAGGTGTGGGTGTAGATGAGGGGAATAAAAGATACTTCATAAAAATAACATCAATTTTAATGTAATATAATTATTATAAATGAAGGTAAATACATAAAACTAAAATTAAAAGAACTAATTTCAAAGAAGGGTTTTGAATTCAAATGTGAGAAGAGAAATCCCTTAATTGGAAATGTGAATCCAAAGGATTGGGAGAGTATTATTTGGAAAATGGGGTCACCTTGGTAGAACTCTAGAGAGTATATGGTGGATGAGCCTCAAGGAGTTTGGGTCATGACTCTCCTTCACCAAAAGGAGGGAAGGGTCAGCAGATTGACAAGCCCTTCCTTCTTCAAGTTGAAGGACAAATAATGACCCCCGAAACCCGCCTTCGATAGGTCCCAGAGTGGCGACCAGCGCCAATGGTATAGAATCACTCACTAAATGGAAGGAATTACCCTTTTTATTTTAATAGGATCGGGAGATAAGATAGTAAATCTCTCAACACAAAAACTAGAAGTGCAAGAAAATCCAAAACAACCATTCCCATATGCATATTCCAAAAGTAAATAGCACAATTACAAAGTAACTACAAGGGTAAAGTACCAAATAAGGGAAAACAGCAACTGCAACTGCCCCCAAAGGTCCGAGCTAGTATGGTCCCGTGCAATCCCCGAAGTCCTCCTGAAAACCTGAAAATAGTTTTATATATGTAGGGTGAGCATACAAGTATAGTCAGTAGGGAAAAACCAAAGACTATCGTGCACAGGTGGGGGAACGTACTAGAATCTCGCGAGAAAAAGAGTAAACCAAACACCTAACAAGGTAAACAATCCACCCAAGCCTCACTAAGCCACACTCTCCAAATAACACAAGCAAAGTTATGTATATTAAAAGAACATCGATGTTTGGGTACCCCGTGCCACTTTCCCACTGGTTATTGAAGACATCCCATGCATCGAACCAATCCCTCCATTCTCACCGCAATCCCACTACGATACCCCGCCCGCACACACCTGGGCCATAACCTCACGCAGTCCCACTGCCAAACCACACCCACAAACACTTGGACCACAACTGTCTCATGTAATCATGCCTACAAACACTTAGGCCCGAACAACCACCATCACGCCCGAAGGAACCTGGGCTAGAAGATCCACTGCCACACCTGAAGACACTAGGGCCTCATCCAGAAGACACTTGGGAAACCTCCTACCCACACACACCTATGCCATAACCACCACACTACCCCGCCTGAATGTTCTTGGGCTAAAAATGGACTTCAGGCCATTACAGCCTGCCCAAAGATACTTGGGCTATCTGGGAAATGGAGCAAAAAGGAGCTGGTAACTAGCCACTAATGGAAGTGTTGGGAAAAACACCCTCCCCCATGAAATGGGGGTGTTCGACACTAATTGATCAAATTGGGTGGGGTGTGAATAATAAAAACAAAAACTACAAGTATATATATATAGTTAACAATCACTATCCCAAGATTAGGTTTTTCTTCAGCCTACCTAAAGAACATAAACAGTACCATGACCAAGTCACAACTCACACCAAACCAAAACCCATTTATCCCATCCTTGTTTCATGTTCAGTAATAACATTTAACTAAGTTTATGCACCAACATGGGAAACTATGAAGCATAAGAACAAGCCAAGATATTACCCCATGTTCCCAAAATTCTGGAGCCAACGACTTCTCAAAAATAGAGGATCCCACCCCAATTCGTGATATAAGCAAATTAATCACCCGACCTTAAATTCATAACCACCGAAACCACAACAATAGGGGATCCCATCCCCACCCACATCACCCAGAAATAAGCCTGTGAAAGAAAAAAACCAAACCACCACCACCAACACAAAGCAGGGCCGTGCCAGTATTTTCATATTTAAACGATTTAAGACACTCCATGATTCCAACTTCACTATGCTTTAATATGGGTTTTCACAGAAAGGATTGATCCCGGTGCTTTCAATTTTTTTAGCTGGATGTACGAAATTAACCAAATTTCCATTACATAGCAAGGGTCCACAACTACAATACAATCCGTTTAAACATCACCAAAGGTAAGGGTTCATTAGTGTATAGAGAAAGACCACCAACGACCATGATTTTTAGTAGGCGTAAGCCCTCACAATTCAAAAAAGAAGGTCATAAAACAAAGTAGCATCATTGATCACATCCCCCCTTCATTGTTTATATAATCCATTCATTATCTTCATTTAGGTTTGGCTCATCCAATTCTAAAGAATCAAAAGCATGCCCACCCCGTATGATACACAAAAGGGAGTGACGAAGGAGAAAAATCCCTACTTGATGATCAACGATCGACACTAAGCCTGGGCGTGGAATTCCATGGATAGCGATGCAGATCGTCTGAAGGGTACTCCTAGCAAAGGGTGATTGAGAAAAGAAGACTAAAGAGAACCCTTAGGTTAGGAAGGCTGTGGACGATTGAGATAAGAATGTGAAACCGCGTAAGGAGAGGGGTCGTGGGTTGACCGCGCGGCCCCACACGTCATTAAAGGTCCCCGCCCTTTGGGGCGGTTTAAACCCACGCACACACCAGGTTAATTCATTAAATATTTAATTAAACTCCATTTATGGGCATTATTGGGCTTTAAAACAAACGTAAAATGTAAAAACAGGGTTTAAAACTCGATTTGCGCAAAAAGGAGCACTACTGGAAAAACCCATGGGGGTAGAAGAGCCACCGGTAGCTGAGAGCTACCGGTAGGCTGCAGCGACCAATAGACCTAGATACTGGTAGGCTGCAGCTACTGGTAGGCTGTAGCTACCTGTAGACCGATCTACCGGTAGGTAGTGGCTATCGGTAGACCGAGCAACCGGTAGGCCTGCTACCGGTAGGCTAAGGCTACCGGTAGGCCAACCATTAGAACTTCACCGAGATTCCCAGACTACCCAGGACACCCAACATCAGATTTTCACAAAGTAATGGATCCCCAAAAACCTGGGCCATTACATCAGATACCTCTCAACCGATTCTCGTCCTCGAGAATCAAACAACCCAGAAGGAAAGAGAGGGTCCGAACAGCCACCTCGAACGATACCTCTCATGAGTGAATCTCATTATTAACTAAGAACACCTTCCTGTCAAGAACCAAGAAATATACCATGTCAACTGCCAAGCCATGTGGGTTGGGGAGTCTCTTTCCCCGTGTCAAGATACTATCCGCATTGGGTGACACTGACTCGCCCGCACAGGTTTAATCACATCCACCTTAATGCATTTTGATTAGGGGTCAGGTCCTCCCCTCCCCATAGCCAGTACATTTCACACACATTTAGAGGAAGGAAAACTGCGTATTTCATAGCAAGACAAGATAGAACGTTCTACCATAGAAGGTATAATAGAACATCACAAAACTCAAAACAACACTGGGTACTGGGCACACATCTATGCTTCCCTCTCCCAGGTACTCTCCTAAAGCCCACCATGTCTCAATAACACACGAACAAAAGGAATGGCTTGCCCACAAAGCAACTTCTCCTTGCGATCCTCGATCATCACTGGTCTTTCCACAAAGGTGACGTCGTCCTCGATGTCCAACTCTCCCCAGCCGAGGACGTGTGAATCATCGTGCAGATACCGATGGAGCTGGGAAACATGGAAGACATCATGTATCCTCAGTAGCGGTAGTGGTAAGACTAGATCATAAGGCACTTCACCGACCCGCCGCAACACTTCAAAGGGTCTGATGAACCTGGGAGAGATATTACTCCCATTTCTGAACCTACTTTGTCCTTGCCGAAGGGAGACCTTCAAGAACATGTGGTATCCAACCTAAAACTACAAGGTCCTCCTCCTGGTATCAGAATACAACTTCTGTCGGTCCTGGGCCGCCTTCATCCTTTCCTGTATGAGCTGAGCCTTCTCTGTCATGCTCTGGACCACCTCCAGTTCAAGGATGCCTGCCTCTCCTACCTCGGTCCAACACAAAAGTGAGTGGCATGGTCTCCCGTACAAGGATTCAAATGATGACATACCAATGGTAGAGTGATAATTATTATTGTAGGCATTCTCTACCAGAGGCAAGTATCACACCCACGATCCTCCTGAGTCCAGAACAGATGCCCACAACATATCCTCCAAGGTCTGGATGGTTCTCTATGTCTGTCCATCTGTCTGGGGATGGAAAGCAGTACTAAGACGTATCTAGGTGCCAAAAGCACGCTGCAATCCTCTCCAGACTCATGAGGTAAACTGTGCATCCGTATCCGAGACTGTGGACCTCGGAACTCCACAAAACCTCACCACCTAATCCATATACCTTCGTGCCAAAGAATCCACTGCACTCGACTCCTTGATCGCCAGAAAGTGAGCCGATTTTGTCAACCGGTCCACTACCACCTAGATGGTGTCATATCCCCCTTGGACCTAGAGTAGTCTCGTGACGAAATCCATCGAGATGTCATCCCACTTCCACTCAGGGAAATCTAGAGACTATAGTAGGCCACATGGAACTTGGTGTTCAGCCTTCACTTGCTGACACACTAAGCACTTGGCCACAAACTCTGCCACTGCTCGCTTCACTCCGGGCCACCAAAACTTTCTCTTCAGTTCCTGGTACATCTTGGAAACTCCTGAGTGAACCGCTAGGGGTGAGTTATGGAACTCACTGAGAACCTTGACGCACATCACTTCTGGAACAAACAAACATCCCTGGAAAATCATCTGGTTCTGACCATCCTCTGTCCACCCTTTCGGAGCATTCCTCTGGTCAACTTGGTCATGCATCACCTCGCACTCTGGGTCTCCCCACTGAGACTCCTCCACTTGCTGAAACAAATACGATTGTACTACCATCTGATATAGGAAACCTCTACTGCTATCCATCCTCGCATCCAGGTTCAAGGCATCCAACTCCTCCATTGCCTTCCAGGTGTGTGCCGACTCTCGGACTGCATCCTTCTTGGATCTCTTTCTCTAGGCATCATCCACTACATTCCCCTTCCCTGAAGTGTAGGAAACCTCGAAGTCGTAATACTAGAAGAACTCCACCCACCTTCTTTGCCGCAAGTTTAGGTCCCGCTGGGAGAAAATATACCTCAAACTTTTGTGATCTGTGAAGACCACAATGCATTCTCCAATGAGGTAATGTCACCCCAACTTTAGCGCAAAAAATGACAGCTGCAAGCTCCGGGTCGTGGGTGGCATAATTACGCTCATGAGGGCATAAATGCCTAGACCCATAAGTGATCACCACTTGTCGCTGCATCAACACACATCTGAGGCCTTACGCTGAAGCATCACAGAACATCTCATACACCTCCCCTTCTTCTGGTAATCTCATCACTGGGGCACTAACCAACTTTTCTTTCAGATAGGTGAAGGCTGCCTCGCACTGCTAACTCCACATGAAAACCTTGTCTTTCTTGGTCAAGGCTATCAAAGGGGATGCAACTTGGGAGAATTTGGGTACGAACCTCTGATAGTAACCCGCCAGCCTTAAGAAACTACAGACCTTTTCCACATTCTTGGGTGCTCCACAAGAAACAACTGCCTCAACCTTTGATGGGTCCACCGCTACCCCCCGCTCGGACACCACGTTCCCGAGGTAGTGCACTTCTCGTGTCCAGAACATGCATTTTGAAAACTTCCCATAGAGATGATGTTGTCGGAGGACTTCCAAAACCATCCTCAGGTGCTCTGCGTGATCCTCCTCTATTCTTGAATAGATCAGAATATCATCGATGAACACAACTACAATATGATCCAGGTACTCTCAGAAGATGGAGTTTATAAGCCCCATGAACACCGCCGGGGCGTTTGTAACACCGTAAGGCATGACCACGAACTCGAAGTGTCTATATCTGCCCCTGAATGCCGTCTTCGGGATGTCACCCTCTTTCACTATCAACTGGTGATACCCAGATCGCAGGTCGATCTTCGAGAACCACCCATCCCCTTTCAGCTGGTTGAAAAGACCGTATATCCTTGGAAGAGGGTAGGGATTCTTGATCGTTACCTGATTCAACCTCCTGTAGTCTATTCACAACCTGAGACCACCATCTTCCTTCTTTGCGAACAATACTGGGGCACCCCATGGTGAAACACTCAGTCGAACATAACCCCTCTTCATCAAATCGTCAATCTAAATCCGCAACTCCCGTAGCTCCGAAGGTTCCATTCAGTACGGAGCCATCAAGATCGGACGAGCACCAGGCTGCAAGTCTATCCCAAACTCGATATCCCATCGAGGGGGTAGAGTCTTCACCTCCTCTGGAAAGACATCCATAAACTCACAGACGATCTCTGGAACCTCCACCATTTTGGCATCTACTGGCTCTACTAACAGCTTAGCTAACAAGGAGAGGAGGGGTTCCTCTCGCCTGCTGCCCTTCTGACTACTCCGCTCACTGGTGAAGGTAACATGCTGGCCGCCCATGTCTTAGAACACAACCCTTCCTCGGAAGCAGTTGATGATGGCACACACAGAGAACATCCATTCAATGCCTAATATGATATCGTATGGAAGTATCTATAGCAGTAGTAGATCCCTGACAGACTGATATGGTCCTATCATCAGTCTGCATCCTCGAAAAACATATAACAAGTCAGTCTGACCTCCGACTGGTATGCTCAACACCAGGGGAACTGGAAGTCTCTTGGCATCTAGACCCAAAGCATGGGCTAGACTGGTTGCAACAAAGTAATGCGAAGCTCCGGTATCGAACAAGGCATAATCAAGGGTGCAAAAAAACTGATCGTACCTCGAACGACCTCCGGCCCGGCAGGAACTACTGCCTCCATGGCGTGTAACAGTCCACACACATCTACTCTTCCCCTCATTTGTCACCCACCTCCTTGACCACGCCCTAGTCGAGGTCCCTGAGGAGCACCCCGAGGTCGGCCTCCTCCTCCAACGTCTTCCCTCAGAGGAGAGAGAGCTCGCTGCCCCTGCTGTTGCTGGGAAGGCCTAGCTGGAAGCTGCTGCTAGGGCGGGTGTTGGGGATTTCCGCCGCCACTGTACTATACCCAGTCCCGGAACTGACCCCGGAGATGTCCATGGCTCCCATAGATGAAGCACTGCAGTCCTGGGCCCGAAGGATAAGGGTGAGGTCCAGGGGACCGGAACAGAAACTTCTGCGGCCTACTCCCTACTGGTCGGAACCTGGAGGGTCCTGATGTTGGATTCCTGGTGATGACAGCCTTCCCCTTCGATTGTCCTAGCTAGATCCCCTCTCGTGACACACCCCCTAGAGCGTGCATACTCTCTTCCACTTCGGCCTTCTTTTGGACCTCCATGTACGTCGGCAGGGTAAAGGGGGGTAACAACATACTGGAGGGAGGGTCGGAGCGCCTCCTCTAAACGTCTTGCCCAAGACTCCTCATCTAGAAAGAGGTCCAGAGCAAAATGTAGGAGATCTTTGAACTTGATTCCTAGCTCCCTCACTGACATACACCCCTATTGAAGGGAGAGTATCTCCTGTCTCTTTTCCGCCTTCATTGCCTAAGAGATGAATTCCGCACGGTACTCCCTCTCGAAATCAGCCCATGCCACCTCAGCCTCTCTCCTCTCCCCCAGGTAAAGCGTACACCATTGATGCGCCGCTCCCCACAACTGGATGATGGCCAGAGGAACCCAATACTCTGTTGGGGCCCGAATCAGTCCGAAGGCTATCACCAGCTCTTCTTTCCATCCCTCCATTTTCATGTCAGAGGTGATTCCCTCATACTTCTCGAGGGTATGTCGCTGGAAGGACTGAAGTGTCTTCTTCCACGGGTCGTCCTCCTCCTCCTGATCAGCTCTCTGCCGATTGTCCAAGGCAGTCTCCGGGGCCTCGATCGCCCGCACCAAACGTGGTCACCTCCCAGGTGCCATAGCTGTAAGGTAAACAAGGAATGCCTAAGCCCAAGTAGTGCAGAATATTGTTCTTAAAACTTATTAAACTTATTATTGATTCCAATTCCCAAAATACCCATGAAACACAAGAACACAAATCATTATGATGCATGTACCTTTCCTAGGGTCTCTACCCTCAAATCAGTGTGGCCTCACTTGGTCGTTCGGTAGGTCTAGAGTCCTTGCATCAGATCATGGGGGGCCCTAAAATCCCATGTCCTAGCTGGTCTTCCCTTACCTAATTCATGAACCAAGGTCACCAAACACCGTTTCCCTACCATCCCATGTAATCCCCACTATGCATAAATCCAGACTCTATCCAATATCTCAAACCTCTCCTCTGATACCATTCTATCATGATCCGCCTTCACCAAAAGGAGGGAAGGGTCTGCAGATTTCCAGGCCCTTCCTTCTTCAAGTTGAAGGAGCGATAATGACCCCCAAAACCTGCCTTCAATAGGTCCCAGAGTGGGGAATAGCTCCAAGGGTATAGAATCACTCCATAAATGAAGGTATTACCCTTTTTCTTTTAATAGGATCGGGAGATAAGATAGCAAATCTCTCAACACCAAAACTAGAAGTGCAAAAAAGCCAAAACAACCATTCTCATATGCATGTTCCAAAAGTAAATACCACAAGTGAAAAGTAACTACAATGGTAAAGTACCAAAGAAGGGAAAATAACAACTACAACAGCCCCCAAAGGTCTGAGCTGGTATGGTGCTGTGCGATCCCCAACATCCTCCTGGAAACCTGAAAACAATTTTATATTCGTAGGGTGAGCATACAAGTATACTCAGTAGGGAAAAACAAAATACTCTCGTGTACAAGTGGGGGAACATACTAGAGTCTCGTAAGAAAAAGATTAAACCAAACACCTAACAAGGTAAACCATCCACCCAAGCCTCACCAAGGCACACTCCCCAAATAACGCAAGCCATGTAATGTATAGTAAAAGCACATCGATGTTTGGGTACCCCGCACCACTTTCCCACTGGTTATTGAAGAAATCTAACGCATTGAACCAATCCTGATATTCTCACCACATTCCCACTGCCATACCCCGCCTGCACACACTTGGGCCATAACCTCACATATTCCCATTTCCAAATGCCACACATAAACACCTAGGCCACAACCGTCTCACGTAACCACGCCTGAAAACACCTAGGCCAGAACAACCACCATCACGCTCGAAGACACCTGGGCTAGAAGATCCACTGCCACACCCGAAGACACCAGGGTCTCATCCTGAAGACACTTGGGAAACCACCTACCCGCACACACCTAGGCCATAACCACCACACTACCCCACCTGAAGGTTCTAGGGCTAATTATGGACTTCTGGCCATCACAGCCTACCTGAAGATACATGGGATATCCGGGAAAGGGAGAAGAAAGGAGTTAGTAACCAGCCACTAATGAAAGTGTTGGAAAAAACACCCTCCCCCATGAAATGGGGGTGTTCGGAACTAAGTGCTCAACTCGGGTGGGGTTAGAATAAGAAACACAAAAACTAAAAGTATATATATATAGGTAACAAGAACTCTCACAAGTCTAGGTTTTTCTTTTGCATGCATAAAGAACATAAATAGTACCAGGACCAAGTCACAACTCACACCAAACCAAAACCCATTTATCCCATCCTTGTTTCATGTTTAGTAATAATGTTTAAATAAGTTTCTCCACCTACTTGGGAAACTAGAAAGCATAAATACAAGCCAATATATTACCCCATGTTCCCAAAATCCTGGAGCCAACAACTTCTCAACAACAGAGGATCCCACCCCAATTCGTGATATAAGCATGATAACCTTCCGACCTTAAATTCATAACCACAGAAACCATAGCAACAGGGGATCCCATCCCCACCCAAATCACCCAATAATTGGGACGTGAAAGAAAAAGACCAAAACACCACCACCAACACAAAGCAGGCCCGTGCTAGTATTTTTAGATTTAAATGATTTAACACACTCCATGATTCCAACTTCTCTGTGCTTTAACCGGGGTTATCACAGAAAGGATTGATCCTGGTGCATTCAATTTATTTAGCCGGATGTAAGTAATTAACCCAAATTCCCTTACACAGAAAGGGTTCACAACTACAAGACAATCCATTTAAACATCACCAGAGGTAAGGGTTCATTAGTGAAAAGAGAAAGACCACCAACGACAATGATTTTCAGTAGGCGTAAGCCCGCACAATTCAGAAAAGAAGATCATAAAACAAAGAAGCATCATCGATCATATCCCCCCCTTCATTCTTTATATAATCTGTTCATTATATTCATTTAGGTTTGGTTCATCCAATTTTACAGAATCAAAAGCATGGACACCCTGCATGATACACAAAAGGGAGAGACGAAGGAGAAAAATCCCTACTTGATGATCAACGATCAATGCTAAGCCTGGGCATGGAATTCCATGGATAGCGATGCGGCTCATCTGAAGGGTAATCCTAGCATAGGGTGATCGAGAAAAGAAGACTAGGGAGAACCCTTAGGTTATGATGGTCGGGGACAGTTGAGATAAGAACGCGAAACCGCATAAGGAGTGGGGTCGTGGGTTGATCACGTGACCCCACATATTATTAAAGGTCCCCACCCTTTGGGGTGGTTTAAAACCATGCACACACCAGGTTAATATATTAAATATTTAATTAAACGCCATTTATGGGCATTACTGGGCTTTAAAACAAACTTAAAGTGTAAAACAGGGTTTAAAACTCGATTTGCGCAAAAAGGAGTGCTACGGAAAAACCAGTGGGGGTAGAAGAGACACCGGTAGCTGAGCTACCGGTAGGCCGCAACTACATGTAGACCGAGCTACCGGTAGGCTGCGGCTACCGGTAGATCGAGCTACCAGTAGGCCTGCTACTGGTAGGCTAAGGCTACCAGTAGGCCTACCGTTAGAACTTCACTGAGATTCCCAGACTACCCAGAACACCAAAAATTAGATTTTCACAAAGTAATGGACCCCCAAAAATCCGAGCCATTACAGTTTTAGTGATGATAAATGGGAGCTCGGGTGGGTGTATATAGGAAAGGAGGGAGATTTCTTTGTTATTTTGGTTTTGTATACTACATAATAAAATATTCAGAATCAAAAACCATACCATGATTTTTCCCATAGTCCTTGGAAAAGGGAAGTGGTATAAATTATTTTTTGAGGCCAAATGCCGATGATAATAAATTTTTTCCCTTGCTTATGTGGAGGTGAGTCACGCTTTCAAAGGAATGATTTTAGAATCCTAAAATATAATATAAGTCTTGGAGGAATCACTTAGGCTTTATAAAATATATCAAATAAACCTAAAATCACATTATTTTAATGTAAAAACATATATTTTTCTCATTATACCTTTTATAGTATTTATTACATCACTATTGGTCCATTATGATGTCATAAAGCACAAAGTATTTTTGTAAGGTATTTAGTTTTTACCCAAAAATTTAATTATCTTAGAAAATTATGAGAAATTCACTATTGGAAAATTTATAAGTATTTTTTCATAAAATAATATTCATTTTATCTAAATAATTTTCATAATATGATAATTTTCACTTTTAAAATTAAAATTGACATTTATTAAAAATATTAGGTTTTTCAAGAATAAAGATTTCCGAACCCTAATAAAAGTCACATTTGAATTCATAAGAATTATATGGCCATTTAAATTTTTTAAAAATAATTTAAAAATAATTTTTCATTAAAATATTATTTATTTTAAAAACATATTAATTCATAAAAATTAATTTTCAAAAGTACTGTTTGTAATTTAAAAATCATTTACAAAGTAACAATAATAGGAAGAAAATATATTCATTATTTGATAAAAAATAATGTACATGATATTATTGATCGGGTTTTGATACATATCACATTATTATAATATAATTCTCCCTAAGAGTAAGGATCGAGATCGCGATGATTTCATGGGGCCGTTCAGTGGACATGGTTTGGTCCATGATCTCGATAATCTTGAACTTCTCCCATAAACGGTTTAGCTCATGCTTATGTTTTACGATCTCAGCTTGGGAATGGACTAGGGAAAACCCAAAAATGCTATCTACCTTAGAAGCTCTGATAAAGGGAATTTATAGGGTATAATCCTACTAGATGAGGCCATCACTTCATTTTTCTATGACAAATGGATTTTTAAAATCCTATATTTATACTAGTCTTGTGATCACTATTCACAGGCTATATTATCAATAATAATGAAACTTAATGATCATTTAAATCCAATTGGATATAATAAAACAAAATAAGTTCTTGTGATTTTTATATCAGTAAAACATTTAATTAAATCAAAAGAAAGTGAAATTTATTCATAATAGTTTAGGTCGTTATACTGTCTTTTCTATTCAAGTATTTAAAAAGTCCCATTTTTTGAATTAGTTTTAAAATTTCATTAGTTCCTTGTTATTTAAAAATAATAAAATTAATGTAATTTTAATTAATTTTATGCTTAATATTGATATAAAAACATTCACTTACATAAAAATGTTATTTTTTGGAAATTTTTTTTCCACCGCATTTTGCTGGTTAATTTTAAAAGTAAATCTTTCCCTCTATGGGGATTGAATTTTATAAATTAGTTTCCATATCTTGAATAAAAATTTCCAAATTTGGTAAATATGGTAACTAATTTTTTTTCCACAATAAATAGTAACAATGGAGAAAATTCATCACTATAGTAAAAGTTAAATTATGTTAACCAAGATTAAAACTAATGTGATAAGGCTTTAAAATTAGAATAACACTTTCCTTTAATCTATTGTAATAGTAAGATTTGACCATTGGTATCCAATATTTTAAAATATGGTGTCTTGTTTCCACATTTCTCTAATAATTTCCATTATATTACTTTGCATAAAAGAAAATTAAAAAAATATCTCTATTATTTTTAATATCTATTATATATTTTGGTAGGGATAAAAAATGTAATTAATGCTAATTAAATTATTTTTTTAACACTAATATTTTTTTGTGATGATATTTTTTAAAATTATTAGTTATCAAATTAATATCGTAAATTCTTACATAATACAGACACAATTGCTTATGCATGCAGTAAAAAAACATATTGTAAATTATTTAAAAAAAAATAAAATTAGTACAATTTGGTTGAACTGTTTTTGTTATAAAAATTTTATTGATAAATTTAACATATTAATAATTTGTTAAAATTTTATATTCTAATTACATTTCTGTTTTGATATTTTTTAATGCAAAACTATGTGAATCGTCCAAAAAAATGAATTTAATGGTATTTTATGTTAAATAATATTTAACTAAATGGTTTAAAATTCATAAAAAACGTGATCACGGAAATCTTTAATTAGATATGGCTTTTAATATGACCAATTTTTCACTTATGGGTATCTTTTTATTTATTTATAACTATATTAAACCATAAAGAGTAAAAAACTTTTATATGATGGTAATTGAAAAAATGGTTATTGAGGGGTTAAAAATAAGAGATTACAGTTAAAACCTCATACAGAATTGTCTCAATTTTTTTTGTTTAAAGTATTTATAATTTTTTCTTAACATGATTCAAAATATATATATTTTTTTATACATAAACTTTAACATTAAATTATATTAATTTAATTCATTATGTAAAACTAAGGGATCCCATATCCCCGCTTATATTAGAACACCACATGTCTTATATTCCCCACACTTCTTGAAAAAAATAATTTAAAACAACCTAAAAAATACTATCATTAAATTCCTTAAATACACTATATAGGTTTTTTCTTCATAAAATACCACCCCTAAGGCCCTTAATGACAGATACAAATGAGGGTTTTCAAAGAGGATGTACTGGTCTTAACGAGGTATTTTTAGTTTACTTGTTCTTATACCACATTCAATTCTATACTAACGACTATAATATAACAAAATAAGTATATACCATATTCTTAGATGATATTATTTTAATTTAATAACCTTATTTTTCTTTTATTTTCATTAAATGATAAATAAAACCACCGTTCATGCATATGTGTAGACTAACAACTCACAAACTGATGATTTTTTTAATCATTAACTACTTTAATCGATAGTTATTCTGATGGATTTAGTGAATATATATTATATACATGACATAATTATTATTATACAAATAAAATATTCCATCTATCTTTATACCACTCCATTTTTTAAAAATAGGATAATCATATGTGCGTATGTATGGTCTACTATCTCTACGTAGCAATGCAATTCATTTTTCAATACCTCCTCTCTTGACTGGTAATGCAGATGGATTTAATGAAGTTATTTTTCTATCACATTATAATTTATATTTAATTATAATATTATGTTTTTGTTATTTATTTTTCTATCAATGAAAAGTTAAAACATCGTTCATGTGTATGTGTAGACTACTACCTCACGAGCTCATGTATTTTGTTTTTCAGAACCAATTTTAATGGATGACTCTAAAATATTATTTATATATATAAAAATGAAAATTATATAATGATTAATATTATAAATATGATGTAACACTGAACCCATTGGCCATGATCATCATACAATTTACATTTTAAAATTATGATATGAACATTCAAAAAACACCCAACATGGACTAAACTGAATAATTAAATAAATATATCATTGAGAAAATTGAAATAAATGGTTTAGTGATAAATTAATAAACTTATAAAAAAATATTAAAAAATTGCATAATAAATATATGTTTATTATAAAATATTTTTATGACATAGCAAACATGTTTTAAATAGAGGTAACAAGTTTTTTCATTTAACTTTATTTCAGTATGTTATAATCCATTTTCATTAAATTTATTATGACATGATTATGTGTGAATTGATGTCTAAATTGTTTTATGATTTATTTACACCTATTTTATGTGGATTTAAATATGTTTAAATAATAAATTCATTTACTAATTATAATTTCTAATGTTATGATCTTTGTAAGGGTTTCTTTTGTCTCAATCTCATTTTCTTATATAATATTTAATATCATGCACCATTTTTAATTTGTATGGTGTAATTAATTCAGAATGAATTAATTTTGAAATATTAATTTTTTTCCATATCTATATCCATCAAAATGTTTTAAATAATTTTTTTATATAAATAAATTAATACTTGTAGTATTTTTAAACAGTATTAGACTACCTTATAAAAGGATTAAAAATTAATTGTTTAAATGTTTTCATGCCAAGTTATTGAATAAATTTTATAAATTTTGTGAATGGAACCTTTGATTGAAAATTGAAATAATGAATTGATATTCACAACATCATACATATTCGTTTATTAAAATATTCATCTATAAGTTTAAATATTAATTTTTAAAGAAACATTTTCCCAAAAATTCTAGAGATATTTAAAAGAAATTATGAAAAAAAATGTTTAATTTTCCATATTTTCAAATAAATATAATAAATTTTATTTGAAACATATTTTCCATGTGTGGAGACATCCCTTATTTTTTCCTATACTTCAATGTGATTATGTTAGAATTATACAATCCTTTATCTTTATCTAGATTACTTATTATTTTTTTAATAATATTTTTATGAAACCCATTTCTTTTCCATGGGTAAATAATGTTATAAAGAAATGCATGATTTTATTAAGATATTGGTGATGAAAATGAAATATTCCATGTGTCTGTTCATATATGGTATTTTTATATTACTAATGATTATAGGTGAGACCGATATAGCTTATACGATTGGTGATATCAATATATCCCATCAATGCATTGGGTAATGTTCTTTGTCATTAAAGGGTATAAGCGAGTAAACCAAAGAGGTTTATACAATTGATTTAACTAGGAATAAATTATTTCTAACATGACTGAACACATGCGATAAAGATAATGTTCCAGGATTCCAATAATTTTTACCTATTCTATCTATGAGTTTTAGGGGTTTATTTGATCTGGATTGACATCACATGGCTCAGGATTATTGATTATTATAAATATTTTTTAATTATTTATGTCATGTATCATTGTCTATATTCCAGGTTTTTATGGTTATGAATTATCTTTTGATATGATCATGCACTTTGAATATGTTCTCATAATATTATGTCCATATTGTCCTCATTGAAGATATTAAATTGTTAATGCATAAGTTTACCATTATTAAGTTAGTGATCCCACATTTTATTAGGGTTACTCTTTCCAATGTAATGAATATTGATGATAAGGGAGTTATATTTAGAACGGTTAAATGTGTGCATAATTTATTGGGAAAAGTTAAAATTTTAATTTTTAATAAGAAAAATTGGGTATAGTGGAAAAAATGATCACTTAAAGACACGAGTATTGCAATGTAATAGTTTTTACTAATTTTATAAAACCTTGAAACAAAAATATCATTTTGTATATAAAAGATCCAATATTTTCATTTGATGTTTCATATTTTGGATGGATAAAATTCGGTCATGTTTATCGGTATAAAATTCAGAAATGAAAAGATTATTTTTTAGCACAGGATTCTTAAGCCCTAGTTTTGGCCTGAAATAATTAGTATCATAGAAGATATTTGAAAAATTTATATATTAGTATGTTTTCATGTGAGGTTATCTAAATATTGTTTGATACCTTAAAGTGTTTATTATTTTATGGTTGATCATAAGTTCAAATTCACATACGAACTTTTTTTGGTTTTAAGCAATGATTCATTAAGGTGATTAATGATATTTTAGAAGTCATTTTATTAGGATGAGTTAAAATTAAACCATAAGTGTGTTATGTTATATATCATAATGGATTATTTAGAAGGAATTACATTATATTTTTTGGTATTTCATATAAAATATATGGGATAACATTGTAGGTAATCGGGATATAATATTTTTTATTTATAGAATAATCTAGGTTGAACATTTGGTGTTGTTGTGGAAATTTTAAAGTTAAATATAATATTTCTTAATATAATGATGTATTGATTTTTATTATTATATTAACCTGCAATAACCATTTGGGATTTATAAAATAAATTTGGATTATATCTTTATTTTATCTAGATAATTGGATCTATTAAAAGTTGAAGATTTAGGAATATGAAGGATTCATCGTGGATATTCATCGCTAAGAATATAGTTTGAGATAGAGACATAAACTTGTTAAAACTCACAACAAAATGATGAAATTGAATTTATGAATTTGAAGAAAAGAAAATAATTATTTTTTCCAATGTTTATAGTATGGATAATAAATAAATCCATCATAAATTAGAAATGTTGTCTTTTATAATCATTTATGATGAATTTATTGTCTTCCGTATCACTTATTAATTTATGATTGTGTGGTCATTAAATTTCTAATGATTTCATTATCAATCACTTCCATTAATTATTTTGGAATTAATTTTCTCCTCCATCTCAATATTTTAAATTCCCACAAATGTTTTTCTTAAACGGGGAACCGATTATGTGTTATTTTTGGTGACATTCATATTTCTATTTTTCACTTTTCAAATGGAATTGTTATTAACCATATTTATGATATGGGTTTTCAAAAAAGGTAATTTCAAACATTAAAACCTTGAATTAAAAATTTTGAGATAAAATTGCGATGGAATAATTTATTGTGGGGGATTTAATACCCAAATATCTTAAAAGAACACTATTTTTGCTAGCGTACAAGACACAAAACACTGATATTAAATAAACCATGAAATTATATTATTTTAAATATGAAAATTATAAACTAGCCATTGAAATAACACATATTAATAGAAGAAAATAAATTATTAAATATATGAATAATTTCCCCCCATATATGAATGTATTTATTAATTATTAGGAAATAAGTTCTAAATTTTTTGTTAATTCATTTTAATCTTAAAAAATACTTTTTCTTCAGAAATGGGTTGTATTGATATTTGTGAGAATATTTTATAATTAAATTATTCCATTTTATGATTTTTCATTTTATAAAAAAATTTCCATTTTCCATTATTCATATATATATTTTAAATGGTGAAATTTTAGTAATTTTCTGAAAAATTAAATTTTTAATGAATAATGAAAATTATTAATTTTACAGAAAAATATATTTTCAATTAAAGTTTTTTTAATGTCCCAATTTTTTTATGATTTTTCCTTAAAAATTAATCAGTTCCTTTATATTTAAAAATAGTATAATTAATTTCATTTTAATCTTCATTATTTTTATTTTTTTAAAAAAACCCTTTTATATTTAAAATTATAGGTTTGTGGAAAACTGTTTTTTGTCACATTTTCCAGGTTTTTTAATGTTATTTAATCCACCTATAGGTATTTAATTGAATGAAACAGATTACATTTTTGGAATTATAATATCCAAATATGGAAAATATAAGAACTTTATTTTTGGTCATAATGAATTGTAACCATGATAAATATTTATCACCACGGTAAAGGGGAAATTTGGATAAATATGGTTAAAACTAATGTGAAAATGCATTAAAATAACTATAAATAATTTTAATGTGTTTAATTACACCATAATGATAAAATATTATAAAATATGTAATTTTAGTTCAATTTTACTTGATAGAGTCCTTTAAAATATTTTAACTATTGTAAAATTCCAAAATGTCACTTTTCAAATTTTTAATACATATATTATTTTGTTTATGGGATAAAAATAATTAAGGAATAGTTCTAGAAAGTTATTTTTAATATAAATAATATTTATATTTTAATTTATTTTAAATTTTTATACATAAAATAATTACCCAGAATTCTTACACAACATCAACATAGTTCTTAGGCAAGAATGAATGAAAATCAATTAAATGATTTTAGAAACATTAAAATTAAAACAATTGGATGAATTTTTTATGTTTCATGAAATATATATATATATATATAAACTTCTTATTATTGTTTTAAAACTTATATTCTAATTACATTTTTTATTGATATTTTTAATGTCAAATTATGTGAATTGTTCTGATAATGAATTTAATGATATTTTATGTTAAATAATACTTTATTAAATTATTTAAAATACATAAAAATATTATCTTGGGACCATTGAGTTGGATATAGTCTTTAATATAAATTATTTTCTACTTACATGTCACTTTTCTTTTTATACTTACTTTCTTATCCACTAAATAGTAAAAAAACATTGATATCATGATAATTGTGAAATGGGTTAACGAGGAGTTAAAATTAAGAGATAAGGGTTAAACCATCACATAAACTAGTGTAAATTTTATTATATGAGGTTATATATCCTTATAAACACTATATATTTTAAATATATCAATTTTGTTTCCATGTGAATATAAAAATGAATTTATATTAATTTAATACATTAAGTAATTCCAAGGGAACCCCTCTCTATTTTTATATATGAACACCACTCCTCTTATCTCACTTATAATTGTTGAGCCAATTATCTCAACCAAACCATAAAAAAACTAATTATTAAATTCATTAAATATGTTTTAGAGGTGTTGGTCCTCTTAAAATACAATCCCTGTGTTCATTAAAAAGTGATCCAAATGAGTTTATTCAAAGAGGTGGTAATCATATTGACCAAGTAATTTCATATTAATCTTATCATACCGCCTTGACTCTATCCTAAATATTATAATTTAATAAAAATAGTATCTAATATTTAATGAGATATTATTATGTTAATTTAGATTCATTTTTAATTTCTTTTCTCTATTTAATGCGAAATGAAACCGTTATTTGTACATACATGACGACTATCACCTCACAAACCTATGTATTTTATTTCTCATCACCACCATTCTTGGATTATTATTATAAATTATTTAATATATATATGATATTAATGTCATAATTATGAATTCATAATAGTGATATATCATATTTCATCACACCAATATAATGTTGAAAAATATAATCTTTGCACGTATATACGTGCGGATTACCATATCCACGTAGCGATGTACTTTATATTTCAATAACACCTTTCATGTATGGTCATATTTATGGATTTAATTATGTTTTTAAGGTTTATAAAATGATAATAATTATATAATTATAATATTTTATTTTATTTTTCTCTATTTTACATCATGTAAAAAGTAAAAACATCCTTCATGTGTACGTGCAGACTTTCACCTCACGAGTTGAGGTATTTTTATTTTCTTAACATCCTTTCATAGATGACTATAATTTACAATAAATATAAAAATGATAATTATTTCAATTTTTTTATTTTTCATATCATGTAATATAGAGGCCTTTTACCACGATCAACGTACCGAATTCATATTTTAATTATGAACTGAACATCCTGAGAACACGCAAAATGCACTTAACCGATCATGTAATTAAATATGTTATTAAAATCAATGAAATTAATGGTTTAAAAAAAATTTAAAAACATTATTTTTTATTAAATAAGTAAATAAGATATATATTTTTATATTATTACAGTTAAAGGACATAGATAGTAAATCTAAGCTTGAGGTAAGAGGCTTTTTAACTCATTTTTCATTCATTAGATATAAAAAACTTCTTCATTGACATTATTATTCAATGATTATATTTAGATTTATATATAAATTGTCTTATATCATATTTAAAATTTTTTATGTGGATTTTAATAGCCTTAGATAACAATTCTAGGGATTAATTATCACTTCAAATGTTATTATATTTATAATTGATTTCTTTTTATCAATATCATTTTATTGAGACATGATTCGTGTCATGCACCATAATTTTTTTATGGTATACATACTTCCCCATAAATTAATTTTTATGTGTTTCATAATTTAATTAATAGGTTTTATAGATCCATGTCATATTTTTTCTTTTGATGACTTTTTTTTGAAATCTACAAAAACAGTAAAAGATTTATGTTCCAATGTCATTTATTTTTGGGATTATTTATATTCATGGTTTCATTTGGGGGAACTTGTATGATATTATTTTCTTAAAAAAAATATCTTTCTTATAGTCTAGTTAATTTTGATTATTTATTTTCATTATCCTCTCATTGGTACTCAAGATGATCAAAATTATGTTTTTACGAAAAATTGGCCTTATTTCCCTTTTAGGTTGAGAATCTTTTCTCTTCCAAATCCAAATCCTTTAAAATATTTTAAACAATTTCATTCTATATTCTACAATGATTTTTAAATCCTTTGTAAAAAATATTTTATTTTCTTATAAAAGTATTAAAAACTAATATTTAAATTATTTTCATGTCATGTTATTTATGAAATTTTATTGAATGTGGGAAGGGAATATTTATTTGAAAAATTAAAAAATAATTGTATTTTCCAATTTTAGTAACTATTATAATATTTTAATAATCCTTTATAATATTATATGGTTATTTTAAAATAATATTTTTTTCCACATATTGTAGAAATATTTAAAAAATATTCAAAAAAGGAAATTATATTTTCCCCTTGTTTTCAAATAAATGTCTTGAATTTTATTTTAAAATATTTGTCACCTATGGAAGCATCCCTTATTGTTTTCCAATACTCTAATGGGGTATGTTAAAATGATAAAATACTTATTCTTTCTATAGTTTTATTGTTATTTTTAATGATATTTTTGTGGAACCCATTTATTTTCCCTAGGTAAATCTATATATAAAGGAATTCTATCGATTGGTAAATGATAATGATGAAAATGAAAATTCAGGTGTCATAATCATGTATCATACTTGTAAATTATTGATGATGATAGTTGTGCCTAATATATGGCATGATTATAGGTGAGATTGATATAAATTATATGATAGGGGAGTCAGATATAGATATCCAATTAATTGGGTAATGTTCCTTGTCCTTAATGATAATAAAGTAATAGCTAACGAGGGATGTTTATAAAATGGATTCTACTAGGGTCTATTTATTTCTAACATGAGTGAACATAAGTAATGAAGATATTGTTTCAATATACCAACACATTTTCCCTTTGATTGATATAATTTTTAATGGTTCTTTTGATCAATATTGACTTCACATGGATTATAATTATTTATTCTTATGACTCTTATAATTGTAAAATATTTATTCACAGTATCATTGTTCATGCTCTAGGTTTTTATGGGTATTAATTCTGTTATGTCACTCTCATGCACATTGAATCTATTCTCATACATTTATGAACATGTTTTTCTCATCAAATATATTAATGTGTTATGATTATGTTTACTGTCAATAAGAAAATGATCTTTCTATTCCTTATATTTCCTCTTCCCTAAGTAATATATAATGATTAAAGTTTAGCTATGTTCATATTGGTAACATTTATAGAGAATTTAGTCGGACATATTGAAAGAGAAATTTAGAATAAGAAAAGATAGGTATAATGAGAAAATGGTCAATTAAAGTCATGCGTATTGTGATTTATCATTTTTTACTAATTATAAAAAACTATTAGCCAAAAATGTCATTAGTTATATAAGAGATCCAATATTTCCATTTTATGTTGTATAATTTCGACATATAAAATTGTGAATAATTGCACATTTTCACCCATGTACTTTCTCTCTTCACATTTCTATTGAATAGTTTAATTTATGTAAAAGACTCATGTTTCTTGTTTAGAACTTGTTTATAGAGGACTTTAGGGGATCAAAGAAGATAGACTAGTGAAGGATAGTAATGTCCTAAATCCTAGTAGAAACTATGGTACAATCATATAGCTAATGGGTGAGTTAATATCCTGGTATGCTTATAAGAATCCAACAAGCAATCAGGTGAGACATATCAATGATCTACTGAGAACCCTAGCCGACGGGTGGATTTTAGGAAGAATTGGTCTCTTTTAGTACACCCACCATCTTTCTAGTGGGTTTTTCAGTAGTGGGGTGGATTTGGATGATGCCACAAGTTATCCGGTGGTAATGAGTGGCTAGAAAGTGGTGATGGGTTATGTTAGATTAGTGAGGGGGAAGATTCATATTTCTACCCCTAAAATCCCTTCTTATGACTATTAATACCCTATTTTGAACCTAACTCAACATTTTTTATTACGAAGGGTTCTCAAAGGCTTGATTGGATTGTCTAACACTTTTCCTCCACTCCTTGACCTGTTTATCAATCTAGATGAATTGAATCAATGAGTTTTATTTGTTTTTGTGGTGTCCAATTTTTTATTCTTTGATATTATTCTTATAGCCTTTAGGTGGAGGATATACAACTTCCCAAATGGGATTGTGGTTTTGCATGTATATATGGACATTTGAGCTCATGATTACTTCGTCTCCTCTTAATTAAGGTTCTATAAAAAACTCCCTAAGGTCTTATTTATTTATCTAGTATCTGTAACCATAATGACCACACTGAAACACTATGTGAATGAAAAATTATAATCATAACTAAATTGTAAAATTTTAAATATCAGGCTTAGTCTTTATATGGATCTCATTGGGTATGATGGTGATTGAGACTGGGTCCTTTGGCCACCTGAGAGGTGTTCCTACCCAGGAACTTGGATTAAAACCTATAAATTAAAACCCTGGTATTAATTAACTAAATCAGACAATTTGTTAGGGAATTGGATTAACTCATAAATTGATATTGTTCATGGGTCACATGGATGATAAGTTGATAATTGTTATGGATTTAAAAAAGGGAATAATGGAATGATGACATAATGACATAATTATTATGAAACTATAATCGGTTTTATGATGAATGAGAATCAAATTTTTTAAAACCTATTTTGTGAATTGATGACTTATCTTAAGGATTAAATGATATAAAATTTAAATATGTATGATTATTGGTAATTAGTATGATTTAACTAATATAGAGTTTGTTTTAATGTTAGGTAGGAATAATTATTTGGTATTGTTTGTATTTTCCTAAGTACCTAAGGGCGAGAGACATGTTATCAAGAAAAATGAGGGTGATAAGAATGGATACATGGTTTATGAGGGTGAGACACATGGTTTCATGAATCCATAAGGTAAGATGTTGGGTTTCTTTCTTATTAAGGTAGAGGTACACAGTGTTTCTAATTCAATAGGGTGAACTACATGTTGTTTTCTATAGGGAATGGTGTATGGTCTTACATGATGCATGAGGGAGATAATTATAAAAGGAAATAGAGTTATATTCAAATAATGTTCATTGGGGTTTAGGGATTGACATATCTGACATCATGCTGAGGGAAGTTGGGATTAACCCAGAGTATAATCTTAGAGATTGTGGGTTGGGGTGATTACTTTGATATCCTCTATTAATTTTTGAATTATTTACATATTTATCATACTATTTCAAGAAATATTTTTCTAAAAATTGATTTATTTAGAAACTATTAGTGGTGGTCTTCTAAGTTTTACTCAAATACTATTTGGGCTGAAACTTGGTACCCAAATGAAGTTCATGGATATAGGTCTAAAAAAGGGAAAGGGTCCTTGTAATCAATCAACTAAGATATTTCTTGGATTGAAGCCTAGATATATGTCCAAGAAATGGGTTCAAGACTGGTTTTGTGGGTATTAATTTTGATTGTTTCTTTTAGTTGTTTTCATGCAAGAATATAAATATGAAATTTAGATGGCATACATTATGGAATGAAATTGTATATTATGATTACATTGATTTTTATTTGGTTTGTATATATATTATATTTTATCTATAATGATTGTTTATTATGTATTAAACTATTTGTTTCTAGAGGCTATAGTCTCCCCACTATAAATGATGGATCCTCACCAGCAGTTAGTAGAATTTAATGTATGTGGATGTGTACGTAAGGTCAGGTGACGACCCGTATCAGTCACCAGTGGGAGTACAAGGATAGGGACATTAAAAGTTGCTAGATTCATAATTTTCTATTAATTTAATATTTGGGAAATATATATCAGAGAATAAGATATGTCTGTGCTTTGTAATGATCTTGTTCATGTGAGAAACCGACCCATGTATGGGAGAAAATATAATTTTCAAGGACTTGATTGATGTTATTGAGATTATATTATTAAATAAGTGATGTTATTTCACCCAGGGTGATTGAATTATTGTGCAATGTTACAATTTTATGAGATTTTTTTCATTGTATGGTATGGTATACAATGTGAATTCCTTCATCATGATAAAAATGTTAGAAAATATATTAACATGAATTATTCCGGATAGGGACATAATTACCACATATGAAATTTATGACTATCTAAATGGAGAAAACATCCCTTATAAAATCAAATATAAATGAATGAATGTATCTATTATAACAATTTGAGTAACTTGTTAATCCAGAAAACAAAGTGACTTGTGACCATGGTTATCTTTCGTCTCTGTTTCCTTCTAAGGTTGACATTATATATATTCTGATATAAGGAGTGTGTTCGTACATATAGATAAAATACATCTTATTTATATTCTGGTTGAGGATTAGGAGATTTTAAACCAACACACACCTCTCATAGCTAAGAAAAAACTTCATTCAATTCCAAAGAATCCAATGGATAATCAGCTCTATAACCATTTCATGGAGGTCTTGAGATCCATACTAAGTGAGAATACAGGCACCATTCCCTCTATGATTGAGTTGAATATAGAGTTTTAGGTATAACACCCATCCTCATCTATTGGGGATGGTGGCCCCCAAGTAGTGGAATTATGGCTCAAGTCTATTTAGACGATCATCAATCATCTAGAGACACCCAATGATAGGAGGTTGAAGCTTACAATATTATTATTGTAGGGAGAAACCAAGTGCTAGTTGGACATATTAGATCCTTAAAATTAGTATAATGGACTATCTTGGAAGAATTTCCAAATGAGGTTCCCATACTGTTTTTACCCAGAGGCACTAAGGGAGGAGAGAGCTCATGAGTTTATGAACGAGACATAGGGGAATATGTTTGTGATGGATTATGCATTATATTTATTCAATGTGAATATTTTTCTCTAATATTGGATAGAGATAAGGGAGATAGGGTCATCATGTCAAATAGGGGATTATACATGATATAAATTCTCAGATTAATGTCTTTGGATTCACTATATACTCCAACATTGTGAATTAGGATATCATTTTAGAAGGGGAACTAAGTGACTCTATAAGTGGTGGGATGGAGGTTTCAACTAGGCTGTATGGTATCACTTAATTTGGAAGTAGGAAGTATTTTTTCGAGTATTAACATCATAAAAAAATAAGTGTGATCATTTAAGGTAGTAGGTATCATTTGTAGGCATTGAGAAGGTAAGATTTTTTCAATGCAGTAGTGCTGACCATAAGTAATATTAGTGTCATGAACCACTAGTGGAGTGATAAAATTACTATAATATGGGACACATGTAGATTCTTTATAGGGGAATATGGTAGTTTAGTGGTGGTAGAGGATTTTGGAAATCACTAGAGTAATGAAAGGACTCATCTACCCCTTAGTATACAGGTATATATAGTTCCACGAGTCACTCAAGATGGAGTAAGGGATATGAAACCCCAATGATGGAGTGATAATATAACACAAAGGAGCATTATTGGGGAGTCATACTGGAACATTGTGTATAGGGATGAGTATGATATATTCCATACATTATACTCCTACAATTATGGATGCAGGAACTTCCACTGTTTTAAGTACAATTTTAGAAGAATTTTCCCTCATGTGTGCTATTTTTGTTAGTTGGGAATCACAAACTTTCATATCAGTTCAATTTTTCTATTAATTGGGATTGAATGTGGAGTATCTGGTTAGTGTTATTTATATTTAAACATAGTTAAAAGTGAGATTATTGGGTATCATATGCTATAAGGAGTGTTCACTTAAAAATTGTTGTTACCATTTTTAATTGGACCTATTAAATTTGAAAATGGGAGGATTAAATTTGATTCTAGGTATGGATTGACTAGTCCTATACCGAGTTCATATTGATTTTTAATATAGGAGAGTGAATTTACTATTTTCAGAAGTGGGTAACTATTCCGATAATAGAGAATTAGATTTTTAGAATGATCATACACAGCCAATTCCATGTTGATTGGATTTTCTAACGGACCAGGTAGCATGTCATATATTATATGATGGCGAGTCACAATAGGGTACATTTCCTTATATGGTGTAATAAATTAGTGATGTATTTATTAAAGAATTGTTCTTTTAACCACTAGAGTAGTGTATTGAGTTCACTATCATGTTGGTTCTAGGAGCTAAACCTATTTATTTTCCAATATAAAAAATGAAACTAACAATACTTTTAGAGTTGAATGTGTAGATTGAATATTTGTAATTTAAGGGAATCATACTACATAGTAACTTGGCGTGGTGTTCCAATTTTCTATTTTACAAAAAATTAGATATAACATTTCACTTTTGTTTGGAATAATGGAGGTCAAACTATGTGATAATCCAGAATCAATATCCACTTCCATGTATTGACGATATCTTAAATCATATGAGAGGTGACTAGATATTTTATAAGATTGAATTGAGGTTATGATACTATAGGTTGAGGGTGAGGCTATCCAATATTCTTTAAACTACTTTTATTATCATGTTTAGACTATATGAGTTATTGGTGATGTCGTTTTTTCCTAATCAATTCACTTGAAATATTCATGGTCTTGATAAATCATGTATTCGATCTATATATGTATTAGTTTTTGGTGGTTTTATTCAATGAAATTTTTTTAATCTCATTATATATATGATCATTCCCAATATCTTTATATCACCTAGAGTATATTTTGAGATCATGGGGTTTATCCCTAGATATCTAAATGTCATTTTTGTATGGATAAAGTGCACTTCATGGGCCATGTTACTTAAGAGGATTGAGTGTTAGTGAACCCAGAGAAGGTTAAAACTTTTTTATGTTGGGATTAACCTAAGAAAAACTTCATGATTTGGAGATTTATGGGTTCAATTGGCTATTATTGTCATTTCACCCATGAATTCCCTCATCCTGATGTTTTTCTGTCTAGTTTGACAAAGAAATTGGTGAAGCTTGTATAGTTAGAATCATGTAAGGAGGATTTAAAATAATAAATGAGATAGTGTACCTTAGTATAGATCCTCACATTAACTAATTTGTTTTAGGAGTACACCATGTATTGTGATGCAAAAAGAGTCAGTATTATAGTAGTTATGATACAATAGGATCAAGTTTTTTTACTTATGACTCTAGATAGTTGAGAATGCATGAGTGGAATTATCCCAATCATGATCATGAGAGGGGAGTAGGTGTATTATAATAACCCATTATTTTAATACATGTAAATTATATCTTTTTTGATGAATATTCAATATATTACAAAAACAGACACCTAAGGACCTTAATAGTCTAGTGCTTTTGGAAACTTGGAACACAATCATATTAATTCATGGAAGATATTCAGTGTATCCAATAAAGAAATTACCCTTTAGTAATTTTACAAAAAAATCCTACTTAAATAATTTTATCATAACCCAAGGGAAGAAAACCTAAGAAAGGGTGAGATCAGATTCTTAGTAAAGGTAAACAAGGGAAATACACAATCATAACATGATCATTTGGGTATGAGAACATGAGCATAATAATTCAAAACATACCCTGCATATCAATGTTCACAATCTTGAGTCATGGAACAAATATTGGTAGTTCATAAGTCATGAATATAAATGGAATCAAATGACATGATCCATGAGACCATAAAATTGGCATTATACATATATTTGTGGCATACACATAAGTAGAAAAAATCTTATGTCAAATCTACCCACAAATATATTCATAACATGTTAGGCTTGGGTTAACCACCCATCTACCTTATTTGGGATTGGGATTACCTATTTTGTATCCTCTTTCGAGTGTGGGATAACCACTTGTGTACCCTTATTTTTTGTCTTGGTCTAACCAGCTGTGTACCCTCTTTTTTTGGCCTTGGGAAAGCCACCTATGTAACCTCTGAGATCATAGAATATTTATCATTACCCAATGAATTATTGGGAGATATAGGTCCTTCAAATCACATAATTATAATCATAAATATGTTTTCCATAATATCAGAAAACATTCATCATTTTATAACCCATTAAATTAAATTGGTTTCAGAAAAATTTCATCATATCACAACCTTTTGAAATGATACATCTTCAATAATCATTTCATAATTTCATCATAGAATAACCCATGAAAAATATGTTGGTTTAATAATGATTCTATAATATTATAAACCATGGAATATAAACAAGTTTCATAATCATATTATCATAGTAAACCATTTAGATAAATAATAAGAATGGTATAATTTGTTTATATCCCTAGTAATGTATAGGTAACATCAACATATATCATCTTAGATAGAAAATGGTTTTGAAAGATAAATTAAAAAATTTCAGGGAAAAAATAAATTTTCATTAAAAATAATATTTTAAAACATAAGGCATTTTTTTAAAATCTTTCAATTAAAAAATAACCTTGAAAACTTATAAATTAATCTTTGAAATCATATAAAACATTTCATTATGAAGATATCCATTCTTCTTTGAAAAGATAATTTTTTATAAATAATATTTTTTTTGGAAAATCCATTAATTTTAAAATTTCATTGAAATATTATATTTTATACTTCAAATAGAATAATGGTTAAGGAGATATGAAGGTTCTTTCATGCTATATATATTAAAACAAATATTCGTTTAACATTTATGGTAAAATCCAGATAGGCAATGTTTAGAAAATGAAATGAAGATTCATTTAATTTTTTTTTATAAAAAGTAAAAAATGTTTAAAAACAAATTTAACAAACCATAAGAAAATGTTTAATTAATTTATTTTGAAAATATTTTTAGAAAACATGGTTTTGGAAGAAAATATATTTCTGACCAAGGAGATATATACTCAAATGGACCAGAAGTGAGTCAGAATCACTCATACGAAATTTTATTAAAAAAGTAAATGTAAATATAGAACATCAAAAGGGAGGCGTAAAAATTCTAGTGAAATACTTGCCGCACACATCAGCCTCAACAAAGGGCACACAATAGTCAACAGACAGAAAAGACCGTTATGAGCTAGACTCCACAATAGCCTTCTTTGATATCACATCAACAACCTGATTAGCCTCCCAATAAGCATGTGTTACATCAAGAATAAAATCATCAAGAAGTCATAGACACCCAATATAATAGGGTAACATCCTCCATGGTACATTCCGCGACCACCTTTGAAGAATATAAACTGCCACTATTGAGTCCGACTCCATCCACAAAAAATGCCAACCAAAGAAAACTACATATCTGATAGCTTTAATCATGCCCCACAGCTCAGCCTCAATGGCAGATCCCTGACCAATGTATTGATAGAAACACCCTTTAACAAAGCCCTGATAGGTACAAAAAACACCACCACAACTAGCTAGTCTAGGTGCACCTAAGGCCGCCCCATCAACATTGACCTTCAAACAAGAAGGGATCAGAGGAATCCATCTTATTGATTTCATCACCAATGGTTTTTTTGTCCTGCCGGCGACTCCAAAATTCCTCAAAATAACAAGATCGTTGAAGTCATTGTTCATACAACCAACCTGCAACCTGGAGGCTGAACAAACTACCATGTGAATCTCCCTAACTCTTGACCAGAAGGCAGGCTTTCTACCCTCAAAGACCTGGGCATTACGAGCCCTCCAGATGAAACTGATGGTTGCTACAACAACAACCAGGAGGATGTTCTTGACCTGTTCGCTGCAGCATACACAAACGATAGAGGAGAAAAGTCCCTCCAGTGAGTCCTTCTCTAATCGACACCCACCATGTCTTGGATGTATTTCCAGAGCCTGAAAATGAGAGTGCAATGCAGGAAAATGTGATCAATGGATTCCACATCAGCAAGAAAGATTGGACAGGATGAGGCAAGCTGGATTCCATTCCGTTGAAGGGGGAATTTCACCAGGAGTCTTCTCTTCCATATCCTTCATAAAAGAAATAACTCAGCAGAGGAAATGAAGAAAATCTTGAAGGCAGCAAGACACCGAGGAGCTGTAAACTATCCATTGCACATCATCTGATAGGATGCATGAGCGGTAAGAGTACCATCCGAACATGGTGTCCATACAAGAGTATCCTTATCCATGAAACTGTACATGTGAATTTCAGTTAAAATCTAATAGGGGATGAACTCACATATGCATGAAATTTCATCCTATAGTGAATCAATTGATGGCTGCAGCCAATCTTGTGGAATGACAGCATCCTCCTGAATCTGTCTGGACATCCAAGGAGTTGTCCAAGAATTCATAGTAGAATCCCTGCAAACAAGACACTTTGAACATGAAATAATCCCATTGAAAGCATATCTCAATGCATGACATATAGAAGAAGCAAGGTTGTAACGACTCGAAATTTTGAATAAATCTTATTTCCTAATCTTATGTGTTATTTGATTTTATTTTTATACTCAAGAAAAATGTTTCATTTGATAACATGAGTATAATTAAAATGAGACCATTGGGTTTTGACTGTTATATGACCATTGGTCAATATGACCACTGTAAACTAAACATTTCGATTATTGTCTCTAAATACAAGTAATCTTGGTTAATTATTATATAAAGAAGATTTGATGGCCTCACCCCGTAGTATTGGACCGATCGAAGCCCATTTAACAAAACTTGGGAAGGAGGTAGAACCACTGGGCTTTGCTCTGAACCAAACCCAATCCGAGCTTCATCGTGTGAAGTTAGAACGGAATCGCCTTCACGAGAAGTTCAAACTGATAGAAATTACTACTCGTGCGATGTTGGCCTAGCCTCCCTCGGATTCTCTCACATTAGCACACCTTACACTTAGGTCCTATGATGGTGAGATAAGGGGCTATGTAAGGAGACTGTAGCTTCCTCGTGTAATCCTTTGTTTTAAATAAAAATTAGGATTTCTTCTTATGATGAAGTTTATGAATTTTCAAATGATCGGATAAATATAGTATGCATATTTTTTGTGAATCTTAGAAAAAGGATATTTTAAAAATGTTTATCTAAACATTAAATAATTAAAAATGTGTAATGATTTTAGAATAATGGTCCTCTATAATTATGTTCAGTATGAAATTTAGATTCTAATAAGATCAACATAATTTTTAATGAATAGTAAATTATGAATAGTGATTTTACACTTAGGATTAGTAATGTGACCAAATGGATTAGTAATCTCACTTAAAGAAAGATTTAATATAATCTAGGCACCTTGATTAAGTAATGTGATTCAATAAAACGGTTAAATAATAGTTTCATAAATTATTATTCAACTATTAGTTTTTTCATGTGAATAGTGTTTTTAATTAAAAATTAAATTAAAAATATTAAAAAATTATTTCTATAAAATGGATTTCATTTTTGAACTTAGAGCATCGATATTATGTTAAGGTAATTTTTGGGGTTTTTTCTGAAAAAATGAATTTTCGGTGAATAGTTTATTTATTTAAAAATTAAATTAAAAATAATTAGAAAATTATTTTTATAAAATGGGGTTCATTTTTGAAATCAGAGCATTGATATTTGGTTAATGTGAAATTTTGGGTTTTTTCTAAGAAAGGTGAATTTTCAGTAAATAGTAAAAAAGCCGTTTTAGGGTTTCGGTATGTTTAATGACATCATCATTGTGTCATGATGATATCATGAGATATTTTATGGGTTGGCCGACCAAAGGTGATGAATTATTGTATGGGGGGATCCATGTGGCCTAACTCCATGGGAAATACCATGGGAGAGCACATGGTTTTGAGAAAACCACTTTTGAGGTGTCCCTTGGCCATTAATGCCTTGTCCCCTCACTTTCCCTATAAATACCAAGCCATCCTCTCATCCATTTCGACTCCCCACTCTCCTCCAACTAAGTTCTGGTCTCATTTCCACCCAAGGAGTCCTCCCAAGGTTCCCCCAAGCCCTCAAGGTCCCAACCTTTGAGTTTTAGGAGTTATATTTTAAGGTAAGGGATCCGACCTCTCTCTTTCTTTTCATGTAATCTAATTTATGTCATTCCTTTAATGCTCCATGTTCTTATGTGAAAGGATGTTATTTTATACTCATCTTACTGCCCTTTTAATGTTCATATAATGAAATATCCCCTCTTACTATCATTACTTCGTTTTATGAATGTTTAAGTGGAGCCGTTAGGCTGCCGAAATTTTTGTAACAGATTCTTTTTCCCTTCCCATTTTTTAAGATCTATTTTCATGTAAAGTATTTCAAGTTCCTTTTTATTATGATGGGGTATGATATCTATATCTATCATACTGATCTTTTATGATAATATGATTAGAGACCCCATTTTATCTCTTCAATTCAGTATTTTGAAGTTTTATGTGACGTCGTTAGGCTGCCGAATTTTTAAGTGGTTCTTTCACCCTTCTCATTTTCAAGTTCCACTTTCATGTCAAGGCTTTAAAGTTCCTTTTTATTATGTTGGGGTATGATCTCTATATCTATCATACTGATCTTTTATGATCATATGATGAGAGACCCAATTTGAACTCTTCAATTCAATATTTTGAAGTTTTATGTGACGCCGTTAGGCTGTTGAATTTTTAAGTGGTTCTTTCACCTTTCTCCTTTTTCAAAGTTCTAATTATATGTCAATTCGTTGAAGTTCCTTGTTATTATGTGGGGTATGACCTCTATACCTATCATAATGATCATTTATGTTCATATTATGAGATACCCTTTATGATCTCGTCAATTCATTTTTGGTTGAAGTTTATGTGATGCCGTTAGGCTGTAGAATTTTCATAAGAGAAATCTTATTTTATCTTCTTTTCATGTTCTACATTTCATATGGTATATTTTAAAATTTCATTACCATGTTCTTAAATCCTTTATATTCTGTACCTTTACTTTATTATGGGTCATTTATGAATGTTTGACCCATGTCCCCTCTCTTTTCAATGTTTTCTAAAACCCCGAAACGTAGTCGTTATGCTGCAGAATTTGCGTCTCAAAATGTCTCTGACTTTTCTCAAAATTATTTTATGTTATTAAGTGAATACTCAATGCTATTATTTCTACAGGGGTATTCACATATATATCAAAATGTTCGATTTTAAATTCTGGGATTTACATACATGAAACCCGCTTTCCCTTTCCGTGGTTTTAAAGTGACATAAAGATCATGCCTTTAAAACAGTTTTTAAAACGTTATGATTATGAAATGAAACCCATTTCTTTTATGACATATGGTTTGTTTATTAAATGATTGATGATGATATATGTGGCTCACATGATAATAAAGACATGTCATGGTTGTGCCCAGATAGCGCTCCAATGCATTGGGTAAAGACTTAATCTCTAGAGATGACTTTTTAGACTGATACCTTGGTGAGTAACCTTGGTAATTTTTAATGACACCTTGGGGATGGACCTTCTTGAAACGAAATGATTTTCAATATTAAATGTTGCAGAAACATCTTTAAGTTATTAAAAATGTTATTTTTGTTATGATATATCTCATGATTTATTTCTCATGCCTTAAAGTTCTTTTCATGACCTTATTGAAGTATCTCAAGTTCACATGTAAAATGTTTCTCTTGTTTCCCTTACTGGGCATTCTGCTCATCCTTTCTTTTGATGTATGTCCCCAGGTTATGAGATGCGGTAATGAACCTAGGATGAACATGAGGAGAAACCTTTCAAGTGTTTAAGATTAATGTTTTATGTTTTCATGTATTAAGTTCCTGGTTTCCAAGACACTAAACCTTAAAGATCCTCAGTTTTGTAAAATGTAATGAAAGTTTATGTGATAAAAAGGCGGGATGCTATAGTTGGTATCAATGGATGGTTTAGTTATTTGTGTGAATTAGGATATGAAAACATTAGAAAGAAGCCTATAGGAAAGTTTATATATAGGAAATCTTCCTGGTATTTTGGAGAGTATTGAGTAATGGGTTCCCAAGAAAATACATCCCTTTCTGGATACGAGGAGGTAGAGGTGGCTCTGGCACAGATGTACATAGGGGTAAAACCTGAAAACACCACTTTGAGCTAGAATCAAACGGGAACAGGTACACGACAATGGGCCTTGCTGCACTCTTGGTTATGACACTCACGGGGGATATGCTTTGGTAAATTCATAAGCTTAGTATGAACCATTGTTAAAGGAACAAAGATAAAATAAAATAACGATTCATATAAGAATATATGATCATGGATAACCTAGATGGGAACCTAGGGGATCACAAGTTAGGGTATACTTTTCTTCTACAATTTATCCTTATATGCTTTGAGTTCCTTTTCATGATTATTGGCTAAGTATTTAAGACCCTAAGTATACTTTCTCTTCTTAGTTAATGGTGGGAAATGGAAGAACATTTCCCAACAACCAATGCGATAGGAAATGCGACGATTGCCATATTAATATGACAGAGATGATTATGGGATTAAAAGATGATTATTATTTTGGAATACATTCACTATTTTGGGGACCCTATATGATCAAGGTAAATAGATTACTACAGTATTTTCATTGAGGAGAAAGGTTGAATTTTATTTTGAGGAATCGATGAATTTAAGGCGAACTTATAGTAATTTAGGTTACTTATGGGAATGATTAACCTATCTTGGGTAAAATATGTTTAGGTTAGCTACTTTTTTTATAAGATGTTAGGAGTGGTCGATGTTTTTTCGAGATGAACAATGAGGTTTATTTTTAGAAGACTATGTTATCAAATCCTTCTTGTATTTGGGTTTCAATCTTAGTTTAGTGAATTTTAAGGACCTTTATTTATGGAATGGTATATGATGAACTTTGGGCAGTACCATGGAACTTTGAAGATTTAAAAGTAGTTTCCCTTCCTATGGGATTCTTTCTTTTTGAAGAGTTGTTTTACCTTACCCTTTCTATTTCTGGGATAATTTTTAAAGATAGAATAAATAGATAGTTAATATTATGTGGATTATATGATTCTCTAGAAGATGATTCTTGTGTTTTGATGAGACCAAGTAGTTCTGAATGCTCATCGTTTTGAGAAAAGATTAGTTTTGGTAGAAACTTATTAAAGGATGAAACTCTACTTGAAGGTAGGTATATTTTCTTATGTTTTGTTCTATCTAGTAAATGAATTCCTCAAAATTATGAAAAGGAACGTAAAACAAAAACTTTGTTGGTTTACGTTTCCTACTAGGTAATCAAAGACCGTTTACACACATCATATGTTTGGGATTTTCTTATGGTTAACTTTCTCCTAATCATGTTTTCCATCACTCTCCCTCAGAACATGACCCTTTATTTTTCTTCCATATCCATGTTTTCCTACATGGAATTCTAGTTTGGGTTATCTTGGGTGACCTTTGTACTTTCCTTGCTTTCTTTTAAAGTAATAGTTTTACTGACTCCTTTTCCGATGTGGGAATTTCAATGAAATTTCAAAACCCAATTTTAAAAATTGCGAGGACGCAATTTCTTATGGGGGGAAGATTGTAACGACCCGAAATTTTGAATAAATCTTGTTTCCTAATCTTATGTGTTATTTTATTTTATTTTTATACTCAACAAAAATGTTTCATTTGATAACATGAGTATAATTAAAATGAGACTGGTGGGTTTTCACTGTTATATGACCATTGGTCAATATGACCGCTATAAACTAAACATTTCGATTATTGTCTCTAAATACAAGTAATCTTGGTTAATTATTATAGAAAGAAGATTTGATGGCCTCACCCAGTAGTCTTGGACCGATCGAAGCCCATCTAACAGAACTTTGGAAGAAGGTAGAACCACTGGGCTTTGCTCTGGCCCAAACCCAAGCCTAACTTCATCATGTGAAGTTAGAACAGAATCGCCTTCGCGAGAAGTTCAAACTGATAGAAATTACTACTCGTACGATGTTGGCCGAGCCTCCCTCAGATTCTCTCACCTTAGCACACCTTACATTTAGGTCCTATGATAGTGTGATAAGGGGCTATGTAAGGAGACCGTAGCTGCCTTGTGTAATCCTTTGTTTTAAATAAAAATTAGGATTTCTTCTTATGATGAAGTTTATGAATTTTCAAATGACCGGATAAATATAGTATGCATATTTTTTGTGAATCTTAGAAAAAGGATATTTTAAAAATGTTTATGTAAACCTTAAATAATTAAAAATGTTTAATGATTTTCGAAAAATGGTCTTCTACAATTTTGTTCAGTACGAAATTTAGAGTCTAATAAGATCAACTTAATTTTTTATGAATAGTAAATTATGAATAGTGATTTTACGCTTAGGATTAGTAATGTGACCAAATGGATTAGTAATATCACTTAAATAAAGTTTTAATATAATCTAGGCACCTTGATTATGTAATGTGATTCAATAAAATGGTTAAATAACGGTTTCATAAATTTTTAGTCAAGTATTAGTTTTTTCAGGTGAATAGTGTTTTTTAGTTAAAAATTAAATTAAAAATATTTAGATTTTTTTTAATAAAATGGATTTCATTTTTGAACTCAGAGCATCGATATTATGTTAAGGTAATTTTTGGGGTTTTTTCTGAAAAAATAAATTTTCGGTGAATAGTTTATTTATTTAAAAATTAAATTAAAAATATTTAGAAAATTATTTTTATAAAATGGATTTCATTTTTGAAATCAGAGCATTGATATTTGGTTAATGTCATATTTTGGGTTTTTTCTGAGAAAGTTGAATTTTCAGTAAATAGTAAAAAAGCAGTTTTAGGGTTTCAGTATGTTTAATGACATCATAACTGTGTCATGATGATATCATGAGATATTTTATGGGTTGGCCGGCCAAAGTTGATGAATTATTGTATGGGGGGCCCCATGTGGCCTAACTCCATGGGAAATACCATGGGAGAGCACATGGTTTTGAGAAAACCACTTTTGAGGTGTCCCTTGGCCATTAATGCCTTGTCCCCTCACTTTCCCCATAAATACCAAGCCATCCTCTAATCCATTTCGACTCCTCACTCTCCCCCAACGAATTTATGGTCTCATTACCTCCCAAGGAGTCATCCCAAGGTTCCCCCAAGCCCTCAAGGTCCCAACCTTTGAGTTTTAAGAGTTACGTTTTAAGGTAAGGGATCCGACCTCTCTCTTTCTTTTCATGTAATCTCTTTTATGTCATTCCTTTTAGGCTCCATGTTCTTATGTGAAAAGATGTTCTTTTATACTCCTATTAAATCCCTTTTCATGTTCATATAATGAAATATCCCCTCTTACTCTCATTATTTCGTTTTATGAATGTTTAAGGGGTGCCGTTAGGTAGCCGAAATTTTTGTAACATATTCTTTCTCCCTTCTCATTTTTTTAGATCTATTTTCATGTAAAGTCTTTAAAGTTCCTTTTTATTATGTTGGGGTATGATATCTATATCTATAATACTGATCTTTTATGATCATATGATGAGATATCCCATTTGATCTCTTCAATTCAGTATTTTGATGTTTTATGTGACGCCGTTAGGCTGCCGAATTTTTAAGTGGTTCTTTCACCTTTCTTGTTTTCAAGTTCCACTTTCATGTCAAGGCTTTCAAGTTCCTTTTTATTATATTGGGTATGATATCTATATCTGTCATACTTATATTTTATGGTCATATGATGAGAGACCCAATTTTATCTCTTCAATTTAGTATTTTGATGTTTTATGTGACGCTGTTAGGCTGCTGAATTTTTAAGTGGTTCTTTCACCTTTCTCCTTTTTCAAAGTTCTAATTCCATGTCAAGTATTTGAAGTTACTTCTTATTATGTGGGGATATGACCTATATAACAATCATACTGATCATTTATGTTCATATGATGAGAGACCCTTTTTGATCTCGTCAATTCATTTTTGGTTGAAGTTTATGTGAAGCCGTTAGGCTGCAGAATTTTCATAAGAGAAATCTTATTTTATTTTACTTTCATGTTCTGCATTTCATATGGTATATTTTAACATTTCATTACCATGTTCTTAAATCCCTTATATTCTGTTCCTCTACTGTTTTATGGGTCATTTATGAATGTTTGACCCATGTCCCCTCTCTTTTCAATGTTTTCTAAAACCCCAAAATGTAGCTGTTATGCTGCAGAATTTTCGTCTCAAAATGTCTCTGTCTTTTCTCAAAATTATTTTATATTATTAAGTGAATACCCAATGCTCTTATTTCTATAGGGGTATTCACATATATATCAAAATGTTCTATTTTAAATTTTGGGATTTTAATACATGAAACCCTCTTTCCCTTTCCGTGGGTTTAAAGTGACATAAAGATCATGTCTTTAAAGCAGTTTTTAAAACGTTATGATTTTGAAATGAAACCCATTTCTATTATTCCATATGGGTTGTTTATGAAATGATTTATGATGATATATTTGGCTCACGTGATAATAAATACATGTCAAGGGTGCGCCCAGATAGCGCTCCAATGCATTGGGTAAAGACTTAATCTCTAGAGACAACTTTTTAGACTGATACCTCGGTGAATAACGAGGGTAATTTTTAATGACACCTTGGGGATGGAACTTGGTGAAACGAAATGATTGTCGATATTAAATTTTTCAGCCACATCTTCATGTTATTAAAAATGTTTTTTTATTATGATATATCTCATGATTTCTTTCTCATGCCTTAAAGTTCTTTTCATGACCTTATTGAATTATCTTAAGTTCACATGTAAAATGTTTCTCTTGTTTCCCTTACTAGGCCTTATGCTCACCCTTTATTTTGATGTATGTCCCCAGGTTATGAGATGCGGTAATGAACCTAGGATGAACATGAGGAGAATCCTTTCATGTGTTTAAGAATAATGTTTTATGTTTTCATGTTTTAAGTTCCTGGTTTCCAAGACACTAAACCATAAAGATCCTCGGTTTTGTAAAATGTAATGAATGTTTATGTGATAAAAAGGCGGGATGCTATAAAGGTAATGGGAATAACCATCCCAAATCCTTGTTGTGATCTGGGCTAAAATTAATTCCATAGACCTGTCTTTGGAGGTGTTAAGTCTCTAGGTGAATTTACTATGTAAAGCTTCATTTAAAAGGCTCAAGTATTTAATGCCAAGTCCCACCATCTCAATAGATTTAATGCAGTCTTTCCATGCCACAACAACCAGCTTCCTTTCATAGATAGAACAGGTCCATATAAAGTTTCTGATAAGCCTTTGGAGTTCCTTGATAAGAATCTTTGGCCACCTGTAAATGGAAAACTCATAAAAAAACATTGAGGTAGTCACTGAGTTGACAAGATGAAATATTCCATCTTGAGACATAGATATCCCTTTCCAAGTTTCCATCGAAGAAATAATGCGGGAAAAGGTGGACTCAAGATGGCACCTTTTCACACGTCCCCAGAAAAGAGGAACGCCAAGATAATTAATGGGGAATGATCCCTTTTTAACCACAAGGGATATTGTGATTTTTTGTTGCCTTCTAATGGGGATTCCCTCCACAAAAACCACAAAAGATTTCTAAAAACTAATGGCCTGCCCAGCCACATCCTGATAATGCTTGAAGATTCTCTTGATTGAAGAAACTGTCCCTATGTCAGCATTACCAAATAAAAGGATATCATCAGCATAGAGTAGGTGAGTGGGGGAAAAGATATCCCTACCAACATTAATAAGATTGTACAGACCAGCTTACACAAGGCTATTAATTCATAAACCCAGATAATCCTCAGCAAGGGCAAACAAAATGCCAGAGAGAGGATCCAGTTGTTGAAAACCCCTGGAGCACTGAAAAAAGACTCTTGGCGAGCCATTAACTAGAATAGAAAGCCTAAAACTCTTAAGAATGGTGTGAATTAGATTGAACAACCTTGTATAAAACCCATGCATCCTAAGAATAGATAGAAGAAAGCTACATTTCATTATATCAAAGTCCTTAGAGATATCAATTTTCACCTTAAAACTACCTTGTTTCACCATCCTTCTTAGGGCATTAATGTATTCAGAGGTAGTAAAGATGCATGTTTGAATGCTCCTTCCTAGGACAAACCCAAATTGATTCGGGGTGATGAGCCCCTTCACCACATTTCCTGTCCTCATGGAAAGAATCTTGCTGATGATCTTAGGGATAGTATTACCAATAGAAACTGGACTGAAATCTTTAATATCTATTTCATTTTCCCTCTTGGGTAATAGATAAATGAAGTTCGAGTTAGCACCATAACTCATGGAAGTAGTAAAAAAGAATTCTCTGACTGCATTGATAACCTCATCATGAAAAATATCCTAGTTAAACATAAAAAACATGTTTGTAAAACCATCTGACCCAATAACACAATCAATGTTCAGAGAGAACAAGGCCTCCCAAAACTCCTTCCCCCCAGGTACCTCCACAGGGTTTTCATTTTCCTGATTATCAATACTTGGACGGATGTTTTACATAATCATATTTGATCTGTCAATCCAAATATCAGAATAGAGGTCAGAAAAATAAACAAAAACCACATTTTCAATATCATCCTCCGAAGAGACAGTTACCACATTAATGTGTAAGGTAGTAACCCCTGTCTTAGCTGTCATTACTTGTGAAGAAAATGGAAGAAACTGGAGTTACTATCACCTTCCCTTAGCCACCGGACATTGTAAACAGATCTGGAAAATTTTTTATAGTATTGAGCAATTCATCTAGCTTTGAAAAAGACTGTATTTCATCACATGAGGGCATTGAATTTAATTTATTAAAGTTCTGACAGCTCACAAGATGACTTTCAGCTGCCGTGATGTCATCATCCAGTTTAGAGAAATAATGCTTAATCCATTCCCTCAACTTTACCTTAGTAATTTTCAGCTTTGAGGACAGAATATGTGTAACACCCCAGGTAAATAAAGAATATGAAATTTTCATATTTATCCATATTTTTTAATGAATTATTAATATTACTTTAAAGGGAACGCTATGCTCGATGGCGTACCCAATACACAACAACGAGTTTCTTTGAAATCTTACGTTGCACTCTAATAATAAAATAATATTATTTTAAATGATAGTTAATTCCTAGCCATTGTAATGGCATGAATGAACAGAAGTAACTAAAAAATGATTATATATGTTTTTCAAATATTTTTACTTTTATCAAATAAATGTTAGAGGCTTAAAATGCAAATGAATCCAATTTTAAGCATAAATCTTCTAGTATTCTTTAAAAGGTCGATTAACCACCTTTTGATGGAGAAACCTTTTTAAATATACTTTTTACTATTTTATATGTTGTATTTGACAAAATACAACCCTTCTTTAGAATCTGGACATCAAAATTTACTTTTTGTAAGTTTTTGTTATTTTTCCGATAAAGATCATTTTTATTGAAAATGTTGCATTTTAATTCAAAACCTCATTTTAATCTGATTTATTTATATGTCTAGATTATATTTTTAATTGAAATTAAATTGTATTTAGAATATATTTTTACCATTTAATCCAATGGTGGTCATTGGAATTAATTTCACTTTGAAATTGGACTAAAACTAGTGTCAATCTTTTAATAGATATTATTTCTTAAAAACACGGTATTTGTTTTGACAGCGGGAATTAATTATTAAATTAATTAATGCAACTTATATTTTTTGAATTTTTTAAAATAGACATCATTTTTTAATTCATAATATAAAATATAGCTTAGGGTGAATTTTTGGTATTTTTCCGAAAAACTTGAATTTTTGATGAATAGTGAAACCACTAAGTGGTTGTTAAAGAAATTGATTTTTCGTTTAAATAAAAATTTTCCACTTCTGTGATTTGATTTTCAAAAAGCCGACATACATGGTTTTCATTAAGAAGTAAAATGTGGTTCAATTAGATTAAAATAATTTTTGGTGAATAGTAACTTTTAAGTTTTATTAATCGCGATTAAAGGTAATTAGTGTAATTTAAGGTAAAAATAATGTTTTAATAATATGAAATGACATAGAAACATGTCCTACCCTCATTTTATGTGTCATGGCCGACCAAGACAATTTATCGGTCAACTTGGGGACCTCATGGAGCCACTTTGGTAGGAAAATGACATAAATAACTTTTTATTTATAGTTAAAATAAAAATGTCACAAACATGAGTTGTTTTACTAAAACAATTTTTACATGGGGTTATACAAGACATATTTTTGACTATAAATATTAATTATAAATATAAAAAGATTTCCTACATCATTATATTTGTTTATATTTTTTAGACATTAAATAAATTAAATTATTTATGACACCATGGTGATGCATCGATTACCTCATTATTTAACGATTTAAATAAAATGAAAAGATAATGTAAAATATAAGACCTAAACTTGTAAAAAACCTATTTGATGGGTGTATTTAGAACTATGTTCACCTTATCCTCGAAATATAGAATTTTGGGACCTTTAAAATCCAAAAATCATTTTATAAAAAAGTAAAAGTTTATAACTTTCCAAGAGTGCCCCTCCTCTCCTCTTATAAAAGGCCCCCACCACTACCACCTTACCCACACCTCTCAAGCATTTGGCTCGGCAAACCCCTTCCCATTTCATATCTCCACATCCATATATTCATCATTGAAGCCTCACCTTTGGGCAGAATCCTTTCCAAGGAATCCTTTGAGCTCAAATCAAAAAGAGTTACCCGATTTAAAGTTAATGTCTTCCCTTGTGTTATTTTGTTTTATTTTGCTTCTCCAACTCTCTAAACTATTTTTATTCCTTTCTTTTGTAAAAAAACCAGTATCTTAAATATACTAGGATTTTTTTATGTGAAATATTCGTGCAACACTTACACACACCTTCGTCTAATGGTTAAAGAACATACTATTTCTGTGGATGGCGAATTTCTGCCTCACAAAACGATGATTGTTCAATATTCTCTTAACACCTTTCATGGTGGCCATTATGATGTAACTATATTTTATATATTATATATATGGTATTTATGTTTTCTATATTATTCTTAATTTTATATTTAAAACATTCCTTTATGCTTTTCATGTTGTGCAAATGTGATAATTTCATACGAGGAAGTGTGGACTACCGCCCCTCATGTGCTGTGGCTCGTTCATGAAATACATGGAATGTATAAAGATTGAAATTATTGAAAATATGAGAACTATATAACATATATAATATATTGGAATTATATTATATATATCTCTCAATTATTTTTAATTCCATTAATATGACAAAGAAATGAAAGTAGCGTTCATGCGTACGTACGACCTACCGTCTCCATGAATGGTGCATTTCATTTCCATTTATATCCAAATGTTATGGAGTAGTATATAAAGAATATTTACTGGATATATATGATATTTAAATCATTAATACTATTCTGGGGATGATTTACTTATAACTACATGGACAATCATTTTCAAAAAAATTCACTTTTGACTCATGTACCAAACATCGACAAAAACGTCTGATATGAACTCACATTATTAACCAATTATTATAACATTATAATCTGTGATATGAACTGAATAATAATCTTTAAAATATATCTTTAGGCAATTATAAATTGACCAAAGTTTATTATTCAGGAATATAAAGAAACGAACAAGACAAGTCTGACTTGAGGTAAGGGATCCCACCTCTCTCTTTCTTTTCAAGTACCCTCTTTTATGTCATTTCATTTATGCTCCATGTTCTTATGTTGGAGGATGTTCTTTAATATTCAACATACTAAATTTTTTATTTTCATATGATGTGTTACCCCCTCTTACTCTCATCAATTCATTTTAAGAATTTTTATGTGGCGCCGTTAGGCTGCCGAATTTTCGTAAGGGATCCAACCTCTCTCTTTCTTTTTAAGTACTCTCTTTTATGTCATTTCTTTTAAGCTCATCTTTATTATGTTTGGGGATGTTATTTTATATTCCTATTACTGTAATTTTTATGTTCATATGATTAGAGACCCTATTTTATATCATCAAACCATTTTTTGAGGTTTTAAGTGGCGCCAATAGGCTGCCAAGTTTTCGTAAGGGATTTTTCATCTCCCATTTATTCATGTGACATTTGTACTACGTTTTCCACCATTTCCATTGAGTGGTGTATGTAATGCACATTATTATACTCTTTGTGTGGTATAATTGCAATTATGGGTATTTAATTCTTCATTTTATGCCCCTTCTTCCATGGGGTGTATGTTTTGAAAGGTACCTAAGTCGGTAAGGAAACCCTTCACCCTCCTCTTTTTAAAAGACTTCTTTTGTTACGTCTTTTAATTAACATATTATTATGTTGGGATATGTCCTTATATATCCTTATTTATGTATATTTTTTTTCCAAGGGATGAGATACCATTTTTTCTCTCATCAACTCATTTTGAGAATTTTAAAGTGACACCGTTAGACGGTCGGATTTCTGTAAGGGAACTTCTTAACCCACTTTCAATTCTTTGGGTTAAACCTCTACTTCTTGATTTTATTATGCCAATATTATGTGTGGAATCTCAATGTTGTAATTTCCACAATCCTTTGTCTGGATATACTATTTCTACACATAATCATCTCATTGATAAATTCTTACGAACTTGTATGAGAAATCATAACTCAATCTCATTTCATTGAGTTAAAAATCTATGTCATTGGTTTTGTTTTTACATGATTATGTGTGAATGACCTCTGATTGTTTCAAACTTAATATCCACTTATATTAGGTGTATTTATATTTCTCACATATAATTATCTGATAGATTTATCCTTAATTTAAGGATACCATCTTTATAATGGATTTCATCTCAAATCACATTTCCATTGAGACTTCGTTGCTGTTATGCACCAATTAAATCTTATATGGTGTGTATACTGTCCTTTGACATATTATATCATGAATCCCTTTATTCGCATGATATTATAAAGTTAGGATTAAATGTTATTCCGCAATTATTTGTATTCAAGAGTGTCTCATTTTGTTAAAAACTATTTAACAAAAATATCATTTTAAATGTTTTAAAGATTCATTATTTTAAATCTTTATCTTTAAGGTCCATGTTTTCAAAATGGTTTTCAGTATTTACATGGACATTAATGTTTTAAACATTATAATTCAATTAAAAGCTTCAAAGTGGTATGGGAAACTTTGATTCAAAAATTTATTTTAAATGATTTTTGAAAATGGATTGATTAATTCAATATCTTGGAATTAATTTTTGTGATTTCAAATGAAATATTTTTATTGAAATGTTTATATTTTCAATATTTTATGTGTAATGATGGTACTTGGACATTTTACGGGTGGTTACGTGATAAACCATATGACGGGTGGTGCCGTGAATACCAGGACGTGTGGTTACATTATAACCTCCAATGCATTGGGTATGGAAGTCGGCTGTATGGCTATTCCATTAAGTATGTGCGGAAGTCGACCGTATGGTTATTCCATTTAAGTATGTTTATGTCCCAAGTTACCTCGATAAGTTATGTGTTCTTTATTTGGGTTTTTTTGGTAATCTTTAGGTTATAAAAGGGTATGTAATGGTCTCTTATTCAGTGAAGAGTTTTTATTACTTCATAACGGTGAAAATTATTAGTTTGGTAAAGTACTCATGGTTTACTTGTTGTATTGAAAAACTAACAGTTTTCCTTCTTTGTGTATCATTTACTTGGATTTTTATGCTCATCCCATGTTTTTGAAATGTTTTCCACAGGACTTAAAGATGAATAGGGTCAAGGATGGGATCATGTAAAGACATTCTATCTAAAACATGGAACTAGACATGTTTCTTTTTAAGTGTTTTTTTATTTTATTGAAACTTAGTAGAAGTGTCTACTATGTAATCTTTTGAGATGTAATAGTTATGACCTAATTCTCTAAAAATCTATACCTGAAAAGATCCTCTATTTGAATTATTCATTTAATTCATGATTAAGTAATGTATAAGGCCGGGGCCTTATAGTTGGTATCAGAGGTCAGCTTAGATAACTTTAGAGGTTAAGGTATTCTCTAAGCATAAGTGACATTACCATAATGGTTAGGATTTCAAAAAGAGTCCTAGTTTTATATAATGTGAATGAGTAAGTATATCTTAGTGTTTATCTTAGTCATTAGTACATGATGGTTTTTTTGATATACTCACACTGGCCTTTCTGGTTTTAGTAATTGGATGGATCTAGGAGGCACCAAAGTGACAGAGGGTTTGAAGGAAACTGTGGTGGTTCTCTAATTAACAGACTGGATGAAATGGGGTATTCAATGAGAAATCTCGTGGTTATTCTAAACCAACTATTAGGAGTCATGATCAACCACTTGAACCTTGTTGAGTTCTCTAATGCATCATGTACGTGAGAACCAACTCAATATGGAAGTTCAGGTAATAATTATAAAGGTAACCACTAGGGGTTATATGATCCTTACTTTTGAGGTAATTATGGGTTACTATACTTCATGATGGAATATTAATGACATGAGATAAACTTGAGGTTAAATTATCTTATGGTTATTTTTGAATATTTTATCTTGTTTTGGGAAATTTCTTAAGAATTATATAGTTTTGGAAAAAGAACAACACGCAGACCATGTGACAACCCGTCGCGTTGGAAAAAGCTGCAGGAATTGAACCCACAACCAAAGTGCGACTAGTATTTATCACCTACTACTAGACTACGTGAAGTCCCTGGATAGTATGAATTATTATTTTTAGTTAGATTATTTTATGAATTAATAGTAAGTTGATTTTGGGTTATCTATGGAAATTATTAACCTATCCTGGAGGATATGTGATTAGGTTAATTACTTTTCAATATGAGACTTTTAGAGCAACTGATGTTATTTGGAGATAACTGTTAATTTGTAACTTGGAAGACTATGGGATTAAATCCTTCAAATATTTGGGTTTCAGTATTAGTTTTGATTACTTTGAAGAATTTTATGGATAAATGTTTATTGAATGGTCTTTGTTGAACTTTGGGTACTGTTTGACAAATTTTGAAGATTAAGAATAGATTTTTTTATAAAAGATTATACTTTTTGGATATTATCTGATCTCGTACTAAACTTTTTGGTTTGGTTTTGGTTGATATCTAAGGACATGGGAAATATATAGTTATCTTTTGTGGATTAGGTGATTCTCAATAAGTTGATTATAGTACCTTTAATGCGAACAAGTCTTCTAAAAAACGCGTGTTTTGGAGAAAATATGAGTTTGATTAAAAAATCTAGTAAAATTTGAAAGTCTACGTGACAAGTAAGTATGTTTCATGATGATTTAGTTAAGCCCAAAAATAAATTCCTCAATTAAGTGTAACTTAAAACAAAAATTTTGTCTGTTAACTTTTCCTACTGGGGAATCTAATACCGTTCAACCCATCACAAGTTTGTGATTTTCTTGTGGTTAACTTTCTCCTAGACATGTTTACTATCACTCTCCATCAGAACATGACCCTTTGTTTTTTTCCTCCATATCCATATTTTCATACTTGGAATCCTAGTATGGGTTAACTCGGGTGACATTTGTACTTCTCTCCCATTCTTTTAAAGTGATAGTTTTACTCACTCTTGTTCTGATGTGGGATTTTCAATGACGTTTCCAAGCCCAATTTTGAAATTGCGAGGATGCAATTCCCAAAATGGGGGAAGAATGTAACACCCCAGGTAAATAAAGAATACGAAATTTTCATATTTATCCATATTTGTGAATAAATTATTAATATTACTTTTAAGGGAACACTATGCTCGATGGCGTACCCAATACGCAACAACGAGCTTCTTTGAAATCTTACGTTGCACTCTAATAATAAAATAATATTATTTTAAATGGTAGTTAATGCCTAGACGTTGTAATGGAGGGAATGAACGGAACTAACTACAAAATGATTATATATGTTTTTCAAATATTTTTACTTTTATCCAATAAATGTTAGAGGCTTAAAATGCAAATGAATCCAATTTTAAGCATAAATCTTCTAATATTCTTTAAAAGGTCGATTAACTGCCTTTTGATGGAGAACCCTTTTTAAATATACTTTTAACAATTTTTTATTTTTTATTTTACAAAATAAAATCCTTCTTTAGAATCTGGACATCAAAATTTACTTTGTGTAAATTTTTGTTATTTTTCCGATATAGATCATTTTTATTGAAAATATTGCATTTTAATTCAAAACCTCCTTTTAATCTGATTTATATATATGGATAGATTATATTTTTAATTGATATTAAATTTTATTTAGAATATATTTTTACCATTTAATCCAATGGTGGTTATTGTAATTAATTTCACATTGAAATTGGACTTAAACTAGTGTCAATCTTATAATAGATATTGTTTTATAAAAACACACTATTTGCTTTGACAACGAGAATTAATTATTAAATTAATTAATGCAACTTATATGTTTTGAATTTTGTAAAATAGAATTCATTTTTTAATTTTGAATATCAAATATAGCTTAGGGTGAGTTTTTGGTATTTTTCTGAAAAACATCAATTTTTTATGAATAGTGAAACCACTAAGTGGTAGTTAAAGAAACTAATTTTTCGTTTAAATGAAACTTTGCCACTTCTATGATTGGATTTTCAAAAATCTGACATACATGATTGTCATTATGAAGTAAAATTTGGTTCATTGTGATTAAAATAATTTTTGGTGAATAGTAACTTTTAAGTTTTATTAATCGCGATTAAAGGTAATTAGTGTAATTTAAGGTAAAAATAATGTTTTAATAATATGAAATGACCTAGACATATGTCCTACCATAATTGGATGTTTCATGTCCGACCATGAAAATCCATGGGTCAACTTTGGGACCCCATGGATCCACTTTGGTAGGAAATTGACATAAATAACATTTTATTTAATGTTAAAATAAAAATGTCACAAACATGAGTTGTTTTACTAAAACAATTTTTACATGGGGTTATACAAGTCTTATTTTTGACTATAAATATTAATTAGAAATATAAAATGATTTCCTACATCATTATATTTTTTTTATGTTTTTTAGACATTAAATAAATTAAATTATTTATGACACCATGATGATGCATCGATTACCTCATTATTTAACGATTTAAATAAAATGTAAAGATAATGTAAATTCTAAGACCTAAACTTGTCAAAAACTTATTGGATGGGTGGATTTAGAACTATGATCACCTTATCCCAAAAAATATAATTTTTGGACCTTTAAAATCATAAAATCATTTTATAATAAAGTAAAAGTTTATAACTTTCCAAGAGTGCCCCTCCTCTCCTCTTATAAAAGGCCCCCACCTCTACCACCTTACCCACACCTCTCAAGCCTTTGGATCGGCCAAACCCTGACCATTTAATCTCTCCACATCCCTTTATTAATCATTGAAGCCTCACCTTTGGGATGAAGACTTTCCAAGGAAGCCTTTGAGCTCAAATCAAAAAGAGTTACCCGATTTAAAGGTAATGTCTTCCCTTGTGTTCTTTTGTATTATTTTGCTTCTCCAACACTCTAAACTATTTTTATTCCTTTATTTTGTAACAACAAAAGTATCTTCAATAGACTAGTATGTTGGTATGTGTATTATTTGAGCTACACTTACATACACCTTCGTCTAATGGTTAAAGAACATACTGTTGCTGTGGATGGAGAATTTCTGCCTCATGAAATGATGATTGTTCAATCTTCTCTTAACACCTTTCATGATGGAAATTATGATGTAACAATATTTTATATATGATATATATGGTATTTATGTTTTCTATATGCTCCTGATTTTTATATTTAAAACATACCTTTATGCTTTTCATGTTGTGCAAATGCGATAATTTCATACGAGGAAGTGTGGACTACCACCCCCTCAAGTGATGTGACTCGTTCATGCAACACATGGAATGTATAGAGAATGAAATTAATTGAAATATGTGACCTATATAACATATATATTATTCTGTAATTATAATATATATATCTCCCAATTATTTTTAATTCCATTAATATGACAAAGAAATGAAAGTAGCGTTCATGCATACGTGCGGCCTACCGTCTCCATGAACGGTGCATTTTATTTCTTTTTATCTCCAAATGTTATGGAGTATTATATAATGAATATTTACTGGATATATATGATATTTAAATCATTAATAATATTCTGGGGATGATTAACTTATAACTACATGGACAATCATTTTCAAACAAATTCACTTTTGTCTCATGTACCAAACATCGACAAAAACGTCTGATATGAACTCACATTATGAACCAATTATTATGATATTATAATATGTGATATGTACTGAATAATAATATTTAAAAGGTATCCTTAAGAAATTATAAATTTACCAATTTCTATTATTCAGGAATATAAAGAAACGAAAAAGACAAGTCGGACTTGTGATAAGGGATCCGACCTCTCTCTTTCTTTTCAAGTACGCTCTTTTATGTAATTTCATTTATGCTACATGTTCTTATGTTGGAGGATGTTATTTAATATTCACCATACAGAAATTTTTATTTTCATATGATGAGTTACCCCCTCTTACTCTCATCAATTCATTTTAATAATTTTTATGTTGCGCCGTTAGGCTGCCGAATTTTCGTAAGGGATCCATACTCTCTCTTTCTTTTTAAGTACTCTCTTTTATGTCATTTCTTTTAAGATCATCTTTCTTATGTTAGGTGATGTTATTTTATATTAATATTACTGTACTTTTTATGTTCATATTATTAGAGACCCTATTTTATCTCATCAAACCATTTTTGGAAGTTTTAAGTGGTGCCATTAGGCTGCCGAGTTTTCGTAAGGGATTTTTCATCTCCCTTTTATTCCCGTGACATTTATACTAAGTTTTTCCCCATTTCCTTTGAGTGGTGTATTTAATGCTCCTTATTACACTCTTTTTGTGGTATAATTTCCATTATGGGTATTTACAGCTTCATTGTATGACCCTTCTTCCATGGGGTGTACGTTTCGAAAGGTACCTATGTCGGTAAGGGAACCTTTCACCCTCCTCTTTTTAAAAGACTTCTTTTGTTATGTCTTTTAATTCACATACTATTATGTTGGTATATTTTATTATATATCCTTATTGATGTAAATTTTATGTCCAAGGTATGAGATACCATTTTCTCTCTCATCAACTCATTTTCGGAATTTTAAAGTGACGCCGTTAGGCGGTCAGATTTCTGTAAGAGAACTTCTTAACCCACTTTCAATTATTTCGGTTAAACCTCTACTTGTTGATTTTATTATGCCAAGATTATGTGTGTAATCTCTATGTTGTAATTTCCAAAAACCATTGTGTGGATATACTATTTATACACATAATCATCTCATTGATAAATTCTTACGAACTTGTACGGGAAATCAAAACTCAATCTCATTTCCTTGAGTTAAATATCTATGTCATTTGTTTTGTTTTTACAAGATTATGTGTGAATGACCTCGGATTGTTTCACACTTAATATCCACTTATATTGGGTGTATTTATATTTATCACACATAATTATGTGATAGATTTATCCTTAATTTAAGGATACCATCATTATAATGTATTTCATATCAAATTACATTTCCATTGAGACTTCATTGTTGTTATGCACCAATTCAATCTTATATGGTGTGTATACTGTCCTTTTACATATTATATCATGAATCATTTATCATCATGATATTATAAATTTTGGATTAAATGTTATTCCACAATTATTTGTATTCAAGATTCTCTCATTTTGTTAAAAACTCTTTAACAAAAATATCGTTTTAAATGTTTTAAAGATTCATTATTCTAAATATTTATCTTTAATGTCCATGTTTTCAAAATGGTTTTCCGTATTTACATGGACATTAATGTTTTAAAAATTATTATTCCATTAAAATCCTCAGAGTGGTATGGGACACTTTGATTCAAAAATATATTTTAAATGTTTTTTTTGAAAATTGATTGATTAAGTCAATATCTTGGAATTACTTATTGTGATTAAAAATGAAATGTTGTTATTGAATTGTTTATTTTTTCAATATTTTATGTGTAATGAAGGTACTTGTACATTTTACAGGTGGTTACGTGATAAACCATATGACGGGTGGTGCCATGAATACCACGATGGGTGGTTACGTTATAACCTCCAATGCATTGGGTATGGAAGTCGGTCATATGACTATTCCATTAAGTACGTGTGGAAGTCGATCGTATGGTTATTCAATTTAAGTATGTTTATGTCCCAAGATACCTCTATATGTTATGTGTTCTTTATATTGGTTTTATGGTAATCTTTTGGTTACAAAAGGGTAAGTAATGGTCTTTTATTCAGTGAAGAGTTTTTACCACATCATAAAGGTGAAAAGTATTACTTTGGTAAATTACTCATGGTTTACTTGTTGTTTTAAAAAACTAACAGTATTCCTTCTTTGTGTATCCTTTAGTGTGCTTTTTATGCTCATCCCAAGTTTTTTGAAATGTTTTCCACAGGACTTAAAAATGAATAGGGTCAAGTATGGGATCAAAGAAAGACATTCTATCTAAAACATGGAACTAGACATGTTTCTTTTTAAGTGTTTTTTTATTTTATGGAAACTTAGTAGAAGTGTCTACTATGTAATCTTTTGAGATGTAATAGTAATGAAATATTTCACTAAAACTCTAAACCTGAAAAGATCCTCTATGTGAATTATTCATTTAATTCATGATTAAGTAATGTATAAGGCCAAAGCCTTATAATATGAGAAGCAGATCCCATGGTCCTAGAGCTCCAAGCAGAAATAACATTATCCTAACACCCTTTAGATACAATCCAGTCATTATTGAATTTTAATGGAATGGGGGCCATCTGAGGACCACTATTAGAAATATCCACCACCAAAGGATTGTGGTTAGAGTGAAATTTGGGAAGCAGAAGACCCAAGGCACTGAGAGAATCACTTCTGTCCTTAACTTGAAAGAGGCATCTAGCCAATTTACTGGCCTGACTTCCATTGAGAGTGTACCTTCCCCATGTAAAATCTACACCAACTGTTGAAACTTTAATGAGGTTACAGGTATCAATACATTGAGAGAAATCTTTAGCGGCAACCCGGTAGAAATTCAGTCCAATTTTCTCATCAGGTCACTTAACAGTGTTGAAATCACCAAGAATTATCCAATTAAGAGCCAATTGAGAGGAGATGGAAACAATATCACTCCATAATTCCCTCAATTTAAAATAATTGTTTATAGCCTAAACACAGGACACCACAAAAGAAGTCCCACTAATCTCAACAAAGGCAGAAATAATTTGTTTTCCTTGAATACAAGAGAGTAACTTGATCGAGTCATGTTTAAGGAAGCAAAGGCTCTCAACATTATCCTCATTTAGATTGTGATTAACAAAGTAATAGCCAAGGTATTCCAAATTGAAATCTTTCCAATTGGAAAAAATCATTCTTGGATGAACAATACCAATGATCTATGGGTTGTTGGTCATGACTATGTGTCTAAGAGTCTTGAACATGGGAGCATTCCCAAGCCCCTGACAATTCTAGAATAGGATCTTCATTTATGAAGTGCTGTCATGGCCCTTGTTTGTGCCCCACCCCTTACAGACTCTCCTGTGGCCTTTCCCTTCCCTTTCTTGAGATTTCCTTCTTGGAGAGGTTTAAATTTGTTAATTTCAACATCAATATATGGGACTTCATCAGACCCATCAACAGATTGTTCATCCCCAGCATCATCTGACCAAAAAACACTAGAAAGTGGAATGAATTTATTGGAATATTTAAGCCCCACCGTCACTTCATTATCAAGATTCCTTGTGGAAACCTTACTGCCAGTGACATGGGTGAAAGACTCATCCTGCATTTCACCTGTAACATCCATGCCCCTGTCCACTGACCGAACACCAATATGTTAAGTGGAGGGCAACAAGTTCATGCCTAGCTCACAACCCAGTTATGTTTGCTCTAAGGTATTACATTGAATCACACACTGAGTGTCGTAGACAGCTCTGTCAAGAGCCAAAGGACCAAAAAGAGCCATAGGAACAAAATCATGAGGCTTTGATTTAGTGATTTCAACAGAACCAGCCTCATCATGACTCTGATGGGGAACCTGTGTCACAACCTCATCAACAGTAGGCATGACATGCACCACAACCGTAGGCTCCTCCTGTTCTGAAGGGGGCACAACAACATCACTCATAAAAGTAAACTCCAAAGGCATAGGCAACCCATCCTTGTTAGTGGGGATTAACTGCGAAACAGAAGCTACCCCAAGCATACCAGTCTGTCAATTAACCGAAGGGCCTTGGACAGAAACAACAGAGACTCCTCCATCCTGATGTCCCTTATCATGCATCTCATCAACATCAGTCATACTCAAAGAAGGAGAGGAAAGGCCCAACCCTTGGAGGAATTCAGTAACATCAAAAAATTCCATAGATGATCCTATTGAAATGAAATCTTCATGAGAAAGAAGATCTTTAGAACTCTCCTCAATGTTCACAATATCAGCAAGATTTATAAGATCATCCTGCAGGACCTCCTATTCAGAGGAGGAAGAAGCCTGTCTCTACCTCAAATCTGTGGCCTTGGACTTTCAGAAAGCACAGATGGATGCCCTTCTGCATTCCTCAAATAGATGACCAAAGAAATTACATTGATAGAAAAACTTAGACTTTTTTTTTCATAAAATACGTACATAGTCATGCTGTCATCCATTTTTGTAAGAACAACCACTTCAACAAGCGTACTTTCCATATCAATTTCAACAAACACACGAGAAAAATGACCAAATCTAGGATTGTCAGTTTGACAGTCCAATCTGATCGGGTTTCCCACAGAGGAAGAAATATCCCATAAAATCTGTGGATGCCAATATATCCAGTTGAGTTTATAAATTCTAACCCATACCTATACATGGGTGTTAGAGACATTGAATGGATCAAAATTACAATCTCATTCCTGGATGCGAAGGATTCCTGGCTTGAGAGCAACCAATCGAACTGCCCATGCCCTTCTCTTGAACTCATCATTCGGAAAGACAATGTGAAAGAAACCTCTACCCATTGCTGTCATCCTCCAGTCCTCGAAGCCCCAAATAGAAACAATCTTCTTGATAAGCTCGTCAAACCTCCACATCCTTTCGCATTTGGGTGTGATAACCTGAGCAATAATAGAGAACTTACATAAACTGAATCTTTCTTCCACCGCATTCTGATTAGCCGCAACGTGTGCAATCCTACCTTTCTTGATTACCCTTCCAAGAGAGGGAGAGACAAAATCAGAGAAAGAAAGAGTCCATGAAGATTTAACAACATCCGCGAAGCAATTTTTCACATTGTTCAGTGCCGAAGACGAAGCCTGATTCAAAGGTTCCCGAGACTGCAGATTACATCAAGAAAATAGATCCCTATGCCAAATGAGATCTTGATGGAGAAACAGATATGAATCCCTAACCAAAAGATCATTCGAAGAGACCTTCCCACCATACCAAAAACCAACACGATCCCTCCCTTCCTCAGCTATCTAGGAATCATCACCAAGGAGATAAATAAAGTCATCATTTCAAAAAAATAATTCTCAGTTATTTTAAGGACCAAATAGTGGAAAAATGATATTTTCACATGTTTATAACATGAGTAAATATAGGATAATAAATTTTATGAGTTTATTTAGAGGAATATCACAATATTTGATCATTGTAATTATAATCATAAACAACCCTGATAGGTGTTGAGATTGTAATACAAAAATCTCACCACATTGTTAACATAGAATCATAATTACCATGAAATAGTAAAATTAAACAAAAATTAAAATATAATGAAAATAAGGATATTTAGGATATAACATGTCAAAGGGTAACTATATACACCTTATAATAGAAGATACGGGTATGACATAACATATTTCTCAAAGATGGGAAATTGAGACAAAAATCCCTTACCACTTATGGTAACTTTTAACTTGTGAACCCAGTGAAAGAGAGATCCTGAAATTGATAAGAAAATCCCTATAATTTTATTTATGAAAATAATAAAATTCATTCATGGTAATTATATACAAAAAATAAATAAATTGGTGGTGAGTATGTCTTTTGTTTCATAGAAGAAAAAAGTGAGACAACAATACCTTACCTTAAGTCTTGAATTTCATCGCGCATGTTAAAAAATATTCAATAATAAATATAATTTTATTAAAAATATATCAAATAACCATAAATATATATATAATACCATACATTATTTTTTTTATTTTTTATTACCCATTTATTTACAATTCCATGTTAATGTCACGTTTCGTGTAATAACTAGGTTTTTTTCATACATAGTTTGATTGCTTATTTTTGGTCAACTTAATTCAACCATGGTTTAATAATCTAAAGAATATAAAATATTATATAAATACCATATATATTCAGTGTAAATTTATTTTGGTAAATCAATAAATTATTGTGATATAATGTGAAATACACCGTTCATGGAGGTGGTAAGCTGTATGTACCCATGAACACTATTTCCATTCCCTTTTTAGATTGAAAGAAAAAGTGGTAAATAATATATATATATACATTATAATTATATAATACCTTATATTATATATATAACATATTTTTGTTAAACCCATTTTCAATACCTTCATAGTAAAGAGTGAACAAATAAAATCCCTAGGCGAGGCGATAGTCTACCACGCACCCGACCGAGGTTATCTTATTCTTAAGAAATAGAGAGTATAGAGGTATGCATGGTATAATCTTTTAAAAATATTATTAATATAATAAATATTATATATAAAAAATAAATTCATCATTATTTCTAGTCTTGAGAGGTTATAATGGAGAAATGAATGACATTGGTTTTTGAGGTGGTCATCCACCAGACATAGGAATGATGATTTCCTAACCCATTTGATGGAACTGGAAGTTGATTTTGGTCACTCACCTAACATAAAAACATATCAGAATATGGTATATAAAAAATTATCATATATACATGGTATTATAATAATTTTAGGGGGTTTAGGAAGAAAAACTTCAAAAACACTCATTGATGAACACAACATCTTCTTTGGATATCCTCTTTTGGTTTGCACCAAAATCCTTACTAGGTTGGATTTATTAACAAAATAAGGCTACCATAATGCGAATATATATGTTAGATATTAATATTTTATGGGTTTGGATAATACAACGGGGTTTGAAGGACATAAGGAGAGTGTAGAAGGGGTTGCCTTTTATATGTGAGGGGAGTAGAACACTTGAAATTTTTTAACAGAAAGAATTATATATATGTTTTTTCCATGAAATGTGGCTCCAATAATGAAAAATTCATAAGAATATCAGGAATAAGCTTGAAATATGTCCATAAAATAGGATTTGGAGAAGTTTGTGGTTATTTTTATCCCTTATCATTTTTTAACCACTAGTAGACCAATTTTTACCAAAACCGCGATAAATAATTTTTATAATTTTTAATATTTATTTTGTTAAAAAATCAAGTAGAAATTATTATATAATATATATTATTTTGATTAAAATTATGAAATAATTTTTTTAAAAAAGCCATTCATATATGTGAAATAATTTAATTTAAAAATAATCACACAGATTGGATGAGAAATAAGGTTTTTAAAGAGAAAATGTTCAATAGTTTATGATGTTTTGATATAAAATTTCAACATAAAATTGATTATAATGTAATAAATTTGTTTTAATGATGTATGATTGAAATAATTTTACATTAAAACAAATTTGAAATATAATTTATCTTTTTTAATAATTTAAACAAATGACAGTTTTCAATTAAAATTCAGGATTTGTTTCTATTCATTAAAAAATGAAACTATTCAAGAAAATAACAAAAAATCACCATAAGATAATTTTTACATTATGAATTAAAAAATTGAGATTATTTTATCAAATAAATCTTATAAACATTTAAAAATAAAATAAAAAATGAAGCCCTTAGATGGGATGAAAATGTTGGCTTTTGAGAAGTGTATTTTTTAAGTACAAAATTGTTTTATATCAACTCTACGTGTAATAATAAACATCATATAGATCTAAATTAAAAATAATTTTAATTTAATATATAATTTTAATTTTAAAAATTCTTTATTAGGGATTATTTTAAATAATTAAAATAGAGAAACATTATGCACTTTAAAATAGTTTTCATAAAAAACCCCTTTTTTACCAAAAATAAACATGAAGTAAAATCCTAAAGAAAGTTGATTATAAAGTAATTAAGTGTATTGTTAAATAATAAATAAAATTTATTTTTATTAAAATAAAAATTATTCATTTATATGATTTAATTTATTTATAATAAATGATAGTTTTATTAAAATATATCTTTTTCACTATTTACCGAAAAATCAAAATTTTCCATAAAATTTCAAAATTTCACCATAAGTTATTTTCAATTAGTTAATTTAAAAAATTTAATAAATTTTACAAAATTATTATTTTTTTAATTCATTATAAATTAATCATAATGGTTTCTCCTAAAAAGAAATAAAAATTATATGTGAAGAAAAAATATTTTTGATGAATATAATCACTTTACTAAAAACTGATTGGTCATTTACTAATAATATAAATATAAATTTATATTGATTATTATATTTATATATTTATTTCCTAATATAGTTTATACTTTTCATACCCTCCTACTTGACAACTTTTTTATAATAATATTATTTTGCGGTTTGCCGAAGCTTGGTGTGTTGTGCCATGCACACTATCCAAGAAACTCATGGTTGTCCGTAAAAAACTCTAAATTTAGTGTTTCATATAATAAAATATACACTCAGTGTTCAACACAAGCTTAAACATCAAAAGGAATAAATTAATTTTATTTTTCTGTAAAAAACGTGTGTTGTTACATTGTACCACCATAAAATGAATTTATCCCTAAAAATTTTCCTCTTCCCTCAAAGGGTTAACATTTGAAAATTCATTCATTGAGAATATCGTTGTAAAAATGAATAATAAATAATCCCTAAAAATGGAACCTTTGAATCCTAAAGGCTACAAACTGTAACTCATAACTAGGTTTTCACATAAGAGAATATAAGTGGGAAGTGAAAATTTGGACATAGAAAAAAGTTTAAATAATTATAGAGAGTGATAGGGATCATTTATCATAAAAAAGTGGGTAATATATAGAATATTAATGACCAAAAAACAAAAAAACCAAAGTAGCATGAAAAATGTCACTGATTTCAAAAAGAATTATAATAAAATGATACAATTTTATTTCAACATCATTTTCCTAATGTTGGATTGTTTTAATGAGGAGATATACTTTATTTCATTACAATTCATAAGAACAATATCACTCTTTGGATATGAATTGAAAAATATAAAATTAATATATTAATAAAACAAATGAAGTTGTTTTTTAAGGCTTGAAGCACCAATGAATCATAAAATCCACAAACAATGATAATTCAATGCTTCTATCTCCAGTTGTAACAAAAATAATTTTTAGAACAAGTTATCCAATAGTAATGAATCTTCATAGGAATAAATAATACATTATTATCTAATAACACATTCAATGCTCAACATAATCCATTTTATAAATTACTGACCTTATGAATCTTCTAAAAGATTAAAAAATTTTAGAAATTAGGTCACTAAATATCCAAAATGAACGTACCATTAATCCCCTAAATATCATGAAATATTTATTAATTATAAAATATCAAATTTGATAATTTCTTCATCAGTTATTCCATTAAAACCTAAATTAACATAAATCCTTATTGAAAACATATATGCTTCCTTATTCCTTAAAAAAAATAACGATTATTGGATATATTACTTAAAGAAAAAATTCTCCAAACTCCATCAATGATATCATAATTTTTTTTAGAAAATAATTATTAGTACTATTGAAATCAGTAATATCAAATTTAATTTAACTATATCCATCATCTCTTTATAAAACAACATTATCTTAATATTTGAAACTTATTATGTGTTATCTTCAACATATCACTGTTCCATTAAATTAATTTTCTATCCCAGCAGCACTATTAAACATATTCATTCAGATCATTAATTAAAAACTTAAAATAATCAATAATTATATATTTCATGATTAATATAATATTATATTTTAATTTTAATTCTTAAATACTTCATTCACCCCAATTCATTCTCAAACCATTAACTGAGATTCATAATCATATTTTTTAATACCTGTTTTCTTTAATATAACATTTGTAGTCTCTTCATCATGAACAATATAACCATTACTCATACAACCATGCTGATTAATTCAAAAATATTTCTCCATAGAAAATTGATTTGAATAATTCATATAATTTATAAATTTAATGTATTCAACAGTTGAGGATATCTTTGGGAGACTATTATTTTCATCCATTCTATTTACCATAATTTTCATTTTTCATTTATAATTACTTTCTTTGTGTATTTATTTTCAATAGTAAAATCATATTCCCATTCCTCTAATACATCTACATGGATTTTTCTTTCCCCATTCAAGACATATAAAAAAATGAATCTTTTTTCATCCATGGTCTCTACTACCAAAACCCTAAGTGAACTCTTTCCTTCTCTTCTTTTGATAGTCCGAGAGTTTGGTAAGGTACAAATTTTTAAAAATGTTCTATGAAAAATGATTTAGCGTTATAAAAATATATTTTAACCGAGTCATCAAACCATTTTTATGCTCATTAGAAATTTTCCCATCAAATGATAGTTTAACCCAATTTCATCTGGTTTCTATAAAAGAATAAAACCTAAAGGCATAGTGTGAGAAAATCTAATCATAATGGGAATCCAAATAATTATCAAAATTAATTATCAGATGTATAAATCATGGCACATTCTTTTTTAATCCACGATAGCTTATATAAGCCCCTTACCTTAAACATAACAATATCTTGAGTTATGTCAAGAATTCCACATTGAGGATATTTTTAGTTTTAGAGTTTTATAGAACTAGGCCATAACATTTACATTACATTACAAAAATTACATTGTAGACACTTATAATCTATCAAAAAATTTCACAATAACAAAAATCATTAAAAAACAAGAATTTTTTTATTTATATAAATATTTTTGAATTATTCATTTCTCTTACCCTTCATTATAGCCTCTGAAAAATAATTCAAAAACATTTGATGAGAATAAAAATCTTAGCAAGGGTTATAAAATATGGTAAGAAAAAATTATCCCATCAATACATACTAATCAATGAAATCATACTTTTCAATCATAAAACATAAGCTATTTTACATACCTCATGAAAACATAATATTTATGAATAACACATAGAAATCACAATAGTAACTTTTGGCATCCATAACATAATTACATTGTAACTTTCACAGATACACATGGAGTTATGTTTGGAATACCCATCACAGTATATTCCCAAAATATATTTGGAGAAACATTAATGTTTACCTTTTTCACATTACCCAATGCATTATAGTGATATCTTGGGGCCACCCACACTAGTTTTATCATGGAACCACTCATATATGTAAACAATTCCCAATAACCATAACATATTCATAACACATAAAACATGTATAAACGAAAGATAACATTTACACATTTCAATCATAATATATTATTTCAAAATATTGAAATAATAAATACTTTACAAAAACATTTTCAATACTAGAAAACCTAAAAATGGTATATGGTTTTTATTTACTTTTAAAAACATTTTGGTTTTTTAAGGAAGTTAAATATCAAATAATGCTCATAGTAGTGGAAATGCCATTGTCACCACTTTCGTTAAAAAACACATTCTTTATGTCATTTAGTAAGACGCTTCATAGAAAAAATATTCCCTTTGAATAAAATTAATATTAAAAGGGGTTTATAAACTGTATAAAATAATGTTATGTATAAGTTAAAATATGTGTCAATGAAAGGATATTGAGATGAAGTCCCTTACCTTGAGTCTGACTCGTCACGAATGTTCCTTGTTATTTCTGAATAATAAACATAAGTTAATTTCATATTTATTCAGAAACATTTTCATGTTTATTATTCCTTTAATAACATTTATTACCTTTTTATAATTATTACATAATTATTTAACTTAATATCAGTCATTTTGTCGATATTTGGTACTTGATTCAAAAATGAACTTGTTATAATTACAAATTTTCCATGTGGTAAAAATTAGATTATCTCCAGAATGATATTAATGATTTCAATATAATATATATATGGTATATATGATATTTGATACATTATATAGGTATTTATAATTGTACATTACATTTGGATATAAGAAAATAAATGCACCATTCATGGAGACGGTAAGCCGAACATACACACAAATGCTAATTTCATTTCTTTTTCTTATTTAATGAAATGAAAACGAAATGATACATATTTATATTATAATTAAAATATAATATCATATTTTATATACAACACATATGTTTATTAACTCTATCTATTATACATTCCATGTATGGCATGAATGAGTCATATCACTTTGAGGGGGCGGTAGTTCGCACTCCTCAAATTAAATTAGCGTATTTACACATTATGGAAAGCATAATGGTATACTTAAAATTAAATATAAAGAAGAATATAAAAAATATAAATATAATAAATATTATTTATAAATACAGTTCCATCATAATGTCCACCATGAGAGGTTGTAGGGTAAAATCAAATAATCATCGTCCCATGAGGTAGTAGTTCACAGTCCATGGAAACTGTATGTTCATATCCATTAGATGGAGGTGTGTGTAAGTGAAGTTATAATACTTATCATAAAAAATACTCATACATTGTGGATACTGGTGTTGTTATGTAATCAAATAATAAGAATCGAATAGGTAGTGAAGAAGTAAAATAATGAAAAGGAACTTCAGAGAATACGCTACCACTTAAAATGTGTAACTCTCATTGATTTGAGACAAATGGATTTCATAATTTTTATTATTCCTATGGTAAGGATTCTAGGAGTAATATAGGGATGTTGTGAGATTATTTGGGCAGAGTTTGGATGAGCCAAGAGGCTTGATAGGTGTGATTAAATGGGTAGAGGTGATTCCCTTTTATAAGAGGGAGGTGGGGAACTTTAGGAAAGTTTGAAAGTACTATTTTATTATAAATTTATTTTCCCCTTAAAATTGTCCCAAATTAATTTATTTCAATGATAAGATACTTTTGGATCTAAAAACTCTCAACCAATAGGTTTTATACAAGTTTAGATCACAAATAAAACCTTATCTTTTTTGCTTTAACCCTTAGTTAACAAATTTAACTTTTATAATTTCTTATTGTATATTCATACTATATAGTAAATATAAATACTATAAAATGAAAATATAACCTCAAGTAATTCATTAATTCCATTTTAAAAATTATATAATTACGTGTTCCTAATTTTATATTTTTAGGACTATTATAACATTCAATAAAATTGTATTTGTTTTAAAAACTCATTTATCTAAATTTTAATACTACCATAAAATTTGTGGATGTCATAAAAAGTTTTAAAATAAATTTATTTCAATATTTATAATCTCATTTATCTAAATCATTCATTAATAATGTAATCACTACATCATCATTGTGTCATTAATATTTAAATTTATTTGATTTCTAACAATTATAAATAAAATACCATGATGCGGGAATTGTTTTTAGATTTTTATGGACTATTTATTGTCGAATATATAACTTATATAACCCCACATATAATTAATTTAGTAAAAAGACATGTTTATGTTATATATTTGTTTATTTTAAATTAATTCTTATAAAATGTTATTTTCAAATCAAAGTGGATATATGGAGTCCCAAAATCGACCCAAGGATTCTTATGGTCAGATATATTTCTTACAATAGTATTTAGACACCTGTTAATGTAGTTTAATATTATTATAATATTAATTTTGAACCTTTATTTACTAGATTTACCCTTTAACCATGGTAAATAAAATATTTACTGAAGTTACTATTCATAATGTCTAAAAATAAAAGGTACCTTTTTAAACAAGTTGCACCTCCTAATTCAAAATATGTAATCCATTTTTCCAAATTCAAAACACAGAAGTGGCAGAAATTAATTTAAAATTAATAACCGTTGTCAAAACCAAAAATGTGTTTTTAAGAAGTAAAAACTACAAAAGTTTAACATGTGTTTATGTCTAATTTTAATTTCAAATTACATCCAAGGACCAAAATTGTATTAAATGGTATAAATATAGTACAATTAGACTTTAAAACAAATTAAAAGAAAAATCTCACTGTATAAATAAATTAGATGAAAAGATAGTTTTGACTTAAAATGTGGTAATTTTCATCATTCATTAAAAATATACTTTATCAGAAAAATACCAAAAATTTACCCAATATAAATTTTTATATCCCAATTCTAAAGAATAATTTTATTTTTTCAAATAATACATATAAATGAGAAAAAAACTAGATTTAAATAGGGTTTTCCATCGAAAGGCAGTAAAACTTATTTTTAAAAATATTAGAGTACTTATGCTTAAAATTGGATTCATTCTAATTTTATGTTTCTAAATTTTATTGGATAAATGTAAAAAAAATTAAAAAACATTTTTAATCATAATATTGTCAGTTCTGTTCATTCTCTCTAATACAACAGACTGGGATTAAATACCATTTTAAATAATAATATTATATTATAATTTTTGTTGTATTACTCAGCATTGTGTGCAACATAAGATTTATAAGAAACCCATTTTTGCATGTTGGGTACGCCATCGAACATAGAATTCCCTTTAAAGTAAAATTAAAATTTAATTCACAAATATTAATAAATATGAAAATTTAATATTATTTATTTACCTTGGATGTTACATCCTTACCCTCTTTGGGAAATTACATACTTGCAATTTTATTCCCTCATCAAATAAGTGGGGGTATTTATCCCTCATAGCATTTTCAGATTCCCATGTTTCCTCTTCAACCAAATGTTTTTTCCAAAAAACCATTACCTAATGAATTGCCTTATTCTGCAACACTTTCTCTTTTTGGTAAATAATCTAGACTGGCTGTTCATTATAAGAGAGTTTCTCTTCAAACAGAACTACCCCTGGACTAAAAACAATTGATGGATATGGCATGTAAATTATCAACATTGAAACATGAAAAACATTTTGTATCAGGGATAAAATTGGAGGAAATCCACTCTATAGGAAACTGATCCAACATTCTCTAGGATTTCATAGGGTCCAATTAACCTCAGACTCAACTTTCCCTTCTTACCAAAACACATCACACTTTTCCTTGGAGAAACTTTGAGAAAGACATGATCACATACCTCATAAAAAATATCCTTCCTTTGGTTATCTGTATAACTTATCTACCTGCTCTGAGAAATTCTCATGTGCTTCTGATTCAACTGAACATTTTCTGCCATCTAATCTACCAATTCTAGTCCTATCAACTTCCTTTCAGTTATATTATCCCAAAAAGATAGAGGTCGACACCGATTTCCATATAATGATTCAAATGGTGCCTTCTGCATACTAGAATGAAAACTTAAATTATAATAAAAATCAACCAAATAAAGATTTTGGTCCCAAATTCCATAGTAATCCATTAAACAAGAATGTATAATATCTTCAAATGTCTGAATTGTTTGTTCTGACTTCCCATTTGATTGAGGATGAAAATCTATACTGAAATTTAATTTAGTTCCCAATGACATCTGAAGGCCTTTACAAAAGTTAGACGTGAACCTGGGATCATGATCAGATACAATAGGGAGGGAAAATCTATGTAACATGACTATCAATTTAATATAAAATCAAGAAAGTAGATCTATAGATAGAGTATCTTTAATTCCAATAAAATGATAAGATTTAGTTAATTGATCAAAAATAACCCAAATTGCATTGCTACCTCGAGAAGTATATGATAATTTGACAATGAAATCCATGTACACATTTTCCCATTTCTACTCTAGCATTGGAAAAGTCTGAAGAATCTCTTTTAGTAAATTCTATTCAGCCTTAACCATTTGAAAAGTTAAACACTTCATAATAAAGTCAGCAATGTCTATTTTCATTCCATCCCACCCGTAATACTCCCAAAGACCTCGGTACATTTTAATACTGCTAGGATGAACTGAAAACAGAGAACTATGAGATTCACATAACAACTCTTTCTTCAAGTGTGAATCACAAGGAACACATAACTTCCATCCAAACCTCAAAACACTATCTTTATCAATGTTAAATTTAGGTAAATTTTCTTTATAAACAAATTCTACCTTGTTTTAAAACTCACTATCTTCATTCTAGGCTTGATTTATTCCATATACTAGAGATGATTACATTTCCACTTTAAACAAAATAGAGAAATTCCCTACACCAACAACTTCTAATCCAAAATTCATCAAATCAAAAACTAAAGGATTTCGTTCTAAACATATCATAGTTAATGTAGCATTACTCTTTTGACAAAAAGTGTCAACCACCTTATTTTCCTTTCCTATATGGTAATGGATCATGAAATAATAATCCTTGATTAATTATATCAATCTTCTATGTATCATGGTTAATTATTTCTTAGTGAATTTATAATTCAAACTTTTGTGATCAAAATATATTTCACACTTTACTCCGTAAAAATGATGCCTCCAAATTTTTAAATCAAAAACAACATTAGATAATTCCAAATCATGTGTAGAATAATTTAACTCATGAGGTTTCAACTGACATGAAGCATAAGAAATTACCTGATCACTCTGAATTAGGACACAACCAAGTCCTTTTAATGAAGAATCTCTATAGATAACAGATTCACCATTTTTGGAAGGTAGTTCCAAAACTAGAGCATTCACCTATATTATTTTCAATTCCTAAAAAAATTTATCACATTCTTTTTTCGAGATAACCATAACACATTTTTGTGTTAACTTAGTTAGTGGGCAAGATAACCATGAAATGTTTAAAAAAAACTCTAGTAATAACTTGTTCAACAAAGAAAACTATGTATCTATTTTATATTTTTCAGACGTGTGAATTATTTCTCAACTTTTTTTTTAACATGATCAAATGTTATGCCATCTTTAGAAACAATGTGACCAAGTAATGAAATTTGTTGTAACCCAAAATCAGACTTGATGAATCTCCCATACAATTTACATTCTTTTAGGGCTTGTAATAATGAGCTTAAATGACTTTCATGCTACTATTTACTTTTAGAATATTCCAATACGACATCAATAAACACAACGAAAAACATATCCATGAATTGATGGGAAATTCTATTCATATGATCCACCAATATAGTAGGTGTATTGGTTAAACCAAAATTCATAACTATACATTCATAATGCACATATATAGTACAAAATGCTGTCTTCGGGATGTCTTCTTACTTTAATTTCTATTGATGGTACCCCAACCTCAAGTCATTCTTCGAAAAATATTGATCTCCCTCGAGCTGATAAAAAAAATCATCAATATGAGGCAAATGATACTTGTTCTAAAGAGTTATATTATTCATGGCACTATAATGAATGAAAAGTCTCATTGAACTATCTTTATTTTAAACAAACAAGACTGGAGAACCCCACAATGATGTGCTAGGTCAAATGAAACCTTTATCTAACAACTCCAACAATTATTTCTTTAACTATAAAAGTTCAATTTGAGCCTTTACATAAGGGAGTTTTGAAATTGGATTAGAATTAGGAAATAAGTCAACTGTAAATTCGACTTTCTGATCAATTATTATACTAGGCAACTCATTAGGGATAACATCAAGATACTTATTGATAACTAATACATCATTAATCTAAGAAGTTTATTTTTTCAACAATATGTGAAAGATAACATTCATTTCCATATTTTAATAGTTTCTCATATTTTTGATATATTATCAAAAGTAAGGGTTAATTATTGTTCACAAACTGAAATTATTTCTGAAAATAAACCTCTTTAGCACTATAATAAATATTAACATGATGAACAGAAAGCCAATCCATACCCAAAAAAACATCCAACTCTACTATAGGGGAAAAAGTTATTCAGTTAGATTTTCTCTGAACACAAGTACAATAACATTTTTATAATTTCTTTTTGTATAAACATTTCCTCTAGGTGTTTTTACCACAAGTGCATGATTCATATCTTGATATGGAATTCACAATTTAATAGAAAATTTCTCAGAAATGAAAGAATGTATAGACCCTAAATCAAACAACACATTGGCATAATCTGAATAAACTAATAGTGTACCTGATACTACTTCATTTGATGGCCCAACAACTTCTGAAGTAGTTGCAAAGGATTTGAACACCCATTTCTACTTGGAGTATAGATCCTTTACTTCATTTGAGTTATTCATTGGACACTCATTTGAATAATGACCCATTTCATTGGACTTAAAATATTTTAATGACTGTAAATAAGATTTTTTTGTAACGACCCAAAGTTTCATTAATGGAAATCCCTATTAGTCTAATTAAATGTCTCCTTATGTTTATATAAAATTTCAACTTCATTGGTTTTATGTTAAGAATTTTTACCATTGCTAATATAGCATTTGAACAGTGATCACATGATTTGTATAAATATAGGGGCTTAACAAATCCAAATATACTCAGACAAAATAAGCAATGGCCTCATCTAGTAGAATTGCCCCATACGAAGCCCATTTATTAGAGCTCGGAAAATAGGTGCCATCTATGGACTTCGCACTTGACAAAGCCTAAGCTGAGCTTCATCATGTCCAGCTTGAACGGGACCATCTACGGGAGAAGTGGAAGTTGATAGAAATTACCACTCGAGCGATGTTATCCGAGCCACCCCAAGAGTCTGTCACCATCGCATACCTTACCCTTAGGTCTTATACGGCTGTTTTAAGGGGTTATGTAACTAATCCATAATACTATGTTCACGTACATTATTTTTGTATATAATAATGAATATAATTTCTCGTCATTATTGATACATTGTAAATAGTTTTTAAAGTACAAATGGTGTTTTTAGTTATTATTTAATTAAGAGGTATATTTTTTTTAAATTAAGGGATTTTTTAATTAAATAATTTTTTAATAAAATATTATTATTATTATTATTAGATTAATTTTATTATATATAAATGATCATATAATTTTATGAATTCAATTATAATTTTTATTACGGTTTGAAAGCCATTTTTGTGAAAACCCGTGAATTTTCGATAAATGCTGGTTTTTATTTTAAAAGTGAAAATTAACATATTTGGAAAAATATTTAGATAATATAAATGTTATTTTTGGAATCATGACGTCGAAATTATCCAACAGTGAATTTTTCATAATTTTCTGAGACAGTCAAATTTTTGAGTAAAAATTAAATACCGTTTAAATATATAATGTGTTTTATGACATCATAATGACCCAATAATGATGTAATAAAATTCTATAATCTTTATGTTCGGCCAATATATTCTTTACCATTAAAATAATGTTATTTTGGGTTTGTTTGGCTTACTTTTAAAATCATTAATGGACCCCTCAAGACTTATTAAACACCTTGTCTCTTTAAATTAATTTCCATGGGAGTGTGACTCACCTCCACATAAGCAACCCTAATATTTTAAGAAATTAGGACCTTGGCCATATAAAATATTTTTTTAATCTTCGCTTTTCCAAAAACCATGGGCAAAAACCATGGTATGGTTTGTGGTTTGGATTAATTTAATATAAGGGGCCCCAAACCTAAATAATAATGAATTCCCTCACATTTCTTATATAAACCCACCCAAGCTCCCACTTCCTCCTCACTCAAAGCCTTTGGAGTTCATCCAACCTCTACCCTAATCTCTCTATAATCCTCCCAAGGTTCCCCAAGATCCCATGAAGCCTCTCACAAGCCTCTCTCTATCCTTTGGAAGCACACTTCCAAGTATGGGTTTTTTCTTCCTTTCTAATTTTTGTCCAATTTTCTTTAAGTGGTTTTGCCCTTTTAATTTCAATTATAAATGATGGGGTATGGTTTATAACCTCACTCATACTTCCCTATTTATTTTTGAATTATGGGAGACCCTTTCTCTCTCATTAAATGCCTCCCATGTACACCCATTACTATGCTGAAATTCTGAAAGGAACTTCTCTCTCCTCTTTTACATTCAAGGAATACTTTTGTATAATTAATCTAAATTCCATTACAATTGTTGTTACATGTATCTATATGACTTACTTACTATCCATTACATGTAAATATGATAAGGAACCCCTTTATCTCTCATCAACCATTTCTATGAATTCTTATGTCATGCCGTTACGCTGCCGAAATCACACCAATTTTCTAAGCCAATGTCATTGTCTAGTGAATACCATGCCCATTTCTCCATCAAGGGTGTTCACCATTATGCACATTTACTTATTTATTGTAAAGTTTCATATATTAATTCCAAATTCCTTTATCGTGGAATAAATTATTATGTTTTATGAATCCATGTTTTATGATCCATGTGGCACACTTATGCATGAAATTAAATGTTTAAGAAGGGTGCGCCCTTATAGCGCTCCAATGCATTGGGTAAAGTATAGTATTATGATACATCATGTGCAATGTGTGTTGACTCATGATAATTCAAGGGCAACGAGGGTTTACTTGTGCTTTATGTGCAATGAGGATTTACTCATGCTCCATGTGCAATGGGCCTTGGCTCATGCTAATTCCATGTTAAGTTTTGTTACCACATTTCGATGTTATGATTATCATGATTTATCATGCCTTTATGTTCATGTATTTATTATTCTCTATTGATATTACTATTTTATAAAATGTATTTTACTCATCATGTTATTCCATGTGTACTCCCTTACTGGGCTTTGTAGCTCACCCTTTTTTTATGCATGTCCTCAGGTTATCCCATGCAATGCTAAGTATGAAGGAATGTAGTTGTCATGTAAAGGATGTTTTCAATAAAGATGTTGTATTTCATGTTTTAAATTTTTATGTATTGATAATGATCCCAAAAGACACTAAACCTCTCGATCTTCTTTGTTGTACCAAGTGATGTTTTATGTAATAAATCAAGTTTAAGTTGTAATAAAAAGCAGGGTTGTCATAGTTGGTATCAAAGGATAGGTTTAGTTATTTTTGGGATTAGGAAACCCTAGTAAAGCCTTAGATACAAGACTAAGTATGATAAAAACATCCCTAAGTTTTGGTAAGTATTGAGTAAGTGGTTTATCAAACAAATACATCCCTATCTGGATAGGAGCAGGTAGAGGTGGCTTTGGCACAAAGTTATCCTTGGGGTAAAAACCGAAAACACCTCTTTGAGCTAGACTCGAACGGGAAATGGTGCACGACAACGGGCCTTGCTGCACTCTTGGTTACGACACTCCCGGGGGATATTCTTTGGTAAGTTCATAAGCTTAGTATGAACCCTTATTAAGGTAATTAAAAAAATTCCCTTAAGAATATATGTTAGAAAGTACATCATTAAAAGCCTAGATTGAAGCCTATTGACTCATGAGTTAAGTAAATAAAAGTTTATTTATAAGTCATAAAATTTAATCTTTGGATTACCCTTTATGTGTTACCCCTAACTTTTCTTTTATTCTAGCCAATGGACAGTAATAGGAGGACTCAGGCTAACAACCGTTGTGAAGATCAGTGTGATGACTGTACTAATGAGATGCCCAATCCAATGGGAGCAGGAATCACGAACATTGTCACGTTTCTCTCTCAGCTAACTCTTGTTTTAAATAGAAACACGGGTCAAGAGGAGCGTTCAACCCCCCTAAAAAATAACAAGTAGCTATCGAGAGCTTCATGAGACAAAGGCCTCCTACTTTTAGTGGGTCATCTGATCCCACGATCGCTGAACAATGGATCAACTCCATTGAAAAGATAATCTCCATCCTCCAATGTTCTGAACAAGAGAAGGTTCTCCTGGCGGCTTATCATATGGAGGGTGAAGCTGAGAAATGGTGGATGTTGATAAAAAATACGAAGCCTGAGGAGGAGATCGAGGCGTTGGAATGGAAGGATTTCCGGAAGATGTTTTTTGATAAATATTTTCTGAGCACCCTATGGATTAAAATGGAAAGGGAGTTCCTTTACCTCAAGCGAAAAGGTAAAGAATCTGTTAGAGCGTATGAGGAAAACTTCACAAGGCTTGAACGATACGCTTCCGACTTTGTCGTTACCCCCAAATGCAAGTTTGACCACTTCTTTGGTGGGATGAATCCTAGCTTGTGGAAAGCATTAGCGATCCGTGACTTTGATAGCTATGAGGAAATTGTCTGATGTGCCCTCAAGGTCGGAATGGAGATCAGAGAATCACATGGGTATCATGAGGATAGGAAGCGTAAGGTGGACATCAATGCTGGTGGGCTAATGGATAAATCCAATGGTGCTAAGAAGATCCAGCACCCCACTTTCCAAATGTGCAGAAAGAAGCACCCTAGAAATTTCCTTAAGGGGATGAGGAAATGCTTCAGGTGTGGAAGATAAGGGCACCTAGCTGTTAACTGTCGGCATGAAATAACCTCGGCTGCGATACAGGAGAGGAATGCTCCGTTCAAACCTCAACACGTTGTTCAATGCTACAAATGCAATGAACCGGGTCATTTTGCAAATCAGTGCCCTAATCCAAGGGTTTTTGGAGACAACCAACAAACTCCAAGGTAGAAAGGAAGATCTTTTTCCATCACTTCTGCCGAAGTGAACCCCGACAATGATGTGGTGACAGGTACACTAGTTATTCATTCAAGAATAGCGAACATACTTTTTGATTCAGGTTCTACACATTCTTTTATATCTCGAATGTTTAGTAGAACAATCCCAACACCACCACAAATCATTGAAGTGAAGATGTTGGTGAGTACGACAAATGGGGCAATCATTGCATCCTATGAATATAAGTCCTCCCTTGTTATAATATGTGGATTGAATTTCCCGGCGAATCTTGTCATACTCCTTCTGGTGGAATTTGATGCAATTATTGGCATGGATTGGATTTCATTATATAAGTCCAACATAAATTGTCAGGAGAGGGAAATCACACTCCATATGTACAATCGACCCCTGATTCTTTACAAGTGTCAGGAGGAAGATGAATCTCCTTTAGCTCCATCATCTAAAGCATGGATATTAATGCCTTATGAGCATGAATATCTGGCTCAGACGATTGATTCCAAGGAAGAAACCATCCTTGAAGAAATTCCTATTGTAAGGGAATTAGCTGAAGTGTTTCCCGAGGAACTGCCTAGTCTTCCTCCTAGAAGAGATGTTGAGTTATAAATTGAACTTATACCAGGGGTGCTACCAATATCCAAGACTCCATATAGAATGGCTATTGTTGAGATTGAAGAACTGAAGAAACAACTACAGGCGAATCTAGATAAAGGGATTATACGCCCAAGTGCTTCACCATGGGGTACAATAGTCCTCTTCATCAAGAAGAAGGATGGGTCAATGCGGATTTGCATCGATTATCATGAACTTAACAAAATAACGATAAAGAACAAGTATCCTATCCCAAGAATTGATGACTTGTTCGATAAGCTGCGTGGAACACAATACTTCTCTAAGGGGGACTTGCGGTCAGGATATTATCAAGTAAGGGTGAAGAAGGAAGATATCCCGAAGACTGCTTTTCGCACAAGATACATGCACTATGAATTCATAGTAATTCCTTTCGGACTCACTAATGCTCCAATAATATTCATGGACTTGATGAATAGAGTCTTTAGAGATTACCTAGAAAAATTTGTGGTAGTCTTTATAGATGTTATTATAATATACTCCAAAACTAAGGAGGATCATGAGGAGCATTTAAGAACTGTACTAGAGACTTTGCACAAGTAGAAGCTCTATGCAAAGTACAACAAGTGTGAGTTCTGGTTGAAGGAGGTCTCATTCTTGGGCCATATCATCACAAGAAATGGGATATCTGTGGATCCCTCCAAAACAGATGCATTTGAGGGATGGCCGAGGCCAACATCGATAACAAATATCTGTAGCTTCTTGGGGTTAGCTGGATATTATCGATGATTTGTGAGAAATTTCTCACGATTGTCCAACCCTATTACCAAGATAACTCGAAAGGGAGTAATGTTTTCTTGGAGTGATGAATGCGAAGAAAGCTTCAAGGAGTTGAAAAGGAGGCTCATCACTGTGCCCGTGCTCACTTTACCCACAAGTGGGGAACATTTTGTTGTTTTCATTGATGCTTCAAATAAGGGATTAGGCTATGTGCTGATGCAGAATGATAAAGTTATATCCTATGCCTCAAGATAGTTGAAAATCCATGAGCGAAACTATCCAACACATGATCTGGAGTTGGCGGCGGTGATCTTTGCCTTGAAAATCTGGCGGCATTACCTCTATGGAGAAAATGTGAGATATATACTGACCACAAGAGTCTTAAATATATATTCACACAAAAAGATCTTAATATGTGCTAGAGAAGATGGATAGATCTCATCAAGGATTACGACTCTTCAATACATTACCACCCTGGGAAAGCGAACAAGGTGGCAGATGCCCTAAGTAGAAAGGACCCAACAATTCTATCAATGATGAGAATTGAAAAGGATCCAATCTTCTTAGACTTGATGAAGATGGATGTGGGAATCATAAATAAGGTAACATCATCAATCCTTTCACAAATGATTTCTCAACCATATCTTTTAGAAAGGTTAAAGGGTGCTCAAAAGGATGATGTGGGAATTCCTGAAAAAGTGGAAGCTATAAAAAAGGAGAAATCCTAGAAGTTTATTGTTAATGAAGAAGGAATTGTGCGGTTTTGGAAAAGACTATGTGTTCCATCAAGACCGGAGATGAAGAAGGAACTTTTGGATTATGCACATAGTTCAAATTTCTCTATTCACCCAAGGAGCACAAAGATGTATCGAGATCTCTGATAAAACTTTTGGTGGGATAATATGAAGAAGGAGATCGCTGAATATACATCAAAGTTCCTGGTGTGTCAACAAGTGAAGGCAGAGAGGCATAAATCTAAGGGGATGATGCAAACATTTCCTATACTAGAATGGAAATGGTAGAATATCACCATGGGCTTTGTCACTAGACTTCCAAGGAAATCCAAAGGAAACAATGCAATCTGGGTTGTTGTGGATCGTCTTACAAAGACTTCACACTTCATTGCTATTCAGGAGGATTTACAATTGAATCAATTGGCACAAATATATATTAGAGAAGTGGTAAGGTTGCATGGAGTACCACTATCTATTGTGTCTGACCGAGATCCAAGATTCACCTCTATGTTTTGGAAGAGTCTTCAACATGCTATGATTACTGAACTAAACTTCAGTACAACCTATCATCCTCAAACTAATGGCCAATCTGAGCAGACTATCCAAACACTTGAGGATATGTTGAGAGTGTGCTCAATGGACTTTAAAGGAGGATGGGATCAACATCTTCCTCTAGTTGAGTTCTCTTATAATAACAGTTTCCACTCGAGCATCCAAATGGCACCATATGAAGCCCTGTATGGGAAAAGGTGCAGAACACCGGCATGTTGGGATGAGGTCGGTGAACATAAGCTGCTTGGACCAGAAATAGTCGAGGAAATGGTGGAGAATGTGAAAACCATTCAGCAGCATATCAAGGCAGCCTAGAGTCGATTGAAGGGTTATGCAGATAATCATCGACGAGACATTGACTTTAAATTTGGAGACATGGTTTTTCTACGCATATCTCCATGGAATAAGGTCATGAGGTTTGGAAAGAAAGGGATGTTATGTCCAAGGTACATCGGCCCCTTCGGGATTCTTGATCGTGTTGGGGCGGTGGCCTATCGACTAGCACTTCTGCCTACTATGTCCAAAGTACATGATGTCTTTCATGTATCCCTCTTAAGGAAGTACATACCAGACCCTTTACATGTACTCTCTTCTGAGGTGGTACAATTGGGAGATGATATTTCTTATAAGGAAAAACCAGTGAAGTTATTAGATCTTAGTGAAAAAGTTCTACGAAATAAGACAATGCCCCTCGTCAAGGTGTTGTGGAGAAACCACAAGTTGGAAGAAGTAACTTGGGAATCAGAGGATATGATGAAGCTGAGTTACCCACATTTGTTTTATTGTGGGAAATGGAAAATTTCGAGGGCGAAATTTCTTAAGGGGGAATATTGTAACGACCCAAAGTTTCATTAATGGAAATCCTTCTTGATCTAATTAAATGTCTCTTTATGTTTATATAAAATTTCAAATTCATTAGTTTTATGTTAAGAATTTTGACCATTGCTAATATAGCCGTTGAATAGTGATCAAATGACTAGTATAAATATAGGGCCTTAACAAATCCAAATTTACTCAAACAAAAGAAGTGATGGCCTCATCCTATAGAATTTACCCATAAAAAGCCCATTTATCAGAGCTCAGAAAAGAGGTGGCGTCCTTGGGCTTCTCTCTTGACCAAGCCCAAGCTGAGCTTCATTATATTAAGCTCTAACGGGACTGTCTACAGGAGAAGTGGAAGTTGATTGAAATTACCACTCGAGCGATGTTATCTGAGCCACCCCAAGAGTCTGTCACCATCACACACCTTACCCTTAGGTCTTATGTGGCTGTTTTAAGGGGTTATGTGACTAATCGATAGAACTATGTTCATGTATATTATTTTTTTATACAATAATGAATATAATTTCTTGTCATTATTGATACATTGTAAATAGTTTTTAAAGTACAAATGGTGCTTTTAGTTATTATTTAATTAAAAAATATATTTTATTAAATTAAGGGATTTTTGAATTAAATAATATTTTAAAAAAATATTATTATTATTATTAGGTTAATTTTATTATATATAAATGATCATATAATTGTATGAATGAAATTATAATTTTTATTAAGGTTTGAAAGCCATTTTTGTCAAAACCCATGAATTTTCGATAAATGTCGGTTTTAATTTTAAAAGTGGAAATTAACATATTTAGAAAATTATTTAGATAAAATAAATGTTATTTTTGGAATTAGGATGTCGAAATTATCCAATAGTGAATTTTTCATAATTTTCTGAGACTGTCAAATTTTTGAGTAAAAATTAAATACCGTTTAAATATATAATGTGTTTTATGACATCATAATGACCCAATATTGACGTAATAAAATAATATAATCTTTTTTTTCGGCCAATATATGTTTTACCATTAAAATAATGTGATTTTGGGTTTGTTTTTTCTACTTTTAAAAGCATTAATGGACCCCTCATGACTTATTAAACACCTTGTCTTTTTAAATTAATTTCCATGGGAGTGTGACTCACCTCCACATAAGAAACCATAATATTTTAAGAAGTTCGGACCTTGGACTTATAAAATATTTTTTTTCCTCTTCCCTTTTCCAAGAACCATGGGCAAAAACAATGGGATGGTTTGTGGTTTGGATTAATTTAATATAAGGGGTCCCAAACCTAAATAATAAAGAATTCCCTCACCTTTCCTATATAAACCCACCCAAGATCCCACTTCCTCCTCACTCAAAGCCTTTGGAGTTTGTCCAACTTTTTCCCTACTTTCTCTATAATCCTCCCAAGGTTCCCCAATCTCCCAAGAAGCCTCTCACAAGCCTCTCTGTAGCCTTTGGAAGCACACTTCCAAGTAAGGGTTTTTTCATCCTTTCTCATTTTGTCAAATTTTCATTAAGTTGTTTTGACCTTTTAATTTCAATTATAAATGTTGGGCCTACTGGAGGCGGGACTCGGGGGTCATTATCTCCCTTTCACCATTTCCAGCTCAGGAGGGGCATCTTTGATGGAAGGGGGTCATGACAGAATGGTATTAGAGGAATGGTTGAGAGATAGGATGGAGTCTGGAGTTAGGCACAGTGAGGATTGCATGGGATGGTAGGGAAACAGTGTTAGCTGATCTTGGTGTGTGACATAGGCCAGGGAAGACTGGCTAGGACATGGGATTTTAGGGCCCCCCCGTGATCTGATGTAAGGACTCTGAGCCTACCGAACAACCAAGTGAGGCTACATTGATTTTAGGGTAGAAACCCTAGGAAAGGTACATGCATCATCATGTTTGTGTTTTACTTGATTCGGGGCATTCTGGGAATAAAGTAAAATGATAAAATGAACCCTTGAGAAATCTCCTTACTACTCGGGCTTAGGTTTTCCTTGTTTACCGTACAGCTATGGCACCTGGACGGCGTTCCCAGGTGGCTCAGGCGGCTGAGGCCCAGCAGGTTCAGGCGATCGATCAACTGAGGATCGATCAAGAGGAGGAAGACAGCCAATGGCAGAAGACCCTCCGTTCTTTCCAGCGTCAGACTCTCAAGAAGTACGAGGGAAGTACTTCGGACCTGGAGACGGAGGGGTGGATTGAAGAGCTAGGGATCGCTTTTACCTTGATCCGTGCTCCAAAGGAGTACTGGGTCCCCCTAGCGGTCAGTCAGCTGAGAGGCGCGGCGCACCAATGGTGGATGCTCTACCTTGGGGAGAGGAAGGAGGCAGAGATTCCATGGGCTGACTTCGAAAAGGAGTTCCGAGAGGAATTCCTTTCTTCTTTGATCAAGGCGGAAAAGCGTCAGGAGTTTCTCTCCCTTCAGCAGTGGAGTATGACTGTTCGAGAGTTGGGAATTAAGTTCAAGAATCTCCTACGCTTTGCTCCGGAACTCTTTCCGGATGAAGAGTCTCGGGAGAGACGTTTGGAAGAGGCGCTTCGTCCTTCGCTCCAGTATGCTGTGACCCCCTTCACCCTTCCGACATACTTAGCCGTACAGAAGATGGCGGAAGTTTTAGAGAGGATGCACTTGCAGGGAGGTGCACCCAGAGAAGGGATCCAGGCGGGTCCGTCGAAGGGGAAGGCAGTCAGTAGCAGACCTCCTGCGACCGGACCTTCCAGGTTCAGGCCGGTGGGGAGCAGGCCCCAGCGGTTCCAGTTCAGGTCTTCAGGCCCTCGTCCTTCCTTCTCGAGTCCTGGACTGAAGTGTTTTTCTTGTGGAGGTTTCGGGCACGTCCGGAGTCAGTGCCCGACCAGAGCTCAGCACGGTGGAGGTGGTCAGGATCAGTACCCGCCTCAGCAGCAGTTGCCGTCGAGGCCCTTTCAGCAGCAGCAGGGCCCTCCGAGGGTAGACCCTGTAGGAGGAGGTCGATCTCAGGGTGCTCCTCAGGGACCTCGACCAGGGTGTGGTCGGGGAGGCGGTCGAAATCAGAGAGGCAGAGGAGCTGGGCGTGGACAGTTTCATGCAGCAGAGTTGGCAGCTCCAGCAGGACCAGAGGTGGTACGAGGTATGATCTGTTTGTTCAGCACTCTTTTTTCTACCTTGTTCGATTCATGAGCTTCACACTCTTTTTTTGCACCCAGTCTAGCCCATGATTTGGGTCTAGATGTAGAGAGACTTTCTATACCCCTGGTACTGAGTACGCCTGTTGGAGGTCAGACCCGTTTGTCTTGTGTTTTTCGGGGATGCGAGCTGACGTTGGGACAACATCGGTCCATTGGAGATCTTCTTTTGCTACAGATGCAGCCATACGACGTCATCTTAGGCATCGACTGGATTTTCTCTGTTAGTGCTATTATCGACTGCTTCCGGAGAAGAGTCGTGTTCTCCGATATGGATGGACAGCATGTGACTTTTGTTGGCGAGAGGAGCTATCAGGTGGGAAGTCGGCATGTGAAGCCTCTCTTTTCTTTTTTGGGTGGGATATCAGCGGTTCCAGCTGATACAGAGATGATGAATGTTCCAGAAGTTGTTGTAGAATTCCTTGATGTCTTTCCCGAGGAGGTTGTGACTCTACCCCCTCGACGTGATGTTGAGTTTGGGATAGACTTACAGCCAGGTGCCCATCCGATCTCGATGGCTCCTTATCAGATGTCACCTTCGGAGTTGCGGGAGTTGCTGATTCAGATTGACGATCTGATGGAGAAGGGTTTCGTTCGACCCAGTGGGTCGCCATGGGGTGCTCTGGTTCTGTTCGTGAAAAAGGCGGATGGTGGTCTCAGGCTATGCATAGACTACAGGAGGCTGAATCAGGTAACGGTCAAGAACCGTTACCCCCTTCCTAGAATAGATGACCTCTTCGACTAGTTGAGGGGAGCATGTTGGTTTTCTAAGATTGATCTGCGGTCGGGATATCATCAGCTGAGGGTAAACGACAGTGACATCCCAAAGACAGCTTTCAGGTGCAGGTATGGGAACTTCGAGTTTGTAGTGATGCCTTTTGGGGTTACGAATGCACCAGCTGTGTTCATGGGTCTTATGAACTTGGTCTTCCGAGAGTTCCTGGACCAGTTCGTCGTTGTGTTCATCGATGACATCTTGATATACTCAAGATCAAAGGAGGAGCACGTTGAGCATCTCAGGGCTGTCTTGGAAGTCCTTCGGCACCATCAGTTTTATGTAATGTTGTCAAAATGTAAGTTCTTGACGCAAGAAGTACACTTCCTTGGGCATGTGGTGTCTCAGCATAGAGTGTCAGTGGACCTGTCGAAGGTAGAAGCAGTTGTTTCTTGGACTGCACCCAAGAGCGTGGCAGAAGTTCGTAGTTTCCTGGGGTTGGCTGGATACTATCGGAGGTTCGTCTCGGACTTCTCTCGAGTTGCTGCTCCGTTGACAGCTTTGACTAGGAAGAATCAGGTCTTCCTATGGAATGAGCAGTGCCAGGAAGCTTTCGACTACCTGAAGGAGAAGTTGGTTAGTGCTCCCATCCTTAGGTTGCCAGAGGAAGGATCCTTGTATGAGGTGTTTTGTGATGCCTCTGGCCTTTGCTTGGGATGTGTGCTGATGCAGAAGAAGGGTGTGATCTGTTATGGGTCTAGGCAGTTGCGTCCTCACGAGCGGAACTATGCCACCCAGGACTTGGAGCTTGCAGCAGTAGTGTTCACATTGAAGCTGTGGCGACATTACCTCTTTGGGGAGCGCTTTGTGGTCTTCACTGATCACAAGAGCTTGCGCTATATCTTCTCCCAGCGTGACTTGAACTTGCGACAGCGGATATGGGTCGTGTTTCTCCAAGACTACGACTTTGAGATCTCTTACACTGAAGGTAAGGGAAACGTTGTGGCTGATGCCCTGAGCAGGAAGCCGCATCAGGAAGTGGTTCAGGAATCTGCTGATGCTTGGAAGGCAATGGGGGAGTTGGCTACCTTGCACTTGGATGCGAGGGTGGAAGGTGCTAGAGGCTGCTTGTTTCAGATGACGGTACAGTCCTCTTTGTTGCAGCAAGTGGAAGAGTCTCAGTGGGGAGACCCTAAGGTGGAAGTGTTGCGGGATCGTGTCGATCAGGGGAACGCTCCGGAATGATGGTCGGAGGACAACCGACATCGGATGCTCTTTCATGGAAGGTTGTTTGTTCCAGAGGTGATGCGTGATGAAGTCCTTCGTGGGTTCCATAGCTCAGCCTTGGCAGTACATCCAGGTGTTTCCAAAATGTACCAAGGCCTGAGGGGACAGTTTTGGTGGCCCGGGGTGAAACGGGCAGTGGCAGAGTTTGTGGCTAAATGCCTGGTGTGTCAGCAGGTGAAGGATGAACACCGCATTCCTAGTGGTTTGTTGCATCCTTTAGATGTTACCGAGTGGAAGTGGGACGACGTCTCGATGGACTTCGTCACAGGACTACCCAGAGCTCAGGGCGGGCATGATGCTATCTGGGTAGTGGTGGATCGACTGACAAAATCTGCTCACTTCTTGGCCATCAAGGATTCAGGACCTGTGAGTACCTAAGTATAGCGGTACATGGATGAGGTGGTGCGTTTGCATGGAGTTCCGAAGACTGTTGTCTCAGATCGGGACACTCGGTTCACCTCACTTGTCTGGAAGGGGTTACAACAAGCTTTTGGCACCCAGCTACGCCTTAGCACTGCTTTTCACCCTCAGACTGATGGACAGACAGAGCGGACTATCCAGATATTGGAGGACATGCTGCGAGCATGTGTTATGGATTTCGGAGTATCATGGGTATGACACTTTCCTTTAGTAGAGTTTGCCTACAACAACAGCTTCCACTCTACTATCGGAATGGCTCCTTTTGAGGATTTGTATGGAAGACCATGTCGTTCACCCTTTTTCTGGGCATAGGTTGGTGAGACTGGTACTCTTGGACCAGAAGTAGTGAAGAGAACCACGGAGAAAGTCCAGCTAGTGCGGGAGAGGATGAAAGCAGCTCAGGATCGGCAGAAGTCTTATGCTGATCGTCGGAGGAGGCCCTTGGAGTTCGAGGTGGGAGATCATGTGTTCTTGAAGGTTTCCCCTCGACGGGGGCAGCGGAGGTTCGGAAAGGGGAGTAAGCTCTCCCTTAGGTTCATCGGACCTTTCGAGGTGCTGAGGCGAGTTGGCAAGGTGGCATATCAGCTGGCCCTACCACCTTAGTTGGAGAGGGTCCATGACGTCTTCCATGTATCCCAGCTTCGTCAGTACTTACATGATGACTCTCATGTCATCAACTGCGGAGAGCTAGATGTGGGAGAAGACGCGACCTTCGAGGAACGGACAGTCAGGATCGAGGATTGCAAGGAGAAAGTTCTCTGTGGACCAACCATCGGCTTGGTTCATGTGTTGTGGAGGCATGGCGGCCTTGAGGAGAGAACTTGGGAGCGGGAGACCCAGATGCGTGCTCAGTACCTGGGGTTGTTTTGACTTGTACCTTCCTTTGTTTGTTGGTGTTACCCTGTACCTTTGATATATAAAATGTTGGCTTGTTGGATGTGAGATCTTTGTTCCTCGTTCTTGGGAAGTGTGTGGCATGTCCGGATATATGGGAAAGGAAAAACCTGATCCTTAATCAAGATGCATTAATGAGGATGCGATTAAACCCGTGCAGGCGAGTCAGTGCCGCCTATAGCGGATAGTATCTTGACATAGGAGAGGGAATTCCTAACTCATAGAGTTGTTGGTTGGTTCCTTGTCATGACGAGAGCCCTGAGAGGTATCTTGTGGAGTGGTTCTTCAGATCCTTTCCTTCTTCTGGGTCAGTTTTTAATTCTCGAGGAAGAGAATGTTTTGAGAGGTATCTAATGTAATGTCCCGGACCTCTCCGGTTGATTACTTTGTAAAAACGTTTTTTTTGATGTGGTCAATGCGGCAAACATCAAAAATAATAACAATTATTAATAATAAATGGTGACGTGTTAATAAATTTTTTTGGGGTTTTGTTATAAGTGTTATACTAAATAATTATAATAATAATGTTGGTTTTTTTTGATAGATCTGGTAATAATGATTTAATGAGAATTATGTTTTGAATTAAATGCAATGAGATTTGAGATATGAGAATAAATTAAAGATGTTATGATAATTGTGTAAAAATAAATAAATAAATGTTTAAAATAAATTTGGGGCATGCCACAAGGAGAGAGAAGATGAAAAATATAATAATATGAAATAAAAGGGGAGGCACACCAACAAAATAATGATTGGAGAGAGAAAATAAAATTTATTGAAAAATAAATATAAGATAGAGGCGCCACTTTTTGTGGGAGAGAATCTTGGGAGAAAGAATTAATAAAGATTGGAGAGAGGGAGGAGCTATAAGATATTAATGGGAATAAAATTAAGTGTGAGATAAATAGTAAAGGAGATAATTGGTGATGAATTTCCAGCGTGAAAAATGACAAATGGTGATTGATTGGAGTTAGAGAAATAAATAAATAAATAATTAATAAAATATTGTTATCATTTTTTTTTGATAATAAAACACTTTTTTCACAATAACTTCTTCGTGCGACCTCGGTTTCACGAACCGTCAGTGGCAGTGCGACCCTGACTACGAGACGAAAATTATGAGTCCAATATTGGATATCTTTTTCGGGTTTTCGGATTGGGTACCCAAAACACTCATAAATTAATAGATTTAATATTGTTATTATTAAGGGATCTTGTATCCAACGTATCTCCCTCATACGGTATCGGATTGACGATCTGTCAGCGACAGCGTAACCCTGAAATTATGACTGTCATTTTAAGACGATTAATGATCTACTTTTATGACTCATTACTCGGTCAACGAAACACCACATATTGATAGAATTATCATTATTATTAAAATGCCTGGAAACCGTGTGACGTGTTGTGTGTTAACCAATCAAAACATGTAACGTATGTACGGTCACATCGTGTATTCATTAATGCACACTGAATACAGATTTACCTATTCCTTGCCTATATAAGAACAAGGTCATGTTTTATCTTCCATATCGATCACTTCTTTGTCGCACGACGACGCTCTTGGATGATCGAGAAGTATTCCTCCTCTAACTTCTTTGTCCGTGCTCCGAATTACGATCCGTCAGCGGCCACAGGATCGTAGCGACGAGACGAAGCTTCTAAGCCTAGACTTGTCACCTTTCCTTCCGACCTTCCTTCTCCATCTTCCATCCTAGGAGGAGTTTTTCGGGTTTGGCAAAGGCGGAGGACACCGAAGGACGTCGTCGGAAGCGACGTGATCGGGACCTTTTGAGGTAGGGGTTTACCTTCGTCTCTCTTTTTGGTGCAACATGCGGGGTGGGATATTTTTCTTTTGTTCCATGGGATGCACTTGAACTTTAAATAAAGATAATAACCGGATAAAGAAGGGTTTGGGGTTTTGTGCTGTTTCTATTGCCTTCTAGTTTCTTTATCTTCTGATTGTGATTTTGGATTGAAAGGCCTTTGCCTACTGAAAATCAAGGCCGTTGGTGCCCTTTGCGTGCGCAATTGATATCTGAATTGTTTTTGGTTGGTTTTGTTAAAACATGGAAAATGGATAAGCACGTAAAGACTGGCTGATTAAATGAGAATGAAAACCTTGTGTGATCACCCCGATTGAACAAAGTCGGAATAATGAACATGTTGGTGGTTTGGTTGTTTTGTGGAAAATGACATTATTTATGAAAAGTGTTTTGATTATGAAAAGTGTTTTGAAGTAAAAGGTGTTTTCAAATGCGGAAATGTTTTGTGTGTGGAAAGGGTTTTATGTGTGGAACTTTGAAATAAATGAATGATGGAATGTTGTATGGTTGTGATAATCTCTTGTAAATGAAATGGCATGTGGTTGCTTGCGTTTTACCTAACATTGGTTGTAGATGGCAGGGATATGTTTGTGAAAGGTTTTGTCTGGATGTTCATTGCCCAGTAGTAATAATTTGTTAAACCATTGCATGAAACATGAAAACCTAAATGGGGTTGGGGGATGATTGTTTGGTTGTTGATGCATGCTTCGTGGTAGCAGTGCCGAGGCACATGCTCAGTTTCTCTTTTTAAGAAGCCATAGGTTGGGCTGTGTGTTTGGTATATGTATATATATAATTGTATCTTTGTGTTTTGTCGCACCACACCCATGTCAAGCACCTAGTGCCGAACACTCCCATTTTATGGGAGAGGGTGTTCCCCCTTAGTTACTAGCTCCTTCCTGCTCCTTCTTCCATAGGCTATGATGGCTTGAGGTGACCTTACACCCAAGACTCTTCGGGTAGGTCTCGGAGGTTGTGATGGCTTGAGGCGACCTTTATCACAAGACTCTTCGGGCAGGCTTACCATTCCCAAGATCCTTCGGGATGAGGCCCAGGTGTCTGCGGGCGGGTTAGTGGTTGTGGCCCAGGTGTGTGCGGGCGAGATGTGTGGTTGTGAGACCCAGGTGTGTGCGGGCGGGATGCGTGGTTTGGCCCAGGTGTGTACGGGTGGGAAGAGTGTGGTAGCGTCAGGACGTTTGCCGTTAGGAAGAGCAGCATCTAATTAAGTGGGAAATGGTGCTGGGTACCCAATACTTTTGTTCTATATATATACTAAACTTGTTTGTGTTACTTGTTGAGTGTGACCAGTGAGGCTCGGTGGATAGTTTTTCCTTGTTAGTTTGTGGTTCTTCTGTTTTCTCACGGGACCTTAGGGTGTCTCCCCACTTGTGCACGAGAGCTTTAGGTTCTCTACTGAGTATACTTGTATGCTCACCCTACGTTGTTTCAGGTTTTCAGGAGGACTACCAGGGCCGTGCGGGACCCTACTAGTCAGGCAGTGGGAGCTGTGCAGTTGCTGTTTTCTTGTTTTTCTTTTGGTACTATACTCACTTGTACTTTGATCTTATTTGTACTTGTACCTGTTTCAGTTTATTTATACATGCATATGGGACTGGTTTGGGTTTCTTTTCAGCACCTTTGTCCTTTTTCCTTTTTGGTGGTTGACTTGTCCTATTTCCGATCCTAACTATAAAAAGGGTAATGCCTCCCATGATTGAAAAAAAATAAACTCACACCCTTGGTGCTAGTCGCCACCCCGGGGCCTACTGGAGGCGGGACTCGAGGGTCATTATCTCCCTTTCACCATTGCCAGCTCAGGAGGGGCATCTTTGATGAAAGGGGGTCGTGACAAGATTTATACCCACGTTAAGGATTATAAGATGTAAAGATAGATGTGGAGAGATAAAATGAGCATAGATTGGCCGAGCCAATGGCCTGAGAGGTGTGGGTAAGGAGGTATAGATGGGGGCCTTTTATAAGAGGGAGGAGGGGCACTCTTGGAAAGTCATGAAATGTTACTTTATATTAAAATGAGTTTCGGATTTTAATGGTCCCAAATTGATATATTTCAAAGATAAGGTTATAAGGGTTAGAAATATACTCATTAAATACGTTTTTGACAAGTGTCAGTCTTAGATTTTACATTATCTTTTAATTTTATTTAAATCATTCATTAATGAGGTAATCACTGCATCATCATGGTGTCATAAAAAATTTAATTTATTTAATGTCTAAAAATTATAAAAAAATACTATGATGTTGGAAATATTATTAGATTTACAATGAATATTTTCAGTCCAAGATATCATTTATTTAGAAGAAATTAAAATTGTTTTACTTAGGTGTTACATACTTTGTTATATTTAACTTTCTTTAAAAATAAAAAGATAAAATGTCACTATCACACAAAAGTGATTCCATGGGGTCCCAAAGTTTGGCACAAGGAAACTCATGGTTGGACAAGACACAACCAGTATCATTAGGACACATGTTGGGGTCATTTTCTATTATTATGATATTATTTTATTACCCTTAACTACCCGATTACTAATTAATCACGATAATTAAAGATAATTACCGTCGTTACTATTCATAATGACAAAAAACAAAAGAATATTAATTACATAATTTGGACCTTATGATTAAAAATATGGAATCCATTTTACAAAATTACAAACACAGAAATTAAAATAATTAATTTAAAAAAAATTCCCGTTGTCAAAACAAATAGCGGGATTTTTTGAAACAATATCTATAAAAAGATTGGCACTTTTTTATACCCAATTACAAAGTGAAATCAATTATAATGAAAACCATTGGATTAAATATTAAAAATATATTCTAATTAAACTTTAAATCAAATTATAAAGATAATATAACCATATAATGAAATTAGATGAAAAATCAGTTTTGATGTAAAATGTAGTATTTTTCACTTTTCATTAAAAAATGAACATTGTCAGAAAAATACCAAATATTTATCAAAAGTAAATTTCAATGTCCCAATTAAAATTAATAAGTTTATTTGGACAAATAGAGCTCATAAAATTGTCAAAAGATAGATTTAAAAATGGTTCCCCATCAAACGGTGATAAAACAATCTTTTATAAATATTTGAGAATTCTACGCTTAAGATTGGATTTATTCTAATTTTAAGCCACTTAAAACACTATATAATTAATAAATAGATAGAGATATGAAAATCCATAATTCCTTACTTGGGATGTTAAAATTTTTCTCCCAGAACAATTTGTTACCATTTTTGTGGGGAATAATCCAATGATGACACAAAATTTCACCATAACATGAATAGTTATATAACAAAAAACCCTATAATAATTAATACTCATGAATGAAATTATGTGGAATTAAATTTATATTAAATTTTATGTTGGAGATAATTCTATTCATAAGTCTAATGAAAAGTTATAATGTATATTCTCATGATATTTAATGAATTGTATATCACACCTCATTAAATTTCATTATAAAGATTCTTAGGATACATGTTCAAAAAACGAATTCCCATGAGTAAAAAAACAAATATATTTATGTTAACTAACTCATTAATGTTGTAATATTAAATCATAACATATAATATTGCATTATAAATGGGATGATAATAAATAAAAAAATTGGTGGTTATTATCATTACAAATGTCAAAAAATTAATTCACAAATCAAAAAGAACATTCCATAAATAAGTGAAAAATATAGAACTAAAAAGATAAAAAATAAAAAATCTATCATAACATGATTGAATTTATGGTTTTAATTTTGAAAAAATAACACATTTATAAAATCTAGTCACCCATGTAAATATTATTAATTTCATAAATAAGAATATTTTTCTTTTTTTCATTGGTGTTTTTTATGAGTTATCTAACATTATCTTATTTATGTACTCTATATATATATATTAACATTTAGTTACTAAATTATTTCCTTAGTGATTTGAAATAAATATAGGTTTTTTTAATTATGGTGAATATGGTTTCTTATCTAGTTTCATTATTCCATTTTTTGTCACAATATAACATAATTGGGTCCGCAATAATAGACACAAGCATACAATTTCTAAAAATTGTTTTTGTCACACAACATCAATTACTAATTTTTAGGTAGTGTGGTACTATGATTTAATCATATAATTCACCATTATAATTTTTTTAAACTCTTAAAATATAAAACTCAATATATTAATATAATAATGATTCATAACTACAATCTTTATTTAACAAATAATAATTTATTACTATAACCCTTTATTATGAGTTTTATTTTTTTCTTAAAATTAATTTAATACTCTTTATTTATTCTTAAGTTATTAAGGATACTCTTAGATATAATCTAGTGCCATTTATATGGATTAAACAAATAATTTTCTTCCATGATTAATTAATAAGTAACACCTATCTTTGTTCCAAAAAAGATAAACATAGTCATTTTTATCAAATAGAAAAGATAAATACTCGATCATGAGATGAATTGTCAAAAGCTATAAGGAAAATACTTATACACCTGAGGCCATTGAATTGTTTGGAGGATTTAATCTTAAAACTTGTGAGTTTATGTCCTTAAAAAAATTTATAAAATATTTTAGAGGAAATGTTAAATGAAACATCCCTTTATTGATTCTGAAATCCTATAAAGAACAAATTTTGGACAATAATTAGTGCCCCAAAATGAGAGAATATTAATAAAATAATTTAATAAATTCCATCATAAGATATATTAATGAAAGAACCAAAAATAAAATAATAAAACAGGGATACATAGCTGATAGAAATGTTAATTTATAATAAATTTGATTTGGCGTAACTGAAAACTATATTATACAAATCCCTGATCAACATGAACCTAATCGGATTGAATATAACCGCTATCTCGTTGTTTTTATCAATAAAATATTATTAAAAAAACATAACAATGATTATTGATGACCAAACCATATACATTGTTTTTTTTTATAAAAACCCTTTCCCTATAAGTATGGAGTCGGTTCCTTACTTTATTCTACTATCACTAGATTCTATATTCAAATTCCAAAGTTTATAATAAATTAGTTGTCTTGGTAACTAGATTCATATTCAAAATTATGTTTACATTTATAAATAATATAAAAAATAATTTTATTTTAGAACTCTATTATTCCTCATATCATAACCAAACATATCAATCATAATAAACTTATTGGAAACTAGGGGAAGAAATAAACCTATTGAAGGGGTGACATAAAATTTTCTGTATGAGTATAGTAAAATAAAAGATTACATAAATCAATATGTATTATGAATATAGAAATGTAGATAATTGAAAAAACCATTCCAAACAATAAAATGGAAATTAAAATTCATCCATAGATTTTATCATTGTGAAAATAATCTAGATAAAAATAACTAAATTCTAAATAAATAAAATGCATAATTATTTGATGTCATGTATGAAGAAAATGAATTCATTATATCTGAAATAAATTTCACAAGATGTTTTATGTTTGTGTGTATAAACCTATCTAATTCTTCTTGGAAACAAACAAGAAGGGTCCTTCTCCAACTCATTTCATCTAATGACACTACTTATTCATTGATGGGCATGAATTAACTTGCGCCCAACCCATAGAATTGCATTAACATATCCTCATATTATGTAATAAATCTTAAAATAATTCCACATATATTGAAAAATCAATTTAATAATTAAATAACATTCCTTATCAAAAAATTTCTCTATTTAATATAAGATAAATTTTTATAAATGTTTCACCATTAAATAAAATAACAATCATGGTAAAATACATATATATAACTGTATATATATTTGAAAAAAATATTATACCTCATATAAGATATATTGAAATTTAATGATATTTTCAATGAAAAATGATCATAAATAATAGGGAATTATATACATCATTGAAAATAAAATAGTTCTATGACCTCCAAAATTTTCTTCAATGAAACAATTTAGAAAACATCTCTTACAAGTATTATATCATTGATCAGATGAAATGATTATGTGTAATAATTATAAATCCATATAAAAATTGAAATAAAAAAATATAATCAAAATTCACTTTACGCACAACCTTATTATTATATAATCAATGAAGTAGATGTTTAACCCAATGAATGAAAATTTTGTTAAGAAATCTCTTACTACAATGTTAATAGTTTAATCGTATTCTCTATGAAAGTAATAATTATCAAATTAAACACTAAATAACATGAATATAATTAAATTATTTAAATTATACATAAAACTCTAGTTTATCCCACATAAGGATTAAGTGTGGAATAAGGCATATCTCACAGAAGTAAAAGTGATATGAGAAGACCCATACCATATTTCTGAAAACAATTTGAACTTCTAATTAATTTCCTATAAAAACAAATCATAATCATTAATTTGTTAATATAAAACTTATTAAACACATATTTTATTTATTTTAATTTCATTATGTTTATTTCTTTAAATTATTAAGTGTTATACTGTTTAATTTTGTGGTTCTGGGAGCATCTATTGCCTGGATTTATAGTCGATTCTATTGTGTAAAATTATGATATTTGTTATAAAATGGAATAAAAACTATTGAAGAAGAATTATTTAGTACTAATGAAATTAAATAATTTTATATGGTCTCATATATAATTTGGTTATATGTTATTATTATGACTTATTAGATAATTCATTGATGAAATGTTTTGATTTATTTAATTGTATTTTACGACAAACACAAATATGTAACATTTTATTTTATATTATGTTTATTTGATGGTTAGAAAAATTAAATAACTTATAATATGTATATTAAAATATTATATAACCATAATAATGGTTTTATGAACATCTTTGAAGCTAGTAATTGAAAATGAAATCTCATCATCCACGAAGGTAGTGAATCAACACATCACGAAATAAGTTTTCATCTGTAAAATAAAGAACACATGAGAATAGATTTTATGATACATATTTTATTAACACAATAATTTTCTCGTATATATATATGATAATGTATTTAAAATATTACATTGTATAAGATATGTGAAGGATTAATAATAAATTAATAAAAAACAAATTATAAAGAAGGGTGATTTTACCTCTTGAATATAATCTCTTTGAGGACCACCTTAAGACACTTCCATATTGTATTTTGGTAATACAAATATGTATTGGATATGTGGAAGAGTATTGAGAAGGTAATTAGGTATAATTTAGACAAGATACAGAGCTTTGGAGGTGTGTGGATAAGTGATGTTGTGGCATGGAATTTATAAGGAGAAGAGTGTGTTGTTTTTCTTATTTTATTCATTAGTTTATTATTTTGACTCAAGACTATAAATATAAACAATTATTGTAAAAAATAACAATAAATAAATAAATTTATTTCTAACTAAATAGTTATTACCACATACATAAATCTGTAGGATCTAAATGTGAATGTAGATGCTCAATTACAAGAGGGGGGTGAATTGTAAGTTAAAAAACATGCATTTTTAACCTTATGGGAAACTATGTTTAAAAAATTTCAAAAAGGTAAATTCACACACCCTCTATTAGTTCTATAAGACTAACATTCTAGGATCTCAAAATATGGTTCATAAAAAGAAACTAAAGGAATGTTTACTTAGGTAATGATTATACCTTAAACAGTATAGAATATTATTTATGAGACTACATAAAAGAATAAGAATGTCTATGAAGGTTATAATTTTTTATTTTATCACAATACCTTAGAAATAAACATAAAAAAACATGTAACAAGTATGAAATGTTTTAGCTCAATGAGTAGGGTATCCAAAAACCCTGGATAATGGTCCATTGAATTATACTTTCAAGAAAGTCTATCTTTCTCACACCAGGGAAAGTCCTCGATAGAAATATCGGAATATCTCTTGTTATCCCTAAAAACCCTCAAAATTTAAGGTATTCATCACCTCTACCATCCTATCCCCAGAATCCCTCAATCATTATGTTATTCGGTACATCTGCCTTCCTATCCCACGAATCCCTCTATTGTACTCAACAACTATCAGATTCACAGGAAGCAATCTGAACAAGATGTTCAGTTTGCACAAGGCCGGAGAGTCTCTCTCTCTAGAAATCACATCAACATCATGTAATATCTTGATTTATGGATCAGTATTTATATTATAATATTTTTCAAAGGAGATTTTATTTATAGGAACAACTCCAATGGTCAGAACCCTTCTCCAATGGTCATATTTTTTTCGTGAATCTCAAAGGGACCTACTCACATGTCACTCAACCAATGGTTATTTTGATACAGATTACATGAAATTGTTTCATAACAATATCATGTGTTAGGAAAATGATGTTTCATAATCAAATCAACTTTAGAGTGTATGTAAAAATAGAATTTTGAGTCTATCTAAAAAAACATTCAGTGTTTATAAGACATGGAATTTAAAAATCTGTATTTCAAAGAATTCAGTATCTGAATTTTATAGATTCATATGTTTGAATTTCAAGGAATTAGGATTCTGATTTATAAGAAATCTAGATTCTGAATTATAAGTAATTGGAACTCTAAATCCTAAGGAATTGAGAGTCTTAATTCTGAGGAAATCAGAGTCATAACTTCAATGATTTTAAAGTTTTAATATCAGAAAATTCAAAATCTGAATTTCAGAGAATATGGTGTATGAATTTCATAGAATTCGGAGTATGAATTTGAAAGAATTTAGTGTCTAGAAATAGAGCACTCTATATCACAGAAATTATAATAATATGTGGTTTTACATAAGAATCCGAATTTTAGACATAGCAAATAAATGAGTATAATTTATAGAAATTGTAAAATTAAATAATGAAAACCAATGTATGGATAAAAATTATCTAAGGTAATGAGAAATTTTTTTATGAAAATTATCCTTTGGGAAAAAAAGTTATCTTTAAGAAAAAGGTTTTGTGATTTTATTAACATATAGGAATTGAAAATTCATAAGGAAACCTTTTTGACTAAAAAATGTCCCCCTTTTTAGAAACCACAAACATCCTTACAAAAAATAATATAATGACTAGGAATTTTTTTTATGAACATAAAAAAGAAAACTATATCCTTTTATATTTGAATTATGGTGAATATGACTAACTCCCCCATCAGTTTTCAAATCCCTATGGATCATATTCTTCACTTCCTTAAAGCGACTTTTCTTTTTTATTTCTTAAGAAAATATTATTTTAGTAAATTCCACCTTTGATTGACTCCCCCTTACATAGAGAATTCCATTTTTAACTTAGTATTCTTATTGTCATTCCATTCTCCTCCTTTGTGATTTTGAAAAAAAAGAGTGAATGGAAAAAAATATTGTACCTGAAAGAATAAAACTACATAAAAAATAAATGAATCATAATAACAGTTTTTCATTTAAGGTCAGAAAAATTTGTACAATGAAATTACAACAAAAAAACTAATTTGAAAAAAAACTCATTATTCTGTCTCCTTCGGCATAAACATATTCACAATGGTCTTCAACTTCTGAAGGTCCTAATTATCTTCTTCAAAGCATAGGATCAGCTGTTTCTGATCCTCATTTTTCTTCTCCAGAGCTTTGATATTTCCATCCCGACACATAAGGATTTCTGCCTAAGAGTTCAAAATCTTTTCTTTATTACAAAACATATCGTCAAATTCGATTCTATGATCTATTTCCATAATTAAATTTCTAACAACTGAGTTCAGCTTCCCATTCAGATCTTTTTATTACTCTTTCAGAGTTGTTTCTTCTATATTTAGCTTCTCTGAAAACATTTTTGAAATCTCCATAATCCTCACATCTTCTCTATCAAATTCTTCTTTCAGAGAGTCTTGAAATTCATCATGATTTATAAGCTCTTCAATCGTTTTCTTTGAGAACGTAGTGATTTCCTTACATGACCTTATGTGAGCTTCATACTAGATATTGAACATTTTGAAATCATCCTCAATCTTAATGAGTTTTTTTGTTCACATACTAATAGAATCCGCTTTCTGATCGAATGAATGCTAATGCATTTGAGAACTTTTTTCAATAATAAAAATCAATGGAATTGCATCAACTCATTTCTTCAACAATTGAACTACATTGTCCTAACCCGAGGAGGATGATTCCGAATTAGATTCCCTTATTGTTGCGGATTCTTTATCTATCTCAACAACCATTTTTTGATGAAATATCAACAAATTTTTTAGCTACCATGACTTTCTTAGTTGTAACAACTATCAAATACATTCCTTTATCAGCTTTAGATACTGTCTCTGTAGCTTCTGGGGATTCATGTTCACTATATGATACATGGAAAATTTTGTACTCATCATCTTTCTCTTTCTTAGCATCTTCATTAAGATCTGCGGGTTGAATAATGTCATGATTACTTTTATCAGTATTAAATGTTTTATTCACCTCTTCCAGATCTTCATCATTTTTTCCTTGTGAATGAATTTTGGATGATTCAGCTTGAGATGTCCAGATCAAATTTTTTTCTGATAGAATTTCCTTCTTAAGATATTCATCAAAATTTTTGTTGTCATATCATCAGTTTCATCAATTCCTTTATATTCTTCTTCTTCTTACAGTACCTCTTCCATAACAATTTCTTCTTCTTCATGTTTTCAAATTACCATCTTTTTTCCCAGAGTCTCTATGGGTACTGGTTCTTTGAGAAATTATTATGGTACTTGAATATGATTTGAAGCTTTCTCGGTGTCCTTGAGAAGAGAATAAAAAAATTAGGTCTCAAAAAAATATCTTCATTTTCTTCATTTTATTTTCATGCATTTCAAATTCCTCATGAGCCTTAATTTTCAAAGCTTTTTCCTCTTCATGATCTATCCCAATGCTAGGATCTCCTTCGTTCGGGTTCTTATTCTCTTACCTCCACATTGTAATGAATTCATTTGGATATGTTTTTAGGTTCTTATACTTTGGGGGTTCTGATTGAGTTTCCTAATATGTAGGAGTTTTTCCCTTGTGTTATGTTTCCTTCTAGTTTCTCTTTTTCTGACCCTTCTTGGAAGCCTCAGCAACTTTCAGTTTCTTAGGTAGGGCTTCTATTTCACTCTATAAAAAACATAAAATTCATTGGATCTTATATTAAATAAAACATTTATCCTCCTCAAGGTATCATCACTGATCATCATGACTTTTAATGATCTGGGCAATGAACTAAAAGGTATTTTTAATGAATCTAGTTATAAGACAATGATATTGGATAGGATTTCCGGATACAAAATGATTTGATATTTAACGGTTCCTTTTTTGATATTTGGGATCATTAGGAAGATATAATCCACTAAATTTATCTTCCTCAAGTTCACCATGAAATCCATAGTGATGATATCACTCTTCTTCATGTTCTCATTATCCCCATTTCTCAGAATTAGGAAACCCTAAACCCCTAATTATAGAAACTTGATGTTTGTAGAGAGATGATTTATCTTTGGTGTTTTGACTACTTTGAGTTTGAGACATTGTAATGAATTATGCTTCTAAAAACATCTTGATTCATCTGCTAGTTTTTGGGTGGAGAAAATGAATTCTCTTTCATACATTATTCCAATGATACTAGATTTCTTATTGAAATAAAGAGAATATGATTTTCCATAAATTTTTAATGAGAATTTGTCTCTACCACCTTCATTTAAAAAAACATACATAATCATATAATTCTACAAGAAACTCTATATAAACCACATTTTATAATTTCAATTTGATATGAAAAAGCTATCCCATCCATTCAGTTTGGTATTTTTTGTAATGAGAGAATCATACTTGGAAATGAAATTTGGATATACTAATGTCTCTCTGTAAATCTGTCATTCTAATTTTTTTTTCACTGAAGAAATTTTCTTCTGATGAGAAGCTTCACAATGCATCCAAAGTTAAGAAAATTAGAAAAGAGGAATTACCCTTATGTAGAGAGGGAGATATTTGAGACACAAAGGCATGAAAACTGATGTGGGATTAATAATTGGGGGCATTTATATAGGTGTTTAACCAACAATTCATATTCCCAGATTAATCCAACTGTTGAACTAATCTCAATATGATCTGATAGTTGAGATGAAATTCGAAGAAGAATTTTGGTAGGTTCCAATATTTGTGGGTTTTTAGATAAAAATTTATATTTAAGACAAATAATCTGAAAATATTTCTTAAAACAAGATCAAAATACCAACAAAAAATTCAATTATGAATTTTTTTTATAATGGATCATAACTTCTGGATTGCTTGGAAAATTTTCATTAATGGGGAAAATTATTTTGGATGAACTTTAGATTATATAAAATTTTATTAAGGAAGGAAAATTTTTTATTCAGGATTTAATAAAAACATGATTCTAAATTTTCGAAAGCAAAAAAAATAGATTACAAATATTTAATTATGAAAATTTTTATTATGAAAACTTTTGATTACGAAATTTTCTTTATTACGAATAAATATTTAATATGAAAATTTTTAGATTATGAAACAAAATTGATTACGATATAATTTTAATTATGAAAATTTTTTATAACAAAAATTTTTGATTACAAATCAATTTTGATTACAGATAAAATTTTATTACGAAAAACATTGTTAACAAAACAAATGTACCCCCAATGAAAAGTTTTTTCTTAATATAAGGGGATAAGTTTAAAAAAAAAGGTAATATGGATGATTACATTATGGTGATCATTCAAAAAATTTGTTTAATATATTCAAATCTATCATAGAGTAAATATTTTGTAAAAATAATATAAAATATTTATTGTGTTCTGATAAACTGAAAAACAATATCTCTTTTATGTTGGTTATCCAAATAAATGTGATGTCAAATATCTATGTGTTTTTCGAGGGAGTGATGTGAATAGTTTTTTAGGGAAATGACTTTAGTATTATGAAACAATATCTGTGTTTTGGTAAAGCTCATACCATAGTATGTTAGTGTGGGTTGCATCGACAAAACTTGAGAACAACAACTACTAGTTGCTAGAAATTCAGATTTGGATGTAGAGTGTGAAATTGAGTGATGCTTCTTGCATGACCAATAAAATAATGAATCTCCGAAGAAATGAAATGTTCCATATGTAATTTTCCTATCCATTATACATCCACAAAAATTAGCATATGAAAATATATCTAAATCAAAATAATTTCTGGATGTATAAAAAAGTCCTAAATCCATGGTTCCATTTAAATAATGAAACGTTATTTTTACAAATTTTAAATGAGATTCCATTGTACTAGATGGATATCTGGAACATAAACATACTAAAAAAAATATGTCTGACTACAATCTGTCAATTATAATAAACCTGCTATCATATATCTAAATGATGTTTTATCTAATAGTATCCCATCTTTAGAATGATGAAGAGAAATTGAGGTACTAATTGGAGTGATTATACTTTTAGTCATTTCCAATCCATACTATTTGAGATGAAATTTAATATTATTATGTTGATATATATATGTTCCTTCTAGCTTTTGATAAATTTGTAAACCTAGGAAATATGCTAACTCACCCATCATACTCATTTGAAACTCAGATTTCATTACATTCAAAAATGAATAGGTTAAAGATTGATGAGATAAAACAAATAAAGTTTCATCCACATAAATTTTAACAATTAAAACATTTTTATTAAATTTATTTATAAAAATTGTTAGACTAGTAGTTCCCTTAATGTAATTATTTTTCCACAAAAATCTTCTAATTCATTCATACCTTGCTCCAGGGGATTATTTATGTCCATATAATGCTTTGGTAATTTTCAAAAAATGATCAGGATGTTTTCTGTCATCAAAACTAGGTGGTTGTTCAACATAAACTTCCTCTTGAACATATCTGTCAAGGAAAGCACCTTTTACATCCATTTGAAAAATTGGGAAATTAAATAATGAAGAACAGGAAAAAAGAATATGAATTGATTCATGTCTAGATATGGGAGCATAGGTTTCTTTATAGTGTATTCTTTTGTGTAGATTATAGCCTATGAAAACTAATCTAGTTTTATTTCATACTATGATTCCATTTTCATCACATTTATTTCTGAAGACTCATTTTACTCTAATTTCAAAATTTTCCATAGTTATTTCGACCACAGTCCATACTTTATTCATTTTGAATTCATTTAGCTTCTTTTTCATGGATTTAATCAAATCATTATCGCCTAAAGCTTCATCAGTTATTTTTTGTTCGAATTGGGAATTGAATGCTAAATGTTTTTCCTCATCCCATTAGGAACCAGTAGTCCTTACATGTTGATTTACATCACCTATGACAATATCACTCGGATGATTCTTAAGAAACAACTGATTTTTGTTTTGAAAAACCTGTACATCAACATATGTTAGGAAATATTCTATGGTAAATGCTTCAAAAATATTTTCTTGAACATTTTCCTTATTAGAAGAATCTTCTATCATGGGTTGAAAAGCAGTTTTTGAAAACAAATACCTTGATGTAGGTTGAGATTGTGTAAAAATAAAAGGATCTGTTTCATCAAATGTTTCATGTACTATTTCATCAACAGTTAATGTGTTTTTATTAAAAACTCTATAAGACTTATATGTTGTGGTGTAGCCTTAGAAAATTCCTTCATCAAAATTAGGTGCAATATTTTTTATGTTATCTTTAATATTACGGATGAATACTTTGCAACCAAATTTTGGATGTAAGAATGTTTAGGTTTAATACCATTTTACAATCCATAAGGGGGTTTGTTATGAAAATGTTTGACAAAAACTCATTTTATCGTATAACAAGAAGTAATAATTATTTATTCCCAAAATTTATTAACAATAGAATATTCACTCAACATAGTTCTAGTTATATCTGGAAGAATTAAATTTCTTTTTTCAACAACTCCATTTTGTTTAACAGTTCTTGGTACTGATATGTTATGGGTAATGCATTTTCTACTAAAAAAATGTTTCAAAATCATAATTTTTAAATTCTCCTCCATGACCACTATGAATAGTTATCAAAGAATTGTCTTTATAATTTTTAACTTTGGTTATACAAAATTTGAAAAAAAAAAAGATTCAAATTTCATTGCTAGAAAAAAGACCCACGTATATCTAGTGTAATCATAAACTAAGACAAATACATAATATTTTCCCCCAAGACATCCAATTTTTTTTGGAACGAACAGATCCATATGCACTAACTATAATGAAACAAAAGTTGTGTGTTCACTGATTGATTTAAAACTAGATTTCAGTTTCTTTTTGTTTTGAAAAGGATCCCAAACTTCTGAAGATCAAATCTAACCTACATTAAATCCATAAAAAGTCTTATCATTGAGAGTGTTTTTAGGTTCCTAATGATATATTGTCACAAAATTCAATTCTACAACAATTTTTTTTATTTCATTAAACTAATTCATGGTGTATATTTTCTCCTTATGTAATCTATGTTTAGTGTATATATGTTCTCTTTCATATGGATAGAAAGAATAATCTCTCTTTGGAACAGTGTACTAAAAATTTATCATTCATAAAATTCATAAGGTAACCTTCATCACGAAATTGACTTATTCTAACAAGGCTGTTCTTAAGACCCTTAATGAATAAAACATTTTAAATCAATGTTTTTCCAAGAATAAAAATGTTATCTGTACCCAAATTTTCTCATGGAGCATTATCATCGAAAGATACATTTCTACAATTCTTCTTAATAATCTTTTTAAAGAAGTTTTTTTGTTACCATGCATATGTCGGGAACATCCACTATACATGTACCCTATATTTCAATTGGTACATTCTTTTTTTTTCATAAAAATAAAATATTTAGACTTTCTGAATACAAAATTTCAACATTTGAAAAATTTCAAAAAGTAAAATTTTAGGAATCCAAATTTTCTTAAATAACTAAACATTATGAAATCCTAAATATTGGGTTTGGTTTAAATAAATGTTTTCCCAATGTCCACCAAATAGGAATTTAGTGCAAAATAGAGTACATTGGGGGAAAATAGTTTTTACTAAAAACTATTTTAGAATATCTTTATCCAGTCAATAATGATTCCTGAAAAGATGAATTTGGGAATTTATCTTCTGAATGTTTTGTCTACCATATGAAATGTTTGAAAAACATTTCCATAAAGAAAATATTTCTGACTTTTGTTTAATAACCAAATTATTATCCTAAATAATATTAGTTTTAGGACTAGAGTTAGACACTAAAATATTTCTCATAGAAGTAAAATCTTTAAGAACCATAGAAATATTATCCTTCCCAAAATTTAATTACATAGTGTTTTTAGAAAATCATTCAAGAAAAAAAAAAATTCAGATCAAGATCGTTATAATGATCTGAAACTTATTTATTTAAAACATAAATTCTAGAATTTTAATTCTCTAGTTTCCTTTTTATCAAACAATTTTCATTTTCAAGGATTCTAGAAAATCTAGAATCCTCTTCAAATAAAGGTAAGATATAATCATCTTATGAACAATATTCAACATCTGAAGATTCATAACATTCTTCAATTGAATTTTTTCATTAAAATTCATCTTAGTTAAGTAATCATCATTCTGTACCATAGCTATAAGACAATGATTTTCCGAATGTACTCTCGGTATAAGACCAATGTTCATCTGACCAGAAGATTCATAATCTGAGGATTCATTAGATGAGTCACAACCACTGGCACTCTAGGAGTTATTTTCTTAGAAAACATTACAATCCTTAGGCTTTTAATACTGCTTCTTGTTTCTCTAAGAAAGATTTTCCATTCTATCTTTTCTTTTGAGTTTGAATATTCATTCCTACTATGACTAAATCTTTTACATTCATAGAAAGTGTCTTCCAAGTATTTAAGAACATTTCCATATTTATTATTTTATTTATACTGAAAAGATTTCTTTTCTACCACCTTGTTCATCCTTCGAGCATGATTAGTTAGCTCATTTTCAAAAATATCACTTTCACTTGATTTAGAAAAAATAATGACTTTCTCTGACTTAGATTTTCTAACCCTTTCTGGAGTCATGGATTTAGTATTAGTAAAGTCTACACTTCTATTTTTGTTCATATTTTTATTCATATCATCATCTATTTTCATTCTTCTTTCATGTTTAATAATAGTTCCAAAATTCTTATCAAAGTAATTTGAGATACATTCCAATTCTCCTAAATAGCTGACCTTTTTTTATTCCCTCTCATTTGTCATGATGTAAATTATCTGGTCCACAAGAGCTTCATCATCTTGATCATTCTCTCCCATAGATTATAGACTACTGACAATAGTCATAAATCATTGTTTCACTTTCCAAACAGGCAATCCATAAGGAAATAGAAATCCATGATATTTGGATCTATGAATAGTACTTATGGTCTCTATCACATTAGAAGTTCCAAAATGAGTAACCTCATGATTCTACTAGATGCAGTTAGCAGCTCACAAGACATAATTTGACTATATATAGTTCTAGTCATAGAGAACAATAATGTATTGCATAAATCTTAATTTAGTTGATATTCTGACTTTTCATTTTTTGTGAAGGTTTTGACTTCCTTGTCATGAATTTTGTAATCTCTAATAAGTGTGAAAAAATTTTATACTCCATTATTAATAAAAAAATGTATTCATTCGATCTGTCAGCTACTCATTATCATTACCATAAAAATTTAGGTATATAGTATGATTTAGATTGTCAATAGAACTAATATTTATTCCTACCATACTATAAGAAAATATAGTTCCACAAAAAAGGTTAATAAAAATAGTTATAAATAGAGATAAAAATATCAATGCAAAACCGAAATATAAAAAGTTACGAAAAAAAATTTAGAATAGGGAAAACATGATAAAGAAAACATATATGTGAATATTATAATTTCATAGACTTTCTCAAATACCAATTTTAGGATCAAAATATGAATATAGATGCTCAATTACAAGAGTGGTGGTGAATAGTATGTTTAAAAAAATTTGTTTTCAACCTTATGGATAACTTTTTTAATAATGTTAAACAAGGTACATTCACAAACCCTAAAACAGTTCTATAATACAAACATCCTATGTTTCAGAAATATAGTTCCCAAAATGAAACATAAGGAATGATTACATAGGTAAATATTGTACCTTAAAGTGTATATAATATTATTTATCAGAGTACAGAAAATAATAATAATTTATATGATGGTTATAATTTCTGGCTTTAGCAAAATACAATTGAAATAAACATCAAACAAAACAAGTAACAAGTTCGAAATCATTTAACCAAAAGAGGAGGATATCCAACACACATGGATAAATGTTACATGATATATTTATTCATGAATGTATGTCTCACCCTCACTATGTTATGTCCTTAAAATATACATTGGAATCTTTCTTGTTATCCCCAGAAGCCCTCAATAATTAAGGTAGAAGGACCCTCTATCTCCCCATCCCCGGAAGCCCTCAAACATTGAGGTAGTCGGAACCTCTGTCTTCCTATCCCTAGATGCCCACGATTGTACTCAGCAATAATCGGAGTCACATGAAGCAAGATGAACAATATGTTTACTACACACAATGCATGAGAGTCTCTATCTCTAGAAATCACATCAAAAAAATGAAATATATAGATTGATGGAACATTATTTTGAGTATAATATCGTTCAAATGAGCTTATATTTATAGGCACAACTCCAATAGTGAACTCCATCCTCTGACAATCATATTTTTCCTTGAATCATATAGGGAAATGTACATGTTTCACTAAACCACATGTTTGTTAGAAACATATTTCACAACATCGTTTCATAAAAGTAACATGTGTTAGGAAAATGAAGTTGATTAATCAAATATATATTTTGGAGTCTAAGGAAAAAAGGATTCAGAGTCTAACTATATGAGAATTGAGAGACTATAAGAAATGGAAATTCAAAATCAATTTTACAATGAATTCATTATATGAATTTTATATAATCAAGAGTCTTAATTCTAATGAATTCGGAATCTAAATTATAATGAATTAAATGTCTTCATTTCAGATAATTTTGAGTCGGAATTTCCGAAAATTCGAAGTCCAAATTTCAGAGAATTGAGCGTCCGAATTTCATAGAATTTAGAGTCTTAATTTTAAGGAATTTAGATTCGGAATTTTAAGCAAATAGGATTATATTTTTTTATAGAATTAAGAGTCTGAATTTTAGGGAATTAAAAGATGTAATTTGATATAATTTAGAGTCTATATTTCAGAGAATTTGGAGTCTGAATTTTAAGGGAATTTAGAGTCTCTATTTCAAAGAATTCAAAGTCTAAATTTCATAGAATTCGAAGTCTAAAAACAGAAAAATATATATCCATGGAATTATAATATTCTTAGGTTTTACATAAGATTCTGAATTTTAGACTTTGTAATAAAAAGAGTTTAGTTTAAGGAGATTATAAAATGAAATAATGAAAACAATGGTATGGAAAAAAACCGTAGAGAAGGGAAATTTTGCTTATGAAATTTGTCCTTCGGGAAAAATAGTTTTCCTTAAGATAAGGTGTTTCTGATTTTAAAAACATAGAGTAATGAAAAATTCATAAAATAACCTTATTGAGTCAACAAAATTAAACATGACCTAATAATTCGTTTGTTTTATTATAATTTTACATACAATAAATTATCATATTTTACTATTTATAAAAAAATCAACTATTTTAGAAAAATACACAAAATTCACCCACACCATCTTTCAATGTTTATATTTAAAAAATGGGCTAATTATTTTGAAAATAGTTTTTTAAATAGAGAAATTTTAATTTTTAATTAATATCCATATTTATTTGATTGATTCATTAATAAAATAAGTGTTTCATCATTGTTGAATAATTATTTAATGTTATTATTTCATCATAGAAAATTAAAAATAAAATGCCAATATATTGAAAAATATTTTATATTTTAAAATAATATCAATATATGAATATATATTATGAACAAAACCATTTAAAAAATAATACGAATAAAATAAATTCTGAATATGATATTTTGTTATTTTCCTTTCTTTAAATAATATCAGTGTCGTTTTCATGGAAAAGTGTTCACTAAATAACTCAAATTAGAAAATTATTTGTTATTTGTTTCATACAAATCATAAAATAATATTTGGTAATGTTTTATGGTAATTTTGTAATTCTCATCATTTTATGGTTAACCTAAATTACGAAATATACCCATTACTGTGGCAACAAAAATTACATAGGTTACAATTCATTTTGGTCAAAATAGAAAAGGAACTACATACTAAATATGTACCTTCTGAATAAAAATATGTAATCTATTTATCAAAAATAAAAACATAAAAGTTACATAATTTAATTTAATCCTAACAAAAGTAACAAAAAATGTTCTATGGAAAATTACATTTCATAACCTAAAAATGTTCTTTTACTAAAATAATACTTAAAATTAAAAATATTAAATTTATCGGAGTATTAATAACTAAATAGTTCTTATGTTATATTATGATCATATTATAATCAGAAATATGGATTAATTAAATTGAAAATTTTATAAGAATTTGTATTTTTACTATTCAATGGAAAATGATGATTTTCTAAAGAAATAGAAGAAATTCACCCTAATATATTTTTTGCATTCCAATTTTATAAATTATTTTCATTTTTGAAAATATAATTTATAAATGTATCCAAAATTATATATATATAATAAGTGTTCTGTTAAATGGCGGTAAATTTTCCTTTTAGAAAATATATCTCTTTATGCTTAAATTTGTATTTATTCTTATCGTAAGCCTATCAAATTTGTTGGTCTAATTTAAAAACAATTTATTGAACATCTAAAATATAAATTTCATTAATATGTTTCAAAAATATTGAGTAATTTAATTTAATAATATAAAATTCCATTACCTTAATAATGATATTTTTTTATTAAAATGCATCATTTATGTTTTATTGGTTTTTATTTTCATTTATAATTATTTGTTTACAAATGAATTAATTTTACAAACATTTGTAAATTATAATTTCATAATTTAATTTAGTTCATTCATTCCATCTATACTAAGGGGTAAGTGATATTTATCAAAATTAAATAATAAAATTTAATTATTTGTTTAAGCTTGAGGTTCTATGTTACCTAACTGATATTAATACTTAAATTTAAAAAGAGACATACCATAAAATATTGGAGTGTTGTATTCTCCCATATTTCAAAAAATAATATCATATACAATTTAAATTATACATGAAAATTCAAATGATGATAGTTTAAAATCCGTTTATGGGAAACCCACAATTTAAATTCGATTATTTATACATCCTCATAATATGAGGTAAAGGAAAAGGTGAATGTGACCACAAAATTTGGCTTTTGAATAGGTTAAAATTAGTGAAAAGTGAAAATATGGATGTGGAAGAAAAATATGACTATCTAGTTTTGCTGTATAGTGATATAGAACATAGTCATTATAAATTTTATGTTCACAAATCTTTAAATCCATGATCAATTACATGACCATTTATTTCTTATAATAAAATGTAAATAATTGACTTTTTTAACCAAACATCGTTACATAGAGTTGAGGGTTTCATTTAACATCTAGAGAAGAACATGGTAAAATAATCTCACATGATTCAGTTACATGTAATAATATAATCCATTGATTATTATTTGACTTGTCTCCACTTCTTTTCATAAAGATGGAGATGGTGATTTTACAAAAACATTTATAACTGATTAGTTTTTATAGATTTTAAGATCCAAAACTTATTCTTTCATCTTTTAAATGATTAATTTATGAATAATTGTTATTTCAAGTTATCTGGAAGGAAAAATAATACTTTAATATTAATCAATAAAATTTAAAATCCATTCCAAAAGTAGGTAACCTTAAAACTCATCCAAAATATGTCCGTCCAAATTCAAATATAATAAAATTTAGAAGGATAGTCAAAGAAATTCCGAAAATAAACATAACATAGTATTTCGTCAAATAATTTATCTCTTATTTTCACATAATAAATATGGGAATACTTTATTCTCCTTTAAACCGTGGTGTAACATTAATTCTCCCAAGAGTAAAATCTAAGGTTGTTAAATATATTCTTTAAATCCTAACATATAATAGTCTATTTATAACATTAAAAATTAGATCAGTAACCACCTTCATGGTATCCAATACTATCCCATAAACATATATTTATAATTATCTCAATATCAAGAACATGATTAAGTTTATATTTAAAATGCTAGGTGATTTCAATAAGAACAACTTACAACCGAATCACTTATCTTGATTATAGATGTTATTCATCACATGCTTCAAATTCCTTAAAGAAGATGTACTATAGTACAATGATTATATATATTGTGATTCTTAAAACCATAGTATTATTGATAACATACTCAAATAACATAATTCATGAATCGAAACACTAATATATCAATCATTCCTCTTCATCTAAGGTTGTATCAAAAGATTGACCATGATTCATTATACTCTTTTAGGGCCCTTTGAAAAATGGGAAATTGATTTACAAGTGTACTATATAGGTGATGTTGAATAAAATTACATATAAAACCATTTTTTACCCTTGAAATAAAAATCATGGTGTCCTTTCAATCCACAATTGAAGAAAATTCCGATTTTTTTAAGAAAGTACCAAGGTATTTCTTTCCAAAATTATCACATATGTAAAAATACATGTTTCTCTAATTTCCCAAATCCAACTTTTTCCATGTCGAGATCATGTTCTTTTTATGAAACTAGATAAATAATACTTATATAATTATTTCAATTTCTCATAATGACAAGATACTATGACCTCATATGATTAGAATTTTTTAGAGACTTCTTCCCTTTGAACGATTGAAATAATACCAAAAAAGACATGATCCTCCATAATATTTGAATCATGTGCATCAATGAGGTTCTCATTCCTTCTTCTAGGATAAATTCATAAATGAATACATACAGAAGATTAGATAATATCATTATGAAACATAATTTATAATCCCAAATCTAGTTAAATACTGTACAAAAAATTAAAAAATTAATGTGTAGAAAATCACATAAACAAGGTTGGTTTGGGATGTTCTTGAATAGTTATGCTCAATGTCTTTCATAGGGTTTCATTACATAATCTCAGAATTCATAAACATAGTTACCATAGATTATTCTAAAATTTATCTATTACCAAATGTGAAACCCCTAACCCTAGTATCTTAGAGCTGATGCATAAAATTATTTTAGTGAAACTAGGTAAAATGTACAAATCCAAAAGGACCATATAGTTTAGTATTCTTGGTAAAATAGATAAATATTTTAAATTCAAATTGAATTTTATACATAAAATAACAATAATTATTTTCATTAAATACACCATTATTCCCCTTTGCATAACCATGCATTGCAATCAATATAAGTTTCTATGAATCCTTGGGAAAAATAAAAATAAGAAAGGGGTGAGCACAAATTTTCTAAAAGGGTTACGTACAAATGAATCTAACACTATTTAATAATTATGATCAGAATAGATGTGTAAATAACTACAAAAACATTCTAATCAATAAACTAAAAATGAAAAATCATCAAAATAATTTTTAATAGTAAAAATCCTCTTGATAATAAAAACTAATTTATATGTGTATGAAATTATTAATTATTGGAAGTCATATATCTGACACATGAACCATTATAACTTAAAAACCTCTCATAAGATATTTTATGTATATGGTTATAAACCTATTTGGTTCATCTTGGTAATAAATGTGAAGGGTTTTCTTCCAAGAGATTTAGTCTCATGAGACTAATACTGCATCGAGGGGCTTGAGTTAACCGGTCCCTAACCCATTTCATATAATTCCAAAGAAATCATAATATATAGAATACATGATTTAATTAATAAATAATTTACCCTGTCATAAAATATACATATTAAATAAAATACACACATTTATCAATATTTTCCAAGTGAATCAAATAACTTTGACGTTAAAAAATATATATAAAAATTGAATCTCGATTAGAAAATAATCATATCCCTAATAAAATAAATATGAGTATTTAATTTAATCGTAAATTATTGATGATCATAAATTAATGGGGGACTATATACCTCATTGAAAAGAAAATCGGTGCATAACTTCTAAAATATGCATTAATGAAATAAATAGAGAGGAATCCCCTTATAATGATTATATCCTTAGTAAAATTAATATATTATGTGTATTAGCTATAAATACACATAAAAAACCAAAATTAAAGATAATATAATAAAAATAAATTTTACACATAACCTTAGCACGACATAATCCATAAAATAGTTGTTCATCACAATGAATGAATATTGAGGTAATAAATACTTTACCACTTTGTAAACAGTCGAATCATATTCCCCATGAATGTTATAATTATAAAATGAAACATTTAATAACATGAATATGATGAAATTTATTATTTGATATATCAAATATAAGTACACCACACAGAAGGTTTTTGTGGTGAATAAGGCATTTCTCAAAAAAAATAAAAGAGAGATGAGAAAACCCTAAATTATATTTGAAAGTGTTCTATAATTTTACGTAATGTCTAGGATAATAAAATTATATTCATTAATAACATAATTAATAACCTATTGACCATAAATTTTGGTTATTATAATCATATTGTGTCCATTTATGGAAATCATGATGAGTTATAATGTTTAATTTTGTTATTTCGAGAGTGTTTGTTTCAGGGGTTTAGGGTCTGTTTAATTGTGTATAATTATGAGATTTATTTTCAAATGGAATTAAAACACCATAAGTGGAATTATTTAATATTAATGAAATTACTTAAGTTTAAATGGTATCATATATCATTTTTTATGGTATTTGTTTGAATTATTAGATAAAACATTTATGGAAATGTTTTAATATATTTTGTTTGTTATAACAACAATAATGAACATGTATAATTTGATTTAATATTATGTTTATATATTGGTTCAAAATCATTTTAACATATAATATGTAAATTAAAATCTTATTTGATCATAATAATGGGTTTATTACCAACCTTTATGGTGATAATGGAAAATGAAAACTTTTCATCCACAAAGGTGGTGAATCGATATATCATGGACGATGTTTTAATTTTTAAAATAAAAAGGAGAATGAAAGATATTTGATGATGGAAATTAACTTATCAGAAAAACAATATAGTATATATATGATTCTAGAATTACCATTACACTTTTTATTGTGTATGTGGGTAGCAGATAATCAATTAACTGAAAAGAAAATTGAAAGATAGAGGATTTTACCTCTTGAATATTGTTTTCATGAGGACCTCCATTACACACGTGGATTTGGAAATATGGTAAGAAAATAAGGTCTTGTATGTGGGTAAGTGGACTGGTATGGTAATTGGGTATAATTTAGAAAATATCAAAGGCTTTTGAGGTGTGTGGATAAGGGGTGGTGTGGGTGATATTTATAGGGATATAAGAGGGGTGTTTTTGATTAAAATTACGATATGATAGAGAGTTTATCTCTCATTAATGGAGATATTCTCTCTCAATATTTCAATAGTGATTACGCACACAATCATACTCTATTATCTATTTTCTTTGAAGATGAAATTGCTGAACATTATGAGATGTTTGCCGCTTGCGGCGTCAAGCGTCATCAGATAAAATATTATATTTTTGGTCATTATGAGATGTTTGCGGAGTGCAATGTCAAGCGCAATCCGATCAAATCTGAAAGTGAGAGTCTTGAATAAATTGGGCTATCAGTTAATGAAATTTCTCAGGAATAGAATTTTGGAAATTCCAAATTAGGTATGCTTCTTATTTGGGAATCTATGATTATATTATGTAGGACTATCCCAGTCCTCAGAGTCATCAGCAGGAAGAGAGAGTGGAGGTTTATTCCCATGGTGAGTGCTTCTCGGTCACCTTTGGTTTGTTGTTTGTGGTCTTTTCTGGAAACAATCAGACTTCCCTCGATCTGGGATCCTGTTGGCTTCAGGAGGTCATGTGTTGTGGTGATTGACGAGTGTCGTGCATGGGTATTGGTTGTCAGCTTCTGCGAGGCGTTCCACGAGATGAGGATCAGGATATCTGAGTCTGATGATGTAGGATTGGCTGATGCAGGATCAAATGATACAAGTTCCTCTGATTGGGTTGCTTTCAGTGGATAAGGTCCATATGTGACTGGTGTGGCACATGCTAGCGATGGGAAGATGCAGGTGGCACGTCAGGAAGAAGATGAAAATCGAGATCTGGATTCTGTCGGCTGTTGCAAAATGGGTTGATGTGGGTTCGTCTGGTAGTTTTGCTACCGGTGATAAGGTCTAGATGGAGTGGCTGCTATGGCACAGGCCGGTGATTGACATAGGCGGCACGTCGGGTGGTACATTGAAGTGTCGACTTCATTGGGACAGTTGGCGTGATGCTCCGGAAATGTGGGAAGGAGACCTCAAGATGCGGGGTGGACCCCGAGATAGAGTGTAGGTCTATATCAACACAATTCTCAAAACTGGTGACTGCTAGCCCATGGAGTGCAGTGATTTTATTTGTTGTGGAGCCGATGTTTTACTCAAATTGGATGATCTTGGGCCTATGATTCTTTTTGTCGGTTTTTGGAAAATCTTGTTATGTTTGGGTGGTGATGCGTAGACATTTCTTAGACATGGCAGTATTTTGTGTACCACGTGTTTCTTATTGTTATGTTTGCATTTTAATTTTTAATAATAATTTTTAAGGGTTTAGTACGCTCGACCCTGAAATTTCCTGGTAAGAGGGGTGTTTTTGATTATTTTATTTGTTATATTATTATTTTTGGCTCAAAAATAATCTTTGTAATGATTATTGTGACTAATTACAGTTAATAGATCTTTTGAGTTAAAAATAACCTGTTATTACCTTATATACAAATCATCTGTGACTCAATAATTCATTTTTTAACTTATGTTAAATATCATAATGTACTGTAATTTAGTATTCAACCAAAATTCACCAATTTTTGAAAAATCAAAAAAAAAATCACCACAAATTTTATTCAATGAGTAGATTTAATGAATGGAATAAATTTTTTAATTTTTTTTTCTAAATATTAAATATTTAGATTTTAATTAAAATTATCATTTAATTGATTTTAACATTAATATTATTATTATTTCATCATCATTGTATAATTTTTAAGGATATTATTTCTTCACTAAAAATTAAAAATAAAATATAATGATGTGAAATCATATTTTACCTTTAAAAATAATATCTATTGTTGAATATATCTTTTAAATAACTCAATATTAAAAATAATTTGGCTATTAAAAACCTTATTGTTACAATTTTCTCATTTACATTAATTATATATAATCAAATTAATTTTCATGGAAATGTATCCATTAAATATCTAAACTTCATAATCAGGTGTTACTAGTAGAATATAAATCATACAATAATATTTTTTTTCACATAGGGAAATTCTCTAGTTCTTATCCCTTTATTTTTAACATAAATTACCCAATTTAACCTTTTCTATGGAAACAAAAATTACTAAGGTTACTATTCATATTAGTAAAAATTTAAAGGTGAATATTTTAACAAAATTTGTGTCGTAAATACTATTGAACCCTCTGGGAATCTAGTTGTTTTATTATATTTTGATAATCCCAATTATGATTATTTGTATTTTGATAATCCCTATTTGATCAATGGTTAAATACTTATTTGGGAATCTAGCTACTTATTTGCTTTAAGTATTGTTCTATTATTTTATGTTTAAATACTAGTCTTTCGGTTACTAGATGTTTATACACTCTGACTTAACCTATTCTTCCAATAGAATGCTTAAACAGAACAGAGCTACCGATACAAAAAAGCTACCGATACGTGAAGCTCACTGTTATGCAAAGCCTATCGATATGTGAAAGCTACCGATACAAACAAGTCCACCGATATGTTGAAGCTGCTGTTATCAAAGGATGTCTACCGATACGTGAAGGACCCCGTTATGAAAAGGCTACCGATACGAAAAAGCTACCGATAAGTGAAGCTCAAGGTTATCCAAATCCTATTTATATGTGAAAGCTACCGATACACACAAGTCCACCGATATGTTGAAGCTACCATTATCAATGGAAGTCTACCGATACGTAAAGATCCCCATTATACAAAGCCTACCGATATGTGAAAGTTACCGATACAAACAAGTCACCGATACATCAAAGTCTATAGCTACCGATATAAGACAAGTCGACCACTACCGATATAAGAAGGTTACCATTAAATCAAAACCAACTGATACTCTAAGGTCACCGATATGCAAGTCTACTGATACGCTGAAGGTTACCGATATACTAAGCCTACCGATATTAAAATGTTACCAATAGAAAGGCTACCATTACTCAAGTCTAGCGTTACACAAGAAGCTACCGTTACGCAGGCCTACCGTGACATCTACCTACCGATATCCAAAGCTACCGTTCGAGAGACAGAACCCGACACTACTTTAATTTCTTTATAATTATTTAATCTAACCAATGGTCATATCATGTTTATTTTAATACACTGACATTTATTTAATGTGTGTTGTTGGATGTCAGGGAACCATACCTCATACCTGCAAAAAGAAATCATTTCTTTTGCCGGAGCTCGTGCTTTAAATGAATGAAGGATGTGTTGCTACAAAACACAAGGAATGAACATAGAGATATACATACCATGAGGTGTGCTGGAAGAACAACCGAGTGTGAATAAAAAGAGACGAATGAACTTACAAGAAGAATATATACATTCCTGCATACCAAGAAAGAGAGCTGAGAACGAGAACATCAATACAAGAAATTCATCGACTACCTTTTTCTCTATCTCTACACCTAGAAGTCAAGGAAGCAGATGACAAACTGTTTTCTAGACAAAAACCAGAAAAGGAATCATATCCAATTCTGATCAATCCAAAGGAGTCCATAGCTGCACCGCAATCACTAGAGCCATTTCTAAACACTAAATCATTTCCTATATGATTTAATTTTTACATTTCGAGCAGTGTGTGTTATGTGCTGTATTTAACACACACACTGTATCTTGTACTTTAACTGGAGGATCTATAAATCCTCACTCAAACTCTTAAATCTTTTATTTCCCACTGGGATAGTGGTAGAGGGCGTGCGTGACCTGGACAGCTGGTTTTCTGTTGTTTTTGTTCCCATAGATAACAGTGGTAGAGGTCTTGGACCTGGACAGTTATATACTGTTGTAAACCTTGATCTAGGACGTGGATCACTTTTATATAAAGTTTTGAGAGGACTAAGTCTCAGCTTGAGACTGAACCTCTTGGTTAAACCTGTTCTGCTTACTTATTTTCAAAGTTATTTTTATTCTGGTGTAACCTACTTTAAATCCAAAACTGTTATAAATTCACTTTGATAATTAAACTCACGAGGGTTTATATTAGTTGTAAATCAGTAAGTTAGTTTCTAAAGTTAATCAATTATTCTGATTTGATTAACCGGGAAATAATCAATCCTTTGAGAACCTACCAGAACCTTTATTTTGATATAAATTCACTACAGTTTAATTCTGTGTTTTATTTGGGGGATTTTAAGAAAAAGTTTTTAAAAAGAAATTTTAATTGGAACTCAATTCACCCCCTCCTAAGTGTCCACTCTGACCAATAATTGGTATCAGAGTCTGTTTAAATATTTTCTAAAGTACTCTGTTTTTCAACTGTGATTTTAGTTGTATTTTAAAGTTCATAAAATTTCTGTTATTTCTAAATTTTTATCTCTTTAAAATATTTTCTTTAAGTATGCTATCATGGATAACAGACTTGAAGGTTTTTCTACCAATATACCACAATTTTTCAATGGGACTAACTATTCTCAGTGGAAAATCAAGATGAAAATTCATCTAGAGAGCATGGATTTTGATATTTGGACTGCTATAGAATCAGAATATAAAATACCTACTACTGTTAGATCTACTTGGAATGAACCTACTAAGACAGCCTACAATAATAATTGTAAATCTATGAATGCTCTGTACTATTCTTTAGGAGATGAGGAATTTAATAGAATATTTTCTTGTAAAACTGGTTATGAAATTTGGGATACCTTACCTGTTTCTCATAAAGAAACAACTAATGTTAAGGAAATGTGATTGAACAATTATATTATTAAGTATGATAATTTTAAGATGAAGCATGATGAACCCATTTATGACATGTATCTCAGGTTAAACGAAATTTTCAACAAAATGATCTCACTGGGAAAGGATGTTGCATCCAAGGAACAAATCATGAGAATTATGAGATGTCTACCTGAAAGATGGAGAGGAACTTCTGTCTCAATTAGTGAATCGTGTGATATTGGTGAACTACCAGTCAAGGAACTAATTGGAAAGCTAATGATGTATGAAGAAGAACATAAGGTAAATAAAGAAGAAGAATATGAACCTAGAAAAAATTTAGTTGCTTTCAAGACTTCAACTTCAAAGAAAAAGGATAAGGAGAAGATTCAAGCTATAAATGAGAGTTCAAGCTGTGCATACAGTGAAAGTGATTCTGATAGGGATGCTGAGATGGCTCACATTGACAGAAGGTTTAAGAAGCTTTATAGGGAGAAGAAGTTCTTCAGAAATTAAAATTACAAAAGTAAGTATGACAGTAAGGGTCATTGGAAGAAGGATTGGAAAAAGACAGATAAAAGTGATGAAGTTGTCTGCTATGAGTGAAAAAGAAAAGGACATATAAAAGCAGATTGTCCAAAACTGAAGTACAAGAAGAAGTATGAATACAAGGACAATAAGTATAAGAATGCCATGAAGGCTACCTGGAGTGCTTCTGAGGATAGCTCCAGTGAATCTGAAGTTTCTGAAACTGAGATCAGAAATAAGGAAAACATGTGTTTTATGAAAAACACTTCTGAGGTATCATCTGAAACTCATACTTTAAATTAATATTATTCTAGAGATGATTCTGACTCAGAAAACTTTTCATAAACTGAACTGTTTGAATATTGTGATATGTTAGAAGACACCTGTAATGAGCTGAAAGAAAAATACAAAGGTTTAAAGAAACAGTATGCTTTATCTATTAAACATAAATCTGATCTTGATATTGAAATAGAAAAGAATGATCATTTACTTAAAGAAAACACCGAACTGAAATTATCTAATGAGAAACATAAGAAAGACATAGAAAAGTTTGCGAATGGTAAAGATACTGTTACTCAAATTCTAGGTAAGAAAATAGCACCTAGATACACTACTGGTATTGGATACCAACTAGGAGAAAGGAAAATTACCAAAACTAAATTCATTCCTAAATCTAGATAGAATGTAGATAGTTCTGGAACTTCATATGCTTCATCCAGTTATATTCATAGTTACAGATCTAATAAAGTTTATCTTTCAAAATCTGTTGACTCTGCAAATTTTATGAGACCCATTAGACAAATCTGGGTACCTAATGTTTTATTGGCTAACCTGTCTGGACCCAAGAAAATCTGGGTACCAAAATCATTTCCTGTCTAAATCTGTTTTGTAGGGAACCTGCTTAAAAATCACCTGTAGGAAGACCTGGTACTTGGAAAGTGGATGTTCAAGAAATATGTCAGGATACTTCTCATGCTTCAAGAGTTTAATAAAAGTTGGTGGAGGGTTTGTCACTTTGGGTGATAACTCAAAAGGAAAAATCATCGGCTTAGGCCAGATTGGTAACACTAACTCAGTATTAATTTCCAAAGTTTTATTTGTTTATGGACTGAAATATAATTTGTTAAGTATTTCTCAGTTATGTGATGACGGTTTTTATGTTAAATTTGAAAAAGATTCTTGCAAATTTTTTAATTCTAAAAATTCTTTAGTATTTTCTTCCTTACGAAATGAAAATTTGTATGCTGTTGATTTAAATTCTTTAGCTATGAAAAATATTACTTGTTTAAATGCCTTTCATAAAGAGTCTTGGCTTTGGCAGAGAAGATTAGGACACTGCAATGTACATTAACTTAGAAAACTTAATAGGAAGAACTTAGTTAGAGACCTACCAAAACATGAATTCCCAACTGATAATGTTTGTAATCCCTGAAAAAAGGGAAAGCAACATAAAGTTTCTTTCAAATCAAAGAATGAAGTGTAAACTTCTCAACCTATCACATTGGTTCACGTGGATTTGGTTAGACCTTATAGTGTTTCTAGTTTAAATGGGAAGCACTATGTCTATGTTCTAGTAGATGACTATTCTAAATATACTTGGGTATATTTTCTAGCTCAAAAAAGTAAAGCCTGTTCTTACTTTGTTAAATATTCCAAATATGTAGAGAACCTTAGTGGACTTAAGATCAAAACTTTGAGAAGTGATCATGGTCGTGAGTTTGAAAATCACGAGTTTGAATCCTACTGCTCACACAATGGATATAGTCACAATTTCTCTGCCCCTAGGACACCCCAGCAGAATGGCGTAGTGGAAAGGAGGAATAGAACCCTTCAGGAAATTTCTAGAACCATGCTCAATGAGTATGACCTACTTGTTTATTTTTGGGCTCAAGTTGTAAATACAGCTTGTTATGTTATTAATAGAGTCTTGATCAGACCTGTTCTTAAGAAGACCCCTTATGAGTTGTGGAACCACAGGAAACCTAATGTTAACTACTTTAGAGTTTTTGGTTGCAAAGTATTTATTCATAATACTAAAGATAATCTTGATATGTTTGTATCCAAGAGTGATGATGGAATTTTCCTAGGTTACTCTATTTCTAGTAAAGCCTATAGAGTTTTCAATGAGAGAACCAAATGTGTGGAGGAATATATTCACATCAAATTTGATGAAACTGATCCACTTGAACCTAAGACCTCTCTTGAAAATATTGAAGATGATCTCTCTATTTTGAACCTTAATGATAAAGACAGTGGACCTGTAGTTAAAACATCCAGTTCTGGAAATTTTCCAGAACCTGCTTCTATTGAACCCCAACCTGTAGATGAACCTGAAATCTCTAGTCCTACCTTTTCTAGACCAATTAAGACTCTAAAGAACCATCCTTTAGATGCTGTTGTAGGTAATTTAGATAGAGGAACACTGACTAGAGCTTAACTAAGAAATTAGGTTGAACATCAAGCTTTTCTTTCAATGTTATAACCTAAAAGTATCAATGATGCTATCAATGATGAATTTTGGGTAATGGCTATTCAAGAAGAACTAAATCATTTTGAATGAAATAAAGTCTGGGAATTAGTGGAAAGACCTAAGGACACTTTAACCATAGGCACAAAGTGGGTACTTAGAAACAAAGTTGATAAATCTGGAAACATCATTAGAAACAAAGCTAGGATAGTTGTACAAGGTTACAATCAAGAAGAAGGAATTGACTATGATGAAACCTTTTCTCCTATAGCTAAATTAGAGTCTATTAGGATCATACATTCTTTTGCATGACATCTGAATTTCACGTTATATCAAATGGATGTGAAAATTTCTTTTCTAAATGGTTTTATTGTTGAAGATGTTTTTGTAGAACAACCACCTGGTTTTTCAAATCCTCACTTTCAAAATCATGTTTTTAAACATTCTAAAGCTTTATATGGTTTAAAACAAGATCCAAGAGCTTGGTATGAAAGAATTACAAATTTTCTTATTTCAAAATGATTTACAAAAGGAATTTCTGATCCCACTCTTTTTTTAAAAAGGATTTAAAAAGATGTTTTAATAGTACAAATCTATGTTGATGATATTATTTTTTGGATCTTCGAAAAATTATTTATTTATTGATTTTTCAAAGGTTATGAAAAATGAATTTGAAATGAGCTTAATGGGAGAGCTTAAGTATTTTCTTGGATTTCAAATCTTTCAAACTAAAGATGGAATTATCTTAAATCAATGTAAATATACTAAGGATTTATTAAAGCATTTTGATTTGGATAGTATTAAGGGAAGTGATATACCTATGAGTACCACCTGTAAATTGGATATTGATGAAACTGGGAAACCAGTTGACCAAACTAATTACAGAGGTATGATTGGGAGTTTACTTTATCTTACTACTAGTCAACCGGATATTATGTTTAGTGTATGTATGTTTGGTAAATTTCAAGCTAACCCTAAAGAGTCACACTTACTTGCAGTTAAAAAGATTTTCAAATTTCTTAAAAGTGCTGCTAATTTGGGACTGTTTTACCCAAATGAAAATCATTTTATTTAATATGTTATTCAGATGTTGACTTCGCTGGATGCAAGTTAGACAGAAATAGCACATCTGGGACATGTCATTTACTTGGAAAATCCCTAGTATCATGGTGTAGTAAGAAACAAAACTCAGTTTCATTATCTACTAATAAAGCAGAGTATATAGCTGCTGGTAGTTACTGTCCACAGATTCTGTGGATGAAACACACTTTACTGGACTATGGATTTACTTTTAAACATTTTTCCATTAACTGTGAAAACACTAGTGCGATCAACATCTCTATGAACCCTGTGTCTCACTGGAGAACGAAACACATTGATGTTAGACACCAATTTTTAAGAGATCATTATCAAAGAGGTGATATAACTCTTGAATTTAGAGGCACTGAACTCCAATTAGCTAATATTTTCACTAAACCATTAAGTTCAGAAAGATTAAGTTTCATTAGACACGAATTAGGAATGTTAACTTACCCTTAAACCGTTAGAAACCTCACCGTTAGAAACCTCACCGTTAGAAAACTCACCGTTAGAAACATCACCTTTAGAAACCTCACCGTTAGAAACCTCACCATTAGAAACATCACCATTAGAAACCTCACCATTAGAAACCTCACCGTTAGAAACCTCACCGTTAGAAACCTCACCGTTAGAAACCTCACCCTTAGAAACATCACCGTTAGAAACCTCACCGTTAGAAACCTCACCGTTAGAAACCTAACTGTTAGAAACCTAACCGTTAGAAACCTCACCATTAGGAGACCTCACTGTTAAAGAATCCTCACCATTATAGAATCGTCACCATTAGAAAAACCTCACCGTTAGGAGACCTCACCGTTAGAGATTTCTCACCGTTAGAGAATCCTCACCATTAGAGAAACCTCACCGTTAGGAGAACTCACCGTTAGAAGACCTCACCGTTAGGAGACTTTACCGGTGCATCTCACGCTGTTTTAAACTTCTGTAGAGCCGAGACATCGAACCATTTTTATATAAATGATTTATTTTATTTGTGGATCATATATGATAATAAAACGAGTCTAGACTTCACTCAATATCACTGCGGACTCGTCTTTTCGAATCCCTCCAACCTAACCTTCTCAAGCCGCAAAACCATAAACCTCAAATCTGTAATGGCCCGCATCAAGAGACCCCAGGTTACAAATGGGAGTGATGAGACACAAGTGAAAAGACAGAATTTAATGAATGATAGTACCAGTGGAAGTGGAAGTGGAAGTATCGCTCGAAGGAATCCAGTAAACCCTCATCTCTCAAAGCGAGAGATTGTCGTTGAGAAAGAGGTGTGTGCAGAATGGCTCATGGAGAGAAAGTCCTTGGTTATTAATGTTTTAGAAGAACAAGGTTGGACTGAATGCTTCATGAACAACAATGGACCTTATTATCCAGGACTGGTGAAATAGTTCTATGAATTCGTTTGTTTTGAGAAGACTGAAGAAGAAAGAAGAATGATATCTTATGTGAATGGACAAGAAGTTTCTTTTACTTCAGTGGAATGGGCTGGGAACTTAATAGTTCCGCATGAAGGAGAATGTGCTTTCTATTAAAAATCTGTTCCCTCAACTAGTGATGTGTTTAATTATGAAGATGCTTTGTTAGAGCTGACAGAAGATGGAACTCCTAGAAATGTTATCGCTGCAGAGATGAGAGGGGAGGATAAACTACTTTTCAAATTTATACAACATGTAATTAGTCCAAGGAGAGGAGATTTTTCTACCCTCAGATTCCAGGACATTTATTTTCTACATATGTTGAAGCATGGAGTTAAGGTAAATCTGTGTAGATTGATTAGGATTCAGATTGAGGATATGACTAGACCGAAGTCTAAGTCAAATGCACTATTCTTCTCAAAGTTGATTTTTTTTTGATGAAAGAAAAGGAGGTGGCTGGACCTTAGGATGAAACGATATTAGTTATGGATAACTTCTGCATCACCATGACTTTCTGTAAATACAAGAATGTCAGTTGGAATCCTTGGAATAAATCATGGTTTAATGATAATGGAAAAATATATGACATGTATACTCCTGTGGATCATCCTCCTAGACCAAAGATGTGAGGGATCCTGGACATGGAGTAGATGAGCCAGAACAGGTCTACAGTTATAATGATGCTGAGGAGGAAGAGACATCGGCCGAGGAAGGTGGAGACCCTGATTTACCTCCTAGTCCTTTGCCTCAAAATATCTCTTATGGAGCAGCTAGCCCTCCAAAAGAACTACCAAGAAGAGAAGCTGTTTTAAAGGACTATGACACTGAAACTACAGAAGAAGGAGAAGAAGTATGTCAGTATGTTGTTAAGGACACCTCTAAAGATGATGAGGCAACCGAATCCGATCATGTTTTTAATGAAGAAAAGGAGGCTTCTGGTGAAGGAGATGATAAAGAAAATGATGAAGAAGAGCTCAGTTTGAGTCCTCTGATAGACAGTACATTCAAGACAATTCCTGATCCGGAAGGAGGAGCTGCATCTGTCGATGAGAGAGTCATTGATGACTCAGAACAAATGGATATTGAATCTGCTGCAGTTGTAGAAGAAGTTGCAGAATTTCCTCAGGAAGAACCATTGGAGGAGATACCTCAGGAGAATGTTCCAAGTGAGGGGTAGAATCTTGGATCAGTATCAATGCTTTCTGACATTGAAGGTTGGACCTCAGATCCAGGATATATGGTTCTTGGACTTTCTTATGGAGATTCGTATGAGGAAGTCCAGCCCCAAAAGGAATCAGTTATCCTACCTGCTGTGGCTAAAAATGTGGCAACCAAGGAGGACCTTGAGTCCTTAAAAGCTGAATTGAAAGAAGCATTAAAGGAATCAATGGAAGATATGAAGAAAAGTATGGTTGAAGAGATGAAAAGCATGGAGCAATGCCTTTAGTTTTCCATTTTATATGGTGTATCTAGTCCTATAAACAAAATGATGGACGAAATTAATGTTTGCCACACACAGATTGAGAGTTCGACAGGACCTATAGTTTCTTTGAGACAATCGATTGCTTCTCTGACTGCCATGAACAGATCTCAAACCCAAGTGCACACTGATATCAGATATATTAAAGAGGTAGTCAAAAAATTTGTGGAAGTTTTTGAGGCCTTTAAGAAGTCATTCAAAGAACATCTGAATAGTCAGGATACGCTTGTTCGGAAGGTAGTGAGTATTCTGACTCAATCCTTCAAGGAGACAGTGGCCTTCTAAATGAAACATCTTCCCTCATCTAGCTCCAGTGTGAACAGTGACCAGATCCACACTATTATTCAATAAGAATTGGATAAGGACAGTCCCAGTGGTGAATCAAATACTCATATTCTTGCTACCACTAGGGAAGTTAGTAGTATTGTTCGTGATCACCTACGGGTGGCTACTACTTCTCAAGAGGAAATCAAGAATAAGGTGGATTCTTATTTTGAAAAGGTTTATACCAAGCATCAACTGACCAACCATTTAAAGCTCTTACTGGAAAATATGAAGTTGACTCCAGTTACCCAAGCCTTCAGAGAACAGGTTAGTAAGCTCAGGGGAGCTTACTCCTGCTTTGGATAAATTCATTGAAAACTGAGATGATTTTGTGTCTACAATGGAGAGAGGAGGAATCATTATAATGGATTTCAGGAACCTGTTGCTGCCCTTCCTACATGTGGTTGCCTGGCCAATAATTGTACCTCCTACCCTTCCTGCTTATACCCCTGGGAGTACCCCTCAATTAACTCCAGTTCAATCCATCAGGTGCTTGACACCAATGATCACTCAAAGGAGTACAAATTTTAGATCCGGTACAGTTTCTGTAGCTGAACCACCAGATGTGCTTTCAGCAATTCCTAAGCCTTCTACAGAACATGACCCAGCAGCCTCTTCTGATCCTAAGGGAAAGACTCATATTCAAGTGGAATATTGAGTGTTTCTAGATCTTTTTGATAGGATTTACTTGTATTTTTGTTCTGATTTTATCAGTGTATCTTTTGTATATTAATGGAATTCTTCTTCATTCTCTACATTACTGAGTTTCTATTACTTTTTCATTTATTCTATTCTAGTCATTATCTTTTCTCTACTACCCTTATTTTTGTTAATCACAAAGGGGGAGAAAATAAGCAAATGAGCCACTAAGAGAAAAAAAGAAATGAGACCTAAGAGTTAACCAAGGGAGAATGAGAGAAAATAAGAAATGAGACCTAATTTCTTTTCCACTTTTTCCTCTGATACTATTTCATTTTTTTTAGCATATGTTGTGATTATCAAAAAGGGGGAGATTGTTTAACCCTATGGGAATATAGTTGTTTTATTATATTTAGATAATCCCAATTATGATTATTTGAATTTTGATAATCCCTATTTGATCAATGGTTAAATACTTATTTGGGAATCTATCTACTTATTTTCTTTAAGAGTTGTTCTATTATTCTATGTTTAAATACTAGACTTTCAGTTACTGGATGTTTGTACACTCTGACTTAACCTATTCTACCATTAGAATGCTTAAACAGAACAGAGCTACCGATACGAAAAAGCTACCGATATGTGAAGCTCACTGTTATGCAAATCCTATCAATATGTGAAAGCTACTGATACACACAAGTCCACCGATATATTGAATCTACTATTATCAAAGGATGTCTACCGATACGTGAATGTCCCCGTTACGAAAATGCTACCGATACGAAAGAGCCACCGATACGTGAAGCTCACTGTTATGCAAAGCCTATCGATATGTGAAAGCTACTAATACATAGAAGTCCACCGATATGTTGAAGCAACCGTTATCATAGCAAGTCTACCGATACATAAAGATCGCCATTATAAAAATCCTACCGATATGTGAAAGTTACCGATACAGAGAAGTCACCGATACATCAAAGTCTACAGCTACCGATATAAGACAAGTCTACCGCTACCGATATAAGAAGGTTACCATTACATCAAAGCCTACCGATAATCGAAGGTCACCGATATGCAATTCTACCGATACGTGGAAGGTTACCGATATACTAAGCCAACCGATATGAAAATGTTACCGATAGAAAGGATACCATTTCTCAAGTCTACCGTTACACAAGAAGCTATCGTTACTCAGGCCTACCGTGACATCTACCTACCGATATCCAAAGCTACCATTCCAGAGACAGAATCTGACACTGCTTTAATTTCTTTATCATTATTTAATCTAACCAACGGTCATATCAGGTATATTTTAATACACTGACATTTATTTAATGTGTGTTGTTCGATGTCAGGGAACCGTACCTCATACCTGCAAAAATAAATCATTTCTTTTACCGGAGCTCATGGTTTAAATGAATGGAGGATGTGATGCTACAAAACACAAGGAATGAACATAGAGATATACATACCACGAGGTGTGTTGGAAGAACAACTGAGTGTGAATACAAAGAGACGGCTGAACTTACACAAAGAACATATACATTCCTGCATACCAAGAAAGAGATCTGAGAATGAGAACATCAACACAAGAACTTCATCGACTACCTTTTTCTCTGTCTCTACACCTGGAAGTCAAGGAAGCAGACAACACACTATTTTCCAGACAAAAACCAGAAAAGGACTCCGAACCAATTCTGATCAATCCAAAGGAGTCCAGTGTAGAGACATGAAGATTAACATACATGGACATTACATTACTTTTTTGGAATACTTAGTACATAACAAAAACACACACACAAGGACCTTAATATTTTAGTGTCTTTGGAAACTCGGATTATAATCTTCTAATCGTGGTGAAAGATCTTCAACATCTCCCATAAAGATCTTCTTTTCTTTACCTAAAAAATTTCTTTATATCCTGGGGAAAAGAAAACATAAAAGGGTGAGCTCAAATGCTCAGTAAGGGTAAACAAAAGAAATATCAATCACATCATCTTCATAAGAACATATTATTTTGGGAATATTAACCTACAAAAGAGATCATAATATCATAACATGGGATAAATCATATTAGTGAAATGTAATCCCAATAATCATAACATAAAACAGGAAACATTGTGGAATACACTCATAATCATAGAGAATCATTTATTATTAGTCAAGACTCATTGCCAAGACTATCTTAGTGGACAAAGTCCATTTCTGAACCGAGTTCACTCCTCATTTCAGTCCTATTCCACTGAACCGGTTTAACCTGCCGTTCCAGCCATGTCTATCTCATGAGATATAAAATCTTTACCCAATGCATTAGAGGGAGATATAGGTCCCACCCATCTCATAATGATACCATTCTTATGTGTGCCACAAAATCATAAACCATACATCATAGCATAACCCATGTAATAAAAATGGGAATCTTAAACATCGTTACACCATAAAACAACTAATATAAGGTAAAGGAATTCATAAAAATATTTCCATCACAACATAATAAAATCCATGTAATAATAGGGATAGAAACAGAACCCTTTATTATCTTATATGGGAAATAATTTTGATAAAACCATTGAACTCCATTCTTGAGGAAAATATCCTTTGTACTTTAAAAACACATTTCCTTTCTTAACATGTCATACAATAATAAACTAAAAGAAGTTGATTAAAAATAAACTTGTAATCTTGTAAAGGAAGCTTCTTGGAAATAATTTTTTAAAAATCCATTCATGCCGTATAAGTTAAAAAAACATTATTCTCGTACTTTTGTCAGAAAAGTCAAAAATTACCTCGTACAAAAAACGACAAAAGATTACTTTCATATATATTACTGAAAACTCACCAAAGGGTAAAATTGGATTTAAACAATTGTAGAAGGATAATATTACATATTGAAGAAACATGGATGTGGATGATAAAATACACCCCTGTAAATTTCAAAGTATAAACAATCTCGGATAAAAATGAGATTGTGATATTTCCCTTACCTTAGGTCTGATTTGCTTCGTAAGTGTCCGAACCTCCTGTATAATGATTTAAATAATGTCATTGAATTGTTACAGAATCATAATCATTGTTATGATATCATATATGGTTCACTTATGACCTTATATTACCTGTTCTTTTGTAAATTCCATGTTAAAGAGCGTTTTGGGTAAAATCGTTCCATTTGTCGTCCGTGTTTTGACTTGTCATTATTCATATGATTACTTAGATCATGATTAATTAATTCCAGAATATAAAACATGATATATATATAATATATATTCAGAATATACATATATATAATAGATCAGTAAATAGAAAGAAATACACCATTCATGGAGACGGTAGGCCGTACGTACGGATGGACATTGTTTTCGTTTCCTTATTGAGTTGAATGGAATTAAGTAGATGAAATACATATATATACACATAAATCCATTATCATTATTATGTCATATATTTCATGATTACTTATTATATATACTTTATAATCATTCATTAATGGTTAACGTGGAGAATGAATCTCATCGCGTCGTGGGGACGGTAGTCCGTACGTATGCACGAGCGATGATATCGTTCTCATGATCATGGAATTGTATTGGAGAGTATGTATACTATTTCAGAATCAATATCACTTTACCATAATCATATATAGTTATTATGTACACCATTATACCCATCCAAGTACGGTGGTGATGGAAAATAGATTACACCACAGCGTGGAGACGATATTCCGTACGTACGCACACGCGGTGATTTCGTTTTCCGTAGGATGGATAGATGGTGAAATAGGGTTGTTTCATAATTATAATGACATATCAGTATATGAGTGATACTGATGTTATTACTTCATAATGAAACAACCTAATAAGAAGAAGCGAAAGAAGAAATAAAGTTGAACGAATCGGTAACGGACATTACCTCTTCTTTGAAGTGCCTCTTTGAGTCCTCCTCTTAGGGCACTAAAATTGGTCTTTGAAGAAGACCAGGACCTCTGGGATGTTTCTAGTGAAGTGGAGAAGAGAATTTTGCAGGGTTTGGCTGAGATTTAAGGCTCAAAGTGGTGTGAGGAAGAGAGGGAGGAGGTGCCCTTTAATAAGGGAGGAGAGGGGCACCTTGGGAATAACTAAAAATATTATTTTATTATAAAGTCATATTCGGTTTTTAATAGCTCCAAATTGAGTTATTTCGAAGCTAAGGTGGGGATGGGTAGAAGTCCTCTAATCCAATAGAATTTGGACAAGTTTAGTTTACTATTTTAACCTTATCATTTAGTTTTAACTTTAAGTTAGATAATTTTACTTTTACATGGTCTTTTTGTGTTATTACACTATAAGGGTAATAAACATACTATAAGAAGCCAAAATAACCCCAAGTTGTTTATTATAACCTTATATAAGTCATTTGGAAGAACCTTAGATTTTTATGAATACAATAACAATTAATAATATAATATTTTTTTTAAAAACTATTTTATGTCAATTTTGACACTATTTAGTAATTGATTTTTGTGAAAATCATAACAGAATGATTAGTTCGAAAAAAGATATTTAAATAAATACTAACAGGTAATATTAACCATTAAAATTTGTGTAATTCATAAAAAGTCTCAAATTACATTTATTTGGGTATTTATAACATCAATTATGTCAATATTTCGTTAATAAAATAATTTTTGCGTCATCATTGTGTCATAAATAAATTAAATTATTTAATGTCTAAATATTACAAATTAAATAGAATTATGTATGAAATAGTTTTATCTTTCTAATGAATATTTATAGTCGAATTTATCTTATTTATAACCCTTTATTAAAAATGATTTACTCATTAAACTTTGATTTTAACTATTTTAACCCTTCTTTAAATAAATTAATAATAAATGTCCTAATCTAATCCAAGTGGTCCTAAATGGTCATATTTTATTCCTATGATTTTTTTGGTCGAATTACACTTATCCAATAGAATTAGGACATGATTTATGGTAATAATAATATCATTTTTACTCTTAATTAACCTATTTACTTTTAACCGTGGTTAAAAAAAAGTAAAAAGTTACTATTCACCAAAAATTATTTTCATCTCATTGAGCCACATTTTACTTACTGACATCAACTGTGTCTCTCGGATTTTTTAAATTCCACTCACAGAAGCGGTAAAATTATGTTTTATGAAAAATTCATTTTTTTAACTACCACTTAGTGGTTTCACTATTAATCAAAAAATGAAAGTTTCCATAAAAATACCAAAAATTAGGCCTAAGCTATATTTGATATTATGAACTCAAAAATGATGTCTATTTTTTCCAAATTCAAAACATATCATTTGCATTAATTTAAAAATTAATTCCCATCGTCAAACAAATAGCGTGTTTTTAAGAGATAATAACTTTAAAATGATTGACACTTGTTTATGTCTGGTTTAAATGTGAAATTTCATCCAATGACCAAAATTTTATTAAATTGTAAAAATATATTCTAAATATACTTTAAAACCACTCTAATTAATAATTTATCACTATTAATTATTTTGATTAAAATGGTTGTTTTTAGTTAAAATTTAGTAATTTTCACTATTCATTAGAAAATTAAAGTTATCCGAAAAGTACCAAAATTTCACCCTAAGCTAATTTCGATATTCCAAATCCAAAAATGAAGTCCATTTTAAAAGATAAAATTTCAAAAAGTGGGTATTACTATTAATAACGGCTAGTTCATAATAATATTATAATAATATCTCTTTTAGTGAAACTTGGTATTGCGTACTACACACGCTATCGAGGAAGGTCGTGATTGTGTGTAATGAAAATCAAGTAAATGATTTATGTTGTGCAAGCTCCTTTTGGTGTAGCGTACAACACAAGACATTAATGAAATTAAAAAAAAGAATATTTTTCATAAAATCTCGGGGTGTTACATCCAGAGCTGCACCGCAATCACTAGAGCCATTTCTAAACTCTAAATCTTTGCCTCTGTGATTAAATTTTTACATTTCGAGCAGTGTGTGTTATATGTTGTATTTAACACACACACTGTCTCCTGTACTTTAACTGGAGGATCTGTAAATCCTCACTCAAAATCTTACATCTTTTATTTTCCACTCGGATAGTGGTAGAGGTCGTGCATGACCTGGACAGCTGGTTTGCTGTAGTTTTTGTTCCCACAGATAACAGTGGTAGAGGTCTTGGACCTGGACAGTTATATACTATTGTAAACCCCGATCCAGGGTGTGGATCACTTTTATATAATGTTTTGAGAGGACTAAGTCTCATCTTGAGACTGAACCTCTTGGTTAAACCTGATGTGCTTACTTATTTTCAAAGTTATTTTTTATTCTACTGCAACCAACTTTAAATCCAAAACTGTTTTAAAGTCACATTGATAATTAAACACGCAAGTGTTTATATTAGTTGTAAATCAGTAAGTTAGTTTCGAAAGTAAATCAATTCTTCTGATTTGGTTAACTGGGAAATAATCAATCCTTTGAGAACCTAACAGAACCTTTATTTTGATATAAATTCACTATAGTGTAATTCTGTGTTTAATTTGGGGGATTCTAAGACAATGTTTTTAAACAGAAATTTTAATTGGAACTCAATTCACCCCCCTCTTGAGTGTCTACTCCGACCAAAAAATCGAAATATGGAATAAATTATTAATTATTTTAACTGTATAAGTTTCAAAAGTTTATTAACAATTAATAATGCAACATGCAAAGAAAACCCATTTTATGGTAATATGTGTTTTTAAGCCTAAAAATGTACTTATAGAAAAAATAAGATATAAGGATGGTTAAAATGAAATATATTAAATTATTTATAACATAATATATTTTAGGTTCCATTATTATCGAATTCATTTTAGAAAGAGTATTTCATGAAATTGGAAATCTTATAAAAAATCGGCATTTTTCATTATTCACTAGAAAATAAATATTTTCTAAAAAATACAAAAATTTAACCCTTAGATAATTTTTAAATTTAATTTATAAAACTAATTATAATTTACCAAATATAATTTATAAAAGTGTGAAAAAATTATATTTAAATTAATTGTTTAATTAAAAGGTGGTAAAATTTACTTTTTGAAAATATATCTTTTTAAGCTTCATATTTGATTTATTCTTATCATAAGCCCCTAGAACATATTGTATGAATTTAAAAACATTTTATTGAATATGTAAAATATAAATTTCATTAAAATATTTATGTAATAGAGATCAATATAATTTTTAATTCAAAATTCCAATATGTCACAAAAAACGTTTTTATAGATACACATACATTATGTTTAATTGGTTTTTATTTTCTTTTCTTATTAATTGTTAACTAATGAATTACTTTAATAAACAAGTGTAATATTTATTTTCATAATATAAATAATATCATTAATTATATCCATACTAATGTCCAGGTGATATCTATGAAAATTAAATAAGAGGATTGTGATCTCCTATATAGGTATAGTCTGGGATAGAGTTTCATGAATCCCTTAATGGTAATAGGGTGGGAGCCTCTATAAATTTTTTCACCTACCCTCAAATGGTTTTTACGAATTTTCATGACAAACTTTTATGGTCATACATTTACCTACAAAGAGGGTTGTTCTATATTGGTTTTTCAGTGTCCCCAATAAGAACTTGGTGTGATTCCCTATCTGGGTATATTGATATTTAGAGATTGTGTGAGTACTTGTTTAGTGAGTCATGATGAGAGTGGACCTTATTATTAGAACCACCATTTATGTCATGGATCATGGAGGGGGTTATCCTAAATAATTATTACCATGAACCCTCAATCAGAATATTTTTTCTAGAATTATTGCAAAGAAATTTTATACTTTGAGTCAGTTATTTGTATATTTTTTATTCTTCTTATTGTTTTGTCCCATAACCATATTGATAAACCTTATAATGAGCAAGATAATATATTGATGTTGTATTTATGATGATTTTTGGGTGTCCTACTAGTTATTATTTTACTCACCCCTTCATGGGATCCTCACACAAATGTCATGTCTTAGGAAGACAAAAATACTTTTTATGAATTCCTAGGAGGACTAGGAAAATTTAAAGCATAGTGAGACAAACAAATTGTGGTTCATTCCATGCATTACATCTGATAACAAACCCATAATTCATAGCAGGTTAGACTCTTTATCACTTTTATGTGGGCTTTTATTTGACCTTTTATTTTTCCAATACAATTTAGAAACTATGATTATTGTATATAGATGTGTGTAATAATTTGATATCATTTTTCATTATTTTATAATTTTATGGTCATTGTGAGATGAGTGTGTTTATAGGTACCTTTGTATAATTCCTCCAATGTGTGTCATATACCTACTCAGCACTGGTCTCCAGCCCTTAGCCAATGGTCTCTAGCTGTAGGAACTAGATGTAAAGAGTCATTGGTACATGCATCATAGAAGATTGAGTTATGGTTTCTATAACATTGAAATAGTTTATGGTATATATATTCTTATATAAATTCAATTAATTCAATAGATTATGTTAGAAACAACATTAGGATTAAATGACAGTAATATACATTTAAAATGTAACATGACCATTGGAATAATAATGTGGCCATTAGGAATAGTAATGTGAATATTAGAATAGTTACATCACCTATGAAAATATATAAAAAAATTAGGCATATGATTAATGAAAATATGTTATAATTATATAACTTTTTATGTAAATAACTATTTTAAAATGATAAATTTATTGTTGTTATTTTTTTGAAACATAAATGATTCTTTCAAATTTTATAATTAATATAATTATATAAAATAAAATTTATTTTCATAAAATAGATTAATCAATTAATATTTTTTGTCTTATTATTATTATATTATTTTCTATGACATTAATTAATTACTCAATGTGTCACAAGATCAGTGATCATTTTAAAATCATTATTATTTATTAAGTGATTATTTTAATAGAAATGTAATTTTTTAGTATATAAAAAATTATCAAAAAATGGAATTAATTTTTTTATTTCTAAATATCAGAAAATGAATAGGGTGAATTTTTGGGAATTTTCTAAAATAGTTTAATTTTTTGTGAAAATTGAAATAGAGTAATTTACGGTATACATAAATAGATGAATAATTGAGTCATTGATAATGTATGGATGAGGTAAGAACACAATAGTACAAAATGACCTGAATTAGATACTTTATTTAGTAACAATAATTATAACTCTTCATGTTTGTGAGCCAAGACCACAAAAACTAATTTAAATAATAAAAAACCCATCTCCTTCACTATAGATACGACACCACAACACCTTTTCTCCCCAAAACTCTAAATACATTAATATTGTGAAAATTATAACCAATAACTCATTCAAACCAAACTCCCGTGTTCTGGTCTTTCTTTCTAAACCCCGAACATTATTTCACTATTCCTTATGGTGGTTCTTATGTAGAGGAATTTGAGAAGCTAAATCTCCTTTCGTTTTTATTAGTATTTGAATTAATTTCATTTTCCTCCCCTAACTGGACTTTAAAAAAGTGACATGAAAACTCAATTAACTTTTAAATATTTTTAATTTTGTAATTTTAATGGGGAAACTCATTATCATTTCTATTCCCTTATCCCTTTGTTCTAAAAATGAAAACTTCTTCTCTGATGTGTTGATTTATGGAATTCAAGGATGATGAGTTTTCTATTTCCGTTACCACCTTTCGGTTTGGCCATCAACCAATTTTTATAGATAAAAAAATTATAATATATATTTTAAATATTATTTTATGTTCTATAAAAATTATATATATAATAATATTTAATAAAAAGACTACTGTGTGATGATCCAAAAACACCAAAATAATCTAAACTATTTTTATTAAATATTTATGTAATGAATGAAACTAATATATGAAAATAATATATATAAGACCATTTAATATTTTACATGTTCATTAATAATATATAATTTAAACTATAGAATTATATTTTCATTTTATGTTATCTTTCATACATGCATACAGTGAACTACTCATGAAATCCAATGAAATGAACAATCCCAAATGATGATATTGAATCATATAACTCATAAAAAAGCCATAAATGAACAGAAAAAACTATAATAAATCAAATAAATTTTAATTTATTATCAAATAAATTATTAATTAATCTTATTCAATTATCTATAATATTATATCTATGTGAAAAACACTTTCAGATGCAAGTTAAGGGATTCCCCCCAAACATCCATTCTCCTATCAAGTTACTCATTCTCTCTATTTAACATAATGAAATTATTAATTATTATTAAATCCTCCAAAATTCAGTTTTTTTGTTCCAAAAATATTATCATAACTCAATACCTATATCTTTTATGTGGAAATACATATTTTATAAGGTTCTCCTCCAAATTCCTCCCAATAAGTAAGATCGATTTAATGGAATATTTGAATATATTACCCATTTTAAATTACACTCCATAATCTTTTCTAATCCACTATTATTTTTATAAAATCATGCCTATTATCATGAAAAATATCATTGTATGTTTCTATTTTTTAAAATAATTTTGTTTTTCCAACATTAAATAATATTTTATATTTTTCCTTTAACCGCACTAAGGAAGATCTTTTCTAAAGTATCCAATAAACTATTTTTACATGTTTTCACTTCAATTGGTATGAAAATGTCATGATCTATGAGTATTTTCCCTTATGTATGTATAAGTATAAATTGAATCCAATCTTTCATGGAAACCACTTTGATATTCCCTTTTACCACTCATTCATATTGTGTGGTGTTTTTATACTTCACTTTTATTTAAGATTATAATTCATTGAAGATTTAATTAAAATGAATAATTTTTGTATCATGTATATGATTATTGTAATGAACATATACAATTTTTAAATATGGGGATTTATTTTAATGTTTTAATTTAACAGAATCTATTTATGAATAACTCTTTTTACATACAGTGATGGGTGGGTAATGTTTATAGATATCCCATCGATGCATCGATAGGTCTCACAAGACAAAATATTTAGCAAAAAACCCTTCATGTCAGATTCCAAATAGCATAAAATAGTTTTTACCCACATACATAAAACTCCATGATAGTATAATGTTTAATATTATAGATACGTGACATCCAATAAATATTTATTATTTTCATTTTGTATTCAGTAATTAATTTCCATTCGATTTTCACTATGAAAAAAAAATCTATGGATGAATTTTCATTATCATTTTATTGATGAAATATATTTGTAAATTATTTAACTTTCTATAATGATTATTCCTTATTTAATTTTATTCACTTCTTATTGATTCATCCAACCCATAATGAGATTTTAAGCTTACTTTTTTATTTGTTTTCATTCCCCTATTGTGAATATGAAATCCTTCAATAAGTTATGAGAAGAACATTATTTTTTTTGTTATGGTTTATGTTTAATTACAAATGTAATAAGGTATCAATGTATGTATCTAGTTTTTTCATGACTACTAAAATAATAAATACCTAGTTGTGTGATCTTCTTATCTTTTCCATTTAAATAAAATGACCACAATCATTCGGCTACACGGTCAAGGTCATTAACATTGGTTTAAGAGAAATTTTAGTAGATACCTTAGGAACAATATGTTAATTAAAAATGAGAGTAAATAGTAACTAATATTAGTGATTTTTATCTCAAAAATCATGATGATTATGAGGTTACTATGTTTGTACCATTATTTAGGGATGTCACTTATTTGATATAATTGAATAAATAACTATGAAATTTGTACAGAATTCTCCATTGAGAATGTCAACACTGTGAGTGTTGGAGGTGAGAAGATCATTACCATATTTGGAAATATTATAAATTTTATAATTAAAAAACATAAAAAATATTTTCTTATCTTTTCATGCTGATGAGGGCCCCATTATTTAGTTCGAATAATAATCTCGTGGTAGCTGAGTAGATGATCAATTCCCTTGAAAAAATATTTCTAACATTGAGATGCATGGAAAACGAAAATTTGATATTAGAAGTATATTTTCTCCAGGTAGATGCTGATTAATTATGATCATTGATCTAGAATAAAAAGGGGGAATATTAAATATAATATATAGAATGGATAACTTTTTATGAACCATTTTTTAGAAATACATCCCTCATGTACAACAAACTGAAATGAAGTGAAAATTAATTTTATTAATGAAAATAGAATAATAGAGTGTTCTAGAGTATGATGAAACCTTTATAAGATGAGATAGTTATGTTATATATTTCAAACATTATTAGGAAGATAAGATTTATCATTACATTTAATGTCTTTGACCATGTCTCTGAAGGGATATGGCTTCTCAAAAATACCATCATATGAAGAAATAGTATTATGTTCCATTGAAATGAAGATTAAATTTATATATCCTCTATTTTTAAGTGATGTCAAGAGATGGATGGTTCTTTAAATAACTATGGAAAAGATGAAGTGTCAAAGAATAATAATGTCAGGAAGATATATTCATTATGATGGAATTTTGGAATGAATAATTTTGGTAAATAATTAACATGATTCAATGCCTGTTATATATTCACAGAAAAGGACCATAGAGATAGTGATTTAAGGGGAATAAATAATAAATGATATTAAATTATTCAACTATAATTAAATGGGGAATTATTCAAATCAATGCACCAAGAATCAGGGAAATCTACCATAGAATAGTCCAAGTGGAGATTTCAAAGATTATGTGATCACTACAATTGAAGTAGAAGAACTAAATGATGAGTTCACTGGTTCATTAATCCAATATTCAAATCTATTCAATAATTTTTTTTTAATTCTGGATAATCATAATCAATTATATCTACCATGTTTTCCCATTAAATAAAAACATTTCCCTTTTGGTTTACGAAATGAGTTATCATTCAGACCTCCTAAGGTAAATCTCATTGAAAAACTATTTTTTAGTCACATTTATGGAACAGAAAAATTATTTAGTTGATGAACTTATAATCATACCTTTGGATGACTTTGATATAGTCCTCAGTACATACTGGATTTCAAAATATTTTTTGTAAATTGTTTTACAAGGAGGAAATTACAATTTATGACGAATATGTAAAATACCATAACATAAGAGTAGAAAATTTATCATCTAACAATTATCATGATACACCCCCATAGATATAATGAATGATATTATTTTGGGGAAGAGTGAAGAAAATATTTGAATGAGTAAAGTCATCTTCAAATTGATAATGGTTTAATTTTAGAGGAATGTATTGATTTATTTCCTATAGAATTACATGGACACCCCCCCATAGAATGAAGTTGAGTTAGCATTGATTTAATCCCTGATGTGATACATATATCAATGACTATTTATATAATTCCGATAATAAAATTTGTGTAGCTGATGGATCAAATATACGAATTATGTAATAAGGGATTTAATCTCCCTACTATTTTTCCATTGGGATCCCCTATTCTTTTTGTAAATAATGACAATTGATCCACAATGTTTTGAATTAGCTATAGATAAATAAATAATATTATCATATAGAACATGTATAATTTACCCTGTATTGATGATTTATTTGGTCATATACATGGAGATTAATATTTCTCTAAGATTTACTTTTATCCATGGGATCATTAATTGCGAGTGAATAAGGAAGACATTCCAAATATAACTTTTTTGATTAGGTACATGCCTTACAATTTATCTATAATTCTATTTGGAATGACTAATGAATCTTTTATCTTCATGGATCTAATGAACAATGTATTCAAGGAGTATTCTGATGATATTAATATAGTATTAATTGATGATATTTTTGGGTATTCCAAAATCCACTAATACTAGGAGAATCAAATTAGAGTTATTCATGAGACTCTCAGAAGTTAAGAGTAATATCACAAATTTAGTAAGTGTGAATTATGAATTCAATAAAATTATTTTCATGGCTATATTTCCTATAAAAATGGGATCTCATTTGATCTTGTGAATAAAAACTAAATCCATGAATGGCCTAAGCCAATGAACATAATATAGGATCATTGTTTTATTAGTTTAATGTGTTACTATATGCATTTCTTTCATAATTTTTCTAGATTGGATAACCCCTTAACAAGGATCACGCGTAATGGCTATAATTCCTATATGGAAAATAAGTTGCATAATATTTCCAATAATTGAAGAGAAGATTATTCAATTACCTAATTTTGACTATAACACAATGTAATGATGGATTTGTGATATATAATGATGAATTGAATAACGTAAAGGGTTGTTTCCTTATGAAAAATGATAATCTTTTTTATATGCATAAAGATAGTTGAAGAATCATGACCAAATTTATCTAACTCATGATCAAGAGCTATCAACTGTAATTTTTTCAATGTAGACATGGATACATTATCTCTATGATGAATGATTCCTGATATGTATAGATAAAAATGGTCATAAGTAAATCTTTACGCATAAATAAATAAACATAAAGAAAATATGAAGACTCGTGTTAATCAATGATTATGACTGTTCAATACAGAACCCCCTTGGAAAAGAAAATTATTTAGTTGATGTATTGAGGAGGAATGGTCATGGAATTCTTACCCAAATGAGGATTGAGAAATATCTTATATTCATGGAATTAGTAAAAATGGATATGGGAATTATTATGGAAAGTGAAATGTCACACATTTTTCAAAGGATTGAAAAAAATATTTATTGGATAAGATTAAATGATCTTAATATAATGATGAGTATTTTAGAATGAAAATTAAAACCATTAAGATTGCATCCTTGGAAGACTTCATTTATGATAATGGAATTATAAAATTGTTAAATATTTTCTGTGTCCGATAAATACAAGAACTAAAAAGTGAACTATTAGATGATGCTCATAGCTCAAAATTTTTTATAAACTCTTGTATTTCCAAGATGTATAAAGATCTCAAGGAAGATTTTTGGTTGTATAACATGATGCGTGGAATTGTTGACTATGTGTCAATGGGTATTCTTTTTCAACAAGTGAAGGCTAAGAGGAAACATCCTAGGGGGTTCATGAAACCTCGAGATATTCTTATTCAAATTTGGGATAATTTTAATATGGGATATATCAGTATATTTCAAAATAATCCTATGAATAATAATAAAATATGGTTAATTTTTGATCAACATAAAAATATAAACATTTACTCACTATTAGGGAGGATTATCAAATCGAGATCCAAGAAAGAAAATATATTAATGATGATTTATGAAATAATTGTGAACATCTTGAAATTGGGTCGATATGAGATCCATGTTTTACATCAATATTATTTATTATTATTTATAAGGATATGAATACCAATCATTATATGAATACTGTTTATCTATCTACAATTGACAGAAAGAATCAAATAACTATTAAAAAATTGGAATAAATGTTTAGATATTGTACAAATGACATTAAAGGTTGGTGGGATCAATATTTACCATTGGAGTAATTTTAATACAGTAATAGTTTACATTCTTTTATTTAAATGGCACAATATAAAGAATTATATGATACGAGATGTCAAACTCCAACTTGTTGGAATTATGTTGGAAAGGGGAATCTTATTTCCAAAAAATGAATTGACGAGACAATGAAAAAGGTAAATAATATTCAGGCTCATATCAATGCGTCTCAATGTATGAAAAAGAGTTATACTAAAAACTGGGGAAGGATTTGGAATTTCTAGTGGTAGATCATATCTTTCTAAAATTACCTCTCTATAAGGGATTCATAAGGAATAGTAATAAAAGGAAACTATGCTCGGGTAAATCTGACAATTTTGAAAGTATAGAATGAATTTGAGTTGTTTAATACCTATTAGAAATTCCACCAATTCTATCATAAGTTCATAAGGAGTTCCATATATAATTGTTAAATAAGTACAAGAATGACCAAACACATATACTAACCTATAATGAAAAATAAATGAAAATTAATTTGTCTTACTGTGAAGGGAATATCAAAATTCCGGACACAACATTGTATCTATTAAGGAATCAGATGACTTGACTAGTAACAGTTCTTTTGAGGAACCATAAAAAGAATAAATTATGATGAGAACCAAAGGATTTTATAAAGAAGAACCTCCAATATTTGTTTAGAGGGAAATATTCATGGAAACAATTTGGGAAAAAATTTGTGAAGCAGGGTAGAATTTAACCTCAATGATTTAAGGTTGGCTTCTAATTAAATAAATATAATTAATTTGACACAATATTTTTCTCTAAACACTGAGCTTAAATGATCCTAAATATACTATTTAATAGTAACTTGATCGTGGGAAATTTAATGTGACCATTATAATATTAACATCACATATAAAACTATAGATAGATTTAGACATCTTATGAATGGAAATATGATTTAATTATATAATAGTTTATGTAAATAAATGTTCTAAAAATGATAAAATAAATTTTATGATTCTAGTGAAATATAAAAGTATATTTATGATTTTATAATTAATATAAGCATTTAAAAATAATTTTATTTAACAAATAATATATAAATTATTTAATTTTTTTTCTTATGATAATAAGATAAAATTTTGAGACCATAATTAATTGATCAATGTGTCAGAGTATCATGAATAACATTAAAATATTTATTTTTTTAATAAATTATTTTTAAAATTAAAATTTAAATTTCTCATATATAAAAAATAATTTTCAAAAAAATAATGTTCATTTTTGAATTATAAACGTAAAAAACACACCTCTCCTCAACTATAAAAATCACTTCTCTCCACATCTTATCTAAATAAATATAAATTCTTTAATCAATTCCCATTTCTACCCAACCCATCTACCAAACACGACCCCCATGTTCTGATCTACCTTTCCCCACCCAGAATCCCATCTCGAATTTCATTAAAGAGGTTCCCAAGGAGATGAATTCAAGAAGTAAAATCTCCTCTTGTTGTTTTATTTTTCATTCAATTTATTTTATTTTCCTCACTTAACAAACCCATATCCCGGATTCATGATAACCATAATATTATTTATATATAGTAATTTTATTGGTTTTATGAAACAACACATCATCATTTATCTTCTTCTATCCTTTCGGTGCAAAAATGAAAACATCGTCTGTTATGGGTTCATTTATCGCATTCAAGGATGGAAAGTTACTAAAATCCATTAAATACATCAAATATGGTCATAAATAAATATTTATGGTTAAACTGAATTATAATATAAATACTTATTAATCATTTTTTATTTTTAAAAAATTAGTATAAGTACATAATATTAATTAATCAAACAAAACTTTTGCAGGATGATCGAAATATGACGAAATAATCTAAACTATTAACATTATCATTTTAGATAATGAATAATCCTCATATTTAGAAAAAATATATATATAAAACCATTAAAAAATATGAAATAAAATCAATAACATTTAATTTAAATTCAGAATATCAATTCCCTTTTTAGTTGATATTTAATACATGTATACAATTGGACTAATCATAAAAACCAGGAAGCAAACAATCTCAAAAAACAAAATTGAATCATATAACTAATAAAAAATTCTATAAATTAATGTAATAATTTTTTTAATAAAATTAATATTGAATTGGGTATGATTTAAATTATTAAGTAAACTAATTTTATCATCCATGAAATTATGTGCAAGTGCAGAACACTTTCAGAAATATGATACGAGATTATTCTCAAACATTCATTCTTCCTTTGGGTTACTATTTCTACCTCATTAACAATATGTAATTTTTAATTCATCTTATTAACCTCTTAATTTGTAACGGCCCAACCCCAGTTACTAAGAGTCAGTGCATTATTAAATAACATTGGTAAGATCACAAAAGATCAAGTCTCGAAAGACCAATTAGTTTAGTAGCCTTGGAAACTCTAAATACATTCATAAGTCTTACATTACATGATAAAGTAAAAACCTAAAACAACATAGTATCCATAGTCAACACTCAAATCCCATTATACTATCCCTACATGTCCGTCATAAAATACTTATTCACATCTTGGGAAAAATAAAACATAGAAAGGGGTAAGCTCAGATGCTCTATAAGGATAAAAATATAGCGGAAACATTCCTAAATAAGCATAAAAATTTAAGGCAATGTATAACTAAAACAAAAGACTTTTTAAACATGAACATCAACATAATATAAAAAAAAAATAAAATTAAACAATTCCATTTACTTATTCACATTGATATTCAACTAGTAGAATAATCACATGAAATATCAATAACCCCTTTCATAATGATGGAATGCATTATGCCAGACTATCATAACCACAAAATCAAGGCCTCGTGCCAAAACTACAAGTAAAATTTTGTCAAGTACTTGTGCCAAGACACTAGTTTGTCTCATGAGACCTACCGATGCATCGAGTAGCTATAGCAAGCTCCACCCATCACTTACTAAGTCCAATACATTCTTCATATGAACATATTTAAACATAAGATAAACATTCATATTAAAACTAGAATACAAAATGTCAATACTTTCTCCATAAACCATTAATGGTATAAAATTAACACATCCATAGTCAAACATATCAAAAAACCATTAATACTACTTTTTATCATAATAAATCAACTTCAAATAAGCTTAAAATCCATCAAAGGATGTTGACATAGATGAAATCAAAACAATTTCAGAGAAATATATCTTTTTTTGAAATCATTTAGAAGTCACATAATTATAAAAGAAAACATTTTCTTTGAAAATATTCTTATAATCTTGTAAGGGAAGTTTAGATGATTTTATAACGGCAGAAAATAGCCACACCCGCCGTATAAGTTTAAAAAATACATTCATAGCATCATTTTGTAGAAAAGGTTAAAAGGACATGGTTTGGAAAATGATAGAAATATTCCTTTATAAACGTCGTATAAAAAGTCAAAAAGAGTTTAAATGACTTTAACCCATTTTCTATAAAATAGTAAGAATGTTTTGGAATACAATTTTAAGAAACATGGATGTTGATGATAAAGAGTTCCTAGTAGATAATTACATATAAACAACCTCGGATCATGAAGAGATTGTAGAATTAACCCTTACCATGTACTTATCCTTAGTTGAGGGTAAGAGAATATCCTCTAAAATTGTTAAATAATTTCTATTAAATTATAATAAAATCATATACATAAATATGATATCATATATGATTTTCTAAAATTGCTATGTTAATAATATTTTAGTGTTATCATCGTTTTGGGTGTTTACATACTTGTTTTCTTTTATATGTTTTGTTACATAAGACATGTTTATTATGGATAGGTTGTATATTATTCATATCCAGAATGATATAAAGTCCTTAAAAATTATTTTTAATCATCAAATGAAAATGGGTCTTGAATGGATACGATAGGGAATGAATCTCATCACATTCGTGGAGACTGTAATCCCTACGTATGCATGAGTGACAATATCATTATTTTGATACTAAAATAATATGTAATTGGATTTTATATCATATATAAAGAATCATTATCATGTTATATTATTTATTTACATAAATTACACATCATTATTATAACCATCCAAATAATAATTTATTGAATAACAATTACACCATGACGTGAAGATGGTAAGCCGTACATACACACGTATGGTGAAATGTCATTCAATGGATGTATAGAATAGTGAATATGGTTTTCCCATATTTATAATTACATCACAGTATATATAAGATACTAGTGTTATTATTTTAGAATTGAAACAACAAAGAAAGAGGATGTAGAAGAAGAAAGGAACTTGAAAGAGGGGATGAAATATTTATGTCTTCTTTGGGTTCTTCATTTTGATTTGATCAAAATGGCTCTTTAAGATGGATTATGAATAATGGAAGGCCTCTAGAATTAATGTAGGAGAGTTTAGAGGGTATTTGGGTAGATGTTGGCTAAGCCAAAAGGCTTTGATGTTGTGAATTAGAGAGAAGGGGGAGTTCCCTTTTACAAGATGGGTGAGGGGTACCTTATGAAAAGCTAGAAATATTATTTTATAATAAAATAATTTTCGGTTTCTAATGGCATAAAAATGGATTATTTAAAGGATAAGTTGTGGATGGGTCTAAAACCACTAAAAAAATAGGTTTTAGATAGGTATGGGTCACTATATTAACCTTATCTTTTAGATTTAACTCTTAGTTAAATAGTATTACATTTACCATGTCTCTTTGTATTTTTAAATTATACAGTTAATAAAATTACTATATACATCCAAGAGAATCCCATCTAGTTAATTAATGAAGCACCTATCATTTTATAAGTCCTTTAGCCAAACCATAGATTTTTAATAATATAATATCAATTAATAATATAATATTTTTTTATAAATTATTTTATGTCAATTATGACACAATTTAATAATTTATTTTTGTTAAAGTCCTAAAAATAGTAAAAATTCAAACTAAATACATTTAATAAATCCTATCATCTCATATTAACCTAAAAAATTCGTTTATTTCATCAATACTTTCAAATTATATTTATTTAAACATTTATAATACCAATTATTTGGTTCATTCATTAATAAGTAAAATTCTACAACATTATTGTGTCATAAATAAATTCCATTATTCAATGTCTAAAAAATATAGATAAAATACCAATTTTAAGGAAATCTTTTTATATCTCTAATAAATATTTATAGTAGATAATATAAAATATATAACCCTATGTAATTTTTTTTTTAAAATATATATACTTATGTCATTTTTGAATTAATTTAATTTAATTAATACAAAGTTTCATTATCACTTACAAGTAGCTCCATGGGCTCCCAAAATCAACCCAAAGATTCCCATGGTGAGAAATGTATCATAAAATAGGGTTAGGACATGTGTTAAGGTAATTTATTATTATTATAATATTATTTTTTACCCTTATCTACCGGATTTATCTTTTAACCATGGTAAATAAAATATTTACTGAAGTAATTATTCCAAATGTCTAAAAATAAAAGTTACCTATTTACACAATTTGGACCTCATCATTCCAAAAATAGACTCAAATTTTCCAAATTAAAAATACAGAGGTGTCAGAAATTAATTTAATATTAATTTCTGTTGTCAAAACAAAAAGCGTGTTTTTAAGAAATAATAACTATCAAATGATTGACACTTGCTTATGTCTAGTTTAAATGTGTAATTACATCCAATGACCAACATTGGATTAAATAGTAAAAATATAATCTAATTATACATTAAAACAACTCATATTCATAATTTATCACTATTAATTATTTCGATTAAAAAAGTTGTTTTTAATTAAAATTTAGTGATTTTCACTATTCATCAAAATATGAAAGTTATCAGAAATGTACCAAAAACTTACCCTAAGCTAATTTCGATATTCTGAATACAAAATGTAGTCCATTTTGAAAGATAAAATTTATATAATTTCGAAAATTTGGTATTAATATTCAAAATAGCTTCTTTGATTGGTTGCGGTGTGTTAGAATCTCGAAATTTCATATAATGTAAGATTTTTCATTATTCAAAGAGAATCATACCGTGGATGCTTGGGGTGTTACATTATCCCCTCCTTCAAATAATTTCATCCTTGAAATTTATAGAGAATTACAGCATAAAAATAATTGGGTGTTTCTTCATCATAAGTTCCTCAGGTTCCCACATTTCCTCTTCCATCTTATGGTTTTTCCATAGAAATTTTACCACACAAGTCATCCGGATTCCCAGGACTTGTTCTATTGTATCAAGATCCTTGACAGGATCTTCGCAAAAAGACAGATCGGTTTCTAGTACTAATTCTTCATAGGTGAGTACATTCATTGGGTCAGGCATGTATTTTCTTAACAGTGATATGTGTAACTCATCGTGAAATTTGGAGAGACTTGGCGACATTGCCAACTAGTAAGCTATAGCCCAAATTCATTCTAGAATTTTGAAAGGTCTGATGTACCTGGGACTAAATTTACATTTCTTACCGAAACATATAACTCCTTTCCATGGAGATACCTTCATGAAAACATGATCTCTTACTTGAAATTCCAAATCCTTCTATTAGTTATCGACATAGCTCCTCTGCCTACTTTGAGCTGCTTTGATGTGGTTTTGGATTACATTCACCTTTTCCATTGTTTCCTCCACCAATTCAGGGACTACAAGTTTTCTTTCACCATCCTCATCCCAACAAGGTGGTGTGCGACATCTCCTTCTATATAACTTTTCATATGGTGTCATCTGAATACTTTAATGGAAGCTATTGTTATAGGAAAATTCTACCAAAGGTAAATATTGATCCCACATACCCTGAAAGTCTAGTGAGCTGAATCTCAACATGTCTTTTATGGTTTGAATAATTCATTATGATAGTCCATCTATTTGAGGGTGATAGATAGTGGTCAAATGAAGTTAAGTATCCATGGTTTTCTGAAGACTTTTCCAGAATAATGATGTAAAACATGGATCACAATCCAAAACAATCGATAGTGGTACTCCATGATGTCTCACAAATTCATTAATATATAGTCTTTATAGACGTTCAAGTGGTAAATCTTCTCTTATAGCAAGAAAATGTGTTGACTAGGTGAGATGATCAACAATGACCCATATTGAATTGTTCCTTCTTGGAGTGTTTGTTAGTCCCTTGACAATGTCCATCGTAATATTATCCCATTTCCACTTTAGCATAGGAAGAGGTTGCATGACCCCTCCATACTGTTGTCTTCCAGCATTCACTTATTGATAATCCATACATCTTGACACAAAATTAGAAATCTCCCTCTTCAGGCTGTCCCACCAAAACTGTTCCTTAAAATCTCTATACATTTTGGTGCTCCAAGGGTGTATAAAGAAATTTGAGCAATGAGAATCATATAACAATTAAATTTTCAGATCAGTTATATCAGGAACACAAAGTCTCTTCCCATATTTCAAAATTATGTCTTCATATGCAAATTCACTTAATCAACCATCATTCGTATCTTTAATCTTCTTTTGAAACTCTCCATCACCGGTCTGAGAATTCTTTATCCTTTCTGGTAAAGATGTTTTGTCAACCATTTGAAAAAGTATTGATGTTTCACTATCCATGGTGATTTCCATATTCATCTTTACTAGATCCATATATATAAGATCCTTTTTAGTTATCATCTTTTTCAAAACTCCATGATCCTTTCTTCTCAAAGCATCTTCAACCTTATTTTCCTTCCCCGGGTGGTAGTGTATGGTGAAATTATAATCCTTGAGTAGTTCAAGCCATCTCCATTGCCTCGTGTTGTCTTCTTTCAGTGATAAGATATACTTCAAAATCTTGTGATCAGTATAAATATCACATTTTTCACCATAGAGATAGTGTCTCCAAATCATCAAAGAAAATATTACATCTGCTAACTCAATATCATGAGTAGCATAGTTTTGATCATGAAATTTTAGTTTTCGTGATGCATTGGCAATAACCCTATCATTTAGCATAAGGAAACAACCAAGTCCTTTGTTTGAAGCATCACTATAAAAAACCATCATTCCCCGATGGTAGAGTCAATATAGGAGCATTGACTAATCTTATCTTATGTTCATCGAAACATTTTTCACACTCTTTTGTCCAAACAAATTTAAACCCTTTATGTGTGAGCTTCGATAATGGGTTTGCCAATCGGGAAAAATTCTGGAAAAAATGTTGATAATAACCTACTAAACCAATAAAACAGCATACCTTGGTTATATTTGTCAGTGTTGGCCATTCTTGGATTGACGTGGTCTTAGAAGGATCAATAGAGATTCCATACGTAGAGACAATATGGCCTCGAAATAAAATCTCCTGAAGCCAGAATTCACACTTTATAAACTTCCCATATAATTCGTGTCTTCTAAGTGACTTTAGAATAATACCCAAGTGATTTTCATGATCTTAGAATATTTTGGAGTCTACCAATATATCATCAATAAATACCACAACAATGTCATCAAGATATTCCTTGAAAACTCTGTTCATTAGATCCATGAAAACAGAGGGTACATTAGTCAGCCCAAAAGGCATTACTATAAACTCGTAATTCCTACACATGGTTCAAAATTCTGTTTTCAGAATGTCTTACTTCATTACACAGAACTGATGATATCTAGATCGAAGGTCATTCTTTGAAAAGACTTGTGCTCCATGATGTTGGTCAAATAAATAATCAATTCGAGGTAGGGGATACTTTTTATTTATTGTTATAACATTGATCTCCCTATAGTCAATGCACATCCTCATAGATCCATCTTTCTTCTTAACAAAAAGAACAGGGGCTCCAAATGGAGAAACACTCGGGAGAATGAATCCCTTATTACTCAATTCCGCTTGTTGTTTTTTTGGTTCCACTAATTCCACAGTTTCCATTCTATAAGGGGTCTTCTATATGGGCCTTGATCCAGGTATTAAATCAATGGAAGACTCAATTTATTGTTCTAGAGGATGTCATGGTAAATATTCTGGAAACACATCAACATATTCTGTCACAACAGATACATCCTCTATCTAAACATTCCTCTACTCACCCACTGTCATTTAATTATTCTCCTACCCAATAATTGAATTTTGTGGAGCTAATGGGGGTGGATCTAGATTAGAATTAGGTGGTGATGATTCTTCTCTAAAGATAAGGTGTTCTTTATCATCGTCATCAAAAATACTAACCTACTTATTATTACAATAAATCTTTGCATCATGATCTGATAGCCAATCCGTACCGAGGGTTATATCAAATTCAATCATGGGTATGATGATGAGATCAGCTGATAATGAACATTTATATGTCCTAATTGGCACTGATTCACAATTTGTTTTGAAATGATACTTCCCTTAGGAGTTTTGAATGACAACTCCCTTATTAAATCAAATTATAAGTATCTAATTTTATTAGAAAGCTGGGAAGATATGAAACAATAAGATGATCTAGAATCAAATAAATAATTTTCTAAACTTGAGGAAACCATTAAATTACCTGCCACCACGTCTTTCGGAGCTTCTACCTGAGCACTAGTGATATTATAAGTTAGTCCTTGATTTCTTCGCATTTTCGGAGGTATGTTTCCTTGACACTTAGGACATTCATTCGCATAATGTCCCATATCCTTGTAATTGTATCATTGAAACTCAGTAGCTTCTTTCTTCCCCTTATAATCATGAGATTGGTGGCCTTTTTCGCCACACATTTATGAGACTCCCATTCTCTTCAATCAAGTACTAGGGTGTTTCTTCCCACATTTTCTGTAGGATGGTTATTCAGATTTTCCCTTCTTCCCCTTAATTAAATTTCTAGAGTAATAAGTTGATCTCTTCTTCTATTACATTGTTTTAAAGTCGTATGACTTGGAGAATAAATTTTCTATCCTGATATCACATTAGAAAATATCTTTGTATGACGAGAAAGATTATGATACTAATGCTCGATAGAGATATGGTTTTAACCCATCAAATAAATGATCAATAATACATCTTGGGTTACATATATATTATACAACATGCCTTTCTAACCTTGTAATGTTAGACTCATACTTTGCAACATTATAGTCCTCCTTTTTCCTCGGATATAGAAATTGTCTTTCCATATCCTATCGATGGTCATGAGGAAAGTATTTTTCTAATAAAATATCTTTAAACTCCCTCCATTAAATATTTGATACTTCATCATATTCCTTCGTGTTTTGAGTCAATGTCCACCATTGATCATCATCTCCAGTGAGGTGGTAAACTGCCAGGAAAACTTTTTCCCTTTCTCTACTCCCCAAGGAATGAAATATTTTATCTAAGGAATGTATCCATTTCTCAGCTACTAGTGGATTTGTAACCCCATTTAATGTCTGTGGTTGTCTACTCTTGAAGAGATCTAACATTGATCCTCCATGTTGCAGATCAGGGTGCTCCATATGGGTAAGGTTATTATTCATAACCTGAGTGAGTTGTCCCAGTATGGTGATAAGCTGATCAGAACTAGTTGTATCACCATCTACACTATAAATATCATGAGTAGGAGGCCAATCCATACATGGAGTTCATGCATTGATATAGTTTCTATTCCTTTCACTAGGTTCCATTTCTAAACAATGGCATACAGTAAATTAGTTTATGAACCCCAATACACAAATCCAAACTTGTAAAAAACTTAACATAAATTGAACAGTTTATGGATATAATCCACAGTCATAAAAATGTTTTCATTGAGGAAGTATATACTCATAATCCCTTCATAATGGGTTTTAATGAAAATTAGAATTATACTATGCATATCCCTCGAGAGTGTCATAACCCAGAGTGCATCAATGCCCGTTTTCGTGCACCAGTTCCCGTTCGAGTCTAGCTCAAAGCAGTATTTTCGGTTTTTACCCCTACGTACATCTGTGCTAGAGCCACCTCTACCTGTTCGTATCCAGAAAGGGATGTATTTCTCAGGAAACTCACAAAATCTCCACAATAACAAAATTCTAGGATGTTCTTCTATACTAATCCTCAATGTCCATCTTAGGTCTATGTTCTCTAATGAGAGTTTATCTAAATCTAGCTTCCAAGGTTTGTACATAAATTCCTCTGATACCAACTGTAACGCCCCGACCCCAGTTACCTAGATTTGGTGCATTATTATATAACATTGGAATGATCACAAAAGATCATGTCTCTAAGGACCGATTATTTTAGTATCCTTGGAAGCACTAGATATATTAATAAGTGTTACATTACATCATAAAGTGAAAAACAACAATAACATAGTCTCCAAAGTTAACACTCATATCCCCTCTGACTATCCCTATAGTTCAGTCATAAAATACATCTTCACATCCAAGGAAAAACAACACATAGAAAGGGGTGAGCTCAAATGCTCGGTAAGGATAACAATACAGCGGAAAATTTCATAAATAAGCATAAACATTTAAGGCAAAGTATTACTAAAACAAAATCCTTTTTAAACATAAATGTCATCATAATATGGAAAAAATAAAATGAAATAATTCCATTTAATTATTCACATGGATATTCTAGTTGTCTAATAATCACATGCAATATCAACAACCACTTCTATAATGATGGAATGCATAATTCTAGACTATCATAACCAAATAATAAAGGCCTTGTGGTAAGACTACAAATAATATTTTTTCAAGGCCTTATGCCGAGACACTAGTTTGTCTCATAAGACCTACAGATGAATCAAGAGCTATAGCGGGCTCCACCCGTCATTTACTATGTCCAACACATTCCTCATATGAATAGGTTTAAACATAATATAAACATTCCTATTAAATCTAGCATACGAAATGTCAATAAATTCTCCATGAACCATGAATGGTATAAAATTATCACATCCATAGTCAAACATATCCCAATACCTTCAATACTACTTTGTATCATAATAAATCAACGTCAAATAAGCTTAAAATCCATCAATGGATGTTGACATAGATGAAATCAAAACTATTTGATAGAAATATCTCTTTTTTTAAATCATTTAAAAGTAACATAATTATAAAAGAAAATATTTACTTTTAAAATATTTTTACAAATATTAAAAGATTTTATAACAGTGGAAAATAGCCACACCCGTTGTATAAGTTAAAAAAAGGCATTCTTACCATAATTTTGTCGAAAACGTTAAAAGGACCTTATTTGGAAAATGACAGAAAGATTCCTTTATAAACATATTATAAAAAGTCAAAAAAGGGTATAAATAACTTTACCCCATTGTCTATAAAATTGTTAGAATGTTTTGAAATACAATTTTAAGAAGCATGGATGTGGATGATAAAGAGGTCCCAGTAGATAATTACATATAAACAACCTCAAATAATGATGAGATTGTAGAATTATCCCTTACCTTGTACTTTTCCTTGGTCGATGGTAGGTTAAAATCATGTATAATAGTTAAATAATTGTTAATAAATTATAAGAGTCATATACATAAATATGATATCATATTTGTTCTTCTGATATTGCTTTGTTAATAATATTTTAGTATAATCGTCGTTTTGGGTGTTCACTTATTCGTTTTCTTTTATATGCTTTGTTACATACACCATGTTTGTTATGGATAGGTTGTATATTATTCACATTCATAATGATATCAAGTACTTAAACATTATTTTTAACCATCAAATTAAAATTAGTCTTGAATGGATATGATGGGGAATGAATCTCATTGTGTTCGAGGAGACGGTAATCCATACGCACGCACGAGCGAAAATATCAATATTTTGATATTAAATTAATATATAATTGGATCTTATATCATATAAAAAGAATTATTATCATGTTATATTCATTATTTACATCAATTGCACATCATTATTATACCCATACAAATAATAATGTTTCAAATAACATTTACACCACGATGCGGAGACGGTAAGTCGTACGTACACACGTATGTTGACATGTCATTCAAAGGATGGATAGAATAGGGAATATGGTTGTAACATATTTATAATAACATCACAGTATATATAAGATATTAGATTTATTATTTTAGAATGGAAACAACAAAGAAAGATGATGTGGAAGAAGAAAGGAACTTGATAGAGGTGATGAAATATTTACCTCTTCTTCGGGTTCTTACTTTTGATTTGATATAAAGGGATCCTTGGAATGGCATTATGAATAATTTAAGGCCTCCATGATTAAGGGAAGATAGTTTAGAGGGTATTTCGGCAGTGTTTGGACTAGCCAAAAGGTTTTGATGGTGTGAATTAGAGAGTAGGGGGAGTTCCCCTTTATAAGAGGGGCAAGGGTCACCTTAGGAAAAGCTAGAAATATTATTTTATAATAAAATAATATTCAAGTTATAATGGATCCAAAATGGATTATTTAGAGGCTAAATTGGTGATGGATCGAAAACCACTCAACCAATAGTTTTTAGATAGGTTTTGGTCACTATATTAACCTTAAATTTTACATTTAACTCTTAGTTAAATAGTTTGACATTTACCATGTCTCTTTGTATTTTTATATTATATAGTTAATAAACATAATATATACTTCCAAGTTATCCCCAAGTGGTTAATTAATGATGAAACTATCATTATATAAGTATTTTTTCAGAACCTTATATTTTTAGGAATTGAATATCAATTAATAATATAAAATTTGTTTTAAAAATTATTTTATGTCAATTTTGACACTATTTAATAATTAATTTTTGTAAAAGTCCTAACAACATTACTAATTAGAACTAAATTAATTTAATAAATCCTAACATTCCATGTTAACCTATACAATTAGTGGATGTCATCAAACCATTAAAATTATATTTATTTTAACATTTATAATACAAATTATTTTATTCTTTCATTAATAAGGAAAATAATGCATAATTATTGTTTCTTAATTAAATTTAATTATTAAATGTCTAAAAATTATAAATAAAATACATTTATGTATGAAATAGTTTATATTTATAATAAATATTTATAGTTGAAAAGATAAAATATATAACCCTATGTAAAAATTGTTTTTCTAAAAGATATATACTTATGCCATTTTTGTATTTACTTTAACTTAATTAATATAATGTCTAATTATTACTTAAAAGTAGCTCAATGGTGTCCCAAAATCGAACCAAATATTCCCATGGTCAGACATGTATCATAAACTAGTGTTATGACACATGTTAGGGCAATTTACGATTATTATAAAATTATTTTTTACCATTATTTATAGGATTTACCCTTTAATAATGGTAAATAAAATATTTACCGAAGTAATCATTCAAAATGTCTAAAAATAAAAGTTATATATTTACACAATTTGGACCTCATGATTCGAAATATGGAATCCATTTTACTAAATTCAAAACACAGAACTGGCAGAAATTAATTTAAAATTAATTTCCGTTGTCAAAAAAAAGTTGTTTTTATGAAATAATAACTATCAAAATATTAACACACTCTTATGTCCAGTTTAAATGTCTAATTGTGTCCAATGACCAACATTGGATTAAATTGTAAAAATATAATATAATTATACTTTAAAACCACACAAATTCATTATTTATCACTTTTAATTATTTTTATTATAAAAATTTGTTTTTAATTAAAATTTAGTAATTTTCACTATTCAGCAAAATATGAAAGTTATCAGAAAAGTACCTAAAATTCACCCTAAGATAATTTTAATATAAATAATCCAAAAACTAATTCTATTTTTATATATAAAATTTAGATAATTTCAAAAATTGGGTATTACTATTCATAACAGCTTTTTTCATTGGTCGCGGTGTGTTAGAATATCGAAGTTGCGTACAATGAAAGCTTTTGAATTATTCAAAGAGAAGCGTACTGTGGAAGCTTGGAGTTTTACATAAATTATGTTTTTATTTTCCCAAATATTTTTCTATCTCAATTATTTTTTGTTGGAGGGGGAAATTCATGTTTTATAAGGTTCTCTTTTCAATTCCTCCCGATATGAAAGCCTGATATAAGGAAATTTTCCCATTTCTTACCCATTTAAAGTAAATACTATAACAATTTTATGAAAAGTTAATATTTTTATAAAATTAATAAAATAATCATGAAAGAATATATTTTTTCATTCTTGTGTTTTTAAACAATTATACTTTTTCCCTCCTTAAAAACCCTTTAAAATTGTCTTTTAATCTCACTAAAGATGCTCTTTTCTAAAGTTTTGTAAAAACACTTTTTACATGTTTTCACTTGAACTGGGAAAAATTTATCATTATCTATTCCAATTTATCCTTAGGAGTTTTTAATTATGATTTAAATCAATTGTTTTGTTGAAGCCATTTTGACATTCCCTATTACCAGGTATTTCTTGTATGTGGTGTATGTATACTTCATTTTATTTATGATCATCATTCATTGAATATTTCAGTACATATCTATATTTCAAGTCTCATGGATATGATTATTATCTTATCTAAATAAAAGTTTTTCATACTGTGGTTTTTAATGTTGTTTTTGAATTGACAAATGCTCTGGACATGCATTGACAGGTTGGGTCATGTTATAGATATTCCCTCAAAACATTTCCATGTCTTATGAGACACAATTTTTAGAGAAAAACCCTTCAAGATTGTTTCCAAATATAATAACACATGTATTTTCCCATAGAACTAAACCATATTGATGGTATAGGGGTTCATGTTCAAGATACACAATTTCTAATAAATAAGAATGTTCTTCATTCAGTATTCTGTTATTACGTTCCATTATATTTTCACATTTAAATAAATCTATGGATTCATTTACATTATCAGATTTTTAATTTATTTTTTTTTCAATTATTTATCATAACATGATCCTTAGGCCTTATATACTTTTCTTAACGTATTATATATTCATGAAACCCTTACCGATCATTTAAGAAAACCTTTTTTTCTTTCCCAATGTTGTAAACATGAAATCATTGAAAAATTAAGAAGAAATAATTTATTTAAATTTGTTATGTTATGTGTTTATTTACTAATGTAACACGAGAACTGTGTATGTATCTAGTTTCATCAAGACTACTAAAATGATTGATCCAGGGATATTTTATCTATTCTATCTCTGCAACTATAATAAAATGAACACCGATTCTAGGCAACTGGGTTTGGGGTTGTTACAGTTCCCATTCCATTATTGAGATGGCTACCTAGATATAATCATTTACAAAAAATATATCTTGAATTTGTTTTAGGATTAATCCAATAAAAACAAATACAGGATTCAATAATAGGATCATGAGGATGATCTTCTGAGTGATGAAGCATCATTATAAATAAAATAATTCCATTTAATAATTCTCAATGATAATATAATAGCTGAATACTTACATGAAATATCAATTGTCAATTTCCTAATGATGGAATGTATAATGCCAGAATTCATAACCACATAGTCAAGAACTTGTGCCAAGACAATAGATATGATTTTCCAAGGCCTTGTTCCAAGAAACTAGTTTGTCTCATGAGACCTATAGATTCATATAGGAGCTATAGAATGCTCCAACTATCACTTACTATGTCCAATGCATTCCTCATATGAAATGACTGAAAATAACATAAACATTCGTACTAAAACCAGCATACAAAATGTTAATACTTTAACCATAGACCATTAGCGGTATAAAAATAAGACATCCACATTCACAAATATCGAACAACCATTAATAAAATATAGATTAATGTATGATAATAAAAAAAATTTAATAAAATTTAAATTCCATCAAAGGATGGTGACATAGATGAAATAAAAACTACTTGAGAGAAATATCTCTTTCTATTTTGAATTCATATAGAAGTCACATAAATAAAAAAGAAATCATTTCTTTGGAAAATATTCTAATAATATTATAAGGGAATATTTGACGATGTTATAACAATGGAAAATATCCACACCTACCGTATAAGTTAAAAACATTCTTTCATTAATTTTTTCTAAAAGGTCATAAATTACTTTTTTTTGGGAAAATGAGGGAAAGATTCCATTATATAAATTTTATAAAAAGTCAAAAAACTTTATAAATTACTTTAAAAAATATTCTAGGAAATAGGAATGATGTTTTGGAATACATTTTTGAGAAACAACGATGTGGAAGATAATGAGGTCCCAGTAGATACTCACATATAAACATCCTCAAATAATGAAGAGATTGTAAAATTAACCCTAACCTTATACTTATCTTTGGTCAAGGTTACATAAACATCCTGTATAATAGATAAATAATTGTTATTAAATTATTCAATGACCACATAGATAAATATGATATCATATATGATCTTCTAATATTTCTTTGTTAATAATATTTCAGTAGTATCATCATTTCAGGAGTTAACTGATTTGTTTCCGTTATATGTATTTTTATGTAAGTCATGTTTGTAATGGATAATATGTATTTGATTTATATAAATAATTATATTATGTTCTTAAAAATTATTTTTTTAATCATAAAATGAAATTAATTCTTCAATTGTTACGATGGGTAATGAATCTCATCGTGATTGTGGAGACAGTAATCCGTACGTAGGCACGAGCGACAATACCATTCTATTGATAGTTAAATAGAATGTAATTGGATGGTATATCCTATGTACATAATCCTAAAATGGTATATTTTTTATTTACATCAGTTATACTCATTATTATACCCATCCAAATAATAATGTGTTTGAATAAAAACTACACCATGATGTGGAGATGGTAAGTCGTACGTACGCACGTATGGTAATTTTTCATTCATAGGCTGGATAGAATAATGAATATGGTTGTAAAATATTTATACTAACATCGCTATATGTATAAGGTACAATAGTTATTATTTTGTAATGGAAACAATAAAGAAAGAGGAAGTGGATGAAGAAATGAACTTTGAAAGAGGGGGTGAAATTATTACATCTTCTTAGGGTGTTTCCTTTTGATATGATCAAAAGGGCTCCTTAGGATGGCATTATGATCAAATTAAAGACTGTAGGTCGAAGGGAGGGTAGTTGGGATGATATTTCAGTTGGGGTTGGTCGAGCCAAATGGCATTGGATGTGTTATTTTGAGAAAAGCAGAAGTACCTTTTTATAAGAGAGGTGAGGGTCACTTTAGGAAAATAATGAAATATTATTTTATTATACAATCATATTTGGTTTATAAAGGCTACAAAATAATTTATTTCAGGGATAAGGCATGGATGAGTCTAAAAACTCTCAACCAATAGGTTTTAGATTAGTTTAGGTCACCATATTAACCTTATTGTTTAGATTTACCTCTTAGTTAAGTAGTTTAACATTTACCATGAATTCTTGTATTATTACATTATTTTGTTAATAATCATACAATAAAATGCCAAGAAAACCCAAAGTGGTTCATTAATGATATATATATATTTTTATATAAGTAATTTCTCTGATTTATAGATATTTATTACTATTATATCATTTAGTAATATAGTATTTGTCTTAAAAACTCATTTATTTTAATTTTGACACTATTTAGTAATTCATTTTTTGGAAGTCTTAATGGAATTATTACTTCAAAAAAATTCATTGAATCAACATTAACATGTCATATTAATATATAAAATTAGTTTAATGCATCAAAAGTCTCAATTCACATATATATGAATATTTATGACATCAATTATTTTATCCTTTCATTAAAAATGTAATTACTGCATCAATATTATGTCATGAATAAATTTAATTATTTAAAAGCTAAAAATTATAAATAAAATACCATTATGTTTTAAATCATTTTATATTTTTAATTAATATTTATAGTCTAATTTATTTTATGTATAACCCTATATTGAAAATGTTTTATTTATAAAAATTTGAATTTAACACTTTTAACTATTCTTTAAATAAAATAATAATAAATATCCTAATCTAATTCAAGTGTACCAAAAGGATCATATTTTATTCCTAAGGATGATTTTTGTGGAAACACACTTATCCAATAGAAATAGGACATGTTTTATTGTAATTATAATATCATTATAACCTTTAATTACCCAATTTATTTTAAGTGTGGAAAATAATTGTCAAAAGTTACTATTCACCAAAAAATATTTTCATCTTATTGAACCACATTTTACTTATTGATATCAACTATATTTCTCAAATTTTTTAAATTAAATTCAATGAAGTTGTAGAATTACATTTTTTGCAAATTTTCAAATGTGTCTTCTTGGTGGATAAAAGACGTTAAAAAGTTCTATAAAATTTTATACATCTAATATTTTTATAAAATGACTCCAATGAATTACATTGAACTAATATAATAATTATGTATCTATTTTGAATAAAAATAAATTTAAATAAAAAAATAATTATTTAAATAAAAATTTGGTTTTAAATAATAACGCAGTGTTTATCACTATTCATTAAAAGTTGGTTGTTTTAAAAAAAATTCACCCTAAGAAATTTTTTGATATTATGAATCCAAAAATGAAGTCTATTTTGAAAAATAAAATTAATAAAATTTCAAAAAGTGTGTATTACTATTCATAATTGCTAGTTTGATTGGTCTTGCTATCTTAGAACTCAATGTTGTGTACAACACAAGCTATTGCATTATTCAAAAGGAAGCATACCACGGAAGCTTGGGGTGTTTCATTCTCCCCTCCTTCAAATACTTTCGTCTTCCAAATATCTAGAATATTATAGAATAAAAATTTTTGGGTTATTTTTCATCATATGTTCCTTGGGTTCCCACGTTGGATTTTCTATATTATGGTTTCTCCATAGAACTTTTTACAGATGAGTCATCTAGTTTCTCAGCACTTGTTCTCTTGTATCAGGAATCTTGACAGGCTCTTCACAATTAGAAAGATCATGTTCCAAATATATTTATTCATTGGTGAGTACATGCATTGGGTCATGCATGTTTTTCTCAACAGTGATACGTGGAACACATCATGATCTTTGGAGAGGCTTGGTGTCATTGCCTAATGAAAATCTATAACTACAATTCGTTAAACATTTTCAAAAGGTTCGATGTACCTGGGACTTAATTTTCTCTTCTTACAGAATTGTATAACACCCTTCCAAGGAGGAACCATCATGAAAACAATATCTATGACATGAAATTACAAGTCCTTCCTTCAGTTATCTCCATAGCTCTCTTTCCAACTTTGTGCTGCTTTGATTGGGTTTAGATAACATTAACCTTTCCAATGGTTTCCCCAATATGTTCTGGGACAATGAGTTTTCTTTCACCAACATCATCACAACATGTTGGTGTACGACATCTATTCCATATAACACTTCATATTGTGACATCTGAATACATGAATAGAATCTATTTTTATCGTAAAATTCTACCCAAGTTAATTACTGATACCACATAGCTTTAAAATCAAGATTACATGATCTCAACATTTGAACAACATTTTTAATAGTATATTCTGAATATCCATCAGTTTGAGGGTGATAGGTAGTGCTCAGATGAAGTTCACGATCCAAGGCTTTCTGAAGATTTTTCCAGAATGTTGATGTAAAATGGGGATCACGATCAAAAAGAATCAAAAGGTGTAGTCCATGAAGTCTTAAAACTTCATTAATATATATTATTTCTAAATGTTCAAGTGGTAAATCATCTCTTATATCATGATAATGTGAGGACTTGGTAAGACAATCAATAATGACAAATATTACATCATTCCTTCTAGGTGTATTTGGTAGTCCCATGGTAATGTCCATCATAATATCATCCCATTTCCACTTCGGTATGGGTAGATGATTCATGACTCCTCTAGGATGTATTCTTCTATATATAATCTATTTACAATCCATACATCTTGACACATAATAGGAAATATCCTTCTTCATGTAGTCCCACCAAAATTGTTTCTTCAAATCTCAATACATCATAGTGCTACCAAGGTGTATAGTGAAATTGGGGCTATGAGAATCATTCTTCAATTAACTTTTTAGATTAGGTATATCTGGAACACAAACACTCGTCCCAAATTTCATAATTTCATCCTGATATACGATGTCACTCAATCTTTCATCATTCACAACAATAATCTTCTTTTAAAACTCCTCCTCATCAATCTGAGAACTCTTTTTCATTTCTATAAAAGATGGTTTGGAAACCATTTTAAATAGTATTTATGTTTCACCTTCCAGGTTTATTACCATATCCATCGTTACTAGATCCCTGAAAATTTGGATCCCTTTCAACTCTCTTCATGTTCAAAACTCTATGATCCATTCTGCTCAAAGCATCTGCCACCTCATTTTCATTCCCCAGGTAGTAGTGTATAGTGCAATCATAATCCTTGAGAAGCTCGAGCTATCGCCTTTTACTCATGTTGAAATATTTTTGTGAGAAAAAAATACTTTAATCTCTTGTGATCGGTATATATCTCACATTTTTCCCCACAGAGATATTATGTCTAAATCATTAAAGTAAATATTACCACTGCTAACTCAAGATCATGAGTGGGATAGTTTTTTAGGAATTTTTAGATGTCGTGATGCATAGGAAATAATTAAATAATTCTACATAAGGACACAACCATTTCCTTTTGATGAAGCATCACTTTCAATAAAAAACCCATCATTCCCCAGTGGTAGATTCAATATATGAGCATTGACTAATATTCTCTTCAGTTATTCAGAACATTCTTCACACTCTTTTTTGTAAACAAATTTAACCCCTTTACTGGTGAGATTGGATAATGGGATATCCAATCCGGTAAAATTATGGAAGAAGTGCTAATAATAACCTGCTAATCCAATAAAATTGCATTCATGAGTTATACTTCTCGGAGATGGCCATTCCAGGATTGCCTTGGTCTTTGAAGTATCAAAAGAGATTCCATCCTTAGAGATAATATGGCAAAGTGAATAAATATCTTGAAGCCAGAATTCACACTTTATAAACATACCATCTAATTCTTTTCTTTTGAGGGTATTCAGAATTGTGCGCAGGTGATTTTAATGATCTTGATAGGATTTTGAGTAAACCAAGATATCATAAGTAAATAAAACTATAAAGGTATGAAGATAATCCTTGAAAAAAATATTCATTAGATCCATGGAAACATAGTGTGCATTACTCACTCCAAAAGGCATTACTGTAAACTCATACTGACCATACATGGTTTGGAATGCTGTTTTTGGAATTTCATCCTTCCTCAAACACAACTGATGATGTCCAAATTGAATGTAATTCATTGAAAAATATTGAGATCCATGAAGGTGGTATAATAAATCATCAATGTAAGGTAGGAGATACATGTTCTTTATTGTTATATCATTGATCTGCCTTTTTTCAATGAAAAACATCGTAGATCCATCTTTCATCGTAACAAAAAGAACATGTGCTCCCCATGGAGAAGCACTAGGGAGAATAAATCCATTATTAATCAATTACTGTATTTTTTTATTTAGTTTCACTAATTCCATAGTGGAAATTCTTTGAGGGGTCTTAGATATGGGCCTGGAACAAGGAAATAAATCAATGGAAAACCCAATTTTTCATTCTGGGGGATGTCTTGGTAAAACCTCTGGAAGCACATCAACATATTCTTGTCCAATAGGTATGTTCTCTATTTGAACATTATTTTCTTCACCCATAGTTATTTCATTCTCTTCCTCCACAACCATTGAATTTAGTAGCACTACTAGGGGTGGATCTAGATAAGAATTAGGTGGAGATGTTTCAGATCTAATGACAATGTATTCATTATCATCATCGAAAACTAAAACCTCATTCTTCTTATAATGAATTTTCATATCATAGTCTAAAATCCAATAAATTCCAAAGATTATATAAAATTCATTCATGGGTATGTTGGTGAGATAAAAAAAAGAGTATTTGTATGCCTTAATGGGAAAATTATTCACAAAAAATTGTTTCCAATATACTTCCCTTGAGAGTTTTGACAGATAACTCCAATGATAAATATAATTAGAAATATCTAATTTTCTTAGCAAATAGAGAAAATATGAAACAAGGCAATGATCCAAAATAAAATTAAGCATTGGATAAACTTGGGGGAACCATTAAATTACCTACCACAACGTCTTTTGGAGCTTCATCCACAGTTTTAGTGATAACATAATCTTGGAATTCCTCCCATGGCCTTTTCTATGTTAAGATTCCTTATCACTTTGTACATTTATTGGAATAATTCCCCTTTTATCTACAATTGTAGATTTCATCATTGACAACCTCTTTGTTACCCTTGCAATCATAGTCTTGGTGGAATTTTTTACCACACTTGCTATAGACTCTCATTCCCTTTTAGAAAGTCCTAGGGTGTTTCTTCCCATATTTACTGCAGGATAGTTATTCACCTATTCCCTTCTTCCCCTTATTTCCATTTCCAGAGTGTTAAACAGATCTCTTCTTCCCTTACATTTCCTTAATGTCGAATGACTTAGAGAATTCATTTTCTATCTTGATAGGACATGAGAAAATATCATGGTATGATTAAAATTATTGTGAGACTAATTCTCGACGGAGAAATGGTATTAACCCATCCACGAATAGATCTAAATTAATCCTTGGGTAACATATACAATCTACTGCATGCATTTCTATCCTTGTAATGTTAGCTTCATACTTTGCAACATTCTAATCATCCTCTTGCCCCAGACTCAAAAACCACCTTTCCATATACACTCGACTGTCATGAGGATAATATATTTATATGAAAATCTTTTTTAACTCCCACCATTATATATTTGATACTTCTTCATCTTTCTTTGTGTTTTTATTTAATGACCACCATTGAACTACATCTCCCGTGAGGTGATAAACCTCTATTGCATCCTTTTTCCTTTCGCTAATCCCCAAAGAATAGAATATTTTATCTAAAGAACATACATATTACTTAGCTACAAAAGTATTTATAGTCCCATTAAATGTTAATGGTTGATTCCTCATGAAGCAATGTAACATTGATCCTCCACAATGTGGATTAGGGTGCTCGATACAGGTAAGGTTATTACTAATAACCTGAGTGAGTTGTCCCAGTATAGTGATAAGTTGATCACCCCCAGTGGAATCACCAACTCCACTCTTGTAAATGTATTTTTTTTATTTTTTTATTCCAAGGATTTTATATAATTAGGTTTCACCATTTGTTAAAAATCATGGGGAATGTTTAATGTCTTGAACATTGATTTGAATACTTTCAATCATATTAAAATGATTGAGGAACGTTGAAGCATAATTTTTTAACTTGTTTTTTAATTTTAAAATTTGTTCATTTTAGTCATATTTTTCACATATCATTTTATCATTGTATTTTTAATAGAACTATTTTACCTTTTCAATGTTTCTTGACTAGCTTCAAGAAATTTAAATATTCATTTTTTCTTCATAAAATCATTTTTCAAATAAAATTTAGAATCATTCCATGAGAAATAATATAGTTGTAACTCATAAGAATGTTCTATAGAGCACATATTGGAATTATAGTGTGAATTTTAACCTCTGAATCTGATGATGTGACACCATTATAATATGACTAAAGACTCCTTGTGGATTTCATGGAATTATTGGATTTTTAATGTATCCAAAATTATTGAAATAATTTTTTTATGAATTTTCATTATCTTGTTGCTTTGGAAAATTTAGTTTCATTTTTCCAAAATTATTTCACCCATAACAAATTAAATTTTTGTAATTATAATCCGAAATAATATACATTTAGAAGGGTTTATTGGCAGAAAATATCTTATTAAATATTTTCTCAAACTTCTTTGAAAAGTGGGTAAGATCACTATCTAAAGAAAAACATCTTTATCTATCCTCATCTAATGATTGTTTTATTTGATTTTCTTATCTTTGTTTTAATACTTTGATATATATAATTTTAAAGTGTAGTTTTACATTTTGACTAATCTATTATTTATAGTTTCTTTATCCAACAATAATTCTTAATCATTAATGTTGTAGTAAAAAAATTTATTTTGAAATTTAGAACTTCTCTAGATTATATAATAGTAGATGAAATGCCAGTCCATCTTAGTGGAATAATTATTAGAACATTATAAGCAATAATATAATATTTACCTATACCAATAATTTCAAATTGTGGATATACCCATCAAACCATGGGCTCCCAAGGCATCAGGATTTCCCTATACTCACACTTTTGTAGAAACCGTGGGTATAGCCCACTAAAATTTCATCTTACCCATAGTTATTGACATCTGTGGGTATTGATGTATAACCTCTATTTACAGAACAATGAATATACATTTTAACAATAGAAATTATATACCCACGGTTATGTAAACAATGGTTATATAAATGTTTCTTCACATCACACATAGCCATGGCTCAAAAACCGTGGGTATAGATAGTTTTCGAATAGCATATATTTCCACAATTTTTAAAACGATGTGTATAGATGTATTTCCTAGAAACAACAGAATCTTGGCATGGTTTCACCTCGATGAAGCAATCTAGAATGAAAACCACTATGAAACCACTCACCCACCTAATGGAAGAACCTCACTCTCCCCCTGGACACCAATGATACCCCTCCCTCCCCCTGGACATACCCCCTCAACCAGCACACCCCTTCCCCCTTGCACACTCCCAATTTCCCCTAGACACTCTCGACAACCCCTCACTTCCCCCCCTAAGCATACCCCCAACACCTTGAACACCCCCAATCTCCCCCAAGACAGTCCCCCCTTATACACCACCCTTTTACACCTCCTTGCCCCCCCACTATGCCCCCCTTTGACACCCCCATGGACACCCACACTGGACCCCTAAGACACCACCTAGAGATCCCACCATAGACACCACCTGGACGCCCCCTGGACCCCCCTGAACACCCCCCGGACACACCATCCTGGACACCCCCATAGGACCCCCATGGACACCCCCATGGACACCTCCTAGACACTCCCCCATGCCCCCCTTAGACACCCCCAATGGACACCCCCACTAGACACCCATGGACACCCCATGGACACCACCCTTGGAAACCACTCCCCCTAGACACCCCTAACTAGACACCCTGGACCCCCAGGACCCCCCACTAGACACCCCCTGGACACCCCCTAGACACCCCCAAGACACCCCTGGACACACCCTCCCCATAGAAACCCCCTAAACACCCCCTAAACACCCCCACTGGACCCCCTAGACTTCCCCGGGACACCACTGGAAACCCCCTGGATACCCCCCATGCATGGATATAAGGGAAAAAATGCATACTATGAAATGTCATGAAGAAAAGGGAGAAAGGAAAACTATAAACTGAGAGGATGTATAAAATATTTTGTCTAAAAAAATAAAAAGGCACATGATTTAAAAGTTGCATAAATGGGGATCAAATATCCAACCATGATATAGATAAATTTCCAGAAGATCAAATATTACACACTCATGAGTAATCTAAAAGTCGCCAATTCTGCAAACATGGTGCATGCCATGTAAATTTGATTCAAAACACAAAAAATGATTACTAATTTCTTGAAAAAAATGGAATAAAATAACCATTACCCAAAGAATTTTATATTCACATCAATCTCGGTTGCATGTTGTGGAAGAAAATAAATTGAATCAGATATGTCTTGTTGCTGGTTCTTTTCATAGCATGAATCCCTATCCTGCATACCAAAACATGTCATGAAAATCAACAAAGGATCAAAAAGGAAAATCCATCAAGAATCCAAAAACAGGAATCCAAACTCTCTTTTGAGCACTTTCACCTGCATATATTCATATAACCCCTCTTGGACAACCCCCTACCCCTAAACCCCCGCACCCCACACACCTTACACCCTACTCTCTCACTACACACTTCTGGACTACAACCCTCGCTGCCCCCTACACACTCCTGGACAGCCCCCATCCTTCCACCTACACACTCCTTGGCTGCCCCCTCCCCTACACCCCCCAGACCCACACCCCATGCCCCTCCCCCTGCACCCCACACCCCATACACACTTCCCCCCAGCACCCATTCCTCTTCAACCCTTCTTCCCCTTCACCTGCAAATATTCACAGCCCCCCTGCACCCCCACTTCCCCTCAATGCCCCCTACACCCTGTCCCCCCTACACACTCCTAGACTTCCCCCTTCTTTCCCCCTCCACAATCTTGGAAAACCCCCTTACTACCACATAAAAACTCTTGGACAACCCCCTAACCTTGCACACCCACACCCCTACCCTATCCCCCCTGCACCCCAACACCCCCTTCACACTTCCCCCAGCCCCCATCCCCCCTCAACTACATATATTATTAACCCCCCTGCACCCCCATTACCCCCTCCCTACCCACTACACACTTCCCCCAACACCCCCTGGACACCCCCTCCTGGACATCCTCCCCTAACCCTGCACCCCCCTACACACACCCCTACCCACTTCCCCAGAACCACCCTTACCCTCTTCCCCATCACCAGCCCCCCTAGTTACTTGTACCCCCGCCTCCACCACCCACATCCCACTACAAACCCCAACTCCCTCCCCTTCACATACCCCTACTATCATCCCAAGCACGAGCCTCCACCCTCCCGTGTACAACCCCTTCCCTATTCCCAAGCACCCCCTAAATACTTGTAAAAACACCCCCACTTCCCCCATCCCACTACACATACCCCACTGACCCCTTCCCTCTACACACCCCTCCCCCCTCACCCTTCCCACCCTCTCCCCTGCACAAGCCGTTGCCCTCTTCCCCAACACTAGTACCCCTCCCCTGTACACCCATACTCCCATCCCCAACACCCCCTCCCCTGAATATTAGTAGAAACACTACCTCACCCTGCCCACCCCCACTTCACCCTTCCCACTCCACACCCCCCTCACCATAAACAACCCCTCCTCTGCACAAACCTCTTCCCTATTACCTAGCACAAGCCCCCTCCCTTGTACACCCATATTCCCTCTTTCATGTAAGAACCCCCTCCCCTGAATACTAGTAGAAACATCACCTCACCCTACACACCCCCACTACCCCCTTCCTATTACACACCCCTCCCCCTCACCATTTACCCCCCCCCCCCTCACTTTACACACTCTAGGCCCCCTGCACAATCCCATTCCCTCTTCCACATCACCATCCACCCCCTCATCATCCCCACTCTCTTCTGATTTCATTCTAGTTGTCTATATCATTAAATTCATTCAATTACAATGGAAGTTAACCTTCAATCACCCCCTCTATACAACAATTCTTTTTGTCTATATCAGTGAATCTTTTCAATTATAATTCTATCCTTATGTTAAATGATTCGAGTCATATACCGAAAAAAAATACTGAATCAGTAATAAAACCTATAGAATGTTCAAAATAGCCTTGAGTTAGCTAATTGGAATAATATATGATCAAATAACAGTGAATTCTTAATTAAACAAAGAATACATATTCCAAACAGAGCATTAAAAAGATGAAAGTCGTGGATAAACATCAAACTCATTCATAATATTTAAAATGAACCTATGTTTTTGGAATTCAATCAACAATATCAATAAATTTGACCAGATTTTAAGGCTTCATTTTTGGAAATCTAATGACAAAATTAAAATACATTCTGAAATACATTATAATGTTTTAAAAAAAAGCACCAACTGTAAAACTAAAATGTTCCTAATAAAAATATTTACATGTAATGAAATCCAAAATTTTCTAAAATAATGACATGACCTTTATCCATGTTAATATCCATGCCATATAGCATCATCCAACTGCTTGGGCCTTGCAAAAAAGTCATCTATATATCTCAATTGAAAATTTATACGACCATAAATTCTTATTGTAAATAAAGTGGATATCCCAAACCATATATTGAATTAGAAGTTTCAAATAATTCATACAATAGAATAGTATTTTTGACCCACTGGAACACACTACCCGCCATACATTGGGGTTAAGGTCCATGAACGATGATTCCATTACAGTTTCCATGTCAGTATAACAAATAATTTCATCCAGGGATGCGCTATATAATAATCCATCATTATTCCTACTAAACCTATCACAAATTGTGAAATAATATTTTTAGAATCACATAAATAGTCACGGTTGGGGGAATATCATTAAGGATATGTTTTATAGCACTGCTTATAGAACTTATCAATGATCACTTTTGATAGGGATGGAAAAAATAAGCAGTGTTTGTTATTATATATGGTTAGTGGTGTTAATGTGCGTGTATGAGAACACACATGATTCTTCCTTGGTGGAAAAATAAATTTTCATCTTATACAAACAAATATAGGTGGACCATGTTTCACAATAAACATATAACTCACCTCATATTGTTGATTATGCAGCTGTGTATGTTTCTGTACACCATCTTTTTCATACACATTAATGTAATCTCAAACACCAAGTTGTCCTTTCTTTTAAAAGGAATCAATGAAACAACAAATATACAAACAGACAACATAAAATTCGTACTTCTTAGAATATATTCATCAAAAGGAAAATTAAATAACCAACCTTATCCCCAGACAACTGAATATAATTATTTGTGGGATGGAATTCCAAACATGCCACCCGCCTATTGTGATACCATATGAATCCACAACTAAATTCATCAGGGATCACAAATGAATGTCTAATATTCCCAAAATTATCCTTACATATAACCCATTATTTTCCATTTCCTCTTAATATAATCAATTACTATTTTGAATTCTTATGGATTAGCATCATTTAAAATTGAATGATGTGTTAACTGGATTAGACTTGATCTATTTAGTTGGATTACCTCTATCATAACCTATGGGTTATAATACTACAATTCTTTAAAATTTCATGGATGGTTCCATGAGTTTATAATGGAATAATTTATTAGGAATATTGGAAAGGATAACCCATTTGTATTTTTTATGAGTTTTATTGAGAGAGAATTCTATATGGAGGCATCTGGGTTCTCTCATATTATTATTCACTTGGTTTTCTGGGTTTTTTACATTTTTACCATTTACAATTTTACTTGTACCATGACTATAGACTATCTAGTTATAGATTATGTAGATACAAAATGATGTTGATTTCCAATGTAGATATCGAGCATCATTAGTATTTTTATTACACATTAACATAAATTATAAATTTGTCAAATTTTAAGATGATAATCAATAATTTATTATTAAATCACATCTCAATGAAAAAAAACTTTAATTTTAATTTTAGGAACACTATCTTTTGAGTCATACTGAGTTATAATAAATCCCTGAACTTTCTCCCATGGAGGATGGGAATATGAGTTGTTATCAATATTATATTATATATTTAGATTTTAGAAAGCACCTAGTGTTTTTTATTTCATTGTTTCTAAGAATAATCATGGGTGTTGGGTCCAGATTGATAGTCAATATCATTGTTCATAGTTTTTGTAGTTTTATATTTTGATATTCCAGTTACATTATGACTGCCTGGATGTATTGCATAAAATTAATTTGTTGTTCGTGAATTATTTTGATTATTTTTGAAACATTTAATTGTGCCATTAAATGTATTATTTACATATTTTTATGTTAGTATGTTTATTTCTATGTTTTGTAATCAAATATATGGGTATTGTCGCCCACTATACTACTTGACACCCTCAATGTTATTCAACACCCTCTATCATGTGGGGTGGCATTCCAGGGGTATTATATCTACCAATGGTGGAATAAACGATTGTTGGTAAGACCTTGTAAAATTTTTTTAGAGGTTTTTTTAGTCTATCTATTTGGGAAGGGTACAAAATATAATAAGAAAGTGTCGATACATGGTATGAAGATTTTTTCGAGGACTAGCCAAACCATATATTATGAAAGACCATGTTATCTTGGACTAAATTTTTATTTAGAATATTAAATTATATAATTTATATAATTTAATATAAATTTCATTTATCTAACCCCTTATTGTGTATTTTTTGGGTTAATATACAATTTAAAGGTGTAATGAAAAAAATTGTGAATTATATATATAAATATAATGGTGACATGGTGGGTAGTAGATGTAGACCCAATTTTTGGTTGGTTGGGGATATTGAGAGTGCCAGAGTTATGTGGGATCCCTATGATGAGGATGCTCTAAAAATATAGTGCATTTTTATGTAGGATACAGTGTGAGTAAGCTCATTTTGAGTTGTGTAGTAATTTCTTGTGAAATTGTGGGTTTATGCTTGACATGTGAGTGGGTATGTCAAAATTAATTTCAATGGGTCGTTGAAATATAAATGTAAGTATTTGTAATGTTAAATGACTGGTTACGTTCAGATGGGGATAAGTGAAACCCATAGTTATGACCACTGTTAGGAATAATTTGTGGAATAGGTTTGAGATAGTGGTTACCTTATTTTTGCATGACTATGGATTTGGAATTTTTTACATTATAACCTTTGAGGGTACCCCATCATACTGGTTGGACCTTTTTTAGGAATATTTAGGTATGTGAGGCATAAGTAAAAAACATCAGATTATGATTTTAATTCACAAAAATTTGACAATGTATTACTGATAGGTGTGTTATATGACATGGGTTCTCCTAAATAAGTACTTATATGATAGTTCTTTAATCCTTATAGATGGTTTCATGAAGGGAAGTCTCATTCAGATGCCAAGCTTAGGTGACATTGGTACATGTCAGGTAGAACACATGCATTAATGTTGGATAAAATGTTTGGGTCCCATTGGAAATAACACTCTTGGAGGAGTTTGGGTATAGGAAGATGGAGATACCTCATGATATTGAGATGAATGCACTCAATGAGTTAGTGTTTCAATAGAGTTTAAATTTTTCAATGGAAATGTGATTATGCTCATTGACCTATAAACTTAGGATAATATTTTATAACCGTGGTGATACTATGAATGAACTCTAGTTGAATTATAAAATGATGATATAATTATGATTTTTCATTTACAAGGTTTGACTTAGTGAGACTCCTATAGTTTCATGAAACAATAAGGGTGCCTTATGCTTGGTGGGATTAGAATATAGAATTAGAATGTATTGTTTCTTGGAAATGTGGGGATAGTATAGATTAAATATGGGTCATTAGATCTAGGATATAGTCTTCATGATAAGTGTGTGCAAAAGTATGTAGCTGTTGAATTTTGATGTAATCATAGAGCCACCCATGTGTGGAGATACAATATATTATTTCAATTGTGTAGTAGGCTTACAATATGACGTGAAAAAAAGAATATGGAGCTGGATTGATCTTCAATCAACCGGAATGTTATATATTTCAAGTGTTTTGTTGGTGTTGTGGAAGGTATGTACCCATATATTTTTATGTATAGTATAATATATCCAATATTGTGAAAATAAAAGAACAAAAAGTGAGTTTTAGTGATAAATTAAGGGAGGAAACTCAATAATATACATATATAGATTTATGAGTTATTATTTCTATCTTAGTGGATTTGAGTAGTTCCTATACTATGTTTTTACAATTATAGAAGAATTGAATATCTCGTCAAAGAAGATGTACTTGGTGGTGGATATTGTTATACATAGAAACTTGAACTGCAAAAAAGTTGTGAAAGTGATGGTGAAATTATATAGGTATTTCACTGGAGTTTCTCAGTTCTTGGAGAATAAACTGCAACTCGACAATAAAGGGAAATACTTTATTATAGAGCAGTCTCATTAGTGATCATGTGTGGTTGATGATTACAAGATTCTAGAGATAAATACAATATCGGGAACGAATATGGTTGACATTATGTGATAACCAATTTAAACCAATAATAGAATGGGTCCAAGATAGAGAATATTGATTCCAATGGGAAATAAAAATAATTCTTTTAATTACCAATATTCAATGATAGGGGCTCAAGCAGCTAGAAAATCTAGGAATAATTATACATCCACTATTATGAATAATCAACTGTAATGAAATAACATATGGATCATAATGTAGGGAGGAAAATATGTGAGATTTCTTGGAATGTTTATTTTGGAAGGGCAGATTATTAAGGACCTCATCAAAATGATTCTAAATGTAGGAATCCTCATGTATTAATAATTTATTAATGATCACAAATATTATTCATCCTAGATTACTCTTATAAATTATATCCAATCTTGTGTATTTATGTTTAATGTTTTATCATCATTTAAGAAGATCCACACAAGATCTTAATTTCTCTATATTGATTTTAATTACATTATACTATCTTTGGTTTACTCCCAAAATTCCTTCTTTGAAAAATTCTTAAGTATAATCCTTTCTATTGCCATCATTATTTATGTCTAAACAAATTTACATTGAAAATTTTAGGTCACTGTGAGTCTGCCACTGGCTATGTATTTTGAACACCATGAAGCCACACACCGTGAAGTCAGACACCGTGAAGAAAGACACCATGAAGCCAGAAATCATGAAGCAAGACGCCATGAAGTAAGGCACTGTGAACAAGACACCGTCAACAAGAAACCGTGACTGTGAGACACCGTGACACTCAGACACCTTGTGAAGGAGACAACATTTTAATGAATTACCATAACATGTTTTCTTAAAAAAAATTTGTCTTTAAATTTATTCTCTAATGATCATATTTGATGATTTTAATGCACTAACATAATTAATGTTTCTTTGTAGACATGTCATCGGACAGTACGAGGTATGAGGTGCAGAACACATGCAACATGTCGGCTCCAACACATGCATTCCATGATAAATGCTAAGTGTTCCCAAGAATCATTTTGTGTGATACAAAAACAAAAAGAAAGGTTGTGAGCACATATAATGAAGATGAAACTTGGAAAAAGTTTTGAAAGAACGACACACTTCATGAAACTCGACACTAAAGAACACACGAAGAATATTTGAAGCCTAGAGAACATCTTTGCTCGTTGAATCTCATGATGAAAACAAGATGAATTGCAACACTCTGTTTTCCACAAAACTTTTAGGGAAGGACTCAAAGCTTCATCTTCTTCAATAAATAAGAGTCCAGGGTGGCATTGAAATCACACAAGATCTTTCTAAATTCATCCCTATCTTCTTGATCTTCTATAATCATTCTTTTCCTCACATTACAAGCAGTGTGGGCTTCTGTCTGTTTGGAAAAACACTAACTCCTAAGCTGAAATAAAGGATATTTAAATCCACACACCAAACTCATTATAACTTTGTGTATCCCATGAAGAACAGTGGTAGAGGTCTGGGGACCTGGACAACCTTTGTGTTGTTGTTGTTTCTTTCCCACGTAGAACTATGGTAGAGGTCTGAGGACCTGGATAGTCTAATTACTCTTATAAACCCCAATCCAGGGTGTGGATCAAAGTTAAATATAAGCTGTTTGAGAGGACTAAGTCTCAGCTTATGACTGAACCTCTTGGTTAAAACTATTGTGAATCTTATTTTTGTCTTAACTAGTTTTAATATTCCACAGCTAATTACATTAAAATACAAATATGTTTTTAAAGTAACTCTGATAGTTGAACTAGAAAGTGTTTGTAAATATTGTAAGGCAATAAATTAGTTTCAGAATCTATATTAATCCTAATATTAAGTTAACTGAGAAATAATGAATCTTTGAGAAACAAACTGAACACTTACAATCTTTATAAATTCACTATAGTTTAACTTGTTTGTTAAATTGGGGGTTTCAATAGAAATATTTTAATCAGAATTTTTTAATTGGAACTCAATTCACCCCCTCTTGAGTATCCAATCCGACCAACAATTTTTATCAGAGGTTTTTGATAGTAGTTATTCAAAATACTTTGTTAGTGAAAAGTTTTCAACTTTGATTTTAGTTGTTTCATAATGATCGCAAATTTCTGTTTTGTCTAAATTTTTATCACATTAAATAAATTTGCTAAAATATAATTTTGGATAATGGATTATAATGTGTAGCAACCAACATTCCGCAATTATTTAATGGTTTCAATTATGCCCAATGGAAAATAAAAATGAAAATCCTTTTATAAAGTATGGGATTTTACATTTGGACAGTAATGGAGACTCAATATAAGAATCCAGAAACTGTTAGAACTACATGGGATCCACATTCGAAAGTGGCATACAATAATAATTGTAAAGTAATGAATTCCCTATATTTTGATTTATGAGATGAAGAAATTAATTGAATACCTACTTGTAAGACTGCTTATGAAATATGGAATAATATGGCTCTTTTTCAGGATGGAACGACCAATGATAAGGAAAAGAGACTGAATACATACAGTATTAAAAATAAAAATTTTAAAATGAAATCTGATGAATCTATTTTTGGTATGTATCTTAGTTTTAATGAGAGATTCAATACAATGACCTCACTAGGAAAAGTTGTTCCAGCAAAGGAGAAAATCATGAGGATACTAGGATGCCAACTAGACATATAGAGAGGATCCTCTATCTCTATATGAGAATCATGTGGCATTGGAAAGATACCTGTCAAAGAGCTGATTGGAAAATTGATGATATATGATGAAGAGAAGAAGGTAAACAAAGAGGAAGATGATGAACCTAAGAAGAAGTCAGTGGTATTTAGATCTACTTCCTCAAAGGCTAAGGACAAAGAGAAAGTTCACATAACTGATGAAATCTAGACAAGTGAAGGTTCAGGTTGAGATAGTGATGAATAGATGGCTCATATAGCCAGGAGATTCAAAAGATTCTATAGAAAGAATAATTTTTTCAGAAAATCAAATTGTAAGGGTATCTATGACCAAAAAGGTAATTAGAAGAGTTATTGGAAGAAAGCTGATGAAAATGATGAGATAGTCTGTTATGAATATCAAAGGAATGGACATGTTAAGGATGACTGTCCAAAATTTAAGTTTAAGGAGAAATATGATTATAATGACAAAAAATATAAGAAATATATGAAGGAAACATTGAGTTCTTAAGAAGATAGATCATTTAGATCTGAAGCTTCTGATTTCGAAGAAAAGAATCATGCCATCATGTGTTTCAAGACTAATACATCTGAGGTACCTGTGTCCCCTATGATGAATGATTACTATTATGGGAATGAAAGTGATTCAAATATTGATGATAATATATCTAAAGGTGAATTATTTGAATATTGTAATATGATAGAAGATACTTGTAATGAGCTATAATAGAAGTACAAATCATTAAAGAAACAGTATTCCTTTACTAGTAATATTAAATCTGATATTAGTATAGAAATGGAAAAGAATGCTCAACTGTTAAAGGATAATAATGAACTGAAATTTTCAATTGAGAAACTTATAAAAGACATAGAGAAGTTAACAAATGGGATGAATAATCTAACTCAAATTCTTGGAAAAAATGTTGCACCAAAGTATACTAATGGTTTAAGATACCAACATGGACAAAGATAGATTTTTAAGAATAAATTTATTCCAAAATCCGGATAATATGCTACTAGTTCATGTTCTAGAATCCCTTATGCTTTATTTAGATATTCTTATTCCTACAGACCAAACATGATTTACTTATTAAAATCATTTAATTTTTTTAATTATTGGAAACCCATTAGAGATATATGGGTGCCTAAATTTTTACTTTCTAACCTTTCTGGACCCAAGAAAATCTGGGTAACAAAATTATATTCTATCTAAATATGTTTTGAAGGAAACTTTCTTGAAAATTTCTTGTATAATGATGTGGAACTTTGAATGTGGATGTTCAAGACATATGATAGGAGACTACTCATTCTTTAATATCATAATCAAATTTGATTGGGTACATGTCTCCTTTAGGGATAACTCAAAAGGAAAAATCATCATCTTAGGCCAGATTGGTAACACTGATTCAATTTTAATTTCTAAACTATTATTTGTTGATGGATTAAAATAAAACCTACTAAGTATTTCTTAGTTGTGAGATGATGGTTTCAATGTGAATTTTGAAAATGATACATGTAATGTTTTTAATTCATATTTTTTTTTCTATTCACTGCATGAAGAAATGAAAATATTTATGGTGTAGATTTGAATTCTTTAGCATAAAAAAATTTTACTTGTTTAATTGATATTCATAATGAATAATGGATATGTCAAAAAAATAGGACACTGTAATGTGAACTGACTTAGAAAACTGACTAGGAATGGTTTAGTTAGATACTTACCTAAACTAGAATTCCCAATTAAAAATTTGTGGAATCCTTGTTAAAATGGAAAACAACACCATCATTCTTTCAAATCCAAAAAATAAGTTTCTACTACTCAAACTCTTGAGTTTGTTCACATGGATTTTTTTGGGCCATCAAGAGTTTCATATCTAAATGAGAAGCACTATGTTTATGTTCTTCTAAATGATTTCTCTGGGTACACTTGGGTATAATTTCTTTCTCACAAAAGTGAAGCTTGTTATTATTTTAACAAGTATTCAAAGTCTGTAGAAAATCTTATTGGACTTAGGATCAAGACCTTGAGATGCGATCATGGCCGTGAGTTTGAAAATCATGAGTTTGAATCTTACTTCTCACACAATGGCTATAATCACAACTTCTCTACTCCCAGAACACCTCAACAGAATGGTGTAGTAGAAAGAAGAAAGAGGACTCTTTAAGAGATAGTAAGAACTATGCTCAATTAGTATGACTTACCTATTAACTTTTGGGATGAAGATGTTAATACATCATGTTTCATTATCAATAATGTCTTGATAAGACCAATTCTAAAAAATACCCCTTATGAACATTGGAACAATAGGAAGCCTAAGGTTATTTACTTCACAGATTTTGGTTGCAATGTTTTTATCCTTAATACTAAAGATATTGTTTAAAAATTTTCTATGAATGTGATGAAGGAATTTTCCTAGGTTACCCAATCTCGAGTAAAGCCTAAAGTGTATTCAATAAGAGAACCAAATGTGTGAAAAAAATGTACACATAAAATTTGATGAAAAATATCCACATGAACCTAAGACCACTCTTTAAAATTTTTAAGAATATATTTCCATTCTAAACATTAATGACAAGAACAGTGAACCTGTTGTTAAGACAACCAATGCTGGAAATTCCCCAGAATCTGTTTCTGTAGAACCCAAACCTGTAAATAGAACTAAAATTTATATCCTACCTTCTCTAGACCAACTAGGACCCTTAAAACCCATCCTTTAGATGCTATAGTTGGATATTTAGATAGAGGGACACAAACTAGATCTTCTCTAAGAAACCGGGTTGAACATCAAGCTTCTCCTTCACTGCTTGAACCAAAAAATATCAAAGATGCAACAAAAGATGAATTTTGGGTGATGTAAATGAAAGAAAAAATGAATTAATTTGAAAGGAACAAAGTTTGGAATCCTGTTGAAAGACCTAAGGACACTTTGACCATAGTCACTAAATGGGGTTTTAGGAATAAATTTGATGAAGCTGGTAACATAGTTAGAAACAAGGCTAGACTAGTTACACAATGATATATTCAAGAAGAAGGAATTGACTATTAAGAGTCCTTTTCACTAGTAGCCAGACTTGAATCCATCAGAATCCTTCTTGCCTATGCTGCACATTTTAATTTCAAACTATATCAAATGGATGTTAAGAGTGCATTCTTAAAGGGGTATATAGCTGAGGATTTTTTTGTTGAACAACCCCCTAGATTTACAACCCCCATTTCACAAATCATATTTTTGAACTATCAAAAGCCTTATATGGTTTGAAGTAAGATCCATGAGCTTGGTATGACAGATTGAATACTTTTCTTATTTCCAAAGGTTTTACAAAAGGAATAGACGATCCTACCCTTTTTATAAAATGAATTTCAAATGATGTTTTAGTAGTTCAAATCTATGTAGATGACATTATTTTTGGATATTCAATGAATTCATTATGTGTTGATATTTCTAAGATGATGAAAAAAGAATTTGAAATGACTTTAAAGGGAGATCTAAAATATTTTCATGGATTTAATGTTTTTCAAAATGAAAATGGTATTATTTTAAATCAATGTAAATATACGAAGGATATTCTAAAACATTTTGGATTGGAGAGCACTAAATGTAGTGACACTCCCATGAGTACGACTTGTAAGTTGGATCTCGATGAAGATGAAAAATCTGTTGATCAAACCACATATAGAAGAATGATTGGATGTTTACAGTACTTAACTGCTAGTCATCCTGACATTATGTTATGTGTGTGTATATGTGCTGGTTTTCAAGAAAACCCTAAGGAATATTATTTAAATTCGGTAAGGAGAATTTACAAATACCTCAAGCACACACCCAATTTAGGACTATATTAACCTAAAAGACAATAATTTGAATTAGTTAGTTATTCCAATGTTGACTTTGGTGACTGTAAGTGAGGTAAAAAAATCTCCTCTGGAACATGTCACCTTTTAGGCAAGTCACTAGTATCATGGTGTAGTAAGAAACACAATTTGGTTACATTATCTACTGCATAAGCTAAATACATAGCTGTTGGAAATTGTAATGCACAAATTTTTTTGATAAAGCACACATTACTAGATTATGGATATAAATTCAGACATGTACCTATAAATTGTGACAACATAAGTTATAATAACATCTAAAAAAATCATGTTTCACATTCTAGGAAAAAGAACATTGATGTAAGACATCACCTTTTGAGAGATCATTATAAAAAATGTGATATCACTTTGGAATTCATTGGTACAAAATATCAACTTGCTGATATATTCACTAAAACATTAAATTATGAGAGAATAGACTACATGATACATGAACTAGGATTGATAAATCTAAAATAGATACGTTACTTGTTACTGTTTGAGGTCTTACTGTTCGATATCTTACTGTGTTATACTTCACTATTTCTTGTTTAAGATTTCTTAGTTACTGTCTCTCATGTTTACTGTCTCACCGTAAAGTTTTATTTTTACGGTCTCATAGTTAGTATTGTTTACTTATTGTCTAATGTTTACTGTCTCACTATAACACACACAGAAAAGTTCTCTCACGGTCTCACCGCGAAGGTCATTTACTGTCTCACTATAATGACCAGACACGATCTCACCATAACAATTCATTAGGTTTTTCTTTAAACCTATATTGAATTAATTATACTTTTCAACTTTTTTATTTTCCCGTGTTTTTATTTTTAAGATTTTTGGTATTCCTAAATGATAAAACAAAGTAAGTAACACTAGATTATTCACTCGAGGTTTCTTTATCCTACTCTTTTTGAACCCTTCTTCATCACTGCAACCCTTTTCTCACCCGAATCTACAATGAATTCCAAGAATGAAATGTCTGTCATCATCAAAAAATGAGAAGTACAACATGAAGAAGAAAAATATTACACCTATGCTGACACCCTAAGGACCTTTAAATCTGAATCTGATAAACCACATTGTTGTACCTGAGAATGAAATGTTCCCCGAATGTCTTCTGTCTAGTAAGTCTTTGGTATTGAAAGTGTTAGAATAGAAAGGTTGGTTAGAATGGTTTTTAAAGGATGATAGACCCATCTATCCTAGGTTAGTGGCTCAATTTTACCAGTACGTATAGTTCTCATTTGATTCTGGTGAGAGCTATGTTGTATGAAGCTGGGTCAATGGCCAGAGATGCTCATTATCTTCGAGGTTATGGGCTGCATGCCTTAAGATACCTCATGAAGGTATCTGTGAGGATTATCATAGAGGACCTACACCTTCAACTGATTTCATTGATTTAGAAGATTATCTGAAAACCTTAACTTGAAATGGTACTCAAAGGAGGGCCATTGCTATAGAATTAGATAAAGAATCAAGACTTATGTTCAAGATTATACAGAATTTGGTTAGTACACGAAAATCTTATTTTTCTATTTTAAAATATCAAGATGTGTTTTTGATTCACCTTATGAAAAATGGGCATAAGATCAACCTATGAAATTATATCATACACCATATGTTTGAGTTAATCAAAGTCTCATCCTAGTCAACTTCTCTATTCTACTCTCGGCTAATCTCAGCCATGCTTCTTTCCAAACGAAATTTTGGACCTAATGAAAAATTAATTAAGGACTGTAAGTACTGTCTCTTAAAATCCACTATCAACCGAATGAAGATAAATAGGAATCCTTGGAAAAAGGAATGTGTATAAGACATTGATAAAATTTATGAGAAATTCAATGCTGTGGATTATCCCTGAAGACCGAAAGTCATTTCTGATCCTGGTTTGGAACCAGAAGAGATTGTTTCGAATCCCGAAGAAGAGGAAGAAGAGGTTGTAGTGCCCCCTAGGGAAGCTGTTACTTTTGAAGAAGATAGGACAACCGATCCTCCTGAAGTTCAGGAAGAATAGGTCCCTCCTCTTGAATAAGATATTAATCTGGAAATTCAACCCGAGGTTGAAACATAATTAGTTTTCAATGAACACGAAATGATTCCCATGGAAGAGCCTCTAGTAGAAAAGGATATAGTGGAAGAGATACCAATCTTACAAGAGGCCAATCTTGAGGAACTGCCTATGGAACAATCTGTTGCTGAAATCATCCCTTCATCTGATGAATTGATAGAGCTAGACATTCAGATGTCTAGAAAAGAAATGAGTGAGGAACTTAGATCAGAGTCTATAAAATTAGACCATGATCATAAGACTCTTAGTTATGAGAAGGAGGCACCAGTTTAGGGGAAGAAAAACCCAAATCTGGAGTCTATTGAAGCCCCACCTACAACTAAGTCATGTTCAGTAGACACTCAGTATAAATTTCCTAGTTTCTATGATGTGAATGATTCTCAACTAGTTATAGCAACCAGACAAGATATTTCTTTCTTATTTCAGTGGAAATCAGTCTCCAATTTTACACATGAGAAGGAACCTAAGCCTGTACCAATCCCTACTCACGAAACCTTATCTGAACAGTCATCCTTTTTGAGTAAGGATGATCTAAAGGAATTTAATTCTACTATCTTATCTGGAGTTGTGGAACTCATGAATACACAACCTCGTCCTGTGACAAATTTATGTGATAGATATGCCACAATATTTTTGGAGAAAATTATTTGGAAAATACAACCTAAGATGCTCCATGAGATTCAAGAAGTAAGAGTTGAAAATAAGTTGCTCAGTAATGAAGTGAATATGCTATGAATTATGGTTGAAGAAATGTAGAGAGAGATGCATTTGAGATTTGAATCTGTTTCTCCTCCTATAGAACCTGCTGCTCCTCAAATCCCACAAGTTGGAATGTCTTAGATTCAAACATATCTACAATCCTTATATGAAAGGATCGCTAAAAGGAACAAACATATTGTGAATGAAATTAACGATCTTGTTTCCAATATTAATAAACTCACTGATGAGTTTACAGGGTGTCTTCAAAAGATGCTGAATCACCTAAAATCTATGACCACAACTGTCAAAGAATATTGTTCATCCCTTAAACCTCCTTGGACAGTGATTTGCTCAAAACTATAGTAAAATAAGAGCTTCAGACTCTACTCATTGGCTTCAATGTGACTTCTTCATCTGAAGTGATCAAGAACATTGATAGGGTTCATGACCAAGTACAAATCCACTCTAAAATGTCTAATTATTATCATCAATAGATTTCCATGAATATGGATTTGTACTTCAACAGAATATTATCCAAGATTGATATAACAATCCATTTCAAGTACCTTTTAGAAAATCTGCGGATTCCTCCTCTGAATCATGATTTCAAAACCAAGTCCAAAAGCTCATAGAGTTTACTCGATTGTTGGACAAGTTTATGGAGAACATGGATGATTTTAAAAAATCCATGTAGTATAGTGGAGAGATAATTAAAGATTTCATCTAACTCCAAAGGCCCTATCTTCAAGTCCAGAGTACAACCATTATTGCTCCAGTGGTTGCACCTCTCAGACCTAGGCTGCCTACCTACTCTTTTACCCTAGCCTCAAACACCATGTCCGTCGGACAAGCACTTAGTTCGATCAGGCTTGTGATTCTTGATCAGCAACTTCCCAAGTCTTCTACTGCTCCTACCTTGGCTCCATCAATCTTTGAAGGAAATAACTTACCCTACTTATCAACCACCTCTCTGCCTTTTTATAACTCAACCACTGCCCTTATGGATTCCTCTCATGCTAATGCTAACGGCAATGAGAAGGCCAGCCCATGAAGAATAAAAGTGATTACTTTTTTTTGATAGGGGTGCTATTGATTTTGTATAACTCTTTTTTCTTTGTACTAAACCTTGTTTAATCTTAATATAATGTGCACTTTTTTACCTCTCTTATTTCATCTTTTTGCTAATCCCAAAAGGGGGAGATGTTTCTCTATTCTAGCATTTTATCTCCTTTTATCTCTATAGTTGAATCCAATATACACTACAACTATTTATGATTTGTGACCATAAAAAGGGGGAGATTGTTGGACTCCTCATGTGTTGATCATGTTTTAATGATCACAAATAATATTCAACTTAGTTAGCTACTATAAATTATATCCAATCATGTGAATTTATGTTTAATGTTTTCACATGATTTAAGTGGAGCCATGCAAGATCTTAATTACTCTATATTCAGTTTACTTACTTTATACTATCTTTGATATACTATAAAAATACCTTCTTTGAAAAATGCTTATGTATAATCCTTTCAATTATCATCATTATTTATGTTTGAACAGAGTTACATGGAAATGTCTAAGACAACGTGAGTCTGCCACTGGATATGTATTTCCGACACTGTGTAGCCAGACACTGTGAAGCCAGACTCCGTGAAGCCAGACACCATGAAGCCAGAAACCATGAAGCCAGACATCATGATGCAAGACACTGTGAACAAGACACCATGAAGAACAGACCATGAATGAAACACCGTGACCACGAGACATTGTGACCATGAGACACCTTGACACTCAGACACACTGTGATGGAGACACCGTTTTCATGACTTACTATAACAATGTTTCTTAAATTATTTTTTTGTCTTTGAATTTCATCTCTAGCAGTGATATTTGATGATTTTAATGCACTGCAATAATATATGTTTCTTTGTAGACATATCATCGGACAATATGAGGTATGAAGTGCATAACACATCCAACATGTCGGCTCCAAAACATGCATTCTAAGATAAAAGAAATGTGTGGCCATGAATCATTGTGTGTGATACAAAAATGAAAAGAAATTACATAAGCACATATAACTAAGATTAAACTTGATGGATGTATCGAAAAAAGGCACACTAAATGCAACTCGACATTGAAGAACACACAAAGCACATTTGAAGCCTAGATAACATCTTTGCTCGTTGAATATCATGAAGAACACAAGCTGAATCATGACACACTGTTTTCCACACAACATTCAGATAAGGACTCAAAAAATTAAATGATTTAATCCAAAGGAGTCTGAAGAAGCATTGACATCACACAAGAGCATTCTAAACTTATCTCTATATTTGTGTTCTCCTGTGATAATTATTTTCCTCACATTATGAGTAGTGTGTGATTATGTTAGTTTGGACACACTGAATCCTAAGATGAACTGATGGATACGTAAATACTCACACCAAACACCTTATACCTTTGTGTATCCCATGAAGAACTGTGGTAGAGGTCTAAGGACCTGGGCAGCTTGTGTGCTGCTATTGTTCCTTTCCCACATAGAACTGTGGTAGAGGTATGTGGACCTGGACAGTCTGAGTGCTTTTATAAACCCTTCTCAAGGGTTTGGATCAAAGTTATATATAAACTATTTCAGAGTACTAAGGCTCTTCTTGAGACTGAACCTCTTGGTTAAAACTATTGTACATCTTTTTTTTGTCTGAAATAGTTTCAATATTCTGATACTAATTACTTTGAAATACAAATATTTTTTAATGTAACAATGATAGTTGAACTAGAAAGTGTTTGAAAAAAAAATTTAACCAATAAATTAGTTTCAACATCTAACTTACTATTATGATTAAATTAACTGAGAAATAATCATTCTTTGAGAAACTAACTAAACACTTACAATCTTTATAAATTCAGTATAGTTAAACATGTTTGTTAAATTGGGGGTTTTTCAATAGAAATATTTTAATTGGAACTAACTTCATCGCCATATTGAGTATCCACTCCGACCAACACTAATTTAGTTGTGTTTTTGATTAAATCCAATCAAACAAAATGAACTGGTATAAAAAATTGTAAATGAAAAATGATATTGGAATAAAAATTCTAGGATTTAGAATTTACCTCCACGATGAATTCTTGTTTATTAAAAAACAATGAAAAAGGGAAATTGTGTAGTTAACTTTTTGGGGTTGTTAACATGATCATAAATTAGTAGTGTTTTTAGTTCTATAAAAAGAACAAAATGCAGTGTTATAAAACATTGTAAATCAGAAATGATGTTGCAATAACAATGAGATGATGTAAAATATACCACTAAGATGAATTATTATTTATTAAATAAAAAATAAAAAATGGAAATTTTGTATTCAATTTGTTAAGGCTGCTTATATAATAAAATTTTATTAGTTTAAAAATTATAAAAAAGCAAAGAGAAGAAATTTCATACCTAGATGTCAGATCTGGTGGAAGGGGGGTGGAGGCTGGGACGGGACGTTTCTGTAGTTGGGGTATGTTGAGGTGGGGGTGAAGGCCAGTAGGAGAGGGAGTTGAGAGGGGATGATTCTAGAAGATAGGGAATTGAGAGGGGGGATATCGTTTATGTTAGGGGCAGGGAGGAGAAGGCTAGTACGTTGAGGCTGAGACGAAGGCCATGAGGTCCTGGTCAGGAGCAGAGGCAGAGTTGGGTGGAGGAGGCCAGGGAGGGGAGAGGGCCGGGAGACGATGGTATGATGGCTAGGATGTGGTGGTTAGAGAGGAGAGGAGAGGGCTGAGAGGTGGAGGTCAGATGGCCAGAATGTGGTGGTCAGGGAGGAGAGGAGATGGCTGTGAGGCAGAGGTCGGGGAAGAGAAGGTTTCAGCAGGGAGTGCTATGAAAGATTGAAGAGGAGCACAATGGAAGCGGGGGGAGGAGCTCAATGGCAGAGTGGAATTGGTGATTGGTTACCCACAAGTATAATAAAATAGTGGGAATAGATAATAAAAAACACATATCCGCATGGTTTTTCTAAACCGTGGGGATTGATTCATGGAAAAGGCCATGTTCCAGTAGTGAGGATTCATCTAGATCTATAATAATCTCTCCAAAATATGAATGATTATTTTCTATTTCAATAAGTTTCCTTTTAATTATTTTATTATTTCACATTAAAACATTTAAAAGTGCCAAAATATATCTTGGTTGAATTATATATGAGTGATCACACATTGAACATACCTTTATAGGGTTCATAAATTGTAGTCCACATTTCATGGTCTGTTTGACAATGAGACACACATAAATTCTCATAAGGACTTTATATAAAAATTAAATGATTCATTAATTTAGTGTTTATATCATAAATAGATTCAGTTTCAGTTTCCCAAGTATCTTATTATGTTTATGGAATTAAATAATGTGTTTCAACTTTATGAAAAAACCATAATCCATGATTCACCAGATAAATGAACAGTTTGCCTTCTGAAATCTATAATTATCACAATTAACCTAAGGGTATATTTCAATTAATATTACTTTTCATTTATTAGATGGAAACAATTTTACTGATGATATTGTGGATTCAAAATTTTATAACTGAGAAGTACAAGTCATTTCATGAGATACCAATTTTTATAAGATATATACTAAGAAAAGAATGTACAGTGGGTTGTGAATTAATTTCATGATATAATATTCACACTAAAAACAACCCTATTCATGTTATGAATGACTTATAATAATTTATTAAAAATAAAAATCATTAAAAATAAAATCATAGAAAAGAAAATTTTTCATATATAGTTATTTATAGATGTTCAGGGAACAAAAATACTCTTCTATATTCCACAAACCCTCTAATCCCCGATTTTTGTGATTTTCACTAAAGTAGTCCTTTAACCGTGGAATTATAATAAATTTTTAGAGACTATAATATTGTGTTCAAGATGTAGATACTAGTTACAATAACACAATAGTTTCCAACTCGGATTCATCAAGGATTTACAAAAAAATTCATCTAGGTTATTTTACTTGGAACCATATACAAAAAAAGAGATTATAAATTGGGATTTTATAATTGGGACACATATTTTTAAGATACAAATGATACAAAGAAAAAATTTCTATGATAAATGTTAAAAAAGTACAATATATTAAATAGAGTATTCATAAATGACATCATGTATGGTAGATATAGAAAAACTAAGATATCAAATATTATTCTACTTATTGTGTAAATTATTACAGTGTACATAATATTTTAGAGAGATTAGTGATTGTTGATAAGGTGCTTTTATTAATCATTATTATGTTTTTCCAAAAATATATATTTGAAAAAATCATGTAAAAAATATATATTAACCATATATATCTCTTCCATAATATCAAAAAATAGCCAATTAAAAATGAATTTCCTTTAATTAAAATACCACTATAATATTAAAACTCAATAAATTATCCTTTTACTTATTCCATTTCCATTAAATAGTTATTATTATAAAAATTTTATTAAAAATAGGTAATACATAATTTGAATATTTCACTACAGTGACATAATCTAAGTCAAGTTATACAAGGAGAATAAATATTGGTTGTAGTATGAAATAATTGATTACAAATAACTACAAAGATAATTTTTTGATTCGAAATCATTTAAATACATTAATCCATTTATATGATTTGATTAATGTATCCAATTAACCACACATAGAAAATTTTTCCACAGACTTGAATTGAACATTTAAGAATTTATTCATGTAGGACTTTCTTTCATATATAAAAAATATTCATATCCACTTGGAACCACATAGTCGATTTGGAAACATGTATAATTTAAGTAGGTTATTACACTACATAACTAATTCACATAGCCATTCGACGTACATATCTAAATTCTCATGTACCTGAATGATTTAAACATTTGAATACTTCAGTGATGTGATTTACCTTGTTTAATTCTCTTCTATGTTATTTTTCCATATATTTAAAAATTTATTCCGTAATGTCCAAAATTGAAAGTATAAAACATTAAATTCCAAATCACATAAAATAGAGATAAAACCCAATGATAAAACATAAATAAATAATTAATAAATTTTGAGGGGTATTTGATATAATGAAAACCTAATGTAGATGGTATGTGTTTGAACATCATTAGGAGTCCAATAATCTCACTATTTTTTATGATAAAAACATAGGAGAGAATAGTCATGATTTTTTTTAAAAGAAATAACATAATTTTGAAAAATATTAAATATTAAATATATTTAATAATATATATTTCTCTAAAAATGTATTAATTCTCCCTCTTAGATAGACAATTATCTCCTTAGTATTGATTAATTTATTAATAAAGGAATTCTCCCCCATTTATTAACCATATAGTAAGTATATAAATCTTCAATATAGGTTCTCCCCCTTCCTAAAAATCACAATCTTATCCTCCTTTTGTGAAATTAAAAAGGAAGGGTATGGATTGGATAAAACACAATTAACATATCCCTTAGTATAAGAAACTATTTTATATTGTCATGAAATTGAGTATGTAATTATGGAAAGAATGAAAATAAGTAAAAAATAAAGAGATAAAAACATTAATTGGAATAATTTAGTAAAAAAAATATAATAAATGAATAACATGATGTGAGAAAATCACAAAGAGAGACATTAGAAATGTATAAATCCGTATTTTTTTGATTGAAACTTATATAAAAAATTACTTCCACTCAACACCAACAATAATAGAAACAAAAAATATCTAAAAGAACATAAATGTATGTGAAATATGTAAAAAAAACATGGTGGAGGATTTTTAAAATTATTTTTGGTTCTGGATACAGTTGTAGTCTACATTACTAATGGAAACACACAAATTATTATTATTTTAGATCCACATTCTAATCTAAAAACACACTTAAATTTTTTGTGCTAGGGAGGACTACTGAGAATATTTTAAAGATGGCCTTGACCTATATCAAAATCATATGTTCCAATAACCACAAAATGTTATTTCTTTGGATAAATATAAGATATGTGTCCTTCATTGGAATTATCATCATCTAATGTTGCATCAACCTTTTCTTTAACTTTTTGACACAGTGAGGATCAATCATAATTTTTTTTTTCATTCTAGTACCTCTAAACTTATCAAGAGTTTCTTGAAATATTAAATAATTCAAATCATGATAAAAATGGCTTCATCATACATGTCAACCCAGTAGTAAATTAATAACATAAATAAATCTATAATAATTGAGGAGTTATGTTAATGCATTTCAGAAACATAAGAAAATCCACTTATGATTTTTTCTTAGAATGATTCGAAATAACCTTATGAAAAAATTGAATGCGTTTGAACTACAAGGGAAATTTTCAATAAGCCACAATTGTTGAATAGTGAGATGTGTAACTTCCAATAAAGTATTCATTCAAATATATTCCATGAAACTGTTCATAACGATCATAATACCCTTTATCAAATAATTCATTCTAACCATTATATCCACTTTCTATATCTGAATTGTCATCATATATTTATAAACATAGATCAGAGATTTTATATTTTGAGCACTGAAAATAACTTAATCAGGTTCAGAAAGAACCGAATAATTAGGATTAGGAGAGACATGATCTATTGAGGGAATAATCCTTGGTGGTCTATATACCACCAACTCGAACAATTTAGTCCATACTAACACTTCTTTAGATTTTAAACATGATTCATCTTCTGATGTGTCTGAATACAAACCTTCTAATTCTTCAGAGACCATGATCAACAGGATTAACAATAATTGATGGTTTATGGATTCTAGAACAATATATCATAATGACATACATTTATAAATTTTAGATACATTCTTTATTTCATTAATATTTCAATCATATTTCTTATAATATCTCACTATTTCATTTTGATACATATCAATACATACCCCATGATTCAAAAAAGATTTTCTTGAATAATTAAGCCTCTTATAAAATCATTATTTAACTCTTTCACCAGAATTAGATTCATAATGATATAATTTAGTGATTTAATATGTGAGGAATCATCATTCATGTCTGAGAGTATCTATTCATCTCCATTTTGAAAATCTGGAATAACTAAATCTTCTATAGTGGTAGTTTCATAGTGATGAAGCTTATTTATGAATACATATTGGAAAATTAAAAAACCTAACGATGTATGAATTTTTTCCTAAATTTATTTCATAAAGGAATAAATCACATTATTTAATTCATGAGACATGTATGATTCTTCCATTGGGATATTGTGGAGGGATTATCGTGGAGATGAAACCATTAAACCAATAGCATTGAAATCTGATTTGGAATGGAAAAAATATGTTAAATCCCTTATAATATCTTTCTTATCATCAAAATCCTTTACAATTTCATCAGAACTAGCTTGGTAAATATGAGGTATAGTCTGGATATATTTATGGAGTTTAGTTTGTCTAACTGATAACCCAAAAAACATATCAACATTATTCATGGAAACAGATTCTTATTTTAGCTGTTTTAACTCATCATTATGGGAAATGATATACAAATTCATATAATACAAATATCTTATGTCATTATGAAATTTAGTTAACATATATGATGAAAATGTTGTCAAATCATAAATTTTTGTACTCTTTATAATGAATGGGTTTTTTTTGCATGAACAATAGGTGGGGGTGAGGACACATGTGGTGTATGATAATCCATGATAGTGTCCATATCCACATAACCAACACTAGATCGATAAAAAAGAAATCCAAAAAGTCTTGGATATGATTTATAGTGCACCACCTCTAGATGTTCACATCCATGTGTATTTGAAACACTATGAACAGTCTCAGTTAGCCTCTCTTAATTAGTACCAATAGTTTCACTAATAATTGGTTCATCAAGATGAACCCCCTCTCCAGTATATTATGTTGACTATGAATATCTTATGCATCTTAAAATTGAACTGAATCGTATACAATAGTAATTATTACTGGTAATTGAGGCTGAATTATTATATACATTTTCAACTACACCTATCTAGATGACACTATCCCAATTGGTAATACATCCATAGGTGGTGAGGTTTAAGATGCATTACTCTTATCCCCACTCTCCTAGCCAACAAGTTTGACAGAACATTAAATAGGGTCCCAAAAGTAACCAATAGTCTAAAATATAAACATAGATAAGGTATTAATTTATATACACTTCACTATATCTCAATCATTCAAATGAACTTCTTTCTACCTTAAAATTAATTGAAATTGTTATAACATAGGATAATAATTCTGTATACCTTTTACCCTACACAATTTATGAATAAAATAAATCAAGTACCTTTGAATATTGAGCATTAGGCTATTGAAAAAACAAATAGAAATTACATGCCCAAAAATATAACCTTCTCTATTTATCCTTCCCGATAATATATGACAGTCCAAAATAACATACGAGTGGCCTCAAATTATGATTCTAAATACATTATAGGTTTCTTATCAAAAGTATATGTATAAAAAAAATTAAACACCTATAGTAGACCTAAATAATATTCTTCCACCAGTGTGTAATAGAAGTTAAACTCTACCTCCTGGGGACAATGAATATTGTCAGCTAACTCAATTGAAGAAAACAACACATTCTTAACATTTATGTTTGTAGATAAAAAAATCATTTGTTTGATTGAACTATAACTCAACATCCCCTATAAATTAATTTTTATCTTCTTCAAAAATAAAGCATATTTTTTTCATTAAACACAAACATCCAATCATAAGACTAATGAAACATCTTCCAAAATATTTTGGTACTCTTCATCCATGCCATATGTTTGTACATAAAAGCATGAAATCAGTGTGGTATATTATATTGGGATTTCATATAGATCAATATCTCCCCTTAGTAACATGATTAAACATTCTCATGGCAGATTTTTTTTGAGGTTAAGATATGATCATGACGTTATGTGTAAAAATTTGGCTTCTCGGGGGAGATACATACACGAAGGAAGAATGTTTTCAGTGCTGAAAAATTATGTTACAGACTCAAATCCCAGACAATTCATGTACATGAGTGGTTTTGGGTTTATTTGAATAATAAAAAATAATATAAAAACAAAAGAAAGAAAATTCAACTTTCTTAATAATAAAGTATTTAAAATGGAATGATATAATAAAATTAATTAGTTTCCAAAAAATAAATTAAAATAATTAATATATAATTAATATTTTATTATTTATCAAATTAAGATAAATTATAATCACATAAAATTGAAATTACCAAATCCCATTTTAAGAAAATATTAACATTCCAACATAAGGGGTTTTGTGAAAATAACTTCTAACTAATTATTACTAATGATAAAATAATCTGTAATGTCACCTTTTTTTGAGTATGATCAATCCAGATGTTTTGAATTATATTTATATTTTTTTCAAATGATTTATTGGATTCTTTGAAATATTGAAAACCATGGGGTTATCATATTTAATTGAAACATTATTATAATTTAATACAAAATACATCAAGGTGTGTTCCATCAATAATATTTTTTCACAACATCTACCAGAAAAAAAAATATTCTTCGTCTTGAAAGAAGATAATGTATTGAAGACTTATTTCGTACTAGGCCATGATACCATGAATTTACCAAGGAAAATGGTCTTTAACTATTGTACTCTCACTATGTAGTCTATAACCATAAAAGTTTTCATCTGGATATGAAGTTAAACTAAAATAATTTTTTTAAAAAAATAATGAAATATAAGTTGTTCGTTTTCAATACAATAATGTTATATTTTTATCTATTAAATTATATTCAATAGTAATTTCTTAGAAGATAACACAAATGAAAAATTATATCATAATTTAGGGTCTATTAATTTTTAAATACAATATAATCCCAATTACCTCTTGGTAAAAAATATTTCCACATGGCTTCCCACCTTCATGAATGTCAACCACATCATGAGAACTCATAAAATGATTCATGTAATTTAACACTTTCAATCCCTAAATTATGTCAAATATGAATTTTAATAGATTCATTATATTCCCAAAGTCATTTTGAAAAATATTATATCCTAGATAACAATTTAACTCATCCATCATGATCATTTAATATTATTTTTTCATGGGTGGTGAAAATTCATTATATAATATTTTATATATAGAAACAATTAAATACATCATCAAAATATATATTTTATAAAAAAATATATAGATTTATAATTCATAAATAGATTATAATAAACCATACTTTAAAAAACCAATTAGATAATGGATATGATCATATGATTTCATACCGTGATCTAGGTTCTTATTAAAGGACATAATAAGATTTGCTATATTTAAAAACTAAATTGTTAAACAATGATTTTCAAAACTGGGATTTTGTTTAACGTAAACTATATCCATAATAAAACCATTAAGATATATAGATTTTACATCCATTTTATAAAATTTTAAATTCATAGGTGATTCATAGTCGAAAATAATCTTAATTTATTTTAATCATCTAAAAGATGCAATGTTATCATCAAAATATATACCTTTTAATTGATTAAAACATTTATCAACTATTATATCTATATTCCTATGGATGAAACCATGATCATCATTATTATTCTTAAAGATAAACTTTGTTAATATTGTATAATTTTAAAAGGGTCTATCTAAAAATTCCACAAACTTTTTCCTCTTAAAATGGATTAATTATTCTTTCATTGATACATCCCAACCGCATATACGAAGGATTATTTTATAATGTTATGTCCATGATGTGATATAAAGGAAAAAACAATACAATATTTCTTAAAATCCTTCTAGTCCAAATACATTTATATATACATTTTAAAATCATTTAATTGGGATGGTTCATAAGGGTTCTATGTTGTCTAGGTAGTACACTTTCTAGTTTACTGGTATCCTACCTTTTAGGATTTGGTCATGGAAAATAATGTTCCAACATCCCATCCTTTATAATTTCAATGAGATTTTTAGGTCTCATGTTTTAAAATGAATCACCCAATTCTTCAGTTTGATTCATTTTTTTTCAAAAGGATCACTTTAATCAAATTGCACATGAATAAGTTAATCAACAATCATTAAACATTTTTTTAAAACACAATATTCTTTAGATGTAGTACAATAGTCTAGGAAGATTCTATCATTATCATTTTGAACAAATTTACCATGATTATCTTATGTGTTTCAAATATAAACCATGCATCCAAAAATATTAATGTAACGAATTTTGGGATTTCTATTGTTCCATAGCTCATAGAGTGTTTTATATGAAAGTGATATTATTAGAACACTACTTATTACATAACAAGAAATATTAAAATTATTAGAAAAAAATAAGGATTTATGTTTTATTCCCTTAACATTGTTTCAAAAACTTCTTATAGATTCATATTCGTCCTCTCAACAACACTATTTTTGAGGTGTCCTAGTGAAAGAAAGAGTATGTTCGATACTATGTTTTGAAAAATATGAATTGAAATCATGATTATTAAATTATCATCCATCGTCATTTATTAAAGAGAAAATTTTATAATTTTTTATATATCTGAATAAACCATGAAAAAAAATTATAAAAAAAGAACAACTTTCACTCTATACACATAAAAATGAAAACAAAATTAAAGTAAGAAAATTAATCCACTTAAAACTAAAAAACAATTCCCTCTTATGATTGAAATTGAATATGTCATAAAAAATCCTTATGAATTAATTCATGGGTAATATACGTATAAACCTATTTAATTGGTTTAAATTTTTACATTTGATTCGTTCTATTTAGTCAGTAACACATATGATGTTTTTATTATATTTTTGTTGAGGAAAATACAATACTAAAATAATTTGAGATAATTTTATAATGTAATAGACATAAAAAAGTACTAATAGTTTATGAAATTCCCATGAATAGTTTATTAAATCATTTATGTATTTTTTTATTTATCTATGGAATGAATTAAGATCTATATTACAGAAATTTTAAAATTTTGGTACCATGGATTTTGTTTTTTAAATATAATATGATATATGAGACAAAATGAAAAAATAAACCTTTTCTAGAAAATTATAAATATATATCATATTATTATTTAATCATACCATATATAAGAAATTTCAAATGACAACTTATATTTGATTTCCAACTGATCAAACTCACATAATTTTTCCTTTGGCCTTGCTATCAAAAGTGACAAATCCTCTATAATTTTTTTTGATAAGGTGTGGTTGTTATAGAAGTATACACTAATATGAATTAATAATTCAATGTTCATATAAAATTTATCATATATTCTTTTGGATCATTTTTTCAACAATTTAAAATAGAAAAATATTTTGATGGAACCCATATTTTATTATGTCCAACAATGTTTATAACTAAATATTTAGGAAACCAAATTGTTTTGTGCTATAAAAAATTATTTATTTTCTATCTAAAACGAATGGAATAATTAATTAAATATTCAAAATGATAACAATTAATTTTAAATATGTTTTAGTTTTAATAACTAGGAACAAATAAATTTTTATATAATTTTTCTCCTTGCCTTGGATTCCTATTGAAAACATATTTTTTGTATTTTTTTCAAGGATTTGAAATGTATTTTTTTACATATTATATAAAAACTAGAATCATCATTAATGTTTTTAATTTAATTTATTATTTTTTCAATCGTATTACTTTGTACCAAGCATGATGAAACATAATATTCTAGCTTAGTTTTTATTTTGAAAATTGTTTAATTAAGTATTCTATTTCACTTAACAAATACTAATTGGATTTTTTATTATACAAATATTTATTTTCCAAGGTTTAGTAATTTGCTTCTATCATATAAAAATATTCATTTAATTATTCATAAGAGAAATTTTCATTTTTATATTCAACATTCATGTAATTATAATTATTTTTTATAATAGAAAATCATTAAATTCTATTTCTATAATTATTTTTAATCTTATATATATGGAATTTATTTTCCATGAGTAAAATATTTTTTTACTAAAATAATCTTATAAATTTATAATTACCATTAATATTCTTATACTTGTTCAAGGGTTTCATTGAACCTACAATCTTATTATAGAATTTTCCGGACTTCCTCGAAATATTAGTAGGATTAATAACTGAAGATAAACTTCTTGAACTGTCTTTATAAGATTAATATTATATTTCATTTTATATTTCATTTTTTCATCCATTGAAGTTGATAATTTTGATGAATTTTGTTACCTTTTAACTATTCTACGATCTCTAGTTTCAGGTTCCATCTCTTTAAGGTACATCAAGAGAGTTCCAATAATATATTTTATCTTTAATTTCATAACATATATTGATGGTCTAATAGTACTTTAAATAACCTCCATCATGGTGGTGTGATTATTAGATAATTCATATCATGACCATGTTCCATTATAGTTACTCTTAAAATGGTCACACTATTAATAATTTTACTAAGCATCGCAATCCATTTTGTGATTCTATTACCTTATATAATTCTTAAAGTGTCAAATTTCTTCTTGGAAGTGTTGTATATGAGATATCACAAATTTTTCATGCCATCATAAGCTAATAAAATAGTATTCTATATTTCATCAATTATTTTTAACTAAGAATAATGTTTAAACTCATCCATACAAGATCTAAAAAAATATATCATTCATTTATATAAATTTTAGATCATACCTTTATTTGTAATCAATATACCAAGTATGTGGTTGAGTTTATGGAATTACATAATGTGTTAAAACATTATGACAGTCACTTAGACTAATATTTCATAGAATAAATGTTTATACATGCGTTCAAAAAACCAATATTTCTCACCAATAATATAATGATATTGAATCATTGACATAGCTTCTCTGTGGTTAGATATATCTTCCATTTCCAGGAAGATATTTATATTTCAACTTATAATAGTTAGGAACTCCAAAGTCCCCTCCTTTGATAAATATTTTGTTTCATATATGGACTATACAATGAATTAAGAGGAGGTGAAATGAGTTTTTGAAATATTATTCCCTTGTAATACCAACCTATTTCATATATGACTAAATTGTTATCTTTTTTGAAAAACAAGAACCAATAAAATTTAATCACAAGAAATAAAATAATTCAAATATAGGTATTTATATTTGGTTAGGGAATAAACATAACCTCATATACTACAATAATGCTATTCTATATGTGTTTAGTGATTTTTACTAGAATAGTGTTATTATTGGGGACTGCAAGTCATTTTTCTAGGTATGTCACGAATGAGTTCATATAATCAATGCTTGATACAATGGCATGTGATCATTCAAATGAGATCCAAAAATGATTGAAAAACAACATACAAGATTATTTTAAATGGAACCAATTATAATGAAAGGGATGATAAAAATAGACTTTATAGTTTGAAAATACAATTATACGACTGAAATGATATATAGAATAAATCTCCTGAAGAGATGTTTACAAAGGATACTAGCTCTAGGATAATCTTCTTAAATGAAAACCAGAAATTAATATATATCATATTATATGATCTTGAATATTTATCTCATTCTCTTGTAATGTAGAGATCAATAAAGGGGATTTGAGAGATTTCATAGATAATGGATCAAGAACTTCTATTTCTATTTATTATTTTTTCACAATATTTTTATTTTAAATATCTTAATGAAATTATAATTTAATCGAACAAATCACTTCATTGAAATAAAAAAAAAATTTAATTAATAAAACTAGGTATTTTTTGGAAGATACCTTATCTATAGTAAATACAAATAAATTATTCTTACACTTATTTCATTCTAGGATGTTTATTCTTATTATAATAAATTTTACTATAAATATGTATTCCATAATTTAGTTATTTTACAACTATATTAAAATATCACTTATGTGGTTTAATGTTAATATATAATGGTTATAACATGATGTGACTAATTTCAGTTCAACGCATAGCTAATTATTAGATTATAATTAATGTAACTAATTTGATCCATCTAAAAAATTTGATTCAAATGGATGATTTACATCACATAGGAAATTATTAAATGTAGAAATATTTATTCATGTTGTATTTTAGTTCATGTAGATAAAATTGACATAGCCATTTGGAACCACGTAACTAATTTTAGCATGTGTCATATTTAAATGTCCGATTACTCAAAAATCTGATTCACATATCCATTTCATATATGTAGTTGATTGATCATGTAGGTGAATTATAGAAATATGAAAATCATTCACATGAGTGATTTACTAATCTATATTCTCATGTAGATGATTTTTTCATACATAGGGAAATTTGATCAAAAAATATGTAGAATTATAGGGCTAAAACATTAATAGTTGAATCACATAAAATAGAGATAAAACCAGATGATCATAAAAAACATTCTGAAATTTATGAGGGATATTTTAGATCATAAAAACCTATGTTACATGAGATAATTAGGAACAAAATTAATAGTCTTACATGATTATCCCTAATTTTATATTGATTTATTAGTCCTTTTAGCCCAATCCTTGGAACCTTTTAATACATAAATGTTACAAAATTGATATGTGCGTAGTGTGATGTTGTGAGATTATAGAATTAATGTATCCCATGGAATATTAAAACTTCTTATGTTTCATTTAACTTGATTATACATTCAGTTGATTATAGAACTGATGAATTAATATTATTTTTCATATAAATATTTAATATTAGATACAGATTTAATTGGGTTTTGATATATCATATATCTACATGATATAAACTCATGTTTTTCACTAAAATATATAAATTCAATTCAATTCATTATATTATGGAAATTGTTATCATAAATGGATTATATTTAAATTTTTTTATGGAACACATGGTGAAGCTAAACATGGATTTTTATCACACACTATACCTTTTCCATCAAGGGTATATAGATTATATTATGTCAGTTCTATTTAATGGGAAATAACTATGTTTAGGGGTGTGTTAACTTGATCCATGGGACATTGGAGTAATGATGGTGAATTGCGGAGTAATGGTCCACCTATTGCATAGGTTATGGGAGGTTATGTTTGATGGATTTCGTGATGTCCTTTTATTTATCTTTTTTTATTGGAAGTTAATATATTATCTTATGGTACATTTCCCCATGATGAGTGTTTTACAAATTCAATGTTTATTTATTTATCATCCACTACATAATAGCTTTTAGTGAAAAATAATTCCTTTATAATGTGGATTAGATGACAGGTTCTAGTCATCAACCTATGTGTTTTAGGGGAGGTTGAGTGTCATTCCATGAAGTCAGCATGTATTCATGGATGAAGTGGTGGATATGAGATATTATTTTTAGGAAATTTTGGGTATTTATGATATATTTATTGGTTATCTCTAATTTTGGAGATCCTTATGTCACCATAGGTGTTTGGGAAGATATTTTTTGAGGAATAATTTTTTATAGTTATTATATTTTCAATAAACATGATCTATGTGTTCTGAATTAATTAAATTTGAATACATTTTTATTGGAATTGCTACTCATATATCTTCTGGTTGAGTTGATGATTTGAGTATTCTTCTCGATGCTTTGATGTTTCTTATTCATGTTGTGTAACATCTTGCATCTGATAAGGTGTTTGAATAAAACATAGGGGGAAGTGTTTTTTGAAATATAGGAATCAAGTCCTCTAGTTTACTAAAATATATTTTATACTATAGTTTATGATGTCCATGATTCAGGATAGGCAGCAACACCCATTCTTGATATGGAATTGGTGGTGGAACCTTGAAGGGATAAAACTAGAGATCATACATAAGAGTTTCTTCAATTAAACCCACTAAATATCCAATACTCTAATTATCTTAAATAGGATAAAGATTAGTTGAAAATTATTGAGGATGATTTTGGGTTCTAGGAAAGGCATGATGAAATAAAATTTATATATATTACCTTCAAGAAGAAGATCCAAACATGATATTGTGAGAATCTATGGCACTAGGAAAAAAGATACGGTAATGAAGTGGATAAACGTTATAGTTCTTTTTAATGGGTAGTTATATCTACAAATAATTGTCATTAAAAATTCCATGAAGTTTCAATGTATCCACAAAGGTTAAATAATGAGTAATAATTATTAAAAGATATTTGATAATATGATTTAGATTTATACTGAGGTATGTTAGGGATGATGGGATGATGGGATTTCCCCTAACTCACAGTGATAGTTTTGCATGTTATTTTAGAAGGAGGGGAAGCATGATGTTTCTCATGGTGGATCTCTATATTATACTTCTTATATACCTTCTTATTGTCTATAATAGGCTCATTGTCTTTCTTATAATGTGAAATAATCTATTATCATATTCATATTTTCTCTAAATCTCCCAAGATCTCAGTTACATGCGGTCATTAAAGCCTCTAAAAGAAGTTATAACATATCTATTATTTCCCACATAAGGGTATGCAATTATCATCACCTAAGAGTACTATAGTGAAATAATATTATTCAAGATAAATGGACTTCTAATGAAAAGAATCAGGAAAATAAATTCTTAACAAAGTGTGGGAGTCTATAGAGGAAGTTGATGTTGTTCCAGGACAATTATAGGTACCATAAAAATAGATTCATCATTAGTGACTGATTTATATGATAGTAGTTCATATAATTTTTTTCTATCGAATCATGTTATAAATTATCTAAGCCGTCAAATAGATATTATTTCATATGTTATGGGTGTTCACGTGCCTCTCAAAACGAAGAGAGAGAAGGGTCACAGATGTCCCTCATGTGTTTTCTCTTTATCAAAGATTCTTCTCACATTTAATTTTCTTATACTCAAAATGAAACCTCTTGACTCCATCCTTAGGATGGATTGGATGTTTTTTCATAAGTCTTGTATTGATTTTAATCTTTGGAGAGTCTTTTTTGTTGATCTTAATGGGGTTTACTTTGTTTTGTTTGGGGAATGAGACTGAAGGTCGAGTAGATTGAGACCATCATTTCCAATGTTGGGTTTGTTAAAATTAGTGTTTTAGATTGACATGGATTGTAAATCATTGAGTGGTAGGGACCCTTTATTTTTTAGAGATTCCCGATGTGTTTCTGACTGATGGATATGTATATCCACTTTAATGAGATTTAGAGTTTCCATAGATTTGGTATTTCTTACTTAGCCAATATCTATTCCATTCTAACATATTGAACCATTCAAATTAATAGAGATGAAAAAATTAATTTCCATGATTTGATGGAAAAATTATTTATATACCTGAGTGAGAAACCTTTAGTGGGAATTACTCTTTTTATGATGAATGATGATGGGACATATCACCTTTTCATGATTTACTGGTTACTGAATGTAAGTTATGGAAATGAATGTGTATCCATTTCCACATACTAAAGGTTTTCCTGATCAGTTAAAATTGGAGAAGTGGTTCTCGAAGTTTTATCTTAAAATATGTGACCACAATTTGGGAATCAATGAGTCTGACATCCCGAAGAACTCATTTAGATATAGTTATCACCAATTTTAGTATCTTTTTATGAATTTTATCTTACCAACGCACCAATAAATTTCATGGTACAGATAAAGTGGATATTACCTAAGGACCTCATCCCATTTGTATTTGTATTTATGGGTGATATTATAGTGTACTCCCAAATCCAATAAGACCTTGTGCCTCATCGAAGAAAAGTTCAAGAAATTTTGAGTAATTATCGACTTTATATATCATTGTGAATATAATTTATAGATTTGAAAATTCAGTTTCATTAGGACATGTGGGGTCATAAATTGGTATTTAAGTCGATCCTAATAATGTGAATGGTGTTATTAAATGAGATTAACCACATCATGTTTTCATGATTAATGTGTCTTAGTCTTGGCATGGTATTATTTTAGTTTATATAGAGATTTCTCAAATTTCCTTATCAAATGATGTCTCTCAATTGGAATGGGGTGATGTTCTTGTGAGACTCAAAATGTTAGATAAATTTTATCGTATAGAATAATATTTTAATTTTTTCACTACTGTTGTCTATTCCAGATATTGGGAAGCATTATATGTTCAATTTTGATGCATATTGTTCTTGTTTGGGATTTATCCTCATGACTGGTTATCAAGTACTATCTTCTAATTCCTGAAATCATAATCAATGTGAGATTAAATATCTAACCCTTGATATTGAGATCACTACCATAATGCATTTTTTTAAGAGTTTGAAGCATTATATTTTCCCAGAGAGTTTTACCATTTATTTCAAACACAAAAGCTTCAGTTATATTATCTCTTTAAATTTTTTGAAATTTGAGAAGACATAATGGTTGGAGTACATATATTCTTTTGATTTCAAAATTTCATACACCCTTGTTGAGAGTAATGAAATTAATTATGCATTGAGTAGAATAATTCCAACACTCTCTGTAATAGAATCATCAGATGATTAGAATTGATGTCCCTCTTTGCTCTATTTCATTTTGGAGTCTATGGGGTGTAACCAAGATTGTTATAAAAAATATTCAATAGAAATATTCTATTACTCATTTAATTCATAAGGATAAATTTCATTTTGATGAATTATTTGGTCTTAGGGAGACTCTTTATAGAAGTGACACCATCAGTGAGTTCTAGTTCTTCTATGAGGGTATCCATTAATCTCTGAACTTGTGTGTTGTACGGTTTTCTACGAGAAAATATGTGAATGGGGACTTCCATAATACCTCATGGGTGTTGTAACTGAGTTCCATGAGGAAGTTCTATAATATGTGTGATGTTTCTAGTGGCTAGGAATAAAGTGATAGACTTCTAAATCTATTTCCAAATGTTACACCTGCCCGCAGGCCAATGATAAGCACCAGAAGCAATCAGGGTTTCTTCAAACCCTTAGGTTTATAAAAAATATGTGGGATGATATTTCAAAGGATTTGGTGAATGTGTTAATATGAACGCTATTAGTGATGAAAGTGACATGGGCCTTGATCAATCGATGAAAAAATTGGATCACTTCATTTATATTCGAGACACAAAAAAGTGGAGGATTTGGGAGGTATATATGTGGAAAGTATATAAAAATTTTGTAGAGTTCATTCTGCAATATTCTCGGAATGTGATCCCTTGTATAACTCACATTGTTGGACTTTAGGCCTTCAGTTTGGGCCTACTGTTTTTAAGGTCCTTCGGGTCTTTAATGGAATTCAAGATTCAGGGCCTTCGGGCCATAGAGGCCATAGATTATCCCAGTTCCCATATAGTAGGCCCTAGAAGAGGATCAGAGCAATAAGTATTGTAGTCACAAGAAGAAGAGATAATTGGATTTGAAGAATGAGAGGGTATGGCAGCTGGAATCAGGACTAGGCACCGTGAAACTTTGTAATGGGCAATATTATCCAATCGACAATGTAGGGTGGGGATATATGCTATCAATGATGCAGAAGTAGGGGAATGGGAAGTTCTGTTGGGTTGGGCCTACAGATCATGTATGGGCATAGTATGCCTCTGAGCATTCTGGTCATATATTGGCCTTCAGGTCATGTTAGGCCTTGTTCCATTGGCCTACGAGTCTTATAAGGATTCCCCTTGAACCCATAAAAGGGGGATTATCAGTAACAAAATAAAAAAGGCCTTCGGGCCATTCGAGGGGGGAGGGGGGTTAATTCCTCCCTTAGTTGATGTGATCCTAGGTTATATTAAATAATGAATATCATATATTGATGGATGGATTCATAGAATGAGCTATATAGGTCCTTGAGAATATTATATGTTATTTTTGTCTCTAATATGGTGTATCAGGGGATATCTATTATATAATGGTCATGTTTTCCTATAATAATAGTTATTAGTCTACAATTTAAATAGATCATGATATGGTCATGCATCACTAGCCTAGTAGATAAACCTTATGTTGGACATAAGCTATTCAAAATTCCTTATTCAAACCATGTTTGTTGTAATAGATGATGATTAATAGTCATATGATTTGATATAGGATGAATATGAAATATATATGGTACAAATCCTATAGTGATTTTCAATATATACCATTTGAGTTTTCGGTTGGTGACATGGTGTTCTGGAGTTTTTCACATTGGTTGGGTCACTAACATCATGGGAATTTGGTAAAGATTATGCTGATATTTGTGGGTTGTTTTATGATTATTGATTGGTTGGAAATTTTGGATTATTATTTATCCTTTCCACCGTAGTAGATATAGAACAACAATATGTTTCATGTATTATCTCTCATAAGGTATATTTTTTACACTTATCAGGTCCTGGTTTGGGAAATCTATGATGGGAAACATGATTTTCTAGTGACTGGGCATGTATCCTGGTTTATTGATTCATAGAAAATAATTTTTATTGTAAATATATACAACTAGACTTTATTCTAAATATGTAGAGTTCTGAATCACATAAGGCATGGGATCATGAAAAACTAATGAGAAATTAGTGGCCTTTTATCATTGAATGAGAGTCTTTTTTATTTCATTCTTAGGAAGAAAATGTTTTTATGGTGGGAAGGTTGTAACATTACAGTACTAAGAATTCAGGTACATATATACCCTCTTTTATATCCCTTCTTTGGGTGTAGTATTGAGTTTTTGTTGAAAAATTTAGGGATTTTTTGGTTTTGATTTTGTGTCTATGCTTTGGAGGATGATGTATATGGTATGGAGTGACAATGGTTATGTCATGGATGGATGACAATGGTGTTGAGGGATTTCAAGGCTATGCTATTTTGGGCAATATTGCAGCGCAATGAATCGGTTACGACATAGAGGATCAAGAGACAAATTTTGAGTTGTTATTTAGATTTTAGGATGGCTTAATCATAGTGTGAAGTTTTGACCATATCCAACACCCGATTTAAGAAGACATCTATGAGTTTTTTTTGTTTTTTTCATGAGTCCAATTTACTAAGAATAAATGTGATGTAGTATGGTGTGGCTACACCATGGTATGATGTATTTTCAACCTTTAATGATGTCGTCACATTGGGCTACATTATGGATTTATTTCTTCAAACATAAAAGTATAAAGGCCATTATAGGTTCTAAATTAAAACTGTTGAAAACCAAAATGGAACTTGTGGATTTTGGAAGGCTCGTATGGGGAGTTTCTTTCTCTTTTAAACTCTATTATCATCGGGTTAATGTAGTTCTGAATGCATTTGATATCTCTCTGGTATGTGAAACTCCACCAATTTATGATCCTATCTTTCTCACTCTTCCTTTCGTTGAGAGTGATGTATCTTATAGTTTTTTATTTATTTGATAATGGTTTTGAGGGATCTGCATTCTAGGTATTCCAACTCGATCTTCCTTACCCTCAAATCTCAATATTTGTTTCGGAATCCACATGTTTGATTAGACATTTGGTCATTTTATAAAATTTATATGGTTCAATAAGGATTTAACCTACAATTGAAAACAAAAACATATTTGTTTAATTGAAATATGTTTTCAATTGATTGATGAAACATTGACATGAAATGATTTATTATTTTATTCAAAAAGTGATTGAAAATAGTAATAAATAAAAATTTCAATGGTTTTGAAATTATTTGGTAGATTTTGACAAAAATTATGGGATAAAGAGAAAATTGATTTTTTAAAATGTTCTAATATTTATTCTTAAAAAAGTGGATTTAAATGGATGATTATTTGAATTCGATGAATATAAGAAAAACACATGTTTATGTTTGAAATTGAAAAGGTATTTTAAACAAGAAATTGTGTATTGGAACATTGAATTATCAAATGAATTTAAATGATTAATTGTCTGATGATTGATTGATTTAGGGAACAACATGTGATTTATAGTATTTTGTTGGTGATTATGACAAACATGTTCAGACTCAGACTCCCTAATAATGGAATGACAATGAAAAACTCATAAATCCTAGTATGGGATTGTATCACCGATAGTATAATAATTGATTATTAATTTTGGAATTATCAGAGGAATGAATTCAAAATTCATGGGTCGTTATTAATAATTGAGTTGTGTGGGTATTAGAGAGCTTGGAACTAACATAACTCTGGGCATATGACCATGTTTCTTTGTTTCATTTGTGTTCAATATACATGAAAATATTTAAAGAATAGATTTTTTCATTACACTTATTTTCTATAAATGTATTAAATAAGATATTAATTTAAGATTATTTTGTTATATTATTTTTATAAAATTTTTGAAAGGATGTTTTGGATTTAAATTTGTTAATGACTTCTCATGCATTATTTTATTTAAATTGAAAATATAAATGGTTCATTGTTTTGGAAATGATTATGGAACACTTAATGAGAACCTACAAGGATATATAGAAATCATTATAAATTTTACTTTCATAATTTTTAGATTATGTTATTCCATGTCCATGTAAAGAGAAATTTCCACTTGGAGATGGTGGGTGAACTTGACCTGCATGACTCTTATGTTATAGTGGTGACTAGTAAAGATATGTTCCATCTGTTCATAGGTTATTTTAAATGTATTCTTTCAAAATTTTATATATGTCTTACCTTGGGATTATTATTTATATACATATTGTACTTTTCCCTTTGTGTATTGTTTTTTTACACTAATTTTTTTGATTTAACATCTAGTATTTTATAGTTCTTGTGGAGGAACAGGTCCATGTCGATATTGATATGACGACATGGACTAGTTTAAAATAGATTGGGATTTGGGTGCCTATAAATAAATTTCTGGTTATATTAGTTATCAATTCACCATGTTATTATTATGGGTCCAGACATATATGAACAAAATTTATCATTTCACCACCCATTTATTAGTAATTATCAATTAATGGTATAATTTCAGGTGGTATCCAATGTGCTTTTCATATATGTTTTTGTTTAGTTTTTATGGTCCAAATTTTTTTACCATGGTATATATATATATAATCCTAAAAAAGATATAAATATTATATATATTCCTTATAAACATATTTATAAAAATTCATAAATAGTGGGGATGAAAAATAAATTACATCACTTCAGGGAGATGATAATCTACACACATAAAAAAGGGATGTTTTCACTTTTATATAGACGAAAAATAAGTATGGAAAATGATAATATATCCTTAGAAAATTATTATTATAATATTAATGACATATATGTTCATTAAATCAATCATTGTTACAATCCATTTAAATTATTAGCGATAAATAATTCACATCGTTTCAAGGTGATGGAAGCCTTAATTTTTTCATGGTTGAGAATATCATTTACCAATGGATCATAATGTAATAAGTTATATATGATTTTATATTTAAAAAATAATAATAAATTCAAAAATATAATATATAAAAAACAAACCCATCATATTAACCATAAATGAAAGATGGTGGTGGATTATGAATTGTACTGATACATGGACGTGATAGTCTATATGTACGCATGGGAGAAAAATTAAACACCAATTTGACATGAATGTGGTTCAAATTTTTTATAAAATATTAATAATAACATTTAATTATATTTAGGATTGTAGAGAAATCAATTTCTAATGATTCAACAATTTTTCAGAAGGTCAACATGAAATAAAATTGAAAGATCAAGATAACATTTATATATGTTCATTGAGATATGTCCTTTTGATTGCAAATTAATATTTGTGTAATTGGTCTTAATAGAATACTAGATGATCTTTGATGTACTAAAGGATTATAGGAATTCATTTACCTATGTATTATCCCAGATAGAAGGTTTAAATTATGTAAATAATGGAGTAGGAGAGGTTCTATTTGATAAGCGATGGGAGGGACTAACATCAAATTTAATAAATGATATCAATTATATAAGGTCACTTTTAGGACAATGTGGCTCCAAATTAAATAGTATTTTCTGGTTTTATAAGATAAGGTTAATAAATATTTAGATAATAAATTTTTTATGACTTTGTGGTAGTCCTACCATTGTCACTTTGTTGAGCCACCATTGTAAACCTATTTTAATAATTACCATGGTAAAAAAATGTTTCTATTTTTGCTATTGATTGTGACAAAAAATTTATTTTACATAATTATATTATATTAAATATTCAGATTAAAAATATGTAATCTACATTACTAGATTTAATTTCTATATGTGGTAGAATTTAACTTTAATTATGTGGGTTACCCGTAATGAATACATATTAGAGAAAAATTAACCATCAAGAATAAAATATTGTTTATATACTTTACATGCATTATAAAAATGTTAAAATGAATGTTAAGATATTAGATTTAATATATAAATGATAAATGTGATTAATACCATAAATTAATAGATATTAATATACTTTATTAAGATAAAACAGTACATTCATAAATACTATAATTAAAAAATAATGGTTTTAAGCCAAAAAAACCAGTACCAAAATTGAGTTTAATGGTTCCTTTATAAATTATATATAATATTTATAATAAAATTATAATTATTTTATTTTTATATCCAAATCAAAATATTATAAGATTTTTTTAAATGAAATGATAGTTTTTACAAAACCTGGTATTTTTCACTATTAAATGAAAGTTGAATATTTTTAGAAAAATCCTAAAAATAAACCCTAATATAATATTGAAGTGATTATTTAATAATTATTATTAATTTATAAAGGTAAAATTTCTAAAAAATGGTAGAACATTATTTTTATGTGAATATAGGAAATTTGCTAAAAACCATTTTTGATGAAAAATATTTAATGCCCAAAATGACGTCAATAAAAATTGTGTGTATATATATATATTATATATTGATAAATAATATATCATTTTTGAAGAAAATATAAATATTTTCAATAATGTTGATATTACTATTCATATGTTCTAATTCAAAAACAATGTTATCAATTGTTACTATATCATGATTCATTTTAACAAAGGGTTGTTTATTATAAAATATATCAAACAATAGAAATATATTTAAAGAAAAAATATATTATATAATATAATTAGGTTAAATACCCACACTATAATTAAATTGTATCCTAAAAAATTTTATGATGGTAATTAATTTTTTTATATTTGAAAATATCTTTTTTGAGAACATACATTGTTAAAATGAAGAATAAATATTCCTTTAAAATAATAAGTGGAAAATATAGAAGGTTTCCTTAAATAAAATTAAACCAGGTTTCTGGATGAGGTTATCATTATAGGGAATTGAAAAATATAGAAATAGAGGAGAATTATATTTTTCATATAATTATATTGAGTTGTAAAGATCATGGTCATATGAAGATTTCCAGAATAAAAATTATAATTTATTTATGGTCTTAAATGAAACTAAATTTATCAAAAATAACTAAAAATAGAAAGAAAATTATTTTCAAGTTCAGTATCCCATGATTTGAGGAATTCATTAACCATGGTATGAAATAAAAAGTTGTTCATGATTTCCTAAAATCCATAAATTTAATTTTCAACATCATGTTTTTTAATCAATTATAGTACATCTAATTTCATCAATATACAAAGTTTAAATGTGAAATATTAATTTTTTATGCCAAAATAACTAATATTATGTTTTAGGGGATCGTAAGACTCATAAAAAAGGACCGTTAAATCATTTTCCAAAAAATATTTACCAAAACTAAAATGGTTTAATTTTTTTCTAATTTGGATATATCTTCATATGATGAAATAATATGTTAACATCTAAATTATCTATAATAAAAAAGAATGTTCAACATAAAACATTGTATGAATTGTTAACCTAGATAATGCTCTATAATATGAATAACCAAATTTGAAACACAAGAATTTATTTAAAATGACAATAAAGTACCAATATCTTGTTAAATTTAAACCCCAAACAAAACATTGTATTTCTTAATGTCACATTCTAAACTAGAAAATAAATTTATCATGTACAATCATAAATCCTGAAATCATCATGAATCACTATAATTCCTCAATGGGAAGAAATATTATTCCAAAATATATCCTTATTTTTATAATAAAATAACATAGTATCAAATATATTATATAAATCTAGAAATGATGTTTACATCATCAATGTAAACATAAATCACATTTTCATAAAAATATTAATCAATTTCAGGGTTGAAGTTACTATCCAATTTATTTTATCATTATAAATCACTTCTTTATAGAAAATAAACATTATTATCCCAACCAAACACATGTTTTAAGGATTTCATATCCCTCAATCACATATCTTCACAAAATATCAACTTATATGTATATGAAATTCTAGGCTATCGATATCCATAAAAAATGCTTCATAATCCATTAAGAAAAACTACTATGGAAAAATTATTATTTATTTCAAGATTAGTATAATGAAAAAGTTGTAAATATAATTTTATATCCTAATAAATAAAAATTTCAATCATTTCACTTCAATAATTGATATATTTTAGCCCCTAATATGTTTTTGAACTTATCCGATGGATAATGTCAGTGAAAAAGATAATTACCACATCCCCCACGCAATGGAAATTGAACTATAATTGGTATATTGGGATGCAAATCATATCCTCCAAATGAACTCTTCATTTTTTTCAGGCAATTGATTTCTCTATGTACTTATTTTACATAAAAATATAATCATTTCATTCCATTGATAAATTTAAAAAGGTTATTCTTCACACATTCTCAATATGTGGCAAGATTAATCTTCTTTCCTCCATGATCTTTATAAAACACTATTTTTCTCTTATTTGGATCATTTTGAAACTCACCAATATACATGTTTTTAATCACATAAAGAGTTTGGGGGTTAGGAATAATTATAATCTTTATAATTTCACCACCATCTCATTTTGTTTTTATGAGGATAATAATTTGTTACATCTATCACACTTTGTGTTAAAATGAAACAAACACTATATAAGACTCAAATAAAACAAAACTAATTGTGTTAGAAACAATAATTTGTAATTTTTTTAAATTATGAAAAATCATCCATAGTATGTTTAAACCAAGACACCATATTTTCAATCTAAGACACCTTATATTTATCTTATATCACCCATGGTCATTATATATCCAAATCTTTCATGCTTATTCATAATGAACATGTGAGTAAACCTAACAATATCCATAAGTATTGTTAAAGTAGATGCACAATAAAGTGTCACTATGTAGTATAGTGATAACAAATATATACAGAACTAACTAATTTTGAAATTGTTACCCCTAAATGCATATATTCCAAAACCACATCCACTTGAAGTATATATATTGGGATAAATTAATTGGAATCCCATAATTGTTTATTTATCATAACATAGGATTTACTCTTATAAAAAGTATTATCCTGAGGGTTCTAATGAAAATATTTCTTCATACATTCCAAAAGATAATAAATAATTATTTGATACAAACTACGGTGACCCAAACTTCTCAAACATAAATACAATATCATATTAGCACAAATATCCACTATATGTTAGTATGATCAACATATAAATAGTGTATGTTTGGTTTATTTTGAATCTAGGATAAAAAACAACTCATACCTAAATGATTTGTTTCATTTGTAATTATGTTTTTCAAAACTAACAACCTTCTTACTCAAATCATATTTTATTTATATCTCGTGGAAGGGAAACATAGAGAAGGGTGAGATCATATGCTCAACATGGGGAAACATAAGAGATATTAGTGAATAATTATATATGACCATAATATAATAATTAGTGTATGATATCTTGGTAAAAACATACAACAATAATAAAAATTGGTCAAATACCTATAATTATGAATCAGATAATAATGTTTTGTAACACATATTTCATGATTCATAAATGCATGGAATCATTATTTATCATTAAAAAAACATGAGAATATACCATATGGATAAGACATCAGATTCTATAATTAATATAAGTGTAGAATATCAATTTCTTATTCATGTGGTCTTACCAAGACTAAAATTTTGGATAAGATCTACTCAATATTTAGTAATTTATTTTGACAATTTCCACTCATAAGACTATAATATAGGAAAAAATTCATTTATTGAACTGAGTTGACTACCCATCATAGTCCTTATTACCTCATTATATATCCACATTTTCCTAATTCATTGTATGATTATATAAGTCTTGGTGCACCATTAACGTAATGAAAACTATACATATGGGTGCCACAAGATCATAAAATATTCATAAAATAATAATATCATAACCCATGGATATGTTACTAGTTTCATGAAAATCATAAACCTTCTAGATAATGAAAAATATGATAATATTAGATAATATCACCAGTAAAGCATAAGAAACATTAAAAGATGTTTTTACAGATAGAAATACCTTCAAAGGATCACTATAACATTTATTGAGGAAAACACACATTCCATTTTGAAAACAATTCTTTAAAATATAAAAAATTATGAAATATTTGGATTTATTTTATTTGAAATTAAAAAATAAAATAATTAAATAATAATCAAGTAATTGAGCTTTCACAATTATTGGTAATTTTTTTCATGGGGTGCATGATAAAAACACCCTTTCAAGTTTTTTATAAACAACTAAAAGTACCTCATTTATGAAATAATATTATTATTATATAAAGAAATTATAAATATTAAAACATGGGTAAAAAATAAATAAATTAATATATAGCTAATTTAAAAAACATGACAATAGTTAAAATGAAATAAGTACATTGAAGAAAATATTGGGGACCAAAGTGATAAATTATTTCATTTTTCCATAAAAAAATATTTCAATATATTTAGTACATAAAAAGATGAAAATTAAATGAAATTATTTAATGTCATGAAATAAAAATTGTATAATACAATATAAAAGTCCTCATAGAGACATATCATAAAATTTCATCATCTTAAATTTTGCATAAATTACCTCAGTGAAAATGAGATCATAATGTTGCACCCTTAATCCTTTGGAAACATTTTATTCATAACTCCCATGAAAAAAATTACATCAAATTAAACATTTAATACAAGAAAAATAATTATATTAATAATAAAAAATATTAATTAGGAAGTATATAAACCTCATTATATATTATAGAGGTATAACATAACATTTTTCCCAATGAAGATATTTTGAGATGATAAACCATTAACACTTTAGTAAATTTTAAATCAAAACCCCATGCAGTAAATAATTTGACTTATAACATTATATACAATGAATTAATAATTATTCATTTTATAACATTTTATTGTATCAATTTATACACCTCATAAACATAAATAGGTGCATACCATCAAACATAAAATAACAAAAAAAATTATACGAAGAACCCTTATGGATTAAGTAATTTTGAAATCAAAAGTTATTAGAAGAATAAAAAAATTATTATTTTTAAATATAATTAAATAAATAAAATATTATAACAAAATAAATTCTTCATATATATATACACAATATAAATAAGAAATTTGTGAAAAATAATAAAACATGTCTCAAGAAAGATAAATTTAGACCAAACCATTACCACAATTCCATCTTACTTTGTGAATGCTCTAGAAAGCTGTATAAAAAATTTAAATTTCTTATAAAATTATAAAAACCACATTAATACATAAAATATAATCTATTACCCACTTTTATCACTTAAACACTCATTTATTAACAATTCTATATTAAAGGAGTAAATTTAGGTGCTAACTATTTCATTTTTCATGTATGTTTTAGATCAGCAATTATTGTCCTTTGTTTTCTGATAATGGATCATGATCTAAATTATTAAAATAATTATATAATTATCAAATAGTTTAATTATATTAATACTTATTACCATTCATATTATGTGGTGATAAAAAATTAATTACATCACATTATGTAGACGACAATCCATACGTACACAGGATGGATGGTTCCAATTTTCAATGGATAGATAAAAATTAGGAAAACTAGTAATTCACCATTGTATAATTACAATTTTATTATATATGTCATATAATATTCGTAAATACATCCTTCTTACCATCCATGGAAAGAAGAAATGTTATAAAACATCCCTTTTGGAGGTGGTTGTCTAGTGAAATAGACTAGAGATGTTATTGATTACATATGGATAAGAATGTATGATGGTAGATATTATATTATAACTATAAAGCCTAATTAATTGATAAATTTCCTATACAATCATTAAAACCATCATAATAATGACCCATGAATGATGGTGTTGGAAAAATATTGTATCACTGTGTGGTGGCAGTAGTCCAAACATATGCATCAGTGATATATTCATCTCACATTTGATTGATAAGATGTGGTAAATTCTTATTACACCATAAAAATAAAATAAACTAATTTTCATATTAAATCATTTTTATATGATTGGTTTATATATGGTGTAATAATAAATAAATTGAATGATCTTTGTTAATATTTTTACCTATTCTCTAAGAGACATGGTTTCTCCCACATGTTATTATATGAAAGATTGTATTTAGGGAATATAATAAGGATCTTTGATGGAGGTAAGGATTTTATGAATCCATTTGATCTGGTCATGTATGATATATAATTCTCAAATGGTGTGAATAAGATAGGAGTAAAGGATCCCTTTTATAAGTGAGTAAAGAGACTCACTTGGAATTTAATAGAATATCTCAGTTGTATATGGTATCATTCATAGGGAATGTTCTCAAAAATGGAATGGGAGTCAAATTTATTATATTATAATGAACAAAAATCTAAAAATAATAATGATTATTTTGGGGAGGAAATACAACTATTTTCTCTTACATTGACCCCAGGTAAAACCGTTTTATTATTATCCATGGTAACAAAATGTTACTATATTTACTATTTACCACCACCAAAAATTATTTTTACAAAATTATATTATATTAATCTTTCTGATTCAAAATATATTATCCTTTTTAGAATATTTAAAATTAATAAATGGTAGAATTTAATTTCAAATAAGTGTGTAACCCGCTGGGAAAATAAAATTTTATAAAATGAATCTTCAATCATAACACATAACATTCCTTGATTAAATTAATTAAATTCATTTTAAAATGGTAAATTAATGTTATAATATATTATTGATTAAATAATATATATAATTCATTAAATACATTAATAAATATAGAATATTTTAATATATTTTGATATAAAATCACTTCATACATCAAATATGTTTTTAGAAGTTATTTGTTTTTATGTCCAAAAATAAACATATTCTGGAATCAAGTATAATGAAGATTATAATTTAATTAACTACATTAATTTTAATTAAAAAAGAATTATTTTATGATATATTAATATTTAAATCATAATAAAAAACTTACTTGAAAATAAAGGACAATTTTTTAGTAATTAATTATTTTTTAGTATTGCCTGAATAATAATTTTTTTGAAACATCATACAAACTCACCCTAAGATAGTACTAAAATATTTATTAGAAAATAATATTCTCTTATTCATGTAAAATTTATAAAAAATTTAAATTTATTATAATGTTCATACACTAAATGTAATAAAACTCATTTTAATGAAAATATACTATGAAATTATTAAATGAATTTAAGGAAAATTTGGTAGTTATTTTTTAGGAATTAATTTTAAATAACCTAAAATATAGTTAACTAGATCTAATGTGTACATTATTATATAATAAATAGATACAAGGTATCACATATCAAAGGAACTAATAGTTTAGTATTCTTAGTAATTAAGACTCATAATTGGAATTTAAATAACATACCAATCATAAAATACACAATGTTTCTTCTTTGAGAACTCCATTATTCCTCATATAATATCCCTAAAAATAAAATAATACCAGTATCACCAGGAAAATAAAACATAATAATGGTGTTGGATTAGATGATTTGTAACGGTATGTGTCTAGTGGGTGGTGTCATGAATAAATAAGCATAATCAATATGGAAAGGTAAATAACTGAAACACCTGAAATTTTGTAAGAACCAATTTCTTCATTAGGTATGGAACATTTTATTTATTGGTTGAATCCTTTTTTTACTACTCCAACAGATAAAAATTATAAACATTACATATTCATGGTATTTTGTCCATAGAAAGAATCAATATGGATACTAAATGTTGGTTGCAGGTTTTGCACACGATGTGAATTGGCATGGGTAAGCCAGTTTATAGTGTCTAATGGGTATTTCACAGAAGGTATTAACCAATAATTATATAAGGTGTATATAATTTACACCTACTGTAAATTACATGGTGTTTTTTAATGGGGAAGAATCATTTTATTTTTCTTACTCATTCTCCTCTATTTTCTCACATATTATGAGATCTCCACCCATTGAGCTCCCTTGATGCCTAATGATATTATTTGAATTTTTTCCTCTATTAAAATATTAATTTACTTCCCCTTCCTATCGTTGGATTGAATTTTTTAGTAATTAATTCATATTTCACCATTCATTGTTTTTCTTTCTCTGTAGTAGTTATTTTGGTGAAGGCTCTTATACACCATTGTTTGGGAATTCATATGTTTTTTTCTCCCAATATGGACCAAACTGAGGTAGATTCTGGTTGGGTAATCCTCAATTGGCATATGGTGGGTGTTCAAGTCTTTATCCCTAAATGATTACATGTTTCACTATATATTTATTTTTTCACATACCAGTTTCACCGTGGGATTCCCCCAAAATATGGATCTGTCTTAAATTGGTTTTTCTATTTTCAACCCATTGAAACATATAAATAGTAAAAAACATTATAGTTAGTCAACCTCAACATGACATACCCCTTTTGTTTCTAAATTTAAATTATTAATTTAATTTAATTATTATATACACAAAATAAATCTTTGTATGAATGGGTTTACATCTAAATTGTTAAATCATAATTGATAATAATGTAATGTTGTGTTCTATAATTACTATTAAACATACAAAACTATATATAAATAAATGTAAGATGATTAGCATGACCACATAACATAATTATGTTGAATTTTTTTGTCCCATGTTATTAGTTACTATTAATGAGTTATTAAATAACTAGTGGCTCTTCCTAAAGCCTTGAATACATATTATCGCTTATGATGAATGGTAATGGAGAACCATATTAATTATGATAAATGGGAATTATAACCCTCTAAAAATATGATACATTCATGGAGTCCCTTTTACTAGATTCATATTATAGTTGTGGCATCACTATACAAAGATATATACATGGTGTACCTCTCTAATCACACTTTGGAAGGGTGTACCTTTTTTATAATAATGATTGGCATGGGGACCCTTTTGTGGTATGGGAAACACACATAGTGACCCTTCTGATTTGATAGTGGGAACAGAGAGCATTGTTATATGATTTCAGTGTGAAAAACCTATTGATATGACACTAGTCATTATGACCCTTACCATTATGATTTTTATAGGGACCCCAATACTATGATACTAGGTATTAAGTCCTCTATTCTTGGGATATAGGGAATTGTGTAACTTGTTACTGTTGTCATACTCATGTTACAGCTTATGTAGGCCTGAGTTATTCCTCTATTCTATGCTAGTATCCATATCCATATATCTAGTTATAGAAGTCACTATGTATATAGTTCTTATTTTTGTATACATCTGATAACATAGGTAGAGACTGTGTGGATATGTCCAAAGAAGCTACTCCAATATGGTGTCATTCTGGAACTAAAGATAACCATTTAAATCTTCCATTTTTGTTTATCATTTATTACCAACACATTTCCATATACTCACACTAATTGGATATTTATATATCCCATAGCTAGAATCCTAAATAGTTTTTTCTCACACCTTATCTGGGATAATGATGTTACTTGGGAAGATTATTTGGATATTGGTAGGGACCGGGTTATGATCGCAATGACTGATTCTTTAGTTTCTTATAGCATTGGTGTAGGGAATCACAAGACAGAGCTATGGATCTTGTTTCTACAGGATACAGTCTTCTGATATTTTTTCCTTTTTATACATGTATTTTATAGAATGATTACATGTTCCTTTTTGACATATGAAATATCCACAATTTTAATATTACTTTTTAAGTTATGTTATTTGTTAATTTTGGATAATTTCACTTCCATATCAAGTAAATATAATTATTCAGCTATTTTTTTAATCTATTTCACCATTTTCCTACTATAACCATGATGGTATAGTCCCCCCAAGTGTACCACCATAGAACCTCAATAAAAGATTACTCTTCTAACATATGGGGAAGTGTTCTTGGGGCCTTTTGGACCACTTGATGAGGGAATTGTTTAGTGGAATCTTGGTCTTTATATTACATTGTTTTATCAGATTATCATTTTATTTTTTCTTATAATTTAGTAATATTATAAAAAATATTAGGAAGGTCTTGAAATTTGGAGATGATCTATGCCAAAGAGTTGCTAACCCATTTATAAGAAAAGGAAAATTAGTTAGGATGGGTATATTGTTTTAGAATTTTCCTTTTATAGTTGATTTTATTCTACCGTTGGCTGAACCACATGATGTTTGATATTCATTATTATGGTTATGCTTTATAGTTTATCCACGAACAAATAAAACAAGAAATAATAGGTCACACATCATTTTAAGAACATTACATGATTTATATTTCATGCATTATTCTATTCCATGTTTACATTACCCTAGTCATTGCGTGCATCATGTTTTTGTGCTTAATTCTATTTCCATGAATTGTTCCAACATTTCATGCATGGATTGTAGAGAGAATGGATTCTATTGAATATTCACCAGAATTAAATTTGTAAGGTGTTTGGGAACTTATAAATTGGATGCGGTGATCCATATTTCTTAACCATTTAAATATAATAACTATAAAAATGATAATGAAATTAAATGAAATTGTAATAAAAAATGAATGGATCATAATTAAATAGGGATTCTGATCACAATTAAACGTGGATTGTCCTTTAAAATTTCAATTAACAATCAGTATATCAAGACCCATATAGTAAACAATATATCTTGACCCATACATTAACATATCAGTGGGTTGTTGGTAGTGTGTCTTGTGTCTTATATAGATTTTCTAATCAATGATACCTAGATATATGAGCTCGAAAAGGGGTGTTACTTTTACATAGGATGGATTTTAAATATCATATTTTTCAATATAAGAACTTTACCATGATCAAACCTATTTGTGGAATGAATTTTGAATTTATAGATATGTTCAACCACAAACTCTTTTAGTCGTATACTAGGAGGGTGTTGATAATAGTGCACCATACGTGGTAAGAACCGAGACCCTTGTGATTCCTCCTATAACACCACATGTTCCACCTCATGATATCTTGATTTTGGGTGATGATATTTAGATTGAAGGGGAGTTTCTATAGATTATGTAGAATATTTAGTGTGCTCTATGACCTACGTTTCAATGGGATCATTATGTGGGAGTACCAAAACATCATCCACTAACTTTTTCCGAACATGGTGGACCCCATGATATATCTTTATGGATTAAGGCATTCTTATGTATCTTTCACCATAATGAGACACATCATAAGGGGTGAGTGAATCGCTATATTTATATACTTCCTTGATCAACCAATCTCTAGTGGGATATTATGATCTTGGAAGGTCGGTATCATTAAGTGATTTGTATCGATTTTCATTCTTGATTTTATGATTATTTTTTTCTCGGACCTTGAGAGTGGATTGGGTAAGGCAATTCATGAACATATAGTAGAATCTTATGGATATCTTTTCTAAGATGCACAGAAAGGTTCAGAACCATCATATATAGTATGTACTAGCATCAAAATCAGTGACCTTTTCACTTCATGAGTGTCTGATGATGACGATTTATTAATGTAATGAATGGTTGGTCATATGAGAGTGTATTTATTCAAAGTAACCACATACATATTAGAATATCGATAGTGAATACATCATACATATGTATGGAAATATCATGGAACCAATAAACATGAAATAAGAGTTGATGTGCGAGTTCATTCTTGTTAGTGGGATGTGGACCTAGGTAACACAAATATATACTATGGTATGCACTATTTTTATTGGTGGCCAGGGGAGAAATGAAAAATAGAATGTTTTATTACAAAAATTTATATTTTTAATAGGTGAAGAAGAATCCCCAATAACCCACTATAATGTTATAGCCATTACTGATCCGACAATGGAAATGGGAAGATGTGGCAATGGATTTTGTCATCAGATTACTGAGGCCACCTTGAGGGAGTGATGCAGTTAGTGAAGCCTTGGATAGACTAAAAATATTTCCCACTAACATCCTATATGATAGGATTTTATAATAGATGAGACGGGAAGATCATATTTCAATGAGATTAAATATATAAAAATAGTCCCATGCACTATCCATTTGGATAGAGATGATAATTCTACATAGAGGTTTTGGAATGGGTTATGTGGAGCTATGGGTAGACAGGTTCTTTTGAGAAAAATTATTCACCCTTAGACTGATAGGCAGTTAATAAATACTGTAAAAGTGGTGGGGAACATGCGTTGAGCATGAATCATTAATGCTGGAGGTTCTAGAATGAATAATACCCCTCTCTTTGAGTTCTCCTACAATAATATCTATCAGTCAACGATACAGATGGATACTAATGGGGACCTATATGAAAGGTTATTACGTTCACCCCTAATCTAGTTAGAGGAAGGAGAGTCAGTGATACTAATTCATCATCTCATTAATGAGAGTTTGTATTAGTTTTAGCTTATCCAAATACATATTTCAACCACTAATTATAGAATGAAATCTTATATAAATCATCATAGATGACCTTTAGATTTCTAGAATGGGGTTAATGTTTTCTTATGGGTATAACACAAGCTTTTATAATGTAAGATATAATGGAAAGGGAAGATACCACCATTATTATGTATGTTCATAATAGATTTTGTATAGACTGGGGTAGGTAGCCTATCAGTTGCTATTACCTCAGAGGTATTGTTCCATGAACGACGTCTTCTACATTTCACAGATTCACCACTATCATGCTAACCCATTTCATAATTTTTATCTTGAGGATGTTGATCAAGATTCAGATGACTCTTTTGAAGGGTATCCTCTATGAATTATTGATAAGATCATCAGGCCCCTAAGAGGATAAGTTTTTCTCTTTAGTACAGGTGCTATGGAAGCATGGTTCAGTAAATAATGAGACATGGTAGTGGGAGGCTGAAGAACCTACTCTATGGCCATAATTATTAATAGAAAAGATTCTATGACCCCCATATTGGAAATTTAGTGATGAATTCATTTAAGGGTATTACTATAAAGACACATATATTTCTTCCGGTATGTATCCTTTTTATTTCTGCTTGAAACTATTACTCTGGCCCTCTTATGGTGTAAAATATGAATCATGGACTTATGGCGGGTGTTTATTAGTAAGAAATAAGAAAGGAGGGGGCTGAAGGATGGTTTTTTTCATGTATAGGTTGTTTATTTGGAATACATGACATGTATTCAATAAACGATGTGTATTGGACTGGGTCACCCAGTTCACTACGTATAATGGAATTTTACTAAAAAAAATCTTAATATTTATAGGATATGAAAATAATTTACATGTTGGGTAAATTATATGGTGGTTTTTAAAGTGGGGAACCCTTTTTCTTTTTCTTATTATCTCTCAACCCTTTCTATTGAAAACTAGGATCTCCTTTCCCTATGATCCCACTTGAATCCTAAATTTAGTATTTATAGTTGTTCCACTATCTAGAGTCTCATTTTACTTTTTTATATATTTGGATACATACTTGCGAGTAATTAATTCATCATTTTCCTTTTGTTGTTATCCACTCTATCATTAGAGTTATTTAGGTGCATTATCTTGTGCCCTATTTTCTTTATGTTGATATAATTTTCTTTTTTATCATGATTTGGACAATACCAACGATTGATAATGGATGATTAATCTTCTAAAAGATGTGGTAGGTGTTCTAGTATATATCTCCCAATATCCAAATGTCTTATAATATGTGTCGTAATGCTGCAAAAATGATTTCACCATGTGTTACCCCAAAAACTAAATATTTATTATATTGGTTTCCCAATTTTGGATTTCAATGACACTTATAGATCCAAAATGATGTTGGAGGGAGTAAACCTCGATGTGAACCACCCATTTGGTTGAGAGCTTTAAATTATTAATTGAAATCCATGGTCATATACTAAAAACACCTATTACATTGTTTGGATTTACATATAAATGTTCATATCATAATTGATAATGAATAAAAGTAGTTGTGTAGAATGGATAACACAATTACCGAACTATATATAATTAAATATAATGTGAGTTGTATGACCATGTCAACTAATTTAATTAGTCAAATTTCTACAACGTTTTTATTATTTAATATTAACTAGTAATTAATTAAATGATGGCTCTTGCTAAATCTGTGACTACTTATTATAGATTATGATGAATGAGAATTGATACCATTGTTAAATATGATAAATGGGACTGTAAACCCTTATCAATTATCAAATGGGTATAAAATCCCATTTATTACTAATATGATATGGGTAAGTCATCCCTACACATTGATACATGTATGGAATCCCTTTATAATGACACTCGGTATTATGGAAACATGTGAATACTAATGAATGGGAATGGAGACCCTTATGATATATCAGATACATTCCAAAAAATATTAAGTAAATGATATTGGGCATGGAGACCCTAGTGATATAAGTTTTTCATAAATAACCTATTGATTTGATATTTTGCATGATGACTCTTATAGTTATGATCCCGGAATAGAAAACATACTGCTATAATTATGTGTATGGAATCACTTATTCTTTTTATATTGGGCACTGTGTCTCTTGATATTATTGTGATAACTATGTAACGTATTATGGACGCCTGAGATACGCCTCACATCCCATCTTGTAGAAGTAGACATATATAAAGTTGTAGATGACACTATGAATATAGTACATATAGGTGTATACATCTGGTTACATATTCAGAGACAATCCAACTTAAGCTGAAGTAAGTAATGACTATATGGTATCCTTCTAGTTCAAGAGCCATCCCTTTGATGCTTTCATTGTTATTTATCATTTATTAACTCCAAATATACATATTATATTCAATTTTTATATATTTATAGACAATTTTGGTGGCATAAAACTATGTTTATCTCACAACCTATATGGCCATCGATGGTACTCAAGAAAATTATGTGGATTTGGGTAGGGATATGGTGAAGTGTCTAGTGATCGATTATTGAGTTTCTTAAAGCATGGTATCAAGGAAGTACATTACATGTCTATGGAGATTCATACTATTAGAGATATTATTTTGGTCCTTTTCACTTTCGAGACATGTCTTTTATAACAGGATTTTCTATTACTTTTATTAGACATATAAAATTTCATCGTTTTTTATGACTATGGATGTTAGTTGTTTTTTAATTTTAAATGCTTTACCTTCCACTATTAGTAGATATTATGCTTCCACAATCTATAGATCTACTTCAAAGTTGGGATTTTATGATCCTCAGTGTATAGTCCCCCGATAATACCATATTGGACCCTCACTTTTATTTAGTATCCTCGGGAAATTAGGTAGGCTCTCTAGAGGCCATGTGGCTCACTCACTCAGGGTATCATTTAGTGTTATTTGAATCAAGAGGTCAAATTTAATCCATAAATTGATCATAATATTATAGAAATAAATTGATATCAAATAAATCCATTTGAATAATCAAATGAGCATGAATCTTATCAAGGGTACACTAACTAATTGAATTATACCATCGACATAAATTAAATATCCAATAATGAGGAAATACATAATCCTAGACCTGTGAAATTGTTAAGACATTTACCATGATATATTAAATCTTTTGGTAGAAACCCATCTGATTTGGACAATTAATTTTTATCTTGAGATATATCGATGTATTGATGGATTGCATATAACCAATATCAAACTATCAATTACTAATTAAAATGAATTCCCAATAAGAAGGGGTAAAATATAATCAAAAAAATCATTCGTATTGAAAAAATAACATATGAAATGTTATTAAATACCACAATAAAATAAGAATAATAAAAAAGTATCAAAAGTAATATGGTAAATCGTAAAAAAAATTTAAATCCTTAGTGAAAATAATAATAAACAATAAAAATAAATAATAACAATGATATCAGAAAAACCTGTAAGTAACAAACCAGGAAAGAAATTCATGGACATTAAATTAATTTTATGGAATAATTAATAAATTAAACAATATGACACATAATGTATGTAGTATTTAAGTTCCTTTTTAAATGTGGGATATAAAATTCTAGTAGAGATAAATGCCATCAAATTTTCCCTCAAATATCTTCCCTGTTTTGTACTCTTCCCAAAAATAGTCTTTATAACCCGGGGATATGAATAAATAATATAGGGCAAGCTCAAATTATCAATAAGAGTAAAAAATGGTGATAGGTAAATATAAAAATGAAAATAAATGGTATGATAATCTGATTATAACCATATAAAGTAATCTCTTGCATATCAAAGGTAAACATGAATTATAAGGAAATCGATGAAAATAATCCCTATGGTCCGAAAACTGACATGAAGTATGGAATTTCAGAATACATATAAACCTCATCCATTGTGAAAATATATAAATAGTATAATTTTCACTAATTATGTACTTGAAATAAATCCCTTTCATTAACATATGGACATGGAAACCAGGTCCACACATAAAAATTTGAATAAGAAAACTTGGTCTACAAGAAGAATTGTTAAAATGAAATCATGTTCACGCAAAACATATATACCTAATGAGTTTTCTAAAATTACCCACTAAATTACAGGGAGTTATAGGTCCCACCCATTTTATAATGAAATCATTCTCACAGTTCTGGAAAAACATAAATTAACCATCATAGCATAACCGAAGGAGTAAAATAGGTTTCGTAAAAAAAATTTCATTATAACATAACCCATGTAAAGAAAATTTATTTCATAAATATAATTCCATCATAAACACATAAAATCCCTAATAATAATTAGTATATTATAATTTAAACATAACCATATTAAATAATTCTATCTTTCATAGAAAATAAATTTTATAAAACATGTGACACTAATTTTTTTGGGAAATATCAATTCTTCTTTAAAATGATTTTTTCAAAAAATGCCACAAATTTTTAATATAATAGAATTTATTTGAAAATAAACCTAAAATATTTATGGTAGTATTGATTTAAATAAGGGGTTATTAAGGTATGGAAATCTTTTAATTCTTTATAGGTTGTAAAACATTATTCTCATACTATATCTAAAACGGTTAAAAAGTACATCGTTTTAAAAAAACATTACTTTCATACTATTTAATAAAAATTGACCAATTGGTAAAGTTGAATTAATTTTTTTTGAATAATGGAATGAATATTTTGGAATTTATATTTTGAAAACAAGGACATGGAAAAAAAATATACCCCAGTAAATACTTATGTATAAACAATCTCGGATAATAATCAGATTGAGTAATTATCACCTACGAATTAAAATAAGTCGAATCATATGACACATAAATATTGAAAATTTTATTCATATATAAATACCATGAACATAAAAATTATAATCATAAAAAATCAGGATTAACATGAACACCACACAAATGATAAATGTGGTGTATAAGGCATTTTCCCAATAGAAATAGAAGAAAGAAAAAATAATAGATTATCTTAGGTCTAGGTTTATTTGTATATTTCATAAACTCTTGTTTCGTGAATTAATGAATTTTATTGACATATTCCAGAACCATATATAAGTTTATGATATCATATATGATCCTATTATCACCCATTTAATAATATATCATTATTACGATTCATTTGTGTATAAACTTCATAATTTTTAAATGAGTGTTTTGTCAAATAAGATCTGATTTTCCTCAAAAGTTATAATTATATATTTTACATAATTAAATTAATATAATATATTTCATATTTACTAATTCATTACATTGATATAGTTTTTTATTTAATGGAGATCTGGAATAATTAATCTCATCGCATCGTGGATATGATGAGTTGTATGTACACAAGAGTGATGATATCATCCCCATAATTATGAAACGATATGGAAGTCGATAGTATATATTTTATTAAAGAATAAATATCATGTTATTATAATCATATATGGTTATTATTTCCATCATTATAACCATCCAAGCATGGTAGTGGTGAACAAATATTACACCACAATGTGGAGATGGTAAGTCGTATGTACGAATGCGTGGTGATTGCATTTTTCATAAGATAAATACAAGGTCGAATATGGTTGGTCCATAACAATAATAAAATTTATTTATATATTTTATTTTTTATTTAAAATTTTATAATGGAAACAATATTGTAATAGTATGTAGATGAATAAATAATCTCAAGATAGTCTATAAATTAGATTACGTCTTCCTCAGTGATCCCCCTATTGATTACATCTTATTGCACTAGAGATTGTATTCTGAGAAAAAAAAACCTCTATAATGTGACTAGATAAGTTTTTTAGGGAAAAGGGTAGGGTATGGACAAGAATGAAGGGTCAACGAGAAGTTAATAAATGAGGGAAGATATGTCCTATTATAATTGAGGTGGGGGAACCTTTGGAATCTCCAAAAATATTAATATATAATAAACAAATCACGATAAAACCATAAAAATGACATATGATAGAATATTAGATGATATAGGGTTGTGATATCATCATCCAATAAATTTTAGTCATGTTTTTCTTTCAATTTATAGCTTAACATTGTAATTGAACTCTAGTTATTCTATTTTAATTTTAACTATGGTAAAAAATGATTCAACATTAAAAGAGTATTGTTTTTAAAAAACTTATATCAATAGACCATTAAAGAAAATTGTATAATATGTTAAAGAATTAATAATTATATATAATTAAATATTTGAATATTTTAATATAATTAAATAAAATAATATTTTTAAAAAATATCAATAGTGTCAATTTGGACAATATTCATTTCATGTTTTTCAAAAAATATAAAAATAAGATGTTTACCCAAAAAATATGTAATTATATCCATAAGGAGAAAATGTCATTTTTAAAATAATTTAATTAAAATACTTATACCAAATTATATTTATTTTCATATTTGTAAAATATTTAATTTATATTTTTATTAATGAATTAAGTACTACATCATTTTCGTGTAATAATTTAACATACATTTTTTGGGTAAAAATTAGAAATAAAATACAATGACGATGATAAAATCTCTAAATTTAAAAATATTAATTGTATTAAAATATATATCTAGGTAAGTACTACATTAGAAGTGTTAAATTTATTAATACATTATTTTGAAAACTTTAAAACCACTTTTAATAAAATATTATAAGTGCCATAATATTGTCCATATGGCTC